>CM057340.1:42600272-43850272 GCA_030015575.1 Agapanthus africanus
TTATCATTTTAAAACAAAGTTGCGGTTTTCTCGTGATGTATGTGTCGTCCACCATGAGTTTTCATGTTTTCTGTTGGATTTCGAGACCCGATTCGAGGAGTGGATGAACCGTCTCGGGTACATGGTGGGCCCGGTATGGTACCCCGGGGCAAGAAGATCGAGTTGTAGACGATGAGCCTGGCAGGGGAAGACTACCTACCGGTGATGTCTGGCACGGCGGATATCCGGAGGATACCGACCGTTGTCGTGAGATTTATGATATAGGCCGATCCGGACTGACGGAGCCCGATATTGAGACAGATATGATTCCTATTTGGTGTCGATGCTTGACACGGGTTTTCAGATGATTTCTTGATGGTACTTAGCTATTATACAGATATTCATTTTCTAAAAGTTAAGAACGCAGTACCCTTAGCATTTAAAACACTTAAAGAGTTAGAAATGACATTGCATACCTGTGCATGCATACTAGAGCTATTATATCACATATGGACATGCATGTTGTGGTGCATTGCGTGCATTCTTACGATTGCCTTATTAGATGTTATATTTACTCACGAGCTGGCAACTCACCCCCGTTGTGCCACAGTGTCTTGCAGGTCGGACTCATCAGTCTTGTAGCGGCGGCTATCTTATCATCAGCTCCTTTTGCTCAGACTCACGATATCGCCCGTAGGTGGGTTGCGAGCACACTTTATTTCTTTTGCTTTGTCATTGTATCTAGTATTCTCCATCTATCACTTTATATTGTATATGTGACCTAGTGGTGAGACTGAGAGATTTGTATATTTGTGGTTTCTTTTGGGTCGAGCTCACTTGAGCCGGCGTTGTGTTTTCTGATATTTTGCGTTTCTTTTATGCTCTTTTCTTGATATTGCTATTATATTGCATGTGGTTGTGATCCGCCTTGGGCGAAGAGCTAGCTCCCGCTTGGGGGTGCCATTTTTATGATTACAGGTTTATTATCTTGTTGTACCCATTTTGGGGGGATAGAAAATACAGGGGAGACTCTGCCGAAATTTTCTGAAATTTTTGATGTTTTAAAAAGGGATTCTATGCAACTTAAATGATTTTTAAAAACTATTGTCATTAAAGGTTTTCCTTCACTCTCTTTTGATTTTGGTTTAGATTCTTCTGGGCTTTGGCTGACTTAGGTTACGGTACGCCTTTAGACGTCTCGTAATCTAAGTGCCAGTCGCGTTCCGTACTTTTGGGTCGTGACATTGCCAGTTTCCAGTTTTCTATCAGCCGTCTTTTAACATTCGGTTAAAAGGCGGATTTATCTTTTCTTGGATTTGGGTGAGTCGTGCTTCTAGAAGCTTCTAGATTGGTGACTAGGTTCATGTATCTTTGGTTGCATTTATTGTAATGGTGACTAGGTTTAATAGTCATCATTTATGCATTAATTGTTCTTTGTGACTCATACTTTTCTTTTGATGAGTTATGATAAGTATCATACCCTTGTAGTCACCTTCCCCTCTCCTACACTCACCTCCCTCCTCCATATATGTGGCCGGCCTTCCCCTCCCCTTATATGGTTCTTGCTTGATTAATTTTGTAGAAAAGATATGATAGTATTTAGGGGTGCATGGAATTTCACAGTTCATTTCATTCCATCACCCGATTCCCACGGCAACTTCATTAACCGATCGTCCACGGACTTGGACGAAGTGAGACAAAGTCATCTACTCATTCTCTACATCATTCTTGGTCGTCTCTTTTAGCAAACTTGACGATCGAGTTGCCTCAAGTCAGAGGCGGGAGCCCGTTTAAAGAATCGTCGACGTGGTGCCACCTCGACGAGGATATCGGAGATCGACGAGATCGGAGCAGCCGCAACGGAGCGTGGGATGATGGTTGAAGAACGAAGGACTCGGATCGTTCGGTATAACCTTTCTACACTCTTTACAGTTTGTTAGTTTAGCAATAATGGCAGATCCGGGTTAAAGTATACGATAGCGCCAGTTAAAAGTTTTTTGTTCCGCATTTGGCGTCTGTAGACTGCCGGGGCGCTAGCGTAGACTTACAGACCGAGATGTCTTAAAACTAACTTTGGACTGTGGAGTCCTTAAATCCACGGACTATGAGGTCCTTAACCTTGACCGAGATGTCTTAAAACTAACATTGGACCGCAATGTCCTTAAACTACCCATGGACCGCAATGTCCTTAAACTACCTACCGACCGCAACGTCACTAAACTAAACAACAGAACCCCCTTTTATTACTCTCTTGTTGGATCTAAACGATCCCGTTAAGTTGATCTTAGTCTAAAAAACTAGACTAACGTATCCTTAATAAACGTTTAAGTCGATCTTAGGCTCAAATGAGGCTAACGTATCCTTAAACCCAAACCCCCAAACTCAAATCTAAGATAATACGGATTTGGACTAGTCCGCGCCCTACGGGCGACGACATAACTCAGTCTCCGTATACAATCCACGGGCAACTAAACACAAAACAAACACACACGACACGAAGTGACCATCTGGAGAAGGAGAAAGTGGTTACCGCAATGCGGTAGCGTAATTAACTGCAGGGGCTTGCGCCTGCAGGGAAGAGCGTCCCCATAATCAAAAACCCCTTAAGCGAGGGGGAATCTGACGAAGTCTGCTACATCGGACGCATCCGTCTAAACCTTCGATGCATGGTGCCATAAATCAACTTGGTATCTTCGGAGAGGTGGACGGATAGCACCAATTAGCATCTGCCCCGAATCTCAGGCGAGACGCCCAGTCTCGGCCGCCATTCGGAGGGGAACAGATTCTGGCACGCCCGGTGGGACCTTTTTCTCTTTCCACTCCACATTTCGTGTGTCGTGATTCGCGAACCAATCGTGGTTCGCTAATGGTTGCCCTTGGGTTTCAAGATACTAAGACTTGGCGTCTTGCTCATTGCAGAAAGCAAAGAATCAATGGCTTCTACTTCTGCGAAATGCTCCAGCTGCTCGGACTGCAATTGCAACCAACACTCTGCCTCGTCAGGAGGTATAGCCTACGGACCCCAAGCTGCTTCGCTACTCACAATGCCCGTGGAACTGGTCACTCGAGCCACCATAGGATTGTTCTTTGGGACTATGCTCCCACCGACAAGCTTCACCGCGCCGGTGCTGACAGAGGAAGCTCCCAAGAAGTCGGTCTTTGATCGTCTTACCCCTGACGCGGCCCTTCTCAACGGGTCGCCCAACATCAGCGCCTCGGTCTTCTCTAGATTGGGCCAGAACCCCTGTGGACCCATAATGGGGCCTACAATCCCAGAGAAGGCTGCTTCCAAGAAAGTGACCGGCCCTGCTCCTGAAGTCGTCAAAGCGGCTTCCCCTGCCAAAAAGTCGGTCTTTACGAGATTGACGGCTCCAGCTCCCGCTCCTGCTACCCAAAGGACATCGGTCTTTGACAGGCTAACACTAGCAACGACCCCCCACCTACGCAGGGGGCAAGACAAAGCCATCCTCACCGCTGAACCAACGCCGTCCGCTCGACACGCTCGACGTCGCCACTGGCGCCGAGTAAGGAAGGCTGGGGGCAACTCCCCCTCTGGGCTAACTCCACCAACCCCGACGGCAGAAGTTGATGCTGCTGTTCCAACTGGGAACAGCTTCGAGATGCTAAATAAGGTGCGAAGGAATTCCCCTACTGCGGTGCTAAAGAAGTCTCCTCCCCCACTAAAAAGGGTTGCGGAAATAAAGTCAGAACAGCCCCGATCCCCACAACGGCTGTCTTCCAAAATATATAAGGTTTGGCGGCAGGCCCGAGACTTGATGATCGATCCAAACTTCTCCCGCCAGCACAAGAAGCTGAAAATCCAACCGGAAGCCAGTCACCAGGTTAAACCACGAAAGGCTGTCTGGGTGCCCACCTCAACGGCCCCCTCAACTTCCACTGCTCATAAAAGGAGGAAGCCAGAGAAGATCCCCCAGCCTGCAATGATAGCTAAAGGCACTAAGCCCAAACGCCCTAAGGCTGGGGGCAGGATGGTCCACACCGTATACATGGCGTCAGGAAAGGAAGACAGCCGTGCATCTACAGGTCATAGACCGCTTACACGGTCGGTGAGCAAAGCTCAGGAGCAACAACAAAAGCTCCAGGTAATGATGAATGCTATGGCCGCACTTACCGGGCCAAAAGAAAACCCAGAAACGTCCTCGGACGAACGCCAGGAGGAAGAAACCGACGCCGAATTCCTTCGCCGGATACTGGAGAAGAAGGACAAAGAGGCTGCTGAACAAGCAGCCAACATACAGCGTATGGGCCTTCTCTTCCAAGATCTGATAGGAATGATGATCCAACAGGACCCACCCGCCGAAGATCCTCTAATCGTTCTTGAAGACGATCGAGGAGAAATGTCAAATCCACCACCGGCCCTCTCAACGGCCAAGGAGGAGACAATCTCTAAGGCTGATTTGGTCGACTATATAGCCCAGCAAATCCGGGTTCATCATGCGACTGAGGCAGCTGGTCAAGTCGTAAAAACGGGCCGGCCGTATCCAAGCTGGTACGACCAAATCAAATACCCGCCGGGTTATACAATACTAAAATTCCACGTGTATAAGGGGACCGACAATCCCCATCAACATGTTGCCCAGTTCAGGGCCCTTTGCGGTAACACCGGCGGTGATGATAAACTGTTGCTTCGCCAGTTCATGGGCAGCTTATCAGAAACAACGTTCGAATGGTATTCGGAACTCCCGAACGATTCTATCAAGACGTTCGCTGAAATGGAGTTGCTATTCACTCAGCGATTCGCAAGCGCCAGCGAACGCACTCCAATAACGGCATTGATTAACGCCAGGGTAAAACCAGGCGAAACCTGGGTCCAGTATGCTATACGCTGGCGGAATTTATGGTCGAAATGCGAGCAACGCATTGAGGAAGCACCCGCAGTGGGCATGTTCGTGGGAACCCTAGACCCTCACGCAACTATCTCCCAGTTTATGATGTTCTTTAAGCCAACCACGTTCCAGGCTTTAATCGACAAGTTGGCTCAGATGGACCAGATGGGTCATAGACCACCTCCCCCGAAGTCGGAACCTCGGAATGACAAGGGTAAAGGAAGGGCAACCTTCGTCGCGAATGCCCAGCAGCAACCCAACGCCCCGAAGCTGGCGGATCAATTGGAAGAAAGACGCCGGTATTATAATGAGAAGATGAAGCGTCTCTACTCGTTCCCACGAGACAAGACGAAACGGTTATTCGAGCTGGCAGTACGCAACAGACTTATAAACCTACCAAATCCAAGGCGACCGCCACAACCCACTGAGGTGAATAACCCTAACTATTGCCCTTACCATCAAACGGTAAGTCATCCGATTGAGGATTGCTTCGTCTTCAAAGGATGGATTGAAGATCAATACCTCCAGGGAAGTTTGCACTGTCCGAAAAGTGGAAGGTGAACCCACCACAGCCGCATACTCCTAAAAAAGCAGATACACCGGGGGCAACCTGTTCCTTTATTGAAGAAGCTCCATGGGAGGTCATGCTGTCAACTAAAACCAAAAGAATGCTGAGAGACCTTCATGCGTGCCCTGCGATCGAATGGAAGGACCCTCTTGAACCTCAAATTATCGAAGGGATGTTGAAGCCCCGTCCAACTACGAAGACTCGTGATAATGGCCCAAATACTCACGCCCAACCGTCAAAATCTTCGAAGAAAAGGAAGAAGAAATCCAAGAAGCCCGTGAAGCCTGGAGACGAGCACACGAACTTGCAGAAGCAAATTGGCACGCTGGAAGAGTACAATCAAAAGGCGTGAACTCCTGTCACACTGCAAGAGTTCCTCAGCCACATCTTTCAAGAGGACGATGATGGAGAGAGCTCGTCGGATGAATCCGAGGGATATGTGGCGAGTTGTAACGTAATCTCCCACTCGTTTACTGACAATGAGAAAACTCCTGGCACTAGGAAACTGGGGACAGAGCCTGAACCAGAGCGTGTGTGGCCAACAGATGAAATGATCAACGCCTTTCTAGACGAGATTCGTCTAAAGAGTAAAGCGGATCAGGAGCGTGAGATGGCCGCATCGGAAGGAGCCAAATGCAGGCGACTGAACGAAAGAGCTGAAGTACTCCCGCCAGATCGAAAGGCATCCGAGGCAGACAAGAAGATATTCAAGACAAGAAAAAGGTTTGCCAAAGCCATGTCAATGGGAATGAAGCTACCACCCTCGGAAGAAAACACGGTCAATGGGGTGGAGAGGCACCCTGATTATTGCGCATATCATCAGAAAATTTCACACCCCACGGAGGAGTGCGACGCCTTTAAGATATGGTGGCAAGGATATGTTGCTCATCGGCAACATTTAAACGCATGAAACGCAAAATTCGTCGGGAACGAAGGAGTACTGCCGACGGGCACAACAGAACTATTGGTAGCTGTTACATGGTTAATGCTGGGGGGTCACAAGTTCTCACCTTTGGGAGCGACTCTGATGAAGAAATGGCTCTGGGCGCTCTCTTTAAAGAATCCGTTTTAGGGAAAGAGGAGAAATCGGAGGCCTGCGAGAACATTCAGCTGCGCAATCGCACGCTCCCGGAAAAGATTCTCGGGCCCGCAAATAGAAAATATAAGGGAAAGGAAAAGGTCACTGAGGATATCACTTTAGATGACCAAGTTATGAAAGAGCTGGCTGCCAAAGACCCTCCTAGGAAGGGTAAGGTGGACTACAACATCCTAGCGCACCTAAGGAAGCTACCTTCTCAGCTTAGCATTCTCGATGCCCTCCTATTATCAAAAGAAGCGCGAGATTCACTAATTAAGGCGCTACAAGAACCCGAGCAATTCCAAGCCTTCCTCGCCACTGAAAGGATGAAGGATGAACTGGAGGAAGTGCGTACGGCCGACATCACTTTCGGTGACGAAGACCTCCTTCTCGGGACGTGCGACCACAACCGTCCCCTATATGTCTCTGGATACTGCCATGATATCAAGATAGGCAAAATCCTAGTGGATAATGGATCCTCCGTTAATCTCCTTAACGTTCGGGTGTTAAAGGAAATCTGCATGAGTGTGCAACACCTCGCTCGTGACAAAATTACCATCTCCGGTTTCGATTCACAATCGTCACGGACTCTCGGATCCGTGATACTAACATTACGCTTTGGACTACTCGTCACAGACATCAAATTCCATGTCATTGACGCCAAGACCTGCTACAACGCCTTGCTTGGTCGTCCTTAGCTACACAAGTACAACATCATCCCTTCTACACAACATCAGTGTATGAAGTACTTTAAGGATGGTTTCGAGTATACCGTAACAGGTGAGCTGAACCCATTTTCCGTGAACGAAGTCCGCAAATACGAAGATGCGAAGTACTTTTTGCCAGATTTCGAGGATACAGATAGGTGTCGCAAGCCGGAGAACAAAGCCGCCGCCACCATCCCTATTTTCGGGAGCGATACCGAAGAAGAAGATATAGTTTATGTCGGGCCATCTCAACGCAACAACTCGGGGACGTCCGCCCCCATGTTGGTCTTTGGAAGTGACTCAGAAGACGAGGTTAATGCCGTGTTCTCTAATCGGCCGCCAATACAAGCACCCCCTAGCGATGATCAGAGTTTGCAAATCACCATGGTGCCGCGAGAACACTACAAGGATCTCGACACACTTCAAGCTCACAATGTGCAGGACCTGCAAACGTTTTACGTCCCTCCCAGGCAAAGGGGTGAGAAGGTAATCCTATTCTACTGATCCTCAGAGTCGAAAGTAGAGAAAGAGATCTGGCATGGCGCGGATGCTACACTCGACAGGCTCCAACCCATCCGTCTGCCCAGATACTATACAAATGGATTAAAGAGGCTATTGAAGCGCCAAGGAGTACCCTTAAAACAGACTGTTCGACAAGCTCGGTTCTACAATAGGATTTGGGATGTCCCTGGGACTCAACGCAAATTGCCCAACGGGAAAATGGAAACGCTTGGGCTTGGATACGTGAGAGCCGGAAAACGGGAACGGGCCCACAGTAGCTACGCTATATATACCTTTGATGAAGAAGAGGACGCCCTGTCAGGAAATGCCAACCCCTCATCAAAACTAGCTCCCGCGATTGAAGTGCCGAGTCCGTCGTTTGAAGAACGAATGGAAAAGCTTATCAGGAAAGTGGGTCAAAAAGTGCGGCAAGACCACAACCGCGAGATGGCCATCTACGAGAAGGCCAAGACGCAACGTCTGTTTCAACAGGCAGCAAAAGACAAAGATGCTTACCCCTGTCAACCCGTTGTACGAACGGCCCGACGCAGAGGCAGAAATAAATCAAGAAGCGGAAAGAGGAGCCGACAACAACGACACAGGATTAGAGAGTTACGTGATCGGGTATTGCGCGGCTCGGATTTGTCCCTCATGAAGAAGATGAGTCGAGCGTACTCCTTCCCGCGAGACAAGACGGAGAGGTTACTCATGCTCGCTATAAAACATCAAATGATCGCGCTTCCAGAGTCTAGACACCCTGAGCAAGCTAACAAGGCTTCTCATCTGAGCTATTGCTCTTATCACCGAGCCATAGGACATCCTACCGAAGACTGCTTCACCTTCAAGAACTGGGTCGAGGACCAGTACCAACAGGGCATATTCGCTTTATTCGACGGCTGGAGGGTAACGCCGCCACAAAAGCATGAACCCAAAGCCGCAAAAGCAGAACCAGATCCACCTCAGCCCTGGAAGCGGATCCGCACCTGTTATACGATTACGTTATTAAAAGAAGAGCCCGAGAACATGGAAGACCTTCCCTGGTGCTTTGAGAACAGCGATGATGAGGTGATCTCAGAATTTCCGCCAGCTCCGAAAGAACTGGAAGACGGCATACATACTACTGCAGATAACCTCAAGAAGATTGAGTTGGGATCAGCAAATGACCCGCGACCGACATTTGTCAGCGAGCTGCTATCTGAAGAAAGGGTGGCTGCGTTAAAGAACGTGCTTCTACGGAATAAAGACTGCTTCGCGTGGAACTACTCCGAGATGCCAGGATTAGATCCGGAGATTGCTGTGCATAAATTAGCAATATCCCCAGATATCAAGCCAGTCAAGCAGGCGCCAAGAAGGATGCGACTCAAGCTTGAAATGAGCATCAACGCCGAAGTCAAGAAGCTGATCGATTCTGGATTTATCCAAGAAGTCCAGTATCCCGACTGGATCGCCAATATCGTCCCGGTAATGAAGAAAAATGGGACGGTACGCATATGCGTGGATTTCAGGGATCTCAATAAAGCCTGTCCAAAGGACGATTTCCCAGTACCAGTAACCGAGATAATGATAGATAACACGTCCACTCACGAGGTTTTCTCCTTTATGGACGGTTCATCAGGATACAATCAGATAAAAATGCGTCCCGAAGACCAGAAGCACACCGCTTTCCGGACCCCTTTCGGTATATTCTGCTACAGGGTTATGCCCTTTGGTCTAAAGAACGCCGGCGCTACCTATCAAAGGGCCATGACAAAGATCTTCGACGACCTCATACATGACATCATCGAGTGCTATATCGATGACCTTGTAGTAAAGAGCATGTCATACGAAGAGCATTTAAAGCATCTGGAGACTGTATTTCAACGCCTTCGGCAATATAATTTGAAGATGCCTCCGCCAAGAAATGCGCGTTTGGAGTCTCCTCGGGTAAATTCCTGGGATTCATCATCCGACACCGAGGTATCGAAATAGATCTATCTAAGATCAAGGCGATCATGGAAATGCCTCCGCCAAGAACCCTCAAACAGTTGCGGTCTCTCCAAGGGAAGCTCGCATACATCCGGCGATTTATCGCCAATCTTTCAGGCAAATGCCGTCCTTACAGCCACCTGATGAAGAAGGGAACTCCATTCGTTTGGAATCACAAATGCCAAGGTGCACTAGACGAGATCAAGCAGTACCTGCAGAACCCTCCGGTGTTGGCTGCGCCGGTCAAGGGAAAACCCCTCATTCTTTATACAACCGCCCTCGAAGGTTCCTTAGGCGCATTATGGGCACAAGAGAACGATCAAGGGAAAGAGAGAGCACTCTACTACTTAAGTCGAGTTCTGCTGGGGGCAGAACTCGACTACTCTCCCATTGAAAAACACTGCTTGGCGTTAATCTTCGCGATAACAAAACTCAGCCACTATGCGTTGGCGCACGAAGTCCGTCTCATCTCGAAGGTGGACCCTCTTAAATATTTGATGTCAAAGGCTATATTGACGGGTTGACTAGCTAAATGGGCGCTACTCCTGATGGAGTTCTCGATAACGTATCGACCTCTTAAGGCAGTGAAAGGCCAGGTCATTGCCGACTTCCTTGCTGAGCATCCAGTACCTGCCGGTTCTCCTCTGAACTGCGATTTGCCGGACGAACATGCATTCGATACGATCGGCGGCGGTGACACCCGATGGGAACTCTATTTTGACGGGGCATCTTCCATAAAGAAGCGCAAACAATGTACCCCCATAATCAAATCGGGAGTAGGCCTCATCTTCGTAACCCCACAAGGAGGGATAATGCACTTTGCTTTCTTCTTAACGGAATCGAGGACGAACAATGAAGCTGAATACGAAGCTTTGATAGCGGGCCTCGAGATCGCCATTGACATGGGAATTGAAGACCTCTCTATATACGGGGATTCTCAACTGGTCGTTAGTCAAGTAAATGGTGACTACCAAAAGTGCAAACCGGAGCTGGTGAAGTACGGCGAAAAGGTGCAACAACTATTGACCCAAATTCCCTCCTACACTTTGGAAAGTATACCACGTGCGGAAAATAGCAAAGCAGACGCGTTAGCTAAGCTCCTTAAAGAACTGGCTGACGAGAACCTTGATGACGTCAGAATCGTGGTACAAAGCCGTCGAGTGTTCGCCTCGGCAGAATTATCTCCGGAATTATACGAAGAAAAGGGGGCGACTGAGCAGACGACCCTACAAATAAAAGACCATGAGAAGGCCGAGGACTGGAGGGAAGTCTTCATAGACTACTTTAAGCCCCATCGAATGCCCGAAGAAGCGTCCTCAAGACATCAGCTCATGAAACGAGCTCTATTTTTCGCTTTTGTCAACGACACTCTATACAAGAGATCGTTTGATTCTCTGTGGCTGAGATGCTTAGGACCTGACGAAGCAGAAAGAGTCGTTCAGGAAGTTCACGACGGACTCTGCGGTTCTCACCAAGCAGGCCCGAAGATGAAATTGAAGATCAAACGAATGGGTTATTATTGGCCCACGATGGTCCAAGACTGCCTCGAGTATGCGAAGCAATGCCACTCGTGCCAAATTCATGGAGACTTTATCCACCAACATCCGAATCCACTACACCCAACGGTGGCTAGCTGGCCATTCGAAATGTGGGGGACTGACATAGTCGGCCCCATCGAGCCAGCATCGTCCCGGGGACATCGTTTCATCCTGGCGACAACTGATTACTTCTCCAAATGGGCAGAAGCAGTACCGCTGAGGGAAGTGAAGACGGAGAATATCCTCCACTTCTTCAAGACGCACGTCATCTATCGGTTTGGAACCCCACGGCGGATTATCTCCGATAACGGGCCAGCCTACAGAAGCCATAAGATCAGCCGCTTCGCACAGCAGCACAATATAGACTGGAGATATTCTTCAGTTTATAATCCACGAGCTACCGGTCTGGCCGAGGCCTTCAATAAGACCTTGACAAAGATCATAAAAAAGACGGTGTCCCGAAATAAGAAAGACTGGCATGAGAGGCTGCAAGAGGCCCTTTGGGCCTATCAAACTACGTTCAAGACGGCCACGAACACAACGCCGTACGCGTTGGTATTTAGGACGGAAGCAGTGCTCCCCCTCGAGATAGAGTTACTCTCTCTACGAGTGGCGGTCCACTACGAGCTGACGGACGAAGAAAATGCTCACCTTCGGCTCGAGGAGCTTGATGCCCTCGATGAAACCCGGCTCATAGCGCAACAAAATCTAGAGGCCTACAAAGCAAAGATGACGCGCTCATACGAAAGATTGACCAGGCTGAGGACATTCCGCCAAGGCGAACTCATGCTAGTAGTCAAAAGACCTATGATCCCCAATCGTGCCAAGCGGGGAAAATTTGAGCCGAACTATGAAGGCCCGTACATTATAGACAAGGTCTACCAGGGTGGAGCCTATCTACTCATGGACATGCACGGTGAGAGGCCTTTCAGGCCAATAAACGGCCGCTTCTTAAAGAAATACTATGCTTAATGAGCCACAGCCTGGGTCAATGATAGATGACGACGACTATGTCCGCTCGCTATCTTCCTAAGCTCAGACCCTATAAGCAGTAGCCGACCTTCCCCTTAACGACGGACCGAAATGTCCTTAAACTAATAACGGACCGAAATGTCCTTAAACTAACGATGGACCGAAATGTCCTTAAACTAATAACGGACCGAAATGTCCTTAAACTAACGACGGAACGAAACGTCCTTAAACTATCGACGGACCGAAACGTCCTTAAACTAACGATGGACCGAAACGTTCTTAAACTAACAACGGACCGAAACGTCCCTAAACTACTACCTCAGCATCCTCAGGCTGACGAGATGAATAAAAAAAAGGAGAAAAAGAAAAATATATATAAAAAAAATGATAAAAAAAAACGGTATGTCCATAAGCAAAATGGGCACGGATGAAAACCCGAAAGGGCTCCGTGAGTAAAAACAGCAGGACTACCGGCGAGTGTTTGTGAAAACCCGAAAAGGCGCAACCTCGTTAAAAGACACTTATAGGGTCCTCTCGACCTTGTAAGGAGAAACCACCCGCGTGAGATCCTTACGACTCACAAAGGAGCAACACACTTAGGGATCCCCACGATTCCTAAGGAGAAAATACAGTTGCGAGATCCTCACGACTCGTAAGGAGAATTCTCTTATGGGACCCTCACGGCTCATAAGACTTGAAAGTCTTAAGTTATAGAAACCTAAACCTGTTCTTAAGCAAATCTCCCACAACCTTCGATCTTGCCCTACAAGCGGCTCATATTGACCCTTGTATACAATCCACGGGCACGAATAAACATTTCCCCAGCAAAGTCACACCCGTGACTAGGGATATGTCCATATGATGAGCAACCCTTGTAGGTCCTCTCGACCTATAAGGAGAAAGCCCTCTTGTAGGATCCTTACGACTTACAGAGGAACATACACTTAGGAATCCTCACGATCCCTAAGGAGAAAATACACCTGCAAGATCCTCACAACTTGTAGGGAGAAATACCTTTGTGAGACCCTTACGGCTCATGAAGTCAAAAGCCTTGGTCGACAGGATCCTTAACCCTGTTTACTAAGCCACCTTTGTTCGACAACGACAGAGGCAAATGATGATTCGCTCCTGGCAACATCCCAGTTGCAGCGGTGCTGATGCCAAAATCGGTGTCTAAAATCCAAGCTTGCGGTGAAAAAGCTAACAAGCCACACATGCATACGAAATAGCCGAAATGATGGGGCAACTTGCAATAAAAAGCAGCAAGTAAAAATGTATGCATGAAAAATAGCCGAAATGATGGGGCAACTCACAATAAAAAACAGCGAGTGAAAATGAAATAAATAGCCGAAATGATTGGGCACCGCGAAAAATAGCCGAAATGATAGGGCAATCGCAACCTCCGCGATATAAAAGCTGAAATGATAGAGCATCGCAGAAAAAGAAATAAAATAAAAAAAAAGTTTCAATTTATGCCCTACAGGTGATGTTCCATCACACTCTGTACACAATCCAAGGGCGTAAACAAAAAGGGATCATACTTCTCCCCCGGGTTTCATCAGAAGAAGAAGCCAAGTCTCGACGGGCCAAAGGAGACCTGGAGATCGTTTCAACACTCGTCTCATAACAACGAACACAACTTTAAGCTAAGCGGAACAGCGGCAACTCCCAGTTCCATGGCTCTGTGGTATACATATCGCCAACAGTCAAACCTCCATCCCGTGAAATGCGGATACAATCAGCAAAATTCCTGGTTACGTGGAACGCGAATAACGTCACTCTTTGACCCCGTGGAAAACTTCCAGAGCGGATCCTGGTCCTCGCAGAGCATGGCAGTGAACCCGTGTAAAGCATCCAGAGTAGAGCCTAGTCCTCGCCGAGCACGGCAGTGAACCCGTGTGAAGCATCTAGTGCAAAATTCCTGGTTACGTGGAACGCGGATAACGTCACTCTCTGACCCCATGGAAAACGTCCAGAGTGGATCCTGGTCCTCGCAGAGCACGGCAGTGAACCCGTGTGAAGCATTCAGAGCGGAGCCTAGTCCTCGCCGAGCACGGCAATGAACCCGTGTGAAGCATCTAGTGCAAAATTCCTGGTTACGTGGAACGCGGATAACGTCACTCTTTGACCCCGTGGAAAACGTCCAGAGCGGATCCTCGTCCTCGCAGAGCACGGCAGTGAACCCGTGTGAAGCATCCAGAGCGGAGCCTAGTCCTCGCCGAGCACGGCAATGAACCCGTGTGAAGCATCTAGTGCAAAATTCCTGGTTACGTGGAACGCGAATAACGTCACTCTTTGACCCCGTGGAAAACGTCCAGAGCGGATCCTGGTCCTCGCAGAGCACGGCAGTGAACCCGTGTGAAGCATCCAGAGCGGAGCCTAGTCCTCGCCGAGCACGGCAGTGAACCCGTGTGAAGCATCTACTGCAAAATTCCTGGTTACGTGGAACGCGGATAACGTCACTCTTTGACCCCGTGTGAAGCATCCAGAGCGGAGCCTAGTCCTCGCCGAGCACGGCAGTGAACCCGTGTGAAGCATCTAGTGCAAAATTCCTGGTTACGTGGAACGCGGATAACGTCACTCTTTGACCCCGTGGAAAACGTCCAGAGCGGATCCTGGTCCTCGCAGAGCACGGCAATGAACCCGTGTGAAGCATCCAGAGCGGAGCCTAGTCCTCGCCGAGCACGGCAGTGAACCCGTGTGAAGCATCTAGTGCAAAATTCCTGGTTACGTGGAACGCGGATAACGTCACTCTTTGACCCCGTGGAAAACGTCCAGAGCGGAGCCTAGTCCTCGCCGAGCATGGCAGTGAACCCGTGTGAAGCATCTAGTGCAAAATTCCTGGTTACGTGGAACGCGGATAACGTCACTCTTTGACCCCGCGGAAAACGCCCAGAGCGGAGCCTGGTCCTCGCCAAGCACGGCAGTGAACCCGTGTGAAGCATCCAGAGCAAATACCGGACTGTGGAGTCCTTAAAATCCACGGACTATGATGTCCTTAACCTCGACCGTGATGTCTTAAAACTAACGATCAACCACCCTGATCCCCTACGGATTCTGCCTTGGTTTAAGGGTACATCTCTTCACTCCTTTGATACCTGGCGTTGTAATTCCTCAACGTCTTCAAAGAGGTGACGGGTCCCTGCAACCAAACATCGGACTGTGGAGTCCCTAAATCCACGGACTATGTGGTCCTTAACCTTGACCGTGATGTCTTAAAACTAACATCGGACTGTGGAGTCCCTAAATCCACGGACTATGAGGTCCTTAACCTTGACCGTGATGTCTTAAAACTAACATCGGACTGTGGAGTCCCTAAATCCACGGACTATGAGGTCCTTAACCTTGACCGTGATGTCTTAAAACTAACATCGGACTGTGGAGTCCCTAAATCCACGGACTATGAGGTCCTTAACCTTGACCGCGACGTCTTTAAACTACGATACCTGGAGCAGCCCCCTGGCCCCGTGAAACACGGACAAGGGCGACCACATCCAGCACTTGCAGGCCCTCACGACCTGTAAGGAAGAAAACTCTCTTGTGAGATCCCTACGACTCTCAAGGGAAAACCCGCTTAAGAATCTTCACGATTCTTAAGAAGGACTTACACCTATGGGATCCTCTCGACCTGTAGGGAGAAAAACTCTTTATGAGACCTTCGTGGCTCATAAAATGCAAAAGTTTTAGGAAGCAGATCTTAACCCTGAATCCTAAGCCATCACTGTCCTGGAAGAAGATCAAGATAGAATATCCACAGAATACATTCAATAAAAAGGGGACACACCATTGAGAAGAAAAATGTATTTTTTATTCATAAACCAAAATGGATACAAAGTACAATTCATGAAAGAAACAAAAAAGAAAGATACTCTCATCCATGAGTATGTACAAAAAAGGGAAAAAGATACAAGTCCTCAAGCCGGCGGGCGGTGCAATAATTTTACCAGCTCATCGTTCTGTTGCTGAGTCACGGCTTCATGACGCAAGATCTCCAGAAGACGAGCCTCCGCCTGAGCTTGCTGAGCCTGATACGAAGCAAGCCGAGCTTCGAGCTCTTTCTCGGTGGCTTTATGAGCCTCGACCCTCTCACGAGTGAACATGGCAACTTTATCGAGAGCCACCACCTCTTTTATGGACTCCTGGAGCACTCGCCAGAGCTCGTACGCTTTGTTGGCCTTGGCTGTGAGGCTGGCCTGAAGCTCGCTCAGCGCCTTAGAAGCCAACTCCCTCTCCGAGAACTTGCGGCCAAGCCTCTTCTCGCATGACGTCATGTTGGCCGCACATCGTGCTATCAGACCCCGCAACTCCGCTTTTGCAGCCACGGCTTCCGAGGAAAGGCGAGAACATTCAAGAGCGTGCAAACAAGCCTCCACCTTCCTACAGAACTCCACCCAGACACGCACCACCTCCTCGCTATGATAGGTGGCGAGAAAAGGAAGAGAGCCGTTAGCTTCAGCGGCAAACGCTTCGGCCGTGGTCGCGCTACCAGCACGGAGCTCCTCGACAAAAGATGATAGGGAGACAAGGCTCAATTGGGCCAAGCGTTCTAAAGACCGCAAAGCATAAGGGCCGGGCGGCATTACGATGCGCGATCCCAACGCCATGGAGACTGGCAGGGCTGTTCAAATTTGACAAATGTTAGTAAAATTCTTAAGCACAGAACGAATGGGATTATAATAAAATGTCACTCACCGACAGTCATGCAAGTAGGAGCCGAAGGTTCCCCCGGCCCTTCAACGACCTCGACCTCATCGTCAGCTTCCAAAACTATAAGAGACATCAACGTCATTTCGAAAGATAGTAACAATGCTATGGTAAAAGAAAAAATGGCGAATGACACTAACTTTGCCCGGAGGAAAGGACAATAAGCTGAGGGGAGATCGCCTGCGGAGCTGCCATCTCCAATAAACGCTGAAATGACTGTCGAGGCGACAGATCAGCGATAGTGGCCGCCAAACCGCGCAATTCTGGGAAAGATAAAAGAGTTTAGACTATGAAAGGGTTGCTAAATTAAAACGCAGAGGGTTACCTTCAACGCTCCTCCCATTCTGAGCCGGGGGGATAGCAGCTTCAACGGTCTCCGCCGGAACATCAGGATTCAACAAAGGAAGAGTAGTCCCGACTACCTCTCTTCCAGCCTCTGAGCCGCCCTCAGTAAGGGTTGTTGGGGCGGCGACCTCCAAAGGAGCTTCCCTCAAAAGGGCAAGCGCTCTCTGATCAAGAACCGCCGCTGGAGGCTCTACCATGAGAGGAGCAGCCTCATCAGCCCCCTCCACATCAAGCAAGGCCTCATTAAGAATTCCGGCAGGCTTTAGCTTTAATGGGCCCGTAGAGAGCTCCCCCAGCGTCGAAGATTCTGCACGATTCGAATAAGAATAATGATACATATGCACGGGCATAAATAATCGGAAAGACTACAAAAGAAGCACAACGTACCTATACGCAAAGAAGCCCTCAATATGGCTTCTTCAAGCCGCTGCTCCTTCTCAAGGAGGTGGGCTCGCCGGGGTTCAAGGATAGACTCATGACCACCGGTCCATAAAGAAAGTGTGTCAGCTGCGTCTTTTGAAGCGGCCTGCTTCAAAGCCCTTTCCCCCCATTCCTCCAAAGGACCGATAAATCGCCGCCGAATCCACGAAGGGTCTTCGTAAAAAATTACAGCGGGATAAGACTTCTTCGGAACCTTGGCGTTATGAGACGCGTCTTTTGAACGCCGTATGGCCTCGGCCAACTGTGCGGCCTCCTCATCAGCCAAACTCGGGAAGAGAAGTCCAGCGTCTGACTCTTGCAGGGCCAATGGTTCATCTTCAAAAATAGGCTCAGACTCCGCCAATGAATCGAGCAGGTTGGTGGCCGCTTTCCTCCGCCGTTTAGACCCAGAGCCGGTCGCTGAGGATGACCGCTTCCTCCCTCGCGAAGCCTTAGGGCGGCGCCGGCCCACATCGCCCTCGGCGCCCTCATCCCTATTACTCTCGCTCGGTGCTACAACCGAGGATGACATCGCCATTGTTGACGCCACAGGGGGCGGTGCCGCCACCGGCAGGGGTGCTACTACTGTGGCCCTTTTACCCCGCGATCGAGAACCCAAGGGCATACCGGCTGTTAGAGTAAGGTCTACCCCTGACTCCCCCGGAATGAGCGTGGTGCCAATCTCCCTCAAAGGGAAGCGGACCGAAACCCTCGGTCGCAGCTTAGCCCCCGAAACCTGAGGAGGGGCATCGTGACCAAGAAGCACCCTTCTTTCTTCAAGAATAATTGGGCTGATCCGATGAAGATACCATCCCGTAAACGCACCCACGCACCGGGGCATATACTCAGCTTCAGGGACCATGAAACGGGAGCCGGTGTTCAGCCTCATGAAATGATGAGCGGCATCGCGAACGGCATCGAGCGAAGGGATCGAGGCGACTATAAAAGCCTCAAAAGGAACACCCTGGTCGTATCCAAGCTGTCGGGCGAATCGATGCGGATTGTACAGCATGAAAAGAGCTGCACTGTCCTGGCGAAACACCAAGTAGCCCGGTCTAATTGTATACAAATGCGCGGCCTCCCGCGGCTTCAAAGAAGGTGCGTTGTCTTTCGACTGGTCCCAGAGTTGTTGAACTGGACCCGAGGGAGTAGACAAGATCCGATCATTAAAAACCAGCCCGCCAGCGGCGGCGTGAGGAGAAATCAGCACCCGAATAGCCCCGAATTGAGTCGGGTCAGCGGCAGAAGCACCCACCAATCGCATAAGTCACGGGAAGGGATAGGCGTCGTAAAACACGGGCCTCTGATGCATAGCGAAAGCCCCCAGCACATGCATTTCGACCCAGGACGTGAAATAATGAAGCGAAAAGTTCACTACATCCACGCCGGGTGTAGAGGTATTAGCTACGGTGCCCAATCCATGATAGAGGTGCGCCAAGGCCGGGATGCCGATGGCCAACCGCGTCCCCTCAGCAATACGATGAGCCGAGTAGATGACCGAGGCTCTCATGAAGCGGCGATGCATGGGGATAACGAACCAACTGAGCCAAACACTAACAAACCCCACGAAGAACGTCTCCTCGTCCATGCCTGGAACAGCAGTGGATTCAAAAGATATCGGCGACATAATAGGGATGTAGTACTGAAGTAAATCCAATTCAGTGGTCGGCAGCTTCTTCGGACCGAACCCAAAGGGGTCTCCAATGTTGGCAAACTTCGGAGCTGTCTTCGATAAGGCGTCCTCGCGAAGAAAACGAGCAATGAAGCTCTTGAAAGTAACACCCTGCTCTTCAGATTCGGTGAATAATCGGTCGAAGATACCTAGCGCCTTGATTAAACTGGGACGCTTGTGGCGGACAGCATTCTCAGCAGACAGGCCGTCAACTGGGGCGGGCTCGGGTTCAAAAATGTACTCGTCAGAAGGCAGCAACTCCTCATACAGACTACCCCTGATTGGCAACCCCGAGATGTCATAAAATTCGGCCAAAGAGATCGAGACCTCGCGATCTCCTAGAATGAAAGTGTTGGTGGGAAGATTCCATTGGTTCAAAAACGCCTTGACCCACCAGACATGCGGGGACTTATAATGGAAGAGTGACGCGTATATTGCCTGATAAAGCCCGACTTTCTGCAACCGCGCACGATGGGCAGAAAGGATGTAGCGAGCCCAGAGAAGATAGCCCGTAGGGTGTCGAGGAGTAAGCCCTATCTTATAAATTTGCCCCCACGGGCGGGCCTCACCCTGGCAGATACGCCGCCCCAAGATGTCTATGGCCGGGATCGGATGGTTCGGAATACCGGTCGTCGAAGGCTCGAGCCTCCCCGTTGGAGTCCAGTTGGGCATTTCCACAGCAAAAACCTTCCTCGGAGGGTCCATCGGTAACAATGGGAAAGTGGGCACCGTCGGTACCGCGCAAAGAAAACTCCGGCGACCCTGAATAATCTGACTATACCAAGATCCTCATTGAAGAAGGTTGGTGCAGTTCGGGTCATGGGCCCGGATCATCGCCATCGCTTCCTCATCAGATGGTGACTGAGGAAAAGCAGCCTCCGAGCGAGAAAAGGGAAAGCACGGAACAGAAGCCATCGCACCTGAAATCCAATAAAAGAAGACCGTTAAAAGCAAAGTCAGCGATATATATCCATGCATGAACATGAAGACTAGTTAAAGAAAGCAACAGCAGATTTTTCTGGGACCATTGGCTACAAAACACATGGGCCCCACAGAATCAGGATGACGGCTCATTAATAATGAGACCAAATAGTTACAATAAAACAAAGGGAATATCCTCATTAAATAAAGAATGGTAACCCTACACATTCCCCCAACAGGATCTGTCTCGGGCTCTACAATAGATCCAACAAGATCAAAAGAATTAAATTCCCACAGAAAACATCATTACAAAGCTCCTGTTTCATTAATTGCAGAAGGACAACCTCGGGTCAAGAGACCCCAAGAAGCCTCCGTGTGAAGAAACTGAGTTCTTCATAGGAATTAAATTCCTTATTAAGAGAAGGGAATTAAATTCCCAGAAACATTTTTGGATGGAATTAAATTCCATGGAGTTGAAACGCCGTCATCATCTCCCCAAAGATCATTTAAACCCTAAGAGATCTACAGTTCGAAGGTTAGGTGGTTTCCTGTTCTTATGGAAAAACTTGAAGAAAAATGGGTTCGTTGTTGAAAAAGAGTAAAAACCCTTGTTTTGGATTTAAAATCCAAAGGAATGTGGAAGTTCGCTGTTTGTCCAAGAACATTACCTGAGGAAAAAGGGTCACCTGAACAGAGTTAAACTCTGAAGATTGTTTCAAGACAGAGAACTAAGCTCTGGAAGCGAGAATTAAATTCTCAAGGGAAAAAGTTCTCAGAAGAAGAAGATGAACAAAGTGAAGGCTCTTCTGAAGAAACATGAGTATTTATAGGAAGTGATGGAAACGTTTCATCTCCCTAAATCCCTAGAGGAATCCAACGGTCACAAAAGGTGACAGCGTTGCACTCACGTGCGGACACGTGAGAACAACGCTGTGGGGGCATTTGTTTCTTGATTTAAAATCAGGAAAGCTTACGGAAAAGGCTTCAGAAAAGGGTCACGTGCTTACACGTGACCAGCAGTCACGTGTTGGCACGTGACATCTAAAAGCATCGGCAAGGCAAATTCAGTTTCCCAACTACATCGAAGAAAAGGGCTTCAGAAAGCGTCACGTGCTCCCACGTGACCAGGGTCACGTGTTGGCACGTGACACTCAAAAGCGGCAGAATCAATTCCCTGATTGAATCGAGAAAAAGGCTCCAGACGAGGGTCACGTGCTCACACGTGACCAGGGGTCACGTGGTGGCACGTGACAGCTAAGCAGCGACCAAAAAGCAGAGCGCAGAAAGAAAGGAGAGGGCTCGTTACAAGGGGTCACGTGCCCACACGTGACCAAAGGTCACGTGGCCACACGTGACCAAGGGTCACATGGCCACACGTGACCAGCTCTCAAAGCCTATCTGTTAACAGAATTAAATTCTGAGAAAAGACCTCTTAAATCTTTCCAAAGCAACCGATTGAATTAAAGATTTAAAGGTGATTAAATATCATTTATCTATGGGAAAATCTCGAATTTGGAAAGATTTCCCCGTAAAATCTAACTAAAATAACAAAGGAGAATCTCTGGATTTAAAATCCAATGGTGAATAAAATTCACCTAATAATCCAAAGGTCCAAAACGAATGGTGAATACAAATCAAATCTCCCAATGAAAGATTCACCAAAACTAATTGACTCGGCTGCTTCTCCTATAAATAGGAGCCAAGAGACACACAAAAGAGATAGATGCAGAGGGAAGAGAAGAGAGAGAGCCTTGATACTTTGGAGGAATTTGGATCTTCCTCAAAAGAAAACCCTAGGTAAGAAAGGGAAGGCTTTATGAAAGAAAAGAGAATTTAATTCTCAACAAAGTTTAACTCTGATATAAAAGAGAAGAACATAGTTCTCTCCTTGGTGGAGGATCTGTAAAGTGCACATCTCCTCTTGAGTTGAGAATTTAATTCTCAATGGGTTGAGATCCTGCCATGCAGATCCAAAGCATAGAGAGGGAATGGAAGCACGAGAATTTAATTCTCACAGAACTATAGGAATTTAATTCCTTCAAAATAAAATTAGGGTTTGACCCTGTGTTATGGGAATTTAATTCCTTCAGAATGAAAAGAATCAGGGTTTAACCCTAGTTAAGAACTTAGTTCTGTTAAAACAACAGGAATTTAATTCCCTTAATCTCATTCCCCAGAATAATTCTTTAACAGAGAGTGGGAGTTTAACTCCCTAAAACTTTTATTAGGGTTTAACCCTATTCAGTTCTTCACATATATGAGGAATTTAATTCCTACAGAAAATTCAGAGTTCAACTCTATTCCAGAATATAAATCTTCAAAAGGAAGTAGGAATTTAATTCCTCTGAAATTATTGTCAGGGTTTAACCCTATGAGGAATTTAATTCCTGAAAGGGATTAACAGATCTTCTAAAAAACATACATAGAGGCAGGGTCACGTGTCACCACGTGACCCCCAAAAAGATCTACAGAAAAGCCCCTTTGAGGCAGTGCCTCACGTGACCCACGTGACCCTTGGCAGAGGCTTTAACATACTCCATTTAAACACCCGTCACGTGATGGCACGTGATGCCCCAAAAGATGCGATATTCTAAGCAGAACAAACGAAGGGAGGGCGCCCTCACATGCTACCACGTGACCCCTCTTGCCTTAGCGTCTAACGCTAAATTGGAACCCCTGAATCCAGTATTAAAACACTGTTTGGCCTTAGTGTTCAGCACTAACCGAAGAACTTTATTTGCAGTGTTCAACACCGATTACCTTAGTGTTCAACACCGATTACCTTAGTGTTCAACACTAATTTGAGATTTCTGTTGCCAGTGTTTAACACTGATCTGTTTTAGTGTTTAACACTAATTTGAAAGCCTTGTTGCTGGTGTTTAACACCAACTATCTTTTAGTGTTAAACACTGACTTATCAATCTCATTCCCAATGTTCAACACTGATTGGTCTTTAGTGTTTAACACTAGGCATTGGCCCAATTGGCTAAATGGCCAGAGGCAAAGCCTCTCCTTCAGTGGACCAACAGGAAGCCAATATTCCAGACATGATTGGACTTAGCCCAAGATGGCCATTAGTCCCCAATTCAGGCTTAACTGGGCTAATGGGCTCATAACATAATTAATTGGTCTTGATCCCAAATTGGGCCAAAGACTATTTAATCCACCCCGGCTCAAGGGTACATCTCTTCACTCCTTTGATACTTGGCGTTGTAATTCCTCAACGTCTTCAAAGAGGTGACGGGTCCCGATGACCACACATTGATACGGACTGTGGGGTCCTTAAACTCATGGACTATGAGGTCCTTAACCTTGACCGAGATGTCTTAAAACTAACTATGGACTGTGGGGTCCTTAAACTCATGGACTATGAGGTCCTTAACCTTGACCGAGATGTCTTAAAACTAACTGTGGACTGTGGGGTCCTTAAACCCATGGACTATGACGTTCTTAACCTTGACCGAGATGTCTTAAAACTAACTTTGGACTGTGGAGTCCTTAAATCCACGGACTATGAGGTCCTTAACCTTGACCGAGATGTCTTAAAACTAACATTGGACCGCAATGTCCTTAAACTACCCATGGACCGCAATGTCCTTAAACTACCTACCGACCGCAACGTCACTAAACTAAACAACAGAGTCCCCTTTTATTGCTCTCTTGTTGGATCTAAACGATCCCGTTAAGTTGATCTTAGTCTAAAAAACTAGACTAACGTATCCTTAACAAACGTTTAAGTCGATCTTAGGCTCAAATGAGGCTAACGTATCCTTAAACCCAAACCCCCAAACCCAAATCTAAGATAATACGTATTTGGACTAGTCCGCGCCCTACGGGCGACGACATAACTCAGTCTCCGTATACAATCCACGGGCAACTAAACACAAAACAAACACACACGACACGAAGTGAACATCTGGAGAAGGAGAAAGTGGTTACCGCAATGCGGTAGCGTAATTAACTGCAGGGGCTTGCTCCTGCAGGGAAGAGCGTCCCCACAATCTAAAACCCCTCAAGCGAGGGGGAATCTGACGAAGTCTGCTACATCGGACGCATCCGTCTAAACCTTCGATGCATGGTGCCATAAATCAACTTGGCATCTTCGGAGAGGTGGACGGATAGCACCAATTAGCATCTGCCCCGAATCTCAGGCGAGACGCCCAGTCTCGGCCGCCATTCGGAGGGGAACAAGGATCCCACAAAGGTTTGTTGTCCTCATGTATCGTGAGGACACATGAGTGGATTTCCCTCGTTTCCAGTTTAATGACTTAGAGGTCGACTGTTTCCAGTTTAACGACCTAGCGGTCATCTGTTTCCAGTTTAAAGACTTAGGGGTCTGTGGAGCCCGGTTTAACGACTTAGCGGTCATCTGTTTCCAGTTTAACGACGTGGTGGTCATCTGTTTCCAGTTTAACGACTTGGTGGTCATCTGTTTCTAGTTTAGAGACTTAGAGGTCTACTGCTTCCAGTTTAACGACTTAGAGGTCATATGTTTCCAGTTTAACGATATAGAGGTCATCTGTTTCCAGTTAACGACTTGGTGGTCATCTATTTCTAGTTTAACGACTTGGTGGTCATCTGTTTCCAGTTTAAAGACTTAGAGGTCTTCTATTTCCAGTATAAAGACTTAGAGGTCTAACGTTTCCAGTTTAACGACTTAGAGGTCATCTGTTTCCAGTTTAATGACTTGGTGGTCATATGTTTCCAGTTTAACGACTTGGTGGTCATATGTTTCTAGTTTAAAGACTTAGGGGTCTATTGATGGAGAGCTTGGAGTTTTGGGGTAGGGGCCGGCATCAGCGTTGCTAACACTGAAGCAGAGGTGCCAGGAGCAATTCATCATTTGCCTACTCTTGTTGGCAGAGCAATGGCTTAGGAGACGGGTTTAGGTCCCTATCGCCTAAGGCTTTTCAATTTTATGGGCCGTGAGGGTCCCATAAAAGCATTTTCTCCCTGCGAGTCGTGAGGATCCCGCAGGTGTATTTTCTCCTTAGGAGTCGAGAGGACTCCTAAGTGTGTTTTTCCTTTGTGAGTCGTAAGGATCCCACAAAGGTTTGTTCTCCTTATGTATCGTGAGGACACATGAGTGGGTCTTCTCAATAGAGCGTAACTCCAAAGGTGGAGACCAGCCGCGTAACTGGTGATTACGGTGGGGCATGGGTATAATTGTTGGAGATAGTGCCCTCAGAGTCAATTATTGGATCACAGGCACGTGATTGCAATGATTGAGGGAGGACCTATCCCAGTAGGACAGTCTTACTCGAGATGATAGTATGCTATCTGGTTTATCTTTATCATCGTGTACTGCTTTAGGTGACCTGACATGTCGCTATTACACGTTGATAGAGCCCCTAGGATTCTTGCTTGACTACCAGCAGTATGATGGCGATCATATACGTGAGAGCTGGCGGTCTATAAGCACATCCTTAAATGGTCCCTAGTCATAGGAGTTTCGAGACAGGGCATCGATACTCCATTAGTAGACTAGTGTATACAGTCGAGACCCCGACGAGGGACGGTGGCCGGTCTCACAAGCCACTGGTGTCAGTTGGTTCACCTAAGATGTATACAGGTGCTCATTGGGTTATGAGTACACCGGACAAGACTCGCCGGGAACCTGCTAGTTGGTCTTATACCAGATGTCAGATAGCAGTTCCCTGGTGACATGTGTACAGGTTAGTTCATCGACCTGAGATCGTCATTTGTCTCGTGTGAGTTCCCACTATTCTTTGATTACTACCCTACCACGGCTCAAAGGAGTCGTGCAAACAGGTTTTAGTTGGGTACAGTCCCGAGCCACATGGAGGCAGTGAGCGAATCTGCAGGGGTTCGTCTCTCCCGGTATTGGGGGTGAGGTCGCGCTGTGTCTAGGAGAGCCATTACACAAAGCCCTCGGCCGAGGCAGGAGATTTACTGGTAGGTGTTCCAGTAGTATCTCAGGGTGTTCTGGGCTACGCTCCGACACGACTTGTACCGCTTTTGGGGGTCTGACTTTTACCAACCCCCTAGGCCCGCCATGCGATACTCATAGACGAACGGACCGGACTGTACGGATATTGTCACTGACAGGCTCAGTAGGGTGTCAGGATGAGTTCGCTTATCGACGTCCCTTTTGGTCAATAGCTGGTGGCCCGTCACGTATTGGTTTATACCTCTGACATGCTAGTGGTTAAATCCACAGCCATAGTATTGACGAGTCTTTAGAGTCCACCACACTTTCAGTTACTCAAGTTTCGGGCGAAACGCTGTAGAGGCCGTATGGAGATATGGCAGGGTCCGATCAGATACGTGCGGTATTGCACGGATCAGGATCGGACAGTTTGTACTTGTGGCCGTATGGTTATATGGCAGGGTTCGATCAGATACGTGCGGTATTGCACGGATCAGGATCGAACGGATATTACTAGCCGGCTTTGGTTTAAGCCGGATCCTAGTATAGTACAGTGTAGATTTTGTCTCTTTGCATTTGTATCCGGTCGGAATACAGATGCGGGTGTGTATGCATAGTATCGGGGTTTTTCCTGTAATTTATTACGGGACCAGTTTTCTGGAGTTGCCAGTTTGCATACCGTTCCGGCCGGTTTTCCTTTGTTCTTTCCCGGCCGGATTTTCCGATGGAGGGGGTTATTTGCAAGTTTGCAAATAACATTTTGTGGAGGGGTTTCTTGCAAATGTATTGATTATGATGGCATCTTTTCTTTTCAACCATCATTTGATTCTCTTTACATCACTTGATTTGTGATTTGAATTGATTAGAGTTTGATATGATATTGTTATCAAGATGTTTGGTTGTGGTCACCTTTTGTGCTCTCCTACACTCACCTCCCTTATACATGATGCTTTTCCTCCACCATTCTCACTTGATGAGAGAGGCTTCACTTGAGAGAAAACAGAATGAGAGGTTCATTTGGAGAGCAATGGCATTTTTCCTTCATCTCATTCTTCTTGTTTTGGAAAAATGAAAGCACCATTTTTCTTAACCTCATTCCTCCATCACCAATGGAAACTTCACTACCCCAAATGAGACAACCATTCTACACTAGCCTACAGCAAATCTTGGAAGCGTCGGCTAGCTAACTTCGCGCCCGAGTTGCCTCGGTCCAGAGGTGGGAGCCCGTAAAAGAATCCGGATACGTGGTGCCCTTTCCGACGAGAAGACGACGAATGGTGTTTCCGCGGGAGATCGGGACGATGACGAGAAGACCGGAGGACTCGGATCACTTGGTATACTTCTCTTCCCATCTCTTGTTAGCTAGTATAGGTTAATGGTTACGATCCGGGTTTTATTGTCCGCGGTAGCGCCAGTTTCCAAGTAAGGAAAATTTTTGATTCCGCATTGTGGCCTCGGATAGACGGCCGGGGCACTGCCGTGGCGCAACATGGCATCAGAGCCACGCCATTAACCTTGCCTAGCTTGTTCTAATGTGTTTTACTTATCCGATCGACCAAAATTCCAAAATCCGCGTTTTGCATGCATCAGTTTTCTGTCGATTTTTTCCGGGCTCTAAAAATTTTTCAGGTTGTAGAAAACTAATGTACTGGAAGTTCTAAGAACACTGGAAAAATTTGATGACCCGATCCCTCCATACGACCGTGGAACCGCGGCCATAACCCTCCTTTGGCCGCGGTTCCACCGCAGGAATGTGGGTTCATGTCATCGTTTCTTTGCAGTGGGCTTGTGGGCTGGAAATAGGGGTTTTGGTATATTCTTTTTGGGCCCAGATTTTCTTGATGTGCTACAGTAGTACTTGGGGGCCCACTTGGTAAATTTGTTCGATCGGAAATTTTTAAACACATTATTTCACAGTATTTACATTATATCTGCGACCGTGAATATCACTTGATCGGTAAATCCTGTCTAACTGCTATAGCCCGGTTAGACGGATTTGCGAACGTGATTTTCACGTTGATGTTCTGTGTTTATGCTGTGATGTTGCGGATCGGTAGTGGGGATAGCCTGGTTGCAGTGGTAGTACAGTTTTGTTTTATATGTACATTTGATATTGCGGGGCGAGCGTCCGACATGTGGACTGCCGTCACTGCCTGTTTATATTATTCTTTTGGGGCACGACCTGGTTGCGGTCGATATACCCGGTGTATGTATATTTTACTTTCTGTACTAGGATTACCCCAAGGTGGGGTGCACGGATAGCCGGGTTCTAGAGGGCAACGGGCCCGCATCTCATGCCATTGAGACAGAGGGGGCTTCACTCTAGGATTGGCGGGCTATTCGCCGCACTCGTAGGGGGTACAGGTTGACCCAGGAGGGGTGCCCAAGTTGCCGGATTCCGTGAAGTGCTGGGTGGTCCATTCACGGTGCTGGAGGGGACTGCCTCGTTTCAGGTCTTGGCGGGTGACTTGCCGCGCCCGTAGGGGTCTGGGATTTCATTGCACAGGCTATCCACACGACCAGGGGAACGTCGGGTTTCAGCAGCGGCTCTGTGAAACCCGGGGATCCCAGATATCTGTATTGTTCTGTGATGCTGTATATTTCTGTGTTGTTGCATTCTTATCACGACTTGAGCGAAATATATATATTAGTAGATGTTGTATATGTTTTACATCCGCGCTAGTCCAGTCCCCGCTCTGTCGTTAGTTAGCTAACCTAACGAGTAATGACGGGACCCAGTGGCGAATGCGGATAACATATACGTACGTCATATTATTTTCGTTCTTTGTGGTGTGATTAATTGATGGGACTGCGTTGATTCGGATCAACGCAAGTTATAAACAAACCTATTCTGATGTTGTTGGAACAATTTTTCAAAAAGCTGTTATTGCAAGGGCGTTCTCTTTTGTTTTGCATAGTGGTATTCGGTTATGAATATCCAGCTCCTCAGTCGACGAGGCAAGGGCCAAGATCCCTTCACCGGGAGTGACCCCTTGGACAGAAGTTTGCGTCAGGGCAATAACTTCACTATAGCCGATTACTTTTTGGTTTGCATCGTGGTATTCATTTGGAATATCCTGCACCTCATTCTACGGGGAAAGAGCCGAGATCCCTTCACCGGGAGTGACCTCTTTAGCAAAGGTTTTCGTTACTATATTTTTATAAAAGGCTATGCAGTTCCTTCAACGATATCGAGTTCATTACGTTAAAAGTTTTTCGCCAAAAACTAGACGTAGCCCTCCGTCATTTCTTACAAGTATTACTTAGTATTCGTGCTGCATTTGTTGACTGTGTCAAGGCGTAGTGTGCGGTAGCTAAGTAGTGTTTGTTTGCAGCATATTAATGGGATTGGTTAGGACAGTCGTGCGGCCTTGTTGACTGTGTCAAGGGCTCGTACGGGTGGGTTTAATGCAATCCAGGATAATGACGGGTTGAACTTGACTAGGACTCTTTGATTTGTTGACTGTGTCAAGGTCACTTAGGTCCTAGGGGTAAAAATCACATCGGGAGTTTCAAAAGAACTGAAACTTGCCAGATATGCGCATACCTTCTGGAGTGTGATACCGTGAGCGGATTCCGTCACGTTATCATACGATGATAGTTGGATCCCGATTCCCACTGATGAGTTGGTTTACTCCTCGGGTATTCCCGACTAATTCTTCTTTTAGGTTTGGAGGAGAGTTTGAGGTACAGTGGGAGGTTTCCAGATTAGATAAAGTGATAACCATTCTGATCTAGGTTAGAGTGCACGCTGAGTGTTTCTTTTCACTCTCTCTTTGGCAGCGACCATTGACCCGACCCTAGACTATGACTCAGTGACCAAAATTAACCGAACCTTCTTAACACTGGCATTTGGATTGTCAGAGTTGCAAACCTCATTGCCACTCCTACTTTTACCCTTTTCTCCAGGACACCCCGTATTACTACGAAGGTCCACTTCCATTGGACAAAACCATCGTATGGTTATATACGAACTCGAAGGAATTCGAGGATGGTTTCCGGTTCTGGAGAAAACGAATAGGACTATTCAGTTGTCTTTTCCTTTTACCTTCTCTCTCAGATTACGAGTACTCCTTGGCTTAGGAGATAGTACACCTATTACGCAAATTGGATAGTCTTCTTCCAAACCTTAGGCTGGTGCCGAACGGTGGGGAATGAAGAATACCAATTAGCCTAAACGGTGTACAGAAGGTATTAAGTAAAGACAAAGAAAGGGATTAGTAAGAGGGCAAAGTAAATTGCGACTACTATTCACGACCATACCAAATATTTCTTCGCCAATCCTAAATCACCTTTGCATTTCTCCAGGACACTCCGTATCACTACGAAGATCCACAGTTTATTGGATATTCCATCGTATGGTTATATACGAACTCGAAAGGAACTTGTTCCAGTTCGGGGATGGATTCTGGTTCAGGAGAAATAGGAATAAGGTTTATTCGGTTGTCTTTTATCTTCACCTTCTCTCGCATTGCGAGTGCTCCTAGGATTAGGACAGTACACCCATTATGCTTATTCGATAGTCTTCTTCCAAACCATAGGCTGGTGCCGAACGGTAGGGAAGGAAGAAAACCATTTGGTCTAAAGGGGTGTACAGAAGGTAATGACTAAAGACATATAAAGGGATTTGGAGAGGTGGCAAAGAATTATACGGTTACAGTTGTGAATCTGGATAATGGAAGAGGCATTACTAGGAATACCAGGATACCCCAACGAAACATTTCAATGTTTCAGTTTCACTGTGTACTGTTAATGGAAAACTGATTTCCCGATTAGACACTTACTCCAGGGTATGTATTTACCAGGTATGATTCTCACATCTGTATGGTTTTACAGATGATGAGTGGGAGTAAGTTATTGGGAATTGGGTGATCATCCTCATTATATCGGGATTCGTTGTAATCGGTGATATTTGAGGAAGTCACCTGGGTTGTTTGCCGGACGGCAATTATTTGGTTTTGAATATCCGCTATTATGCACCAATTTCAAATTGATATATCTGTACGTCTATTTTTATAGAGTGAGATATACCTTTTTGAAATTATGTCTATGACATTTACCTATATCAGTGGATGGTTAGCTAAGGAGCATTGAACAGCGGTGTAATTCTTCATAACCACAGTACAGTTTTCAACCTACGACACACAGTGAATGAGTTATCAGACTCAAGGGACTTATAAAGAGTATTGTATGTTGTCCAGGGTCCATCAGGACAGAGGGGTTGGTCCTCGTACTATATTCGGTTTACTTATGACTTCTCTAGTTTTTAGACAGGTGTTTCGTGGAAACACAGGGTCCGAATTTTGAGAAGTTATAGATATTTGAATAAAGTAGAGAACCAGGTATTGCAAGTATCGGGATTCTTCAAAGTGATCGAAGATGTAGATACTTGTGTATGGCGTTCAGCTGATAGTAATGTTTAAGAGAACTTACTTCTCTTTCAGGCTACTCATAATTGGAAGCATTCCTAAGTTGAGTAACGCTGATCGGCCTCTTTCCATTTAGTTGACATGCACTGGAGACAGCTGCATGATTTGAATCTGGTTCAATTAAATCAGTGCCTCTGGTTCTATATTGGATATAGAACAGTTCATATCTTAACGATGTTAAGGTACGGGGAGTTGTCCGGCCTATGCTTAAAACCAGACTCTGGATAACTCAAGGCACGTTTCTGTAATGGCTGTTTGTGGGTTGACCCAGGCTATGACGATGGTTGACTTTCTACCATCTAGAAGATCAATAGTGATATTGTTCTTGACTCGCCACAGTTTTAATAAAAATGGATTTTTTTTCAGAAAACAGTAGTGGGAGTATGGTAGAACTGGAAGTAATTCCAGAACCACAAACGATTACAGAAGATTTGATAAGGAACCTAAAGATTCAATCTGGATTAACATTCCATTAGCCACTCCGCAGATATGGTGGGTAACCTCAGGCACTCGAGAGGTACTTCGGTATGCTCAAGGACGGTGGCAGGGAGGTTCTTGTTTACCCAGACTTACCATTGCTGTTGTTCCAGACTGTGAGACCCGGCAGGAGGACGAGTATAGCGTCGTTCTAAACTAGCTTTAGAAGTGCATGTCTATATGACTCTGACAGAGGGTTGTCGTAGTCAGTGGGAGCAGCGGAAGCATTGGTGGTCATCAGGCTTATGTCTATTTATAGACTAAAGCAGTTACAGCGGAGATAGATCATCTATTTCTGATGTGACAGTCATAGGTTTGACTTCATCAGAATAGGGGATGGATCTGTTAAGAAGGTAGTAGGGTGTGATGTCCTGGTATTTGGATGACATACACAGAGTAGGAAGTGATATTCCTATACTACGATCGGTTATACTTTGGTTGTCACACAGTGGTTTCTCCACACAGGACTTGGATATTATATCAGTCATTCTGGTTACTAGATCTATGGTTTTAGATCTAGATTTGGGTGGTTTCCCAATCTGGGTACCTTGACAGCATTCTATGAGTATTTAGAATGGACGACTCCTGGCACGGTAGTGTACCTGCAGTTGATGGAGTAACCCTCTCTAAAGGTGTCTTATAGACTAAAGGGGAGAGGGATACTCATGATTGGCAGATCACTTGCTTAGGCAATTGAGTCAATCATGAGATGTCAAGTACCACACCAGTTGTTGTTCTTGCAGTAGGTGCAATAAGTTGATATTAATCCAATCCTGGAGAAACAGTCGGAAGCAGTTTTAGAACATAAGTTGATGTTCTAGGGATGTGATAACGACAGCCTCTTTTAGGAGACGGTTATCATTCCAGGCTTCCAAGGTGACATGGACGACAAGGAGGTTGTCAGTGTTATAGTTTTTCCTTCTGACGAGGGGCAGTATTTTGGACAGGTGGTCCAGGTGGATACTGAGGGAAAGGCCTGGCGCAGGATACTGATTAAGTTCTGTTGACGATACAGTCTAAGAAGTCTGGATTTGGAGTTCATTTATGAACTAGGTCCCATCAGACATCCAGACGTTCCAAGACAGGCTCATTTCGGGAGATGGCTTTCTCCGCGAACTTGAGATATAGAGAGACATAGAAAGAAACTTCAAGGCGGATCCACTCACTGAGGCTATTCCTCGAACGCAATAGTTTCGCAAACGGGTTTTGTGAGACTGACTAGTAGAGGAGTTGGGTGTTCGGTATCACACGGGCTGTGAGTATGCGACATCGCAATAATTAGCCTTGAGTGCAAGTGGGAGATTGTTGGAGATAGTGCCCTCAGAGTCAATTATTGGATCACAGGCACGTGATTGCAATGATTGAGGGAGGACCTGTCCCAGTAGGACAGTCTTACTCGAGATGATAGTATGCTATCTGGTTTATCTTTATCATCGTGTACTGCTTTAGGTGACCTGACATGTCGCTATTACACGTTGATAGAGCCCCTAGGATTCTTGCTTGACTACCAGCAGTATGATGGCGATCATATACGTGAGAGCTGGCGGTCTATAAGCACATCCTTAAATGGTCCCTAGTCGTAGGAGTTTCGAGACAGGGCATCGATACTCCATTAGTAGACTAGTGTATACAGTCGAGACCCCGACGAGGGGCGGTGGCCGGTCTCACAAGCCACTGGTGTCAGTTGGTTCACCTAAGATGTATACAGGTGCTCATTGGGTTATGAGTACACCGGACAGGACTCGCCGGGAACCTGCTAGTTGGTCTTATACCAGATGTCAGATAGCAGTTCCCTGGTGACATGTGTACAGGTTAGTTCATCGACTTGAGATCGTCATTTGTCTTATGTGAGTTCCCACTGTTCTTTGATTACTACCCTACCACGGCTCAAAGGAGTCGTGCAAACAGGTTTTAGTTGGGTACAGTCCCGAGCCACATGGAGGCAGTGAGCGGATCTGCAGGGGTTCGTCTCTCCCGGTATTGGGGGTGAGGTCGCGCTGTGTCTAGGAGAGCCATTACACAAAGCCCTCGGCCAAGGCAGGAGATTTACTGGTAGGTATTCCAGTAGTATCTCAGGGTGTTCTGGGCTACGCTCCGACACGACTTGTACCGCTTTTGGGGGTCTGAATTTTACCAACCCCCTAGGCCCTCCATGCGATACTCATAGACCAACGGACCGGACTGTACGGATATTGTCACTGACAGGCTCAGTAGGGTGTCAGGATGAGTTCGCTCATCGACGTCCCGTTTGGTCAATAGCTGGTGGCCCGTCACGTATTGGTTTATACCTCTGACGTGCTAGTGGTTAAATCCACAGCCATAGTATTGACGAGTCTTTAGAGTCCACCACACTTTCAGTTACTCAAGTTTCGGGCGAAACGCTGTAGAGGCCGTATGGAGATATGGCAGGGTCCGATCAGATACGTGCGGTATTGCACGGATCAGAATCGGATAGTTTGTACTTGTGGCCGTATGGTTATATGGCAGGGTTCGATCAGATACGTGCGGTATTGCACGGATCAGGATCGAACGGATATTACTAGCCGGCTTTGGTTTAAGCCGGATCCTAGTATAGTACAGTGTAGATTTTGTCTCTTTGCATTTGTATCCGGTCGGAATACAGATGCGGGTGTGTATGCACAGTATCGGGGTTTTTCCTGTAATTTATTACGGGACCAGTTTTCTGGAGTTGCCAGTTTGCATACCGTTCCGGCCGGTTTTCCTTTTTTCTTTCCCGGCCGGATTTTCCGATGGAGGGGGTTATTTGCAAGTTTGCAAATAATATTTTGTGGAGGGGTTTCTTGCAAATGTATTGATTATGATGGCATCTTTTCTTTTCAACCATCATTTGATTCTCTTTACATCACTTGATTTGTGATTTGAATTGATTAGAGTTTGATATGATATTGTTATCATGATGTTTGGTTGTGGTCACCCTTTATGCTCTCCTACACCTACCTCCCTTATACATGATGCTTTTCCTCCACCATTCGCACTTGATGAGAGAGGCTTCACCTGAGAGAAAAAAGAATGAGAGGTTCATTTGGAGAGCAATGGCATTTTTCCTTCATCTCATTCTTCTTGTTTTGGAAAAATGAAAGCACCATTTTTCTTAACCTCATTCCTCCATTACCAATGGCAACTTCACTACCCCAAATGAGACAACTATTCTACACTAGCCTACAGCAAATCTTGGATGCGTCGGCTAGCCAACTTCATGCCCGAGTTGCCTCGGTCCAGATGTGGGAGCCCGTAAAAGAATCCGGCTACGTGGTGCCCTTTCCGACGAGAAGACGACGAATGGTGTTTCCGCGGGAGATCGGGACGATGACGAGAAGACCGGAGGACTCGGATCACTTGGTATACTTCTCTTCCCATCTCTTGTTAGCTAGTATAGGTTAATGGTTACGATCCGGGTTTTATTGTCCGCGGTAGCGCCAGTTTCCAAGTAAGGAAAATTTTTTATTCCGCATTTTGGCCTCGGATAGACGGCCGGGGCGCTGCCGTGGCGCAACAATAATGAGAATTATTTGAGCCCGTGGATTGTATACGGCAGTCAATTTGGGGACTGGCCGTAGGGCCGGAAGAATTTTGAAAAAATAGATTTTTGTTGGCGTCTGTATCGCTGCACTGGAATATGGTACCAGGAGCAACTCATCATTCGCCAGTTTTTTTTTTACCGCGATTGCTCTATCATTTCAGCTTTTCTTATCGCGAAGGTCGCGATTGCCCTATCAGTTCGGCTATTTATTCGCGGTTGCCCCATCATTTCGGCTTTATTTTCATGTTTATCTTTACTCGCTGATTTATTTTTTTTGAGAGTTGCCCCATCATTTCGGCTTTTCTTTATTTTTCCTTTATTTACACATTTTTTGTTTATTTACATACATATATATTTTTTTTACATTCCCAGTTTAACGACTTAGAGGTCGATTATTTCCAGTTTAATGACGTGGTGGTCGATTTTTCCCAGTTTAAAGACTTGGTGGTCTGTCATTCCCAGTTTAACGACGTGGTGGTCGGTTATTACCAGTTTAATGACGTGGTGGTCGATTATTGCCAGTTTAAAGACTTGGTGGTATGTTATTCCCAGTTTAACGACGTGGTGGTCGGCGGGTGTTCCCAGTTTAATGACGTGGTGTTCCTTTTTGCTTATCCCAGCTCCTTGAATTTTGATCTTGGCGGAGCTGTGTTGATGACCTAGCTCTGTGGCTTGCCGATACATCCGAGGATTGTGAGGTTTTTTTTCCAAGCTTATATTGGTCCTCCGCCCAATCTTTGAAAATATAGCAGTCTTCGATGGTATGACCCACCACTCTATGATATGGGCAGTATATGGGATTGCCGGTCATGTTCATTTCCCGTGGCCTCTTTGGAACAGGCAGTTGCAGACCGTTGTTCAAGGCGTCCATGAATATTTTGCGGACATCATCCCTTCTGAAGGAGTATACCTTCTTCTTTCTCTCCATTGGAGTAGGTGCCTTTACTGATGCTGGTCCTCGAGGCCGATCGGTCTTTGGTTCGTCCTTTTCAGATAATGGCACATGTCTGGGAGGATTAGGTTCCCGAAAGGTTTCGGTCTCCATTTTCATGAAATCGGCGGTCGTAGCTTGACTGTTTGCTAACGCGCCTTTAGACAGTTCTATCTCTCCTATCTTGTATTGCCTTTCGACCCAATCTTTGAAGATGAAGCAGTCCTCAATGGCATGACCTATCACCCTGTGATAGGGGCAATATTTTGGGTCGTCGGTCATATTCTCTTCTTGCGGTTTCTTTGATTCTGGCAGTTGTAGACCGTTTCTTAGGGCGTCCCTGAATATCTTGTGGACCTTTTCCCTCTTGAAGGAATAGACCTTTTTCAGCTTCTCTTTCAGAGGCGATTCCCCCCCGGCGTATGTATCGGAGGGACTGAAGGCTGATTGCGGCCGTTTTTCGCGAAGGCGCTCCGCTTTTAGGTTGAAAGGGATATCAGTTGGCTGCCCCCGGGTATCAATCCCTGGCTCATGAGCCAAAATTTGATTTTGCTGTAATTGCAATCGGGCGACTTGGGTCGCGAGATCTGCCACGACGTTTGCCAGCTCGTCGACTTTGGAATAGACCTCGGCCATCTTCTCATCCCTGTCCTGAAATTGCCTTTGAAGCCATTGGAATAATGCTTGTTCTGTAGTTCCGGTTATGACAACCGGGTAATCTTTATTGCCTGAGCTCAATTCCGTAGGAACCATGGGCTCCTCTGGCTTATCGGCCTGAACGGGCTCTTCGTCATTTAGATCGAGCCGATGCTGGGTAGCGTCGACCATATCATCACCATGGCTGTGAAGAAGAGGAGGGTTCGTTTCTTCATGTCCGGCCATGCAGACAGTGTGGATAACACATTCAGCCATTCTTTCATCACTGGCAGCTGGTTTCGCGGAGCGGTCCGGGCTTTGGAAATTCATAAATTTTAACATGGCCAGAGCCCTAGCCCTTTTGTTGGCTCTATATCTGAGCCGCTTTTGCCTCAGCTTCTCTGCCTTAAGCGCTTGGCAGGCTTCTACTCTTCGGGAAGCCGCCATAGGACGAGTGATGGGGATGCTTGAGAAGACATCTGCCCGCGTGTCCGTCGAAGGTATCGTCTGGGCTTGCCCACAACGTCTGGCAACTTCTTTTGTTCCGATGGCTTTGCCCCCAGTTGGGGCCATGGAAAGCCGTCCAGACACCGATTTGCGTTTGGGTTGGGATGCCTTCGAGACCACCACATTTGGCCTCTTGCCTTTCGAGGCCAGTTTGTCGGTCACCGGAGCTTGAGCAGCTGGGATGGCGTTAGCTGACACGAACATAATAGAGCCAAATGGTAGCGGCTCCTCCTCCCATTGTCGCCCGAGACTGGCCGGAAGGACCGTTCTAGAGTCCTTCTTCATCGTGTATGAGATGGGAGCTGAGTTCATCTTCGGAGACATTGTTGAAAGGAGATTGCTTGAAAATCCTGCATGAAAAAGCATTATTTTAGTATAAATATAGATATGTATATTGATTGAGTTCGCATGAACGTTTAACCCGAAATATGGGAGGAGAGATCAGTCCCACCGGGCGTGCCAGAACCTGTAGGGTGTTTTTCGTCACCCCATTGAGATGGGAATACGCGCGCGCTTTTCAGGCGTACTACAGATTCCCCCTACCTGGGGTAGGCCGGGGTTTAATGATTGTGGGGATCCGAATCTCCGGCAGCCGCGGACTAAGCTGCCGTTAATTACCCCTTGCCTTTGGAGCGAGGGAACTTCCGATTGACGGGTTAAACGGGTCATGCGAACTCAATGTGCGGTGTGCATGCGTTGTGTTTTGAAAAGGGGTTTTGGATATATCGGGAGCCACGCAGAGTTTTTACGGGGGTCCCGCTACCCGGATAGCGGGCTGGGGGTCAATAGGGCTAGCAGCCCCCTTGCGGGGTGCGGGGCAGCGCCCCGTTAGAATTTTTTTTCTAACAGGGGCAGTGTCGTGGTGTATGTGTGTGCGCACATATGTATGCATATGTGTATATATATATATGTATATATATATATATATATATATATATATAAGAAAGAGGGGGAAAAGGCATCCAAAGGATGCGTGGGGCCAGCGCCTTGGGTGCTGTGCACCCAGGTGCTGTGCGCCCAGGCGCTAACGTGCCACGTGTCGGCACGTGGGCGCTCTGCACTTGAGCTCAGGGCGCTGTAGCACAAGCGCGCCACGTGTCGGCATGTGGGCGCTTTGCGCTTCAGCGCCTGACGCTCGAGCGCAAGTGCGCCACGTGTCGGCACGGGGGCGACTTGCACCTGAGCACTGGGTGCTTTGAGCGCAAGCGCGCCACGTGTCGGCACGGGGGCGATTTGCGCCAGAGCGCTGTGCGCTTGAGCGCAAGCGCGCCACGTGTCGGCACTGGGGCGACTTGCGCTCGAGCGCTTACGCTTTGCGATCGAGCGCAGGGCGCTGTTGTTCGAGCGCAGGGCGCTGTTGTGCAAGCGCCACGTGTCGGCACGTAGGCGCTTTGCGCTTGAGCTCTGAGCGCAAGCGCGCCACGTGTCGGCATGTGGGCGCTCTGCGCTTGAGCGCCGGCGAGGAAAAGAGGCTTTTAGCCTAAAAAGATTCTCGGAAGAGAAATCAGAGTGAAGTTAGACTCCTAAGTGTGTTTTTTGGGGTTAATGGAAGGGGTTCTTCCTCCTCCTCCTCTGTTAGCTGGATCTTGAAGATCAAGAGACGTGAGATATCAAAATCTCTCCTTTTTGAGATCTAAAGACAGATCCAAGTTCCCCTTTGTGGGTTTGGTGGTGAAAAACTATCTTGTTTTTGAAGAGGAAGAGTAAAACTCTTGATTTAATTCACAAGAAAGAAGAAGGTTTGAGACCTTCAGAAAAGGGAAAGAAATACAAACCCTAGGTTTTTGAGAGAATGAGAAAAGTGTTGCTTTATTCATCATCATGTTGCCTTTTATAGGCTTACATATTTACATATAGCCCCTTGGGCTTTATAAAAATGGCATTTTAGCCATCCCATGGCTCATGTGCCATTTCATTTTTGCACATGAGCCATGGGCTTACAAAATATTGGCTTTATGCCCATTTTGTTTACATTCATGCATAAACAATTACATAAAAATTATTTATTACATGATTTTGTTATTGGCACGGGGAGGCTGGACGCCCGCTTGACCTGGGCATGGGCCCGCTTGACCTGGGCTTGGGCCCACCTGGTTTGGGGTTGACTTTGATTTTGACTTGGACAACCGGGGTGTAAATTTTTACCCCAACAGAGAGCAATGCTCTATTTCAAAAGCGCATAGCGCAAGTTATTCTGGTGCTGACACGTGGCGCTCTCTGGTGGCTTGCGCCAACCCAGGAGCGCAACAGTGCAGATTTACAAGTGCAAGGCACTGCTTTAATATCTTGATTCAATTTTGGATTCAAGAAAAGAATCTTTAAGATTCCAGAACCAATGGTTCATAAAAAGGTAATGCCTTTGTTATTTATTATATTTTTTATTGAAGATCCTTGATCTTGTTCTTAGATCAATAATCTATTCAGAAGAAATTCTTCTTTTTATAAAGGTTTTACCTTCTTTCTCCTTTCTGAATTCTTCTCAAAATTCTTTAGAGGAGTTCTCTCTTTGTTTCTGTGTTTTTGTCTCTCTGTGTTGTTGTCTCTTTTAGACTTGGGGTCTAGGGGCCTTTATATAGTGCCAATTAGTTTGTTAAGTCGGTTAAAGAGATCTTTCTCTGAGTGATTTAGGGATTTTTCCCCACCGTTGGATCTTTGATCCAAGGGCTTCTGTTTTACAGAAGAGGATCTTATTGTTTTAATAAGATCAGAAAGATCTTTCTAGAATTTTAATTCTGTTTTGGTGTTGGTACAGTTGGCGTAAGCGCACCTGCGCTTGACACGTGTCGCGCAGCGTAGAGCGCAGCGCAACTGCGCTGCCACGTGTCGCGCAGCGCAGAGCGCAGCGCAACTGCGCTGCCATGTGTCGCGCAGCGTAGAGCGCGAGCTGCCTGAAGCGTTGCTTCTTTAATTTTATTTTAAATAGAGCCTTGCTCTGATTGGTCGCGCTGCCTCTGCGCTGGCGTGTCTGATTTTGACACGTGGCGCGTTGCGCGCAGCGTAAGGAATCTGAAGCGTTGCTTCATTTATTTTAACTTTTAATTTTCACTTTAATTTTCAAAGCAGAGCTTTGCTCTAATTGGGGGAAACAGAAGCGTTGCTTCGTTTCCCGTCTTGGAATTTGAACAGAGCTTTGCTCTGATTGGGGTAAACAAATGCGCCCCCCCCACCGTTGCGCTTACGTGGCCCCAAACGTGAGTGCAGCGGTGGCAGAATTCCAACCGTTGCGGTAACTTTTGGAAGTTGAAAGGGTTCTTATTACCTATAAATAGGACCTTTGGTCCCTTAGATGATTTTCATCTCTTCATAAGAATTTTGTTCAGAGCCCTGCTCTTTTTGTTCGAGCACTTTGTAAGAGTTCAAACTCTAGAAATTTTTTAGGTAAAATTAATTTGGATTGAATTAAATTAATTTTAAGAGTCTTGCTCTCAATAGATCCCTAATCTAAAGAAGACCCATTTAGGGTTTCACTTAGCAGAGCTTTGCTCTATAGGTCTAAAAGGATCTAAAGAGAACTAAAGGGAACCCTATTAGGGTTCCATTAATAGAGCTCTGCTCTCTTAAAAGGATTTTCTTGCGATTTCTTAATTCATTAATGGAGCTTTGCTCTTTTTTTTATGGATATTGAAGATTTTAAAAATGGAATTTTATTTTGATGAATAATATCATCATTTTAGAGCAGAGTTATCAATGTTCTCGGGGGCCTTCTTTAACTTCCCTTCATCGTTGACTTTGACAGGTGTCACTCCTATCTGCAGAGTATTGCTCTCGAGGAGTTTAACTTCCTGTGCATGTCTTGAATAAGAAATTGCCTAATCAGTCTTTCTGAAATTTTTATTGATTCTCTTTTACAGGATCAATGGACGTCCACATGTACGATCTCGACGAGATTATTTCTTACGGAGACATCCGCCGACTCTGCCGTTCTCAGAACCGAGAATTTACCAACGCCGAGTGTGCCGAAATCATGAGCCGCTTCGACGCATACAACGGTCAACTGCTTCCCCGACGTTCCTCTCTCCTGAAGCTTATCGTGGGAGCAATTTGGGAAGCGCTTCCCCTATTCTTTACCGGCGTGCCGCTTAGGGCACTAGACGCCGCCGAGGACAAGGTGCACTCGGTGTACCTGATGAACCTGATCTCAAAGAGAAGGCGAGACAATCTTGTCGATCTCTTGCACCAGGCCTTTCAACAGTCCGCCATTCTTGCTGTCTACCGGAGGGTGGAGGACATCAGTGGGGATCCCGATGCCCGTGCTTGCGAAAGGAAGCACACCAGGATGGTTCGCCAAGCTTGGAAAGTCTTAGACAAGGTCACTTTCGAGTTCCTCAATCCCTGTCCAGGATCTGAGGTTTTGCCATTGTAATCATTTGGACAATGTCTTTGTTTATTTCTTTATGATTGTAAAAACCCTTTGCAATGAATTTTTTTTTATTTCAGCTTGTCTTATTTTTCGTTCTGAGTCTTTTGCACATGCATGAATGAATGTGTCTTGAACGCTTGATCAAATGCACATCTGATGTTCTTTCTGTCGCTTTCTTCTTTCTTTTATTATCAGTATGCTGCCTTAGTAAACATGGTTGACAGATAATAGAGCAAGCATCCTATCTTGGTTTCTTCAAGAGGTAGCGATGGCTTAGGCCGTAGGTTCAGATCTGCTACCTAAGACTTTTCAACTCTATGAGTCGTGAGGGTCCCATAGAGAATTTTCTCCCTACGGATCGAGAGGATCTCATAGGCGTATTTTCTCCTTAGGAGTCGTGAGGACTCCTAAGTGTGTTTTCTCTTGACAGTCGTAAGGATCTCACAAGAGAATTTTTCCTCTTACGAGTCGAGAGGATCCGTAAGCGGTTGTTTCCCTCCTTATCAAGATTTGAATTCGGAGAGTGTGACCCGTGAATAGTGTGCAAGAGTCCATTTTGGACCGACTTGCAGGGTCCCACTGCTTAGGAAACAGGTTTTTTAATCCCTGCCGCCTAAGGCTTTTCCTCACGAGTCGAAACATATCGAGTAGTTCTTGCAAAGACACTAATTTCCTCACGAGTCGAGACGAATCGAGCATTTCTCGCAAGAATATCCTAACGTCACAGTTAACTTCTGCTCTTTACGACAAAGGCCCATTAGGGTCTGTGGTACTTAGGGTTTTGGCCGTCGTACCATCGCGTTGGCTGATATATTCCTCAATATGCAATCTTGTTGTTCGAGTAGCCTTGCGATTGTCGTGTCTCTGATCCTTTCGGGGGCTGGACAAGACGTCATCAAGTAATCTTCCAGGTAGTATTATCGTCAAAAGAGCAAGCGTAGGGATATTCCATGTTAATTTTTACTTGAGGTTAGGCTCATTTTGGAGAGCCCCGATGAGTCATAACCACTCTGCGCTGGTGTGGGATGATCTCCGATAATCTTTCAGGCTTTATATGACTTGCCGTCAAGACCCTGAAGCTAGAAATTTGGCCTTCGCTTCGTTTGCTGGCATTACGTCCTCTATATCGAGACGAATGTCGCGGTTATCTCCAGGTTGTTGGTGAACCGTCGAGGTTTGGAACTAGGGATTTTGCCGTGGCTCCGCTTTTTGATGATGTTGTGTCTGCTGTGTCAAGACGAACGTCGAGATGGTGACCATTCCGCACTGATGTGAGATGATCTCCGGTTGTCTTTCAGGCTTTATATGACTTGCCGTTAAGACCCTGAAGCTAGGAATTTGGCCTTCGCTTCGTTTGCTGGCATTGCGTCCTCTATATCGAGACGAATGCCGCGGTTGTCTCTAGATTGTTGGTGAACCGTCGAGGTTTGGAACTAGGGATTTTACCGTGGCTCCGTTGTCTGATTTTCGCGTCTGAATCCTGTTGGAGGAAGAACGCTGTTGTTGACATCTCGTCTGCTGTATCGAGACGATCGTCGAGGTGGTGACCATTCCGCGTTGGTGCAAGATGATCTCCGATTGTCTTTCAGGCTTTATATGACTTGCCGTTAAGACCTTGAAGCTAGGAATTTGGCCTTCGCTTCGTTTGCTGGCATTGCGTCCTCTATATCGAGACGAATGTCGCGGTTGTCTCTAGGTTGTTGGTGAACCGTCGAGGTTTGGAACTAGGGACTTCGTCGTGGTTCCGTTGTTTGATCGTCGCGTCTGAATCCTGTTGGAGGAAGAACGCTGAGGTGCCATCTCGCCTGCTGTATCGAGACGAACATCGAGGTGGTGACCACTTCGTACTGGTGTAAGATGATCTCCGATTGTCTTTTAGGCTTTATATGACTTGCCGTTAAGACCTTGAAGCTAGGAATTTGGTCTTCGCTTCGTTTGCTGGCATTGTGTCCTCTATATCGAGATGAATGTCGCGGTTGTCTCTAGGTTGTTGGTGAACCGTCGAGATTTGGAACTAGGGACTTCGCCGTGGTTCCGCTGTTTGATTGTCGCGTCTGAATTCTGTTGGAGGAAGAACGCTGAGGTGACATCTCGCCTGCTGTATCGAGACGAACATCGAGGTGGTGACCACTCCGCACTGGTGTAAGATGATCTCCGATTGTCTTTTAGGCTTTATATGACTTGCCGTTAAGACCTTGAAGCTAGGAATTTGGCATTCGCTTCATTTTCTGGCATTGCATCCTCTATATCGAGACGAATGTCGCGGTTGTCTCTAGGTTGTTGGTGAACCGTCGAGGTTTGGAACTAGGGACTTCGCCGTGGTTCCGCTGTTTGATTGTCGCGTCTGAATCCTGTTGGAGGAAGAACGCTGTGGTGACATCACGTCTGCTGTATCGAGATGAATGTAGAGGTAGTGATTACTCCGCGCTGGTGCGAGATAACCTCCGATGGTCTTTCCGGTTTTATATGAGTTACCGTCAAGACCCTGAAGCTAGGAGTTTGGCCTTCGCTTCGTTTGCTTTGGTGCGTCCGAATCTTGTTGGAGAAAGGATGCTGTAGTGACATTTCGTCTGTTATGACGAGACGAATGCTGAGGTGGAGCTGAGATCTTGCCGTCACTCCACTTTACTGACCATCGGGTATTTTTTTGACGTTGCATCTACATCCTGCTGGACTGCAAAAGAACGCCGTTGTTGATTCTAAGTTGTCGATATCGACGTCGAGACCCTGAAGCTAGGGATCTTCTTTTGCTTCGTTTGTTGACATTGTGTCTGCAATATTGCGACAAATGTCGAGATTGTCTCTAGATTGTCTATGAACCGTCGAGATTTGGCTTCGCTTTCTGGTGGAGCCTGTTGGGAAGGTATGGTTCCCTCTTTGTTTGTGCCCCTGGATTGTATACAGGGATCGATGTGATCTCACCTGTAGGGCAAGAGTTTCTTTCATTTTTTATATTATTATTTTATTTCCGCGATACTCTATCATTTCAGCTTTTATATCGCGAAGGTCGCGATTGCCCAATCATTTCGGCTATTTATTTTTCGCGGTGCCCAATCATTTCGGCTATTTTTCTTTTTACTCGCTGCTTTTTATTACGAGTTGCCCAATCATTTCGACTTTTTATTTATTTTCACTCGCTGCTTTTTATTGCGAGTTGCCCAACCATTTCGGCTGTTTATTTTATTTTTACTCGCTGCTTTTTATTGCGAGTTGCCCAATCATTTCGGCTATTTCATATACATTTTTTTTAGCTCGCTGATTTTTTTTATCGCGAGTGTAGAACTTGGAGTCTGGTGCCAATCTTAGCATCAGCATCGCTACAACTGGAATATTGCCAGGAGCGAATCATCATTTGCCATGAAAGGACTCGGAATTTGGTACCGGTTTAGGCATCAGTATCGCTACAACTGGGATATTGCCATGAGCGAATCATCATTTTCCTCTGTCGATGTTGAACAAAGGTGGCTTAGTAAACAGGGTTAGGATCCTGTCGACTAAGGCTTTTGACTTCATGAGCCGTAAGGGTCTCACAAAGGTATTTCTCCCTACAAGTCGTGAGGATCTCGTAGGTGCATTTTCTCCTTAGGAATCGTGAGGATTCCTAAGTGCATGTTCCTCTGTAAGTCGTAAGGATCTTACAAGAGGGTTTTCTCCTTATAAGTCAAGAGGACTTACAAGGGTCGTTCACCATATGGACACATCCCTAGTCACGGGTGGGACTTTGTTAGGGAAATGTTTATTCGCGCCCGTGGATTGTATACAAGGGTCAGTATTGTGCCGCTCGTAGGGCAATATCGAAGATTGTGGGAGTTGCTTAAGAACAGGTTCAGGTCCCTGTAACTTAAGACTTTCAAATCTTATGAGCCGTGAGGGTCCCATAAGAGAGTTCTCCTTACGAGTCGTGAGGATCTCGCAAGTGTAATTTCTCCTTAGGAATCGTGAGGATTCCTAAGTGTGTTGTTCCCTTGTGAGTCGTAAGGATCTCACGCGGGTGGTTTCTCCTTACAAGGTCGAGAGGACCCTGTAAGTGTCTTTTAACGAGATTGCGTCCTTTCGGGTTTTCACAAACACTCGCCGGTAGCCCTGCTGTTTTTACTCACGGAGCTCTTTAGGTTTTCATCCGTGCCCATTTCTCTTATGGACATACCGTCTTTTTTTATTCCTTTTATTCTTTTTTTCTAACGAGGTCGCGCCCTTTCGGGTTTTCACGAACACTCGCCGGTAGCCCTGCTGTTTTTACTCATGGAGCCCTTTCGGGTTTTCATCCGTGCCCATTTTTCTTATGGACATACCGTTTTTATTTTTATTATTATTATAATTATTATTATTTTATTTATCTCGCCAGCCTGAGGATGCTGCGGTAGTAGTTTAAGGACGTTTTGGTCCGTCAGCTAGTTTTAGGACGTAGTGGTCCGTCGTTAGTTTAAGGACGTTTCGGTCCGCCGTCGCCGTATTTGAAGCGAATCTCTAGTTTACTGACTTTTCGGTCTATGGGGCTTTCCCTATGAATGAGCATGATGCCCCTGGCATATCCATCTTTCTCGGAGCATGTGGTTGTGGCGGGTTCACCTTCCAGTTTTCGGACAACGCGAACTTGCCCTGTTGGTATTGATCTTCGATCCATCCTTTAAAGACGAAGCAATTCTCGATCGGGTGACTTACCGTTTGGTGGTAAGGGAAATAATTGGGATCGTTGACATCGCCTGGCTGCGGCGAACGTTTTGGATTCGGCAGATTGATGAGCCTGTCGCGCACTGCCAGCTCGAGCAGTCTCCTTGTTTTATTCTGAGGAAATGAGTAAGAACGTCCTAGTCTTTCCTCAAGGGATGGGCGTGGACGTATATTGTTTCGAAGGACAACCGGATTTAAGTTGCTCGGCTGTTGTTGAGTATTGATAACAACGATCGCTTTCCCTTTGTCAGTTCGAGAGTCTGGCTTTGGAGGAGACGGTTTATGTCCTATCTGATCCATTTGGGCCAGCTTGTCGATCAAGGCTTGGAAAGTAGTTGGCTTGAAGAACATCATGAATTGCGAGATGGTCGCTTGCGGATCAAAAGTGCCCACGAACATGCCTACCGCAGGTGCTTTTTCGATGCGTTGTTCGCACTTCGACCATAAGTTTCGCCACCGTATTGCGTATTGGACCCATGTCTCGCCTGGCCTTATCCTGGCGTTGATCAGTGCTGTTATCGGGGTGCGCTCACTAGCACTCGCGAATCTTTGTGTAAACAGTAGCTCCATCTCCGCAAATGTTTTGACAGAGTCGTTAGGTAGCTCCGAATACCATTCAAAGGCTGTTTCCGCTAAGCTGCCGACGAACTGGCGAAGCAGCAATTTGTCGTCGCCTCCAGTGTTGCCGCATAAGGCCCTGAATTGAGCGACATGCTGATGTGGATTCCCTATCCCTTTATATACGTGGAACTTAGGGATCGTATATCTCGGCGGGTAACTGATTTGGTCATACCAGCTTGGAAAGGGTTGTCCGGTTCTAAAAATTTGCGCAGCCGCTTCATTCGCCTGATAAGCCCGTATTTGCTGAGCTATATAGTCATCCAGTGCGGCCTTGGAAATGGTTTCTTTCTTGGCTGCTGAAAGAGCCGGAGGAGGATTAGATGTCTCCCCTCTGTCGTCTCCAACAATGATCGGAGGGTCTTCAGCTGGAGGGTCCGGCTGTAACATCATCCCTACCATATCTTGGAAGAGGAGCGTCATTTGTTTTATGTTAGCCGCTTTCTCTGCGGCTTCTTTGTCCTTCTTTTCGAGGACTCTGCGTAAGAAGTCAGCGTCAGTTTCTTGTTCGTGCTGCTATTCTGATGATGCCTCCGGGCTTTCTTTTGGCCCGGTGAGTGCAGCCATTGCAGTCATCATTTCCTGAAGCTTCTATTGTTGCTCCTGGGCTTTGGTCACGGATCGGGTGAGCGGTCGGTGACCCGTCGAAGCACGGCTTTCCTCCTTTCTGGAAGCCATATAGATATTGTGCACCACCATGACCCCTGACTTGGGGCGTTTAGGTTCAGTGGTCTTGCGATTCGTCGCAGACTCAGGGATTTTCTCCGGCCTTCTTTTCTTGTGAACGGTCGAAGTTGAGGGGGCCCTTGCAGTGGGCACCCAAGTAGCTATCGCCTTTTGTGGCTTGATAGGACGGTTCTCTTCCCGCTGAACTTTCACCTTTTTCTGTCGGCGGGGATAATCTTGATCAATTACCGAGTCTTGGACTTGACGCCAAACCTTGTAGATTTTAGAGGACAGCCGTTGAGGGGGCTGTTCCGGCTTCACCTTTGTAGCATTCTTCACAGGTGAAGGAATTCTCTTTAGCACTGCAGTAGGAGAGTTTCTGCACACCTTGTTGAGCAGTTCAAAGCTGTTCTCGGTTGGAACAGCAGGATCGATACCCACCATTGGAGCTGGCGGAGTTAGCCCAGAGGGGGAGTTGCCCCCAACCTTCCTTACCCGGCGCCAGTGACGACGGCGTGCATGTCGTGCGATTGGAGTTGGTTTAGCCGTAGGGGTGACCTCCTCATGCCCCCTGTGTTGGTCAGAATTTGCTGGTATCAGCCTTTTAAAGACCGATGTCCGTTGAATGGGGGCGGTGAACCTATCAAAAGTAGGCTTCTGAGTAGGGGAAGCAACCTTGGTGATTTCGCCTGGAACGGGAGCAGGGATGGCTATCCGCTTCAGGATAACGCCTTCTGATATTGTAGGCTTCTTTATGGGCCCACATGAGTTTTGGCCTAATTTGCTGAAAGCTGAGGCATTGGACTTGGGAGACCCGTTGAGAGGGGCCGCGGTAGTTGTAAGCCGATCAAAGACCGACTTCCTTGGAGCTTCTTGCGATGACATTGGGGCATTGAAGCTCGTTGGTGGGAGCATGGTCCCAAAGAACAGCCCAGTGGTGGCCTGAGTTACCTGTTCCACTGGCATCTTGAAAAGGGAGGCCGCTTGGGGCCCGTAAGTCACTCCTCCAGCAAGGACGGAGAGAGAGTTGCAGTTGCAGGTAGTGCAGTTTGAAGCCATTGATCTTCTGTTTTCTGCATGGAGCAAGACACCAAATCTAAGTACCTTGAATTCACAGGCAACCACAGCGAACCGCGATTTGTTCGCGAACACGACACACGAAGTGTGGAGTGGAAAGAGGAAAAGGTCCCACCGGGCGTGCCAGAATCTGTTCCCCTCCGAAAGACGGCGTACAAGACTGTGAAGTCTTGGCACTGAGATTCGGGGCAGATGCTATTTGGTTTTATCTGTCCACCTCTCCGAAGATGCCAAGTTGATTTATGGCACCGTGTATCGGAGGTTTAGACGGATGCGACCGATGTAGCAGACTTCGTCAGATCCCCCCTCGCTTGAGGAGTTTTTTGATTGTGGGGACGCTCTTCCCTACAGGCGCAAGCCCCTGCAGTTAATTACGCTGCTGCATCACGGTAACCACTTTCTCCTTCTACAGAATTTCACTTCTTGTCGTGTGTGTTTGTTTTGTTTGTGGATGCCCGTGGATTGTATACGGAGACTAAGTGATGCCGTCGCCCGTAGGACATGGATTAGTCCAAATCCGTATTTACTTAGATTTGGGTTTGGTGTTTTGGTTTAAGGATACGTTAGCCGTATTTGAGGCTAAGATCAACTCAAACGTTTGTTAAGGATACGTTAGTCCAGTTTGAGACTAAGATCAACTTAACGGGATCGTTTAGATCCGACAAAAGAGCGTTTGGGCTCTATTGTTCCAATTTAGGGACGTAGTGGTCCATTGCATGTATGGCCATCGGGACCCGTCACCTCTCTGACGACGTTGAAGGTTACAACGACAGATGTCAGAGGAGTTCAGAGATGTACCCTTGAACCAAACTTGATTGGGGGATCTATAGTCCAATTTGGGACTAAAGTCTGTTTGAAGGTTTAAGGATACGTTAGCCATATTTGAGGCTAAGATCAACTTAAACGGGATTGTTTAGATCCGACAAAAGAGCATTTGGGGCTCTATTGTTCTAGTTTAGGGACATAGTGGTCCATTGCCAATTTAGGGACATGGTGGTCCATCGCCAGTTTAGGTACATGGTGGTCCATTGCCAGTTTAGGCATGGTGGTCCAATGTTCCCGTTTGGGGACGAATATAGGTTTAAGGACGCATAAGTCCATGAGTTTAAGGACCCCACAGTCCATATTGATGTGTTTAAGGACGCATTAGTCTATGAGTTTAAGGACGCATTAGTCCATATTGATGTGTTTAAGGACGCATTAGTCCATGAGTTTAAGGATGCATTAGTCTATATTGATGTGTTTAAGGACGCATTAGTCCATATTGATGTGTTTAAGGACGCATTAGTCCATGGGTTTAAGGACGCATTAGTCCATATTGATGTGTTTAAGGACACATTAGTCCATGGGTTTAAGGACCCCACAGTCCAAATTGATGTGTTTAAGGACGCATTAGTCCATGGGTTTAAGGACCCCACAGTCCATATCGATGTGTGGTTGTCGGGACCCGTCACCTCTCTGACGTCGTTGAAGGATTACAACGATAGGTGTCAGAGGAGTTCGGAGATGTACGCTTGAACCGGATGTAAATTGATTTAAGAGAGCAGTCTTGCTCAGTCAATTTAATTTGAGGACTTACGGTCATGATTGGGCTAAGTCCAGTTGAGAATATTCAACGTTTTTATCTTTGGCCTATTAGGCCTGTGCTAGGGCTTTGCCCCTGTTTAATAATGCACTGCATTTTCTTTTGGCCTGCTAGGCCTTTTTGATTTGGGCTCTGTTCCTTTTAAATGATGCGCAGCAACTGTTTTTGTTTGGGCTCTGCCCTTCTTTAAAATAATGCATGGCATTTTATTAGGCCTGTTAGGCCCTTTTTAATTGGGCTTGGCCCTTCTATAAGTAATGCAGTGCATTAATCAAACTGACAGTGGCCATGTGGCCTGTCAGGCGCTTTGCGCCAATTATTGAGCGCAAGCGCATGTGGAGGTGACACGTGTCACACTCTGGTGAGCGCAAGCGCAGTGCGTTGCTGACACGTGGTGCGCTCTGGTGAGTTGCGCCAATTTCAGAGAGGAATGCTCTATTTTAAAAGCGCATAGCGCAAGTTATTCTAGTGCTGACACGTGGCGCTCTCTAGTGGCTTGCGCCAACCCAGGAGTGCAACAGTGCAGATTTACAAGTGCAAGGCACTGCTTTAATATCTTGATTCAATTTTGGATTCAAGAAAAGAATCTTTAAGATTCCAGAACCAATGGTTCATAAAAAGGCAATGCCTTTGTTATTTATTATATTATTTATTGAAGATCCTTGTTCTTGTTCTTAGATCAATGATCTATTCAGAAGAAATTCTTCTTTTTATAAAGGTTTTACCTTCTTTTTCCTTTCTGAATTCTTCTCAAAATTCTTTAGAGGAGTTCTCTCTTTGTTTCTGTGTTTTTGTCTCTCTGTATTGTTGTCTCTTTTAGACTTGGGGTCTAGGGGTCTTTATATAGTGCCAATTAGTTTGTTAAGTCGGTTAAAGAGATCTTTCTCTGAGTGATTTAGGGATTTTTCCCCACCGTTGGATCTTTGATCCAAGGGCTTCTGTTTTACAGAAGAGGATCTTATTGTTTTAATAAGATCAGAAAGATCTTTCTAGAATTTTAATTCTGTTTTGGTGCTGGCACAGTTGGCGCAAGCGCACCTGCGCTTGCCACGTGTCGCGCAGCGCAAAGCGCAGCGCAACTGCGCTGCCACGTGTCGCGCAGTGCAGAGCGCAGCATAACTGCGCTGCCACGTGTCGCGCAACGCAGAGCGCGAGCTGCCTGAAGCGTTGCTTCTTTAATTTTATTTTAAATAGAGCCTTGCTCTGATTGATCGCGCTGCCTCTGCACTGGCGTGTCTGATTTTGACACGTGGCGCGTTGCGCGCAACGCAAGGAATCTGAAGCGTTACTTCATTTATTTTAACTTTTAATTTTCACTTTAATTTTCAAAGCAGTGCTTTGCTCTAATTGGGGGAAACAGAAGCGTTGCTTCGTTTCCCGCCTTGGAATTTGAACAGAGCTTTGCTCTGATTGGGGTAAACAGGGTAAGCTCAGTCCAAGATATATAGGACCGTTCGATATACTCGAACGAGTTGGAGAAGTGGCATACCGTTTAGCACTACTACCCTCATTGGAAGGAATGCACAACGTGTTCCACATATCTCAGCTATGAAGATATGTGAGCAAGCCCAGCCACATCCTTGATCACTCAGAGCTCACAGTACAGACTGAACTGATTTGCGAGCAACAATCCGTTGAGATCCTGGACCAAAAAATAAAAACACTGAGGAATAAGGAAGTAAACTTGGTCTGAGTGATGTGGAGAAAAGATTCGTCAGGAGAATCGACGTGGGAACGAGAAGAAGGCATGCGTGCAAGATACCCTCACTTATTTGTAAATTAGTCTCTATGTAAATGTAAATTTCGAGGACGAAATTTTTATAAGGAGGGTAGAATGTAACAACTCTAAATTTACTGTACGGAATTTTCCAGTTTAATGTACAGAAATGAGTTATACAGCCTGAGATTGAGTTATAAGTTAATTTTGTTAAATAACAGCAAGAAACAACTTGTAGCTTACTGGTAAAGCCTTGCACTGCTGTGACGTAGCCCCTGTGTTCGATCCCTATCAGACACATTATTTTTTTCTGATTTTTCTTTTTAACTTTTTGGAAGTCCAAAAGTTTACATGTGCAATACACATAAAAATGAAAAGTCAGAAAAATCAAACATGTGGAAAATGGAGTAAACACTGAGTTGTATACGTGGCACGAATCCTGAGGCACGAAGCCCTAGATCGGCCGGCGGAAAGCCTATAATGACCGCTACCGACAGTTCAACCATGGCCAATAAGGCCCGGGCTTTGCACACTTGACTCTTCCCCTACCCCCAACTCCCATGCACTGTTTGATTTCCCTGCAATCAAACAGAGACCTTTCATTTCATCATTAAACCAAATTTTAATACTTTTTAATCTAAATTTTTAATTCCAAAACCCTAATTCTACACTATAAATACCACCCCATACTTTGGCTCAGTATCATTCTGAAATTTCTAGCAAAAACTCTCAAAAATTCTCTAAGTACAAGTGGAGTAAGGAGGAGTTAGCAAGTGGTCAACTTCCGGCGAAGGATCGAAACTATTCCGGAGCTCCCGCGATGCCACAACGACAACCCTCTCTTCTTATACCTTTTCTTAACCTAACTAACTTGTAAGTCTCTTCTAATCTTCATTTCCCTTCTTTAAAAATATATTTTAAAACGTAAATCGGTAAGTGGAGTTAATACCGATATCACTTTTTCCAAATCCTATAACTCTAATTCCTATTATCTTTGGTCAAACAAATTTTTATACAATACTTATAACCTTAAACCCTAATATTTAGAATCAAAATTTTCATTAAAATTCTCATGTGAAATAACAATAGTAACACTTTTTCATTTAAATACCATGAACTTTAAATATCATCTCTTATAGTTTTTGTTACAAACATACCTTTAGGAAAACTTCAAAAGTTAACGACCTGCCTCTCACATACACTTAGTTTCATAGCACGATACTTTTTGAATGTATTTTTCGTTGCGAAGACATTATTATAAGAAAATACCACTTACTATAAAAACCGAATTTCTTTTAAATTGTATTTTAAATTCCCTTGCGATTATGTCTCTACAACCCTCTTTAGGGGACCCACTATTGGATGGTGCGGATTATCGCACATCTTGGGCTAGTAAAGCGAGATACAGACCTCCTCATGGAGCATTCGGTCTCGAAAGGTTTTAAATACGGTTTTTAAGAAAAGCGAATTTTTTTAATTAAATAAAATTAATTTTTTAATAATTATATAAAATTACAAAATCCTTATATTTTCAAAATATAATAAACTTACATTTTTAAAATAAAAAAATTACAAGTTTCACTAAAATACCATCAAGATACCGACAAAAGACAAGTTTTACAATAAAATATCATGAACTTTCCAAGCTAAGCAATTATCACTAAAATACATCAAATCCTTAAAATTCATATCCATGAAAACCCTAAATAATATAAATAAATACTCGAGGTTTATTTTAAAATTTTATTAAAAATATTTTTCATAAAACCCCCTCGAGTTATATAAAACAATATTTAAGGATTTTAGTAAATATAGGTTTTAGCGAGATCAATTCTCTTGAGCCCCAGGGAGTCGGAGAAAGCGAGTGCCTTCCTATTTAAGGTAGAAAACTTAATGGAGTTATCAATGGTAATTTTCTTAGAAAAAGACATAAATCCTGCCGTCCATGTACAGTAGTTATCGATGATACCCGAACATAATTCAGGATCTAAATCAGTTACAACTGTGACTCAGTCTGAGTCTAACTCAAATCTGAATCCAAACTCAAATCAGAGTCGAATTCAAACATGAATCCAAAGTTTAACATGAATACTTGAATTTGAACTTGAATACTTGAGTTCAAACATCAATACCAAACATGAATACTTGACTTGACTTGACCGAACCATGGTTATAACTTGACATGACTTCTTGAATACATAATTACATCCTGAACCTGACTACTTGAACAAGTTGTATCCATGGTTTCGGCAAGACTTGTAAATATAACCTATACAATACATTACGCAGGGATAATAGGGTAGATTGGTACGGAACGTATTAACGTGACACGAGATGATCACTTAAAAGACACCTGCATGAAATCTCGTACCGTTGTTCCATGGGTTTTGACGGGGCCTTGTACTACATGTTATCATAGTCCACGGGGTAAGATGGACTCCTCTCGTATACACAAATATCTTCTGTACCAAACTACAAACAACTACCTTAGAATAACAAACATATACCTGTACAACTTACCAGTTCCATTTCACAATACTTGTTATATTCCATTCCTTCTTTTGGGACTTACCGAGCGCTAGTTCGCTGACGAAATTCCTGTCTATTTCTTTCTTTGGAATGTTCGTCAGGAGGACCGGACTCTCAGGAGATCGAGCCTAGCCAGGAGGACTTGGAGCAGCTCACTGCTCACCCAGACTACTAGCTCATCCTGTACTTATTTTATTTTGTATGCCACTGTTTAGGCACTGCTTATTTCATTGTATCTTTCCTTTTCAAAAACAGTTGTATGTAAATAAAGGTTGTTGTTTATTTTATATCACATGTCATTCTTGTACATTATATATATATATATATATTGCTTAATTACGCTTAACGTGTTTATTTCTTAGTAAATACATTGCGGCCCGCCACATCACCGTTTCCGTACACTGGGAAACGGGACGTGACAGCGGATCTTCTTCAATCCTTATGGACTTAGCCGGTGCGGAGTTTTAAGTTCCGGTTGCGCACCAGGTTGTAAATCGATGCTGAATTCAAGAGCTCGATCGGGAGGCAAACCAGATATATCTTCCGGGAATACATCCTCGAACTCTCGAACTATCTCTAGCTTCGATTCTTCCGCTTGTAATGCTGCAACTACTGCCTTATTTGGTTTTGCTTTGTAGACGCTAGGTTCCAAGGTACGGTCTCCACTCTTGAAATAGAATACTAAATGATCTGGTATTTCGAACACTATCTTCCTTTGGCGACAGTCGATGGTAGCGAAGAAAGTTCCCAGCCAGTCCATTCCTAAGACTACGTCGAAGTTCTGTATGTCCAGCACCGTATAGTCCGCATAAAATTCTCTACTGCAAACGACCACTGGACATAGATCATATCCCAAAGTTATTTTTAGAATGTCGTTTCCTGAACCGACATTCCAGCTGGATACGAGCGGTTTAACTGAAATCGCATGAGTTCGGACGAACCGTTGCGACATAAAATAATGTGATGCTCCAGTGTCGAAGAGTGCTAGAGCAGATAGGGAGGCTACTAAGATTGTACCTAAGTTGCGTGGAATAGGTTTAGGTATAGGAAATGTCACGCCCCGCTTCCCAAAAGTCGGAAGCAGGTACGTGATGATGCCGCGGCGTATTTATTTCGAGAAGGTCATTTCCCGGAATAAATATGCTAAGCGTAAAATAAGCAATATAAAATGACAAGAGAATAAACATGAGATTAATACTTCAACAACTTTATTTACATTCAAATTGATTCATTTACAGTACATGATTTTTAACTGAAAAAAAATACAAGGATTGAAACGCCTAAACAGGTGGCGTACATAAACTGAGAAAGGTAACTGGTCTAGGCCTAGTTCTCGGTCTTATCGTGCTCTTCCTCTGAGATGTCTACCTCTTTGTTTCCCCCATCAGAGTAAAGCTTTGTTCAAATTCCAAGATTTGAAACGAAGCAACGCTTCGTGAAAAGCGATAGCATTAAATGCGCCAGCACTAAGAGTCAAAGACTCTGAAACGGCGCTCACGTGCAAAGCACGAGAGCACTAAGTGCCAAGAGCGCTAAGCGCTAGGAGCGCTTCACTCTCGCAAGGATTACTTGTGCCTGTCTATAACAGTATAAGTTCTATAGCGCATATGCGCCTGACAGAGAAAGAACAAAAGAATTAAAATAAGAGGAACACTTGACAGATAATAACAAAAAGGAAGGAAACACTTAATTAAACATTTTATTGCAATGGAAATAGATCGCCAAAGATGGGATCAAAAGTACAGGGATTTACAAACATATAGATAAAATTATCTAGTTCCCTCTCTGTCTTTTCCACCATGTCAAAGCGACGATCTTCGCGAGGAGTAGCTACCCATCGGTTAGCACCGCATTCACCAGCGAAAGCAGAGATAACGGCCCTATGAGCCCGTATTTGGCTCAGCAACTGAACAGAGCAATCCCTCAGGGCTTTGGTGATCAAGTGTGCCTCGAAGAAGCACTCGATCTTGTCTTCAGTGGCATCGAGCATCGCTGGGGTCATCTCCGCCGGAGGAGGGGGAATATCAGCGAGCACGGACATGAGTATCATCCGAAGCCAAATAGAGTTGGGAGGGAGAGGAGATCCTACACGAGTCAAGAGCTCGTGCAGCGCTGCGTCGCATTGGTCATCCGAGGGAGTAGGATTCACCAAGCGTGCAGCGAAGCGAGGGACAATGTCTTGAATGAGCACTTCCCATGGTTGTCGACGAGCATGTGGGCGGTTACAAGCCATAGTCGATATGATCCTCTGGAAATGAGAAAAGATAGAAGCATTGCTTCAGGTTATAAAGACTAGGCACAGAAAATTTTGTGCATAATGGAGCTACTTCCAAAATCTGGGAAATGTGAGTTCGGGAATATAAGTTTGATTTAAAAAGAAGGTGAAAAGACACCTTCAACAATAAAAGTTGTGCTTCATAAAAAGCGCTCGCGCCAAGCAGCGCCAGCGCTGAGGAGTCAAATGCTTTGACCAGCGCACCACGTGCAAAGCACGTGTGCGCTAGCGCTAGGTGCGCTGCCCTCTGAGCAGCGCACCAAGTGCAAAGCACGGGTGCGCTAGTGCTGGAACTAAAAGCTCACCACCGTAAGATCAAAGATCTAATAATAATGATAAATCATTAATTAATCAAAATTAAATTCTGTTAAGGAAAAATTCCTCAAAATCTTTCCAAACAACAAGATTGTGCTCTGTAAGTCAGAGCACCGTTGGATCAATGATCCAATGGTGATTAAAAATCACCAAAATACAGAATAAATTCTATATGAAAAGATCTTCCAATCTTGTTAAAAACAAGAAGATTCCCTTCTATAAATCAGAAGCCCTTGGATCAAAGATCCAACGATGGGAAATTCTCCAAATCAATTAGAGAAAAGATCTCCTTAACTGATTGAACTGATCAGCTTGCCCTATAAAAAGTCCTCTAGACTTCAAGTCTCAGATATACAGAAGCATATAGAGGAACCCCCCATAAGCTTTGAGAAAATCCCAGAAAGAAGAGCCAAGCTCTTGATAGAAGAACTTCTTTCTTCAACGTAAAAGAACAGAGAGATGAAATCATCTCATAATTAAAAAGAAGAATTTACTTCTTTCTCATAGATCATAGATCTACAAAGACCAAGGTCTTTTACAAAAAGATCAAAAGATCCCATCATAAAAAAGAAGAAGAACATAATTCTTCTCACAGATCATAAATCTATGAGATAAATTGTCTTTCAGAGATCATGAACATCTTATTATAAAAGGAGGGGGGAGAATAATCCAATTCTCTTAAGGATCACAGATCCATAAAGGCAAAGCCTTTCATCAACATAAGAGATTGAAAACATCTCCTACAAAGTAAGAACTTTTGTTCTTAGCATCTTGAGACAAAGTCTCTTCTAAGGGAGAATTTATTTCCCAGATCATAAAATTGATCAAATGCGCTTCTGCGCTCTTGGACTGGCGCTCAGCGCCGAGCGCACCACGTGTCACCCACGAGTGTGCCACTCAACAGTTAGCGCTTTGCGCTCTTGAACTAGCACACTGCGCTCATGAACTGGCGCTCAGCGCCAAGCGCTCCACGTGTCACTCACGTGTGCGCTACAGAACTAATAGTGCTTTGTGCTCATAAATTAGTGCAATGCGCTCATTAACTGGCGCTCAGCGCTAAGCGTGTCCCTCACATGTGCGCTACTCGGCAGAAACGCATTGCGCTCTTTAACTGGCGCAAAGCGCCAAGCGCACCACATGCTCCTCACGTGTGCGCTGACAGAACATAAATTGTTCTTTAATAAGTCTCAGAGCTATTATGAGTACTCAACACTAAAAGACAGAAATGCTGTCAGAATCCAAATCAATGCTCGGCATTGTTAAAAGGGCCAAGCCCAAATAAATGCTCAACAGCCCAAAATAAATGTTAAACATTTTAACTTGAATGGACTTAGCCCAAGATTGGCCATAAGTCCTCAACTCAGATTAATTGAGCCCATATGCTCATAAATCTTTTTGATCTTAGTCCCAAATTGGACTAAAGATCTCAACCAAAATTGGTTCAAGGGTACATCTCTTCACTCCTTTGATATTTGTCGTTGTAATCCTTCAACGTCTTCAGAGAGGTGACGGGTCCTGATAACCAAACATTCCATGGACTGTGGGGTCCTTAAACTCATGGACTATGATGTCCTTAAACTTTATAGACTATGACATCTTTAAACTGGACTGTGGGGTCCCTAAACCCACGGACTACGATGTCCTTAATCTCGGACTGTGGGGTCCCTTTAAACCCACGGACTATGATGTTCTTAACCTCGGACTGTGGGGTCCCTTTAAGCCCACGGACTATGATGTCCTTAACCTTGGACCGTAATGTCCCTAAACTAACGTTGGACCACCATGTCCTTACACTAGTAATCGACCGCAATGTCTCTAAACTAAACAATAGAGTCCAAATGCTCTCTTGTTGGATCTAAATGATCCCGTTAAGTTGATCTTAGTCTAAAATTAGACTAACGTATCCTTAACAAACGTTTAAGTTGATCTTAGTCCCAAATGAGACTAACGTATCCTTAAACCCAACCCCCAAACCCAAATCTAAGAAGATACGGATTTGGACTAATCCACGCCCTACGGGCGACAACAGAATTTAGTCTCCGTACACAATCTATGGGCAACCAAAAACAAAACAAACACCCACGACACGAAGTGACCATCTGGAGAAGGAGAAAGTGGTTACCGCGATGCGGTAGCGTAAGTAACCGCACGGGCTTGCGCCTGCAGGGAAGAGCGTCCCCACAATCAAAAACCCCTCAACGAGGGGGAATCCGACGAAGTCTGCTACATCGGCCGCATCCGTTTAGACCTTCGATATATGGTGTCATAAATCAACTTGGCATCTTCGGAGAGGTGGATGGATAGCACCAACTAGCATCTACCCCGAATTCAGGCAAGACGGACCTACGCGGCTCCGTCTCCGTGTTCGGAGGGGAACACTTTTCAGTCTCCACAGTATCTGACGAACATTCCAAGAAAAACAGAGAAGGGTGGAATGCCCGTCAGCGAACTTTCGCTCGGTAAGTCCCAAGGAATGAAGTGAAATATAAATTGTAATGATATGGAAAATGTATATCATGAACAATGGATTATGGATTATGATGTGTCAGCATGTCGTTTAATGTAAATATGGCGAGTTTATGTAGCATGCAGTTTTATCGCAATATATGTGAACAGGTATGGTAATGTATGACAAGTAGATAAGTGTGATAGCATGAGCATGGAAAACAAAAGTAACATGGTCGTCTAGTGTAAGTATAGTGAACATGCAGTGAATGTAAGTGTCTTAACAGGTCTCTACTTGGGTATACTAATTTAACGTAAGTTCATGGGTGAATGTCAACCAATCTTAAGAGTGTTCTCGAACCCAACAAGCTGTAATCCAAGGGGTAAGGAACCACGGGCCCGAATCAAGTATTAGTAACGGGACTTCAATCTAGTGTTGAAGTATTCCAAACTCAACAGGCTGTAATCCAGGAGCAAGGAAAACGGGCCCTCATGATAGCTTGTTGCTTACCGCCGATAACAGAAATAAAACCGCGTAGTTCGTCTTGCCTAAATTTGGGGGCAGATGCTATTTGGATTTATCCGTCCATCTCTCCGAAGATGCCAAGTTGATTTATGGCACCGTATATCGAAGGTTTGGACGGATGCGGCCGTTGTAGCAGACTTCGTTAGATTCTCCCTCGTTTGCGAGGATTTTTTGATTGTGGGGACGCTCTTCCCTGCAGGCGCAAGCCCTGCAGTTAATTACGTTATCGCATCACGATAACCACTTTCTCCTGCTCCAGAAGTTCACTTCGTGTCGTGTGTTTTTTTTATATTTGGTTGCCCGTGGATTGTATACGGAGACTAATTTATGTTGTCGCCCGTAGGGCGTGGATTAGTCTAAATCCGTATATTCTTAGATTTGGTTTGGTTTGATTTAAGGATCGTTAATCTCGTTTGAGATTAAGATCAACTTAAATATTTATTAAGGACGCGTTAGTCCGATTTTAGACTAAGATCTACTTAACAAGGTTTTAGGATCATTCAGATCCAACAAAAGAGCATTTGGGCTCTATTGTGTTAGTTTAAGAACGTGATGGTCTGTTTTTAGTTTAAGGATGTTGCGGTCCATAGCTAGTTTAAGGATGTTGCGGTCCATAGCTAGTTTAAGGACGTTGCGGTCCGTAGCGGTTTGGGAGTGCACCAAAGAGTTGTTGATTGTCGGGACTCATCACCTCTGTGGAGACGTTGAAGAATTACAACGACATGTATCAGAGGTGTGAGGAGATGTACCCTTGAACCAATTTCTGGATTGAGGGGAGATGTGATATGAATATCCTGTCGGAAGATCGGTAGTCATGTTTAGGACTAAGACCAACTTGGAAAATAATTAGCACATGGGCTCGGTTGATCTGAATTAGGGATCCGGTCAACTTGGGCTCAACCCACTCAGTATTTTTCATTTAAATAAAGTGCTAAACACTTGCTTGGGCTCAGTCCCCTTTCTGTGCAAACAATGCTAGGCATTTATATGGGTTCTGACGCCCACACTTTACTTTACTTTTCCCCCTTTTTGATTTTATGGAGTGTTAAACACTCTTTATGGCGCCCACATGCGGAGCACGTGAGGCGCTTGGTGCGAAGCGTTGGGCGTTAGGCGCTGTCTAATTAGTACCGAGCGCTTTATGTTGAATGGCGCCCACGTGAGGGGCACGTGAGGCCCTTAGCGCTGAGCGCCAACCACTGAGTGCTAGGCATTCCTTATTGAGTAGCGCCCACGTGAGGGGCACGTGAGGCGCTTGACGCAGAGCGTCAACCACCGAGTGCTAGGCACTCCTTATTGAGTAGCACCCACGTAAGGGGCACGTGAGGCGCTTGGCGCTAGGTTTTTTTCGTATATTTTGTTCTGAAGAGTTCAATTCTCTATTCTTTTCTGGATCTTTGATCCCCAAGAACAAGTTCACCCCAGTGAGAATTAAATTCTCATTTGTGGGAGACTTGTCTCATAGATCTCAGATCCAGAGAAAGAACTAATTTCTTTTATAATTGTTAAACCCTTAGATATGCAGATGAGATACTCCGATCTCTATTATTTTTATTTACCTCGAAGAGAGGTATTCTTCTTTCTTCCCTCTTAAAGATTTATTCCTGCTTGCTCTCTCCTTTTTTCTTTGAAGTTTAGGGAGGGTTCCTCTCTTTAAGACTTGAAGTCTTTGGTCCTTTATTTAGAAGAGGCAAGTTTGTTGATTTAGTTAAAGAAATCTCTTATTGAGAGATCTTTAATTGATTTGGGGATTTTATCCACCGTTGGATCTTTGATCTAAGAACTTCTATTTTACAGAAGATATCTTTCTTGTTTTTAACAAGATTAGGGAAATATTTCCTGATTTAAAATCAGAAAAGCTTATGGAAAAAGCTTCAGAAGAGGGTCACGTGCTTACACGTGACCAGCAGTCACGTGTTGGCACGTGACATCTAAAACTATCAGCAAGGCAAATTCAGTTTCCCAACTACATCGAAGAAAAGGGCTTCAGAAAGGGTCATGTGCTCCCACGTGACCAGGGTCATGTGTTGGCACGTGACGATTAAAAGCGGCTTCAAAGGCAGACCGGTTCCCTGATCAAATCAAGAAAAAGGCTTCAGAAGAGGTCACGTGCTCCCACGTGACCAGGGTCACGTGTTGGCACGTGATACTCAAAAGCAGCAGACTTGTTCTCCGGTTAAATCAAGAAAAAGAGCCCAGACGAGGGTCACGTGCTCACACGTGACTAAGGGTCACGTGGTGGCACGTGACGGTTAAGCAGCAACCAGAAGACAGCGCAAAAAGAAAGAAGAAGGCTCGTTCAAAGGGGGTCACGTGCCCACACGTGACTAAGGGTCACGTGGCCACACGTGACCGACTTCAAAGCCTATTTGTTAACAGAATTAAATTCTGAGAAAAGACCTCTCAAATCTTTCCAAAAAGCAACCGATTGAATTAAAGATTTAGAGTTGATTAAATATCATCTATCTATGGGAAAATCTCGAATTTGGAAAGATTTCCCCTTTAAATCTAACAGAAATAACAAAGGAAAATCTCTGGATTTGAAATCGAATGGTGAATAAAATTCACCTAATAATCCAAAGGTCCATAACGAATGATGGATGCAAATCAAATCTCTCAATGAAGATTCGTCAAAAAACTAATTGACTCGGCTGCTTCTCCTATAAATAGGAGCCAAGAGACACACCAAAAAGATATATGTGCATAGGGAAGAAAAAAGAAGACAGCCTTGATACTTTAGAGGAATTTGGATCTTCTGCAAAGAAAACCCTAGGTAAGAAAGGGAAGGTTTCATTGAAAGAAAAGAGAATTTAATTCTCAACAGAGTTTAACAGAAGGACTTATTTCTTCTCTCTTTGATAGAGGATCTGTAAAGTGCACATCTCCCCTTAAAGTTGAGAATTTAATTCTCAATGGGTTGAGATCCTGCCATGCAGATCCAAAGCATAGAGAGGGAATTGAAGCACGAGAATTTAATTCTCACAGAACTATAGAAATTTAATTCCTTTAAAATAAAATTAGGGCTTGACCCTGTGTCATGGGAATTTAATTCCTTCAGAATAAAAAGAAACAGGGTTTAACCCTAATTAAGAACTTAGTTCTGTTGAAACAACGGGAATTTAATTCCCTTAATCATAATTCTTTAACAGAAAGTGGGAGTTTAATTCCTTAAAGCTTTTATTAGGGTTTAACCCTATTCAGTTCTTCACATATATGAGGAATTTAATTCCTACAGAAAATTCAGAGTCCAACTCTCTTCCAGAATATAAATCTTCAAAAGGAAGTAGGAATTTAATTCCTCTGAAATTATTGTCAGGGTTCAACCCTACGAGGAATTTAATTCCTGAAAAAGATTAACAGATCCTCTAAACAACATACATAGAGGCAGGGTCACGTGTCACCACGTGACCCCCCCAAAAGATCTACAGAAAGCCCCTTTGAGGCAGTGCCTCACGTGACCCACGTGACCCTTGACAGAAGCTTTAACACACAAACGCTTGAATGCCCGTCACGTGATGGCACGTGATGCTCTAAAAGGTGCAATAGTCTCAGAAGAACAAATGAAGGGAGGGCGCTCTCACGTGTTGCAACGTGACCCCTCTTGCCTTAGTGTTTAACACTAAATTGGAACCCCTGAATTCAGTGTTAAAACATTGATTGGCCTTAGTGTTCAACATTAAGCAAAGAACTTTATTCGCAGTGTGCAACACTGATTACCTTAGTGTTCAACACTAGTTTGGGACTTCTGTTGCCAGTGTTTAACACTGATTTGTTTTAGTGTTCAACACTAATCTGAAAGCCTTGTTGCTGGTGTTTAACACCAACTATCTATCAGTGTTAAACACTGACCTATCAATCTCATTCCCAGTGTTCAACACTGATTGGTCTTTAGTGTTTAACACTAGACACTGGCCCAATTGACCGAATGGATAGAGGCAAAGCCTCTCCTTCAAGGGACCAACAGGAAGCCAACATTCCAGACATGATTGGACTTAGCCCAGGATGGCCTTAAGTCCTCAATTCGTAATTAACTGGGCTAATGGGCTCATAACATAATTAATTGGTCTTGATCCCAAATTGGGCCAAAGACTATTTAATCCACTCCGGTTCCAGGGTACATCTCTTCACTCCTTTGATACTTGGCGTTGTAATCCCTCAACGTCTTCAAAGAGGTGACGGGTCCCGATGACCACACATTGATACGGACTGTGGGGTCCTTAAACCCATGGACTACGACGTCCTTAACCTTGACCGAGATGTCTTAAAACTAACAACGGACTGTGGGGTCTTTAAACCCATGGACTACGACGTCCTTAACCTTGACCGAGATGTCTTAAAACTAACAACGGACCGTGGGGCCCTTAAACCCATGGACTACGACGTCCTTAACCTTGACCGAGATGTCTTAAAACTAACAACGGACCGTGGGGGTCCTTAAACCCATGGACTACGACGTCCTTAACCTTGACCGAGATGTCTTAAAACTAACAACGGACTGTGGGGTCCTTAAACCAATGGACTACGACGTCCTTAACCTTGACCGAGATGTCTTTAAACTAACAATGGACCGCAATGTCCTTAAACTACCCATGGACCGCAATGTCCTAAAACTGGAACAATAGAGCCACGCATGCTCTTTTGTCGGATCTAAACGGTCTCGTTTAAGTTGATCTTAGCCTCAAATATGGCTAACGTATCCTTAAACCTTCAAACAAACTGGACTATGAATCCCCCCAATTAACTCTGGTTCGAGGGTACATCTCTGAACTCCTCTGACATATGTCATTGTAATCCTTCAACGTCGTCAGAAAGGTGACGGGTCCCGATGGCCATACATGCAATGGACCACTATGTCCCTAAACTGGAACAATGGAGCCCAAATGCTCTCTTGTCGGATCTAAACGATCCCGTTTGAGTTGATCTTAGCCTCAAGCATGGCTAACGTATCCTCAAACCAAACCCCCAAACCCAAATCTAAGATAATACGGATTTGGACTAGTCTACGCCTTACGGGCGACGACATAACTCGGTCTCCGTAAACAATCCACGGGCAACAAAACACAAAATAAACACCCACGACACGAAGTGACCAGCTGGAGAAGGAGAAAGTTGTTACCGCGATGCGGTAGCGTAATTAACTGCAGGGGCTTGCGCCTGCAGGGAAGAGCGTCCCCACAATCAAAAACCCCTCAAACGAGGGGGAATCTGACGAAGTCTGCTACATCGGCCGCATCCGTCTAAACCTCCGATGCACGGTGCCATGAATCAACTTGGCATCTTCGGAGAGGTGGACGGATAGCACCAATTAGCATCTGCCCTGAATTTCAGGCAAGACGTCATGTCGCGCCGTCGTTCGGAGTGGAACAGATTCTGGCACGCCCGGTGGGACCTTTTCCTCTTTCCACTCCACACTTCGTGTGTCGTGATTTGCGAACCAATCGCGGTTCGCTAATGGTTGCCCTTGGGTTTCAAGATACTAAGAATTGGCATCTTGCTTATTGCAGAAAGCAAAGGATCGATGGCTTCTACTTCTGCGAAATTCTCCAACTGCTCAAACTGCAATTGCGACCAACGCTTTGCCTCGCCAGGAAGTATAGCCTATGGACCCCAAGCTGCTTCGTTATTCACAATGCCAGTGGACCAGGTGACTCAGGCCACTACCGGATTGTTCTTTGGGACTATACTCCCACCAGCAAGCTTCACGGCGCCGGTGCTGACAAAGGAAGCTCCCAAGAAGTCGGTCTTTGATCGTCTTACCCCTGCCGCGGCTCCTCTCAACGGGTCGCCCAACATCGGCGCCTCGGTCTTCTCTAGATTGGGCCAGAAATCCTGTGGACCCATCATGGGGCCTACAATCCTAGAGAAGGCTGCTTCTAAGAAAATGGCCGCTCCTGCTCCCGAAATCGCCAAGGCGGCTTCCCCGGCCAAAAAGTCGGTCTTTACAAGATTGACGGCTTCAGCCCCCGCTCCTGCTACCCAAAGGACATCGGTCTTTGACAAGCTAACACCAACAGCGACCCCCCACCTACACAGGGAGCAAGACGAAGCCATTCTCACTGCTGAACCAACGCCGTCCGCTCGACACGCTCGACGTCGCCATCAGCGCCGAGTAAGGAAGGCTGGGGGCAACTCCCCCTCCGGATTAACTCCATCAGCCCCGATGGCAGAAGTTAATGCTGCTGTTCCAACTGGGAACAGCTTCGAAATGCTAAATAAGGTGCGAAGGAATTCTCCTACCGCGATGCTAAAGAGGTCTCCTCCCCCACTGAAAAAGGTTGTGGAAATAAAATCAGAACAGCCCCGATCCCCTCAACGGCTGTCTTCCAAAATCTATAAGGTTTGGCGGCAGGCCCAAGACTCAATGATCGATCCAAACTTCACCCGCCAGCACAAGAAGCTGAAAACCCAACCGGAAGCCGGTCACCAGGCTAAACCACGAAAGGCTGTCTGGACGCCCACCTCAACGGCCCCCTCAACCTCTACCGCTCATAAAAGGAGGAAGCCAGAGAAGATCCCCCAGCCTGCAACGACAGCTAAAAGCACTGAGCCCAGACGCCCTAAGTCTGGGGGCATGATGGTCCACACCGTATACATGGCGTCAGGAAAAGAAGACAGCCGTGCGTCCACGGGTCATAGACTGCTTACACGGTCGGTGACCAAAGCTCAGGAGCAACAGCAAAAGCTCCAGGAAATGATGAATGCTATGGCCACACTTACCGGGCCAAAAGAAAACCCAGAAACGTCCTCAGACGCACGCCAGGAGGAAGAAACCGACGCTGAATTCCTTCGCTGGATACTGGAGAAAAAGGACAAAGAGGCTGCTGAACAAGCAGCCAACATACAGCGTATGGGTCTTCTCTTCCAAGATATGATAGGAATGATGATCCAGCAGGACCTACCCGTCGAGGATCCCCCAATCGTTCTTGAAGACGACCGAGGAGAAACGTCAAATCCACCACCGGCCCTCTCAACGGCCAAAGAGGAGACAATCTCTAAGGCTGATTTGGTCGACTATATAGCCCAGCAAATCCGGGTTCATCATGCGACTGAGGCAGCTGGTCAAGTCGTAAAGACGGGCCGGCCGTATCCAAACTGGTATGACCAAATCAAATACCCGCCGGGCTATACGATACCAAAATTCCACGTGTATAAGGGGACCGGCAATCCCTATCAACATGTCGCCCAGTTCCGGGCCCTTTGCGGTAACACCGGCGGTGATGATAAACTGTTGCTTCGCCAGTTCGTGGGCAGCTTATCAGAAACAGCGTTCGAATGGTATTCAGAACTCCCGAACGATTCTATCAAAACGTTCGCTGAAATGGAGCTGCTATTCACTCAGCGGTTCGCGAGCGCCAGCGAACGCACTCCAATAACGGCATTGATTAATGTCAAGGTGAAACCAGGCGAAACATGGGTCCAGTATGCTATACGCTAGCGAAATTTGTGGTCGAAATGCGAGCAACGCATTGAGGAAGCACCCGCAGTGGGCATGTTCGTGGGAACCCTAGACCCTCACGCAACTATCTCCCAGTTTATGATGTTCTTTAAGCCAACCACGTTCCAGGCTCTAATCGACAAGTTGGCTCAGATGGACCAGATGGGTCATAGACCACCTCCCCCGAAGTCGGAACCTCGGAATGACAAGGGTAAAGGAAGGGCAACCTTCGTCGCGAATGCCCAGCAGCAACCTAACGCCCCGAAGCCGACAGATCAATTGGAAGAAAGACGCCGGTATTATAATGAGAAGATGAAGCGTTCCTACTCGTTCCCACGAGACAAGACGAAACGGTTATTCGAGCTGGAAGTACGCAACAGACTTATAAACCTACCAAATCCAAGGCGACTGCCGCAACCCACTGAGGTGAATAACCCTAACTATTGCCCTTACCATCAAACGGTAAGTCATCCGATTGAAGATTGCTTCGTCTTCAAAGGATGGATTGAAGATCAATACCTCCAGGGGAAGTTTGTACTGTCCACCCACCACAACCGCATACTCCTAAGAAAGCAGATACACTGGGGGCAACCTGCTCCTTTATTGAAGAAGCTCCATGGGAGGTCGTGCTATCAACTAAAACCAAAAGAATGCTGAGAGACTTTCATGCGTGCCCTGCGATCGAATGGAAGGACCCTCTTGAACCTCAAATTATCGAAGGGATGCTGAAGCCCCGCCCAACTATGAAGACTCGCGATAAGGGCCCAAATACTCACGCCCAACCGTCAAAATTTTCGAAGAAAAAGAAGAAGAAATCCAAGAAGCCCATGAAGCTTGGAGACGAGCACACGAACTTGCAGAAGCAAATCGACGCGCTGGAAGAGTATAATCAAAAGGCGCGAACTCCTGTCACACTGCAAGAGTTCCTCAACCACATCTTTCAAGAGGGAGATGATAGAGAGAGTTCGTCGGATGAATCCGAGGGATATGTGGCGAGTTGTAACATAATCTCCCACTCGTTTACTGACGATGAGAAAACTCCTGGCACTAAGAAACTGGGGACAGAGCCTGAACCAGAGCGTGTGTGGCCAACAGATGAAATGATCAATGCCTTTCTAGACGAGATTCGTCTAAAGAGTAAAGCGGATCAGGAGCGTGAGATGGCCGCATCGGAAGGAGCCAAATGCAAGCGACTGAACGAAAGAGTTGAACTACCCCCGCCAGATCGAAAGGCATCCGAAGTAGACAAGAAGATATTCAAGACGAGGAAAAGGTTTGCCAAAGCCATGTCAATGGGAATGAAGCTACCACCTTCGGAAGGAAACACGCTCGATGGGGTGGAGAGGCACCCTGATTATTGCGCATATCATCGGAAAATTTCACACCCCATGGAGGAGTGCGACGCCTTTAAGATATGGTGACAAGGATATGTTGCTCATCGGCAACATTTTAAGCGCATGAAACGCAAGATCCATCGGGAACGAAGAAGTACTGACGATGGGCACAACAGAACTACTAGCGACTGTTACATGGTTAACGCTGGAGGGTTACAAATTCTCACCTTTGGGAGCGACTTTGATGAAGAAATGGCTCTGGGCCCTCTCTTTAAAGAATCCGTTTTAGGGAAAGAGGAGAGATCGGAGGCCTGCGAGAACATTCAGCTGCGCAATCGTACACTCCCAGAAAAGAATCTCGGGCCCGCTAGTAGAAAAGATAAGGGAAAGGAAAAGGTCGTTGAGGATATCACTTTAGATGACCAGGTCATGAAAGAACTGACTACCAAAGACCCTCCCAGGAAGGGTAAGGTGGACTACAATATCCTAGCGCACCTAAGGAAGCTACCTTCTCAGCTTAGCATTCTCGATGCCCTCCTATTATCAAAAGAAGCGCGAGACTCACTAATTAAGGCGTTACAAGAACCTGAGCAGTTCCAAGCCTTCCTCGCCACTGAAAGGATGAAGGATGAACTGGAGGAAGTGCATACGGCCGACATCACTTTTGGTGACGAAGACCTCCTTCTCGGGACGTGCGACCACAACCGTCCCCTATATGTCTCTGGATACTGCCATGATATCAAGATAGGCAAGATCCTGGTGGATAATATATCCTCCGTTTATCTCCTTAATGTTCGGGTGTTGAAGGAAATCTGCATGAGTGTGCAACACCTCGCTCGTGACAAAATTACTATCTCCGGTTTTGATTCACAATCGTCACGGACTCTCGGATCCGTGATACTAACATTACGCTTTGAACTTCTCGTCACAGACATCAAATTCCATGTCATTGACGCCAAGACCTGCTACAACGCCTTGCTCGGTCGTCCTTGGCTACAGGAGTACAACATTATCCCTTCTACACAACATCAGTGTATGAAGTACTTTAAGGATGGTTTCGAGTATACCGTAACAGGTGAGCTGAACCTATTTTCCATGAACGAAGTCCGCAAATACGAAGATGCGAAGTACTTTTTGCCAGATTTCGAGGATACAGAAAGGTGTCGCAATCCGGAGAACAAAGCCGCCGCCGCCATCCCTGTTTTCGGGAGCGATACCGAAGAAGAAGAAGAGATAGTTTATGCCGGGCCATCTCAACGCAACAACCCGGGGACGTCCGCCCCCATGTTGGTCTTCGGAAGTGACTCGGAAGATGAGGTTAATGCCGTGTTCTCTAATCGGCCGTCAATAAAAACACCCCCTAGCGATGAGCAGAGTTTGCAAATCACCATGGTGCCGCGAGAACACTACAAGGATCTCGACACACTTCAAGCTTACAATGTGCAGGACCTGCAAACATTTTACGTCCCTCCCAGGCAAAGGGGTGAGAAGTTAATCCTATTCTACCGATCCTCAGAGTCGAAAATAGAGAAAGAGATCTGGCATGGCACGGATGTTACACTCGACAGGCTCCAACCTATCCGTTTTCCCAGATACTACACAAATGGATTAAAGAGGCTATTGAAGCGCCAAGGAGTACCCTTAAAACAGACTGTTCGACAAGCTCGGTTCTACAAAAGAATTTGGGATGTCCTTGGGACTCAACGCAAATTGCCCAACGGGAAAATGGAAACACTTGGGCTTGGATACACGAGAACCGGAAAACGGGAACGGGCCCACAGTAGCTACGCCATATATACTTTTGACGAAGAAGAGGACGCCCCGTCAGGAAATGCCAACCCCTCATTAAAACTAGATCCCGCGATTGAAATGCCGAGTCCGTCGTTTGAAGAACGAATGGACAAGCCTACCAGGAAAGTGGGTCAAAAAGCTTGGGAAGACTACAACCGCGAGATGGCCATCTACGAGAAGGCCAGGACGCAACGTCTGTTTCGACAGGTTGCAAAAGACAAAGATGCCCATCCTTATCAACCCATCGTACACAAGGCCCGACGCAGAGACGGAAATAAATCAAGAAGCGGAAGGAGGAGCCGACAACAACGACGCAGAATTAGAGAGTTACGTGATCGGGTATTGCGCGGCTCGGATTTGTCCCTCATGAAGAAGATGGGTCGAGCATACTCCTTCCCCCGAGACAAGACGGAGAGGTTACTCAAGCTCGCTATAAAACATCAAATGATCGAGCTTCCAGAATCTAGACACCCTGAGCAAGCTAACAAGGCTTCTCATCTGAGCTATTGCTCTTATCACCGAGCCATAGGACATCCTACCGAAGACTGCTTCACCTTCAAGAACTGGGTCGAGGACCAGTACCAACAGGGCAGATTCGCTTTATCCGACGGCTGGAGGGTAACGCCGCCACAAAAGCACGAACCCAAAGCCGCATAAGCAGAACCAGATCCACCTCAGTCCTGGAAGCAGATTCGCACCTGTTATACGATTACGTTATTAAAAGAAGAGCCCGAGAACATGGATGACCTTCCCTGGTGCTTTGAGAACAGCGATGATGAGGTGGTCTCAGAATTTCCGCCGGCTCCAAAAGAACTGGAAGACGGCATACATACTACTGCAGATAACCTCAAGAAGATTGAGTTGGGATCGGCAGATGACCCGCGACCGACATTTGTCAGCGAGCTGCTATATGAAGAAAGGGTGATTGCGCTAAAGGACGTGCTTCTACGGCATAAAGATTGCTTCGCGTGGAACTACTCCGAGATGCCAGGATTGGATCCGGAGATTGCTGTGCATAAATTAGCAATATCCCCAGATATCAAACCAGTCAAGCAGGCGCCAAGAAGGATGCGACTCGAGCTTGAAATGAGCATCAACGCCGAAGTTAAGAAGCTGATCGATTCTGGATTTATCCAAGAAGTCCAATATCCCGACTGGATCGCCAATATCGTCCCGGTAATGAAGAAGAATGGGACGGTACGCATATGTGTGGATTTCAGGGATCTCAATAAAGCCTGTCCAAAGGACGATTTCCCAGTACCAGTAAACGAGCTAATGATAGATAATACGTCCACTCACGAGGTTTTCTCCTTTTTGGACGGTTCATCAGGGTACAATCAGATAAAGATGCATCCCGAAGACTAGAAGCACACCGCTTTCCGGACCCCTTTGGATATATTCTGCTACAAGGTTATGCCCTTTGGTCTCAAGAACGCCGGTGCTACCTATCAAAGGGTCATGACAAAGATCTTCGATGATCTCATACATGACATCGTCGAGTGCTATATTGATGACCTCGTAGTAAAGAGCATGTCATACGAAGAACATTTAAAGCATCTGGAGGCTGTATTTCAACGCCTTCGGCAATATAACTTGAAGATGAATTCTCTCAAATGCGCGTTTGAAGTTTCCTCGGGTAAATTCCTGGGATTCATCATCTGACATCGAGGTATCGAAATAGATCCATCTAAGATCAAGGCGATCATAGACATGCCTCCGCCAAGAACCCTCAAACAGTTGCGGTCTCTCCAAGGGAAGCTCGCATACATCCGGCGGTTTATCGCCAATCTTTCAGGAAAATGCCGTCCTTACAGCCACCTGATGAAGAAGGGAACTCCATTCGTTTGGGATCACAAATGCCAAGGTGCACTAGACGAGATCAAGCAGTACCTGCAGAACCCTCCGGTGTTGGCCGCGCCGGTCAAAGGAAAACCCATCATTCTTTATACAACTGCCCTCGAAGGTTCCTTAGGCGCATTATGGGCATAAGAGAACGATCAAGGAAAAGAGAGAGCACTCTACTACTTAAGTCGAGTTCTGCTCGGGGCAGAAAGCAACTACTCTCCCATTAAAAAACACTGCTTGGCGTTGATCTTCGCGATAACAAAGCTCAGACACTATGCGTTGGCGCACGAAGTCCGTCTCATCTCGAAGGTGGACCCTCTTAAATATTTGATGTCAAAGGCTATATTGACGGGTCGACTCGCTAAATAGGCTCTACTCCTGATGGAGTTCTCGATAACATATCGACCTCTTAAGGCAGTGAAAGGCCAGGCCATTGCCGACTTCCTCGCCGAGCATCCAGTAGCTGCCGGTTCTCCTCTGAACTACGATTTGCCGGACGAGCATGCATTTGATGCGATTGGCGGCGGTAGTACCCGATGGGAACTCTATTTCGATGGAGCGTCCTCCGTAAAGAAGCGCAAACAAGGTATCCCAATGATCAAATCGAGGGTAGGCCTCATCTTCGTAACTCCACAAGGAGGGATAATGCGGTTCGCCTTCTTCTTAACAGAGCCGAGGACAAACAATGAAGCTGAATACGAAGCCCTGATAGCAGGCCTCGAGATCGCCATCGACATGGGAATTGAAGACCTCCTTATATACGGGGATTCTCAACTGGTCGTTAGTCAAGTAAATGGTGACTACCAAACGTGCAAACCAGAGTTGGTAAGATACGGTGAAAAGGTGCAACGACTATTGACCCAAATCCCCTCCTACACTTTGGAAAGTATACCGCGTGCGGAAAATAGCAAAGCAGACGCGTTAGCTAAGCTCGCTAAAGAACTGGCTGACGAGAGCCTCGATGATGTAAGAATCGTGGTACAAAGCCGTCGGGTGCTCGCCCCAACGGAAATATCTCCGGAATCACACGAAGAAAAGGGAGCGACTGAGCAGACGACTCTACAAATAAAAGACCATGAGAAGGCCAAGGACTGGAGGGGAGTCTTCATAGACTACTTTAAGTCCCACCGAATGCCCGAAGAAGCGTCCTCAAGACATCAGCTCATGAAACGAGCTCTATCTTTTGCTTTCGTCAACGATACTCTATACAAGAGATCGTTTGATTCTCTATGGCTGAGATGCTTAGGACCTGACGAAGCAGAAAGAGTCGTTCAGGAAGTTCACGACGGACTTTGCGGTTCTCACCAAGCAGGCCCAAAGATGAAGTTTAAAATTAAACGGATGAGTTACTATTGGCCCACGATGATCCAGGACTGCCTCGAGTATGCGAAGCAATGCCACTCGTGCCAGATTCATGGAGACTTTATCCACCAACATCCGAATCCACTACACACAACGGTGGCTAGCTGGCCATTCGAAATGTGGGAGACTGACATAGTCGGCCCCATCGAGCCAGCATCGTCCCGGGGACACCGTTTTATCCTAGCGACAACTGATTACTTCTCCAAATGGGCAGAAGCAGTACCGCTGAGGGAAGTGAAGACGGAGAATATCCTCCACTTCTTCAAGACGCACGTCATCTATCGGTTTGGAACCCCACGGCGGATTATCTCCGATAACGGACCAGCCTACAGAAGCCATAAGATTATCCGCTTCGCGCAGCAGCACAATATAGACTGGAGATATTCTTCAGTTTATAATCCACGAGCTAACGGTCTGGCCGAGGCCTTCAATAAGACCTTAACAAAGATCATAAAAAAGACGGTGTCCCGAAATAAGAAAGACTGGCACGAGAGGCTGCAAGAGGCCCTTTGGGCCTATCGAACTACATTCAAGACGGCCACGAACACAACGCCGTACGCGTTGGTATTTGGGACGGAAGCAGTGATCCCCCTCGAGTTAGAGTTACCCTCTCTGCGAGTGGCAGTCCACTACGAGCTGACGGACGAAGAAAATGCTCACCTTCGGCTCAAGGAGCTCGATGCCCTCGATGAAACCCGGCTCATAGCGCAACAAAATCTAGAGGCCTACAAAGCAAAGATGACATGCTCATATGAAAGATTGACCAGGCTGAGGACATTCCGCCAAGGCGAACTCGTACTAGTGGTCAAAAGACCTATGATCCCCAATCATGCCAAGCGGGGAAAATTCGAGCCGAACTATGAAGGCCCGTACATCATAGACAAGGTCTACTAGGGTGGAGCTTATCTACTCATGGACATGCACGGTGGGAGGCCTTTCAGGCCAATAAACGGCCGCTTCTTAAAGAAATACTATGCTTAATGAGCCACAGCCTGGGTCAATGATAGATGACGACGACTATATCCGCTCGCTATCTTCCTAAGCTCAAACCTTATAAGCAGTAGCCGACCTTCCCCTTAATAACGGACCGAAATGTCCTTAAACTAATAACGGACCGAAACGTCCTTAAACTATCGACGGACTGAGACGTCCTTAAACTAACGATGGACCGAAACGTCCTTAAACTAATGATGGACCGAAACGTCCCTAAAACTAATACCGCAGCATCCTTAGGCTGACGAGATAAAAAAAATAATAATAATATTAAAAAAAAATGGTATGTCCATAAGCAAAATGGGCATGGATGAAAACCCGAAAGGGCTCCGTGAGTAAAAACAGCAGGGCTACCAGCAACTGTTCGTGAAAACCCGAAAGGGCGCGACCTTGTAAAAGAAAAAAGAGAAAAAGAATTAAAAAAAAACAAAAAAAAAACGGTATGTCCATAAGCAAAAAGGGCACGGATGAAAACCCGAAAGGGCTCCGTGAGTAAAAACAGCAGGACTACCGGCGAGTGTGTGAAAACCCGAAAGGGCGCAACCTCGTTAAAAGACACTTATAGGGTCCTCTCGACCTTGTAAGGAGAAACCGCCTGCGTGAGATCCTTACGACTCACAAAGGAGCAACACACTTAGGGATTCTCACGATCCCTAAGGAGAAAATACACTTGCGAGATCCTTACGACTCGTAAGGAGAATTCTCTTATGGGACCCTCACGGCTCATGAGATTTGAAAGTCTTAAGTTACAGAAACCTAAACCTGTTCCTAAGCAAAATCCTCCACAACCTTCGATTTTGCCCTACAAGAGGCTCAATACTGACCCTTGTATACAATCCACGGGCACGAATAAACATTTCCCCAGCAAAGTCCCACCCGTGAGTAGGGATATGTCCATATGATGAGCAACCCTTGTAGGTCCTCTCGACCCATAAGGAGAAAGCCCTCTTGTAGGATCCTTACGACTTGCAGAGGAACATACACTTAGGAATCCTCACGATCCCTAGGGAGAAAATACACCTACAAGATCCTCACGACTTGTGGGGAGAAATACTTTTGTGAGACCCTTACGGCTCATGAAGTCAAAAGCCTTGGTCGACAGAACCCTTAACCCTGTTTACTAAGCCCCCTTTGTGCAACATCGACAGAGGCAAATGATGATTCGCTCCTGGCAACATCCCAGTTGTAGCGGTGCTGATGCCGAAATCGGTGTCTAAAATCCAAGCTTGCGGCAAAAAAGCTAGCAAGCCACACATGCCTACGAAATAGCCGAAATGATGGGGCAACTCGCAATAAAAAGCAGCGAGTAGAAAATAAATAGATAGCCGAAATGATTGGGCACCGCGAAAAATAGCCGAAATGATGGGGCAATCGCGACCTTCGCGATATAAAGCTGAAACGATAGAGCATCGCGGAAAAAGAAATAAAATAAAAATAATATTTATGCCCAACAGGTGATGTTCCATTACACCCTGTACACAATCCAAGGGCGTAAACAAAAAGGGAACATACCTCCCCCCCAGGTTTCACCAAAGAAAGAAGCTAAATCTCGACGGGCCACAAGCGACCTAGAGACATCCCAACACTCGTCTCGTAACGACAGATACAACTTCAAGCTAAGCGGAACAGCGGCAACTCCTAGTTCCATGGCTCGGTGGTATACATATCGCCAACAGTCAAACTTCCATCCCGTGAAATGCGGATACAATCAGCAAAATTCCTGGTTACGTGGAACGCGGATAACGTCACTCTTTAACCCCGTGGAAAACGTCCAGAGCGGATCCTGGTCCTCGCAGAGCACGGCAGTGAACCCGTGTGAAGCATCCAGAGCGGAGCCTAGTCCTCGCCGAGCACGGCAGTGAACCCGTGTGAAGCATCTAGTGCAAAATTCCTGGTTACGTGGAACGTGGATAACGTCACTCTTTGACCCCGTGGAAAACGTCCAGAGCGGATCCTGGTCCTCGCAGAGCACGGCAGTGAACCCGTGTGAAGCATCCAGAGCGGAGCCTAGTCCTCGCCGACCATGGCAGTGAACCCGTGTGAAGCATCTAGTGCAAAATTCCTGGTTACGTGGAACGCGGATAACGTCACTCTTTGACCCCGTGGAAAACGTCCAGAGCGGATCCTGGTCCTCGCAGAGCACAGCAGTGAACCCGTATGAAGCATCCAGAGCGGAGCCTAGTCCTCGCCGAGCACGGCAGTGAACCCGTGTGAAGCATCTAGTGAAAAATTCCAGGTTACGTGGAACGCGGATAACGTCACTCTTTGACCCCGTGGAAAATGTCCAGAGCGGACCCTGGTCCTCGCAGAGCACGGCAGTGAACCCGTGTGAAGCATCCAGAGCGGAGCCTAGTCCTCGCCGACCACGACAGTGAACCCGTGTGAAGTATCTAGTGCAAAATTCTTGGTTACGTGGAACGCGGATAACGTCACTCTTTGACCCCGTGGAAAACGTCCAGAGCGGATCCTGGTCCTTGCAGAGCATGGCAGTGAACCCGTGTGAAGCATCCAGAGCGGAGCCTAGTCCTCGCCGAGCACGGCAGTGAACCCGTATGAAGCATCTAGTGCAAAATTCCTGGTTACGTGGAACGCGGATAACGTCACTCTTTGACCCCGTGGAAAACGTCCAGAGCGGATCCCGGTCCTCGCAGAGCACGGCAGTGAACCCGTGTGAAGCATCCAGAGCGGAGCCTAGTCCTCGCCGAGCACGGCAGTGAACCCGTGTGAAGCATCTAGTGCAAAATTCCTGGTTACGTGGAACGCGGATAACGTCACTCTTTGACCCCGCGGAAAACGCCCAGAGCGGAGCCTGGTCCTCGCCAACCACGGCAGTGAACCCGTGTGAAGCATCCAGAGCAAATACCGGACTGTGGAGTCTTTATAATCCACGGACTATGATGTCCTTAACCTCGACCGTGATGTCTTAAAACTAACGATCAACCACCCCGATTCCCTACGGATTCTGCCTTGGTTTAAGGGTACATCTCTTCACTCCTTTGATACCTGGCGTTGTAATTCCTCAATGTCTTCAAAGAGGTGACGGGTCCCTGCAACCAAACATCGGACTGTGGAGTCCCTAAATCCACGGACTATGAGGTCCTTAACCTTGACCGTGATGTCTTAAAACTAACATCGGACTGTGGAGTCCCTAAATCCACGGACTATGAGGTCCTTAACCTTGACCGTGATGTCTTAAAACTAACATTGGACTGTGGAGTCCTTAAATCCACGGACTATGAGGTCCTTAACCTTGACCGCGACGTCTTTAAACTACAATACCTGGAGAAACCCCTGACTCCGTAAAACACGGACAAGGGTGACCGCATCCAGCACTTACAAGTCCTCACGACCTGTAAGGAGGAAAAACTCTCTTGTAAGATCCTTACGACTCTCAAGGGAAAACCCGCTTAAGGATCCTCACGAATTTTAAGAAGAACTTACACCTATGGGATCCTCTCGACCTATAGGGAGAAAAATTCTTTATGAGACCCTCGTGGCTCATAAAATGCAAAAGCCTTAGAAAGCAGATCCTAACCCTGTATCCTAAGCCATCGCTGTCCTGCAAGGAGATCAAGATAGAATATCCGCAGAATACATTCAATGAAAAGGGGACACACCAGTGAGAAGAAAAAATGTATCTTTTATTCATGAGCCAAAACGGATACAAAGTACAATTCATGAAAGAAACAAAAAAAGAGATACTCTTATTCATGAGTATATACAAAAAAGGGAGAAAAGATACAAGTCCTCAAGCCGGCGGGCGGTGCAATAATTTTACCAGCTCATCGTTCTGTTGCTGAGCCACGGCTTCATGACGCAAGATCTCCAGAAGACGAGCCTCCGCCTGAGCTTGCTGAGTCTGATACGAAGCAAGTCGAGCTTCGAGCTCTTTCTCGGTGGCTTTATGAGCCTCGACCCTCTCACGAGTGAACGTGGAAGCCTTATCGAGAGCCACCACCTCTTTTATGGACTCTTAGAGCACTCGCCAGAGTTCGTATGGTTTGTTGGCCTTGGTTGTGAGGCTGGCCCGAAGCTCGCTCAGTGCCTTGGAAGCCAGCTCCCTCTCCGAAAACTTGCGGCCAAGCCTCTTCTCGCATGACGTCATGTTTGCCGCACATCGTGCTATCAGACCCCGCAACTCCGCTTTTGCAGCCACGGCTTCCGAGGAGAGGCGAGAACATTCGAGAGCGTACAAACAAGCCTCCACCTTCCTACAGAACTCCACCCAGACCTGCACCACCTCCTCGCTATGATAGGTGGCGAGAAAAGGAAGAGAGCCGTTAGCTTCAGCGGCAAACGCTTCGGCTGTGGTCGCGCTACCAGCACGGAGCTCCTCAATGAAAGATGATAGGGAGACAAGGCTCAATTGGGCCAAGCGTTCTGAAGCCCGCAAAGCATAAGGACCGGGCGGCATCACGATGCGCGATTCCAAAGCCATGGAGACTGGCAGGGCTGTTCAAATTTGGGAAATGTTAGTAAAACTCTTAAACGCAGAACGAACGGGGCTATAATAAAATGTCACTCACCGACAGTCATGCAAGTAGGAGCTGAAGGTTTCCCTGGCCCTTCAACGACCTCGACCTCATCGTCAGCTTCCAAAACTATAAGAGACATCAACGTCATTTCGCAAAATAGTAACAATGCTATGGTAAATGGCGAATGACACTAACCTTGCCCAGAGGAAAGGACAATACGCTGAGGGGAGATCGCCTGCGGAGCGGCCATCTCCAATAAACGCTGAAATGAATGTCGAGGCGACAGATCCGCGATAGTGGCCGCCAAACCGCGCAATTCTGGGAAAGATAAAAGAGTTCAGACTATGAAGGGGTTGCTAAATTAAAACGCAGAGGGATACCTTCAACACTCCTCCCATTCTGAGCCGGGGGGACAGCAGCTTCAACGGTCTCAGCCGTGACCTCAGGCTCCAACAAAGGAAGAGTAGTCCCGATTGCCTCTCTTCCAGCCTCTGGGCCGCCCTCAGTAAGAGTCATTGGGGCGGCGACCTCCAAAGGAGCCTCCCCCAAAGGGGCAAGCGCTCTCTGATCAAGAACCGCCGCTGGAGGTTCTACCATGAGAGGAGCAGCCTCATCAGCCCCCTCCACATCAAGCAAGGCTTCATTGAGAATTTCGGCGGGCTTTAGCTTTAATGGTCCAGTAGGGAGCTCCCCCAGCGTCGAAGATTCTGCACGATCCAAATAAGAATAATGATACATATGCACGGGCATAAATAATCGGAAAGACTACAAAAGAAACACGATGTACCTATACGCAAAGAAGCCCTCAATATGGCTCCTTCAAGCCGCTGCTCCTTCTCAAGGAGGTAGGCTCGCCGGGGTTCGAGGGTAGACTCATGACCGCCGGTCCATAAAGAAAGTGCATCAGCTGCGTCTTCTGAAGCGGCCTGCTTCAAAGCCCTCTCCCCCCATTCCTCCAAAGGACCGATAAATCGCCGCCGAATCCACGAGGGGTCTTCGTAAAAAATTACAGCGGGATAAGACTTCTTCGGAACCTTGGCGTTATGAGACGCGTCTTTTGAACGCCGTATAGCCTCAGCTAGCTGTGCAGCCTCCTCATCAGCCGAACTCGGGAAGAGAAGTCCAGCATCTGACTCTTGCAGGGCCAATGGTTCGTCTTCAAGGATAGGCTCAGACTCCGCCACAGAATCAAGTGGGGTGGTGGCCGCTTTCCTCCGCCGTTTAGACCCAGAGCCGGTCGCTGAGGATGACCGCTTCCTCCCTCGCGAAGCCTTAGGGTGGCGCTGGCCCACATCGCCCTCAGCGCCCTCATCCCTGTTACTCTCGCTCGGTGCCACAACCGAGGATGACATCGCCATTGTCGACGCCACAGAGGGCGGTGCCGCCACCGGCAGGGGTGCTACTACTGGGGCCCGTTTACCCCGCGATCGGAAACCCAAGAGCATACCAGCTGTTGGAGTAAGGTCTACCCCTGACTCCCCCGGAATGAGCGCGGTGCCAATCTCCCTCAAAGGGAAGCGGACCGGAACCCTCGGTCGGAGCTAAACTCCCGAAACCTGAGGAGGGGCGTCGGGACCAAGAAGCACCCTTCTTTCTTCAAGAATAATTGGGCTGATCCGATGAAGATACCAGCCCATAAATGCACCCACACACCGGGGCATATACTCAGCTTCAGGGACCATGAAACGGGAGCCAGTGTTCAGCCTCATGAAATGATGAGCGGCATCGCGAACAGCATCGAGCGAAGGGATCGGGGTGACTATAAAAGCCTCGAAAGGAACACCCTGTTCGTATCCAAGCCGCCGGGCGAATCGATGCGGATTGTACCGTATAAAAAGAGCTGCACTGTCTTGGCGAAACACCAAGTAGCCCGGTCTAATTGTATACAAATGCGTGGCCTCCCGGAGCTTCAAAGAAGGTGCGTTGTCTTTCGACTGGTCCCAGAGTTGTTGAACGGGACCCGAAGGAGTAGACAAGACCCGATCATTAAAAACCAACCCGCCAGCGGTGGCATGAGGAGAAATCAGCACCCGAATAGCCCCGAATTGAGTCGGGTCAGCAGCAGAAGCACCCACCAGTCGCATAAGTCGCGGGAAGGGATAGGCGTCGTAAAAGGCGGGCCTCTGATGCATAGCGAAAGCCCTCAGCACATGCATTTCGACCCAGGACGTGAAATAATGAAGCGAAAAGTTCACTACATCCACGCCGGGTGTAGAGGTATTAGCTGCGGTGCCCAATCCATGATAGAGGTGCGCCAAGGCCGGGATGCCGATGGCTAACCGCGTCCCCTCAGCAATACGATGAGCCGGGTAAATGACGGAGGCTCTCATGAAGCGGCGATGCATGGGGATAACGAACCAACTGAGCCAAACACTAACAAACCCCACAAAGAACGTCTCCTCGTCCATGCCTGGGAAAGCAATGGACTCAAAAGATATCGACGACATAATAGGAATGTAGTACTGAGGTAAATCTGATTCAGTGGTCGGCAGCCTCTTCGGACCGAACCCAAAGGGGTCTCCAATGTTGGCAAACTTCGGGGCTGTCTTCGATAAGGCGTCCTCGTGAAGGAAACGAGCAATGAAGCTCTTGAAAGTAACACCTTGCTCTTCGGATTCGGTGAATAAGCGGTCGAAGATACCTAGCGCCTTGATTAAACTGGGGCGCTTGTGGCGAACGGCATTCTCAGCAGACAGGCCGTCAACCTGGGCGGGCTCGGGTTCAAAAACGTACTCATCAGAAGGCAGCAACTTCTCATACAAACTACCCCTGATTGGCAACCCCGAAATGTCATAGAATTCTGCTAGAGAGATCGAGACCTTGCGATCTCCTAGAATGAAAGTGTTGGTGGGAAGATTCCATTGGTTCAAAAACGCCTTGACCCACCAGACATGCGGGGACTTATAATGGAACAGTGACGCGTATATGGCCTGATAAAGCCCGACTTTTTGCAACCGCGCACGATGGGCAGAAAGGATGTAGCGAGCCCAGAGAAGGTATCCCGTAGGATGCCGAGGAGTAAGCCCTATCTTATAAATTTGCCCCCACGGGTGGGCCTCACCCTGGCAGATACGCCGCCCCAAGATGTCTATGGCCGGGATCGGATGATTCGGAATACCGATCGTCGAAGGCTCGAGCCTCCCTGTTGGAGTCCAGTTGGGCATTTCCACAGCAAAAACCGTCCTCGGAGGGTCCATCGGTAAGAATGGGAAAGTGGGCTCCGTCGGTACCGCGCAAAGAAAACTCCGGCAACACTGAATAATCTGACTATACCAAGATCCCCATTGAAGAAGGTTGGTGCAGTTTGGGTCATGGGCCCGAATCATCGCCATCGCTTCCTCATCAGATGGTGACTGAGGAAAAGCAGCCTCCGAGCGAGAAAAGGGAAAGCGCGGAACAGAAGCCATCGCACCTGAAATCCAATAAAGGAAGACCGTTAAAAGAAAAGTCAGCAATATATATTCATGCATGAACATGAAGACTAGTTAAAGAAAGTAACAGCAGAGTTTTTTGGGACCATTGGCTGCAAAACACATGGGCCCCACAGAATCCGGATGACGGCTCATTAATAATGAGACCAAATAGTTACAATAAAACAAAGGGAATACCCTCGTTAAATAAAGAGTGACGACCATGCACATTCCCCCCAACAGGATCTGTCTCGGGCTCTACGATGGATCCAACAAGATCAAAGGAATTAAATTCCCACAGAAGACATCATTACAAAGTCCCTATTTCATTAATTGCAGAAGAATAACCTCGGGCCAAGAGACCCCAAGAAGCCTCCGTGTGAAGAAATTGAGTCCTTCATTGGAATTAAATTCCTTATTAAGAAAAGGGAATTAAATTCCCAGAAAACATTTTTGGGATGGAATTAAATTCCATGGAGTTGAACCGCCATCATCATCTCCCCAAAGATCATCTAAACCCTAAGAGATCTACAGTTCGAAGGTTAGGCGGTTTCCTGTTCTTATGGAAAACTTGAAGAAAACTGGGTTCCTTGTTAAAAAAAAAAGAGTAAAAACCCTTGTTTTGGATTTAAAATCCAAAGGAATGTGGAAGTTCGTTGTTTGTCCAAGAACATTACCTGAGGAAAAAGGGTCACTTGAACAGAGTTAAACTCTGAAGATTGTTTCAAAACAGAGAACTAAGCTCTGGAAGCGAGAATTAAATTCTCAAGGGAAAAAGCTCTCAAAGGAAGAAGATGAGCTAAGTGAAGGCTCTTCTGAAGAGACATGGGTATTTATAGGAGAAGATGGAGACGTTTCATCTCCCCAAATCCCTGGAGGAATCCAACGGTCACGAAAGGTGACAGCGTTGCACTCACGTGCGGACACGTGAGAACAACGCTGTGGGGGCATTTGTTTCCTGATTTAAAATCAGAAAAGCTTATGGAAAAAGCTTCAGAAGAGGGTCACGTGCTTACACGTGACCAGCAGTCACGTGTTGGCACGTGACATCTAAAAGCATCAGCAAGGAAAATTCAGTTTCCCAACTACATCCAAGAAAAGGGCTTCAGAAAGGGTCACGTGCTCCCACGTGACCAGGGTCACGTGTTGGCACGTGACGATTAAAAGCGGCTTCAAAGGCAAACCGGTTCCCTGATCAAATCAAGAAAAAGGCTTCAGAAGAGGTCACGTGCTCCCACGTGACCAGGGTCACGTGTTGGCACGTGATACTCAAAAGCAGCAGACTTGTTCTCCGGTTAAATCAAGAAAAAGAGCCCAGACGAGGGTCACGTGCTCACACGTGACCAGGGGTCACGTGCTCACACGTGACCAGGGGTCACGTGGTGGCACGTGACGGTTAAGCAGCAACCAGAAGACAGCGCAAAAAGAAAGAAGAAGGCTCGTTCAAAGGGGGTCACGTAGCCACACGTGACCGACTTCAAAGCCTATTTGTTAACAGAATTAAATTCTGAGAAAAGACCTCTCAAATCTTTCCAAAAAGCAACCGATTGAATTAAAGATTTAGAGTTGATTAAATATCATCTATCTATGGGAAAATCTCGAATTTGGAAAGATTTTCCCTTTAAATCTAACAGAAATAACAAAGGAGAATCTCTGGATTTTAAATCCAATGGTAAATAAAATTCACCTAATAATCCAAAGGTCCAAAACGAATGATGGATGCAAATCAAATCTCTCAAAGAAGATTCGTCAAAAAACTAATTGACTCGGCTGCTTCTCCTATAAATAGGAGCCAAGAGACACACCAAAAAGATATATGTACATAGGGAAGAAAAAAGAAGAGAGCCTTGATACTTTAGAGGAATTTGGATCTTCTGCAAAGAAAACCCTAGGTAAGAAAGGGAAGGTTTCATTGAAAGAAAAGAGAATTTAATTCTCAACAGAGTTTAACAGAAGGACTTATTTCTTCTTTCTTTGATAGAGGATCTGTAAAGTGCACATCTCCCCTTGAAGTTGAGAATTTAATTCTCAATGGGTTGAGATCCTGCCATGCAGATCCAAAGCATAGAGAAGAAATGGAAGCACGAGAATTTAATTCTCACAGAACTATAGGAATTTAATTCCTTTAAAATAAAATTAGGGCTTGACCCTGTGTCATGGGAATTTAATTCCTTCAGAATAAAAAGAAACAGGGTTTAACCCTAATTAAGAACTTAGTTCTGTTGAAACAACGGGAATTTAATTCCCTTAATCATAATTCTTTAACAGAGAGTGGGAGTTTAATTCCTTAAAGCTTTTATTAGGGTTTAACCCTATTCAGTTCTTCACATATATGAGGAATTTAATTCCTACAGAAAATTCAGAGTCCAACTCTCTTCCAGAATATAAATCTTCAAAAGGAAGTAGGAATTTAATTCCTCTGAAATTATTGTCAGGGTTCAACCCTACGAGGAATTTAATTCCTGAAAAAGATTAACAGATCCTCTAAACAACATACATAGAGGCAGGGTCACGTGTCACCACGTGACCCCCCCAAAAGATCTACAGAAAGCCCCTTTGAGGCAGTGCCTCACGTGACCCACGTGACCCTTGACAGAAGCTTTAACACACAAACGCTTGAATGCCCGTCACATGATGGCACGTGATGCTCTAAAAGGTGCAATAGTCTCAGAAGAACAAATGAAGGGAGGGCGCTCTCACGTGTTGCCACGTGACCCCTCTTGCCTTAGTGTTTAACACTAAATTGGAACCCCTGAATTCAGTGTTAAAACATTGATTGGCCTTAGTGTTCAACATTAAGCAAAGAACTTTATTCGCAGTGTGCAAAACTGATTACCTTAATGTTCAACACTAGTTTGGGACTTATGTTGCCAGTGTTTAACACTGGTTTTTTTTAGTGTTCAACACTAATCTGAAAGCCTTGTTGCTGGTGTTTAACTCCAACTATCTATCAGTGTTAAACACTGACCTATCAATCTCATTCCCAGTGTTCAACACTGATTGGTCTTTAGTGTTTAACACTAGACACTGGCCCAATTGACCGAATGGATAGAGGCAAAGCCTCTCCTTCAAGGGACCAACAGGAAGCCAACATTCCAGACATGATTGGACTTAGCCCAGGATGGCCTTAAGTCCTCAATTCGTAATTAACTGGGCTAATGGGCTCATAACATAATTAATTGGTCTTGATCCCAAATTGGGCCAAAGACTATTTAATCCACTCCGGTTCCAGGGTACATCTCTTCACTCCTTTGATACTTGGCGTTGTAATCCCTCAACGTCTTCAAAAAGGTGACGGGTCCCGATGACCACACATTGATACGGACTGTGGGGTCCTTAAACCCATGGACTACGACGTCCTTAACCTTGACCGAGATGTCTTAAAACTAACAACGGACTGTGGGGTCCTTAAACCCATGGACTACGACGTCCTTAACCTTGACCAAGATGTCTTAAAACTAACAACGGACTGTGGGGCCCTTAAACCCATGGACTACGACGTCCTTAACCTTGACCGAGATGTCTTAAAACTAACAACGGACTGTGGGGTCCTTAAACCCATGGACTACGATGTCCTTAACCTTGACCGAAATGTCTTAAAACTAACAACGGACTGTAGGGTCCTTAAACCCATGGACTATGACGTCCTTAACCTTGACCGAGATGTCTTTAAACTAACAATGGACCGCAATGTCCTTAAACTACCCATGGACCGCAATGTCCTTAAACTAGCAATGGACCACCATGTCCCTAAACTGGAATAATAGAGCCACGCATGCTCTTTTGTCGGATCTAAACGGTCCCGTTTAAGTTGATCTTAGCCTCAAATATGGCTAGCGTATCCTTAAACCTTCAAACAAACTGGACTATGAATCCCCCCAATTAACTCTGGTTCGAGGGTACATCTCTGAACTCCTCTGACATATGTCGTTGTAATCCTTCAACGTCCTCAGAGAGGTGACGGGTCCCGATGGCCATACATGCAATGGACCACTATGTCCCTAAACTGGAACAATGGAGCCCAAATGCTCTCTTGTCGGATCTAAACGATCCCGTTTGAGTTGATCTTAGCCTCAAGCATGGATAACGTATCCTCAAACCAAACCCCCAAACCCAAATCTAAGATAATATGGATTTGGACTAGTCCACGCCCTACGGGCGACGACATAACTCGGTCTCCGTAAACAATCCACGGGCAACAAAACATAAAACAAACACCCACGACACGAAGTGACCAGCTGGAGAAGGAGAAAGTTGTTACCGCGATGCGGTAGCGTAATTAACTGCAGGGGCTTGCGCCTGCAGGGAAGAGCGTCCCCACAATCAAAAACCCCTCAAACGAGGGGGAATCTGACGAAGTCTGCTACATCGGCCGCATCCGTCTAAACCTCCGATGCACAGTGCCATGAATCAACTTGGCATCTTTGGAGAGGTGGACGGATAGCACCAATTAGCATCTGCCCCGAATTTCAGGCAAGACGTCATGTCGCGCCGTCGTTCGGAAAGGAACAGGAAATATTTTCCCATACAGAATTTATTCTGCAGATAGGTGATTTTTAATCACCATTGGATTTTTAATCCAACGGTGCTCTATTTTACAGAGAGTAATCTTTCTTGTTTAGAAAGATTTGAGGAATATTTCCTCAACAGAATTTAATTCTGCATTTTGATGATTTATCATCTCCATTGGATCTTTAATCCAATGGTTCTGTCTAACAGAGAGATTTCAGTTCTGGCGCTGGCGCCCTCGTGCGAGGCACGTGAGGCGCTGCCTAAGAGTTTTTAACTCTTGGCGCTGGCGCCCTCATGCAAGGCATGTGAGGCGCTGCCTTTCAAATTTTGAACAGAGCCTTTCTCTTTTATTGGGGGAAACAAATGCCTCCCACCGTTGCGCTCACGTGGCTCTCACGTGAGTGCAGCGGTGGCAACTTTTCCACCGTTGGCTCTTCTTGGAAGTTGAATCGTCTTCCTGTGCCTATAAGTAGGGCCTTTGGCCCTTGAGATGACTGTTGTTCATCTTCTCTTGTTTTTCTTTTTTCTGAGAATTTAATTCTCGTTTCAGAGCTTAGATCTCTGCCCAAAGAAACCCTTTCTAGAGTTAGAACTCTGCCTAAAATTTTTGTAAGGATTATAATCGAACCCATTAACAGAGCTTTGCTCTTCTTAGATCGTAGATTTTAAGATGTATTTTAGGGTTGCTTAACCCATTAATTAGAACATTGCTCATCTTCCATGAAGAACTCTTAGAGTTTGTTTTGCAGATATCTTTGGGGTTTTACCCTGTAAAAAAAAGTTTGCTTTTGTGGGTTCTGGTAGATTACCCCATCATCTTTACAAAGCATAGCTCTTCAGAAATTTTTGGGAATTTTATTCCCCTCTTAATTAAAGTTGACATATGTGAATTCTTTTTACAGAGCACAGCTCTCGAGGGAGTTTAACTCCTTAGCCCAATGAGGTTTCTCATTAAATGAGAATCCTCTTAGGATTTCATCCTTAATGAGTGACTGCCCCATCAATGATAGGACGTCGCCTTGATTTTGTGGGCCCCTCTTTGTCCCACTGCAACGCAGTGCAACAATTTGAGTGTCAAAGAACGTTAAAGTTCTGATTTCTGAATCATAACACCGATAGCTGAACCTTCTCCTTTTGTGCAGGTGCAATGGCCTTCGACTCTTCCTTCCCTTTCGTATGTTCAGAGAGCGCCTTTGCCGACGCACCTGTGGATCGAGAAGTCTTCGCACTTATTAAAGATCATGACCCGGAGCAGAAGTCTCTTCACTTGTGGGGGTCGTGGTATAATCAGATCATTCGGGGTCGGCGCAGTTTTTCTTGTGCAGCGTCCTCACGGCCAATTTCAGCAATTCATTACGCCGATTCACCTCAAGTGAATTATGTCGTAGAGGAGGTCAACTGGACTTCGGAGGGTCGCCTTCAGCCTTCTATGGCATCAATACCCGTACAGCCGCAGATGGCTTTGGATATTTTAGGGCGGCACATATGTCAAGGCGAGTCGCGCCCTTAGGGACAAGTATACATGATAGGTTTGACTCCTCGCCATTCAGCCAGATACCTGCAGTGGGCTCGGTATATCCTGTCGGCCAAGAAGTCGCTGCTGCTGAAATTCGGGTTGTATCCTGCAATTTATGCGTCTCTTTTTCAATATCCCGCGCCTCATGTATGGTGGGTCAAGGCTTTTTGGGAACAATGGAACATCCCGACTCACACATTTCTTCTATCATATCGGGAAGTTTCAATTTCCTTGGAGGAGTTTACGAAAATTTCAGGCCTACCCGTCAGGGGGGAACATTACGAGGAGATACTTCCCCCTGATGAGTACATCTTTGCCACCAAATCATTGGTAATGGGTCTCACTCCGGAGAATTCCATTCAACATCAATTCCCGAGCCTAATCAAGGTGTTGAACATTTATGAGAGTCTGTTTCTAGAGTCTGGAGGGCACGGAGTCAGCTTCACAGATTTCATCGCCTGCTTTCTTCGCCCAGAAGTCCTGTCAAAACAAGCCGCGAAATTCGCCAAGCTTGAGGACCCATTTGGTCTCGGTTAGGATAACCAGCCGACGGCGGAACCTGATTTGAGAAATTTCTTCATTCCAGACACCCCGGTCGTCATTTTTGCAGAGCTCGCTGCTTCAGACGTCGATGAAGAGACGTTCTTTCTGGGGTTCATCGGCCTGTGGTTGAGCTGGTTTGTGCTTCCAACGCATCCTCGCTACATGAGGTCATCTGTCTTCTATCCATCCCACTGCATGATTGTCAGGACGCGTGTGGCCGTTGGGATCGCAGGGCTGGCTCATCTATATTATGGCCCGAACTTAGCGGCAGACACTACTCAGCCGGGGGTAAAACCCGTATATCTCCCGTTGCACTACTTCACGTCATGTATCGAGATGCATGCGCTAGGAGCTTTCGGTGTTCACAAACGACCCCACTTCTACGACAGCTACAACTTTCCTCGGGTCATATATCTAGTTGACGCTTTTGCGTCAGACCCGTCGCAGCGAGAGGCTCGGCGACTGGTCCTCCGCCCGTGCATGGTTGGGGACAGCATGACCTTTGTCGATATCTTGACTATCGGCAAGGAATCTACTAAGGTGGTGTAACCGCTGCGCGACACTTTCAAAGACGAGGCTTCCACATTGAAGGCTCGGGAGATCTTGCACTTGTATTCTATTAGGCCGGGTTTTCTAGTATTCAGACAGAACGCCTCGGCATTGTTCATGAGGTACAACCCGCACAGCTTCGCCCAATAGTCGGGTTATAATTGAAAGGTTAGTATAGCACCCTATGAAGAGTTTTGAAGTATCACATGACCTAAAGTTTTAATTTTTATGGTGCTAAACTAACATGCAAAGGGATCGATCCTAGAAAATTAGGGTTATTAAACATTAAGCTAGAAAAGATTAGGGTTTGAAGGCTACAACCTTTGTAGCTCCCCTTTGCTAGACTCCTTGGTGTCTTGGGTGTTGAATCGAGGTCCTCTCAAAGTTCCCTTGCGTCCACGTCGATCCACCACGGAGTACGCCGTCCAAGCTCACTACTTTGGAAAATCGAAGGAAACACTCTAATCAAGTTGGCTAGACTTGAGTAGAATGATGTTGTGGTTTGGAATCTCACTTCAAAAACCTTTCTTTAGTTGTATTTCACTCACTAGAAAAGACTAGAGAAGAAAAGATGAATGAAGATTAAGATGGTGGCTAATTTTTAACAAGAGGTAAAGAGATAACTCTTGAGTTAAAAACAAAATGAAATATATATCACTATATATATTTATTTCCTTCTTAACTTCAACCATGATTAAATCATAGATAGTTAATTTAACTTGGGTTTTGGATGATAAAGAGAAGGATAACCCTAGGTTAGTGGTAGTTGAGATAGGTTAGGTTAGAAGAAGAATGTAGAAGCATGAATGTTTATCCTTTCCTTTTTCATTTTACTTTAAAACCAAAATTAAATAATAATCTATTATTTAATCTATGGTGTGATTCTTATATTGCCACCATTTCCATATGCAATCAACCATGATGGATGGGTGTATGTATGTATACATGTATGCACATCTACATGTGCATGAAACTAGAAAGGAAGAAAGAAACACATGCATGCATGCATACATCCATCAAACCCTAGAAAGGTTTCAAGTGAGAAAACTAATGGTTAGATGATAAATCAACACTTAATTTATCAATCCGGTCATATCTCATATGACCCCACCAAAAGCATTTCACCCGATCAATGTTCGGTATCATATACGCACATTTCAATCGGGTGCATGCGCATATCGCATATGCGCACCACAACGTTTCGCCTGGACTGGGTAACTCCTTTGTGAGACTCTAAGACTCGTCAATACGCCGGCAGAGGGTAATGATCATATCAAGTACCCTCAAGCCGCAAGCGGTCAGCTAAACGTAACGGCCACCCGGGTATTGAGCGATCAGAAGACAACAAGCGAACCTGCTACAACTCCCGTCGAGCCATCCGGCAACACTACCGTACAGTCCGGTCTCTTCGTCAGATATGCTGCATATCGAGCCTGGGGATGGTCACGTCGACCCCAATAACTCAACAAGTCGTGCCGGTGAATGGTCTATAATAGATCGAGAAACTACTGATAACACTTATCAGCAAATCTCAGCAGCCCTGGCCAGGGACTTACTGATATAACCAATCGGGCACAGCACAGCATCAACTCCCAATACCGGGAGAGACAAAACCCCTCCTATCGCTCATCGTCTTCGTGTGTCTCGGGACTGTACCCAACGGCCACCTGTTTGCACGACTCAGTAGAGCCGTGGTAGGGTGGCAATCAAAGTACAGTGGGAGAACACACAAGACTCCATGACGATCTTGGGTCTACAGACTAACCTGTACCAGTGTCACCTGAGAACTGCTATCCGACGATAGATATAATTCCATATAGGAGTTCTCGGTGAGTCCGTCCAGTGTACCCAGTCACCACTGAGCACCCGTATATGATCTTGATGTCAAACATCGATGAATGTGGGAACATCCATCGCCCATCGTATGGGTCTAGTATCATATACGCTAGTCTACTCTGGTATATCAATGCCCCGTCTCGATATACCTACGACTAGGGACGTTCCAGGATATGCTTATAGACTACAGATGTCCCACTAGTATGATCTCCATCATAATCAGAGTAGTCAAGCCGATATCCTCAGGGCTTTATCAGCATGTATGAATGAATAAAAGCATGATCAAATCAACATGTCAGATAAAGAAGAACCAGATAGCATACTATCATGTCGAGCAAGAATGCAAACTGAATATATATATATATATATATACATGTATAGATACATCCACTATCACATAATGGCCTCTAGGGCATACATATATCCAACAATCTCCCACTTGCACTAAGGCCAGTTATTGGCGTATCTCATACCCAACATCTCAAAAAGTCGCTCATGCTGTGGCTGAGGGAGGGCCTTGGTGAGTGGATCCGCGGCGTTGTTCTTTGTGGCTACTCTCTTAATCTCGATCTCGCGGCGATCTACAATCTCCCGGATCAAATGAAAGCGCCTCAGGATATGTCTGGACCGCTGATGGGATCTGGGCTCCTTGGCTAACGCCATCGCCCCATTATTGTCACAATACAAAGGTATTGGATCAATAATGGTTGGAACTACTCCTAGCTCCGAGACGAACTTCTTCATCCAGACGGCTTCCTTGGCGACATCATTTGCAGCAATGTACTCAGCTTCCATCGTAGAGTCTGCAACGGTATCTTGTTTGGAACTCTTCCAACTTACCGCCCCTCCATTGAGGGTAAATACAAACCCTGAGATAGATTTGTTGTCATCCTTATCGCTCTGGAAGCTCGAATCGGTAAAGGCCTCCATTTGGAGATCTGTATTACCATACACCAAGAACAATTCTTTAGTCCTTCGTAAGTACTTAAGAATGTTCTTCACAGCTGTCCAGTGGTTCTCCCCTGGGTTGGATTGATACCTGCTTACAACACTAAGTGCATAAGCTACATCTGGGCTTGTACATAACATCGCATACATTATAGATCCTACTACCGAAGCATAAGGTATAATGCTCATGCGAGCTCTCTCTTCATCGGTCTTTGGACAAGAATCCTTGGAGAGAGTGACTCCATGGCAAGCGGGTAAGGCACCCCGCTTGGAGTCTTCCATACTAAACCTTTTTAGGATGGTGTTGATGTACCTGGTTTGGGACAATCCCAACAACTTTTTGGATCTATCCCTATAGATCCTTATGCCCAGGATGTATGTGGCATCACCCAGGTCCTTCATGGAGAACCGTAGTGATAAGAATGATTTGACCGACTGTAGCATAGGAATATCATTTCCTATCAGAAGAATGTCATCCACGTACAATACGAGGAATGTGACAGCTCTTCCTACAGCCTTCCTATAAACACAAGGTTCATCTGGATTTTTGATGGAATCAAACTCTTTGATAACATCATCGAAACAGATGTTCCAACTCCGAGATGCCTGCTTTAACCCATATATGGATTTAAGCAGCCTACATGCTTTCTCGCTGCTCCCACTGTCAATGAAGCCCTCTGGCTGATCCATATAAACGCATTCTTCTAAATTTCCATTTAGAAACGCGGTTTTAACGTCCATCTGCCAGATTTCATAGTCGTAGTGAGCAGCAATAGCAAGTAGGATCCGAATGGATTTAAGCATGGCTACGGGCGAAAAAGTTTCGTCATAGTCCAGACCTGGTCTTTGACGAAAACCTTTCGCCACAAGTCTTGCCTTATAGGTCTCTACCTGCCCATCCACACCAATCTTTCTTTTAAAGATCCATTTGCACCTTACAGGTTTTACCCCAGGGGGTACAACGTCCAAAGTCCATACTTTGTTGGTGTACATAGACTCCATTTCGGATCTCATGGCATCCAGCCACTTCACAGAGTCACCACTTGTGATAGCTTGCTGAAAACTGGTAGGATCATCATCATCCATGATACAGTCTTCTCTGTAACCATCAATGAGGAAACCGTAGTACCTCTCCGGTGGGCGAGAAGTCCTACCAGACCTACGGAGTGGCCGAGGTTCTTCAGTTTCTGTTGCAACGGTCGGTTCAACCAAATCGTCATTTGTAGTTTGTGTCTCTAGAACCTCTTCTAGATCCACCACTTTGCCATCATCTTTATCTGTGAAAAATTCTTTTTCCAAGAATGTGGCATGTTGAGAAACAAACACTTTTTGTTCCTCTTTGTGGTAGAATAGATATCCATAAGAATTCTTTGGATATCCTACAAAGTTACACAAGACTGACCGTGTCTCGAGTTTGTCCGGATTCTGCTTTTTAACATAGGCCGGGCAACCCCAAATCTTAATTCTCTTAAGAGATGGTCTCTTCCCATGCCATATCTCATATGGCGTGGTAGACACGGTTTTGGTTGGAACCCTGTTTAGCAGAAACGCTGCAGTCTCCAATGCATGCCCCCAAAACAAGACTGGTAACTCAGCATCACTCATCATGGACCGGACCATATCTAATAGGGTCATATTCCGTCGTTCTGACACACCGTTGTGCTGTGGTGTGTAAGGAGGAGTGAGCTGAGAGAGAATCCCATTCTCTTTTAGGAAGTTTGCAAATTCTGTACTGAGATACTCTCCACCTCGATCTGATCGAAGCATCTTAATACTCAAGCCGGTTTGTTTTTCTACTTCTTGTTTATATTCAATGAATTTCTCGAAAGCGTCGGACTTGTGCTTTAATAAAAATACATGACCGAATCTTGAGAAATCGTCAGTGAATGTAATGAAGTATGAAAAACCGCCTCTAGCCTGTGTAGACATTGGCCCACATACATCACTATGTATGAGGCCCAGGAGCTGAGTAGCTCTTTCTCCGTGTCCGGTAAACGGAGTTTTGGTCATTTTACCCTTGATACAAGACTGGCAAGTCGCATAAGATTTATATTCAAAAGAATTTAAATATCCATCTTTGTGTAACTTGTTTAGTCTTGTTTCGTTAATATGACCAAGTCTACAGTGCCAAAGAAAAGCTTCATTCAATTCTGAAAGTTTTCTTTTATTAGTATGTTGTACACTGAAAACTGTGTGTTGATTTAGGACATATATTCCGTTATTAAGTGTACCATACCCAACCAACATTTGATTTAGGTGAATGTTCATAAAATTGTTCTGCAACACAAAATTATACCCTTCATTGTCCAACAAAGAAACGGATATTATATTACATAGCATACTTGGTACAAAATAACATGGATTCAAAATCAAAATACATCCAGATGGCAACCCCAAGTGATACTCTCCCACTGCGACTGTATGTACATTGGAACCATTTCCAACGCGGAGAGTATGGTCACCTGTCCTCAAAACCTTGCTATTTCTCAGCCAATGCATAGAATTGCAAATGTGAGAACCTGAACCGGTATCCAATACCCAGGAAGCAGAGTTTATAGAAAAACAGTTTTCAGTCACAAACGCACCTGAAGCGGAAGCATCAGCATGCTTCTTCTTGAGACTTAAGTACTCCGTGCAATTGCGCTTCCAATGTCCTGTCTTGTGGTAAGGAAAACATTAGCCTTTCCCCGGGTCTCCAGCTGTGGACTTTCCCTTTCCCTTCACCTTTTTGACTCCGCCCTTAGGATTAGTGGGTTTCTTCTTTTTCTTTCCCTTGGCCTTAGCTTTCGGGCGAGAAGAAGAAGACTGTCCAATAGTCATAACGGGAGTCTTTGCTGACTTCATAGTGCTCTCTGCACTCCTTAACATATTAAGGAGTTCAGGGAGTTCCTTCTCCATGCCATGCATGTTAAAGTTCACTATGAACTGAGCAAAGGTGGAGGGGAGGGACTGCAGAATAATATCTATATATTGTTCATTTTCCATTGTCCATCCAAGGTCCTCAAGCTCTTCTATAAGAGCTATCATCTTCAAAACATGGTCTCCTACTGGTGTGCCAGGGGTCATTCGCATCTGAAACAGTTTCTTTGATGCTTCGTATCGTAATACGCGGGATTGCTCCCCATACAACTCCTTTGTATGGAGCAATATACCGTGAATGTCCATGTCCTCGTGCTGCTTTTGATGTGTGTTGTCCATCGATGCAAGCGCGAGGCATTTTGCCGTAGCACAGTCAGCGTCCCATGTCTTGCGGACTTCAATGTCCGCAACTGAGGATTTTGGGCCTGGGACGGGCGAGGCTGAAGCCGTGAGGACATATGATACTTTATCATAAGTCAAGGCGATCTTCAGATTCCTTAGCCAGTCTTTATAGTTGGTCCCATTCAGTTTGTTTTTATCTAGTAGAAGCTTAAGTCCAGTCATTGGTATCTGCCATTAAGAGAGAGAAAAGAATACACTCAGCGAAAGCTCTTGCACAGATTAGATTGGTTTATTATCTTGTCTAATCGATGTTTCCCACTGCTTTTTATCGAGTTTTTCTTTCAAACCTTAAAAAGAAAAACTAGCTAGGATTAATTACAGTCTACAACTTCGCTAACCGTTCAGCCAGGCCAGTGTTGGTACTTTGAGGGAGGTTCCCCGTGCTTTCGCACGGACCTAATTAGAGTAAACCTCGTTTTCCCAGAGGCGGAGCCCCGTTAACACCTTTCTAGACACCTAATGAGTTAGCTAATTGTAAACTGTAAAACTCTCCTAGGAGCAACTATTGCTCACAGTGGGATCGGGATCCAACCATCATATGGAAGGTATGCAATCTCATTGCAAATTTCAACACTTGAAATTCCCGATGTGGTTTTTACCCCTAATACTCGTGACCTTGGCTAAGGTCAACAAATCACGAGCACTAGTCAAGCTCAACCCGTTCACATGACCCTTGGCTAAGGTCAACAAAGTCATATGCCCGTCCTAATTAATCTGCATCAAATGCGTTTGTAGGAAGACATCACTTAGCTACCGTACACTACGCCTTGGCTAAGGTCAACAAACGTAGCACGAATACTAAGTACTCTACTTCCTAAAATGACGGAGGGTTGCGGATGATTTTTAAGAAAATCTTTAACGCTTTGAGCTTGATATCGTTGTAGAATCAAAAGGTTTTCAAAAGGAGTGGCTTAAGCTCCGCAGTTTTGAAATATAGCTTTTTCATAAATAGCCGAGTAGTTTTTCAAATCTGATTCTACAACATCTTTTTAGGTTTATTTTCTTTACATTAATCACATTAATGTAATCCCATCATTTAAGTCCTTAAGCCAATCACAGAAAAGAAACGAAAATAACACGTACGCTTATGCCATCCGCATTCGCCGCAATGTTCCGTTATGCACCGTTAGGTTACTTAACTAACGGCATACCGGGACGGGACTAGCGCGGGTGTAAAACATAAGCAACGTCCACTATATATCATATATATAATATGTCATTCATCTCAGATATCACAAAACACAGGCAGCAGAAATATAGATATAACGTGGGATATACTAGAACGTCCGTATTTAGTATTTAGCCAGAATAGAAAATACGGATTCCACAGTCGCGATGAATAGCTAAGCCCACACCCTGGACCCCTACGAGAGCGGCAAGTGACCCTACCAATCCTGGAGTTTAGGAGACCCGGTCTCGACTCCTCGAGATGGCCTCCCACTGAACCCCAGAACCCGGTCACCTGTGCTCCCCTCCTTGGGTCCATCCTAATGCGGAAAAGTAAATAATATACAACACTGGTGACACAACCGCAACCTGGAAGTGCCCCAAATAAAAGAATATTACATTACATTTGAATTTACATGAATAAAAATATAAAACTCTCATCTCATAAAAAAAACCCCGGCTATTCGATCGCGACAATCCTACACATCATATCTCAGCAACACATAATATCACATATCATCAACGTAAGTAAGTATGCGTACCCCGATTGTCGTTGATGTATAGCAACGAAACCGGCGATATCGTACATACTACACTTACGGTCACAGAAAAGAAAGTGTAAAACTACAATATTTGGAATCCAGATTCTCTTTAGACATCATAAATGCGAAATATCACATATTTCGTATTTCATGCCTAAACTATATGAATTCCACATATTGTATCACATTCCAGACAAACAGACAGTATTAAAGTTTTCGAACGAACGATCAAGTACCCAAGATTCACTGAAGCTCAACACTTGAGCAGGGTTCAAAAATCCGGAGTGTGACACAGTAGTAGCGGTCCAGCCGTAGAAGGGTCAAGCCAACGCCTCACATGTGGCACGCCGTACTGCCCCAAACCCTAAGGTTCAAAGGGCAGTTCGAGACGGTCACATAATCGAGTTAAGGTTTGTTGTCTTCTAGAGGGACCACCGCAAAAAGACTTGCACGTATCTCCAAAGTATTTAAACCCCGTGAATAGCGAACAAATGATATTCGTTCAAACACTTCAATACTTTCTAGTTTACCCGGAAAAGAAAACGAAATGAAAATTCCGATCGAAACGACGAGTCCAAAACCATCTCCAGAATTTTTCAACAGCAGATTCAGATTAAACATACTCAAAATATACTATAGCAGGTAAGGAAAAATACTGTGCAAAATGGAGTAATAGATCCCCTATTATGGCCGCGGATCCGCGGCCTAAGCCTGCTTAGGCCGCGGTTCCGCGGTCAAAAGTACTGTTCACTGTCTCGAATTTTCCAGTTTGCCTTATATTTACCTGCTATATTTTTTGAGAATTTTTAATTCTGAAAAAAGTCAGTTTTTAAAAAATTTCCAGAGAGCACCCAAAAATACCGTATTTTTGTCCGATCGGGGTTTTCACTTCGTAAAAACGACGCCTAATGTTCTAGGTCGGCTCTGATACCAATGAAAGATTAGTATAGCACCCTATGAAGAGTTTTGAAGCATCACATGACCTAAAGTTTTAATTTTTATGGTGCTAAACTAACATGCAAAGGGATCGATCCTAGAAAATTAGGGTTATTAAACATTAAGCTAGAAAAGATTAGGGTTTGAAGGCTACAACCTTTGTAGCTCCCCTTTGCTAGACTCCTTGGTGTCTTGGGTGTTGAATCGAGGTCCTCTCGAAGTTCCCTTGCGTCCACGACGATCCACCACGGAGTACGCCGTCCAAGCTCGCTACTTTGGAAAACCGAAGGAAACACTCTAATCAAGTTGGCTAGACTTGAGTAGAATGATGTTGTGGTTTGGAATCTCACTTCAAAAACCTTTCTTTAGTTGTATTTCACTCACTAGAAAAGACTAGAGAAGAAAAGATGAAGGAAGATGAAGATGGTGGCTAATTTTTGACAAGAGGTAAAGAGATAACTCTTGAGTTAAAAACAAAATGAAATATATATCACTATATATATTTATTTCCTTCTTAACTTCAACCATGATTAAATCATAGATAGTTAATTTAACTTGGGTTTTGGATGATAAAGAGAAGGATAACCCTAGGTTAGTGGTAGTTGAGATAGGTTAGGTTAGAAGAAGAATGTAGAAGCATGAATGTTTATCCTTTCCTTTTTCATTTTACTTTAAAACCAAAATTAAATAATAATCTATTATTTAATCTATAGTGTGATTCTTATATTGCCACCATTTCCATATGCAATCAACCATGATGGATGGGTGTATGTATGTATACATGTATGCACATCTACATGTGCATGAAACTAGAAAGGAAGAAAGAAACACATGCATGCATGCATACATCCATCAAACCCTAGAAAGGTTTCAAGTGAGAAAACTAATGGTTAGATGATAAATCAACACTTAATTTATCAATCCGGTCATATCTCATATGACCCCACCAAAAGCATTTCACCCGATCAATGTTCGGTATCATATACGCACATTTCAATCGGGTGCATGCGTATATCGCATATGCGCACCACAACGTTTCGCCTGGACTGGGTAACTCCTTTGTGAGACTCTAAGACTCGTCAATACGCCGGCAGAGGGTAATGATCATATCAAGCACCCTCAAGCCGTAAGCGGTCAGCTAAACGTAACGGCCACCCGGGTATTGAGCGATCAGAAGACAACAAGCGAACCTGCTACAACTCCCGTCGAGCCATCCGGCAACACTACCGTACAGTCCGGTCTCTTCGTCAGATATGCTGCATATCGAGCCTGGGGATGGTCACGTCGACCCCAATAACTCAACAAGTCGTGCCGGTGAATGGTCTATAACAGATCGAGAAACTACTGATAACACTTATCAGCAAATCTCAGCAGCCCTGGCCAGGGACTTACTGATATAACCAATCAGGCACAGCACAGCATCAACTCCCAATACCGGGAGAGACAAAACCCCTCCTATCGCTCATCGTCTTCGTGTGTCTCGGGACTGTACCCAACGGCCACCTGTTTGCACGACTCAGTAGAGCCGTGGTAGGGTGGCAATCAAAGTACAGTGGGAGAACACACAAGACTCCATGACGATCTCGGGTCTACAGACTAACCTGTACCAGTGTCACCTGAGAACTGCTATCCGACGATAGATATAATTCCATATAGGAGTTCTCGGTGAGTCCGTCCAGTGTACCCAGTCACCACTGAGCACCCGTATATGATCTTGATGTCAAACATCAATGAATGTGGGAACATCCATCGCCCATCGTATGGGTCTAGTATCATATACGCTAGTCTACTCTGGTATATCAATGCCCCGTCTCGATATACCTACGACTAGGGACGTTCCAGGATATGCTTATAGACTACAGATGTCCCACTAGTATGATCTCCATCATAATCAGAGTAGTCAAGCCGATATCCTCAGGGCTTTATCAGCATATATGAATGAATAAAAGCATGATCAAATCAACATGTCAGATAAAGAAGAACCAGATAGCATACTATCATGTCGAGCAAGAATGCAAACTGAATATATATATACATGTATAGATACATCCACTATCACATAATGGCCTCTAGGGCATACATATATCCAACAATAATCAGGGTGTTCCTCTCGAGGCATTCTTAGCCGAGTCGGCTGCTACGGAGGAGGGTATTCGCAACGCGTTGCACCACATTATGCGACTAAATACGGGCTCCAATTTTCTCATCAGCGAGCCGAGCTATGTTTCGAACGCTTACGTAGCGTGGTACCAGCATGCGACAGGCGCTGTTATCAGGGAAGAAAGGCGATTATTGCTCGATCACAAGGATGCAGTCCCCGCTGGTAATCCATCTGTCCCCTTAAAGCGATGGACTGACGTTCGCTCTTCCTTGAGGGAAATTAATACGACTGTGGTCCCGTGAGCTTTTCCTGAGAAGCTTCAATCGGGTCTTCCCACAACTGCAGTAGCCGTGGCGTCCCCAAAATCCGGCGCTGGTATGGAAATCGGGACCCGCCGCCCGAAAATGCCCGCCAAGCGCAAGCACTTGTCATCGGCCGCTGGTGTCCATTTGCAGAAAAAGAAGAAGTCTCTGTTTTCTACCGATGTCGTATTCGGCCAGGAGCCATATGCTCCCTACAGCGAGGGCTTATGCGAATACGGCACCAACGAAGGTTTGTTCGACACGCCTACGACCGGCACCGATCTACAGGCTGCCCTCGTAGCTTATGAGCGACTGGCTCGCGAGTAAGCGGCGTTGATCTCTATTGCGAAATCAGGTATACTGCAGTTATATTCTTCTGCGTCTAACCCTTTCTTGTTATTATGCTTTTACTAACGCTCTCTTCTTCAACAGGTATTTCTGCCGAAGAGGCTCTCGCGGCTTCCCTCAGAACTGTTGGGGTCAAAAATTGCACCCCGGTTGACCAAGTCAAAGTCAAAGTCAACCCCAGGCCAGGTGGACCCAAGCCCAGGTCAAGTGGGCCCATGCCCAAGTCAAGCCCCGCGGCCGGCCTCCCCATGCCAAAATAAAAATCATGTAACAAATAATTTTGATGTAATTTTTTGTGCATGAATGTAAGCAAAATGGGCATAAAGCCAAATCTTTTGTCTTATGTGCAAAAGAAATGAGCACATGAGGCATGGGATGGGCAAAATACCATTTTGTAAAGCCCAATGGGCTATATGTAAATGTGTAAGCCTATATATAGCAACATGATGATGAATAAAGAATACACTTTTCATTCTCTAAAAACTCTAGGGTTTTTGTGCCTCCTTCTCCTTCCTCAAGATTCTAAATCTTCTTCTTTCTTTTGAATTAAATCAAGAGTTTTACTCTTCCTTTTCCAAAACTAAATAGGTTTTCACCACAAACCCCACAAAGGGGAGCTTGGATCTTCCATCAGATCTTAAAAAGGAGAGATTTTTAAAATCTCACCCCTCTTGATCTCCAAGAGCTGGCCAACAAAGAGGAGGAAGGAGACCCATCTCCGAAAATCCCACTTTGGAGAAGATCCAAGGCTTAAGATAGAAGAACCTCTGAAGATCTTCGGAGAGTTCAACTTCAAGACCCAAATCCTCAAAGGAGTTTAACTCCTAATCCAGATCCTTTAGGAGTTTAACTCCAAATCTGAATCTTTTGGGAGTTTAACTCCTATTTTCGGGGCTAAAAGCCTCTTCTGTTCGCTATCACCCAAGCGCCCAGTGCCCACGTGCCGGGCACGTGAGGCGCTGGCGACCCAAGCGCCAGCGCCCACGTGCCGGGCACGTGAGGCGCTGGCGACCAAAGCGCCAGCGCCCACGTGCCGGGCACGTGAGGTGCTTGTGCCCGAGCGCCCACGTTCCGGGCATATGAGGTGCCAGCGCCCAAAGTGCCAGAGAGCCCATGTGCCGGGCACGTGAGGCGCCAGCGCCCACGTGCCGGGCACGTGAGGCGCTCGCGCCTAAAGCGCCAGCGCCAGCGCCCGAGCGCCCACGTACCGGGCACGTGAGGCGCCAGAGCCCAAAGTGCCAGCGCCCACGTGTCGGGCACGTGAGGCGCTAGCGCCCAGCGCCCGCATGCTAGGCACGTGAGGCGCTGGCGGTCATGCGTCCTTTGGACACCATTTCCCCCCTCATTTTATATATACACTCCACACTAAAAATAGCTCCCTCGTTAGAAAAAATTTCTAATAGGGCGTTGCCCCGCACCCCGCAAGGGGGCTGCTAGCCCCCTTGACCCCCAGCTAGCTATCCGGGTAGCGGGACCCCCGTAAAAGCTCTGCGGGGCCCCCGATATATCCAAAACTCCTTCAAAACACAACACTGCACATTGAGTTCGCATAACCAGTTGAACCTGTCAATCGGAGGTTCTCTCGCTCCAAATGCGAGGGGTAATTAACGGTAGCTTAGTCCGCGGCTGCCGGAGATTCGGATCCCCACAATAAATAAACCCCAGCCTATCCTAGGTAGGGGGAATCTGTAATACGCTTGACAAGCGCGTGCGTATTCCCATCTCAATGGGGTGACGAAAAACACCCTACAGATTCTGGCACGCTCGGTGGGACTAATCTCTCCTCCCATATTTCGGGTTAAACGTTCATGCGAACTCAATCAATATACATATCTATATTTATACTAAAATAATGCTCTTTCATGCAAGTCTTCAAGCAATCACTTTTCAACAATGTCTGCAGGGACGATCTCAGCTCTCAGCACGGCTCCTATCTCCTACACGATGAAGATGGACGCCAGGACGGTCCTTCCGGCCAGTCTCGAGCGACAGTGGGAGGAGCCACCACTACCATTTGGCTCTATTCTATTCGTGCCAGCTAACGTCATCCCTGCTCCTCAAGCCCCAGTGACTGATAAACCAGCCTCAAAGGGGAAAAGGACGAATGTCATGGTCGCGAGGGCACCTCAGCCCAAGTGCAAGTCCGTTCCTGAACGAACCTCTATTTCCCCAGCTGGGGACAAGGCCATCGACACGAACAAAGCAACGAGGCGTCTCGAGCAAGCTCCAGCGATGCCCTCGACAACTGCTCGATCGAGTATCTTCTCTAAGCTCCTCATCAATCGACTCACAGTGGCTTCCCAGGAAACAGATGCCTTCCAAGCCCTTAAAATTGAGAAGCTAAGGCAGAAAATGCTCAGATATAGATCCAACAAAAGGGCTAGGTCTCCTGCTAGGATAAATTTCATGAGGTTCGAAGAACAGGGTTACCCCGCCAAAGATAAAGAGACGGCTGGATATGTGGTCCACACTGTCTGCATGGTGGGCACGCGCAGCAAGAGCAAGGACGGGGCCACCACATCTCAAATACAATCTAGTGTGAATGTGGCTGTTGCTTCCCAAGACCAGCCTCCTCCGGAAGGTAATGAAAATCCTCCCAGTGAAGCTGATAAGCAGAGAGATCCCTCGGTTCATGAGGAGTCGGGCTCGGAAAGCGAAGATGAGCCAATCTTCCGTCCCAAGAATGCAGAGCATCAACTTCTCCAAGAGCTCCGAAAACAGCTCAGAAGCAAAGACAAAGAGATGGCCAAGCTTTACTAAAAAATTGACGACTTGACGAATGTCGTGATGCATCTCACGGCCCAACTTCCCTCTCAGTCGCCCAATCAAGCCCAGGGCTCTGCTCATGAACCGGGAAACGGTGTCCCAAGGCAGCCAACGCCTATTCCCTCAAATCCAAAGGTGGGCGGACCGCATGAAAGTCAGTCGCATCCTATCTCGAGAAATGTCTTGGCTACCGATGACAGTAGCCCGCTAAATCAAGATCAAATCATGGATTTGGTTGCCAACAAACTCAAAATATTGGTAGCCGAAGCTGAAGCGCAAAAAGATGTCAGCAGCAGTGGGAGACCATATCCTGCTCAGTATAATCTGGTAGATTTCCTAGCGGCTATGTCATCCCTAAATTCGGAAGATTTGATAGGACAGGAAATGCGAATCAGCACATCGCCCATTTTAAAGCCTCATGCGGGAATACTGGGGGCAATGATGCGCTTCTCCTCCGCCAGTTCGTTAATAGTTTGACCGATGTTGCTTTCGATTGGTACACGAGTATACCGGATGGCTCCGTCACAACTTTCATCCAAATGGAGTCTCTGTTTCGGCAGAGGTTCATGAGCATCAGCGATAAAATCACCATTGCCGATCTTGTAAGGACCAAGTCAAAGAATAACGAAAGCAGCACGGATTTTATAACCCGATGGCGCAATCTCTTCGTCAAATGTGAACCGCCGATAGAGCAGGACCAATCTGTCAGTCTCCTTGTCGGAAATCTCAACAATTGGATGGCCCCGTTCCTATGCACCGCGGGACTCAAAACATTCCAAGAGCTGACCAGGAAAGTTCAGATGCTGGAGCGCTCAAAGCAGGAGTCCTCCTCGGATTCCCAAAATAACAATAGGTCCTGGAGAAACCGAAAGGACGATAATCGCAAAGGCGGAAATTCCGACGATTCTGAATCTTTCAACACCTCGGCTGACCGAAGTAAGCAAGGGATGAGCGGGCCTAATGTCAACCGGCCTCGGAAGCTAGTGTTTAGAGAGGGAGGAGAAGCTCCACTGAAAGAGAAGCTGGATAAGGTCTATTCCTTCAGAAGGGACAAAGTCCGTAAAATATTCAAAGATGCCCTAAGAAACGGTCTACAATTGCCAGAATCAAAAAGACCGCAAGAAGCGAATATGACCGACGAACCCAAATACTGCCCCTATCACAGAGTGATAGGTCATGCCATTGAGGACCGCTTCGTCTTCAAAGATTGGGTCAAAAAGCAATACAAGGCAGGAGAGATAGAACCATCTAAAAGCGTGTTAACAAACAGTCAAGCTACGACCGCCAATTTCATACAAACGGAGACCGAAGTCCTTCGTGAAACTGATTCTCTCAGACATCTTCCTTTCTCTGAAAACAGTCGACCACCACGTCAATAAACTGGGAACAGTCGACCTCTAAGTCGTTAAACTGGGAATGTAAAAAAATGTGTAAATAAAAAAAAAGTGTAAATAAAAAGAAAAAAGAAAAGCCGAAATGATGGGGCAACTCACAATAAAAATCAGCGCGTAAAATAAATATGAAAAATAAAGCCGAAATGATAGAGCTACCGCGAATAAATAACCGAAATGATAGGGTAATCGCGACTTTCGCGATAAGAAAAGCTGAAATGATAGAGCAATCGCGGTAAAACAAAAAAATACAAAAACAAAAAACAAAAAACGGCGAATGATGAGTCGCTCCTGGTACCATATTCCAGTGCAGCGATGCAGACGCCAACCAAAATCCAATTTTCCAAAATTCCTCCAGCCCTACGGTTGATCCCCAAACTAGCTACCCTATACAATCCACGGGCTCAAATAATTCTCATCATACCCATGCCCCACTGCAACCACCCGTCCAACGGCCGGTCTCCGCCCTTGGAATTATGCTCCATTTGGGAAGACCCAGTCACGCGTCCTCACGACATGTGAGGAGAACAAACCTTGCGAGATCCTTACGACTCGTAAGAAAACGCCTTCGTGGGATCCTTACGACTCACAAAGGAAAAACACACTTGGGGGCCCTCACGACTCCTAAGGAGAAAATGCACCTACGAGATCCTTACGAATTGTAGGGAGAAAATGCTTTTATGGGACCCTTACAGCCCATGAAATTGAAAATCCTTTGGTGATAGGGATCTAAACCTGTCTTCTAAGCCATCACTTCCCAACAGGAAAAGGGCAAATGATGAGTTGCTCCTGGCATTATTCCAGTGCAGCAATGCAGATGCCAAACCAAAACCAAATCCCCAAATCCTCTCATGACAGATGATGATTCTCTCCGGGTACCATATTCCAGTATAGCGATGCTAATGTCAACCCAGATCAAATCAAACAAATAACCTCTGTGGCAGAATCATGCTTCGTCTCAGAGTGTACCCCATGTCGAAATCATGCTTCGCCTCGGAGTATCCACCTTCCCTATCGGAATTATACTTCGCTTGGGAATCGGCCTCTACATCAAAACCAGTGACACTCCGTGCCGGGGAAACGTCAACCACAGACACTCCATTCTGGGGACAAGTCAACCAACGACCTCCCTGTCGGAATTATGCTTCGACTCGGAATCAAGTCAACCAGCGACCTCCTCGTCGGAATTATGCTCCGCACTGGAATCAAGTCAACCAGCGACCTCCTCGTCGGAATTATGCTCCGTCCTGGAATCAAGTCAACCAGCGACCTCCCTGTCGGAATTATGCTTCGACTCGGAATCAAGTCGACCGGCGACCTCCCCATTGGAATTATGCTTTGACTCGGAATCAAGTCGACCAACGACCTCCATGTCGGAATTATGCTTTGACTCGGAATCAAGTCAACCAATGACCTCCCCGTCGGAATTATGCTCCGACTCGGAATCAAGTCAACCAACGACCTCCCCGTCGGAATTATGCTCCGCCTCGGAATCAAGTAGAGTAACAAGCTCTACGTCGGAATCATGCTTCATCTCAGAATGTACCCCTTGTCGAAATCATGGTTCGCCTCGGAGTATCTGCTTTCCCTGTTGGAATTATACTTCGCCTGGGAATCAACCTCTGCATCGAAATTATGCTTCAGTCAGAATGTCTGCCGCCCGTCGGAATTATGCTCTGACCCCCTTTGGAATCATGCTCCGCTCATCGGAATCATGCTCCGACCCTTGGAATTATGCTCCGCAAATCGGAATGATGCTCCGATCCCCGGGAATCATGCTCCCCGAGGGATGCTCCACCCCCGGAATGATGTTCCACCTCGAAGTCCAGCTTCAAGATCCATCAATTTCATGCACACAACTCATATGCGCGGTGTGCATTTATTGATGGGGGCACTTTGTTGGGGTAAAAAATTGCACCCCGGTTGACCAAGTCAAAGTAAAAGTCAACCCCAAGCCAGATGGGCCCAAGCCCAGGTTAAGTGGGCCCATGCCCAACTCAAGCCCCGCAGCCGGCCTCCCCATGCCAAAATAAAAATCATGTAACAAATAATTTTGATGTAATTTTTGTGCATGAATGTAAGAAAAATGAGCATAAATCCAAATCTTTTGTAAAGCCCATGGTTTATGTGCAAAAGAAATGAGCACATGAGGCATGGATGGGCAAAATGCCATTTTGTAAAGCCCAAGGGGCTATATGTAAATGTGTAAGCCTATATAAGGCAACATGATGATGAATAAAAGATACACTTTTCATTATCTAAAAACTCTAGGGTTTTTGTGCCTCCTTCTTCTTCCTCAAGGTTCTAAACCTTCTTCTTTCTTTTGAATTAAATCAAGAGTTTTACTCTTCCTTTTCCAAAACTAAATAGTTTTTCACCACAAACCCCACAAAGGGGAGCTTGGATCTTCCATCAGATCTTAAAAAGGAGAGATTTTTAAAATCTCACCCCTCTTGATCTCCAAGAGTCGGCCAACAAAGAGGAGGAAGAAGGAGACCCATCTCCGAAAATCCCACTTTGGAGAAGATCCAAGGCTTACGAAAGAAGAATCTCTGAAGATCTTTGGGGAGTTCAACTCTAAGAACCAAATCCTCAAAGGAGTTTAACTCCTAATCCAGATCCTTTAGGAGTTTAACTCCAAATCTGAATCTTTGGGAGTTCAACTCCTATTTTCGGGGCTAAAAGCCCCTTCTGTTCGCCGGCGCCCAAGCGCCCAGCGCCCACGTGCCGGGCACGTGAGGAGCTCGTGCCTAAAGCGCCATCGCCCGAGCGCCCACGTGCCGGGCACGTGAGGCGCTAGCGCCTAAGGCGCTAGCGCCATCGCCCGAGCGCCAACGTGCCAGGCAAGAAAACGCTGAAAAGCTTTCATCCTGTCTGCAGCAACGGACTCAAGTCGAAACGGAGTTGGCCGCCATGGCTGAACGCGAGAAGATATTGAGCGGAGCACGAGAGCGGCTTGTCGATTTGTTGAAGACGCCTCCTCCGTAATAACTATCATCGGACCCCTTTTCTTGTACCAGCTGTGAACTTCCAATTCAAGAATGTATCCATTTTGATGAAATGTATCTTGTATTCACTTGAATTCATGAATAAAAACATATTTTTCTTCATACTGGCGCTTTTCTTTCTTTTGTTGTCTTGTCTTACCATAAAGTAGTTTATATACTCATTTCGGAGTTTGTTTAGTCTACCTCACTTGGGTTTGTGGGTATACTGGTCCTAACGTCATAGCTAACCTCTGCTTTATACGACAGGGGTCCTTTAGGGTCTGTAGTACTAGGGTTTTTGTCCGTCGTACCGTCGCGTTGGCTGATGCATTCCCCGATACGCAGTCTTGCTGTTCGAGTAGTCTTGCGACTGTCGTGTCTCTGATCCCTTCGGGGCCGGACAAGACGTCTTCAAATAATCTCCCAGGTCCTATTACCGTCGGGAGAGCACATTCTTCCTAGAAATCTTAAGGATTTCTAAGTGTCCATCGCCTCCGCGAGTTGTAAGGATCTCACTAGGATATTTTTTTCCTTACGAATCGTGAGGACCTGTAAGTAGCTTCTTTATTTCAGTGGTGGGTAACTTTGGAAAATGTGGCCCGTAGATAGCCTATCTTGACCTCCTTGCAGGGCAGTGATGGCTTAGGAAACAGGTTTGGATCTGCCGCCTAAGACTTTTCAACTTTATGAGCCGCGAAGGTCTCATAAAGACTTTTCTCCCTACGAGTCGAGAGGATTCCGCAGTTGTATTTTTTCCTTAGGAGTCATGAGGACTCTTAAGTGTGTTTTCTCTTGAGAGTCGTAAGGATCTCACAAGAGAATTTTCCCCCTTACAAGTCGAGAGGACTCGTAAGTGGGTTTTTTTTCTTTGTCGATATTCGACTTTGGAGAATATGGTACATGGATAGTATGCAGTAGTCCATCTTGGACCTACTTGTAGGGCCACAGTGCTTAGGAAACAGGTTGATATCCCCGTTGCTTAAGGCTTTCCACCTTCATGATCCGTGAGGGTTTCATGAAGATGTTTTTCCTTACGAGTCGAGGCGGGTCGAGAAGTTCTCGCAGGAACATTGTTTTCCCTACGAGTCGAGACAAATCGAGAAGTTCTCGCAAGAATGTCCTAACGTCACAGTTAACCTCTGGTCTTTACGAAAGAGGTCCGTCAGGGTCTGTGGTACTAGGGTTTTTGTCTGTCATACCGTCACGTTGGCTGATGCATTCCTCGATACGAAATCTTGTTGTTCGAGTAGCCTCGCGACTGTCGTGTCTCTGATCCTTTCGGGGGTTGGACAAGACTTCTTCAAGTAATCTCCCAGGTCATATTACCGTTGGAAGAGCAAGCGTTAGGGATTTTCCATGCCGCTTTTTACTTGAGGTTAGGCTCAGTTTGGGAGCCCCGGTGACTCATGACCACTCCGCGCTGGTGTGGGATGATCTCCGATGGTCTTTCAAGTTTTATTTGAGTTGCCGTCAAGACCCTGAAGCTAAGGATCTTCCTTTGCTTCGTTTGTTGACATTGTGTCTGCTATATTGCGACGAATGTCGAGGTTGTCTCTAGGTTGTCTGTGAACCGTCGAGATTTGGAACTAGGGACTTTGCCATGGCTTCGTTTTGTTGATGTCGCGTCTGCATCCTGTTGGAGTGAGAAGGAATGTCGTTGTTGATCTCTAGGCTGTCTGTGAACCGTCGAAATTTGGAACTAGGGACTTTGCCATGGCTCTGTTTTGTTGACGTTGCGTCTGTATCCTGTTGGAGTAAGAAAGAACGCCGTTGTTGATTTCTAGGCTGTCTGTGAACCGTCGAGACATGGCTCTCCTTCTGATGGAGCCTGGTGGGCAAATATGGTTCCCTTTTCATTTATGCCCATGGATTGTATATAGGGGTTGATGTAGACTCACCTGCAGGGCAAAAACTTTCTCTTCCTTTTTTTTATTTCTTTCCGCGATGCTCTATCATTTCAGTTTTTATATTGCGAAAGTTGCGATTTCCCAATCATTTTGGTTTTTTTATCGCGGTGCCCAATCATTTCGGCTATTTTTTCCTTTTTTTTACTCGCTGCTTTTTATTGCGAGTTGCCCAAACATTTCGGCTGTTTTTATATGCATATATTTTGCTTGTTGCTTTTTATTGCGAGTATGGATTTTGAGATCTGATACCAATCTCGGTATCAGCACCGCTGCAACTGAAATATTACTAGGAGCGAATCATCATTTGCCTTGAAAGGGACTTAGAATTTGATACCAATTTCGGCATCAGCATCGCTACGACTGGAATATTTCCAGGAGCGAATCGTCATTTGCCTTTGCTGATTTGAACAAAGGTGGCTTAGCAAACAGGGATAGGATCCTGTCGACTAAGGCATTTTGACTTCATGAGCCGTAGGGGTCTCATAAAGGTATTTCTCCCTACAAGTCGTGAGGATCTCGTAGGTGTATTTTCTCTTTAGGAGTCATGAGGATTCCTAAGTGATATCTTCTCTTGTAAATCGTAAGGATCTTACAAGAGTGTTTTCTTCTTACAAGTCGAGAGGACTTATAAGTGTCGTTCACCACATGAGGACATTCCTCGTCATTGGTCGAACTTGGTGGGGGAAATCGTTTATTTGTGCCCGTGGATTGTATACAAGAGCCAAAATTGATCGTCTGTAGGGAAACTTGGGGAGTGTGATGGCTTAAGAACACGTTCAGGTCCCTGTATCTTAAGGCTTTTGAATCCTATGAGCCGTGAGGGTCTCATATGGGGGAATTCTCCTTGCGAGTCGTGAGGATCTCGTAGGCGTAATTTCTCCTTAGGAATCATGGGGATCCCTAAGTGTGTTGCTCCCTTGTGAGTCGTAAGGATCTCACGCAGGTGTTTTCTCCTCACAAGGTCGAGAGGACCTTGCAGGTGCTTTTATTTTAACGAGATTGCGCCCTTTCGGGTTTTCACAAACTCGCCGGCAGCCCTGCTGTTTTTACTCACGGAGCCTTTTCAGGTTTTCATCCATGTCCATTTCGCTTGTGGACATACCATTTTTTTACACAACGAGATTGCACCCTTTCAGGTTTTCACAAGCTCGCCAGTAGCCCTGCTGTTTTTACTCACGGCGCCCTTTCGGGTTTTCATCTGGGCCCATTTCGCTTATATGCGTACCGGTTTTTTTTACCCCTCTGTTTGACAATGGCACTTAGGAGGAACTTCGCCACCGGGGTAGCTATGTAGCCAGCGGGATTTGAGTTGCAGTCCTTACCGTTGGGACTTGTGGACTTGAATTCCATTATCGTCATTGAGGCGACGTATTAGTTTAAGGACATCTTGGTCCGTTGTTAGTTTAGGGACATCTCAGTCCGTTGTTAGTTTAGGGACATCTCGGTCCATTGCTAGCTTCGGGGCGAAGATTTTCCGGATACTACTTATAGAGTTTGGACTCAGGAAGACAGCGGGCGGACACGAGTGTCGTCATCTATCATTAACCTGAGCCGTGACTTGTCGAGCATAGTATTTCTTAAGGAACCGACCGTTTATTGGCCGGAAGGGTCTTTCGCCATGCATATCTATGAGCAAGTAGGCCCCACCTTGGTAGACCTTGTCTATGATGTACGGACCTTCATAGTTTGGCTCGAATTTCCCCCGCTTTGCACGGTTGGTGATCATAGGTCTTTTTACGACTAGCACGAGTTCGCCTTGGCGGAATGTTCTCGGCCTGATTAGTCTTTCATATGAGCGTGTCATCCTTGCTTTGTAAGCTTCCAGGTTTCGCTGCACTATGAGGCGAGTTTCATCGAGGTCATTGAGCTTCTCAAGCCGAAGATGGGTGTTTTCTTCATCCGTCAGCTCATATCAAACTGCCACTCATAGAGAGGGTAGCTCTATCTCCAAGGGAAGTATTGCTTCTGTGTCGAATACCAATGCGAATGGAGTTGTATTCGTGGCCATTTTGAACGTGGTTTGATACGCCCAGAGAGCTTCATGTAGTCTCTCGTGCCAGTCCCTTTTGTTTCTGGACACTGTTTTCTTTATGATCTTCATCAAGGTCTTGTTGAAAGCCTCAGCTAGACCGTTAGCTCGGGGATTATAGACTGAAGAGTATCTCCAATCTATATTATGCTGCTGTGCGAAGCGGCTGATCTTATGGCTCCTGTAGGTCGGCCCATTATCCAAGATAATTCGTCGCGGAGTGTCGAACCGGTAGATGACATGCGCCCTGAAGAAATGGAGGATGTTCTCCGTCTTCACCTCCCTTAGCGGTACTTCCTCTGCCCACTTAGAGAAGTAATCGGTTGTTTCCAATATGAACCGATGTCCCTTAGATGATACTGGCTCGATGGGCCCGATTATATCGGTTCCCTACATTTCAAACGGCCAGCTAGCTAATGTTGGGTGTAGCGAATATGGATGCTGGTGGATGAAATCCCCGTGAATTTGGCACGAGTGACACTGCTTCGCATATTCAAGGCAGTCCTGAATCATCGTGGGCCAATAGTAACCCATTCTCTTGATCTTCAACTTCATCTTTGGTCCGGCTTGATGAGAACCGCAAAGTCCGTCGTGAGTTTCTTGAACGATCCTCCTTGCTTCCTCCGGTCCCAAACATCTTAGCCACAAACTGTTGAATGATCTCTTATATAGAGTATCATTGACGAAGACGAAGGATAGAGCTTGTTTCGTGAGCTGATGTCTTGACGACGCGTCTTCGGGTGTTCAATGGGATTTGAAGTAGTCTATGAAGACTTCTCTCCAATCCTTAGCCTTTTATTCGTTTTCTATTTGGCAATCTCCTTATTTGGTCGCTCTCTTCCTTTCAGACGATTCCGGAGATATTTCCGCTGGCGCGAGAATCCGACGGCTTTGCACAATGATCCTTACGTCATCGAGGTTTTCGTCTGCCAGTTCTTTAACGAGTTTGGCTAATGCATCCGCCTTGCTATTTTCTGCACGCGGAATGCTTTCCAGAATGTAAGAGGGGATTTGTGCCAGCAATTGCTGCACTCTCTCGCCATATTTTACCAACTCTAGTTTGCATGTCTGATAGTTGCCATTCACTTGGCTAACGACTAGCTGGGAGTCTCCATATATGAGGAGGTTTTCGATTCCCACGTCGACGACGATCTCAAGACCTGCTATCAAAGCTTCATACTCAGCCTTGTTGTTTGTCCTCAGCTCTGTTAAGGAATGGGCGAAACGCATTATCCCTCCTTGCGGGGTCACGAAGATAAGGCCTACCACAGCTTTGATTATGGGGGTATTGTGCTTTTGCTTCTTCAAGGAGGACGCTCCGTCGAAGTAGAGTTCCCATTGAGAGTCATTTTCTTCTTCCTTTGCATTGAACGCGTGTTCGTCCGGTAATTCGCAATTTAAGGGAGAGTCGGCTGGTATCGGATGCTCAACGAGAAAGTCGGCGATGGCCTGGCCTTTTACTGCCTTGAGGGGTCGATATATTATCGAGAACTCCATCAAGATGAGGGCCCATTTGGCAAGCCTTCCTGTTAGTATGGCTCTTGACATCAAATATTTGAGAGGATCCACATTTGATATGAGATGGACCTCATGTGCCTAGGCATAATGTCGAAGCTTCGTTATCGCGAAGATCAGTGCCAGGCAATGCTTTTCAATAGGGGAGTAGTTGTTTTCTGCCCCCAGGAGAACTCGACTCAAATAGTAGAGATCTCTCTCCTTCCCCTGGTCGTTTTCCTGTGCCCATAGCGCGCCTAAAGAACCTTCAAAGGCTGTTGTGTACAGGATGAGGGGCTTTCCCTTGACCAGAGTGGTCAGTACTGACGGGTTCTGCAGATACTGCTTGATTTCGTCTAGTGCATTTTGGCATTTATGATCCCAAACGAACGGGGTCCCCTTCTTCATTAGATGGCTGTAGGGGAGGCATTTTCCGGAGAGGTTGGCTATGAACCGTCGGATACACGCGAGCTTTCCTTGGAGAGACCGCAATTGTTTGAGAGTTCTTGGCGAGGGCATTTCCATAACCGCCCAGATCTTTGATGGGTCTATTTCGATGCCTCGGTGTCGTACGATGAATCCTAGAAATTTGCCTGAGGAGACTCCAAACGCGCATTTCAGAGGGTTCAACTTCAGATTATATTTCCGAAGACGCTGGAACACTATTCTCAAATGCTCCCAGTGCTCCTCGTATGATTTGCTTTTCACCACGAGGTCGTCGATATAACATTCGACAATCTCGTATATGAGGTCATCAAAGATCTTCGTCATGGCCCTCTGGTAGGTAGCGCCAGCATTCTTCAGACCGAAGGGCATCACTTTATAGCAGAATATGCCCAGCGGAGTCCGGAAAGCAGTATGCTTTTGGTCTTCGGGATGCATCTTTATTTGATTATACCCTGAAGATCCATCCATGAAGGAAAAGACCTCATGAGTGGACGTGTTATCTATCATCAGCTCGGTAACAGGCACTGGGAAGTCATCCTTCGGGCAAGCTTTTTTGAGATCCCGAAAGTCCACGCAGATGCGTACTGTCCCATTTTTCTTCATCACCGGGACAATGTTGGCGATCCAGTCAGGATATTGAACTTCTTGGATGAATCCGGAGTCGATTAGTTTCTTGACTTCGGCATTGATGCTTATCTCAAGTTCGAGCCGCATTCTTCTTGGCGCCTGTTTGACTGGTTTGACGTTCGGTGATATCGCCAGTTTATGCACAGCTATTTCTGGATCTAGTCATGGCATCTCGGAATAGTTCCACGCGAAGCAGTCTTTATACTGCACAAGCATGTCCTTTAGCGTGGCCACCTTCTTTTCAGACAGCAACTCACTGACGAACGTTGGCCTCGACTCATTTTCCGTCCCCAAGTCGATTTTTCTCAGGTTGTCCGTTGTGGTGTGTATCCCATCTTCCAGCTCTTTTGGCACCGGTGGAAATTCTAAAACCACTTCGTCCTCATCCTCATTTGCGAAGCACCGGGAGAGGTGGTCCATATTCTCATGCTCTCCTTCTTTTGATAGTGTTATCACATGACAGGTACGAGCTCGTTTCCAAGCTCGATACTGATCTAGACTTTCCCTCGCAGTGTAGGTTGCTTTCGGCTCATGCTTTCGTGGTGGGGCTACCCTCTAACTTTTGGATAGAGCAAACTTGCCATGCTGATACTGGTCTTCAACCCAGTCTTTGAAGGTGAAGCATTTTTCAAGAGGATGTCCTATTACTTGGTGGTAGGAGAAATAATCCGGGTGATGGACCTCGTTTATTTGTTCGGGATGCCGAGACTCCGAGAGCTTCATTATTTGATGCTTCATGACAAGGTTGAATATTTTCCTCGTCTTGTCTTGAGGGAACGAGTACTCCCGGCCCATCTTCTTCATAAAAGACGGGTTCCAGCTGACTTTTTCTCGATCGCGTGGCTTCTTGGATCCGCTTTGCTGTTTTCGAACGTTATTCCCGTTCTTGACCTTGTTGTTGCCTCTACGTCAGACTTTTTCCTTGCCGCGAGAGCACACAGCAGGCTGAGGGTGAAGGGCATCGTAGTCTTCTCTTTCCGTGGACTGCTGAATGAGACGTTGTGTCCTGGCTTTCTCGTAAATGGCCATTTCGCGACTGTGATCATCCCGAACCATTTGACCGGCTTCTCTCATTAGCTTATCAATTTGTTCTTCGAATGACAGACTTGGTATTCTTACGGCGAGATCTCGCTCTGGTTCGATATCAGCGCTATCTGGAAATGCATTCGCTTCTCCATCGGAGTTATTTATGACATGGCAGTCATGGACTCGCTCCCGTTTCTTGGACCGAATGTATCCAAGCCCAGTCGTCTCCATCCTCCCGTTGGGCATCTTTCGCTGAGTCCCGGGAACGTCCCAAATCTTGTTGTAGAACTGGGCTTGTCGAGCGGTTTGTTTGAAGGGTACACCTTGGCATTTTAATAGCCTCTTTAATCCCTCTGCGTAATATCTGGGCAGATGGATCGGTTGAAGCCTGTCAAGCATAAAATAGGCACCATGCCAGACTTCTTTTTCCACTTTAGTCTTCGTAGATTGGTGGAAGAGGATCGCCTTTTCACCTTTTCGCCTAGGAGAGACTTAAAAGGTCTGCAATTCTTGCATGCCGTATGTATCGAGTGCATCAAGTTCCCTGTAATGCTGCTGCGGAACCATGGTAATTTGTAAACTCTGATCAGCTTCAGCGAAGGTTTGCATTGATGGGCGGACGGAGAACACTGCGTTGGCCTCGTCTTCAGAGGCACTGCCAAAGACCAAAATAGGAGTAGATGGTCATGTCCTGCTGCCTCGGGGTTTCCCCGAGAAGACTATCTCTTCATCCTCTTCGGTATCGCTCCCAAAGATCAGGATAGTGGCAACAGCTTTTTGTTTATTCTCCGGTTTACAACATCTTTCCGTGTCTTCGAAGTCTGGTAAGAAGTACTTGGCGTCTTCATATTTGCGGACTTCACATACAGAGAATGGGTTTAGCTACCCTGTAATTGTGTACTCGAGGCCGTCTTTGAAGTACTTCATACACTGATATTGTGTAGAAGGGATGATGTTGTACTCGTGTAACCTAGGCCGGCCGAGCAGAGCGTTATAGCAAGTCTTGGCGTCAATGACATGAAATTTGATGTCAGTGATGAGCATCCTAAAGTGTAATGTCGGTTTCACAGACCCAAGCGTCCGTGATGACTGCGAGTCGAACCCGGAGATGGTAATTTTATCCCGAGCCAGGTGCTGAATGTTCATGCAGATCTCCTTCAGCATCTTCACGTTGAGAAGGTTGACAGAGGACCCGTTGTCGACTAGGATCTTCCCTATCTTAATGTCGTGGTAGTACCCGGTGACATATAGAGGACGGTTATGCTCGCACGTTCCAAGGAGGAGGTCTTCATCACTGAAGGTGGTGTCAGCTGTATGAACCTCTGCCAGCTCTTCCTTCATCTTTTCTTCCGTAAAGAAAGCTTGGAACTGATCAGGCTCTTGCAATGCCTAGATCATAGAATCTCATGCCTCTTTGGACAAGACGAGAGCATCCTGTATGCTCAGTTGTGATGGTATCTTCCTCAGGTTTGTCAGGACATTATAGTCCACCTTGTTTTTCTTAGGCGGGACTTTGGCTGCAAGCTCTTTGACGACTCCATCATCGAGGGCAATTTCCTCAAGGACTTTTTCCTTCTCCTTGTCTCTTTTGCTCGAACCTTTATTTGTTGGCCCGAGGTTCTTCTCAGGCAGCGTGCGGTTACGTAGCTGAATGTTCTCGCATTTCTTCGCCTCTTCTTCTTTTCCAAAGGTGGATTCTTTGAAGAGAGGGCCAAGGGTTATTTCTTCCTCAGAATCACTCCAGAACGTGAGAACTTGAGTTTTCACTTTTGTCGAACTGGTATCAACCATATAACAGTTGCCAGTCATTTTTCCGCGCTCATCTATCGCACTTTTTCGCTGTCGACGAGCTTCACGCTTCATCCTCTTTAAGTGTTGTCGGTGGGCAACGTATCCTTGCCACCATTTCTTGTAGGCACCGCACTCTTCGGTGGGGTATGTAACCCTCTGATGGTATAAGCAGTAGTTCGGATGTACATCCGCTTCATCGAGGCACGTACTCCCGGGAGTATTTCTTTTGAAAGATGGCAGCTTCATCCCCATAGACAGGGCTTTGGCGAACCATTTCCCCGTCTTAAACCTGCTTTTTTCTGCCGCGGGTGTGCTTCGATCTGGTTGGAGTACTTTATGACTCTTGCTCGCCGCAGCTTCTTCATTCTGACGCCGACGCTTTTCCTTTTCATATATGGCCGTTTCACGCTCTCGGTTAGCTTTGTTCTTTTGAAAGGCTTCGTTCAGCAGCCTGTCAATCGGGTTGTATGACGGTTCCAGGGATCTTGGGACCGATCCTGCCCCCAGTTTCTGTTAGGAATATGTATGCTCTAGAGGCCATTATTGATGATATGGTGGATGCTTGGACAAATATATAGAGGACTTTCTTGCTCGACATGATAGTATACTATCAGGTTATCTTTATCTTAACGTGTAGATTGGTATTTATATTGTCTGTCTCTTATATGTTGATAAAGCCCTTAGGATATGTACTTGAATACCAGGATTATGATGGGATCATACTAGTGAGGCCAGGGTGGTCCAAAAGTACATCCTTTAATCAGTTCCTAGTCGTGGGAATATCGAGACTAGGGCATCGATATTCCAGAGTAGAATAGTGTGTACGTTTCTTGTCCCTTAGAAGGCGATGGTTGATCCCTCAACCATTGATGTGTGACATCAAAGATTGTACACAGGTGCTCATTGGAGAATGGGTACACTGAACAGGACTCGCCGAGAACTCCTATGTGGTAGTATACCTATCGTCAGATAGCAGTCCTCTGGTGACACTGGTACAGGTTATTCTGTAGACCTGAGATCGTCATAGAGTCTTGTGTGTCTACCACTGTGCTTTGATTTCCTCCCTGCCACGGCTCAAAGTAGTCATACAAACAGGTGGATTTTGGATACAGTCCCGAGTCACATGGAGGCAATGAGCGATAGGAGGGGTTTCATCTCTCCCGGTATTGGGGGTTGATGTTGCACTATGCTCGATTGGCTATAACTGGAAGTCCCTGGCCAGGGCTGCTGCCGAGATTTACTGATAAGTGTTATCAGTAGTTTCTCGAACCATTATAGGCCAGACATCGGCAGGACTTATCACGTTACTGGGGACTGACGTTTACCACCCCTAGACATGATATGAGACATATCAGACGAAGAGACCGACTGTACGGTAGTGTTACTGATAGGCTTCATGGAGACTATGGACGAGCTTGCTTGTTGATCTTCATATTGCTCAATACCCGGGTAGCTGTCACGACCCAAAGTTCGGCCCGTGACCGGCACTTAACCACGTAACGTCTACAGGCGTAACGTGACTAAGTGAACCGAAAACCCAGAAATCAAACCAGTAAAAGTATAAAGTGTCTTAAACTTGAATGGAAGCATTTGCAAAGTGACAAGAAATCTTAAGTAAATAATCACCAAGATAGCAATATACGACGCCGCAGCGAAGATCAAGATCAACAACTGGGAACATCACAGATAGAATAAACTGCATAAGTACAGTCGGCTCACAACGAGCTCGACACCAGAATACAAATAATATACATCATCGTCCTCACATTGTCTCTAAGTCAAGTACATATATGGTAGATGGAGAATACTAGATACAACAATGTACATAACAGAAAGGTAAAAAGATACCGCACAAAACCCACCTATCAGCAAAAGAGCTAGTACACCAACTGTGGGGGTATCTGTGTCAAAGATGTAAGAAGCAGCCTGCCGCGACTACTTCGAAGGGCAACCTGCAAACACTGTGGTACAACGGGGGTGAGTTGCCAACTCGTGAATAGAGATAACATATAAAGGTAATCGCGAGCATGCACGTACTGCGCTACTCTAACAATATGCCAGCAGATGATATCAATGCGTGATAAGCAGTATGTGCAATAATCATGCAAGTGATCTATCAGGTAATATAACTACAAGATGAGATGCAATAATGAATGCTGAGTATGGGAATATAACATCTCCACGGAATGTCAACGTGGAATATAGGTAATCGGTGTCCATCAATGCACCGCAAATCCCAACAACCCAGACGCCGGTACTCCCCTCGGCCCTCAAATCCTGTACATCACTGAAAATCACGAGTGCCCAACATCGGCACCCAAATATCATAAATACTCGTGTCTAGCATCGACACGCAAATCCTCCTATATCGGACATCCGTCAGTCCGGGTCAGCCCTCTCTCAATATATCGGGCATCCGTCAGTCCGGGTCAGCCCTCTCTCAATATATCGGGCATCCGTCAGTCCGGGTCAACCATCTCTCAATGTATCGGGCATCCGTCAGTCCGGGTCAGCCCTCTCTCAATGTATCGGGCATCCGTTGGTCCGGGTCAGCCCTCTCTTAATGTATCGGGCATCCGTCAGTCCGGGTCAGCCCTCTCTCAATATATCGGGCATCCGTCAGTCCGGGTCAGCCCTCTCTCAATGTATCGGGCATCCGTCAGTCCGGGTCAGCCCTCTCTCAATTACATATCGCTCTAGCACCGAGAAAACACATGGTGGGCGCACCGAAATATCATATCAAGGGAACCGGGTTTTTAAATGATTATATATTTGAAATAGCCACGGTTCCCAAATCCAGAAATCACATGTAATCCCAACCAATATGCAAGTCAATGTGATGTGATATGTGCATCAAGTATGAATATCATGTCAAGTCACATAAAAGATAAGCTACAGCAAAATTATCCGATGTGATATATGCATCAAGCATAAATGTCATGGCAATTCACATAAAAGATGAGCTACAGCAAAATGATCCGATGTGATATATGCATCAAGTATGAATATCATGGCAATTCTAACGGTGTGTGTGTAACATGCAGGATAGTGCTCATGCAACATGAACTGTCAGTAAGGGTGCGGTGTTCTATCAATTCTACTTTATATACATATAGCAGGGAATGCGGTATGCACTAAATAGTAGCCATGAACAGTCAATGTATGGAAATGTAGCTATAAGGTCCTATCAGCCCTGACGTAGAACGCCATGCGGGCGATATCCCCGTAGATGTTAAATCTACTCACCGTAGTCTCTCGCTAGGTATAGCCGACGACTTGTTTCCTCTTCTTCGCGGCGTCCGTCGCACTCGCCTGCGAACCTGGAATTTCATAATATGTCACACATAAGCTCAAAACCATACAACCACGACTTTTAAAGTCAACTAGAAACCCGTGTCGCAAACCAAGCGCACGTGTGCGCGATACGCTAAAACGTGTGATTACGCGCCTGAAGTCACTCCGACGCGTCGCGATACGCAGAAACCCCAAACCCACACACACGTATCACGCGTGTCGCGAAAGATTAAAAATACGGGAAATAGGGTATTCTACCCCAGATTTCGATACAAAACAGATATTATAAAAATATATATACCAAAATAACCCACATAGCAGCAGACTCCAGTGGCCCAAACCCCAACCCCCAACTCACCCATCTGGCCGCAATTTGCGGCCAGAATGCATTTTCCGGCGGCCGATCTGGGGAATTGGGCCCCCAGGTTTGGTGTGTGCACTCAATACCCCCTGTGTATGCTACAGTAATTCCAATTTCACTCTGAAACATCTCGGGTAGTAGCAGATCCTACAGAGCCCTATTTCTAGTTAAAAACCCCACTTTTTGCGCTAAAATGAAACTCTATGGTATTTCTGTGCAAACTGAAACAAAACCCTGGCTTAACTAGCTCTAATAGCGCATAATAGAGTTAACCAAGCTAACAAAACCCTAATTTAACATATAAATCACAAATATCCCTCAATATCACTAATAATGCACAAAAACATGATTTTTGCTAAAGAAAACTACAAGTTTATGGAAAAGGAGTGCTAACATGAGTTAATACCTTCAAAAGACCTTATGAAACACCAAAATTCCCAGCTTTTTCCTTAAGTGTGCAGATTTGCCTTCAAACACCTTAAATAGCTCATTTTTCCATGGTTTTGTGATGAAAATGTGTTGATTTTTGTAGGGTTTTGTGTAGGGATCAAGGGAAATGAAAAGAGGAAGAAGAGATGAAGAAAATGATGGGGTTTTCTACTGGGAATTCTGCAGAATTCAGAAGTGAGGAGAAGAGAGAGAGAAGAGAAGGAAAATGGGGTCAAAAGGTCAAATTCCTACCTAACACCATGCTTCATTTATTTAATTGGATTTTGAATTATTGAATGGGGTTTTGTTTTGATTAAAGGGGTGGGGAATTAACAAGGAATCATGCAAGGAAAGAATGGCTAACTCTTTATCCTAGGTTACACATGGCTAAGTGTGCAAGTGTACACTACAAAAATGGAAATTTTTCCAATTAGGGTAACACGACTAAAAATAATTAGTGAACCCTATAATTACACATAACCATAAATATAACACTCCCCAACACAATTATCCCTAGCCAAGAAGGAAAATACGATACTCGGGCTATTAAGAAAAACACGCACGATTGCTAATTAACACGAAAACATCCTAAACGAATTTCAAAGTGTTACAATCTACCCCCTTAAAGAAATTCGGTCCCCGAATTTAAAAAAAATCTAACCCCACGTACCTTCGAAGAGATGGGGATACCTCTTCCGCATCTCGCTCTCGGTCTCCCAAGTGATCTCCTCTCTGCTCGGACCACGCCAAAGTACCTTGACGGACGGTATCTCTTTCGACCTCAATTTCTTCACTTGCCGATCTAAGATCATCACCGGCTGCTCTGCATAGGAAAGGTCGCGCTCAAGCTGGATCGTCGGGTGCTGAATCGCATGTGAAGGATCATGAAGATATCTGCGGAGCATCGAAACGTGAAATACAGGGTGCACGTCTGGAAAACTGGGCGGAAGGGCTAACCGATACGCAACCGCACCAACACGCTCGAGGATCTCGAAGGGGCCCATAAATCTAGGACTAAGCTTCCCCTTCTTCCCAAACCTCATCACACCTTTCATTGGGGAGACCCTCAAGAAAACATGATCACCAACAGAAAACTCAAGTCTGCGCCAACGACGGTCCGCATAAGATCTCTGCCTGCTCTGGGCTGTTCTCATCCTATCGCGAATCAACTGGATCTTCGTGGTTGTCTCCTCCACAATCTGTGGCCCTAAGATACTGCTCTCACTGAGCTCTGTCCAACAGGTGGGCGATCTGCATCTCCTCCCATAGAGAGCCTCAAACAGTGCCATCTGAATGGTCTCCTGGTAGCTGTTGTTGTAGGAGAACTCTACAAGGGTAAATGATGATCCCAGCTACCTCCGAAGTCTAATACGCATGCTCTGAGCATGTCCTCGAGAGTCTGAATAGTCCGCTCTGACTGTCCGTCGGTCTGTGGATGAAATGTTGTGCTGAAACTCAAGCGAGTGCCCAAAGCCTCCTGAAGCCTCTGCCAAAGTCGGCTGGTAAACTGGGTGCCTCTGTCGGAAACGATACATGTCAGAACTCCGTGCAGTCGTACGATCTCGTCAATGTAAATCTGGGCATACTGAGCAAATCCGAAAGTCGTCTTCACCGGTAGGAAGTGAGACGCTTTCGTCAAACGATCCACGATCACCCAGATGGAGTCATACCCTCGACTAGTCCTGGGTAGACCCATAATGAAGTCCATAGATATCTGTTCCCATTTCCACTCAGGAATGGGTAACGGCTGTAGCTCTCCCGCGGGCCTCTGGTGCTCAGCCTTGACTTGCTGACAAGTCAGGCATCTCAACACAAAATCTACGATGTCCCTCTTCATACCGTCCCACCAGTAGACGTCCCTCATATCATGGTACATCTTGGTGGAACCGGGATGAACACTATATACCGATCGACGTGCCTCCTCAAGAATCTCGCGCCGCAATCCCTCAGCACCTGGTACACACAGTCTAGTCCCAAATTGTAGTATCCCCTGATCATCGATCACGAACTCAGAAAATCTGCCCTGTCCAATCTGTGTCCTAATCTCTGAACATCGGTCATCACTGTGCTGTGCCTCATGTATACGGTCGAGCAACTGTCGGCGTGCACGAACATGCGCAATCTGTCCTCCGATCGGCGTAAACTCGAACTGTACCCGGCTGTCGCATAAAATCTGCCAATCTGCCGACGACAGCCTCTGTACTGTGCTCAAATAAGATAGACTACCCCCGGGCCTCCTACTCAAAGCATCCGCCACTACATTAGCCCTGCCCGGGTGATACAAGATCTCACAATCGTAGTCCTTCACTAAGTCCATCCATCGGCACAGTCTAAGGTTCAGGTCTCGCTGCTGAAATATATACTTTAAGCTCTTGTGATCAGTGAATATCTGGCACGACTCGCCATATAGGTAATGTCGCCAGATCTTAAGTGCAAAGACCACTGCAGCCATCTCCAAATCGTGAGTGGGGTAGTTCTGTTCATGTTTCTTTAATTGCCGTGAAGCATACGCGATCACCCTGTCATGCTGCATCAAAATGCACCCTAGCCCCACTCGTGAAGCATCACAGTAAACCACAAATCCGCCTGATCCTGAAGGCAATGATAGCACTGGTGTCGTAGTCAGTAAAGCCCGTAGCTGCTGAAAACTGCGCTCACGCTCCTCCGTCCAAACGAAAGGAACTCCCTTCCGGGTCAACCCAGTCAAAGGTGTAGCAATGCGAGAGAAGTCCTGCATAAATCACCTGTAGTAACCGGCTAGCCCTAAAAAGCTGCGAACCTCCGTAACCGACGTGGGTCTGGGCCAACGCTGAACGGCCTCAATCTTCCTCAGGTCTACACATATACCATCTCGTGTAATCACGTGCCCCAAGAAGTCTACGCTGTCCAGCCAGAAAGCACACTTGGAGAATTTGGCGAAAAGCTGATGCTCCCTCAAGGTCTGCAGTGTAATCCGCAGGTGCTGCTCGTGCTCCTCTCTACTCCGAGAATACACCAAGATATCGTCAATGAATACGATTATGAACAGATCAAGATACGGCCGGAAAATACGGTTCATCATGTCCATAAATGCTGCTGGCGCGTTGGTGAGTCCGAACGACATCACCAAAAACTCATAATGGTCGTAACGCGTGCGGAAAGCTGTCCTAGAAATGTCCTCCCGTCGAACCCGCAGCTGATGGTAGCCTGATCGCAAATCGATCCTCGAAAAGTATCCTGCCCCCTGAAGCTGGTCGAACAAATCGTCGATACATGGCAAAGGATATATGTTCCGCACTGTAACCCTGTTCAGCTGGCGGTAGTCGATACACAAACGCATACTGCCGTCCTTCTTCTTGACAAACAGGACTGGAGCACCCCCAAGGAGAAACACTGGGTCGAATAAGTCCCTTATCCAGTAAATCTTGCAACTGACCCTTCAATTCTATAAGTTCCGCCGGGGCCATCCGATACGGCGGTACAGAAATAGGCCCCGTGTCAGGAACTAAATCAATACAGAAAGAAATATCACGCTCGGGCGGTAGCCCAGGAAGCTCGTCAGGGAACACATCAGGGAACTCGCTAACAACCGGAACCTGATCCAACGAAACCTCTGTAGCTCTAGTATCGCAAACATAGGCGAGAAATCCCTGACATCCCTTCCTCAAAAGCTGTCCGGCGCGAAAAGAAGAAATCACACTATGAGGGGTGGCACCACGGTCCCCCAACACAACAAAAACCGACTCGCCGGGAAAACAAAATCTAACTGTCTTCTCGCGGTAGTCAACAGAAGCATAGCACGTGGCTAACCAATTCATGCCCAAAAGAACGTCGAAATCCAACATCTCAAGAAGGATCAAATCGACCGACACTCTCTCTCGCCAATACGGACGACACAGGATCGAAACACGTGCCTAGCAACAAACGACTCTCCCACGGGAGTAGTCACAACAAGCGGCTGATCAAGCAAACCGGACTCTCTCCCCAAACTCGGCACAAAGTGTGTGGATACGTACGAGTGCGTGGATCCGGGATCGAATAACACGTGTGCATCAACCGAACATACTGGAAGGATACCTGAGACCACCGCATTGGACGCCTGCGCGTCCTGATGCGTCAAAGCAAAAATTCGCGCTTGTCCTCCACCTGTGACTGGCTGTCCCCTGCCGGCAACTGGCTGCCCTCTGCCTCGGTCACCTCGTCCTCTATGAACAAATCCTCCGCGACCACGACCTCTCTATGCATGCGTCTGAAGCGGAGTAACAGTAGGTACAATAGGCAACGCCGTCTGGGGCAGTGAAGGCGGTAATGTGACGTGCGGTGCTGCTGTCTCCCTCCGGGGTATCTCAGGACAATCTCGTACACGATGATAAGAACTCCCGCAGCGAAAACATCCCGACGATGACCGCTGACCCTCCTAGGGATAGGAACTGAACAACCGGCCCCGCCCTGAATCTCTGCTACCTGTAAGACGTCTGTCACGGCGCCCAAAAGGCTGTCTCTGCGCTGACGTATCCACACGAACTCTCTTCGGCTCTGGGATTGCCGAAGTCTCAGCAAGGCGCTCCTCAACCAATAAGGCTGCATCTACAGCTGTTGCGTAGGTCTCGTAATGCTGCGCGCTGATCGCAAGGAACAATGGTGTGAGCAAGCCTCGGACAAATCTCTTGACTCGCATCTCCTCGGTAGCCACTAAATACGGGGCATAGATAGATAGCTCTGTGAATAGCACGGCATACTCTGCCACTGACATCTCCGGAGTCTGCGTAAGCACTCGAACCTGCGTACTCTGGCATCTCTGACGCTCAGTGGGAGGAAGCGGACCAGGAATAGCGCCACAAACTCTGTCCAGGTCATAGGAGGAAGACCTGCTGCTCTACCCTTCTCGACTGATTCGCACCATTTCTGCGCGAGACTTTCCAGGCGAAAGCTCGCGAACTCAACCCATCTCGCATCTGCGCATCTGAGGGAACGGCATATCCGAGCCATCTTATCAATGAAATACTGTGGGTCCTCGGCTGTATCGGTACCTGTGAAGACCGGAAGCTTCAGCCTCATAAACTTTGACAGCGATACTGTAATAACCTTTGTAGCTGCAGGGGCAACTGCCTGTACTGTGGGTACCACCGCAGTCTCTGCAACGGGTGGAACCACCTCTGGTCGCTGCGCTCGAAGTATCTCAACTAGAGATCCCATCATCTGGCACATCTCCTGCATACTGGATCCCATCGTCTGGCGCATCTCCTGCACACCAGCCCCTAACATGGCAATCTGATCTGTCATGGCTGGAATAGCCTGCTCAGGCACAACCGGTGTACTACCCGGATCAGTCCTCGTCTCGGACGAGTCAACTCGAATCTCGGCCCTCGCGGCCGCTCTCTGTGCCCTCGTAGTCTTTGACGGCATAATGGCTGAAACGAAAAGTAGGATTCGATAAGGATACGGAAATCGAATCACAAGAATGTATGTACTCAAGAAGGAATTTAAATCAACAAGTCCTAAGGTCGCCTTGGCGGAGTACCGTGTCGTGAGTATGCCGCGGAACATACGCACGCTACGCCACTCTGCTTCAGCTACCTACTCCATCATACCAAGGTCATCCTAGGAACACTCTGAAGGGTAAAACTTACGCTCTGATACCAACTTTGTCACGACCCAAAGTTCGGCCCGTGACCGGCACTTAACCACGTAACGTCTACAGGCGTAACGTGACTAAGTGAACCGAAAACCCAGAAATCAAACCAGTAAAAGTATAGAGTGTCTTAAACTTGAATGGAAGCATTTGCAAAGTGACAAGAAATCTTAAGTAAATAATCACCTAGATAGCAATATACGACGCCGCAGCGAAGATCAAGATCAACAACTGGGAACATCACAGATAGAATAAACTGCATAAGTACAGTCGGCTCACAACGAGCTCGACACCAGAATACAAATAATATACATCATCGTCCTCACACTGTCTCTAAGTCAAGTACATATATGGTAGATGGAGAATACTAGATACAACAATGTACATAACAGAAAGGTAAAAAGATACCGCACAAAACCCACCTATCAGCAAAAGAGCTAGTACACCAACTGTGGGGGTATCTGTGTCAAAGATGTAAGAAGCAGCCTGCCGCGACTACTCCGAAGGGCAACCTGCAAACACTGTGGTGCAACGGGGGTGAGTTGCCAACTCGTGAATAGAGATAACATATAAAGGTAATCGCGAGCATGCACGTACAGCGCTACTCTAACAATATGCCAGCAGATGATATCAATGCGTAATAAGAAGTATGTGCAATAATCATGCAAGTGATCTATCAGGTAATATAACTACAGGATGAGATGCAATAATGAATGCTGAGTATGGGAATATAACATCTACACGGAATGTCAACGTGGAATATAGGTAATTGGTGTCCATCAATGCACCGCAAATCCCAACAACCCAGACGCCGGCACTCCCCTCGGCCCTCAAATCCTGTATATCACTGAAAATCACGAGTGCCCAACATCGGCACCCAAATATCATAAATACTCGTGTCTAGCATCGACACGCAAATCCTCCTATATCGGGCATCCGTCAGTCCGGGTCAGCCCTCTCTCAATATATCGGGCATCCATCAGTCCGGGTCAGCCCTCTCTCAATATATCGGGCATCCGTCAGTCCGGGTCAGCCCTCTCTCAATGTATCAGGCATCCGTCAGTCCGGGTCAGCCCTCTCTCAATGTATCGGGCATCCGTCAGTCCGGGTCAGCCCTCTCTCAATGTATCGGGCATCCGTCAGTCCGGGTAGCCCTCTCTCAATTACATATCGCTCTAGCACCGAGAAAACACATAGTGGGAGCACCGAAATATCATATCAAGGGAACCGGGTTTTTAAATGATTATATATTTGAAATAGCCACGGTTCCCAAATCCAGAAATCACATGTAATCCCAACCAATATGCAAGTCAATGTGATGTGATATGTACATCAAGTATGAATATCATGTCAAGTCACATAAAAGATGAGCTACAGCAAAATGATCCGATGTGATATATGCATCAAGTATGAATGTCATGGCAATTCACATAAAAGATGAGCTACAGCAAAATGATCCGATGTGATATATGCATCAATTATGAATATCATGGCAATTCTAACGGTGTGTGTGTAACATGCAGGATAGTGCTCGTGCAACATGAACTGTTAGTAAGGGTGCGGTGTTCTATCAATTCTACTTTATATACATATAGCAGGGAATGCGGTATGCACTAAATAGTAGCCATGAACAGTCAATGTATGGAAATGTACTATAAGGTCCTATCAGCCCTGGCGTAGAACGCCATGCGGGCGATATCCCCGTAGATGTTAAATCTACTCACCGTAGTCTCTCGCTAGGTATAGCCGATGACTTGTTTCCCCTTCTTCGCGGCGTCCGTCGCACTCGCCTGCGAACCTGGAATTTCATAATATGTCACACATAAGCTCAAAACCATACAACCACGACTTTTAAAGTCAACTAGAAACCCGTGTCGCAAACCAAGCGCGCGTGTGCGCGATTCACTAAAACGTGTGATTACGCGCCTGAAGTCACTCCGACGCGTCGCGATACGCAGAAACCCCAAACCCACACACACATATCACGTGTGTCGCGAATGATTAAAAATACGGGAAATAAGATATTCTACCCCAGATTTTGATACATAACAGATATTATAAAAATATATATACCAAAATAACCCACATAGCAGCAGACTCCAGTGGCCCAAACCTCAACCCCTAACTCACCCATCTGGCCGCAATTTGCGGCCAGAATGCATTTTCCGGCGGCCGATCTGGGGAATTGGGCCCCCAGGTTTGGTGTGTGCACTCAATACCCCATGTGTATGCTACAGTAATTCCAATTTCACTCTGAAACATCTCGGGTAGTAGCAGATCCTACAGAGCCCTATTTCTAGTTAAAAACCCCACTTTTTGCGCTAAAATGAAACTCTATGGTATTTCTGTGCAAACTGAAACAAAACCCTGGCTTAACTAGCTCTGATAGCGCATAATAGAGTTAACCAAGCTAACAAAACTCTAATTTAACATATAAATCACAAATATCCCTCAATATCACTAATAATGCACAAAAACATGATTTTTGCTAAAGAAAACTACAAGTTTATGGAAAAGGAGTGCTAACATGAGTTAATACCTTCAAAAGACCTTATGAAACACCAAAATTCCCAGCTTTTTCCTCAAGTGTGCAGATTTGCCTTCAAACACCTCAAATAGCTCATTTTTCCATGGTTTTGTGATGAAAATGTGTTGATTTGTGTAGGGTTTTGTGTAGGGATCAAGGGAAATGAAAAGAAGAAGAAGAGATGAAGAAAATGATGGGGTTTTCTGCTGGGAATTCTGCAGAATTCAGAAGTGAGGAGAAGAGAGAGAGAAGAAAAGGAAAATGGGGTCAAAAGGTCAAATTCCTACCTAACACCATGCCTCATTTGTTTAATTAGAATTTGAATTATTGAATGGGGTTTTGTTTTGATTAAAGGGGTGGAGAATTAACAAGGAATCATGCAAGGAAAGAATGGCTAACTCTTTATCCTAGGTTACACATGGCTAAGTGTGCAAGTGTACACTACAAAAATGGAAATTTTTCCAATTAGGGTAACATGACTAAAAATAATTAGTGAACCCTATAATTACACATAACCATAAATATAACACTCCCCAACACAATTATCCCTAGCCAAGAAAGAAAATACGATACTCGGGCTATTAAGAAAAACACGCACGATTGCTAATTAACACGAAAACATCCTAAACGAATTTCAAAGTGTTACAGTAGCTGTTACATCCAGCTAGTACCACTGACGGCTTGTGGGTGACTGATGTGATCATCACCTACTGCTGGCGTATTGACGAGTCTTTAGAGTCCCACACAGAAGTTCCCTGATTCAAGCGAAACGAAGTAGGACACATGTGTGACATGTGTGTGGGCCTGATTAAATACGTGTATGTGATACCGTATTGTAATCTGGCAGTTATCTGTTATCGGTTCGGTTATATGTGATATAACCATATTGTCGAATCAAGTGTTGATTCGATAATGTGATATATATATATATATAAATGATATTAGTCGGTCATATGTGATATAACCGGATTATTAAATCAAGTGTTGATTTAATAATGTGATATACATTATATGTGATATAATTATATCTTAACTAATATCATTAGCTCTCTAATTATTCTTCATTATATATATATATATATATATATATATATTAATATATATATATATATAATAATGAAGCATGGCTTGATTTTCTATTTTTGAGAAAAATAGAAATGAGGTGTAAATTGAGAGCATGGTTGCAGGCATGGGAGTTATATTTGTTTATTCATCTTGACTCACTATTCAAGTATGGTTGCAATTTTATAATGCAAAATTCCATGCTTGAATGAGTAGGGGTCAAGTGTTGCCATTCATTCTAGTCTCATTCTCAACACTTAGCCATTTTGCTTGTTTTGCTCCCATAGTTGCTCTCTAGCTTCTTCTTCTTCCTCAATCCCATGGTTCAAGCTTCAACCCTCATATGTGATGTGAACCATGAAGCTTGAACACAAACTAGTGAGCAAATTAAACCCCTACTTCACCATCACACATTAGATTAGCAATTTGATGTGGAGTGTTGCCTTCACTAATGAGATTAGTGAAGGGTTAGCTTGAACTTGTGGACTTCGGGTGGATCGTCTTTGGTGTGAAGATCACAAAGGAGGTTCGTTCAACTCGAAAAGGAGCCTAGTAGAGTCGCATGGACTTCAACATGGAGCTATTGAAGAGAAGGACTCGAACTACAAAGGTTGTATGCTCTTTTCTACTCTTTAGTTCATCACATCACAAAGGCAAACCCTAAATAATCTAGTAAAGTTCTTGTTAGTCTAACTTAGCACCTAATAAAATTAAAATTTGGCATGCTTGATGCCTCTAGAACCTCATGGTGGTGCTAAGGTCGACTTTCATGATATCAGAGCCAAGCCAGAACATTACGGTAACTTGTAACGACGTTAGAAATCTGCCGTTTTTGTCGCGCAAAAACTGCCGATAAAAACAGTTTCAAAAATGATGTTTTGAGTTGTTTGCACACCTCGCGGGCTCACGGTTTGAACCGAGAAGCCGCGGGGTGGAGCGTGCGCACCCTGGGGACAGCCCGGAGGGGACCGAACGGCTGGGCCCACTCCCCAAGTCCACCACAAGGTGGTATTGGCGATGGGGACCCAAAACTGCCCCACCTTAGGCAGTTTTGGGTCTGCCTCACCCCCTGGCCATCTCGTGGTGGCCTCGGGGGTAGGGTACCCCTCTAGGCCCCCCATTCGATAGTTAATTTTGGTATCTTCGCCCCCACGAAGATTCGGGCGGGTTTTGAGTTCGTTTCGACTCTCGGATTGGCTTAAAACCATCGGTTTTGAAATTTTAGCTCACTGGATTTTTCATGTCTTGGAAAAATTGGTTAAGTTTACTAATTGCGTGCGGAATTCTAATGTCTCGGTTACTTTACAAGCTTTGTGATGTGTGTGATACAATTATTAGAATCCGGATTAATTAGTTTTATGAAAACTAGTTAATATATTGTAAAGCTTGTCGTTTAGTCTCAATTGATCGATTGCCACGAAATTTTGATTCGGATCAAAACTCCGTCACAATTGCGTATTGTACGCGATCAATTAAGTCGGGAATCTTGTTGAATTATCCGACAACCAATTGAAAAGTTTTTTCAATTTGAGACTAAAATGCAAGTTTTATAAGTTAGGCATGAAATCCGGAATATGAGATATTCCGGGTTTATGATGTCTAAGAAAATTACGGATTCTAATTATTGTAGTTTTCTGTTTCTTTTTCTGCGACCGTAAGTGTAATATGTGGGGTATCCCAATCTCATTGCTATATGTCAACGAGTTTTAGAGATACGCATATTTACTTACGTTGATAATATGTGATATCATGTGCTGCTGTTGATATGATTTATTGGATCGTCGTGAAAGAATAGCCGGGGGGTTTTATGTGAGATGGGGTTTTTTATTTTCATTCATGTAAAATATGTATGTAATATTCTTTTATTGGGGTACTTCCGGGTTGAGGATGATGTCACCACTGTTGTATATTATTTACTTTTCCGCATTAGGATAGACCCAAGGTGTGGAGCACAAGTAACCGGGTTCTAGAGTCCAGTGGGAGATCATCTCAAGGAGTTGAGACCGGGTCTCCTAACTCTAGAATTGGCAGGGTTTCTTGCCGCTCTCGCAGGGGTCTAGGGATGTGGGTTTGGCTATTCATCACGACTGTGGAATTCGTGTTTTGCATTATTGGTTAAATTTAAAACACAGACATCCTAGTATATCCAATATTTCATATGTTGCTTCTGCTGCTTGATTCTGTGATGTTGATCATATAACCGCGTGAGACGAATGTAATATTATATATATGATATATAATAAACGTTGCTTATGTTTTGCACCCGCGCTAGTCCAGCCCCCGCTCTGCCTGTAGTTAAGTAACCTAACGGTGCATGACGGGGCCCAGTGGCAAATGCGGATGGCATAAGCGTACGTTCTATTTTCGTTTCATTTTTCTGTAATGTTTAGGAAACATTAACTGATGGGACTTCATTAATGAGATTAATGAAAAGAAAGAAACCAAAAGATGTTGTAGAATCAAATTTTAAAAAAGGGTAGCTCTAGTTCTTGTTTTGCATAGTGATATTCCTTGATGAATATCCAGCACCTCATTAGAAGAGGAAAAAGCCGAGATCCTTTCACCGGGAGTGACCTCTTTAGAGAAACGATGTCACGCTCCGCTTCCCAAAATACGGGATACGAGGGATGACTAGGCCAGCCATGCTCCTATGATCAAGAAATAATCCCGCCGTAGTCACACTTCGGCTTCTAGCATTACATGGTAGTTAATAAACAATGCTTGAGTAAAGGAAAAATCATAGTTCACGACTTTATTACATTGCAATTTAAAAGAGTTCGAGGTACATTTATTTCATAGAATAAACAACTAACCAATAAAACAAATGCTGAAATCAAAGAAAGTAGCGCTGGTGGTGCAGTCTAGATCTCCGCAATCTCGAAGGATAAGTCCTGCTCCTGGGTTGGATCCACTTCGTCCTCTGAGCATACACACTCAGGTCGTCAGGGCGACACATATAGCAATAAATATGTATAATAGGCGTGCAGTATTATTAAACATGGGGAGTACAATGGATTTGCAAAACATGTATATAATAACATCAACTGAAAATGAATAGTGCACTATGAGTAAGATGTCGGTGAACTAAGCAATGTATATGTCACTACTTAACGGTCATTAAGTCCATGAAATCAATTGGTGGAGAGGATACTCGTGTTTAATAAGGGTCTCGTGCATGCCCGAGACTACGGTCCGCTGTGCCCGGGACATAACCCTGTCAGCCGTGCCGCTAGGCCCATGACCTAAAGTGTGTGTGTGTGTGTGTATAAATATCAGTGATAGTGAATGATCATCCTCTAAATCACTGTACCTTGCTAAATACGAGTTCAATTCCACCTTGATTTCCCCATTCCCCGGGTTATGGTATGTATTCATGAATTAGATAGGTTGTGGACAATACGTATCACTGTCGTTTTCAATCACTTTTTCCACTTATCAATATCACTGTCGTATTTGCCACAATCCAATCACTAATCATTAATATATCGACAATGCAAATTATTCACTATGCGGCAGGTATAACTCAAGCATGGAAAATATGTATAAATGCACTGAATAGGTATTCATTATACTATAACGACTAATGCCATATAACTCGCAAAATTCACAGTAAATCATACGCTTAGAATTGACCAAAACAATATAAAGGGCGTATGAAGCACACTGGATTATCTAAACAATAAAATTTATTTCAGGTCAATTGGAGTTCAGGTTAGAGAATTATCATCGTTCGAAGGTAGCGATCGATTTCTGGGATTCCAGTTCCAGAACTGGAAGCCCAACTTCGCGCGCATTTTATCAGTAATAAAGTTTAGATTCAGCTTTTTCCCCAGTTGAATAAAATTTAGTTCTACTAGTTAAGTTTCCAACGCACCAAACGTATTATCAATCGCACCTCTACATCAGAAGTTATGTTCAGATTAAAGTGACAATGTAATGAACATTTCTGCAGAAACTGCAGAACGCACTGACATTCTAAAATACAATTTAAATACCAAACGACCGTAAAAATGCACGGGACCGATTTCAGGAGTTCTCTAATTAAGTTATCTACGCGACCATATGAGGCTCCATGCATTTTCAGTTTTAAGCAGGTGTGTACAGGTGCTTAGAATTCAGTTTCCCCCATAGATTGCTACCCCGGACTGCAGTCCAGAATAATAAATCTATACAGTTTTCACTATTTAAACCACCCGATTATCTGTGATAGTATACATGGATTCATAGATTATTCAGTTATCTTCACAACGAGCCTAAGCACGCCACGATCTGATTTTTTTATAATTTATTATGAAGCTAACAAGGCTGCATGATCAAAAAATTCAGTTTTGACGATGCATCCTGAGTGCATCGTATTATGTTTGGAACTTCAATAATTTAACACCAATTTTATACACTCTACCAGATAACAGTACATGGATCCTTTAAATCATAAATTTGGGAAATTTCAAACGAGGTTTTGGTTCAAGACAATTGATCGAGAACGTAGTATACACATGAAATTATCGATCGGAACTTCGTGTTTCGTCTAATCAATTCAAACGGGATTGATCCCCCGATCCCTACATGTATTAACCCTGGGTTATAGTCCCGATTTCAAATGATCACGCATAACTCCAATCCATTACAGGTCGTAGTAGAAAACTAGTTGATAACAATACGACAGACACACACCGAATTTCAATTGTCTCATTTGTTTCTAATTGAAATTAAAGAATACCAATTCCAATTGTCTAATCCATTTCAATTGTCTCATAGGTTCAAGATATAGCATGATAAGCAAGTAGAAGATACTTGCCTTAGGCGAAGGTGGCACGGCAACGACGACGAGCACGATCATGGCACGATGCGCGCTCGACTGGGCTAGATCGGAGTACTTGGGCTCAGCACTGGCGTGGAGGCGGTCATGGCAGGGGTTTCCAGCGACTCCGTCGAAGTGCTCGAGTGCAGAGGGGCTGCCAGCAGCGAACTCAGGCGGCTCTGGGATTGGAGATGGTGAGTCGGGGAGCTCAGGGCTGCAGGGGATCGATGCAGTGGCTCTGGCTCTGGCTCTGGCGAGGTCAGCTGAGGCGACGGGTCGGAGTTCAGGTGAGGTGCAGGGACGAGGGAGTTTGGGTTCGTCGGCGAGATGCAGGGGTCGGTGTTGATGGTGGTGAGTGCTCGGGTTGGTGGTGATGAAGATGAGGCGAGGGTGTTGGCGGTTGAGGTGTTGGGAAGGAGGAGAGGGAATGTTGAGGTGCTCGGCGGGCAGTGGTCGGAGCTGGGGAGTTTGGGTTGGGGTGCGTGGGTGCTGTTGGCTCGATGTTGGAGGAAGGCAGAGGAGAGTGAGAAGAGAGGGGAGATGAAGGAAGAGAACGGGGGAGTGAGAAAGAGACGTTGGAGAGAAGAGGGAAGGCAGGTGCGGGGATCCCGGGTTCGTTGGCGACGAGATCACGTCGACTTGGAATCGTTCTCGCGGAGGTGAGCACGAGGAAGCGGAGTCGTGGAGGGGGAGAGTCGCTGGGCCTTGGAGCTGTTGGGGGTGACGCGAGGGACGCGGTCGTCGTGGGGCGTGCGCGGTTCATAGGAGATGCGCGCGAGAAGCGGGGGATCGTGGGGGAGCCGTTGGGGAGAAATGGCGGGAAAAGAGGGAGCGGGGGAGGAAGACGAGGGAGCGGGTCGGGTTGGGTTGGCTGGTTCGGGTCGGGTAGAAAATAAGAATGGGTTAGGGATTTTAGTTTGGATTTTGTGTTTGGGAAATTAATTTAAAAAATATAAATATATATATATATATATATAAATGAAATAAATTTGGATTAAATTCTGGAAAAAAAAATACGGAATTTTTTTGTTTTTTTGGAACTGGGGATTTACAAACTAGAAAATGCTACAACCCACTCGGTTTTGTCTTTTGACTGATTCTCTAGTTCTTGCTTTGCGTAGTGGTATTCATGAATATCCAGCACCTCATTCGATGAGAAAAGAGCCAAGATCTCTTCACCGGGAGTGACCTCTTTAGCGAAACTAGAAAAGCCTAAAAAAAACACTCCTTTATAAAATCACTAGATTCTACAACGATATCAAGTTCATTACGCTCATGGTTTTCTTAAAAATTTGTGTAGCCCTCCGTCATTTCAGATAAGTACTATTTAGTATTCGTGCTGCGTTTATTGGCCTTCGTCAAGGCGTAGTGTGCGGTAGCTGATTAGTGCTTATCTGCCAGCATGTAATGCGATTGGATTAGGGTAGTCGTACGTCGTTGTTTGGCCTCCGTCAAGGGTCGTGCGGGTGGGTCTAATTCAATCAAGAAATGAACGGGTTGAACTTGACTAGCGACCTATGGGTAGTTTGGCCTCCGTCAAGGTCATAGGACGCTAGGGGTAAAAACATTATCGGGAATTTCAAGTGTTGAAATTTACAATGAGATTGCATACCTTCTATATGATAGTTGGATCCCAATACCCCCTGCAAGTAAGAGTTACTCCTGGAAGAGTTTTGCATTTTACAATTAGCTAATCCAGTAGGTGTCTAGAAAGGTGTCAACGGGGTTATGCCTCTGGGGAAACGAGATTTATTTTAATTAGGTCCGTGCGAAAGCACGGGGAAACTCCCTCAGAGTACCGATACCTGCCTGGCCGAAGCCTGTAGGGTGTAATTAATCCCGGCTAATCTTACCTTTTAGGGTTTGAAGGAAGATTTGATAAAAACAGTGGGAGACATCCTGATTAGATAAAATAACTAATCTAATCTTAAAAAGAGCGCACGCAAAGTGATTATCCTTCTCTCTCTCCTGGTAGCGACCAATGACATGCCTTAATCAAGATAATAATATGGATGTTTTTACCGAACATTCTTATTATACCGGGCTAGGTTCCACTCTATCTTATGATTGTCATAAGACTGAGCAAGGAATAGGGGAATATTCGGATTCCCACGCCACCCAAACGAAGAAAAAGCATGTTGATGCATTGTCTTCGGGTGTGTTCGTTACGAAGAACCGTTTCTCAGTTTACTCTACGTCCTGAGTATTGGATACCGAATCAGGATCCCACACATGTAATTTGTTACATGGGCTATAGAAAGGTGGAGACTGGAAAATGGTGATATGTCTCTAAGTGGTAGAGAATGGTGCAATTGTTGCAGCCAAAACAGTTGGCAGATATCACCTAGTGTTACCAACTGGTAATACATTGATTCTAAGCGACTGTTATTCCGTACCAAAATATTGTGAATATTTTCCTAAATCAAGTGTTGATTGGGTAAGGTACGTTGTATAACAGTGTATACGTTCTGATTCAAACTACAGTTCTAAACGTACATAACACACACAAGAGGAATAGTTCAGAAATGAACGAAGTCTTCTTGAGGCATTATGGACTAGGTCATGTCGATGAAACAAGACTAGCTGAAGTTCCATAAGGATGCATATTTGAATCCGTTCACATTTACATCTTATGAAACTTTCCAGTCATGTCTCAAAGACTTGGTGACCAAATCTCCGTTTACTGGAAATGGAGAAAGAGCTACTGAACTCTTGGACAAATACATAGTGATGTATGCGGACCTATGTCTACACATGACAGGGATGGTTCCGCGTACTTTATTACATTCACCGATGTTCTCTCAAGATACGAACATGTGTTCTTGTTGAAACACAAATCTGAATGTTTTGAGAATTTCAAGGAATATAAGTACGATGTTGAGAACCAAATGGGTAAAGGTATTCATATCCTTCGATATGATCGGGGAGAAGAATACTGGAGCACGGAATTCCGAGACTATTTAGAAGAGAATGAGATTGTCTCTCAGTTTAATCCTCCGTATACACCACAGCACAACGGTATATCGGGATGGAGGAATCGCACCCTATGAGATATGGTGCGCTTAATGATGAGTATTGCTGAGTTGCCTATTTCCTTTCAGGGACATGCACTTGAGAAGATGCATACGTATTGAATAGAGTTCCGATCAAATCCATTGCCTACCACTCTATATGAGATATGGAATGGGAAGAGACCATCTCTTAAACGAGTTAAGATATGGAGTTGTCCAGGCTATGTTGAAAAGCGAAATCCGGACAAGCTCGAGGCAAGGTCGGTTCTGCGCAAGTTTGTAGGATATCCTAACCATTCGCGAGGGAATATCTTCTACCAACCGAGGAACAAAAGATGTTTTGTTTCTCGACAGACCACCTTTTTAGAAAAGGAATTTCTTGTGGAAGAAATTAGTAGCAAAAGGTAGAACTGGAAGTAGTTCTAGTAAACACAAACTATAACTGACGATTTGTTGGAACCGGAGGATTCAATAGTCCCTGACGAACCGAAGCCACTCCGCAGATCTAGTAGGGTTCCTCATCCACCTGAGAGATACTACGGTTTTCTCGTAGATGGTAGGAGCGAGGATTGCATCATGGAGATGATGACCCAACTAGTTTCGAGCAGGCCATCACAAGTGGAGACTATGTGAAATGGTTGGATGCTATGCGATCTGAGATGGAATCCATGTACACCAACAAAGTGCTGACTTTGGATGTTACTCCTGAAGGGGTAAAACCCATTGGGAGAAAGAGGATCTTTGAGAAAGATAATTTGGTGTAGATGAAAAAGTTGAGACTTTCAAAGCTATGCTTAAGTCCATCAGGATCCTACTTGCCATTGCTGCATACCATGACTACGAAATCTGGCAGACTGCACGTCAAAACCGCTTTTCTAAATGGTGATTTAGAAGAGAGCATATATGACACTGCCAGAGGGCTTCGTAGACAGTGGGAGCAGTGGAAGCATGTGCAAGCTGCTTAAATCCATCTACGGGTTAAAGCAGGCATCGCGGAGATGGAACATCTGTTTTAATGAAGCTGTCAAAGAGTTTGACTTCATCAAAAAGATAGATGAACCATGTATAAATAAGAAGGTTGTATAGAGTATGGTTGACTTCCTCGTATTGTACGCGGATGACATACTCTTGATAGGAAAGGGTGTTCCTATGCTATACTCGGTCAAGCACCTCTTATCACATAGGTTCTCCATGAAAGATCTAACTGATGTCTCCTACATCCTAGGGATATAGATCTATAGAGATAGATCTAAATGGATTTGGGATTGTCCCAATCCAGGTACATAGACACCATGCTAAAGGGGTTTAGTATGGATGATTCTAAGCGTGGTAATGTACCCGCTTGTTCAGGAATCACTCTCTCCAAAGAGATGTCTCTCGAGACTGATTTGGAGAGGGCTCGCATACAAGAGATACCCTATATGCTTTGGCAGACGGGTCAATCATGTATGCGATGTTATGTACCAGACCAGATGTAGCTTACTCACTAGGTGTAGTGAATAAGTATCGAAAAGATCTTTAGGAAATCCACTGGACAGCTGAAGAACGTTCTTAAGTGCTTGAGAAGGACTAAAGAGATGTTCTTGGTGTATGGTAACGGTGAACTCCAGATGGAGTCCTTTACCGATTCAAGCTTCCAGAGTGATAAGGACGAATGAAAGTCGGTCTCGGGTTTTTTCTTTACCCTCAGTGGAGGGACGGTATGTTGGAAGGGTTCCAAGCTATATACCGTAGCAGACTCGTTGATAGAGGCTAATTACATCGCTACCAACGATGCTACCAAAGAGGTTGTCTGGATGAAAAAGTTCATATGATGAACTTGGTTCCTACCATTGGGCATCCAGTACCTGTGTACAGGGATGACAATGGAGCTGTGGTTTTGGCCTAGGAACCCCGGTCCCGTCAGTGATCCAGACATATTCTTAGACAGTATCACCTGATCAGGGAGATAGTTGATCTCCGGGAGATCGAGGTCAGGAGAGTTGGCATAGAGGATAACACAGCGGATTCACTCAGCGAGGCCATCCCCCAGATGCTATTCGAGAGACTTTTGGGACATTGGGTTTGAGATACTACAACAACTGGTCTTAGCGCAAGTGGGAGATTGTTAGGAATATGTATGCCCTATAGGCTTTATTGATGATATAGTGGATGCTTGGACATATATATAGAGGACTTTCTTGCTCAACATGATAGTATGCTATCAGATTATCTTTATCTTAACATGTAGACTGGTATTTATATTGTCTGTCTCTTACATGTTGATAAAGCCCTTAGGATATGTACTTGACTACCAGGATTATGATGAGATCATACTAGTAGGGCCAGGGTGGTCCAAAAGTACACCCTTTAATCAGTTCCTAGTCGTGGGAATATCGAGACTAGGGCATCGATATTCCAGAGTAGACTAGTGTGTACGTTTCTTGTCCCTTAGAGGGCGATAGTTGATCCCACAACCATTAGTGTGTGACATCAAAGATTGTACACAGGTGCTCATTGGAGAATGGGTACACCGAATAGGACTCGCCGAGGACTTCTATGTGGTAGTATACCTATCGTCAGATAGCAGTCATCTGGTGACACTGGTACAGGTTAGTCTGTAGACCCGAGATCGTCATAGAGTCTTGTGTGGCTCCCACTGTGCTTTGATTTCCTCCCTACCACGGCTCAAAGGAGTTGTGCAAATAGGTGGATTTTGGGTACAGTCCCGAGTCACATGGAGGCAATGAGCGATAGGAGGGGTTTCGTCTCTCCCGGTATTGTGGTTTGATGTTGCACTATGCTCGATTGGCTATAACTGGAAGTCCCTGGCCAGGGCTACTGCCGAGATTTACTGATAAGTGTTATCAGTAGTTTCTCGAACCGTTATAGGCCAGACATCGGCATGACTTATCACGTTACTGGGGACTGACGTTTACCACCCCTAGACATGATATGAGACATATCAGACGAAGAGACCGGACTGTACGGTAGTGTTACTGATAGGCTTCATAGAGACTATGGACGAGCTTGCTTGTTGATCTTCATATCGCTCAATACCCGGGTAGCCGTTACGTCCAGCTAGTACCGCCGACGGCTTGTGGGTGACTGATGTGATCATCACCTACTGCTGGCGTATTGACGAGTCTTTAGAGTCCCACACAGAAGTTCCCTGGTTCAAGCGAAACGAAGTAGGACACATACGTGATATGTGTGTGGGCCTGATTAAATACATGTATGTGATACCGTATTGTAATCTGGCAGTTATCTGTTATCGGTTCGGTTATATGTGATATAACCATATTGTCGAATCAAGTGTTGATTTGATAATGTGATATACAGATAAATGATATTAGTCGGTCATATGTGATATAACCGGATTATTAAATCAAGTGTTGATTTAATAATGTGATATACATTATATGTGATATAATTATATCTTAACTAATATCATTAGCTCACTAATTATTCTTCATTATATATATATTAATATATATGATATATATATATAATAATGAAACATGGCTTGATTTTCTATTTTTGAGAAAAATAGAAATGAGGTGTAAATTGAGAGCATGGTTGCAAGCATGGGAGTTATATTTGTTTATTCATCTTGACTCACTATTCAAGCATGGTTGCAATTTTATATTGCAAAATTCCATGCTTGAATGAGTGGGGGTCAAGAGTTAACATTCATTCTAGTCTCATTCTCAACACTTAGCCATTTTGCTTGCTTTGCTCCCATGGTTGCTCTTTAGCTTCTTCTTCTTCCTCAATCCCATGGTTCAAGCTTCAACCCTCACATGTGATGTGAATCATGAAGCTTGAACACAAACTAGTGAGCAAATTAAACCCCTACTTCACCATCACACATTAGATTAGCAATTTGATGTAGAATGTTGCCTTCACTAATGAGATTAGTGAAAGGTTAGCTTGAGCTTGTGGACTTCGGGTGGATCGTCTTTGGCGCGAAGATCACAAAGGAGGTTCGTTCAACTCGAAAAGGAGCCTAGTAGAGTCGCGTGGACTTCAACCCAGAGCTATTGAAGAGAAGGACTTGAACTACAAAGGTTGTATGCTCTTTTCTTCTCTTTAGTTCATCACATCATAAAGGCAAACCCTAAATAATCTAGTAAAGATCTTATTAGTCTAACTTAGCACCTAATAAAATTAAAATTTGTCATGCTTGATGCCTCTAGAACCTCATGGTGATGCTAAGGTCGACTTTCAGTTTCCTCGCGTTGCTCTCCGACGCCGAGGGAGTTTCTTCGTATTTTAACGACGTGTGAGAAACTATGTGGCAACTCGCAACATAATCCTCGAATTCTTCTGACGAGTTGTTCCCCTCATCATTGTAGCTGTCTCCGTTCTAAAGGATATGGTTGAGAAACTCTTCGAGAGTGACTGGGGTCCGCACCTTCTGGTTGTACTCCTCCAGCGCATCAATGTACTGTTGCAGGTCCGTACGCTCTTTATCAGGCTGTACGGGCTTCTTGGTCTTCTTCTTTTTCTTTGAAAACTTTGAAGGCTTGACCTGGGTGTTTTGCCCATCATTACCAGCTTTCGGTGTTGAGCGCGGTTTGAGCATCCCCTCAATGATCTCGGGCTCTAGCGGGATTTTCCATTTGATCGCCGTACATGCTTGAAAATCCTTCAGCATTCTCTTAGTTTTAGCTGAAAGGACAACTTCCCACGGAGTTTCTTCTACAAATGAGCTTGATGCCCCCGGCGTATCCACCTTTTTAAGAGCGTGCTATTGTGGCGGGTTTACCTTCCAGTTTTCGGACAGCACGAACTTGCCTTGTTGGTATTGGTCCTTAACCCAGTTTTTGAAGATGTAGCAATCTTCAATTGGGTGACCCATTAGTCTGTGGTAGAGGCAGTAGTTGGGACTGTTGACGTCGCCAGGCTGCAGTGGGTGTCTCGGATCCGGCAGAGTAATGAGCCTGTTGCGCACCGCCAGTTCGAACAGTCTCCTCGTTTTATCCCGGGGAAACGAGTAAGGACGACTCAACTTCTCTTCGAGGGATCGGCGTGTGTTGCTTTGGCGAGCAACCGGTTTCGGGTCACTCGATTGTTGTTGAGCGTTGGCAACGAAGGTCGCTTTCTTTTTGCCCTTTTCATTCCGGAGATCCGTTTTTTAAGAGGACGGCCTATGGCTCATCTGGTCCATTTGGGCCAGCTTGTCAATCAAGGCCTGGAAGGTGGTCGGCTTGAAGAACAACATAAATTGGGATATAGTCGCCTGAGGATCGAGGGTCCCTACGAACATGCCCACGGCAGGAGCTTCTTCTATTCTTTGTTCGCATTTTGACCATACGATCCGCCATCGAATTGCGTATTGAACCCAGGCCTCTTATGGCTTCACCCTGGCATTGATTAATGCCGTGATCGGGGTGCGCTCGCGAACCGCTGTGTGAATAGTAATTCCATCTCCGTGAATGTTTTGACAGAGGCATTTGGGATCTCGGAGTACCATTCAAATACCGTCTCCAACAAGCTGCCAACAAACTGGCGAAGCAGCAGTTTGTCGTCGCCCAGTTCTGATGACTTGGCCAGCCGCTTCACTCGCTTAATGAGCTCATATTTGTTGAGCTATGTAGTCATCAAGGGCAGCCTTGGAGATTGTCTCTTCCTGGGCTGCTGAGATAGCCGGAGGAGGGTTTGACGTTTCCCCTCTGTCGTCTTCGATGATTATCGGAGGGTCTTCGGCTGGAGGTTCCGGCTGGATTATCATCCCAACCATGTCTTGGAACAGATGTGCCATCTGCTTTTTATTAGCGGTATGTTCCGCGGCCTCCTTATCCTTCCTTTCTAGCACCCTCCGCAGGAACTCGGTGTCGGTCTCTTGTTCCCAGCATTGCTCAGACGTTGATTCCAGGCTTTCTTTCTGCCCAGTGAGTGCTGACATTTTCATCAGCATTTCTTAGAGCTTTTGTTGCTACTCCTGAGTTTTTGTCAAGGACCGAGTGAGTGGTCGATGACCTACGGAAGCACGGCTTTCCTCTTTTCCGGAAGCCATGTACACTATGTGCACGATCATGCCCCCAAGTCTAGGTCCAGTGCCTTTGGAATTCGCCATAGGCAATGGGGTTTTCTCCGGCCTTCTCCTTTTGTGGGAGGTTGAATTCGGAGGGGCCATTGTAACAGGCACCCATGTAGACGATGCCTTCCATGGTACGACGGAGGGATGGTCCTCCTCTTGCTAAGCCTTCGTTTTCTTCAGTCGGCGAGAGTAGTCTTTATCGATCACAGAATCTTGGACCTTCCGCCAGACTCTGTGGATTTTGGAGGACAACCGATGAGGGGGTTGCTCAGGCTTTTCCTGCATCATGTTTTCAGCAGGCGGGGGAGACTTCTTCAATATAGCTCTTAGGGAGTTATTTCGCACTTTCCTGAGCGGATCGAAGTTGTTCCCAGTTGGAACAGCAGCGTCAATTTCCACCATTGGAGATGGTTGGGTAAGTCCAGAGGGGGAACTGCCCCCATCTTTCCTCACTCGGCGCCAGTGGCGATGTCGAGCATGTCTTGCAGATGGGATTGCCTCAGTTGTGGGAGTGGCTTCGTCATGCCCCCTGCTTTGACGAAGGGCTACTGCCGGTGCCATCCTGTCGAAGACTGACGTCCGTTGAGAGGGGATGGTCAATCTTTCGAAGGCCGACTTTCTGGTAGGGGGAGCATTTTTTACGACTTCATACGTAGCAGGAGTTGGAACGGCCAGTCTTGTGAAGACCGATCCTTTAGTAGGAGAAGCCCCTTTGACGACTTCATCTGCCGAAACTGGAATGGCTATCCGCTTTGGAATAACCCCTTCACGTATCGCGAGCCTTTTTGCGGGCCCACTTGAGCTACGGCTCAGCCTGTTAAAGACTGAGGCGTTAGAATTGGACGACCCGTTGAGAGGGGCCGTAAAGATTGCAAGTCGATCGAAAACCGACTTCTTGGGAGTTTCTTGTGATGGCACTGGGGAACTGAAGCTTGTAGGCGGGATCATGGTCCTAAAGAACAGTCCAGTGGTGACCTGAGTCACCTGTTCCACTGGCATTGCAAAGATGGAGGCTACTTGGAGCCCGTAAGTCACTCCTCCAGTCAGGGCGGCGCGAGAATTGCTTTTGCAGTTGGTGCAGCTGGAAGCCATTGATGTTCACTTCTTCTTTCTGCACAGGAGAAAAACACCAAATCTTAGTACCTCGAATCCAAGGGCAACCATAGCAGAACCGCGATTTGTTCGCAAACACGACACACGAAGTGTGGAGTGGAAAGAGGAAAAGGTCCCACCGGGCGTGCTAGAACCTGTTTACCACCGAAAACAGAGATGAAACCGCGTAAGTTGTCTTGCCTGAATTTGGGGGCAGATGCTATTTGGATTTATCCGTCCATCTCTCCTAAGATGCCAAGTTGATTTATGGCACCGTATATCGGAGATTTGGACGGATGCGGCCGTTGTAGCAGATTTCGTCAGATTCCCCTTCGTTTGCGAGGGGTTTTTGATTGTGGGAACGCTCTTCCCTGCAGGCGCAAGCCCCTACAGTTAATTACGTTATCGCATCACGATAATAAGTCAACCAATGACCTCCCCGCCGGAACAACGCTCCGTCTCGGAAACAAGTCAACCAATGACCTCCCCGCCGGAACAACGCTCCGTCTCGGAAACAAGTCAACCAATGACCTCCCCGCCGGAACAACGCTCCGACCCGGAAACAAGTCAACCAATGACCTTCCTGCCGGAACAACGCTCCGACCCGGAAACAAGTCAACCAGTAATCTCTTGATTCATCTCGACCCCCAGGGAAATCAGTGTCCCTGCGCAAACCTCTCAACCCGTAAAAAGAAAACTCTCTCGTGAGATCCTTACGACTCTCAAGAGAAAACGCACTTAGGAGTCCTTACGACCCCTAAGGAGAAATTACACCTACGAGATCCTCTCGACTCGTGGGGAGAAACGTCTTTATGAGACCCTCACGGCTCATAAAGTTGAAAAGTCTTAGGCAGCAGACCTAAACCTGTTTCCTAAGCCATCGCTATCCTATAAGGAGTTCAAGATGAACTGTTATCTACCATCTATAGGCCACATTTGCTAAAGTCACATGCCAATGACACGACAAAGAAAAGAAGACGATAGTATGAGATAAAATATGTCTTTTATTCATGAATTCAAGTGAATACAAAATACATTTCACAAAGGAATCAAAATGAATACATGCTATTCATAAACCGTAAGTTTACAGTAAAAAAAAGGGGTACAAAGACGGTTATTGAGGAGGGGGCGTTTTAAACAAATCAGCCAGCTGCTCGTGCGCTCCTCTCAATCCTTTCTCGTAATCGGCCGCCGCGGCCAACTCCGCTTCGACTTGGACCCGTTGTCGCAAACAAGACGAAAGCTTTTCATCGGTTCCTAGCATGGTAGCTTCGCAGTCCTGCACCACCCGCTCGGTAGAGTCAAGCGTCTGTCTCAGCGTCAACCCATCCGAGATGCATCGCTGGAGATTGTCGAAGACGGCTTTTAACAGCGCAGCATTCACTTCAATCTGAGCGCGTAACCGGGCAGATTCGCTTGAAGCTACTTCATGTTCCTTTCGCCTCAGGGTCGCCTCTTGTTCAAAATGGCGGATGAAAGGAACACTACTCTCGACCCACGCAGCCCGCTGGGAGTTCAAAGCTAATACTTCAGGAGCGAGACGCTTGAGCTCAATCTCGTGCAGGCAAGCCTCGATCTTTCTACAGTAATTAACCCAAGACTCGACGACACCTTCATCATGGAAGTTCACGAGCATCGCCAGCATAGGATTAACCTCAGCAGAAAAATCTGCAGCGGATGTGAGGGCCTCGGCGTCAAGATCCTCGACGAATTCGCTCAACATTTGTCGGCTATTCATAGCACCCCGGGAAGATGGGCGTTTAGCAAAAGGCCCTGCCGGCATTAAGATGCAAGACTCAAAGGGAGCTGGAGCCGGTGCGATTGCTGCAAAACAAATTATGGTCAAATGTCGACTCAGGAGGTAAAGCAAATACATGAGCGATGGAGTCTACTATACCGGTTGTGGCAGATGGCAAAATTGGGAGTACCGGAGGCGCGGCTATTCTCTCGTCCCCTCCTCTGATCTGTGACGCTGCGATCAATACAAGGAAGACTTAGCAACAATATGGCTATTCATAAAAAAAGGGAGACAATAGCTGAAAGATATACTAACCAATACCAACAGGCGGAATGACTTCCGACTGGAAGGAGAAATGCGGGTTCAACACCTGGTATAGATGGTCGAAAAGGACTCCTGCAGAGTTGCGACAATATATTGTCAATACAAGGAAGATGGTGTTCATAGTTAAACTAAATAAATCGCAAACCTATACCTTCCAGCATTTTGGAGGACATAGGAGAAGGCGAGGGAACAACAACCGTCATGGCGGTGGCCGGAGATGCTTCAGATGGCACAATCTCAACGTTCACTGCACCTACAAACAAAATATCTTCAGAAGAAGCTGAACGGGATTGAGAAACAAAAAGAGAACAGTGAGCGCGCTGCGGATAGTGCCATACTCACACAAGCCTTCGCTGTAGGGAGCATGGGGCTCCTAGCCGAGTACAACGTCAGCAGAAAAGAGCGACTTCTTCTTTTCTGTGAGCGAACGCCGGCGGCCGATGATACGAGCTTGCGCTTGACGGGCATTTTTGGGCCACGAGTCCCGATCTCCGTACCCACGCCAGACTCCGGGGATGCTGCAGCTACCATTTCTACAGGAACACGGGGTAGAGGCTGCTCAGGAAAGGCGCGCGGGACCGCAACCGCAGCAGTTTCCCTTAAGGAAGGACCAACAGTGGTCCGTCGCTTTAAGGGGACAGCTGGATTACCGGCGGGGACCGCACCCTTGTGATCGAGCAGTAACCGCCTTTCTTCCCTAATAACATCACCCGTAGCATGCTGGTACCACGCCACGTATGTGTTCGAGGCTTTTGGAACGCAACTCGGCTCACTGATAAAAAAGTTGGACCCGGTGTTTAGCCACATGAAATGGTGCAGCGCGCTGCGGATACCCTCTTCCATAGTAGCCGGCTCAACTAAAAAAGCCTCAAGCGGGACACCCTGATCGTAACTCGACTGTTGAGAAAAACGGTGTGGGTTGTACCTCATGAACAACGCCGAGTCATTCTGCCTGAACACTAAAAAGCCTGGCCTGATTGAATACAAATGCAGAATCTCCCGAGCCTTCAATGTAGGAGCCCTGTCTTTGAAGGTGTCGCGCAACGGCTGCACCATTTTAGAGGATTCCTTGCCAACAGTTAAGACCTTATCAACGAAAGTCATTCTATCCCCGACCATACGCGGGCAAAGGACCAGACCTCGAGCCTCTCGCTATGACGGATCTAAAGCAGAAGCGTCAACTAGAAACATAACCCGGGGGAAATTATAACTGTCATAGAAACGGGGCCGTTTGTGGACTCCAAAAGCGTCGAGCATATGCAGCTCGATCCACGACGTGAAATAGAGCAGCGGGAGATTTACGGGCTGTACCCCCGGCTGAGTGGTGTCTGTCGCTAAGCTGAGGTCATGATACAGGTGAGCCAGCCCAGCGATCCCGACGGCCACTCGCATCCCGGCAACCATTCGGTGAGCCGGATAAAAGACGGATGGCCTCATATAGCGAGTGTGCATTGGGAGCACAAACCAGCTTAACCATAGGCCGAGGAACCCCAAAAAGAACGCCTCTTCGTCGATGTCGGAAGCTGCGAGCTCTGCAAAGGGGATGACCGGGGTGTCTGGGAGGAAGAAATTCCTTTGATCTGCTTCCGCTGTCGGCTGGTTGTCCAATCCAAAACCAAAAGGATCGTCAAGCTTGGCGAATTTCGTGGTTTGTTTTGACAAGGCTTCCAGGCGAAGAAAGCGGGCGATGAAATCCGCGAAGCTGACTCCGTGCCCTCCGGACTCGAGAAACAGACTCTCATAAATGTTCAACACCTTGATTAGACTCGGGAATCGATGTTGAATATCATTCTCTGGAGTAAGACCCATCACCACTGATTTGGTGGCGAAGATGTATTCGTCAGGGGGAAGTATTTCCTCGTAATGTTCCCCTCTGACGGGTAGGCCCGAAATTTCTGCAAATTCCTCCAAGGAAATCGAAACCTCCCGGTCCGATAAAAGAAAGGTGTGAGTCGGGGTATTCCACTATTCCAAGAAAGCCTTGACCCACCATACGTGAGGCGCGGGATACTGGAAAAGAGACGTGTAGATAGCAGGGTACAACCCGAGCTTCAGCAGCAGCAACTTTTTGGCCGACAAGATGTATCAAGCCCACTGCAAGTATCCGGCTGAATGGCGAGGAGTCAAGCCTATCATGTATGCCTGTCCCCAAGGGCACGACTCGCCTTGACATATGCGTCGCCCCAGAATATCTAAAGCCATCGGCGGCTGTACAGGTATCAAGCACATAGAGGGCTGGAGGCGTCCATTCGTAATCCAGTTAACCTCCTCCACATCATAATTCACCTGGGGCGAGTCAGCATAATGAATGGCGGAAATTGGCTCTGAAGGCGCCGCATAAGAAAAACTGCACCGACCCCGAATAATTTGGTTGTACCATAACCCCCATAAGTGAAGAGACTTCTGCTCCAGGTCATGATCTTTAATCAGTACGAGAACTTCTCGATCCACGGGTGCATCGGCATATGCACTCTCTGGGCGAACAAATGGGAAAGAAGAGTCAAAAGACATAGTACCTGCGCGAAAAAAATGAGGGTTAGATGTCAATACTACATTACAAATTCTGATATCTGGTACTTTAAATTTGTACCACCCTGCAATGCAGGAAAAAAGGACCGAGGGGGACCCACAAAATCAAAGTGACGGCTCATCATTGATAAGACAGTCAATCATTAAGGAGAAAATCCTAAAAAGATTCTCATTTAATGAGAGACTGATTGGGCCAAGGAGTTAAACTCCCTCGAGATCAGTGCTCTGCAAACAGAAATTATATCTGTCAACTTTAATTATGAGGGGAATAAAAATTCCCCAAAATTTCTAAGAGCCATCCTCTGTGAAAACGATGGAGTAATCCATCAGAACCCTAAAAAAGCAAAGCTTTTTACAAAGTAAGAACTCCAAGATCTTTAAGATCTACAAAACGAACTCTAAGAGTTCTTCATAAAGATGAACATTGTTCTAACTAATGGGTTAAGTAACCCTAAAAATCCATTTTAAGATCTATGATCTGAGAAGAGCAAAGCACTGTTAATAGGTTCGATCCTTACCAAATTTGGGTAGATTTCTGACTCTAAAAAGAATTTCCTTGGCAGAGATCTAAGCTCTGAAGGGGAGAATTAAATTCTCTGAAACAAGAAAGGTAGAAGATGAACAGAAGTCATCTCAAGGGCCAAAGGCCCTACTTATAGACGCTGGAAGACGATCCAACTTCTAAGATGATCCAACGGTGGGGGGAATTTGTTTCCCCCCAATAAGAGAGCAAGACTCTGTTCAAAATTTGAATTGAGGCAGCGCCTCACGTGCAAAGCACGAAAGCGCCAGCACCCAGAATTAAAAACTCTGAGGCAGCGCCTCACGTGCAAAGAACGAGAGCGCTGGCACCAGAACTAAAAGTTCTCCACCCTTGGATCAAAGATCCAACGAAGATGATAAATCATCAAATTACAGAATTAAATTCTGTTGAGGAGATATTCCTCGAATCTTCCTAGAACAGGAAAGGTTAATCTCTGTAAAATAGAGCACCGTTGGATTAAGGATACAATGGTGATTAAAAATCATCAAGATACAGAATAAGCTCTATATTGGAAAACATTTTCCCAATCTTGTTGATAACAAGAAAAATATCTTCTGTAAAACAGAAGGTCTACGATCAAAGATCCAACGATGGATAAAATCCCCGAATCAATTAGACATCTCTCAATGAGAGATTTCCTCAACTAAATCAGCAAATCAGCCTCCACTATATAAAGGACCCAAGACTTCAAGTCTTGAACAGAAGAACCCCCATATAAACTTCAAGTTCAAAAAAAAAGGAAGAGCAAGCAAAAAGAGCTTTAAAAACAGAGAGGAAAGAAGAGGAACTTTCTTTAAGGTAAATAGAGATCATAGTATCTCATCTGCATACCTAAGGGTTTAACCCTCAAAAAAGAACATAGTTCTTTCGTTGGATCTGAGATCCATGAGACAAATCTCCCACAAACGAGAATTTAATTCTCGTAGGGATGAATTTGTTCTTGGGAATTGAAGATCTAGGGGAGACCAAAGAATTGAACTCTTCAGAAAAATGCAAAAAGAAGGAAACAGCGCCGAGCGCCCCACGTGCCCCTCACGTGGGCACTGCTAAAATAAAGAGTGCTTATCACTCAGTGGTTGGCGCCGAGTGCTCTACGTGCTCCTCACGTGGGCGTTGCTAAAATAAAGAGTGCTTAGCACTCAGTGGTTGGCGCCCACCGCCAAGCGCTCCACGTACCACTCACGTGAGCGCTAATAAAATAAAGAGCGCTCTGCACTCAGTGATTGGCGCCCAGCGTCAAGCGGCCCACGTACCCCTCACATAGGCGCTGATAAAATAAAGAGTGCTCTGCACTCAATGGTTGTGGCCCAGCACCGAGCGCCCCACGTGCTTCTTACGTGGGCGCTGTTTAATATAAAGCGCTATGTAAATAGAGCTTAGCGCCATAAAGAGTGTTTAAGACTCAATAAAAAAACAAAAAAAGGGTGAGCATCAAAGCCCATATCAATACTCAGCATTGTTGAACAAAAGGGGATCAAGTCCAAATAAGTAATCAAGTGGGCTGAGCCCAAGGTTGGCCAAACCCCAAATCGACCGAGCCCATAGGTCTTCTTCTAAATTGGCCTTAGTTCCAAAAAGGAATACCAAGTCTATGATGAACTTTTTTTTGGTTCATGGGTACATCTCTCCACACCTCTGATACATGTCGTTGTAATTCTTCAACGTCTTCAGAGAGATGAAGGGTCCCAATAACCAATGACTCTTGGCGCACCCCTAAACCAATGAGCCAAAACTACATGGACTCTGATGTCCTTAAACCCAACGGACTGCAACGTCCCTAAACTAAACTCTATGGACTATGATGTCCTCAAACCCAACGGACCGCAACGTCCCTAAACTAAACTCTATGGACTATGATGTCCTTAAACTCAACGGATAGCAACGTCCCTAAACTAAAGCAATATAGCCCAAATGCTCTTTTGTTGGATCTGAATGATCCCAAAATCCTGTTGAGTAGATCTTAGTCTAAAATTAGACTAACGTATTCTCAACAACCGTTTAAGTTTGATCTTAATCTCAAACGAGATTAATGATCCTTAAATCAAACAAACCCAAATCTAAGAAAATACGGATTTGGGCTAATCCCCGCCCAACGGGCGACAACATAAATTAGTCTCCGTATACAATCCACGGGCAACCAAAAATAAAACAAACACATACGATACGAAGTGACCTTCTGGAGCCGGAGAAAGTGGTTACCATGATACGATAACATAATTAACTGCAGGGGCTTGCGCCTGCAGGGAAAAGCGTTCCCACAATCAAAAACCCCTCACCATGAGGGGGAATCTGACGAAGTATGCTGCAACGGCCGCATCTGTCCAAACCTCCGATACACGGTGCCATAAATCAACTTGGCATCTTCGGAGAGGTGGACGGATAAAACCAAATAGCATCTTCCCCCTAAAATTCAGGCCAGATGTCCTAACATCCCGATCGCGTCTTTCGGCGGTAAACAGATTCTGGCACGCCCGGTGGGACCTTTTTCTCTTTCCACTCCACACTTTGTGTGTCGTGTTTCGCTAACAAATCGCGGTCTGCTATGGTTGCCTGTGGATTCGAGGTACTAAGATTTGGTATCTTGCTCCCATGCAGAGAAAAGAAGATCAATGGCTTCCAGCTGCACCAACCGCAACAACAACTCCCGCTCCGTTCCGTCTGGAGGAGTAACTTACGGGCCCTAAGCGGCCTCCATCTTTGTAATGCCGGTGGAACAGGTGACACAGGCCACCACTGGATTGTTCTTCGGGACCATGATCCTGCCAACAAGCTTCAGCGTCCCGATGCCGTCACAGGAAGCTCCGAAGAAGTCGGTCTTCGATCGGCTTGCAACTATCACGGCCCCTCTCAACGGGTCGTCCAAGTCTAATACCTTAGTCTTCGACAGGCTGAGCTTAAGATCAAATGGGCCCGCGAAGAAGCTCGCAATACCGGAGAAGGCTATCCCAACTCCTGCTGCAGATGAATTCGTCCAAACTACTTCCCTTACTCGAAAGTCGGCCTTCGACAGGTTGACCATTCCTTCCCAGCGGATGTCAGTCTTTGACAGGCTGATGCCAATAACAGTCTCTCCTCAAAGCAGGGGGCATGACGAAGCTACTCCGACATAAAGGTGATCCCGGCTACACGACATGATCGACATCGTCGCTGGCGCCGAGTGAGGAAAACTTTGGGCAATTCCCCTTCTGGACTTACCCCACCAGCTCCAATGGTGGAAGTTGATGTTGTTGTTCCAACTGGGAACGGTTTTGAGCCGCTCAGGAGGGTGCGCAAGAACTCTCCAACTGCCATGTTGAAAAGTTCTCCTCCACCTATGGAAAACATTACAAAGGCAAACCCGGAACAGCCATGTTCTCCGCCGGAAGACGCAACCGGGACGTTGGGACGTCGGGGCCTGAATTCTGGGGGCAGATGCTATTTGGTGCTATCTGTCCACCTCTCCGAAGATACCAAGTTGATTTATGGTACCATGTATCGAAGGTTTAAACGGATGCGGCCGATGTAGCAGACTTGGTCAGATTCCCCCTCGTTGAGGGGTTTTTGATTGTGGGGACGCTTTTCCCTGCAGGCGCAAGCCCCTGCAGTTAATTACTCTACCGCATCGCGGTAACAACTTTATCCTTCACCAGATGGTCACTTCGTGTCGTGGGTGTTTGTTTTGTTTTTGGATGCCCGTGGATTGTATACGGGGACTAATTTATGTTGTCGCCCGTAGGGCGTGGATTAGTCCAAATCCGTATTTTCTTAGATTTGGGTTTAGGGGTTGGGTTTAAGGATCGTTAATCTCATTTGAGACTAAGATCAACTTAAACGTTTATTAAGGATATGTTAGTCTAATTTTAGACTAAGATCAACTTGACAATTTGTTAAGGATACGTTAGTCTAATTCTAGATTAAGATCAACTTAACAGGATCATTTAGATCCTAACAAAAGAGCATTTTGGCTCTATTGTTTAAATTAGGGACATTGCAGTCCAAGGTTAAGGACATCATAATCCATGGGTTTAAAGGACCCCACAGTCCAAGGTTAAAGACATCATAGTCCATGGGTTTAAAGGACCCCACAGTCCGAGGTTAAGGACATCATAGTCCATGGGCTTAAGGACCCCACAGTCCGAGGTTAAGGATATCATAGTCCATGTAAAATCTGGTTGTCGGGACCCGTCACCTCTCTGAAGACGTTGAAGGATTACAACGATATATATCAAAGGAGTGAAGAGATGTACCCTTGAACCAATGTTAGTTGAGAAATCTGTAGTCCAATCTTGGGACTAAGATCAAAAAGGATTTATGAGCATATGGGCTCAATTAATCTGAATTAAGGACTTATGGCCAACTTGGGCTAAGTCCATTTGGGTTTAAAATGTTGGACCTTTGTTTGGGCTGCTGAACATTTGTCTGGGCTCAGCCCCTCTTTATTTAGCAATGCTAAGCATGGATCTGGGTTCTGACAATATTTTTGTCTTTTATTGAGTGCTGAACACTCATATACCATATGAGATGATGAATCTTGGAAGACAAGGGTGTATTTGAGGCTCAGTCAAAAGGGGAGTCTTGCCTCAGGAAGACTTAGCCAATATGGGCTAAGACTAGTTTGAATATAGTGTTAAACACTAGCACATATTCAGCTATCACGTGCTCCCACGTGATGCGCTTAAAATAGTTTTAAACACTAAGGATGCATTGCATAAAATAGTGTTAAACACTAAAAAAAGAAGTGCTCATGTAGGGTCACATGAAGCGCTCTAGGATTGGGCCAAGCTTCCTTTATTTTATTCTTAGAATATTCACAGAAGTGTTAAACACTTAAACTTCACGGCCATCACATGTGGGCACGTGATGGATACCCATGCATTGGATATTAACAGGATTTGCTAGGGGTCACGTGGGGACACGTGAGGGCGCCCATGCATTGGATTTTAATCCTTCAGTTCTTTCCATCTTCTCTTTTTTAAAGAGGTGTTTGTCAGGGGTCACGTGGGGACACGTGAGGGCGCCCGAAGTCTGTTCTGCCTTGGCTTTATTTTGAGGAATTTATCCAAGGGTCACGTGGGGGCACGTGACCCCATCTCATTCATTCTTTTCTGACCATTGAAGGGAGGGTCACGTGTTACTACGTGATCAGATTGGATACTGACTTCTTTACGTGCATGGAGAGTTTTAAGTCCCTTGTTTAAGAATTAAATTCTTCGGTAGGGTTAAACCCTAATTTTATTTAGAGGAATTAAATTCATATGTATTTGGAAGAATTAAATTCTTTAAACCCAACTCTCCCTCTAAGTTTTGGATCTGCATGGCAGAATCTCCCCGATGAGAATTAAATTCTCAACTTATGGGGAGATCTGCTTCTGCAGATCTCCAATCATGAAGAAGAACTAAGTTCTTGTATTAAGGGTTAAACCCTATTTTTGTTGGAGTAATTAAATTCCTATGTGTTCTGTGGGAGAATAAATTTCTCAGAACTTAGATCCTCCCCTAGGCTTTAGATCTGTATGGCAGAATCTCCCCGATGAGAATTAAATTCTCAACTTATAGGGAGATCTGCTTCTGCAGATCTTCAACCAAAGGAAGAACTAAGTTCTTATTCAGAAGAGTTAAACTCTTAAATTGAGAATTAAATTCTATTTTTATTTTGTGGGAGTTTATATAATGATCTCTCACATAGGATTTCTTTCTTTTTTCAAGAGACCTTCATTCTCTCTGGAGAATTAAATTCTCTTCTTTTTTCTCTCTATTGGTGTATCTAATTCTCCCCTTTCTTCTCTTCTTGGCTCCTATTTATAGGATAAAGAAAAGAATCAGTTTGTTTAGTCAATCTTTCATTGAAAGATTTGATTTTATAACCAACATGATCTTTTAGATCACTCAGTGAATTTTATTCACCATTGGATTTTTAATCCAAAAGATATTTTATTTGTTGTTCATGGCAAATTTTTAGGAAAATATTTCCTTATATAGAATCTTTCTATAAATTGGTGATTTTTAATCACCATTGGATTTTTAATCCAACGGTGCTCCCTTTCACAGAGTGCAATCTTTTTTGTTTGGAAAGATCTAGGGAAATATTTTCTAATTAGGGTTTCTGATTCCTTTTTATTAGAATTTAATTCTATTAGTTCAGATGGTTTAGGGGTTTATCACGTGTTGGCACGTGACCCCTCTTGAGAAAGCAACTAATTAGAATTTAATTCTATTGTTTCAGAGGGTTTAAGAGCCCATCACGTGTTGGCACGTGATCCCATTTAATTATTTATTTTATTCAGTGCCTACAGGCTTTGCCTGTAAATGGTCACGTGTGAGCACGTGATGCTCGGTCACGTGTGGGCACGTGATGCCCGGTCACTTGTGGGCACGTGATGCCTCATAACTTTTGATCCCGGATGAATTATGAGGCCCATAATATATCAAATCGAAGGGTTTTTCGAGACGCTTTCGATACCATCAGAATTTAGCTGTTTCTCATTCGGGAGTTTATCAAAATAACGCCCGGAAAATACTGGTTCGCATTTTCTTAAGCGTATCGCTGTCATTTCATACCTTGGACTCTTTTGCGCAGAAATTTTTGGTGAGAACAAGCCCTCTCAGCGGATGTCCCCCAAAATCCACAGGGTCTGGCGAAGAATCCAAGACTCTGTAATCGACAAAGACTACTCCCGCAGATCGAAGAAAATGAAGGCCCGGCAAGAGGAGGGTCATCCCGCCGTCGTACCACGGAAAGTATCGTCTGCAACAGCCCCCTCAACTTCGACCGCCCATAAAAGGAGAAGGCCGGAGAAGATCCCCATGTCTACGACAAATCTCAAGGGCACTGAATCCAAACGCCCCAAGTCTGGGGGCATGGTAGTGCACACCGTCTACATGGCTTCCGGAAAAGAGGAAAGCCGTGCTTCTGGGGTCATCGACCACTTACACGGTCCGTAACAAAAGCTTAGGAGCAACAACAGAAACTCCAGGAGATGCTGACAAAGATGACCGCACTTACTGGGCAGAAGGAAAGTCCGGAAGTATCGCCAGATCAACGCCAGGAGTAGGAAACCGACGCCGAGTTCCTCCGAAGAATGCTCGAAAAGAAAGATAAAGAAGCCGCGGAACAAGCGGCGAACATAAAACAAATGGCGCTCCTGTTCCAAGATATGGTAGGGATGATGATCCAACCGGACCCTCCAGCCGAAGATCCCCCAATAATCATTGAAGACGACAGAGGGGAGACATCAAACCCTCTTCCAGCTTTATCAGCAGCAAGGGAGGAAATGATCTCGAAAACTGCGCTTGATGACTACATAGCTCAACAAATACGAGCTCATCAGGCAAGTGAAGCAACTGGCCAAGTCGTCAGAACTGGGCGACCCTATCCAAGATGGTATGATCAAATTAAGTACCCGCCAGGATACACGATCCCTAAATTTCATGTGTATAAGGGGACGGGCAATCCCCATCAGCACGTCGCTCAGTTCAGGGCTCTATGCGGCAATACTGGAGGTGACAACAAACTGCTGCTTCGCTAATTCGTCGGCAGCTTAGCGGAGACGGCATTTGAATGGTACTCGGAGCTTCTGAATGACTCCATCAAAACATTCACAGAAATGGAGTTGCTATTCACCCAGCGTTTTGCAAGCGCCAGCGAACGCACCCCGATCACGGCATTGATCAATGCCAGGGTGAAGCCAGGAAAGACTTGGGTTCAGTATGCAATTCGGTGGCGGAACCTATGGTCAAGATGCGAACAACGCATAGAAGAAACTCCTGCCGTGGGCATGTTCGTAGGGACCCTTGATCCGCAGGCAACTATATCCCAATTTATGATGTTCTTCAAGCCTACCACTTTCCAAGCCTTGATCGACAAGCTGACCCAAATGGACCAGATGGGCCATAGACCATCCTCCTCAAAAACGGAGCTTCGAAATGAAAAGGGTAAAGGTAAAGCTACCTTCGTCGCCAATGCTCAGCAGCAGCTGAGTGATCCGAAACCAGCTGCTCGCCAAAACGATAAACTGCTATCACTCGGAGAAAAGTTGAGACGTCCTTACTCATTCTCTCGGGATAAAACGAGAGGACTGTTCGAACTGGTGGTGTGCAACAGGCTTATCGCTCTACCAGATCCGAGACGCCCACTGCAACCGGGCGACATCGACAATCCCAATTACTGCCCCTGCCACCGAATAGTGGGTTACCCAATCGAAGATTGCTTTATCTTCAAAAACTGGATTGAGGACCAGTACCAATAAGGCAAATTCGCGCTGTCTGAAAACTGGAGGGTAAACCCGCCACAACCACACACTCCTAAAAAGATGGACACGCCGGGGGCATCATGCTCATTTATAGAAAAAGCTCCATGGGAAGTTGTTCTTCCGGCAAAAACTAAATGAATGCTGAAAGATCTTCAAGCATGTCCAGAGATTAGGTGGAGAAGCCTGCTATAGCCAGAAATCATTGAGGGGGTGCTGAAACCGCGCTCAACATCGGGAGTTGGTAGCGATGGGCAAAATACCCAGGCCCAGCCGTCGAAGTCTTTGAAGAAGAAGGAGAAGACCAAAAAAACCTGCGCAGTCTGATGACAAACGCACGGATTTGCAAAGGCATATTGACGCACTGGAGGAATATAACCAGAAGGCGCGAACCCCGGTCACACTCCAAGAGTTTCTCAACCATATCCTTGAGAGCAGAGATAATGATAATGATGAAGGAGAAGACTCGTCAGAAGAACCCGAGGATTATGTGGAAAGCTGTCACATGATCTCTTATTCACCAATAAATGAAGAAGAAGCTCACTCGGCATCAGAAGATAATGTAGAGGAGCTGGGGGCAGGATCGGTGCCAAAATCCTTGGAACCATCAGACGAGATGATTGGCATGCTGCTGAACGAAGCCCGTCAGAAGAGCAAAGCTGATCAAGAGCGCGAAATGGCCATATTCGAAAGAGCCAGGCGTCGGCATCAAGTTGAAGAAGTCATGGTAGGGATGAGTTACAAAGTATTCCAACCGGATCGAAGCACGCCCGCGGCAGACAAAAACAGGCTTAAGAGAAGGAAACGGTTCGCTAAAGCCCTGTCAATGGAAATAAAGCTGCCATCTTTCAAAGGAAATACTCCTGGCAGTATACACCTTGACGAAGCGGATGTACATCCTAACCACTGCTTATACCATCAAAGGATTGCACACCCTACCGAAGAATGCATGGCTTTTAAAAAGTGGTGGCAGGGATACGTTGCTCATCGACAACATTTCAAGCGGATGAAGCGCAAAACTCGTCAGGAGCAGAGAAATACGACAGATGAGCACAAAAGAACTGCCGGCAACTGTCACATGGTTGATACCAGGGGATCGCAAGTTCTCACCTTCGGAAGAGATTTTGACGAAGAAGTAGCCCTCGGCCCTCTCTTCAACGAATCCACCTCAGGAGAAGAGGAAGAGGTAAAGAACTGAGAGAATATTCAACTGCGTAATCGTACGTTTTCTGAAAAGAATCTCGGACCCACAAACAAGGGGTCGAACAAAAAAGATAAGGGGAAGGAAAAAGTCCCTGAGGATATCGCCCTCGATGATCGACTTGTCGAAGAGCTGGCAGCCGAGGACCCGCCCAAGAAAAACAAAGTGGATTACAATGTCCTAGCACACCTGAGGAAGATAACCTCACAGCTAAGCGTTTTGGATGCCCTTCTGTTGTCTAAAGAGGCACGAGATTTTCTGATCAAGGCATTACAAGAGCCCGAGCAGTTTCAAGCTTTCCTTGCCGAAGAAAAGATGCAGGACGAGCTGGAAGAAGTGCATACAGCTGACATCACTTTCGGAGATGAAGATCTCCTCCTCGGAACATGCGAGCACAACCGTCCCCTGTATGTCACCGGGTACTGCCATGACATCAAGATAGGGAAAATCTTAGTTGAAAACGTGTCCTCTGTCAACCTCCTAAATGTGAGGGTGCTAAAAGAAATCTGCATGAGCGTTCGGCACCTCGCTCGGGATAAAATCTCCATCTCCGGGTTCGACTCCCAGTCATCACGGACGCTTGGGTCTGTAATATTGACGTTATGCTTTGGGCTGCTCGTCACTGACGTCAAATTTCATTGTTTCCTGATTAAAAAATCAGGAATTACCTCAATGAGGTATCACGTGTTCACACGTGACCAATGGTCACATGATGACACGTGATGGTTAAAACTTCATCAAACAGAAGCGAAAACAAACAGCTGAGAAATAACTCAATTGAGGGTCACGTGCTCACACGTGACCAAGGGTCACGTTCCATCACGTGACAGGATCTTAAAGCCTTACAGTTTGAAAGAATTTAATTCTAAAAGTCAGAAAAAATACCTCAACTAGGTGTCACGTGCTCACACGTGACCAATGGTCACGTGTTGACACGTGATGGTTAAAACAACAACATAAACAAGCTACTGAAAAATGACTCAATTAAGGGTCACGTGCTCACACGTGACCAAGGGTCACGTGTCAGCACGTGACTGGCTTTAAAAGCCTCACAGTTTAACAGAATTAAAATTCTGAATTTCTCTAAAATCTTTCCAAATGGGAAAGGATTAAGGAGAACCGTTGGATTAAAAATCCAGGGGTGATTAAATATCACCAATTTATGGAAAAATCTTAGACAAGGAAAGATTTCCCCTAAATCTCACCAGAAATAACAAATAGAATATCTTTGGATTAAACATCCAACAGTGAATAAAATTCACCTAATAATCTAAAGGCTCGGATTAATGATGAAAACAAATCAAATCTAAAGGCTCGGATTTACTAAACAAATTGATTCACTAAACAAATTGATTCTTTTCCTTCTCCTATAAATAGGAGCCAGAGGAGAGTTTTTGATATATAGGGTTTTGGAATCTTGAAATTTCAGAGAGAAAAGAGAGGAGAATTTAATTCTCTACAAAGAAAAACCCTAGGTAAGAAAAGAAAGGGGATCAAAACCTCAATAAAGAGAATTTAATTCTCAATCTAAGAGTTTAACTCTTCTACAAAAAATGAACTTAGTTCTTCTTCTGGTTGAAGATCTGCACAGAGCACATCTCCCCATAAGTTGAGAATTTAATTCTCATCGGGTCGAGATCCTGCCATGCAGATCCTAAACTTAGAGGGGGAATTGAGTTTTAAGAATTTAATTCTCCTAAAACAAAATTAGGGTTTAACCCTATATGAGAATTTAATTCTCCCAAACTCACAGGAATTTAATTCCTCCAAGATATGAAATTAGGGTTTGAACCCTATCCGAGAATTTAATTCTCCTAAAATTATAGGAATTTAATTCCTTCAAGATGGATGAAACTAGGGTTTAACCCTAATTGAGAATTTAATTCTCCCAGATTAACAGGAATTTAATTCCTCCAGGACAGAATCAGGGTTTCACCCTATACAAGAATTTAATTCTTTGGGAATTTAATTCCTCTAAAAGAAATTAGGGTTTAACCCTACATAAGAATTTAATTCTTTCACAATAGGAATTTAATTCCTCCAAAATTATAATTAGGGTTTAACCCTACGGAGAATTTAATTCTCAGAATAAAATAAAGAGACTAAAGAGATCTCTGTGCATGAAAAAGACTAAGGTCACGTGCCCCACGTGACCCCTAAAAAGATCCCCACAAATGAGAAGGATTTAGCCCTGAGGCAATGCCTCACATGCTCCCACGTGACCCTCGTTATATCGGAACAAAAGCAAAGGCAAAATATAACTTGGGCGCTCTCACGTGCTCCCACGTGACCCCTAATAAATGCCTTAACAAATCAGTGCATGAATGCTTATCACGTGCCAACACGTGATGGCTATGAAAACAAAAAGTGTTTAACACTTAATTGCAGAACGAGGAAAAAGAATCTGGTCCCACCTCTGGACGCCCTCACGTGTCCACACGTGACCCTTTCTCCTTTTGTGTTTAACACTCATTCGAGAGCTTTATTCCCAGTGTTTAACACTGATTATCTTTGAGTGTTTAACACTAATTTGAAAATCTTATTCCCAGTGTTTAACACTGTTATTTTCTAGTGTTTAACACTAATTTGGGATTTCATATTTCCAGTGTTTAACACTGCTGGTCTTTTAGTGTTCTGTCTCCAAAGTTTAACACTGTTGTTCTTTAGTGTTTAACACTACTTTCAGCCAAATTGGCTAATTTTCCATAGGCAAAAGTCTCTCCTCCAAATGAATCTCAAAATTGAGGAAATCATAGATGAAAATGTTTAGCATTGCTAAATAATGTGGGCCTGAACCCAGACAAGTGTTAATGGTCTAACAAAGGGCCAATATGTCAAACTTAATTGGACTTAGCCCAAATTGGCCATAAGTCCCCAATCCAGATCTAACTTAGCCAATGTGCTCATAATATAATTAAGTGGTCTTGGTTTCAAACTGTGCTACAGATCATTTAATCCACCTTAGTTCAAGGGTACATCTCTTCATCCCTTTGATATTTGTCGTTGTAATCCCTCAACGTCTTCAATGAGGTGATGGGTCCCAACAACCATACATTTCATGGACCGTGGGGTCCTTAAACTCATGGACTATGATGTCCTTAACCTTGACCGTGATGTCTTAAAACTAACAACGGACTGTGGGGTCCTTAAACTCATGGACTATGATGTCCTTAACCTCGACCGCGATGTCTTAAAACTAACATTGGACTGTGAAGTCCGTAATTTCATGGACTATGATGTCCTTAACCTTGACCGTGATGTCTTAAAACTAACAACAAACTGCGGGGTCCTTAAACTCATGGACTAATGTCCTTAACCTCGACCACGATGTCTTAAAACTAACATTGGACTGTGGAGTCCGTAATTCCACGGACTATGATGTCCTTAATCTTGACCGTGATGTCTTAAAACTAACAACGGACTGTGGGATCCTTAAACTCATGGACTATGATGTCCTTAACCTCGACCGTGATGTCTTAAAACTAACATTGGACCACAAGGTCCTTAAACTGGTAATCGACCGCAATGTCCCTAAACTAAACAATAGAGTTCAAATGCTCTTTTGTTGGATCTAAATGATCCTGTTGAGTTGATCTTAGTCTAAAATTAGACTAACGTGTTCTTAACAAACGTTGAGTTGATCTTAGTCTAAAATTAGACTAACGTATCCTTAATGAACGTTTAAGTTGATCTTAGTCTCAAATGAGACTAACGTATCCTTAAACCCAAACCCCCAAACCCAAATCTAAGAAAATACGGATTTGGACTAATCCACGTCCTACGGGCGACAACATAAATTAGTCTCTGTATACAATCCACGGGCAACCAAACACAAAACAAACAAACACGACACGGAGTGACCATATGGAGAAGGAGAAAGTTGTTACCGCGATGCGGTAGCGTAATTAACTGCAGGGGCTTGCGCCTGCAGGTAAGAGCGTCCCCACAATCAAAACCCCCTCAAATGAGGGGGAATCTGACGAAGTCTGCTACATCGGACGCATCCGTTTAAACCTTCGATACATGGTGCCATAAATCAACTTGGCATCTTCGGAGAGGTGGACGGATAGCACCAATTTGCATCTGCCCCGAATTTCAGGCAAGACGTCCATCGCGTCCCGGCCGCGTCTTTCGGAGGGGAACATTCATGTCATTGACGCTAAGACCTGCTACAACGCTTTGCTCGGCAGGCCTTGGTTACACGAGTACAACATCATCCCTTCTACACAACATCAATGTATGAAGTATTTCAAAGATGGTCTCGAGTATACCGTGACGGGGGAACTAAACCCATTCTCCGTAAATGAAGTCCGAAAGTACGAAGATGCAAAGTATTTCCTACCAGACTTTGAAGACACGGAAAGATGCCATAAATCGGAGAATAAGCAAAAAGCTATCACCACAGTTCCGGTCTTCGGGAGCGATACCGAGGAGGAAGAAGAGATAGTCTATTCGGGGCCGTCCCAATGCAACAGGACGGGACCATCTACCCCTATTCTGGTCTTTGGCAGTGACTCTGAAGACGAAGTCAATGCGGTGTTCTCGGTCCGTCGATCAGTGCAGGCCCTCGCAGGAGATGATCATAGTTTGCAAATCGTCGTGGTTCCATGGCAGCACTACAGAGAGCTTGATGCGCTCGAGACATATACTGTGCAAGAGCTGCAGACATTCTACATCCCTCCCAGGAGAAGAGGTGAAAAGGCGATCCTATTCTATCGATCCATGGATACTAAAGTCAAAAGAGAGGTCTGGCATGGTGCCGATTTTGCTCTCGACAGGCTCCAACCCATCCGTCTGCCCAGATACTACACGGAGGGATTGAGAAGGTTATTAAGATGCCAAGGCGTACCTTTCAAACAGACCCCTCGACAAGCCCGGTTTTACAACAAGATTTGGAACGTCCTCGGAACTCAGCGAAAATTGCCCAACGAAAAAATGGAAACGATTGGGCTTGGATATGTCCAGTCCAAGAAACGGGAGCAATTCCATGGCTGCTATGTCATAAACGACCTCGATGAAGAAGGTGGTGCTCTTTTAAAAGATGCTGACGCCGAACCAGAATGTGGTCCTGTCATAAAAATGCTGAGTCCATCGTTTGAAGAACATATGGACAAGCTAGTGAGGGAAGCGGGTCAAAAGGTTCGACACGACCACAGCCGCGAAATGGCCATTTACGAGAAAGCCAAGATGCAACGCCTCCTTCAGCAGGCTGCAGAGGATGACAGTGCCCTTCACCGTCAGCCCGCCATGCATTCCCATGACAAGAAAAAGGCCCGACGCGGAGGTAAAAACAAATTAAAGGACGGAAAAAACGTTCGACGGTGGCAAAACGGATCCTAAAGGACACGTGATCAAGAAAAGGTCAGCCGGAATCCGTCTCTTATGAAAAAGATGGGTCGAGCATATTCTTTCCCTCGAGACAAGACAATGAGAATCTTTGAACTTGTCATGAAACATCAGATGATGACACTCCCGAAGTCTCGGCACCCTGATCAAGCAAATGAGGTTTATCACCCAGATTATTGCTCCTATCACCGAGCAATAGGACATCCTCTTGAAGACTGCTTCACCTTCAAAAACTGGGTCGAAGACCAATATCAACTCGGCAGATTCGCTCTATCCAACAGTTGGAGGGTAGCCCCACCACAAAAGGATGTGCCAAAAGCAACGTATATAGCGAGGGTAGAACCAGATCAACATCGGTCTTGGAAACGATCTCGTACCTGTCACGTGATAACGCTGTCGGAAGAAGGAGTGCACAAGAATATCGACGACCTCTCCCAGTGCTTCGCAAATGAGAATGAAGACAAGGTGATCTCATAATTCCCGCCGGCACCAAAAGAGCTGGAAGATGGGATACACACCACGGCGGACAACCTGAAAAAAATTGACTTGGGGATGGCAAACGACCCGCGACCAACGTTCGTCAGTGAGTTGGTGTATAAAGAACGGGTGGCTATGCTAAAAGACGTGCTTATGCAGTATAAAGACTGCTTCACATGGAACTATTCCGAGATGCCGGGGCTAGATCCAGAAATAGTTGTGCATAAATTTGCGATATTTCTGGACGTCAAGCCAGTCAAACAAGCGCCAAGAAGAATGCGGTTCGAACTTGAAATGAGTATCAACACCGAAGTCAAGAAGCTAATCGACTCCATCTTCATCCAAGAAGTTCAATACCCCGACTGGATCGCCAACATTGTCCCAGTGATGAAGAAAAATGGGATGGTGTGCATCTGCGTGGATTTCCGAGACCTCAATAAAGCTTGCCTGAAGGATGACTTTCCCATACCGGTTACCGAGTTGATGATAGATAACACGTCCACTCACGAAGTCTTCTCCTTCATGGACGGATCATCGGGGTACAATCAAATAAAGATGCGTCACGAAGACCAGAAGCATACCACTTTCCAAGACGTCCATCACGTCCCGGCCGCGTCTTTCGGAGGGGAACAGATTCTGGCACACCCGGTGGGACCTTTTCCTCTTTCCACTCCACACTTCGTGTGTCGTGTTCGCGAACCAATCGCGGTTTGCTAATGGTTGCCTTGGGTTTCGAAGTAATAAGATTTGGCGTTTTACTTGGTGCAGAAAGCAAAGGATCAATAGCTTTCACCTGCTCAAAGTGTTCCACATGCAATTGCAACCCACGCTCTGCCTCATCTGGAGGCATAGCCTACGGTCCCCAAGCAGCCTCCCTGTTCACGATGCCCATGGAACAGGTCACTCAAGCCACCACAGGGTTATTTTCGAGACCATGCTCCCGCCAACGAGCTTCACCACTCCTGTGCTGAGACCGGAAGCTCCCAAGAAGTCGGTCTTTGATCGGCTTACAGCTACTGCGGCCCCTCTCAACGGGTCGTCCAGCTCCAGCTCCTCGGTCTTCGCCAGACTGGGCCAAAATTCCTGTGGGCCCACAATGAAGCCTGCAATCCCAGAGAAGGTTATTCCGAAGAGAGTAACCAACCCTGCTCCTGAAATCGTCAAGGCGGCTTCTCCTGCCAAGGGGTCGGTCTTTACAAGTCTGACTATCCCAACTCCCGCTCCTGCTACTCAAAGGACATCAGTCTTCAACAGGCTGACACCAGCAACAGCCCCTCACCTAAACAAGAGGCAAGACAAGGCCATCCCCGTCGCCGAGCCAACTCCATCAGCTCGACACGCTCGACGTCGCCACTGGCGCCGAGTAAGGAAAGCCGGGGGCAACTTCCATTCTGGGCTAACTCCACCAGCTCCAACGGTGGAAATTAATGCTACTGTTCCAACCGGGAACAGTTTTGAGCTGCTGAATAGGGTGCGCAGGAATTCTCCTACCGTCGTGCTGAAAAGATCTCCGGTGGAGAATGTTGCAGAAGCAAAACCAGAACAGTCCCCTCAGCGGCTGTCTTCCAATATCTACAAAGTTTGGCGGCAGGCTCGGAACTCAGTAGTTGATCAAGATTACCCTCGCCAACAGGAAAGGGCGAAGGTTCAACAAGAAGAAAGCTATCCTGCAAAGCCATAAAAAGCTATTTGGGTACCCACTGCGACGGCCCTCTCAACTTCGACTGCTCATGAGAAGAGAAGGCCGGAGAAGATCCCCATGCCTGCGACAAATGTCAAAGGCACTGAGCCCAAACGCCCTAAGTCCGGGGGCATGGTGGTGCATACCGTTTACATGGCATCCGGGAAGGAGGATAGCCGCGCTTCTACGGGCCACCGACCTCTCACCTGATCCATCACAAGAGCTCAGGAACAGCAACAACAGAAGCTCCAGGAGATGCTGACTGCAATGGCCGCACTCACCGGGCCAAAAGAAAGCCCGGAGGCGTCATCGGAACAACGTCACGAACACGAGACTGATGCCGAATTCCTTCGGAGAATGCTCGAAAAGAAGGACAAAGAAGCCGCGGAGCAAGCCGCTAACATAAAGCGAATAGCACTTCTCTTCCAAGACATGGTGGGTATGATGATCCAGCAGGATCCTCCAGCCGAAGATCCTCCGATTATCCTCAAAAACGACAGAGGAGAAACATCAAATCCACCTCTGGCTCTTTCAACAGCCAAAGAGGAAACAATCTCTAAAGCTGCCCTGGATGACTATATTGCCCAGCAAATAAGAGTTCACCAGGCAAATGAGGCAGCCGGCCAAGTTGTCAAAACTGGGCGACCGTATCCAGGCTGGTATGACCAGATAAAGTATCCGCCGGGATATACCATCCCTAAATTCCATGTGTACAAGGGGACAGGCAATCCCCATCAACACGTCGCCCAGTTTAGAGCTCTGTGCGGCAACACCGGGGGCGATGATAAGCTTCTGCTCCGCCAATTCGTCGGCAGCTTGTCGGAGACGGCGTTTGAGTGGTACTCCGAACTTCCAAACGACTCCGTCAAAACTTTCGCAGAAATAGAGTTATTATTCACCCAGCGATTCGCAAGTGCTGGTGAACACACCCCAATAACTGCATTGATCAATGCCAGGGTGAAGCCGGGCGAGACGTGGGTTCAATACGCAATCCGATGGCGAAATCTGTGGTCAAAGTGCGAACAGCGCATCGAAGAAGCACCAGCGGTGGGCATGTTCCTGGGCACCCTAGACCCTCATGCAACTATTTCACAATTCATGATGTTCTTCAAACCGACCACGTTCCAGGCTTTAATCAACAAGTTAGCCCAGATGGATCAGATGGGTCACAGACCGTCTTCTCCGAAACCGGAACCGCGGAACGAAAAGGGTAAAGGGAAGGCGACCTTCGTTGCGAACACCCAACAGCAGCCCAGTGCTCCAAGACTAACGGATCAATTGGAGGAGAGACGGTGCTATTATAATGAGAAAATGAAGCGCCCTTACTCATTCCCACGGGATAAAACGAAGAGGCTGTTCAAGCTAGCTATGCGCAACATGCTTATCAATTTGCCGAATCCAAGGCGACCACCGCAGTCCAGCGAAGTGAATAATCCCAATTATTGCCCTTACCACCAAACGGTAAGCCATCCGATCGAAAATTGCTTCGTCTTTAAGGGATGGATCGAGGATCAGTACCTATAAGGCAAGTTTGCGCTGTCTGAAAAGTGGAAAGTGAGCCCACCACAACCGCACACTCCTAAGAAGACGGACACACCGGGGGCAACGTGCTCTTTTGTTGAAGAAGCTCCATAGGAGGTCGTGCTTTCAGCCAAAACCAAAAGGATGCTGAATGATCTCCAGACATGCCCAGCAATCAGGTGGGAGAATCCGCTGGAACCCCAGATCATCGAAGGGATGCTGAAGCCGCGCCCAACTACAAAGATTGGTGGTGATAGCCAAAATGTTCACACCCAGCCGTCGAAATCTTCGAAAAAGAAGAAGAAATCCAAGAAGCCCGTGAATCCTGGCGACAAGCGCACGGACCTACAGAAACAGATTGACGCGCTGGAAGAGTATAACCAGAAGGCGCGGACTCCAATCACACTCCAAGAGTTCCTCAGCCACGTCCTTAAAGATGAAGATGATGGAGAAGACTCGTCGGATGGATCTGAGGAGTATGTGGAAAGTTTCCATGTGATCTCTCACTCGTCGATAGACGATGAAGAAACTCCTTGCACTGAGAAGCTGGGGGCAAATCCTAAGCCGGAACTTCTGGAGCCGTCAGACGAAATGATCGATGCCTTCCTGAATGAGATTCATCTGAAAAGTAAAGACAATCGGGAGCGTGAGATGGCCATATTTGAAATAGCCAAACGCCGACGACTAGACGAAAGAGCCGAGACACTCCCTCCGAATCAAGGGACATCCGTCGCGGATAAAAACAAGTTCAAGATGAGGAAAAGGTTTGCTAAAGCCATATCAATGGGAATGAAGCTACCACCCTCTGAAGAAAACACTCCCGGTGAAGCAGAAACACATCCTAACTACTGCTTATATCATCGAAAGATTTCGCACCCTACCGAAGAGTGCGATGCTTTTAAAAGATGGTGGCAGGGATATGTTGCTCACCGGCAACATTTTAAGCGGATGAAACGCAAAACTCGTCGGGAGCAAAGAAGTGCGACTGAGGAGCACAAAAGAAATACCGGTAACTGTCGCATGGTCAACACCGGGGGATCGCGGGTTCTCACTTTCGGAAGCGACTCTGACGAAGAGATGGCTCTTGGCCCTCTCTTTAGAGAATCCACCTTGGGGAAGGAAGAAGAACCGAAGGCCTGTGAAAATATTCAGCTACGCAACCGCACGCTTCGAGAAAGAAATCTCGGATCCACGAGTAGAAAAGATAAGGGAAAAGAAAAGGTCTCCGAGGATATCACCCTGGACGACCAAGTCATGAAAGAACTGACCGCCAAGGACCCGCCAAAGAAGAGTAAGGTGGACTATAAAGTTCTGGCGCACTTGAGAAAGTTACCCTCGCAGCTCAGTATTCTCGACGCCCTTCTACTATCCAAAGAAGCGAGAGATTCATTGATCAAGGCGCTACAGGAGCCAGAGCAATTCCAAGCTTTTCTCGCCGAAGAAAAGATGAAGGACGAGATAAAGGAAGTACACACGGCTGATATCACCTTCGGCGACGAAGATCTCCTCCTCGGGACATGCGAGCATAACCGTCCCCTCTATGTCTCAGGATACTGCCACGATATAAAGATAGGCAAAATCCTGGTCGACAATGGGACTTCCGTCAATCTTCTCAGCGTGCGAGTGTTGAAAGAAATCTGCATGAGCGTCCAGCATCTCGCTCGTGATAAAATCACCATCTCTGGTTTCGACTCCCAATCGTCACGGACTCTTGGGTCTGTAATACTGACGCTTCGCTTCGGGCTACTCATCACGGATATTAAATTTCATGTCATTGACGCCAAAACATGCTATAACGCTTTGCTCGGCCGGCCCTGGTTACACGAGTACAACATCATCCCTTCTACACAGCACCAGTGTATGAAATATTCCAAGGATGGCCTTGAGTATACCGTGACAGGAGAGTTTAACCCATTCTCCGCGAACGAAGTCCGCAAGTATGAAGATGCAAAATACTTCTTGCCAGATTTTGAGGACACTGAGAGATGTCACAAACCGGAGAACAAAGCTATCACCATCATTCTTGTCTTCGGGAGTGATACTGAGGAAGAGGAAGAGATAGTTTATTCAGGTCCACCCCAGTACAACAAGCCGGGACCGTCCGCTCCCATGTTGATCTTTGGCAGTGACTCGGAAGATGAGGTCCACGCTATATTCTCCGCTCGACCTTCGGTACAAACATTCGCTGATGAAAGGCAGAGTTTGCAAGTTGCCATGGTTCCACCCAAACATCATAAAGAACTAGACATGCTTGACACCTACATTGTAGAAGAGCTGCAAACGTTCTATGTCCCTCCCAGGCGAGAAGGCGATCCTATTCTACCGCTCTGGGGAAACCAAAGTGGAGAAAGAAATCTGGCACGGCGCGAATTCTACACTCGATGGGCTCTAGCCCATCCGCTTGCCCAGATATTACACAAACGGACTAAAAAGGCTCTTGAAGCGCCAAGGGGTACCTTTCAAACAGACCATTCGACAAGCTCGGTTCTACAACAGGATTTGGGATATCCCTGGAACTCAGCGCAAGCTACCCAACGGGAGAATGGAAACGCTCAGGCTTAGATATGTGAAATCCGGGAAACGGGAACGAGTCCATGGTAGCTACGTCATATATAACTTCGATGAAGAAGAGGACGCCCTGTCAGAAAACGCTGACCCCGAACCAAAATAAGATCCTGCAATCAAAATGTCGAGCCTGTCATTTGAAGAACGAATGGACAAGCTTATCAGGGAAGCGGGTCAAAAGGTTCGAGACGACCATAATCGTGAAATGGCCATCTATGAGAAATCTAGGACGCAACGCCTTCTTCAACAGGCTGCAAAAGATGAAAATGCTCCTCCCTGTCAACCTGTTGTGCAAAAGGCCCAACGCAGAGGCAGAAACAAGTCAAAGAGCGGAAAAGACGTTCGACAGCAACAAAGCGGAACCAAGAAGCCATGCGATCGGGAATCGAGCAACCCAGATTCATCCTTTATGAAGAAGATGAGTCAGGCATACTCTTTTCCTCAGAATAAAACATGAAAGATACTTGAGCTCGCCATAAAATATCATATGATTACACTTCCGGAGTCCAAACACCCCGAGCAAGCAAGCGAAGTCTCTCACCCGGACTATTGCTCCTATCATAGGGCAATAGGACATCCTATTGAAGACTGCTTCACCTTCAAGAACTGGGTCGAAGATCAATATCAGCTCGGCAAATTCGTTCTATCCAGCAGTTGGAGGGTAACACCGCCGCAGAAGCATGAACCCAAATCCGCGAGAGTAGACCCAGATCCACATCGGTCTTGGAAGCAAGCTCGTACTTGTCATATGATAACGCTATCAAAAGGAGAGCCTGAGGAGAGGGGTGATCTCCCCTGGTGCTTCGAAAACAATGATGACGAGGCGATCTCAGAATTTCCACCGGCGCCAAAAGAGCTGGAAGATGGAATACATACCACCGCGGATAACCTCAAGAAAATTGATTTGGGGACGGTAAGTGACCCGCGGCCAATATTCGTCAGTGAGTTGTTGTCTGAGGAAAGGGTAGCTACACTAAAAGACGTGCTTATGCAGCATAAGGATTGCTTCGCGTGGAACTATTCTGAACTGGCAGGATTAGATCCAGAGATTGCTGTCCACAAATTGGCAATATCCCCAGATGTCAAGCCAATCAAACAAGCACCGAGAAGAATGTGGCTCGAGCTTGAGATGAGTATCAACGCCAAGGTCAAGAAACTAATCGACTCCGGCTTCATCGAAGAAGTTCAGTACCCTGATTGGATCGCCAACATCGTCCCAGTAATGAAGAAGAATGGGACAGTGCGCATATGCGTGGACTTCCGGGATCTTAATAAAGCCTGCCCGAAGGACGAGTTCCCAGTACCGGTCACTGAGCTGATGATAGATAACACGTCCACTCATGAAGTCTTCTCCTTCATGGACGGCTCATCAGGATATAATCAGATAAAGATGCATCCCGAAGACCAGAAGCACACCGCTTTCCGGACCCCTTTGGGTATATTCTGCTACAAGGTAATGCCCTTCGGTCTAAAGAACGCCGGTGCCACCTATCAGAGGGCCATGATGAAGATCTTCGATGACCTCATACATGAAATCGTCGAATGCTATATCGACGACCTCGTGGTAAAAAGCAAATCATACGAGGAACATCTCGAGCATCTGAAGATCGTATTTCAACGCCTTCGGCAATACAACTTGAAGATGAACCCTCTCAAATGCGCGTTCGGGGTGTCCTCGGGTAAATTCCTAGGATTCATTGTCCGACCTCGAGGTATCGAGATAGATCCGTCAAAGATCAAGGCGATCATGGAAATGCCCCCGCCAAGAACCCTCAAGCAATTGCGGTCTCTCCAAGGGAAGCTCGCATACGTTCGGCGATTTATAGCCAATCTCTCTGGCAAGTGCCGCCCGTACAGTCACCTGATGAAGAAAGGGACCCCGTTCGTCTGGGATCACAAATGCCAAGGCGCGCTGGACGAAATCAAACAGTATCTGCAGAACCTGCCAGTGCTGGCCGCTCCGGTCAAGGGAAAGCCCCTCATTCTTTATACAACAGCCCTTGAAGGTTCTTTAGGCGCATTATGGGCATAAGAGAACGGCCAAGGGAAGGAGAGAGCCCTCTACTATTTGAGTCGAGTTCTACTGGGGGCAGAAAGCAATTATTCTCCCATCGAAAAACACTGCCTGGCGTTGATCTTCGCGATAACGAAGCTCAGGCACTATGCGTTGGCACATGAAGTCCGTCTCATATCGAAGGTGGATCCTCTCAAATATTTAATGTCAAAGGCCATATTGACAGGGCGGCTTGCTAAATGGGCCTTGCTCTTGATGGAGTTCTCAATAACTTATCAGCCTCTTAAGGAGGTGAAAGGCCAGGCCATCGCCGACTTCCTCGCTGAACATCCGATACCGGCTGATTCCCCTTTGAACTGTGAACTGCCAGACGAACATGCGTTTGATGCGATCGACGGTTGTGGCATCCGGTGGGAACTTTATTTTGATGGTGCGTCTTCCATGAAGAAGCGCAAACAGAACACCCCTATAATCAAATCGGGGGTAGGCCTTATCTTCGTGACCCCACAAGGAGGGATAATGCACTTTGCCTTCTCCTTGACAGAGCCGAGGACGAACAATGAAGCCGAGTATGAAGCTTTGATAGCAGGCCTCGAGATCGCCATCGACATGGGAATTGAAAACCTCCTCATATACGGAGATTCCCAGCTGATCATTTGTCAAGTAAATGGCGACTATCAGACGTGCAAACCAGAGTTGGTGAAATACGGCGAGAGGGTACAGCAACTGCTGACTCAAATACCTTCCTACATCTTGGAAAGCATACCGCGTGCGGAAAACAGCAAAGCGGATGCATTAGCCAAGCTCGCTAAAGAACTGGCCGACGAGAGCCTCGATGACGTGAGGATCATTGTGCAGAGCCGTAGGGTTCTTGCGCCGGCGGAAATATCTCCGGAGTCGTCCGAAGAAAAAGAAGCGATTGAGCAAATGACTATGCAAATAAAAGATCAGGAAAAGGCTGAGGATTGGAGGGAAGTCTTTATAGACTACTTCAAATCCCGTCGAACGCCTGAAGATGCGTCCTCAAAACATCAGCTCATGAAGCGAGCCCTATCTTTCGCTTTCGTCAATGATACTCTGTACAAAAGATCATTTGATTCTTTATGGTTAAGATGCCTGGGACTTGAAGAGGCGAAGAGAGTCGTCCAAGAAACTCATGACGGACTCTGCGGTTCTCATCAAGCCGGGCTGAAGATGAAGTTGAAGATCAAACGGATGGGTTATTATTGGACCACGATGATCCAGGACTGCCTTGAGTATGCGAAGCAATGCCACTCGTGCCAGATCCATGAGGACTTTATCCATCAGCACCCAAATCCACTACATCCGACAGTGGCTAGCTGGCCGTTCGAGATGTGGGGGACTGACATAATCGGCCCCATCGAACCAGCATCGTCTAGAGGACATCGATTCATTTTGGTGACAACTGATTACTTCTCCAAATGGGCAGAAGCAGTACCGCTGAGGGAAGTGAAGACGGAGAATATCCTCCATTTCTTCAAGACGCACGTTATTTATCGGTTTGGAACTCCGTGACGGATCATCTCCGATAACGGGCCAACCTACAGAAGCCACAAGATTAACCGCTTCGCACAACATAGACTGGAGATACTCCTCAGTTTATAATCCCCGAGCTAACGGTCTAGCGGAGGCTTTCAACAAAACTCTGACGAAGATCATGAAGAAGACGGTGTCTCGAAATAAGAAGGACTGGCATGAGAGACTGCAAGAAGCACTCTGGGCATGTCGAACTACGTTCAAGACGGCCACGAACACCACCCCATACGCATTGGTATTCGGTACAGAAGCGGTAATCCCCCTCGAGATAGAGTTACCCTCTCTACGAGTGGCAGTTCATTACGAGCTGACAGACGAAGAGAATGCTCACCTTCGGCTCAAGGAGCTCGATGCCCTTGATGAAACCCGGCTCATAGCGCAACAAAATCTGGAAGCTTATAAAGCAAAGATGGCGCGCTCCTACGAAAGATTGACCAGGCCAAGGACATTCCGCCAAGGCGAACTCGTCCTGGTAGTCAAAAGACCCATGATCCCCAATCGTGCTAAAAGAGGGAAATTCGAGCTGAATTATGAAGGCCCGTACATTATAGACAAGGTCTATCAGGGTGGAGCCTATCTACTCATGGACATGCATGGTGAAAGACCTTTCAGGCCAATAAACGGTCGCTTCCTGAAGAAATACTATGCTTGACGAGTCACGGCCTAGGTCAATGATAGATGACGACGACTATGTCCGTTCGCTATCTTCCTAAGCCCAAACTCTATAAGTAGAAACTGGCTTACTTTACGACGGACCGAAACGTCCTTAAACTAGCAATGGACCACTATGTCCTAAAACTAGCTGTTGACCGGGATGTCGATAAACTACGGTGGATTGCAGCATCCCAAAGCTGATACAAAAAAAAGAATAAGAATAAAAAAAAAGGAAACGGTATGTCCATAAGCAAAATGGGCACGGATGAAAACCCGAAAGGGCTCCGTGAGTAAAAACAGCAGAGCTACCGGCGAGTCTTGTGAAAACCCGAAAGGGCGCAACCTCGTTCGAATAAAAAAAACAAGAAAATAAAAGGAAACGGTATGTCCATAAGCAAAAAGGGGCACGGATGAAAACCCGAAAGGGCTCCGTGAGTAAAAACAATAGGGTTGCCGGCGAGTTTTGTGAAAACCCGAAAGGGCGCAACCTCGTTAAAAGACACTTACAGGGTCCTCTCGACCTTGTGAGGAGAAATCACCCGCGTGAGATCCTTACGACTCACAAGGGAGAAACACACTTAGGGATCCCTACGATTCCTAAGGAGAAATTACACTTGCGAGATCCTCACGACTCGTAAGGAGAACTCTCTTATGGGACCCTCACGGCTCATAAGATTTGAAAGTCTTAAGTTACAAAGACCTGAACCTATTCTTAAGCAACCCCCACAACCTCCGATACTGCCCTACAAGCGGCTCAATACTGACCCTTGTATACAATCCACGGGCGCGAATAAACATTTCCCTAACCAAGTCCCATCCGTGACTAGGGATATGTTCGCATGGTGAATAACCCATGTAAGTCCTCTCGACTTATAATGAGAAAACACTCTGGTGAGATCCTTACGACTTACAAGAGATCATACCCTTAGGAATCCTCACGACTCCTAAGGAGAAAACGCACCTACAAGATCCTCACGACTCACAGGGAGAAATACCTTTATGAGACCCTTACGGCTCATGAAGTCAAAAAGCCTTAGTCGACAGGATCCTGACCCTGTTCGCTAAGCCACCTTTGTTCGATATCGGCAGAGGCAAATGATGATTCACTCCTAGCAATATCCCAGTTGTAGCGGTGCTGAAGCCGAAATCGGTGTTTAATCCCAAGCTTGCGGCAAAAAGCTAGCGAGCCACACATGCATACGAAATAGCCGAAATAGCCGAAATGATGGGGCAACTTGCAACAAAAGCAGCAAGTAAAAAAATGCATGCATGCGAAATAGCCGAAATGATTGGGCAACTCACAATAAAAAGCAGCGAGTAAAAAATAAAAAATAGCCGAAATGATTGGGCACCGCGAAAAATAGCCGAAATGATCGGGCAATCGCGACCTTCACAATATAAAAGCTGAAATGATAGAGCATCGCGGAAAGAAATAAAATAAAAATAAAAATAAAATTTTAATGCCCTACAGGTGATATCATGTCAATCCCTGTATACAATCCAGGGGCACAAACAAAGAAGGAACCACACTCCTCCTCCCCAGGCTTCATCAGAAGAAGAAGCCAAATCTCGATGGGTTACAGATAGCCTGGAGATCATCTCAACATTCGTCTCACCGGACACAACATCAAGCAAAGCGGAACAGCGGCAACTCCCAGTTCCATGACTCGGCGGTGTAAAGATGACCGAGAGTTAAATCCTAACTCCGTGAAACGCGGATAAAAGTCAACCTTTCCTGGTCACGTGGAACGCGGATAACGTCACTTCTGACCCCGTGGGAAACGTCCAGAGCGGATCCTGGTCCTCGCAGAGCACGGCAGTGAACCCGTGTGAAGCATCCAGAGCGGAGCCTAGTCCTCACCGAACACGGCAGTGGACCCGTGGGAAGCATCTAGAGCAAAATTCCTGGTTATGTGGAACGCGGATAACGTCACTTCTGACCCCGTGGAAAACGTCCAGAGCGGATCCTGGTCCTCGCAGAGCACGGCAGTGAACCCGTGGAAAGCATCCAGAGCGGAGCCTAGTCCTCGCCGAACACGACAGTAAACCCGTGGGAACCATCTAGAGCAAAATTCCTGGTCACGTGGAACGTGGATAACGTCACTTCTGACCCCGTGGAAAACGTCCAGAACGGATCCTGGTCCTCGCAGAGCACGGCAGCGAACCCGTGTGAAGCATCCAGAGCGAAACCTAGTCCTCGCCGAACACGGCAGTGAACCCGTGGGAAGCATCTAGAGCAAAATTCCTGGTCACGTGGAACGCGGATAACGTCACTTCTGACCCCGTGGAAAACGTCTAGAGCGGATCCTGGTCCTCGCAGAGCACGGCAGTGAACCCATGTGAAGCATCCAGAGCGGAGCCTGGTCCTCGCCGAGCACGGCAGTGAACCCGTGTGAAGCATCCAGAGCAAATATTGGATTGTGGAGTCCTTAAATCCACGGACTATGATGTCCTTAACCTCGACCGTGATGTCTTAAAACTAACATCGGACTGTGGAGTCCTTAATTCCACGGACTATGATGTCCTTAACCTCGACCGTAATGTCTTAAAACTAACAATCAACCATAATGATTTTAAACTAATCCTACCTTGGTTCAAGGGTACATCACGCCACTCCTTTGATGTTTGTCGTTGTAATTCCTCAACGTCTTCAAAGAGGTGACGGGTCCCGACGACCACACATTTCACGGACTGTGGAGTCCTTAAAACCACGGACTATGATGTCCTTAACCTCGACCGTGATGTCTTAAAACTAATATCGGACTTTGGAGTCCTTAAATCCACGGACTATGATGTCCTTAACGTCGACCGTGATGTCTTAAAACTAACATCGGACTGTGGAGCCCTTAAATCCACGGACTATGATGTCCTTAACCTCGACCGTGATGTCTTAAAACTAACATTGGACTGTGGAGTCCTTAAATCCACGGATTATGATGTCCTTAACCTCGACCGTGATGTCTTAAAACTAACATCGGACTGTGGAGTCCTTAAATCCACGGACTATGATGTCCTTAACCTCCACCGTGATGTCTTAAAACTAACAAACGGACTGTGGAGTCCTTAAATCCATGGACTATGGTGTCCTTAACCTCGACCGCGATGTCTTTAAACTACGGTACCCTGGAAAACATCCAGAGCAACCCCTGACCCCGTGAAATACGGATAAGGACAACTTCACCCAGCACTTGCGGGTCCTCACGACTCGTAAGGAAGCAAATTCTCTTGTGATATCCTTACGACTTTTAAGGGAAAACACGCTTGAGAATCCTCATGATTCTTAAGGAGAAGTTACACCTATGGGATCCCCTCGACCTGTAGGGAGAAAAACTCTTTATGAGACCCTCACGGCTCATAAAGTTGAAAAGTCTTAGGAGGCAGATCTTAACCCTGAATCCTAAGCCATCGTTGTCCTGCAAAGAGATCAAGATAGACTATCCGCAGAATACATTCAATAAAAAGGGACACGCCATTGAGAAGAAAAATATGTCTTTTATTCATGAACCAAAATGGATACAAAGTACAATTTGTGAAAGAACAAAAAATATATACTCTCATTCAAGAGTATGTACAAAAAGAAAAAAAAAGGGATATACAAGTCTTCAGGCCGGCGGGCGATTTAGCAGCTTGGTCAGCTCATCCCTCTTCCGCTGGGCCACGCTTTCGTGATTCAGTATCGCCAGAAGACGGGCCTCCGCCTGAGCCTGCTGGGCCTGATATGAGGCAAGCTGGCCTTCAAGCTCTTTCTCGGTAGCCTTGTGAGCCTCAACCCTTTCGCGAGTGAACACGGCAGCTTTATCGAGGGCTACCACCTCTTTGATAGACTCTTGAAGTACTCGCTAGAGTTCATACGCTTTGTTGGCTTTGGCTGTAAGGTTGGCTTGGAGCTCATTCAACGCCTTAGAGGTCAGCTCCCTCTCCGAGAATTTGCGGCCGAGCCTCTTCTCGCACGACACCATGTTCGCCGCACACCGCTCTATCAGACCCCCGCAAGCCCGCCTTTGCAGCCACAGCCTCCGAAGAAAGGCGGGAACACTCAAGTACGTGCAAGCAAGCCTCCACCTGCCGACAGAACTCAACCCAGACTCGCACCACCGCTTCGCTATGGTAGGTGGCAAGAAAAGGGAGGGAACCGTTAGCTTCGGCAGCAAATGCTTCAGCTGTGATTGCACTGCCAGCGCGAAGCTCCTCGATCAAAGATGACAGGGAAACAAGGCTTAGCTTGGCCAAACGTTCTGAGGCTCGCAAAGCATAAGGGTCGGGTGGCATATTGATGCGCGACTCCAGTGCGGTAAGAACTGGAAGGGCTGTTCAGATGTGTAAACAGTCAGTGAAACTTTTAAGCAAAGGAACAAGTGAGACCATATTGAGACTTTACTTACCCACAGTCATGCAAGAAGGAGCTGAAGGTTCCCCTGGCCCTTCGAGGACCTCAACCTCGTCATCGGCCTCCAGAACTGTAAAGGACATCAATGTCATTTTGCGAAATAACAACAATGCTATGAAATGGTGAACAACACTAACCTTGCCCAGACGAGAGGACGATGCGTTGAGGGGATATCGCTTGTGGAGCAGCCATCTCCAACAGGCGCTGAAAGGATTGCCGGGGAGACAGATCGGCAATAGAGGCCACCAGTCCACGCAGTTCTGAAAAGATAAAAGAGTTCAAATAACGGAAAGATCACTAGTTTAAAATGTGGAAGGTTACCTTCAACGCTCCTCCCATTCTGAGCTGGAGGGATAGCAGCTTCAACGGCCCCCGCTGCGACATCAGGCACAATACCAAGGACACGAGCCGGTGTAACGTCCTCTGAGGAAGGAGCGGCGGCAGCCATTGCGGGTTCCAACGAAGGGAGGGTAGTCTCCATTATCTCCATCCCAGCCTCTGGGTCTCCCTCAGGAAGATCCGTTGGGACGGCGACCACCAAAGGTGCCTCTCCCAAAGGAGTGAGTGCTTCGGGATCAAGAACCGCCACAGGAGGCTCTATCGCGAGAGGGATAGCGTCGTCAACCCCCTCCGCATCGAGCAATGTTTCATTGGGGGTGTCAACAGGCTCTACCATCAGCAAGCCCGTGGGAACCTCCCCCATCGCCGAAGTCTCTGCACAATTCACACAAGAATAAGAATACATATATACAAGTGCAAGCAATATGAAGTACTGCAAAGAAATATAGGAACATACCAATGCTTAAGGAAGCCTTCAATATGGCTTCTTCAAGCCGATGCTCCTTCTCAAGGATGTGTGCTCGCCGGGGTTCAAGGGTGGACTCGTGGCCGCCGGTCCACAAGGAAAGCGCATCCGCAGCATCCTCCGAAGCAGCCTGCTTAAGGGCCCTTTCTCCCCATTCCTCTAAAGGGCCGATGAACCACCGCCGTATCCACGAAGGATCTTCGTAGAAGATGACGGCAGGATAAGGCCTCTTTGGGATCCTTAACTTCTCAGTTTCAAGCTGCGAGCATCTTATAGCCTCAGCCAATTGTGCGGCTTCCTCGGAAGATGAACCTGGGAAAAGAAGACCATCATCCGGCGATATCATGGATATTGGTTCGTCTTGAACGACAGGTTCGGATTCTTCTAAAAGATCGAGCAGACGGACGACTGTCTTCTTCCTCCTCTTTGGCCCAGAACTAATGCCAGAGGACGCTCGCTTCTTTTCCCATGGAGCCTTGGCGCGACGCCGACCCACCTCACCTTCAACACCCTCGTTACCGGCACCCTCGTTTGGCGGTGCTGCCGAGGACGACACGGTCATTGTCGACGCCGCCGGCAGTAGTACTGCTACGGGCGCCCTTTTACCCCTTGACTGAGCCCGGGTATCCAATGGCATACCAACTGTGGGAGTAAGGTGTTAGTTATATGTATGCCCTAGAGGCCATTACTATACATAGGATGTATATTGTAGTGGATGCTGGGACATATATAGGGAGGACTTTCTTGCTCGACATGATAGTATGCTATCTGGTTGTACTTTACCTTAACGTGTACACTGATTGTCTCTCTGTTACATGTTGGTAAAGCCCTTAGGATGTGTACTTGACTACCTGGACTATGATGCGGATCATACTAGTGGGGACATGGTAGTCCATAAGTACATCCTTCAAAGTCCCTAGTCGTGGGTATATCGAGACGGGGCATCGATATACCAGAGTAGACTAGCGTATACATTCTCGACCCATATAGATGGGCGATGGATGATCCCATATCCATTGGTGTTTGACATCGGAGATGATATACGGGTGCTCAGTAGAGACTGGGTACACTGGACGGACTCGCCGAGAACTCCCAGATGGTATTATACCTTACGTCAGATGGCAGTTCTCTAGTGACACTGGTACAGAGTAGTCCGTTGACCCGAGATCGTCATAGAGTCTTGTGTGGTTCCCACTGTGCTTTGATTTCCATCTTACCACGTCCAAGAGGGCGTGCAAAACGGTGGCTTTTGGGTACAGTCCCGAATCACATGGAGGCAAAGAGCGATAGGAGGGGATTCGTCTCTTCCGGTATATGGGGTTGATGTTGCGCTGTGTTCGATTGGCTATAACCGGAAATCCCTGGCCAGGGTTGCTGAGATATACTGGTAAGTGTTACCAGTAGTTTCTCGAACTGTTATAGACCTCATATCGACACGACTTATCGAGCTATTGGGGTCTGATGTTTACCACCCCTAGGCAAGATATGCGACATATCAGACGATCAGACCGGACTGTACGGTAGTGTTACTGGTTGGATTCACTGGAGCGTGTGCGGGCTTGCTCGTCGATCTTCTGATCGCTCAATACCCGGGTGGCCGTTACGTTTAGCAGACCGCTTGCGGCTTGTAGGTGTTTGATATGATCATCACCTGCTGCCGGCGTATTGACGAGTCTTTAGAGTCCTACACAGAGGTTTCCTGGCTCAAGCGAAACGAAATAGGAGCGTATATGAGATATGTGCGGGACCGAGAATGATACCAGTATGTGATACTGTATTCGATTCTCGCAATATGTGACATTGATCGGTTATATGCGATATAGCCGGCATATCGGATCAAGTGTTGATTCGATAAGTTGTTACTGTTGATATTAGTCGGTTATATGCGATATGACCGGATCATTAAATCAAGTGTTGATTTAATGATTTAATGCATAATTATATATTTGATATATTACTTTGCATTAACTAGTATCGGTTTACTTAAGATGGATTTTCTCACTCGCCTGTGCACATTGTATATGTGATATATTTTGTGCACTTGATTGTATCATGTTTGATGATATATGATAGCTAGGGTTTGTGTAAAGAGTTAAACCTTAGTTAAGTAAATAGTTAGGGTTTTGATATATTTATTAATTCTTTTATCTTTTAATTTGTATTAAAAAGATAAGAGATAATGAAAACAAAAGGTTGCTTTTCTTCATGAAGCTTGTTGAAGCTTCATGAAGCTTTGACCAAAGAAACCTTTTGTCTTCATCTCATTAACCCTAACCATTCATTGAACTATAGTTAGCTCTCTACACTTTACCATGGTTACAATTATGATAAGAATTCATTTTCTTTTCTATTCTTATTCTTATCATAATACTTATCATATCATCTTCTTCTTCTTCTTCATCTTCTTCAATGAAGAAAGCTTCACTTCATCAATGGTGATTGATGAAAATGAATAAGAAATCCAATTCTAAAGTCTACCCACTTCCTATTTCTTCATTCTCTACCTCTTGCCAAGTAGTAGAGTGTGTTTCCTTCACAAGTTTTCATGGCTTGGTGAAGGTGGAGCTTGATCTAGTGATGCCTCGAAGTAGATCTTCTTCGGCATCGTCGTCGATGACCTAGCCCGTCCATTCTCCAATGAAGCCGACGCTAGAGCCCGGGGTTCGACTTGGACAGCGAGGAGACTTCATTGCGGAGCTATGGAGGTGGAGGACCGGATCTACAAAGGTTGTATATCCGTTCTTTTAGTTTAGTTGTAAACTAGTTTCATTTTATCGCCTAAAATTCTAGTTAACGATCTTGTTAGGGTTTCTCGGCACCGTTATTTTTGAAATTGGCATGGTTGATGCCTTGTGAGACCCCTTGAGAGTGCCTAGGAACCCTACATAAGGTCCACCTCTGATTCCCCCAGAATGAGCGCAACACTAGTGTCCCTCAATGGAAAGCGGACCTGTGCGCGCGGCCGAGGTGGAACTCCCGTGGCCTGAGCCGGAGCAAGAGCGCCATAGCCAAGAAGCAACCTCTTCTCCTCAGCAATAACTGGGTTGACCCGATGAAGATACCAGCCTGTGAAGCCCCCCACGCATCGGGGAGTATGATCTGCCTCGGGGATCATGAAGTAAGTACCAATGTTCAACCTCACGAAGTGATGAGCGGCATCGCGAACAGCTGCGGGTGAAGGGACCGGCGCAACCGTAAAAGCCTCAAAGGGGACGCCCTGATCGTATCCAAGCTGCCGGGCAAAGCGATGCGGATTGTACCGCATAAACAGAGCCGCACTATTCTGACGGAATACAAGATAGCCCGGTCTGATCGCGTACAAATGCGTGGCCTCCCGGGGCTTCAGAGAAGGCACCTCACCTTTTGACTGGTCGTAGAGTTGTTGAATCGGGCCTGAAGGAGCAGATAGAACCCGATCAACAAATGACAGCCCGCCTGCACTAGCGTAGGGAGCAATCAACACACGAATAGCCCCGAACTGAGTCGGGTCGGGTGTAGCAGCGTCCACCAGCCGCATGAGTCGCGGAAAAGTGTAGGCGTCATAAAAAGCAGGTCTATGATGCGCAGCAAAAGCCCCCAACACGTGCATCTCAATCCAAGATGTAAAATAGTGAAGGGAGAAGTTTACTACGTCCACACCGGGAGTTGAGGTGTTAACAGTGGCGCCCAATCCATGATAGAGATGCGCTAGCGCCGGGATGCCTATGGCCAGCCGTGTCCCCTCAGCGATATGATGAGCCGGATAGATAACCGAGACTCTCATGAAGCGGCGATGCATAGGGATGACGAACCAGCTGAACCAGACACTGATAAAGCCCACAAAGAATGTCTCCCCGTCCATGCCGGGAGCTGCAATCGATTCGAAAGATACCGGCGACATGATGGGAATATAATACTACGGTAAATCCGATTCCTTAGTCGGCCGCCTGTTCAAACCAAACCCAAAGGGGTCGTTGATGCTTGCAAACTTAGGAGCCGTCTTCGACAGGACATCCTCGCAAAGGAAGCAAGCAATGAAGCTCTTGAAAGTGACGCCCTGCTCCTCAGATTCTGTGAACAGTTTGTCGAAGATACCCAGCGCCTTAATCAAACTCGGACGCTTATGGCGGACGGCGTTCTCGGTAGACAAGCCGTCAAGCGTTGCGGGCTCAGTCTCAAAGACGTACTCGTCAGAAGGCATCAATTCCTCGTAAAGTGTCCCTCTGATTGGCAGCCCTGAGATCTCGCGAAATTCGTCCAAAGAAATTGAAACTTCACGATCCCCCAAGAGAAAAGTGTTGGTGGGAAGATTCCACTGGTTCAGGAAGGCCTTAACCCACCAGACGTGGGGAGACTGGTAGTGGAAGAGGGATGCATATATCCCTTGATAAAGCCCAGCCTTCTGCAGTCATGCACGATGGGCGGACAGGACGTATCGAGCCCAAAGGAGATAGCCCGTAGGGTGTCGAGGGGTAAGCCCTATCTTATAAATCTGCCCCCACGGTTGGGCCTCGCCCTGGCAGATACGGCGTCCCAGAATATCTATGGCCGGTATCGGATGGTTCGGGATACCGGTCGTCGAAGGCTCGAGCCGTCCCATCGGGGTCCAATTCGGCATCTCCACAGCGAAGACAATCCCTGGAGGATCCATCGGCAAGAACGGAAAGGTAGGCTCCGTCGGTATTTCGCAAAGAAAACTCCGGCGATCCCGGATGATATGACTGTACCAGGTCCCCCACAGAAGTAGATTGGTGCGATTCGGGTCGTGAGCCCTGATCATTGCCATCACCTCCTCGTCAGATGGTGATTGGGGAAAAGCGGCTTCCGAGTGGGTGAAAGGGAAATACGGAACAGACGTCATTGCACTTGTAATAAAATAAGGGGAAACTGTTAAGGCGAAGCCAACGGTGATTATAGATATATATACAAGGAAAAAGACAGTGACAGAAGACTCATTTTATAGGACCACTGGTTACAAAACACATGGGTCCCATAAAATCAAGATGGCGGCTGGCTAATGATGAAGCAAAGCAATTATAATGAGACAAAAGGAAGATTCTCATTAAATAACCAGTGGATTTCAAATGACTCTACACATTCCCCTAAAAAGAAATCCATTTTGGACTCTGTGACAAATCAAACAGAATCAAGGGAATTAAATTCCCAGGAAGAGACATAGCAAACTTCTTCTTCTCGGATGTGAAAGAGACAACTCAGGGCAAGAAAACCCCAAGAAGCTCTATGGGAAGAACGGAGTTCTTCATAGGAATTAAATTCCTTGTTAAAAAAAGGGGGGAATTGAATTCCCAGAAACATTTTTGAGATGGAATTAAATTCCATGGAAAAAGGCAAACACCACCATTAACCCCTGAAGATCAGAGAAACCCTAATGGGCCTGTTGATTAAAGAATGAGTGGTTTTCTTGTTAAAGAACTTGAAAATGGGTTCTTGTTAAAAGGGAAAACCCTTGGTGTGGATTTAAAATCCAAAGAGTTTTATATGTATGAAAGTTCTTCGATCGTCCAAAGCCATTACCTAAAGAGATGGGTCTTTCTTAAACAGAGTTAAACTCTGAAGATTTTGGAACAGAGAACTAAGCTCTAAGAACGAGAATTAAATTCTCAAAAGAAAAGTTTACAAGGAAGAAGAAAGAGTGGAGGCGCTTCTGAAGAGACCCCTGCATTTATAGGATGTGATGGAAACGCTTCATCTTCCCGATTCTCTAGATGAATCCAACGGTCACAAAAGTGACAGCGTTGCACTCACATGCAGACACGTGAGAGCAACGCTGTGGGGGCATTTGTTTCCTGATTAAAAAATCAGGAATTACCTCAATGAGGTATCACGTGTTCACACGTGACCAATGGTCACGTGATGACACGTGATGGTTAAAACTTCATCAAACAGAAGCGAAAACAAACTGCTGAAAAATAACTCAATTGAGGGTCACACGTGACCAAGGGTCACGTGCCAGCACGTGACAGGCTTTGAAAGCCTTACATCTTGAAAGAATTTAATTGTAAAAGTCAGAAAAAATACCTCAACGAGGTGTCACGTGCTCACACGTGACCAATGGTCACATGTTGACACGTGATGGTTAAAACAACAACATAAACAAGCTACTGAAAAATGACTCAATTGAGGGTCACGTGCTCACACGTGACCAAGGGTCACGTGTCAGCACGTGACTGGCTTTAAAAGCCTCACAGTTTAATAGAATTAAATTCTGAATTTCTCTAAAATCTTTCCAAATGGGAAAGGATTAAGGAGAACCGTTGGATTAAAAATCAAGGGGTGATTAAATATCACCAATTTATGGAAAAATCTTAGACAAGGAAAGATTTCCCCTAAATCTCACCAGAAATAACAAATAGAATATCTTTGGATTAAACATCCAACGGTGAATAAAATTCACCTAATAATCTAAAGGCTCGGATTAATGATGAAAACAAATCAAATCTTTCAATGAAAAATTTACTAAACAAATTGATTCTTTTCCTTCTCCTATAAATAGGAGCCAGAGGAGAGTTTTTGATATATAGAGTTTTGGAATCTTGAAATTTCAGAGAGAAAAGAGAGGAGAATTTAATTCTCTACAAAGAAAAACCCAAGGTAAGAAAAGAAAGGGGATCAAAACCTCAATAAAGAGAAATTAATTCTCAATCTAAGAGTTTAACTCTTCTACAAATAAAGAACTTAGTTCTTCTTCTGGTTGAAGATCTGCACAGAGCACATCTCCCCATAAGTTGAGAATTTAATTCTCATCGGGTCGAGATCCTGCCATGTAGATCCTAAACTTAGAGGGGGAATTGAGTTTTGAGAATTTAATTCTCCTAAAACAAAATTAGGGTTTAACCCTATATGAGAATTTAATTCTCCCAAACTCACAGGAATTTAATTCCTCCAAGATATGAAATTAGGGTTTGAACCCTATCTGAGAATTTAATTCTCCTAAAATTATAGGAATTTAATTCCTTCAAGATGGATGAAACTAGGGTTTAACCCTAATTGAGAATTTAATTCTCTCAGATTAACAGGAATTCAATTCCTCCAGGACAGAATCAGGGTTTCACCCTATACAAGAATTTAATTCTTTAGGAATTTAATTCCTCTAAAAGAAATTAGGGTTTAACCCTACATAAGAATTTAATTCTTTCACAATAGGAATTTAATTCCTCCAAAGTTATAATTAGGGTTTAATCCTACGGAGAATTTAATTCTCAGAATAAAATAAAGAGACTAAAGAGATCTCTGTGCATGAAAAAGACTACGGTCGCGTGCCCCACGTGACCCCTGAAAAGATCCCCACAAATGAGAAGGATTTAGCCCTGAGGCAATGCCTCACATGCTCCCACGTGACCCTCGTTATATCGGAACAAAAGCAAAGGCAAAATATAACTTGGGCGCTCTCACGTGCTCCCACGTGACCCCTAATAAATGCCTTAACAAATCAGTGCATAAATGCTTATCACGTGCCAACACGTAATGGCTATGAAAACAAAAAGTGTTTAACACTTAAATGCAGAACGAGGAAAAAGAATCTAGTCCCACCTCTGGGCGCCCACACGTGACCCCTTCTCCTTTAGTGTTTAACACTCATTCGAGAGCATTATTCCCAGTGTTTAACACCGATTATCTTTGAGTGTTTAACACTAATTTGAAAAATCTTATTCCCAGTGTTTAACACTGTTATTTTCTAGTGTTTAACACTAATTTGGGATTTCATATTTCCAGTGTTTAACACTGCTGGTCTTTTAGTGTTCTGTCTCCAAAGTTTAACACTGTTGTTCTTTAGTGTTTAACACTACTTTCAGCCAAATTGGCTAATTTTCCAGAAGCAAAAGTCCCTCCTCCAAATGAATCTCAAAATTGAGGAAATCAAAGATGAAATATTTAGCATTGCTAAATAATTGGGCCTGAACCCAGACAAGTGTTAATGGTCTAACAAAGGGCCAATATGTCAAAAATAATTGGACTTAGCCCAAATTGGCCATAAGTCCTCAATCCAGATCTAACTGAGCCAATGTGCTCATAATATAATTAAGTGGTCTTGGTTCCAAACTGGGCTACAGATCATTTAATCCACCTTGGTTCAAGGGTATATCTCTTCATCCCTTTGATATTTGTCGTTATAATCCCTCAACGTCTTCAAAGAGGTGACGGGTCCCAACAACCATACATTTCATGGACTGTGGGGTCCTTAAACTCATGGACTATGATGTCCTTAACCTTGACCGTGATGTTTTAAAACTAACAACGGACTGTGGGGTCCTTAAACTCATGAACTATGATGTCCTTAACCTCGACCGCGATGTCCTAAAACTAACATTGGACTGTGGAGTCCGTAATTTCATGGACTATGATGTCCTTAACCTTGACCGTGATGTCCTAAAACTAACAACGGACTGTGGGGTCCTTAAACTCATGGACTATGGTGTCCTTAACCTCGACCATGATGTCTTAAAACTAACATTGGACTGTGGAGTCCGTAATTCCACGGACTATGATGTCCTTAACCTTGGCTGTGATGTCTTAAAACTAACAACGGACTGTGGGATCCTTAAACTCATGGACTATGATGTCCTTAACCTCGACCGCGATGTCTTAAAACTAACATTGGACCACCAGGTCCTTAAACTGGTAATCGACCGTAATGTCCCTAAACTAAACAATAGAGTTCAAATGCTCTTTTGTTGGATCTAAATGATCCTGTTAAGTTGATCTTAGTCTAAAATTAGACTAACGTGTCCTTAACAAAAGTTGAGTTGATCTTAGTCTAAAATTAGACTAACGTATCCTTAACGAACGTTTAAGTTGATCTTAGTCTCAAATGAGACTAACGTATCCTTAAACCCAAACCCCCAAACCCAAATCTAAGAAAATACGGATTTAGACTAATCCACGTCCTACGGGCGACAACATAAATTAGTCTCCGTATACAATCCACGGGCAACCAAACACAAAACAAACGCACACGACACGGAGTGACCATATGGAGAAGGAGAAAATTGTTACCGCGATGCGGTAGCGTAATTAACTGCAGGGGCTTGCGCCTGCAGGGAAGAGCGTCCCCACAATCAAAACCCCCTCAAATAAGGGGGAATCTAACGAAGTCTGCTACATCGGACACATTCGTTTAAACCTTCGATACATGGTGCCATAAATCAACTTGGCATCTTCGGAGAGGTGGACGGATAGCACCAATTAGCATCTGTCCCGAATTTCATGCAAGACGTCCATCGCATCCCGGCCGCGTCTTTCGGAGGGGAACATTCATGTCATTGACGCTAAGACCTGCTACAACGCTTTGCTCGGCAGGCCTTGGTTACACGAGTACAACATCATCCCTTCTACACAACATCAGTGTATGAAGTATTTCAAAGATGGTCTTGAGTATACCGTGACGGGGGAACTAAACCCATTCTCCGTAAATGAAGTACGAAAGTACGAAGATGCAAAGTATTTCCTACCAGACTTTGAAGACACGGAAAGATGCCATAAACCAGAGAATAAGCAAAAAGCTATCACCACAATTCCGGTCTTCGGGAGCGATACTGAGGAGGAAGAAGAGATAGTCTATTCGGGGCCGTCCCAATGCAACAGGACGGGACCATCTACCCCTATTCTGGTCTTCGGCAGTGACTCTGAAGACGAAGTCAACGCGGTGTTCTCGGTCCGTCCATCAGTGCAGGCCCTCGCAGGAGATGATCAGAGTTTGCAAATCACCGTGGTTCCATGGCAGCACTACAGAGAGCTTGATGCTCTCGAGACATATACTGTGCAAGAGCTGCAGACATTCTACATCCCTCCCAGGCGAAGAGGTGAAAAGGCGATCCTATTCTATCGATCCACGGAGACTAAAGTCAAAAGAGAGGTCTGGCATGGTGCCGATTTTGCTCTCGACAGGCTCCAACCCATCCGTCTGTCTAGATACTACACGGAGGGATTGAGAAGGTTATTAAGATGCCAAGGCGTACCTTTCAAACAGACCCCTCGACAAGCCCAGTTCTACAACAAGATTTGGAACGTCCCCGGAACTCAGCGAAAATTGCCCAACGAAAAAATGGAAACGATTGGGCTTGGATATGTCCAGTCTAAGAAACGGGAGCAATTTCATGGCTGCCATGTCATAAACGACCTCGATGAAGAAGGGGGTGCTCTTTTAAAAGACGCTGACGCCGAACCAGAATGTGGTCCTGTCATAAAAATGCTGAGTCCGTCGTTTGAAGAACAGATGGACAAGCTAGTGAGCGAAGCGAGTCAAAAGGTTAAACATGACCAAAGCCGCGAAATGGCCATTTACGAGAAAGCCAAGACGCAACGCCTCCTTCAGCAGGCTACAGAGAATGACAGTGCCCTTCACCGTCAGCCCGCCATGCATTCCCAAGACAAGAAAAAAGCCCGACGCGGAGACAAAAACAAATTAAAGGACGGAAAAAACGTTCGATGGTGGCAAAACGGATCCAAAAGGCCACGTGATTGAGAAAAGGTCAGCCGGAATCCGTCTCTTATGAAAAAGATGGGTCGAGCATATTCTTTCCCTCGAGACAAGACAATAAGAATCTTTGACCTTGTTATGAAATATCAGATGATGACACTCCCGAAGTCTCGGCACCCCAATCAAGCAAATGAGGTTTATCACCCAGATTATTGCTCCTATCACCGAGCAATAGGACATCCCCTTGAAGACTGCTTCACCTTCAAAAATTGAGTTGAAGACCAATATCAACTCGGCGGATTCGCTCTATCCAACAGTTGGAGGGTAGCCCCACCACAAAAGGATGTGCCAAAAGCAACGTATATAGCGAGGGTAGAACCAGATCAACATTGGTCTTGGAAACGATCTTGTACCTGTCACGTGATAACGCTGTCGGAAGAAGGAGTGCACAAGAATATCGACTACCTCTCCCAGTGCTTCGCAAATGAGAATGAGGACAAGGTGATCTCAGAATTCCCACCGGCGCCAAAAGAGCTGGAAGATGGGATACACACCACGGCGGAAAACCTGAAAAAAATTGACTTGGGGATGGCAAACGACCCGCGACCAACGTTCGTCAGTGAGTTGGTGTATAAAGAATAGGTGGCTACGCTAAAAGACATGCTTATGCAGTATAAAGACTGCTTCACATGGAACTATTCCGAGATGCCGGGGCTAGATCCAGAAATAGTTGTGCATAAATTGGCGATATCTCTGGACGTCAAGCCAGTCAAACAAGCGCCAAGAAGAATGCGGTTCGAACTTGAAATGAGTATCAACGCCGAAGTCAAGAAGCTAATCGACTCCGTCTTCATCCAAGAAGTTCAATACCCCGACTGGATCGCCAACATTGTCCCAGTGATGAAGAAAAATGGGACGGTGTGCATCTGCGTGGATTTCCGAGACCTCAATAAAGCTTGCCCGAAGGATGACTTTCCCGTACCGGTTACCGAGTTGATGATAGATAACACGTCCACTCACGAAGTCTTCTCCTTCATGGACGGATCATCGGGGTACAATCAAATAAAGATGCGTCCCGAAGACCAGAAGCATACCGCTTTTCGGACTTCTCTGGGCATATTCTGCTACAAAGTGATGCCTTTCGGTCTGAAGAACGCCGGCGCTACCGATCAGAGGGCCATGACAAAGATTTTCGATGATCTCATATATGAAATCGTCGAATGCTATATCGATGACCTCGTAGTGAAAAGCAAATCGTACGAGGAACACTGGGAGCATTTGAAAACAATGTTCCAACGTCTTCGTAAGTATAACCTGAAGATGAACCCTCTGAAATGCGCATTTGGAGTCTCCTCAGGCAAATTTCTAGGGTTCATCATACGACATCGGGGCATCGAAATAGATCCATCGAAGATCAAGGCGATTATGGAAATGCCCACTCCAAGAACTTTAAAACAATTGCGGTCTCTACAAGGAAAGCTCGCGTATATCCGACGGTTCATAGCCAACCTTTCCGGAAAATGTCGTCCCTACAGTCACCTGATGAAGAAGGGAACCCCGTTCGTTTGGGATCGTAAATGCCACAGCGCACTGGACGAAATCAAGCAATATCTGCAGAACCCACCAGTACTGACCGCTCCAGTCAAGGGAAAGCCCCTCATCCTGTACACAACAGCCCCTGAAGGTTCTTTAGGCGCGCTATGGGCACAGGAGAACAACCAGGGGAAAGAGAGAGCTCTCTACTATTTGATTCGAGTCCTCCTGGAGGCAGAAAATAACTACTCCCCCATCGAAAAGTATTGCCTGGTACTGATCTTCGCGGTAACGAAGCTCCGACATTATGCATTGGCGCATGAGGTCCATCTCATATCAAAAGTGGATCCTCTCAAATATTTGATGTCAAGAGCCATGCTAATGGGACGGCTAGCTAAATGGACCCTACTCTTAACGGAATTCTCGATAACATACCGACCTGTCAAGGCAGTGAAAGGCCAGGCCATCGCTAACTTCCTCGCTGAGCATCCGATACCTGCTGATTCACCCCTAAATTGCGAATTTCCAGATGAGCACGCGTTTGACACGATCAACGGGGAGAGAGGAGAGAGTGATGCCCGATGGGAACTCTACTTCAATAGGGAATTTTCCATGAAGAATCGAAAGCACAGCTCCCCCATAATCAAATCTGGGGTAGGCCTCATCTCTGTGACTCCAGAAGGAGGGATAATGCGCTTTGCCTTTTCCTTAACAGAGCCAAGGACAAACAATGAAGCAGATATGAGGCTTTGATAGCAGGTCTTGAGATCGATGTCGACATGGGAATCGAAAACCTCCTCATATACGGAGACTCCCAGCCGGTCGTTAGCCAAGTAAATGGCGACTACCAGACATGCAAACCGGAACTGATCAGGTATGGCGAAAGAGTGCAACAGTTACTAACTCAAATTCCCTCCTACGCCCTGGAAAGCATACCATGTACAGAATATAGCAAAGCGGACGCATTAGCCAAACTCGCTAAAGAACTAGCTGACGAAAACCTTGATGACGTAAGGATCATTATACAAAGCCGTCGGGTTCTTGCACCAGCAGAAATATCTCCGGAGTCGTCTGAAGAAAAGGAAGCAACCAAGCAAACAGCCCTACAAATAGAGGACCAAGAAAAGGCTAAGGATTGGAGAGAAGTATTTATAGACTACTTCAAATCTCGTCAAACACCGGAAGATGCATCCTCAAGACATCAGCTCATGAAACGAGCTCTGTCTTTCGCCTTCGTCAATGATACTCTATATAAGAGATCGTTCGACTCTCTGTGGCTGAGATGCCTGGGACCGGAAGAATCAAGGAGAGTCGTCAAAGAAACTCACGACGGACTCTGCGGTTCTCATCAAGCCGGGCCAAAGATAAAGCTGAAGATCAAAAGAATGGGCTACTATTGGCCCACGATGATTCAGGACTGCCTTGAATACGCGAAGCAGTGCCACTCGTGCCAAATTCACGGGGACTTCATCTATCAGCATCCAAATCCGCTACACCCAATAGTGGCTAGCTGTCCGTTTGAAATGTGAGGAACCGATATAATTGGGCCAATCGAATCAGCGTCATCCAAAGGACATCGGTTCATATTGGCAACAATTGATTACTTCTCTAAGTGGGCAGAAGCCATACCGCTAAGAGAAGTGAAGACGGAGAACATCCTCCATTTCTTCAAGACACGTGTCATCTATCGGTTCGGCACTCCGCGACGGATTATCTCCGATAACGGGCCGGCCTACAGAAGTCACAGAATCAGCCGCTTCGCACAGCAGCATAACATAGACTGGAGATACTCTTTGGTCTATAATCCCCGAGCTAACGGTCTAGCTGAGGCTTTCAACAAAACCTTGACAAAGATCATAAAGAAGACGGTGTCCAAAAATAAAAAGGACTGGCACGAGAGACTGGATGAAGCTCTCTGGGCCTATCGGACTACATTCAAGGCGGCCACGAACACAACGCCATTTGCATTAGTATTCGGAACGGAAGCGGTATTTCCCTTGGAGATAGAGCTACCCTCTCTACGAGTAGCAGTTCGATACGAGCTGACGGATGAAGAGAATTCCCATCTTCGACTAGAGGAGCTCGATGCCCTCGATGAAACTCGTCTCGTGGCGCAGCTGTTCAGTCAAAAATATTGCATTCTGTAACACATCAATTTTCTCATTATTCAAATCATCTAAAGGTGTTTATTGTAAATATAACACGGATTACAAATTCATCTGCAAAATACCAAATACCACGTGTTATAGTTATAATCAACACTCTGGAGGGAAATTGTGTGTTCATTATTACACGCATGATATTGTATATCTCAACACATTTTATCGAGATTGTGTGCAGAAAATTCTTCAGGTCAAAGAACCGGAATCACAAAAGTGTCAATAAATTACAGCAAGTCAAAGAATTCAAATCTGGCAGAGATTCAGAAGAGATAAAGAGATTCCAGATATCAGAAGAAGACCCAAACATCAACAGAAGAAGAGCACAGAAAAATGGTGCAGAGATCTCATTAAATGGCCGCGGATCCGCGGCCGAGTCGGCCGAGTTGCCGCGGTTCCGCGGCCGAGTTGAGGGATTAGGGTGACGTATCTCTCCAGAAGCTTCATTCTAACAACCTCGCTTACCTTAGATGCTCCAGTGCAACAGACTTCTTCTGGAAACTTCTCTGCATAACAACCTTCTTCTAGAAGGCTCCTTGTAACAACCTTATTCTAGAAGGCTCTTTCCAACAACCTTATTCTAGAAGGCTCTCTCTAACAACCTAGCTTTTGGAGGGAAATTTGAATTTGAATTTATAAAAGGAGATCTAGATCTAGGGTTGAAGTTGTTCATTAATTGGGGGTTCAATAATTTCACACACAAGTTGAGTGACACAACTTGTGATCCAATCCAAACCCTAACCCAATTCAAATTCCAAAGCCAAATCAAGATCCATTGAGAAGCAAATCAAGCGAGCAATCAACGATCCTTCATCGCAACGCCGTTCGTCATCCGAGCAAGAGATCCACGACGATCCGCACTCACGGCGATCGAGCTTCGCAAAGATCGACGACAAATTCACCTCTTCAAAGGAGCGATCGAGAGCTTAATCTTGTACCTCGAATTGAGGAGTTGTGTAAATTTGAAGTAGATTTATGAAGGTGATAAATTGTTAATTCTCGTTTTCATTACATTCTTGCATTATGAAATTCTTCATTCTTGATTCTTTAATTTTCATGATGTGTGAGTGAAATCTCCGCTTGTGGAGGATTCGAGAGAATTGGTAGATCTAGTGATGATAAGATCCTTTTACTAATCTTAAGTGTTATGAGATTTGTGAACTTTAGGAAAAAGAATCATCAATGACCTAATTTGGACCAAGATCGCATTCTTGATAATTTCGTTGCAAACTAGGGATTAAATGATTGATGATTCTCTTTGCTAAAGGCTAAATCCAAATGATGATCAATGAAAAGACAAAGGATAGAGAAGGAGAAACCCTAGTTTTTTCAATAGATCCCTAATCTTCATTCGTCACCATCGTTCTAGCTACAAATTATCAATAGATAAGATTAGTCATCTCTAGATTCATCACTACTACTAATTTGATCGAATCCTACAAGCTATTCTACGAATCTTGATAACTAAATTGATTGGGACATTTCTTGATTCTTGATTCTTGATCTTTATTTTCTTTATGTTTCTTGAAATGAAAACTCACAAATCTTGAATCAATTTTCTTGTAAATTTCTTTACTATTTTCATTTCAATTCATCTAAAACAAAATCGATCAAAACACACATCTCAGTGGACGATCCGTTCTTATTGACGAAACTACAATAGACACCGTCAATTGATTGCGGTATAAATTTCTTTGGTTGTGAAACATTTTACATACACACGAAGAATGATCAATCGACAGCAAAACCTAGAAGCTTACAAAGCAAGGATGACGCGTTCATACAAAAGATTGACTAGGCCGAGAACATTCCGCCAAGGCGAACTCGTATTAGTCGTAAAAAGACCTATAATCCCCAATCGTGCCAAACGGGAGAAATTCGAGCCGAACTATGAGGGCCCGTATATCATAGACAAGGTCTACCAAGGTGGAGCCTACTTGCTCATGGATATGCATGGCGAAAGACCCTTCCGGCCAATAAACGGCCGATTCCTGAAAAAATACTACGCCTGACAAGTCACAGCCCAGGTTAATGATAGATGACGACGCTTGTGTCCGCTCGCTGTCTTCCTGAGTCCCAAACTCTATAAGCAGTATCCGGCGAAACCTCGCCTCAAAATCCCAACGGACCGCAACGTCCTTAAACTAACGTCGGACCGCAACGTCCTTAAACTAACATTGGACCGAAATGTTCTTAAACTAACATCGGACCGCAACGTTCTTAAACTAACGTCGGACCGCAACGTCCTTAAACTAACATTGGACCGAGATGTTCTTAAACTAATATCGGACCGCAAGGTCCTTAAACTAACGTCGGACCGCGACATCCTTAAACTAACATTGGACCGAGATGTCCTTAAACTAACATCAGACCGCAACGTCCTTAAACTAACGTCAGACCACAACGTCCTTAAACTAACATTGGACCGAGATGTCCTTAAACTAACATTGGACCGTGATGTCCTTAAACTAACAATGGACCGCAATGTCCTGAAACTAGCTACGGACCGAAACGTCCTGAAACTAGCTACGGACCGTAACGTCCTGAAACTACTATGAACCGCAGCATCCTTGAGCTAACGCGGGAAAAAAAACGGTACGTCCTTAAGCGAAATGGGCACGGATGAAAACCCAAAAGGGCTCCATGAGTAAAAACAGCAGGGCTACCGGCGAGTTTGTGAAAACCCAAAAGGGCGCAGACTCATAAAAAATTTCCTGTGCACTTGCAGGGTCTTCTCGACCTTGTAAGGAGAAAACACCCACGTGAGATCCTAACAACTCACAAGGGAGCAAAACACTTAGGAATCCTCACGATCCCTAAGGAGAAATTACACTTATGAGATCCTCACGACTTGTACGGAGAATTTCCCCCCTATGGACCCATACGGCTCACAGGATTCAAAAGCCTTAAGATACAGGGACCTGAACCTGTTCTTAAGCCATTATATCCCCCAAACTTTTGCCCCACAGGCGGTCAATATTAACCCTTGTATACAATCCACGGGCATAAATAAGCGTTCCCTTGCCCAATTCCACCAATGGTGTGAAATTCCCCTATTTGGTGAACAACATTTGTAGGTCCTCTCGAATTGCAAGGAGAAAATGCTCTTGTGAGATCCTTACGACTCTCAAGAGGAAACGCACTTAGGAGTCCACACGACCCCTAAGGAGAAATTACACCTACGAGATCCTCACGACTCGTAGGAAGAAATACCTTTATGAGACCTTTACGGCTCACGAAGTCAAAAGCCTTAGTCGTCAGGTCCCTAACCCTGTCTACTAAGCCACCTTTGTTCGATAGCGGCGAAGGCAAATGATGATTCGCTCCTGGCAACGCTCCAGTAGTAGCGATATTGATGCCTAAATCAGTAACAAATTCCAATTCCTTTTACGGCAAGTGATGATTCGCTCCTGGTATTTCAGTCGCAGCGATGCTGATGCTAAGATTGGTATCAGATCTCAAGTCCATACTCGCAACAAAATCAGCGAGCCAAAAATAAAAAAAATATATAATAGCCGAAATGATTGGGTAACTCGCAATAAAAAGCAGCGATTAAAAAGAAAAATAGCCGAAATGATTGAACAATCGCGACTTTCGCGATATAAAAAGATGAAATGATAGAGCATCGCGGAAGGAAATAAAAAAAAGATAAAAGAATGAAACTTTTGCCCTACAGGCGAGTCCATACTGACCCATGTATACAATCCATGGGCATAAACGAAAAGGGAACCACATTTCCCAACAGACTCTTAGATCTCGACGGCAACACCTGCATCCCAGAAGATCAACACGGCGTTCCTTTCCGACACTGCAGAAAGCGGAGCAAGTCAATCAATGACCTCCCCGTCGGAACAATGCTTTAACCCGGAAACAAGTCAATCAATGACCTCCCCGTCGGAACAATACTTCGACCCGGAAACAAGTCAACCAATGACCTCCCCGCCGGGACAACGCTCCATCTCGGAAACAAGTTGTTCCCCTCCGAACGGCGGCCGTGATGCGGGGACGTCTAGGCCTGAGATTCGGGGCAGATGCTATATATGGTTTTATCCGTCTACCTCTCCGAAGATGCCAAGTTGATTTATGGCACCGTGTATCGGAGGTTTAGACGGATGCGGCCGATGTAGCAGACTTCGTCAGATTCCCCCTCGCTTGAGGGGTTTTTGATTGTGGAGACGCTCTTCCCTGCAGGCGCAAGCCCCTGCAGTTAATTACGCTACCGCATCGCGGTAACAACTTTCTCCTTCTCTAGAATTTCACTTCGTGTTGTGGGTGTTTATTTTGTTTGTGGTTGCCCGTGGATTGTATACGGAGACTGAGTAATGCCGTCGCCCGTAGGATGTGGATTAGTCCAAATCCATATTTACTTAGATTTGGGTTTGGTGTTTTTAGTTTAAGGATACGTTAGCCGCATTTGAGACTAAGATCAACTTAAACGTTTGTTAAGGATACGTTAGTCTAATTTCCAGACTAAGATCTACTTAACGGGATCGTCTAGATCCATTTCCAGTTTAGGGACATGGTGGTCCATTTAATATATGGCCGTCGGGACCCGTCACCTCTCTGACGACGTTGAAGGATTACAATGACATGTGTCAGAGGAGTTCGGAGATGTACCCTTGAACCAAAGTTGATTGGGGGTCTTATAGTCCAATTTGGGACTAAAGTCTGTTTGAATGTTTAAGGATACGTTAGCCATATTTGAGGCTAAGATCGACTTAAACGGGATCGTTTAGATCCAACAAAAGAGCGTTTGCGGGCTCTATTGTTCCAGTTTAGGGACGTAGTGGTCCATAGGTAGTTTAGGGACATTGCGGTCCATTGGTAGTTTAAGGACATTGCGGTCCATATTCCAGTTTAGGGACATGGTGGTCCACCATTAGTTTAAGGACGTTTCGGTCCATCATTAGTTTGAGGACGTTTCGGTCCAATATTAGTTTAAGGACGTTTCGGTCCACGAGTTTAAGGACCCCGCAGTCCGTATTGATGTGTGTGGTCGTCGGGACCCGTCACCTCTCTGACGACGTTGAATGATTACAACGACATGTGTCAGAGGAGTTCGGAGATGTACCCTCGAACCGGATATAAATTGATTTTAAGAGAGCAATCTTGCTCAGTCAATTTAATTTGAGGACTTACGGCCAAGATTGGGCTAAGTCCAGTTGAAAATGTTCAACATTTTATTTGCTTTTGCATTGCATTTCTTTTTATTTTTATTTGGGCTCTGCCCAGAAAGGATGCAGAGCATCAATTTGCTTTTGGGTTCTGCCCATTTATAAATGATGCAAAGCATCTACTTTGTTTGGGCTCTGCCCTTTTTATTATAATGCAGAGCATTTGTTTTGGTCCATTGGACCTCTCAATTGGGCTCTGCCCCTTTTAAATAATGCATAGCATTATTCTTGGTCTGTTTAGACTTCTGACTTGGGCCTAGCCCTTTGGGAAATGCATTGCATTTATCAAGCGCTTTGCGCCAATCAGAGAGCGTAAGCGCTTATAGTGCTGACACGTGTCGCGCAAGCGCAGTGCGCTGCACTAATGCGTTGCGCCTGCGCTGCTGACACGTGGCGCGCTCTGGTGGATAATCCAAGAGCGCAACAGCGCAGTTTGCAAGTGCAAGGCACTATGATTTAAGAATCTTTTAGATTCAAGAACCAATGGTTCATAAAAGTGCAAAGCACTATTCGTTTCCTTGATCTAATTTAGATCAAAGAAAAATAAGTTTTTCTTTTTATTTCAAGAACCAAAGGTTCATAAAAGTGCAAAGCACTATTTTTTTTTATTTTTTTTTCTTGTTTTTAAAGAACCAGTGGTTCATAAGAAGTGCAAAGCACTATTTTTTATATAAAGATCATTGATCTGGTTTTTAGATCAATGATCTATTAGAAGAAATTTCTTCTCTCTCGTGAAGGTTTTTACCTTTTTCTTGAAATTTTCTCGGAGTTCTCTCTGTTTGAAGCTCTTGACTTTTTTCAAGAAAATGTTGATGCCTTTGAATTGAGGTCTAGGGTCCTTTTTATAGTGCCCATAAATTAGTTAAAGAGATCTTTCTCTGAGTGATTTGGGGAATTTTCCCCACCGTTGGATCTTTGATCCAAAGGCTTCTGTTTTACAGAAGAAAATCTTCTTGTTTTGACAAGAACAGAAAGATTTCTTTAGAATCTTAATTCTGTTTGGCGCAAATGCCCCAGCGCGTGACACGTGTCGCGCAGCGCACAGCGCAGCGCAACTGCGCTAGCGCATCTGCGCTGACACGTGTCACGCAGCGCACAGCGCAGCGCAACTGCGCTAGCGCATCTGCGCTGACACGTGTCGCGCAGCGCAGTGCTTGCGCAACTGAAGCGTTGCTTCCTTTAATTTTACTTAAAATAGAGCTTTGCTCTGATTGGGTGCGCTATTTTGGGCGCTGCGCTGATGCGTCTGCGCCTGACACGTGGCGCGTTGCGCCCGGGATTTGAAGTGTTGCTTCAAAATTTGAATTTTGAATTTCCAGCAGAGCTTTGCTCTGATTGGGGGAAACAAATGCCCCCCCACCGTTGCGCTTACGTGGCCCCAATCGTGAGCGCAACGGTGGCGGAATTCCAACCGCCGCGACAACTTTTGTAAGTTGAAGAGGCACTTGATGCCTATAAATAGGACCTTTGGTCCCCCACAGATGCTTATCATCTTTCAGATTTTTATTTTCAAAAACTTCAGAGCTTTGCTCTTGCCTTCAAGAACTCCAGAGCTTTGCTCTCCTTTCCAAAGTTTTTTAGAAAAACTTTAGGTAAAATTGATTCTTAGATTAAATTTTAATTAATCTTAACCAACAGAGCTTTGCTCTCATAGATCTTCTGATCTAAAGAAAATCCCTTCGGGGTTTCACCAGCAGAGCTTTGCTCATTTTCATTTTTTTTTTAAAGTTAGAAACTTTAGGTAAAATTAATGTAAATCAAATTAATTTAAATTAATCTCAGCCAAAGAGCTTTGCTCTCACAGATCTTTTGATCTAAAGAGATCCCCATTGGGGTTTCATAAACAGAGTTTTGCTCTCAAACCATTATAGATCTGCAGAGATCTTGTTCATGGGTTCTAACCCATGAACAGAGCTTTGCTCTCGAGGAATTTAGCCCTCAGTGTATATTATTTTTCTTTTATCGCTAATCTTCCTGTGGTATTTCCTCCAGGCATAATGGCGGTGCGTCTATACAGTTTGCACGAGTTCATCACCTCTGACGATATCCGCGCACAGGGCCGTCATCAAAACCAGGAGTTTACGGACGCCCAGTGTGCGGAGGTCATGGATCGCCTCAACGCAAGCGATGGTTGGCTACTTCCTCGTCGTTCAGCTCTCTTGAAGGTCGTGTTGGGAGCAATATGGAGAGCACTTTCGGGTCTTTACGAGGCCCTACCGCTCAATGCGCTGGATGATGCTGAAGACAAGGTACATTCAGTGTACCTGACGGGGCTGATCTCGAAGAAACGGCGGGACAGCCTCATTGACATCCTACATCAAATCTTCCAGCAGACGACGATAGTTGCTGCTTATCGAAGGCCGGGAGGGCTTGCCGAGGATCTTGACACACAGGAGCGCGAGAGGCTGCGCATAAGAATAATTAGAAAGGCCAGAAGAACTCTCGATGGCCTTACTTTTGAATTCCTCAATCCGTGCCCCGGATCTGAGGTTATACCGTTGTAATAATTTGAATAATGTTTCTTATTCATTGCTTTTATGATTGTAAGAATTTTTGGCAATATGAATGAAAACTTTTTTATTTCAGCTTGTCTTATTTCTCGTCCTGAGTCTTCTGCCCATGCATAAATGAGTGCGTCTCGAACGCTTGATCAAATGTAAATTGGATGTTCTTTCTGTTGCTTTTCTTCCTTCTCAGCATGTTGTCACAATTAGCATATAATAGAGTAGGCCTCTTGATTTCTTCATAAGATAGCGATGGCTTAGGCTGCAGGTTCAGATCTGCCTCCTAAGACTTTTCAACTCTATGAGCCGTGAGGGTCTCATAGAGACTTTTCTCCCTACGGATCGAGAGGATCTCGTAGGTGGGGTTTTCCCCTTAAGAGTCGTGAGGATTCCTAAGTGTGTTTTCTCTCATAGGTCGTAAGGATCCTGTAAGAGAATTTTTCCCTCTTACGAGTCGAAAGGACCCGTAAGCGGTTGTTTCCCTCTTTGTCGAAACTCGACTTTGGAGAGTGAGACCCGTGAATAGTATGCAAGAGACCATTTTAGATCAACTTGCAGGGTCCCAATGTTCAGGAAGCAAGTTTTTTTTAGTCCCTGCTGCCTGAGGCTTCATCTTGTAAGTTGAAACGAATCGGGAATCTTCTCGCGGAGACACTGGTTCTTCTGCGAGCCGACACAAATCAGGAGGCTCTCGTCAAGGATTGTTTGTTTCCCTGAGTTGAGGAATTTGCTAAGGATTATTTGTTTCCCTAGCGCCAAGGATTATTTGTTTCCTTGGGGTTTGAAACGAGTCGAGAATTTCCCACGGAGGCACTGGTTGCTCTGTGAGTCGACGCGGATCAGGAGGCTCTCGTCAAGGAGTGTTTGTATCCATGAGTTGAGGTATTTGCCAGGGATTATTTGTTTCCCTAGCGCCAAGGATTATTTGTTTCCTTGGGGTTTGAAACGAGTCGAGAATTTCCCACGGAGGCACTGGTTGCTCTGCGAGTCGACACGGATCAGGAGGCTCTCGTCAAGGAGTGTTTGTATCCGTGAGTTGAGGTATTTGCCAGGGATTATTTGTTTCTGTCACGACCCGAAAGTACGGAGCATGACCGGCACTTAGACTACGAACGTCTCAAGGCGTACGTAAGCTAAGTAAGCCGAACCCAGAAATCCAAACCAAGTGAAGTAGTAGAGAATAGGAAGAACCAAATCAAACAACCTGTATGCACATAATATACAACGCCTAAAGGTGAAGATCACAACAGAAATGAAACTCAACCAGCAAGAACCCATGGAAATATAACGCACGACTCTAAGGTCGAAAGAATAAACATCACTGGTCTCTATCTCAAATAAGTACAAGTTTGGTTGATGGAAATTCTAGATACAACTGAAATATAATATACAAAGTATGACGATGGGTATGGTACAATAAAACCCACCTACTAGTAAGTCACCCGAAAGGAACAGTGCCCACAAAGCTGTAATGAATCATGTACGGCAACACCTGCAAGAAACTGGGGCACAACAGGGGTGAGTTGCCAACTCGTGAGTAGAAAAAGATCTACGAACAGAAAATCGCATGTATGACACAATCCTAGGTCATACGATCAATATATATATAATCCTCAAATATATAACCAGCAATCTCTAACCATGTCTAGGGTAAATATCTAACCCAAGTGTAAACCCATGTGTACCTGTCAGTGCATCAGGTGACAATATATCATATGAATGTTGTATGAATGCATGAAACAGAATGCATGTACTGAAGAAAACTGTCTCCATAACTTTGTGAGATTTCTGTATTTTAAATGAGGTATCATAATGAAATCAGCGTAAAACAGTGCCTAGCATCGGCACAAAACATAATCTCAATATCTCGATATCTCTGTATCACAATCTCTGTACCTCAATATCTCAAATCTCAATGTCTCAATCATAATATCCAGGAAGCCGTCAGTCCAGATCGGCCCCTACCATCCATCTCATGACTACGACGGTGTCCTCCGGATATCCGACGTGTCGGGTAATATCACCGGTCAGTCGTGCTCCCCTGCCAGGCTCAATGCCATCTCCTGCGATCTTCTTGCCCCGGGGTACCGCACCGGGCCCACCATGTACCCGAAACGGTTCATCCGCCTCCTCGAATCGGGTCTCGAAATCTATCAGCAAAACTCATGGTGGACGACTCATACATCATGGAAAAACCGCATTTATTTTAAAAAGAGAGAAAGCAGTATATATATGGGTTGCGGTTTTCCTCCAAATCCAGAAAATCTCATGGAAACTCGAATCCAAATCATCAATAGCATGTGAAATCATGAATATAAGCATGAGAATCCATGAATGCAGCATATAGTGAATAACAGCATGCATGAAGTGACAAGTAATAACTACAATGTCAAGCTGGTATACATGGCAAGTACACTAATATCATGTCACTACTAGCTAACAAGCTAAATCAGGCAATAATATTCTCTAAGTGTACGTGACATGGCAATTACCGATGAAGATGTGTGTGCAACAGCAAATAAGTGTACGTGGTACATACGCATCATCGGTAATGGTGCTGGTGTCCTAGCAGCATGATATCAATAATAGAATATGAATCATAACAGTATGCGATGCAGAGCAACAATAATAATAATAATATGCGGGAACTGAAATACTGAACACCATGATCGCTAAACTGCATCTAATGTCATAAAAGTCATATAGCTACACTACTACAAGGCTGAGCTAAAGCTAACAGCAGGTAAGGGAAAACCGCCTAACCTCTGAGTCGATATATGTATATGTATATATAGTCGGTGATCCGCCTCAATAATATCACATCCGATAACATATCTCTAGAATCAGTTATTCTCAAATCAAGAGTGCGGATCAAACGTCAATTTATAGCTCGTACGTAAATCCGTCGTACGGCATCCCCAATCTGGGTACGGGTCAATATCACATTTGTCATATTATTCATCAAGTATTCTCTTTATCAAGATTATCATCTGGGTACTGACCTATGTCTAGTACAATACCAACATCATCACTAACATCAAGATCCGACTACTGATCGACAGTCTAGTATAAATCGGTATTTTCATCATATATCATCACAAGAGTATACATCGCCCAAGGCGGCCTATCACAAGTATCCTATCATATCATATCATATCACATCTTATAACATAATCGCATGTCGATCACATAATATATATGTCACTACTACTATGGCATCATCATTCCCAAAATCCTCTAAGGTATCAAGATGTACCTTAATTATGAATTTTATCATATCACCGACATCATGATCTCATATCACCATCGACTCACATCAATCCCAAGTATCATCCTCAAATCCGTAATGATCACATAAACCCAAACCCATGTGAACACATATCCATAACGAATTCCATAACCATATGTGAAATGATGATGTATGCAAGTATGTATATGTGTGTATGTGCAAGTGTAGTGCACCCCATACCCTAAGGTTTCGTAACCTTTCACCAATCCGACATACCAATATCCATTTAAACATCAATAATTAATCCCAACAACATATAATATTTATAGGTGTGTATACGCATCCGTATACATCACCTCGGACTGCGGGGGTGCTATACGCCATCCACCCGACTTCTCCCCGTAGATATAAATCTACTCACCTAGTTATGTGTTCCGGTGCCGATATCGCCGTTTGCATCTCCAACGCTCCAACGCCACGTGGGGTACCTACAAGGATATCACACGCTAAAACTCATGAAAATCATGTCGGAATCCAAAATGGTGCACACTACGCCCATAGGTAAAAACCTGTGACCTTGTATGAAAACGCGGCCAATATCCACTGTCGTCGACGTCCGAACGCCACCCGACAGAAACGAATCATCGAATACCAAAATCCATACGAAAACACGTCGTAAATCATACGCCAACTCATGAAAATGAACCCAGATTTTACCCTAACAGGAAACAGTCAAAACTAGACATACTTGGGGTCAATTTTACATCAAAAAGGGGCTGTGCACGCAAAACGAGGCAGTTTTATACTGCTCTGGCCGCAAATTGCGGCCAGGGGGATGAAATTTGCGGCCGGGGTTTTGAATTGGTGGCTAGGGCTTTGGGTAGGGGTTCCAGGGTGCCTGCACAGCTCTCTGCCAAGTCAATTTTACTCTAGGAGGCCCCGGGTGAAAGCAGATCTCAGAAAGGTCTCAAAATCGACAAAAACGCTAAAATACGCCAAGTCGAATAACTCTGGTAACTAACTAGAGATTTGGGGTTATATTGGTTACAATGGTCTCAAAAACACCTAATAAGGTTATACTAACGATCAAAACCAAAATTAGGTCAAGTTTCACTCAAATTTGCCTAAACTAGCACAATGTCACAAATAAAACAGTAACTTTCAGCTATTTAACCATAAATGAGCAAGAACTAAGTTGGGATGCGAGACTATACCTCCAGGGGGTCCTAGAATGTAGGAGAAGGGAAGATGAAGGAAGTAGGAGGGGTGGTTGCTGCTGAAGTGCTCCTGTAGCAGCTGTTGATGTTGCTGATGCAACTGTGCTGAAGCTGAACTGTTTTGGGACTGAAACTGCTAGGGTAGTTATTTTGTTGCTGAAGCATTGGTGTTGTGTTGTGGTGAGTTGTTGTGATTTTGGTGTGGGTATGGTGGTGTGGTGATGTTGCAAGGAGGCTAGGGGATGTTTACTGCAGCTGTTCTGGTTTTGTAGCTGCTGCTGCAGCCATCTCTTCTTCTCTTTTCTTTTGTTGCAGTGGCAGCTGCTGCTGCTGTTTTGAATGGTGAAGTGTTGGTTTTAGGGGCTGAAGGGTTGATAGGAGTGTGTAGGTGTGGGCTAAGGTGTTAGGGGCTGCTGATGTGATGAAATTGGGGCTGATGATGTGTTGAATTGGTGGCTGATTTGGTATATCAGCAGCTGAAGTTGTGCTGAAGTAATTATGGCTGCATGTTGCTGTTGCTTGCAACCTGCCTTCTCTCTTTCCTTGCTGCTGCTGTGGCTTGGTTGATGTGGTTTTGTAGTTGGGGTTGTGGTGTTGTGTGAATGTGAGAGATGTGAGAGATGAGAGTGAGTGAGAGGGAGAGATGTGATCAATGAGAGGGAGTGTGAAAGAAACATTGGATTAAGGCACAACCTCAAGTTAACCCCCCTTACTCTTACATTACCATTAGATGTTAGCATGCTCAAAACCATCATGGCTCTCTCTCTCTCTCTCTCTCTCTCTCTCTCTCTCTCTCTCTCTCTCTCTCCCTCCCTCCTTGACACAAGTCAACTTCCACCTAATTACCCTTAACAAGGCTAAAGGGCCTTAATTAAGCCAATTAACCTAATCAAATGGTTCAACCCACCATGGTCATCTAAGCATGGTTCAACCTAGGCTTGTCATGAGTCCAAAACAAGAACAAGTGTAACAAGTGTAGAAGTGTCATGTGCACATTTTGCACAAAAAGCCAAAAATACAAATTAGCGATTTTCAATCGCGATTAACATTAAAATACCATATAATCCACCATAAAAACTGCAAAATGGCATATGTCCACAAAATAAGCTATTTTAGAATTTCTATAATTTTCTCCAGAATTTTCACCATTTATCGGTATTTAATTACACCGACTATTAAAATATTCATTAAAAATTATGAAAATTCCCAAAAATAATATTTTATTTTTTTGAAATGTTACAGTTTCCCTAGCGCCAAGGATTATTTGTTTCCTTGGGGTTTGAAACGAGTCGAGAATTTTCCACGGAAGCACTGGTTGCTCTGCGAGTCGACACGGATCAGGAGGCTCTCGTCAAGGAGTGTTTGTATCCGTGAGTTGAGGTGTTTGCTAGGGATTATTTGTTTCCCTAGCGCCAAGGATTATTTGTTTCCCTGGGGTTTGAAACGAGTCGAGAATTTCCCACGGAGGCACTGGTTGCTCTGCGAGTCGACGCGGATCAGGAGGCTCTCGTCAAGGAGTGTTTGTATCCGTGAGTTGAGGTATTTGCTAGGGATTATTTGTTTCCCAAGCGCCAAGGATTATTTGTTTCCTTGGGGTTTGAAACGAGTCGAGAATTTCCCACGGAGGCACTGGTTGCTCTGCTAGTCGACGCGGATCAGGAGGCTCTCGTCAAGGAGTGTTTGTATCCGTGAGTTGAGATATTTGCCGAAGACACTGGTTTCTTCGGAGTTGGGATGAACCGTCGAGTTTGGCTTCGTTTTCTGGCGGAGCCTGTTGGGAAAGTATGGCTCCCTCTTTGTTTGTGCCCTTGGATTGTATACAGGGATCGATGTGATCTCAGCTGTAGGGCGAAAGTTTTATCATCATTTTTTTTTATTTCCGCGATGCTCTATCATTTCAGCTTTTATATCGCGAAGGTCGCGATTGCCCAATCATTTCGGCTATTTTTCGCGGTGTCCAATCATTTTGGCTATTTATTTTGTTTTCACTCGCTGCTTTTTATTGCGAGTTACCCAATCATTTCAGCTATTTTGCATGCATACATTTTACTTGCTGTTTTTTTTTATTGCAAGTTGCCCCATCATTTCGGCTATTTCGTATGCATGTGCGACTTACTGGCTTTTCGCCGTAAATCTGAAATTAGACACCGATTTCGACATCAGCACCGCTACAACTGGGATTTTGCCAGGAGCGAATCATCATTTGCCTCCGTCGATGTCGAACGAAGGTGGCTTAGCGAACAGGGTTAAGGCGCTGTTGACTAAGGCTTTTAACTTCATGAGCCGTAAGGGTCTCACAAAGGTATTTCTCCCTACAAGTCGTGAGGATCTTGTAGGTGTATTTTCTCCTTAGGAATCATGAGGATTCCTTAGTGCATGTTCCTCTGTAAGTCGTAAGGATCCTACAGGAGGGTTTTCTCCTTGTAAATCGAGAGGATTTATAAGGGTTGTTCATCATGTGCATATATCCCCAGTCACGGATGGTACTTGGTTAGGGAAATGTTTATTCGCGCCCGTGGATTGTATATAAGGATCAGTATTGGACCACTTGTAGGGCAATCTCAGAAGTTGTGGGGGTTGCTTAAGCACAGGTTTAGGTCTCTGTAACTTAAGACTTTCAAATCTTATGAGCCGTGAGGGTCCCATAAGAGAGTTCTCCTTACGGGTCGTGAGGATATCGCAAGTGTATTTTCTCCTTAGGAATCGTGGGGATCCCTAAGTGTGCTGCTCCCTTATGAGTCGTAAGGATCTCACGCGGGTGGTTTCTCCTTACCAGGTCGAGAGGACCTTATAAGTGTCTTTTAACGAGGTTGCGCCCTTTCGGGTTTTCACTAACACTCGCCGGTAGTTCCGCTGTTTTTACTCACGGAGCTCTTTCGGGTTTTCATCCGTGCCCATTTTGCTTATGGACATACCCTTTTTATTTTATTTTATTTTTTTTATTTTCTTCTTCTCTTTTTTTTTTACGAGGTCGCGCCCTTTCGGGTTTTCACGAACACTCGCCGGTAGCCCTGCTGTTTTTACTCACGGAGCCCTTTCGGGTTTTCATCCATGCCCTTTCTTGCTTATGGACATACCGTTTTTATTTATATATATATATATATATATCAGCCTATAGATGCTGCGGTATTATTTTAAGGACGTTTCGGTCCGTTGTGGAGAAGGCCGGCTACTGCTTATAAAGCTTGAGCTTAGGAAAATAGCGAGCGGACATAGTCGTCGTCATCTACCATTGACCTAGGCCGTGGCTCATTAAGCGTAGTATCTCTTTAGGAAGCGACTGTTTATTGGACTGAAAGTCCTTTCACCGTGCATGTCCATGAGTAGATAGGCCCTACCCTGGTAGACCTTATCTATGATGTACGGGCCTTCATAGTTTGGCTCGAATTTTCCCCGCTTGGCGCGATTGGGGATCATAGGCCTTTTGACCACTAACACGAGTTCGCCTTGGCGGAATGTCCTCGGTCGGGTCAATCTTTCATATAGCGTGTCATCTTTGCTTTATAAGCTTCCAGATTTTGTTGCGCTATGAGCCGGGTTTCGTCAAGGGCGTCAAGCTCCTCAAGCCGAAGGTGAGCATTTTCTTCATCCGTCAGCTTGTAGTGGACTGTCACTCATAGAGAGGGTAACTCTATCTCGAGGGGGAGTACTGCTTCCGTCCCAAATACCAACGCGTACGGCGTTGTGTTCGTGGCCGCCTTGAACGTAGTTCGATACGCCCAAAGAGCCTCTTGCAATCTCTCGTGCCAGTCTTTCTTATTTCGTGACACCGTTTTCTTCATGATCTTCGTCAAGGTCTTGTTGAAGGCCTCAGCTAGACCATTAGCTCGCGGATTATAAACCGAGGAATATCTCCAGTCTATATTGTGTTGTTGCGCAAAGCTACTGATTTTGTGGCTTCTGTAGGCTGGCCCGTTATCGGAGATGATTCGTCTTGGAATTCCAAACCGATAAATGACATGCGTTTTGAAAAGGTGGAGGATATTTTCCGTCTTAACTTCCCTCAATGGTACTGCCTCTGCTCATTTGGAGAAGTAGTCAGTTGTCGCCAGGATGAAACAATGTCCCCTGGACGATGCTGGTTCGATAGGGCCGACTATATCAGTTCCCCACATTTCGAATGGCCAGCTAGCCACCTTTGGATGTAGTGGATTTGGATGCTGGTGGATGAAGTCCCCATGAATTTGGCATGAGTGGCATTGCTTCGCATATTCGAGGCAGTCCTGAATCATCATGGGCCAGTAGTAGCCCATCCGCTTGATCTTCAACTTCATCTTTGGGCCTGCTTGATAAGAACCACAAAGTCCGTCATGAACTTCCTGAACGACTCTTTTTGCTTCGTCAGGTCCTAAGCATCTCAGCCACAGAGAATCGAACGACCTCTTGTATAGAGTATCATTGACGAAGGCGAAAGACAGAGCTCGTTTCATGAGCTGATGTCTTGAGGACGCATCTTCAGGCATTCGATGGGACTTAAAGTAGTCTATGAAGACTTCCCTCCAGTCCACAGCCTTTTCTCGTTCTTTTATTTGTAAGGTCGTCTGCTCAGTCGCTCCCTTTTCCTCGGATGATTCCGGAGGTATTTCTGCTGGGGCAAGCACCCGACGGCTTTGTACCATGATTCTAACGTCATCGAGGTTCTCGTCAGCCAGTTCTTTAGCAAGTTTGGCTAACGCGTCTGCTTTGCTGTTTTCCGCGCGCGGTATGCTTTCCAAAGTATAGGAGGGAATTTGGGTCAACAGTTGTTGCACCTTTTCACCGTACTTCACCAACTCTGGTTTGCACGTTTGGTAGTCGCCGTTTACTTGACTAACGACTAGCTGGGAGTCTCCGTATATGAGGAGGTTTTCAATTCCCATGTCAATGGCGATCTCGAGGCCTGCTATCAAAGCTTCGTATTCGGCTTCGTTATTTGTCCTCGGCTCTGTTAAGGAGAAAGCGAAGCGCATTATCCCTCCTTGTGGAGTCACGAAGATGAGGCCTACCCCCGATTTGATTATAGGGGTACTTTGTTTGCGCTTTTTCATGGAAGATGCTCCATCGAAATAAAGTTCCTATTGGGTATCACCACCGTCGATCGCGTCAAACGCGTGTTCGTCTGGAAGATCGCAATTCAGAGGAGAATCAGCAGGTATCGGGTGCTCAGCAAGGAAGTCGGCGATGGCCTGGCCTTTCACTGCCTTGAGAGGTTGATACGTTATCGAGAATTCCATCAAGAGCAGGGCCCATTTAGCGAGTCGCCCCGTCAATATGGCCTTTGACATTAAATATTTAAGGGGGTCCACCTTTGAAATGAGACGGACCTCATGCGCCAACGCATAGTGCCTGAGCTTTGTTATCGCGAAGATTAACGCCAGGCAGTGTTTTTCGATGGGGGAGTAGTTGCTTTCTGCCCCCAGTAGAACTCGACTTAAGTAATAGAGTGCTCTTTCTTTCCCTTGATCATTCTCTTGTGCCCATAATGCGCCTAAGGAACCTTCGAGGGCGGTTATATAAAGAATGAGAGGTTTTCCCTTAACCGGAGCAGCCAACATTGGCGGGTTTTGCAGGTACTGTTTAATTTCTTCTAGCGCGCCCTGGCATTTTTGATCCCAGACGAATGGAGTTCCCTTCTTCATCAGGTGGCTGTAAGGACGGCACTTGCCTGAAAGGTTGGCTATAAATCGCCGTATATACGCGAGCTTTCCTTGGAGAGACCGCAGCTGTTTGAGGGTTCTCGGCGAAGGCATTTCCATGATCGCCTTGATCTTAAACGGATCTATTTCAATACCTCGGTGCCGGACGATGAATCCCAGGAATTTGCCCGAGGAAACTCCGAACGCACACTTGAGGGGGTTCATCTTCAAGTTGTATTGTCGAAGGCGTTGAAATACGGTTTTCAGATGCTCGAGATGTTCCTCGTATGATTTGCTTTTAACCACGAGATCGTCGATATAGCATTCGACGATTTCGTGTATAAGGTCATCGAATATCTTCGTCATGGCCCTTTGATAGGTGGCACCGGCATTCTTTAAACCGAAGGGCATCACCTTGTAGCAGAATATACCCAAAGGAGTCCTGAAGGCAGTGTGCTTCTGGTCTTCGGGATGCATCTTTATCTGATTGTAGCCTGACGAGCCATCCATGAAGGAGAAAACCTCATGAGTGGACGTATTGTCTATCATCAGTTCGGTGACTGGCACTGGGAATCGTCCTTCGGGCAGGCTTTATTGAGATCCCGGAAGTCCACGCATATGTGCACTGTCCCATTTTTCTTCATCACTGGGACGATGTTGGCGATCCATTCCGGATATTGAACTTCCTGGATGAAGCCAGAGTCGATCAGCTTCTTGACCTCGGCGTTGATACTCATCTCAAGCTCGAGCCGCATTCTTCTTGGTGCCTGCTTGACTGGCTTGACGTCTGGGGATATCGCCAATTTGTGCACAGCAATTTCTGGATCTAATCCCGGCATTTCGGAGTATTCCATGCAAAACAATCTTTATGCTGCATAAGCAAGTCTTTTAGCACAGCCACCCTTTCTTCGGATAACAGCTCGCTGACGAATGTCGGTCGCGGGTCGTTTGCCGTCCCCAACTCAATTTTCTTGAGGTTATCCGCCGTGATATGGATTCCATCTTCCAGCTCTTTTGGCGCTGGTGGGAACTCTGAGATCACCTCATCGTTGCTATTTTCGAAGCACCAGGGAAGGTCATCCATGTTCTCGGGCTCTTCTTTTAATATTGCTATCACGTGACAAGTACGAATTCGCTTCCACTCCCAATGTGGAACCGGTTCTTCTTCCGTGGCCTTGGGTTCGTGCTTCTGTGGTGGCGCTACCTTCCAGTTGTCGGACAGAGCGAACTTGCCAAGCTGATACTGATCTTCGACCCAATTCTTGAAGGTGAAGCAGTCTTCGAGAGGATGCCCTACCACTCGGTGATAAAAGCAATAGTCTGGGTGTGAGACCTCGCCTGCTTGTTCGGGGTATTTAGACTCCGGCAGTGTAAGCATCTGATGTTTTAGAGCGAGGTCAAGTATTTTCTTCATCTTGTCCTGAGGAAACGAGTACGCTCGACCCATTTTTCTTATAAGGGATAGATCGGAACCGCTCGATTCCCGCTTGTGTGGCCTTTTAGCCCCGCTTCGTTGCTGTTGAGCGCCTTTTTCGCGTTTCGACTTGTTTCTGCCTCTGCGTCGGGCCTTCTTTATAACAGGTTGACAAGGAGCGGCATTTTCATCTTTCACGGCCTGTTGGAGAAGGCGTTGCATTTTGGCTTTCTCGTAGATGACCATTTCGCGGTTATGATCGTCCCGGACTTTTTGACCCGCTTCCTTTATAAGGTTGTCTATTTGTTCTTCGAACGACGGGCTGGGCACTTTTGCATCTGGAACTTTCACTGGCTCAGGATTAGCGTCCTCCCATTGAGCATCCGCTTCTTCATCGAAGTCATACATGACATAGCAGCTGTTTAGTAGCTCTCATTTCTTTGACCGGATGTATCCAAGTCCTTTTGTCTCCATTTTCCCAGTAGGCAGTTTGCGTTGAGTCCCGGGAACGTTCCAGACTTTATCATAGAACTTGGCTTTTCGAACGGTCTGCTTGAAGGATATCCCCTGGTGTTTCAGCAGCTTTTTCAAACCTTCCGTATAATATCTGGGAAGACGGATAGGCTAAAGCCTGTCGAGCGTAGGATCCGCGCCATGCCAGATTTCTTTCTCCACTTTGGTTTCTTCAGAGCGGTAGAACAGAATTGCTTGTTCACTTTCTCGCCTGGGAGGGATATAGAACGTTCGCAGCTCTTTTACACTGTAGATATCAAGCGCATCCAGTTCATTACGGTGTTTAAGCGGCACCATGGCGACTTGTAGACTTTGTTCTTCGTCAGCGGACATTCGTATTGAAGGTCGAGCAGAGAATACAGCATGGATCTCATCTTCCGAGTCGCTACCAAAGATTAACGTAGGAGTGGACGGTCCTGGCTTGTTGTGTTGGGGCGGACCCGAATACACTATCTCCTCTTCCTCCTCGGTATCACTCCCGAAAACAGGGATGGTGGCGTTAGCTTTGTTGTCCGGCCTGTGACACCTTTCCGTGTTTTCGAAATCCGGTAAGAAGTATTTGGCATCTTCATATTTGCGGACTTCGTTCACGGAAAACGGATTCAGTTCTCCCGCCACGATATACTCTAAACCATCCTTAAAATACTTCATACACTGATGTTGTGTAGAAGGGATGATGTTGTACTCGTGTAACCATGGTCGGCCGAGCAAAGCGTTGTAGCATGTCTTGGCGTCTATGACGTGGAACTTAATGTCCATGACGAGTAGCCCGAAGCGTAACGTCAGTATCACAGACCCAAGAGTTCTTGATGACTGGGAGTCGAACCCGGAGATGCTGATCTTGTCACGAGCAAGGTGCTGGACGCTCATGCAGATTTCTTTTAACACCCGCACATTGAGGAGATTAACGGAGGATCCATTGTCGATCAGGATTTTGCCTATCTTAATATCGTGGCAGTATCCTAAGACATAGAGGGGGCGATTGTGTTCGCACGTCCCAAGGAGAAGGTCCTCATCGCCGAAAGTGACATCGGCCGTGTGCACTTCCTCCAATTCATCCATCATCTTTTCCTCGGCCAGGCATGCTTGGAATTGTTCCGGATCTTGGAGTGCCTTAATCAACGAATCTCTCGCCTCTTTTGATAGCAAAAGGGCGTCAAGAATACTGAGCTGTGAGGGCAGCTTCCTCAGATGTGCTAAGACGTTGTAATCCACCTTATTCTTCTTCGGCGGGTTGTTGGCGCTTAGCTCCTCCAGAACTTGGTCATCTAAGACGATATCTTCGGAGACCTTTTCTTTCCCTTTATCTTTTCTGTTTGAAGGTCCGAGGTTCTTTTCAGGCAGCGTCCGATTCCGCAGCCGAATATTTTCGCAGACCTTCGGCACTTCTTCTTTTCCCGAAGTGGACTCTTTAAAAAGAGGGGCAAGTTCCAGCTCCTCATCAGAATCGCTCCCGAATGTAGGCACTTATGACCCGCTGGTGTTAACCACGCGACAATCGCCGGTAGTTCTTTTAAGCTCTTCGGTCGTATTTCTTTGCTCCCGACGAGTTTTACGCTTTTCCCGTTTAAAGTGTTGTCGATGAGCAACGTATCCTTGCCACCATCTATCGAAAGCTTTGCACTCTTGAGTGGGGTGCGAAACCTTCCGATGATATAAGCAATAGGAGGGGTGCATTTTCAATTCACCGGTGATGTTTCCTTCAAAGGATGGTAGCTTCATACCCATTGATATGGCCTTAGCAAACCTTTTCCTTATCTTGAATTGACTTTTGTCAACGGTGGAGGCATTTTGCTCCAGCGGTATCGTCTCAGCTCTTTCATCAAGTCGCTGGCGCTTGGCCCTTTCAAATATAGCCGTCTCGCGTTCTCGATCAGCCTTACTTTTCAATCGAGCTTCGTTAAGGAACGCGTCAATCATTTCATCTGATAGCTCTAGAATTTTTGGTTCAGGATCTGCCCCCAGCGCTTCGGTACAAGGAGTTTCCTCATCGTCTATGAACGAATGGGAAATCACATGACAGCTCGCCACGCATTCTTCAGATTCATCTGACGAACTTTCCCCATCACCTTCTTCTTGAAAGATATGATTGAGAAACTCTTGGAGTGTAATGGGAGTCCGTGCCTTCTGGTTGTATTCTTCTAGCGCGTCAATTTGTTTTTGCAAATCCGAGCGCTTGTCGCCAGGCTTCAAGGGTTTCTTTGACTTCTTCTTCTTCTTTTTCGAAGATTTTGACGACTGGTTGCGAGTGCTTGAGCCACCACCATCGGTCTTTGGAGTTGGACGTGGTTTCAACATCCTTTCAATGACATGCGGTTCCAACGGGTTCTTCCACTTGATCGCTGGACATGTCTGAAGGTCGTTTTGCATCCTCTTTGTCTTGGCTGATAATACGACCTTCCAAGGAGCTTCTTCAATGACGGAGCATGTTGCCCCCGGCGTATTCGTCCCTTTAGAGGTGTGGGGCTGCGGGGGATTCACCTTCCATTTGTCAGATAACACGAATTTGCCCTGTCGGTACTGGTTTTCAAGCCAATTTTTGAAAACGTAGCAATCCTCAATCGGATGACCCAGTACTCGATGATAAGGACAGTAGTTGGGCTCGTTGACATCACTTGGTTGCAACGGACGTTTTGGGTCCGGCAGATTTATGAGTCTGTTGCGCAATGCCAGCTCGAATAACCTTCTCGTTTTATCGCGGGGAAAAGAATAAGGACGCCGTAGCCTCTCCTCAAGGTCTACGTATGGGCGCATATTATTTTGACGCACAGCCGGCTTCGAGTTGCTCAGTTGTTGTTGAGCATTAGCGACGACGATCGCTTTTCCCTTCCCTTTGTCATTTCGGGAGTCCGGCTTTGGAAGAGGAGGTTTATGGCCCATCTGATCCATCTGCGCTAGCTTGTCAATCAAGGCCTGGAAGGTAGTCGGCTTGAAAAACATCATAAATTGCGAGATGGTTGCTTGCGGATCAAGGGTTCCCACAAACATACCCACCGCAGGAGCTTCTTCAATGCGCTGCTCGCACTTCGACCATAAGTTCCGCCACCGTATAGCATACTGAACCCACATCTCGCCTGGCTTTACCCTGGCGTTAATCAGTGCCGTCATCAGGGTCCGTTCACTGGCGCTTGCAAAACGCTGAGTAAACAACAGCTCCATCTCCGCGAAGGTTTTGATAGAGTCGTTCGGGAGCTCAGAGTACCACTCGAACGCCGTATCCGATAAACTTCCAACAAACTGGCGAAGCAAAAGCTTGTCATCACCGCCGGTGTTGCTGCAGAGTGCCCTGAACTGGGAAACATGCTGGTGAGGATTGCCCGTCCCCTTGTAGACATGGAACTTGGGAATTGTGTAACCGGGTAGGTACTTGATTTGATCGTACCAACTTGGATATGGCCGCCCCGTTTTTACGACCTGGCCGGCTGCTTCGGTCGCATGATGAACCCATATTTGTTGGGCGATGTACTCGTCCAAATCAGCTTTGGAGATTATATCCTCTTTAGCCGTTGACAAAGCTGGCGGAGGATTTGATGTCTCTCCCCTATCGTCTCCAAGGACGATCGGGGGCGCTTCAGCCGGAGGATCCTGTTGTATCATCATCCTTACCATGTCTTGGAAGAGGAGGCCCATACGCTGTATGTTGGCTGCTTGTTCAGCAGCCTCTTTGTCCTTCTTCTCCAATATCCGACAAAGGAATTCGGCGTCGGTTTCTTCCTCTTGGCGTTCATCCGAGGACGTTTCAGGGTTTTCTTTTGGCTCTGTAAGTGCGGCCATAGCATTCATCATTTCTTAGAGCTTTTGCTGTTGCTCCTGCGCCTTGGTCACTGATCGGGTAAGCGGTCGATGACCTATAGATATGCGGCTGTCTTCTTTACCAGATGCCACATAGATGGTATGAACCACAATGCCCCCTGACTTAGGGCATTTGGGTTCACCACCTCTGATATTTGTCGCCGGCGCGGGGGTTTTCTCCGGCCTTCTTCTTTTGTGGGCCGTTGAAGTTGGAGGGGCCGTTGCAGTGGGCACCCTAGCGACTGTCATCTTTTCCTGTTTGATCGGACGGTCCTTTTCTTTTTCCACTTTCGCCTTTTTCTGTTGACGAGAGTGATCTGGGTCAATTACGGAGTCTTGAACTTTCCGCCAAACTTTATAAATTTTTTAGGACAGCCGTTGAGGGGGCTGCTCCTGCTTCGTTTCCGGAACTCTCTCCGCAGGTGGAGGAGATCTTTTCAGTGTAGCGGTTGGAGAGTTCTTACATACCTTCCTCAGTAGTTCAAAGCTGTTCCCAGTTGGAACAGCAGCGTTGACCTCCACCACTGGAGCCGATGGAGCTAGCCCCGAGGGGGAGTTGCCCCATGCCTTCCTTACTCGTTGCCAATGGCGACGTCGAGCACGACGAGCCGTTGGGACTGGCTCGGAGATAGAGATTGCTTCTTTTTGCCCCTTGCCTGAATGAGGCGCCGCCGGTGTTAACCTCTTAAAGACTGGGGTTGTTTTTTGAGGGGTGATATTCAACCTGTCGAAGACGGATCCTCGAGCAAGGGCAGGAGCAGGAATCGTCAGTCTTGAAAAGACTGACTCTTTGACGGGGGAAGCCGCCTTGACGACTTCTAGAGCAGCAGTTATTGCCTTCCTTGAGACAGCCAAATTAGAGTTCTGATCGAGCCTGGCGAAGACTGATGCTGTTGGTTTGGCAGTGGGCGACCCGTTGACAGGGGTCGTCGTAGCAGTGAGCCGGTCGAAGACCGACTTCTTGTTCACTTCCGGTGCAGGTATTGGCATAGAGAAGCTTATAGGCGGGATCATGGTCCCGAAAAACAGGCGGATGGTGGCCTAGGTCACCTAGTCTACTGGCAGAGCGAGGAAGGAAGCCGCTTGGGGCCCATATGCTACACCTCCGGGGGAGGTGGAGCGTCCGTTGCAGTGGCACTTCGAGCAGTTGATGCAGTTAGAGGCCATTGATGCTTGAGTTCTGCGTCAGGCAAAAGACCAAATCTTAGTAACTTGAAATCCAAAGGCAACCATTTAACAAACCGCAATTGGTTCGCGAGGACGACACATGAAGTGTGGAGTGGAAAGAGGAAAAGGTCCCACCGGGCGTGCTAGAATCTGTTCCCCTCCGAACGGCGGCCGCGACGCGGGGACGTCTAGGCCTGAGATTCGGGGCAGATGCTATATGGTTTTATCCGTCTACCTCTCCGAAGATGCCAAGTTGATTTATGGCACCGTGTATCGGAGGTTTAGACGGATGCGGCCGATGTAGCAGACTTCGTCAGATTCCCCCTCGCTTGAGGGGTTTTTGATTGTGGGGACGTTCTTCCCTGCAGGCGCAAGCCCCTGCAGTTAATTACGCTACCGCATCGCGGTAACAACTTTCTCCTTCTCCAGAATTTCACTTCGTGTCGTGGGTGTTTGTTTTGTTTGTGGTTGCCCGTGGATTGTATACGGAGACTGAGTAATGCCGTCGCCCGTAGGATGTGGATTAGTCCAAATCCGTATTTACTTAGATTTGGGTTTGGTGTTTTTAGTTTAAGGATACGTTAGCCGCATTTGAGACTAAAATCAACTTAAACGTTTATTAAGGATACGTTAGTCTAATTTCCAGACTAAGATCTACTTAACGGGATCGTCTAGATCCATTTCCAGTTTAGGGACATGATGGTCCATTTAATATATGGCCGTCGGGACCCGTCACCTCTCTGACGACGTTGAAGGATTACAACGACATGTGTCATAGGAGTTCGGAGATGTACCCTTGAACCAAAGTTGATTGGGGGTCTTATAGTCCAATTTGGGACTAAAGTCTGTTTGAATGTTTAAGGATACGTTAGCCATATTTGAGGCTAAGATCAACTTAAACGGGATCGTTTAGATCCAACAAAAGAGCGTTTGGGGGCTCTATTGTTCCAGTTTAGGGACGTAGTGGTCCATAGGTAGTTTAGGGACATTGCAGTCCATTGGTAGTTTAAGGACATTGCGGTCCATATTCCAGTTTAGGGACATGGTGGTCTACCATTAGTTTAAGGACGTTTCGGTCCATCATTAGTTTGAGGACATTTCGGTCCAATATTAGTTTAAGGACGTTTCGGTCCAATATTAGTTTAAGGACGTTTCGGTCCACGAGTTTAAGGACCCCGCAGTCCGTATTGATGTGTGTGGTCGTCGGGACCCGTCACCTCTCTGACGACGTTGAATGATTACAACGATATGTGTCAGAGGAGTTCGGAGATGTACCCTCGAACCGGATATAAATTGATTTTAAGAGAGCAATCTTGCTCAGTCAATTTAATTTGAGGACTTACGGCCAAGATTGGGCTAAGTCCAGTTGAAAATGTTCAACATTTTATTTGCTTTTGCATTGCATTTCTTTTTATTTTTATTTGGGCTCTGCCCAGAAAGGATGCAGAGCATCAATTTGCTTTTGGGTTCTGCCCATTTATAAATGATGCAAAGTATCTACTTTGTTTGGGCTCTGCCCTTTTTATTATAATGCAGAGCATTTGTTTTGGTCCATTGGACCTCTTAATTGGGCTCTGCCCCTTTTAAATAATGCATAGCATTATTCTTGGTCTGTTTAGACTTCTGACTTGGGCCTGGCCCTTTGGGAAATGCATTGCATTTATCAGGCGCTTTGCGCCAATCAGAGAGCGCAAGCGCTTATAGTGCTGACACGTGTCGCGCAAGCGCAGTGCGCTGCGCTAATGCGTTGCGCCTGCGCTGCTGACACGTGGCGCGCTCTGGTGGCTTGTGTCAATCCAAGAGCGCAACAGTGCAGTTTGCAAGTGCAAGGCACTATGATTTAAGAATCTTTTAGATTCAAGAACCAATGGTTCATAAAAGTGCAAAGCACTATTCGTTTCCTTGATCTAATTTAGATCAAAGAAAAACAAGTTTTTCTTTTTATTTCAAGAACCAAAGGTTCATAAAAGTGCAAAGCACTATTTTTTTATTTTTGTTTTTTTTCTTGTTTTTAAAGAACCAGTGGTTCATAAGAAGTGCAAAACACTGTTTTTTATATAAAGATCATTGATCTGGTTTTTAGATCAATGATCTATTAGAAGAAATTTCTTCTCTCTCGTGAAGGTTTTTACCTTTTTCTTGAAATTTTCTCAGAGTTCTCTCTGTTTGAAGCTCTTGACTTTTTTCAAGAAAATGTTGATGCCTTTGAATTGAGGTCTAGGATCCTTTTTATAGTGCCCATAAATTAGTTAAAGAGATCTTTCTCTGAGTGATTTGGGGAATTTTCCCCACCGTTGGATCTTTGATCCAAAGGCTTCTGTTTTACAGAAGAAAATCTTCTTGTTTTGACAAGAACAGAAAGATTTCTTTAGAATCTTAATTCTGTTTGGCGCAAATGCCCCAGCACGTGACACGTGTCAAGCAACGCACAGCGCAGCGCAACTGCGCTAGCGCATCTGTGCTGACACGTGTCGCGCAGCGCACAGCGCAGCGCAACTGCGCTGACACGTGTCGCGCAGCGCGGCTGCGCTAGCGCATCTGCGCTGACAAGTGTCGCGCAGCGCACAGCGCAGCGCAACTGCGCTAGCGCATCTGCGCTGACACGTGTCGCGCAGCGCAGTGCTTGCGCAACTGAAGCGTTGCTTCCTTTAATTTTACTTAAAATAGAGCTTTGCTCTGATTGGGTGCGCTGCTTTGGGCGCTGCGCTGATGCGTCTGCGCCTGACACGTGGCACGTTGCGCCCCGGATTTGAAGCGTTGCTTCAAAATTTGAATTTTGAATTTCCAGCAGAGCTTTGCTTTGATTGGGGGAAACACAAGTCAACCAATGACCTCCCCGCCGGAGCAACGCTCCATCTCGGAAACAAGTCAACCAATGACCTCCCCGCCGGAGCAACGCTCCGTCTCGGAAACAAGTCAACCAATGACCGCCCCGCCGGAACAACGCTCCGTCTCGGAAACAAGTCAACCAATGACCTCCCCACCGAAACAAAGCTCCGTCTCGGAAAAAAGTCAACCAATGACCTCCCCACCAGAACAACGCTCCGTCTCGGAAACAAGTCAACCAATGACCTCCCCGCCGGAACAACGCTCCGACCCGGAAACAAGTCAACCAATGACCTCCCCACCGGAACAACGCTCCGACCCGGAAACAAGTCAACCAGTAATCTCTCGATTCGTCTCGACCCCCAGGGAAATCAGTGTCCATGCGCAAACCTCTCAACCCGTAAAAAGAAAACTCTCTCGTGAGATCCTTACGACTCTCAAGAGAAAACACACTTAGGAGTCCTCACGACCCCTAAGTAGAAATTACACCTACGAGATCCTCTCGACTCATGGGGAGAAACGTCTTTATGAGACCCTCACGGCTCATAAAGTTGAAAAGTCTTAGGCAGCAGACCTAAACCTGTTTCCTAAGCCATCGCTACCATACAAGGAGTTCAAGATGAACTGTTATCTACCATCTACAGGCCATATTTGCTAAAGTCGCATGCCAATGACACGACAAAGAAAAGAAGACGATAGTATGAGATAAAATATGCCTTTTATTCATGAATTCAAGTGAATACAAAATACATTTCACAAAGGAATCAAAATGAATACATGTTATTCATAAACCGTAAGTTTACAATAAAAAAAGGGGTACAAAGACGGTTATTGAGGAGGGGGCATTTTAAACAAATCAGCCCGCTGCTCGTGCGCTCCTCTCAATCCTTTCTCATAATCGGCCGCCGCGGCCAACTCCGTTTCGACTTGGGCCCATTGTCGCAAACAAGACGAAAGCTTTTCGTCGGTTCCTAGAATGGCAGCTTCGCAGTCCTGCACGACCCGCTCGGTAGAGTTAAGCGTCCGTCTTAGCGTAAACCCATCCGAGATGCATCACGGGAGATTGTCGAAGACAGCTTTTAACTGCGCAGCATTCGCTTCAATCTGAGCGCGTAACCGGGCAAATTAGCTTGAAGCTACTTCATGTTCCTTTCGCCTCAGGGTTGCCTCTTGTTCAAAATGGCGGATGAAAGGAACACTACTCTCGACCCACATAGCCCGCTGGGAGTTCAAAGCTAATACTTCAGGAGCGAGACGCTTGAGCTCAATCTCGTGCAGGCAAGCCTCAATCTTTCTGCAGTAATTAGCCCAAGACTCGACGACACCTTCATCATGGAAGTTCACGAGCGTCGCCAGCATAGGATTAACCTCAGCAGCAAAATCTGCAGCGGATGTGAGGGCCTCGGCGTCAAGATCCTCGACGAATTCGCTCAACATTCGCCAGCTATTCGCAGCACCCCTGGAAGATGGGCGTTTACCAAAAGGCCCTGCCGGCATTAAGATGCGAGACTCAAAGGGAGCTGGAACCGGTGCGATTGCTACAAAACAAATTATGGTCAAATGTCGACTTGGGAGGTAAAGAAAATACACGAGCGATGGAGTCTACTATACCGGCTGTGGCAGATGGCGAAATTAGGAGTACTGGAGGCGCGGTTATTCTCTCGTCCCCTCCTCCGATCCGTGACGCTGCGATCAATACAAGGAAGACTTAGCAATAATACGGCTATTCATAAAAAAAATGAGACAATAGCTGAAGGATATACTAACCAATACCAGCAGGTGGAATGACTTTCGACTGGAAGGAGAAATGCGGGTTCAACACCTGGTATAGATGGTCGAAAAGGACTCCTGCAGAGTTGCGACAATATACTGTCAATACAAGGAAGATGGTGTTCATAGTTAAACTAAATAAATCGCAAACCTATACCTTCCAGCATTTCGGAGGACATAGGAGAAAGCGAGGGAACAACAACCGTCATGGCGGCGACCGGAGATGCTTCAGATGGCACAATCTCAGCGTTCACTGCACATACAAACAAAATATCGTCAGAAGAAGCTGAACGGGATTGAGAAATAAAAAGAGAATAGTGACTTAAGACTTACATAATGGGTCATCAACCAAAACCGCGACGGAAGCATCACCAGGCGTAGCGGCTTCTTCGCTCTCCCTCAGAAGAGTAGTTTCTACGCCCATGGCTTCATCCCCTGATTCGACGAGGACCGTCGTGACGCTTGCGACGCCCGCTGATACCAGGGAGCCACATGGGGAAAGAGCAGCGGTCTGGACGGTCCCAGATTCTAGAGAGAGGGTAGCAATTTCGGGCACGGTAACCGCCAGGCTTTCACCCGTCATCCCATCGCCAAGACTCGGCCCTAAAAAATGCATGTGTCAAAATTCAAAGATCAAGTTCTAGTAAAAGACTCAGCGTTACGTTACCTTGGGACAACTTTTCAGTTTTTTCCCGAGCCGCCCGTGCAATCTGTCTACGGACGGTAGACAACGCAGGAGGGACATCCGCCGAAAGAGTATCAACAAGGGGGATGCTGCTTGAGCCTGCACCCATGACCAAACTAGCATCGCGTTCCCTCGCCACACACTTCCTACGCTTCTTTTCGGTCTAAGCAGTGAGAAATGATCTCCTCAAGACCTCTGACAAAGGGACGTCGTCGCCCGAACCAAGCTCTACCTCCGGAGCCGTTACGGCGTCTGTCATTGGCTGCTTTAGCGAAACCTCCTGCGGTAATGTTGGGGAGCTGGGGCCACAATAGCAGACTCTGGGAGCGTCGCTGCATCACCACTCGGGATCGGTACCGCACTCGGAATAACCTGAGTCAAGGTAGTCCCTGCAATAAAATAAGGGAAAGGGTCAGAGCACGAATAAAAAAGGGGAATGAAGACACAATGAGCTGAATTATACCAAGACCCAAAGAAGCGCGGAGCCTCTCTTCCTCCTCGAACATCTTGATGGAAGCCGCGAGAGCCTCTTCGGCAGAAATACCTGTTGAAGAAAAGGGCATTAGTAAAAGCATATAATAAGGAAGGAATGAACGCGGAAAAATACAACTGAAGTATACCCGACTCCGCGATGGTGATCAGCGTCGTTTCTTCGCGAGCCAGTCGCTCGGAGGCTACAAGGGCGGCCTGTAGATCGGTGTCGGTCACAGGCATGTCGAATAAGCCATCGTTAGTGCCATACTCACACAAGCCTTCGCTGTAGCCGAGTACAACGTCAGCAAAAAAGAGCGACTTTTTCTTTTTCTGTGAGCGAACGCCGGCGGTCGATGACACGAGCTTGCACTTGACGGGCATTTTTGGACGACGAGTCCCGATCTCCGTACCCACGCCAGACTCTGGGGACGCTGCAGCTACCGTTTCTACAGGAATACGGGGTAGAGGCTTCTCAGGAAAGGCACGCGGGACCGCAACCGCAGCAGCTTCTCTTAAGGAAGGACCAACAGTGGTCCGTCGCTTTAAGGGGACAGCTGGATTACCAGCGGGGACCGCACCCTTGTGATCGAGCAGTAACCGCTTTTCTTCCCTAATAACAGCACCGTCGCATGCCGGTACCATGCCACGTATGCGTTCGAGGCTTTTAGAACGCAGCTCGGCTCACTGATAAAAAATTTGGACCCGGTGTTTAGCCGCATGAAATGGTGCAGGGCGCTGCGGATACCCTCTTCCATAGCAGCCAGCTCAGCTAAAAAAGCCTCAAGCGGGACACCCTGATCGTAACTCGACTGTTGAGCAAAACGGTGTGGGTTATACCTCATGAACAACGCCGAGTCGTTCTGCCTGAACACTAAAAAGCCCGGCCTGATTGAATACAAATGCAGAATCTCCCGAGCCTTCAATATAGGAGCCCCGTCTTTGAAGGTGTCGCGCAGCGGCTGCACCGTTTTAGTGGATTCCTAGCCGATAGTTAAGACCTTATCGACGAAAGTCATGCTATCCCCGACCATACGCAGGCGAAGGACCAGACCCCGAGCCTCTCGCTGTGACGAATCTAAAGCAGAAGCGTCAACTAGAAACATAACCCGGGGGAACATAACCCGGGGGAAATTATAACTGTCATAGAAACGGGGCCGTTTGTGGACTCCAAAAGCGCCGAGCACATGCAGCTCGATCCACGACGTGAAATAGTGCAGCGGGAGATTTACGGGCTGTACCCCCGGTGAGTGGTGTCTGTCGCTAAGCTGAGGCCATGATACAGGTGAGCCAGCCCAGCGATCCCGATGGCCACTCGCCTCCCGGCAACCATTCGATGAGCCGGATAGAAGACGGATGGCCTCATATAGCGAGAGTGCATTGGGAGCACAAACCAGCTTAACCATAGGCTGAGGAACCCCAACAAGAACGCATCTTCGTCGATGTCTGAAGCTGCGAGCTCTGCAAAGGGGACGACCGGGGTGTATGGGAGGAAGAAATTCCTTTGATCTGCTTCCGCTGTCTGTTGGCTGTCCAAGCCAAAACCAAAAGGATCGTCAAACTTGGCGAATTTCGTGGTTTGTTTGACAAGGCTTCCGGGCGAAGAAAGTGGGCGATGAAATCCGCGAAGCTGACTCCGTGCCCTCCGGACTCAAGAAACAGACTCTCATAAATGTTCAACACCTTGATTAGACTCGGGAATCGATGTTGAATAGCATTCTCCGGAGTAAGACCCATCACCACTGATTTGGTGGCGAAGATGTATTCGTCAGGGGGAAGTATTTCCTCATAATGTTCCCCTCTGACGGGTAGGCCCGAAATTTCTGCAAATTCCTCCAAGGAAATCGAAACCTCCCGGTCCAATAAAAGAAAGGTGTGAGTCAGGGTATTCCACTGTTCCAATAAATCCTTGACCCACCATACGTGATGCGCGGGATACTGGAAAAGAGACGCGTAGATAGCAGGGTACAACCCGAGCTTCAGCAGCAGCGACTTTTGGCCGACAAGATGTATCGAGCCCACTGCAAGTATCCGGCTGAATGGCAAGGAGTCAAGCCTATCATGTATGCCTGTCCCCAAGGGCGCGACTCGCCTTGACATATGCGTCGCCCCAAAATATCTAAAGCTATCGGCGGCTGTACAGGTATCGAGCCCATAGAGGGCTGGAGGCGTCCATCCGTAATCCAGTTAACCTCCTCCACAGCATAATTCACCTAGGGCGAGTCAGCATAATGAATGGCAGAAATTGTCTCTGAAGGCGCCGCACAAGGGAAACTACGCCGACCCCGAATAATTTGGTTGTACCACAACCCCCATAAGTGAAGAGACTTCTGCTCCGGGTCGTGATCTTTAATCAGTGCGAGAACTTCCCGATCCACGGGCGCATCGGCGTATGCACTCTCTGGGTGAACAAATGGGAAAGAAGAGTCAAAAGACATAATACCTGCGTGAATAAAAACGAGGGTTAGATATCAATACTACATTATAAATTCTGACATCTTGTACTTTAAATTTGTACCACCCTGCAATGCAGGAAAAAGGGACCGAGGGGGACCCACAAAATCAAAGTGACCGCTCATCATTGATGAGACAGTCAATCATTAAGGAGAAAATCCTAAAAAGATTCTCATTTAATGAGAGACTCATTGGGACAAGGAGTTAAACTCTCTCGAGATCAGTGCTCTGCAAACAGAAATTACATCTGTCAACTTTAATTATGAGGGGAATAAAAATTCCCAAAAATTTCTAAGAGCCATCCTCTATGAAAACGATGGAGTAATCCATCAGAACCCTAAAAAAGCAAAGCTTTTTACAGAGTAAGAACTCCAAGATCTTTAAGATCTACAAAACGAAATCTAAGAGTTCTTTATAAAGATGAACAATGTTCTAACTGATGGGTTAAGTAACCCTAAAAATCCATTTTAAGATCTATGTGTTGGCTATAGTGCCCTCAAGGCAATTATCATAGTCGCGGACAGATGATTATGATGATTGAGGCAGGACCTATACAGATAAAACAGTCTTACTTGAGATGATAGTATGCTATCTGGTTTGTCTTTATCATCATGTACATATTGATAGAGCCCTTAGGATTCTTTCTTGACAGCCAGCATTATGATGGCGATCATATATGTGGGAGCTGGGGTCTATAAGCACATCCTTAAATGTCCTTAGTCGTAGGAGTATCGAGACCGGGCATCGATACTTCAGTGTAGACTAGTGTATACTTATCGAGACCCCGACAAGGGGCGGTGGCCAGGTCTCACAAGCCATTGGTGTTAGTATGTTCACCTTAGACAGTATACAGGTGCTCATTGGGTTATGAGTACAGTGGACGGACTCGCCGGGAACCTGCTAGTTGGTATTATACCTATTGTCAGATAGCAGTTCTCAGGTGACATGTGTACAGGTTAGTCTGTCGACCTGAGATCGTCATTTGTCTCGTGTGAGTTCCCACTGTGCTTTGATTACTACCCTACCACGGCTCAAAGGGGTCGTGCAAACAAGTTTTAGTTGGGTACAGTCCCGAGCCACATGGAAGCAGTGATCGGATCGTCAGGGATTCGTCTCTCCCGGTATTGGGGGTTGATATCGCATTGTGTACGGATGGCCATCACCATAAATCCGTGGCCACGGTAGATGAGAATTACCGATCCAGGATCGATAGTTTCTCAGGTGGTGATGGGTTTCATACCGACACTAAATGTCGCGTTGTTGGGGGTCTGAATTTATCCACCCCCCTAGACTCGATATGCGATACTCTTAGACGAACAGACCGGACTGTACGGATATTGTCACTGACAGGCTCAGTAGGGGTTCAGGATGAGTTTGCTCGTCGGCCTCCCTTTCGCTCAATATCTGGGTAGCCGTTACGTACAGCTAGTGCCGCTGACGTGCTTGTGGTTAAACCCACTGCCAGTGTATTGACGAGTCTTTAGAATCCCACACAGAGGGTTTTCACGGTTCAGACGATATGGTGTACATGAGGTATGTTGATACATACAGATGTCTGATTAAATATGTGCACTTGCTGCGCAGACTTTAATTGGACGGTTGATAATACTAGCGGCTTAGAATTAAGCCAGTTTATTAAATCAGGTTTTGATTTAATAATTTACATATGTATTTATATATATGTGTATTCTAGTATTATTGTTCGCTATTTATTTTCTCTCTTGGCTATTCGTATTTTTGTACGAATACGCGTATATGTATTTCGATACATGTACCGGGAAGTATTCCATATTTTATACGGAATAGCTTCTAGAAGCTTTGCCACCTCATTATTTGATTTTCCATTTATGGAAATCCATTTTGTTTAATAATGAGGTGGAGGGTGTGAGGTGGCATTTGCATAGTGTTGTGCATGTTCATGGCATGGAGCAAAGTATGGTTACTATTATTTTATTGCAAAAAGGAAATTGAAAATGATTTTTTCTTTTGGTGATTGTGGGGAATGAGAAGGGGGGCCGGCCACATTAGAGGAGGGGTTCTTTCATTTGGTTCAATGAACATTACACATTTTTAGCTCTCCACTCTCTCATGCCAAAGCTTCATCTTCTATGGTTTAACCAATTTCTTTTGCTCCCATGAGCACATGAGTTGAGAGAAAATTATAGTGACACTTCCATACACCTCGACTCTCCATCACTAGCGACTTTGGAGCGTCGGTTGTCTCGTCCGTCGAGACTGGAGCTTGCGCCGTTTCCCTCAGGTGGATCATTGGAGATGGAGGAAGACCGGCAACCAAATATCATCAAAGGATCGCTAGGAGCTTAGAATGAAGACCGAAGGACTCGGATCATCTCGGTATAACCTTTCTAACTCTTAGTTAGCTTGCTAGTTTAGGGTTTAAGGTCGATCCGTAAACCGGGTAGCGGTAGCGCCGGTTCTGAAAATTTTTATTCCGCATTTTGGCCGCGTTTCGACGGCCGGGGCATTGCCGGGACCCAACACTATGATCTGAGAAGAGCAAAGCTCTGTTAATAGGTTCGATCCTTACCAAATTTGGGCAGAGTTCTGACTCTAAAAGGAATTTCCTAGGGCAGAGATCTAAGCTCTGAAGGGGAGAATTAAATTCTCAGAAACAAGAAAGGAAGAAGATGAACAGAAGTCATCTCAAGGGCCAAAGGCCCTACTTATAGGCGCTGGAAGACGATCCAACTTCCAAGATGATCCAACGGTGGAAAGGTTGCCACCACTGCACTCACGTGTAAACCACGTGAGCGCAACGGTGTGGGGGGCATTTGTTCCCCCAATAAGAGAGCAAGGCTCTGTTCAAAATTTGAACTGAGGCAGTGCCTCACGTGCAAAGCACGAGAGCGCCAGCGCCCAGAATTAAACTCTGAGGCAGCGCTTCACGTGCAAAGCACGAGAGCGCCAACGCTAGAACAAAAAGTTCTCCACCCTTGGATCAAAGATCCAACGAAGATGATAAATCATCAAATTACAGAATTAAATTCTGTTGAGGAGATATTTCTCGAATCTTCCTAGAACAGGAAAGGTTAATCTCTGTAAAACAGAGCACCGTTGGATTAAAAATCTAATGGTGATTAAAAATCACCAAGATACAGAATAAGCTCTGTTTGGGAAAACATTTTCCCAATCTTGTTGATAACAAGAAAAATATCTTCTGTAAAACAGAAGGTTTATGATCAAAGATCAAACGATGGATAAAATCCCCGAATCAATTAAAGATCTCTCAATAAGAGATTTCCTCAACTAAATCAACAAATCAGCCTCCATTATATAAAGGACCCAAGACTTCAAGTCTTGAACAGAAGAACACCCCCCCCCCATAAACTTCAAGTTCAAAAAAAAAGGAGCAAGCAAAAAGAGCTTTAAAAACAGAGAGGAAAGAAGAGGAACTTTCTTCAAGGTAAATAGAGATCATAGTATCTCATCTGCATACCCAAGGGTTTAACCCTCAAAAAAGAACATAGTTCTTTCCTTGGATCTGAGATCCATGAGACAAATCTCCCACAAACGAGAATTTAATTCTCGTAGGGATGAATTTGTTCTTGGGGATTGAAGATCCAGGGGAGAACAAAGAATTGAACCCTTCAGAAAAATGCACAAAGAAGGAAACAGCGCCGAGCGCCCCACGTGCCCCTCACGTGGGCGCTGCTAAAATAAAGAGTGCTTAGCACTCAGTGGTTGGCGCCGAGCGCTCCACGTGCTCCTCACGTGGGCGCTGCTAAAATAAAGAGTGCTTAGCACTCAATGGTTAGCGCCCAGCGCTAAGAGCTCCATGTGCCCCTCATATGGGCGCTAATAAAATAAAGAGTGCTCTGCACTCAGTGATTGGTGCCCAGCGCCAAGCTCCCCACGTGCCCCTCACGTGGGCGCTGATAAAATAAAGAGTGCTTTGCACTTATTGGTTGGCGCCGAGCGCCCCACGTGCTTCTCATGTGGGCGCTGTTTAACATAAAGCGCTCTGTAAATAGAGCCCGGCGCCTTAAAGAGTGTTTAACACTCAATAAAAAACAAAAAAAGGGTGAGCATCAAAGCCCATATCAATGCTCAACATTGTTGAACAAAAGGGGATCAAGCCCAAATAAGTAATCAAGTGGGCTGAGCCTAAGGTTGGCCAAACCCCAAATAGACCGAGCCTATAGGTCTTCTTCTAAATTGGCCTTAGTTCCAAACAGGACTACCAAGTCCCTGATGAACTTTTTTTTGGTTCAAGGGTACATCTCTCCATACCTCTGATACATGTCGTTGTAGTTCTTCAACGTCTTCAGAGAGCTGAAGGGTCTCAATAACCAATGACTCTTGGCGCACCCCTAAACCAATAAGCCAAAACTACATGGACTCTGATGTCCTTAAACCCAACAGACCGCGACGTCCCTGAACTAAACTCTATGGACTATGATGTCCTTAAACCCAACGGACGGCAACGTCCCTAAACTAAACTCTATGGACTATGATGTCCTTAAACTCAACGGACCGCGACGTCCCTAAACTAAAGCAATAGAGCCCAAATACTCTTTTGTTGGATCTGAATGATCCCAAAATCCTGTTGAGTAGATCTTAGTCTAAAATTAGACTAACGTATCCTCAACAACCGTTTAAGTTTGATCTTACTCTCAAAAGAGATTAACGATCCTTAAATCAAACAAACTCAAATCTAAGAAAATACGGATTTGGACTAATCCCCGCCCTACGGGCGACAACATAAATTAGTCTCCGTATACAATCCACGGGCAACCAAAAATTAAACAAACACACACGATACGAAGTGACCTTCTGGAGCTAGAGAAAGTGGTTACCGCGATACGGTAACGTAATTAACTGCAGGGGCTTGCGCCTGCAGGGAAAATCCTCCCCACAATCAAAAACCCCTCACAATGAGGGGGAATCTGACGAAATCTGCTACAACGGCCGCATCTGTCGAAACCTCCGATACCCGGTGCCATAAATCAACTTGGCATCTTCGAAGAGGTGGATGGATAAAACCAAATAGCATCTGCCCCCCCAAAATTCAGGCCAGACGTCCTAACATCCCTGTCGCGTCTTTCGGCGGTAAACAGAGACGTTGAAGAATTACAACGACATGTATCAGAGGTGTGAGGAGATGTACTCTTGAACCAATTTCCGGATTGAGGGGTGGTGTGAGATGAATATTCTGTCGGAAGATCGGTAGCCGTGTTTGGGACTACGACCAACTTGGAAAATAATGAGCACATGGGCTCAGTTGATCTGAATTAGGGATCCGGTCAACTTAGGCTCAGCCCACTCAGTATTTGTCATTTAAATAAAGTGCTAAACACTTGCTTGGGCTCAGTCCCCTTTTTTTGCGAACAATGCTGGGCATTTATATGGGTTCTGACGCTCACACTTTACTTTAGTTTTCCCCTTTTTTTGTTTTTATGGAGTGTTAAACACTCTTTATGGCGCCCACATACGGAGTACGTGAGGCGCTTGATGCGAAGCGTTGGGCGTTATACGCTGTCTAATTAGTACCGAGCGATTTATGTTGAATGGCGCCCACGTGAGGCGCTTGGCGCTGAGCGCCAACCACTTGCGCCCACGTGATGGGCACGTGAGGCGCTTGACGCTGAGCGTCAACCACTGAGTGCTAGGCACTCCTTATTGAGTAGCGCCCACGTGATGGGCACGTGAGGCGCTTGACGCTAAGCGTCAACCACTGAGTGCTAGGCACTCCTTATTGAGTAGTGCCCACGTGAGGGGCATGTGAGGCGCCCGGCGCTAGGTTTTCTTCGTATATTCTGTTCTGAAGAGTTCAATTCTCTGTTCTTTTCTGAATCTTTGATCCCCAAGAACAAGTTCATCCCAATGAGAATTAAATTCTCATTTGTGGGAGACTTGTTTCATGGATCTCAGATCCAGAGAAAGAACTAAGTTCTTTTATAAGGGTTAAACCCTTGGATATGCAGATGAGATACTCTGATCTCTATTATTTTTATTTACCTCGAAGAGAGGTATTCTTCTTTCTTCCCTCTTAAAGCTTTCTTCCTGCTGCTCTCTCCTTTTTTCTTTGAAGTTTATGGGGGGTTCCTCTCTTTAAGACTTGAAGTCTTGGGTCCTTTATATAGTAGAGGCAAGTTTGTTGATTTAGTTAAACAAATCTCTTATTGAGAGCTCTTTAATTGATTTGGGGATTTTATCCACCGTTAGATCTTTGATCCAAGGACTTCTATTTTACAGAAGATATCTTTCTTGTTTTTAACAAGATTAGGGAAATATTTTCACATACAGAATTTATTCTGCAGATAGATGATTTTTAATCACCGTTGGATTTTTAATCCAATGGTGCTCTGTATTACAGAGAGTAATCTTTCTTGTTTAGAAAGATTTGAGGAATATTTCCTCAACAGAATTTAATTTTGCATTTTGATGATTTATCATCTCCGTTGGATTTTTAATCCAATGGTTATGTCTAACAGAGATCTTTCAGTTCTGGCGCTGGCGCCTTCATGCGAAGCACGTGAGGCGTTGCCTAAGAGTTTTTAACTCTTGGCGAAACTCTTGGCGCTGGCGCCCTCGTGCAAGGCATGTGAGGTGCTGCCTCAGAGCTTTTAACTCTTGGCGCTGGCGCCCTCGTGCAAGGCACGTGAGGCGCTGCTTTTCAAATTTTGAACAGAGCCTTGCTCTTTTATTGGGGGAAACACTTGCTTGTGTTAGTAGACATGGATTCATGATCTAGTGGGACTCCTGAGATTTCGTTGTATTCACGCATGAACTACCCCAGCACCCCATGTATTCTACATTACAGTTAAAATTACCAGCGTTGCTCGAATCCATGAATACATCAAATTACAAGATTGAGTTCATGTATATATCAAGAGTTCATGTATATATCAAATATTCATGTATTCATGTTGGGTTGTATTCATGGTTCGAATCAAGTCAAGTCATGTATTCAATTTTGAGTTCAGGTATTCAGGTTCATGTTCAAGTATGCATGATAAACTTTGGGTTCATGTTTGAATTGGATTCTAACTTGAGTTTGGATTCAAGTTCATGATCAAGTATTCATATTTGGTTTTAGATTCAGGTTTGAGTTTGGATTTAGACATGGGTTAGACTTAGACTTGAGTCAGACACTTTAAACTGATTTAGATCTTGAATTAGGTTCAGAAGTTATCGGTAACTGCTGCACATGGACGGCAGGATTTATGTCTTTTTGCAAGACAATTACCATTGATAACACCGTTAAGTTTTCTACCTTAAATAGGCAAGCAATCACTTTCTCCGGCTCCCTGGGGCTCAATAGAATTGATCCCGCTTAAACCTATATTTACTAAAATCCTTAAATGTAATTTTATATAATTCGAGGGGGTTTTATGAAAAATATTTTTAATATAGTTTCAAAATAATCTCGAGAAATTATTTATATTATTTAGGGTTTCCATGAATGTGAATTTTAGGGATTTGAGATTTTTTAGTGATAATACCTTAACCTGAATAGTTCATGGTATTTTAATGTAAAGTTTGACTTGTATTGATATCTTGATGGTATTTTGATGAAACTTGTAATTCTTTCCTTTGAATAATATAAGGTTATTATATTTTGAAAATATATGTATTCTATAATAGTTATATAATTATAAAAATTAATTTTATTATTAAGTAGAAAATTTCGTTTTACTTAAAAATCATATTAAAAATATTTTGAGACCGAATGCTCCGTAAGAAGGTCTGCGTGTCGCTCTACTAGCCCAAGGATGTTCTATAATCCGCACCATCCAATAGCAGGTCTCCTAAAAAGGGTTGTAGAGGCTTATTTGCAAAGGAAATTAAAATACAATTTTTAAAAGAAACCCGATTTTTATAGTAAAAGGGTATTTTAGTGTAACATTGTATTCGTATCAAAAATACGTTCACAGAGTATCGTGCTATGGAAACATGTGTGTATGTGAGGGGTAGGTCATTATCCCGTGAAGTTTTCTAAAGGTATAATTAACAAAAATACTAAAAGATGCGATATGTGAAGTTCATGGTATTTAAACGAAAAACTTAAATTAAAGTTATTTTGCATGGAATTTTAGGTTACAATTTATTCTAAATATTTATAATAATGTTACAAGTATTGTGTAAAAGTTGTATGAACAATATGTAAGAAAAAGGGTGAGTTTTTAGGGTTTAGAAGATCGATATCGGTATTAACACCACTTACTGATGTTCGTTTTAAAAAAGATTTTCAAAGAGAAAGAAGAGAGATTATGAGGGACTTACCGGTTGATTATGTTAGGAAGAGGTAGAAGAATATATTGTTGTCGTCATGGTGTCGCGGGGTCGTCGGAATTCGTTTCGATCCTCGCCGGAAGTTGATAGCTTGCTAACTCCACTTCTACCCCACTTGTACATGAGAAAATTTGAGAGTTTTGACTAGAATTTTCAGAATGAGGAAGGGCTAGGGCATGGGATAGCATTTATAGTGTGGAATTAGGGTTTTGGGATTAAAAGAGTGAATTAAAATGCATTAAAAAGGTGATAAATGGGGAATTGAGGAGTCTCTGTTTAATTGCAGAGTAATCAAACAGTGCAGAGGTAATGGGGGTAGGCCAAAGGACTTGTGCGCAAAACACGGGCACTTTTTCCCACGGGGAGACCATCGGCGCCGGTAGAATGGGATGTTTGGCCGATCGTTTAGTGGGTAGGGGCCGGTGGATTCATACCATGTGTCATCCTCTGTATTTATATCATTTTGCACATGTTTGTTTTCTCAGACTTTTCATTTTTATGTGCATTGCACGTGTAGCCTTTTGGACTTCCAAAAAGTTTAAAAGAAAAAATCAGAAAAAATATAATGTGTCTGATGGGATTCGAACACAGGGGCTACGTCACAGCAGTGCAAGGCTTTACCAGTGAGCTACAAGTTGTTTCTTGTTGTTCTTTAGCAAAATTTATTTATAACTTGTACCCAAGCTGTTATACTCTCTTCTGTACATTAAACTGAAAAATTTTGTACAGAAAATTCAGAGTCGTTACAGGAAAAAGTTATAGTGATACACAAAGATTGAAAATTGAAAGAATTGGGGGATTACCAGTGATGACTTGGCCTGTGGCTTCGACCTCCTCGACCGTCATGGTAAAAGCTTGACGTCGTGGTACATTCCTCCTTGCTGGAGGCACATTCCTCTGTTCTTGGGGCACGTTTCTCTACCCTTGAGGCATGATTCTCTGTGCCTGATGGAACTGACGTTGAAGCTGTGCATGAGGTCCACGTGGAGCTGGTGCAGGGAGAGCTAGGTGAGGTGCAAGAGCCTGAATGGCTGGCCGCTGCGGAACTGTGATTGCTGGTCTGAGGGCTGGAGCTGTGTTGAAACGATATGGACATGCTCCTATGGCGTGAGTGGATGCGCCACAAACCAAACACAGGCCATTTTCATGCCTGCAGTCCTTTGCCAGGTGTCTCGTCCTCTTGCAGTAGAAACAAAAGTCTGGACTAGGCCGGTTAAATGATCCTCTCGGTCTCCTGGGTGCAAAAGTTGGCCTAGAAGAGACTCCTCCTGTCATCTGTGTGGCAGGGTGTTTCACACCGGCAGTCTGAGTTCTGCCCTTCTTCTTCACAAGTGCCTCATAGCGTCGGGCAGCCTTCATACCAAGTTCATGGGTTGGGAAATCCCTTGTAGCGAGCGCAGCTTAGATTTCCGGGTCCAACCCTTGCTGAAATCGTCGTGCCCGGATCTTAGCAGTAGGAATCAGCGAACCTATTACGACCTTGTGTTAGCAGTGTAATGAGTGAAATCAGGAATTTGAATTTGAGACAATCTTACCTGCTAAGCATGGTAAACTCAGCATCATATTCATCCACAGACTTGACCCACATCAAACTTTATTGTAAATGGATAAACTGCTGCTCCATATCAAAACGGGTAGTCTCAGGGAAGTACTTCACATCAAACAGATCGCGAAACGTCTTCCACTCGATAGGTTGGGCCAGACGGCTTTCTTCAGCCTTCCACCAGATTCTGGCGTTGTCTGTCAGTTGTAGCTTCGCAACTCTCACCCAGGCAATATCTGGTACTTGGGCTGCTGCCAGATCACCTTCGATCGATTGAGCTCATTCTTCTGCCTCAAGTGGGCTCTCTTTTCCCTAGAAATGTTTTGGGTGCAATGCCCGGAATTGCTTGACTCCGGGTGCCTCGGCTTCAGGGCGGTGCATGAGGATAGCAGTCTCCTGCTGCTGACCCTCCAGAAGGCTCTTGATCGCCTCGAGTAGTACCGTTTTCTTGTTGATGGGAGCTGCAACGGTAGGTGGTGGTGGTAGAGTGGGCGGTGGAGTGTTGCCATTCACGTTCGTGCTGGTATTGTTGGGAGAATCCATGTCCTTGATAGAAAAGGAATGGTTAGGATAGATTCAAGAAATCAGAAATGTAAGGCATGTATAGTTGCTGATTCTTATAATTCTGGTGATATATTACTTAAGATTTCATGCAGAACTGACCTGCATGGGCCGCCAACAAAACCTGTCACGCCCCGCTTCCCAGTAGACGGAAACGGTGACGTGGTGGGCCACAATGTATTTACTAAGAAATAAATACGTTAAGCGTAATTAAGCAATATATAAAAATGAACAAGAATGACAAGAGTAGTAAAATAAACAGAAACTTTATTTACATTCATCTTTACATACAACTGTTTGAAAATGAAAAGATATAATGATATAAAGCAGTGCCTAAACAATGGCATACAAGAAATGAAAGTACAAGGAATTAGAAGTCAGGCTATGCCGCAAGCTGGTCCAAGTCCTCCTGGCTAGGCTCGATCTCCAGAGAGTCATGTCCTCCTGACGAACATTCCAAAGAAAGAAATAGAAAGGAATGTCGTCAGCGAACTAGCGTTCGGTAAGTCCCAAAAGAAGAAAGAGAATATAACAAGTAATGTGAAATGAACAGATAAGTTGTGTATGATTAAATACCGGTATATGATGGTTACTATAACGTGGTTGTTTGTAGCTTGGTCAAGAAAGTATTCATTTATACGAGAGGAGTCCATCTTACCCCGTGGAGTATGGTAACATGTAGTACAAGGCCCCGTCATAACCCACGGGACAACGGCACGTGAATTCATGTAGGTGTCTTTTAAGTGATCTCTCATGCCACGATATATGTTCCGTACCAATCTACTCCTTTATCCCCGCGTATTGTATTATATAGATTATAACTACAAGTCTTGTCGAAACCATGGATACAAAATGTTCAGGTATTCATGTTCAGGATGTAATCAAGTATTCAAGTAGTCAAGTCAAGTTATAACCATGGCTCGGTCAAGTCAAGTCAAGTATACATATTTGATATTGATGTTTGATTTCAAGTATTCATGTTCATGATTAAGTATTCATGTTTGATTCTGGATTGAGGTTTGAATTGGACTCAGACTAAGTCAGACAATTGTAAACAGATTTAGCTCTTGAATTAGATTCGGGAGACATCGGTAACTGCTGCACATGGACGGCGGGATTTGTGTCTTTTTCCAAGACAATTACCATTGATAACTCCATTAAGTTGTCTACCTTAAATAGGCAAGCACTCACTTTCTCCTTCTCCCTGGGGCTCAAGAGAATTGATCCCGCTTAAACATATATTTACTATAGTCCTTAATTAGTATTTTATATATCTCGAGGGGGTTTTATAAAAAATATTTTAATATAGTTTAAAAGTAAACCTTGAGGGTGATTAGTATTACTTGAGGTTTTCATGAGCATGGATTTTAAGTATTGGGGTATTTTAGTGATAAATACTTAGCTTTGGAAAGTTCATGGTATTTTGTTGAAAAACTTGCCTTTTTGGTATCTTGATGGTATTTTATTGTCATTTATTAATCTTTTCATTTTTTGAAAAATATAGATTTATTATATTTTGAAAATATAGATTTATAATTTTATATAATTTTAATTTTAAAAATAATTTTATTTTATTTAGAAAATTTGTATTTCTTAAAAACCGTATTTAAATACTTTCGAGATCGAATGCTCCGTGAGGAGGTCTGCATCTCACTCTACTAGCCCAAGGATGTGCGATAATCCGCACCATCCGTTAGCGGGTCTCCTAAAGAGAGTTGTAGATGTATAATTGCAAAGGAAATGAAATACCGCTTTAAAAGAAATCCGGTTTTTTTAAAATTATGTGGTATTTTATTGTAAATTTTTTTCGTAACAAATATTCATACAAAAGAGGTATCGTGCTATGGAACCAAGTATAGGTGTGGGGTAGCTCGTTACCCATTGAAGTTTTCCTAAAGGTATTGTTTTAACAAATACTAAAAGAGGTGTTTATAAAGTTCAAGGTATTTTAATGAAAAAAATTCTACTATGGTGTTTCACATGAGAATTTTGATGAAATTTGATTCTAAACATTAGGGTTTAAGGTTACAAGTGATGTAGTAAAGTTAGATTGATTAAATTGTAAATGAAAAGGGAGTTATATGTTTTTAGAAAGGAAGATGTCGGTAATAACTCCACTTTTACCGATATAAAATTTGAAAAGTAATTTCGATAGAAAGAAAGAGATTTGGGAGGGACTTACGGCTTAGGAAACTCAAAGAAAGGTTGAAGAAGACGGGATGAGCTTCGTGGCGTCACGGGAGCTCTGGAACAGGTTTCGATCTTCGCCGGAACCAACTTGCTCGCTAACTCCATTTTACTTCACTTGCACTAGGAACTTTTTAGAGAGTTTTAGTTAGAATTTTCAGAATGGTGCTGAGCCAAGATAGAGGGTGGTATTTATAGTAGAGAATTAAAAGTGTGGATTAAAAGCATTAAAATTATGATAAATTGTGAATTGAAAGGTCTCTATTTGATTGTAGGGAAATCAAACAGTGCAGAGGAGTTAGGGGTAGGTGAAGAGATAAGTGTGCAGAGCACGGGCTTCAACTGGCTCCATCCGACCTTCGATGCCAGCCTAAATCTCCTTTCCACTGGTCGATTTAGGGCTTTGGGTCTCTAGATTCATGCCACAAGGATTATTCAGAGTTTACTCCATTTTCCACATGTTTGATTTTTCTGAACTTTTCATTTCCCGTGTATTGCACGTGCAATCTTTTGAGCTTCCAAAAAGTTTTTAAAAAATCAGAAAAAAAAAATTATGTGTCTGATGGGAATCGAACACAGAGGTTACGTCACAGCAGTGAAAAGGCTTTACCAGTGAGCTACAAGTTGTTTCTTGCTGTTATTTAACAAATGAAATTTATAACTCAAACTCAGGCTGTAAAACTCATTTCTTGTATATTAACAGAAAATTTTCGTACAAAGATTTTAGAGTCATTTCAAAATGTATGAAAAATGGGCAAAATGCCAAAATTTTGTAAACCCCATGGCTTATATGCAAAAAGAAATAAGCACATGAGATATGGAGAGGCACAGGTGCCATTTGAAAAAATCCAAGGGGCTATATGTAAAGTGTGTAATCTATAAAAGGCAAACATAATGAGAAAATCAATAACAACATTTCATTCTCTCAAAAAATTATAGGGTTTGTGCCTCCATTTCTTTTCTCTCAAGTTCTCCCTTTTATTTTATTTTCCAATTAAATCAAGAGTTTAACTCTTCTTTTTCCAAAAAAAAAGGTTTTTCACCATAAACCCTCGAAGGCGAGTTCAGATCTCCCATCAAATCCCTAAAAGGGAGATTTGTAATCTCACCTCCCTTTTTTCTCCAAGATCCAGCAAAAGGAGAGGAGAAGGAAGAAGACCCACCTCCAAAAATCCCATTTTGGGAGGATCCGGGGCTCCGGAGAGAAGAAATGGGTCCCCTTTGATCATCTCCGAAGATCTTTGAGGAGTTCAACTCCAAGATCCAAATCCTCAAAGGAGTTTAACTCTACATCCAGACCTTTTAGGAATTTAACTCCAAATCCAAACATTTTAGAAGTTTAACTCCAAATCCAAATCCAATTTATTACATAGGAGTTTAACTCCAAATCTATACTTAATTCCTGTTTAGGAGTTCAACTCCAAAGCCCCTCGGGAGTTCAACTCCCAGCCCGGGGGATAAGCCCCTTTCTCTGCTGGTGTTTCCAGCAGTCGCATACCGTGCATGTGACCCGCTGGGGTCCAGCGCCCACGCGCCGGGCACGTGATCCGCGGGCGCTCAGCGTCCACGCGCCGGGCATGCGTTCTTAGGACGCTCCTCACCCTTCTTTTTCCCTCACGCTCCACACTCAAAATACGTCTCCTGTTAGAAAAGTTTCTAAAGTGGCCCCGCCCCGCACCCCGCAAAAAGGCTGCTACCTCCCTTGACTCCCAGCCCGCTATCCGAATAGCGGGATCCCGTAAACTCAGCGAGGCCCCCGATACGTCTAAATCCCCTTCAAAACACAGCACACGCACACTGCACATTGAGTTTGCATGACCAGTTTTACCTGTCAATCGGAGGTTCTCTCGCTCCATAAGCGAGGGGTGATTAACGGCAGTTTAGTCCGCGGCTGTCGAAGATTCGGATCCCCACAATCAATAAATCTCAGCTTACCCCAAGCACGGAGAATCTGTAATACGCAGGCGACGCGTATTTCCCATCTCAATGGGGTGACGAAAAACTCCCTACACTTTCCCTGCTTGTATCTCTACTTATATTTTTTTCTTTTTAATTATCAGAGAAATCATGAATATTATAGAGAATCAAACATATATCTAAGGTGTCAACAACCAATTAATGGATTTGTCGACACCGGTTGAAAACCGGTTCGTCAAGGATCAATCATTCTCGTTCCTCAGCGAAAACATCTCCTCTCATGTCTCGAACCACATGCTTGACATCAACCGCCTCCTTGTCCAGCATGTAATTAATCATCAACCTGATTGATTTCAAGCTCGATCGATCGGTATGAATTTTACAAATGTTGAATAATTGATATGTCTAATTTATTTATTTTAGGTAGTGAACGCGACGACGAAGTTGTTGTAGAAGAGGAGTTCTCGAGCTATATGGCGTCGGCGGTGCACGAGTCCTTGACGAGGCAGCTAAGTGGAGTTTGTGGGATATGATTAGGATGCGCTGAAAGTGTTTGTACAAATGATTGTGTAGGATTTAAGATTGTTTGTGGTGGTGAACATGGATGTGTTGGATCTGAATAAGGTGGTTGTGTTTGAAAATGTGGTGCATGCATGTGAGATGGTAGGATTGAAGTTAAGATTGGAATGGATGGAAGTGGTTATAAAGTGTTTGTTCGTGTCTTTGTGAGGATTAGTAAATTAGTTTTAAGATGTAATATGTATTGAATAAATGTTTCTTTTATGTGAAAGTAAATATGTTTTTTTTTGCAAGTCTATGTTGATTAATGATTGTGATTAGAAGGTGTGTGTAAATGTTTGTATGATGGTGTGCAATATCTTTGATCAATTAACTAAATGATGGTGTTTGGAAGGTGTTTGTGTAAATGTCTGAATGATCGTGTTTGGAATATTAGTGAAATTGTTTAAATATTTATATTTGCAAAGTGTTTGTATAAATGTCTAATTGACCGTGTTTGGAATATTTTTGTGCAATTGCTTGAATGATGGTGTTTTGAAGTTGTTCGCGTAAATGCTCAAAAGATCAACTATGCACAATATTAGTACTTCATTAGAATAAGATATTTGCGCAAAATGCCAATGTAAAAAATTTATCGTGAACATCGATTTTACATAAAATGGAATCGAACATACAAGTATAACTTGACATGCATAAAGACGAAATTTAGATTTTCCTTAATGCAATAGTTTGAATTGACGCTTAACCAAATTAAAGCAAAATAAAAACATAAATCGAAGCTTAACACACATCTCTTTAATATAGCAGTTTGCATTCAAACACATTATTAAAATATTGCATGCTTAGCACAAGACTCAAGAGCAATTGCCAAAATTTATACCAATACATTCCAAACGTTATACACATACATTCCAAGCACTATTATCTCCAAAATTTATACAAGCACGTTCCAAGCATTTATACAAAACACATTCAGACAACAAACAACTCAAAAAATCTCTCTCGATCTCTCTCTATCAAGCATTTACACAAACACGTTTCAAGCAAGGATTATCGTCATCCACGCTTCTTCAATCACTAGCTCTATTGACCAATTGAATGCAACTGCTCCCATCATCGACTCTGACACAAGAACTCGGTAATAAATTAACAACCTATGCATCGATTAGGTTCGAATTAGAGTCGAGGTTCTTACTTTTCTCGATCATTTCATCAAACAGCTTGAGGGCATTCACATTGCGGCAGGACTGAAAAAGTAGTGCGGCGACGTGGAGGTAGGCAGTGAGAAGAGCACCGTGGAGCTCGCTGGAGAATAACTTGATGTGATTGAGGGTGATGCTAGGTCAGAGAAGCAGTGGATCGAGGAGAGAGCGTGGAGGAAGTGATAATGTGGCGGAGAGATGTAAGATGGTGAGGAGAGAGGAGGAAGACGAGCTTAGCATCGATAGTGCATTGAAGCACGTAGAAAAATAGCAGCGGAGTGGAGGTGGAGGAGAGGGGTTTGGAGGTGAAGAGGAGAGAGAGAGAGGATGGGATTGAAAAAGAGGAAAGAGTAAGTGGTGGAGGGAGCGGCGATGGAGGGGAGAGAGATAGAGGAGAGAGAGGAAGGTGTTTGAAGAAATGATGGCAGGGTTGAGGAAATGGAGACAAAGAAGAAAGAAAGGGTATTTGGTCATTTGATAACAGATTTAACGATAGGAGGTTGCAGATGGATCGAAAGTAACGGAATGTAACATTGGGGGAGTTGTGGCTGTAAAAAGGTTTAGGATGACAGTGAGAACATATGCTAATCCCCATGATGATTTTGATGAAATTTCTTTATAAATACAACTTCATTTGGTTCAATTCATCAAAAATTCAAAAATGTCACTTCCCACCTCTGCTCCCCTTTCCCGCCAAAGCAACCGCGATCCCCTGCTTCCCCTCCTCCAACCCCCAAACCCTCCTCCTCCACCACCCAAAACACCTCGAGCACCTCCTCGAATCGTCCGCCTTGCGAACGACCTCAAAATCTTCGCCCTCGCCTCTATCCCCACCTCCGAATCCTACAACATCCTCATCCGCGCCTTCAACCTCTCCGGCTCCTTCCAAGACTCCCTCCTCCTCTTCGATCCAGATGCTCCGCGACTCCGTCCCTTTTAACAACCACACCTTCTCCTGCACCCTCAAGGCCTGCTCCAGGCTCCGTTCTTTGAAATTAGGCAAGATGGTGCATGCCTATGTCGAGAAAGCCGGGCCTGGAGACCCGAGGAGGAGTTCGTGTCGAACAGCTTGATCCATATGTACGCCGCTTGCTTGCGGGGACGTCGGGGCCGCATGCAAGCTGTTAGATGGAATGGGAAGCCTGACGTAGAGCGCCGTGACTTGGAATGCGATGATTGCCGGTTACTTCAAGGCCGGGGATTGGGACGCGGTCGTTGGTCTGTTCCGCGAGATGCTGGATTTGGATGTGGAGTTTGACGACGATGATCAGCGTCCTGACCGCCTGCAGACGGCTGGGGGTTTTGGATCTCGGAGAGCAGATCGACGGGTATGCGAAAGATAAGGATAATATGAACCTGATGACCTCGCTCGTCGATATGTATGCGAAATGTGGCGAGGTCGATAAGGCGAGAAATATGTGTTTGATGAAATGCCTAGGCATGACGTCGTCGCTTGGAGCGTGACGATTTCCGGGTACAGTCAGTTGAGCCGGTGCGGAGAAGCACTTGAGCTCTTTCATAGGATGCAGGTGTCGTACGTCGATCCGAACGAGGTGACGATGGTTAGCGTCCTCTCGTCCTGTGCGGTTCTGGGAGCGCTCGAGACGGGCAAATGGGTGCACTCGTTTGTAAAAAGGAAGCGGATGGAGCTCACGATCAGTCTCGGCACCACCCTTGTGGACATGTACGCAAAGTGCGGATGCATCGAGAACGCGACACTTTCGAAAAGATCCCTCAGAAGAACACATGGTGCTGGACCGTAATGATCCAAGGGCTGGCCAGTAACGGCAAAGGAAGAAAAGCTCTCAAGCTCTTCGATTCTATGCTGGAAGAACCTTATCTCGAGCCAAACGATGTGACTTTCATTGCGATTCTATCTGCGTGCAGCCATGCGGGCCTAATTGAAGAGGGCCGGCGCTATTTTGATAGCATGGGCCGAAACCACGGTATGGAAACTAGGGTTGAACACTATGGTTGCATGGTCGATATGCTCGGACGATCCGGACTCATCGAAGACGCGTATCGCTTCATCAAGGAGACACCAATAGAGTCGAATGCAATAATCTGGCGAACTTTGCTGTCTTCATGCAAAACGCGCAAAAATGTCGAGATCGGCGAAGAATCATTGAGGCAGATTGTTCTGTTGGAGCCCAGACATAGCGGGGACTATGTACTTCTATCAAACATATATGCATCAGTGGAAAGATTTGAAGATGCAATCAAGATTAGGAACAAAATGAAGGAGAAAGGGATCAAGAAAATCCCAGGGTGTAGTTTGATGGAAATGAATGGGGTGATGTATGAGTTCTTCGCCGAAGACAACGCGCATCCCGATTCGAAGCAGATTTACGACAAGATCAAAGAAATCATCGTGCGGATTAAGGAAGCCGGATATGTCCGGAACAAAGAGGAGGCGAAATTGGATGCTGAAGAAGAAGAGAAGGAAGTTTCGGTTTTGCATCATAGCGAGAAGCTAGCAATTGCATTTGTGCTTATAAAGTCGGAGCGTGGAACGGCTATTAGAGTGTCGAAGAATCTCAGAGTGCGCATGGATTGTCATGTCGCGACCAAGCTGGTTTCGAAAGTTTATGGGAGAGAAATGGTTCCTGTGGGATCGGAATAGATTTCATCATTTCAAAGATGGGTCTTGTTCATGCAATGATTATTGGTAATTTACATGTTTTCAGTTTCATCTTAATTTTGTTATGTATTACTTAAACTATGATTCAAAAATTATTGGATAAATTCTCCTATTTGTAATTTGTAGCATCATTCTTGCTCACTCAAAATTGTTCATATCAATGGCTAATGATGAGTTTTCCCGCTTGCCAGTTTCTATTTAAAGTGCAGGTGACCCACCCCAAATGCAAGAAACCCTTTTAAAATTCAAAAACATGCCCTTTACCCCAAATGTTTTAATCGACAATATTTCCATTCATAAGAATTTTATATACCAAAAATACCCCTCAAACATTTAATAGACTAGCCTATATATTTATTCTATTTTTCTTCCTCTTCTTCTCAAATTTGTACTCTCATGAAATCTGTCCTCGCACTTTGAAGAGCAAAGAAGCTAGTTGATGTTTTGAATTGGTGATTTTGAAGGGGGGAAAATTACAGAAAGAGGGAAAGAATTTGGAGAAGAAAAGTTTGAAAGGCATTTTTGGGAAACATATAAAAAAAATTAATGGGTGTTAAATTTATGGAATAAAATTCATGCTTATCAAATTAAAGAGGAATTTAGTGGTTTACTGCATTTTACGCTCTTTTTTTTATCCACATCTAGTTTGTGATCTATCTAAAAATTGGCGACTGATCGATTCTAAACAGCATCAGTTATGCTTTATATTAAGTTGACAATCGGTCATAATTTTTGTAAAACCGAGCATTGTGATCTATGATAGACTTGATTTTTAGAGTAAAAGATTTTAGACTATGATCGCTGACACCAAACATGATTCAAATCGATTAAAATCCATTAATTTAAGTATCTAATAGAGAAGGGTGAGGCTATTGATGTGAGAGAAAATGAGAGGAGAATGCGAGAATTTTGCTACTTTTGTGTTCTAGAGCAAACAAAATGTTAAACCAAAGAAAAACAGAAAATTTTGGGATATCTAAAAATTTTCGTGAATGTGACATGCAAAATATTGAAATACCGAAGAAAACATAAAATTTGGGATATCTAGAAATTTCGTGATTTTCATGCACTGTAGAATTTAGAAAAACCAAAGAAAACAATAGGTTTTTGGATTTTTGAAAAATGGGTAATTTTCGTTTGTTATAGCAATCAAAAAATTGATAAAACGAACAATAAAGAACATTTCTTTTCAAAAAGTTTCATGATTTCTGTATGTTAGACAAGAAAAATATGGAGAGAGAAACTAAAAATTTCACGATTTTCATATGCTATAGTAAACAAAATATTAAAAAATCAAAGAAAATTGATACTTCTGAAAAAATTTCAATATCGTGTGTTATACCAAGCAAAATATTAATAGACCGAAAAAATTAAAAATTCCGCAATTTTCGTGTGCTATAGAAATATATTGAAAAACCAAAGACTGCTAGAAATTTCGCGATACTCATGTACTACGAAAGCAACAATATTGATGAACTATGAAATTGGAAAATTTTGGATTTTTGAAAATTTCACCTTTTTCCATGCAGCAAACAAAAAATTTAAAATATGAAGAAACTCGAAAATTTTATGATTTCTGAAAATTTCGCAGATTTTGTGTGCTATAAACAAAATATTGATAAATTGAAGATAACAGAAAATTTTATAATTTCTGGAAATACTATTATTTTCGTGAGCTATAACAAGTAAAATAGTGACAAATGGAAAAAAACAGAAAATTTTGTGATTTGTGAAATTTTTCTAGCTTCCGTGCTCAATAAAATATTGAAGAAAATGAAGAAAACTGATATTTTTGGATTTCTAAAAATTTCTCTATATTCGTATCCTATAGTAAGAAAAAATTGAAGAAAAATTGAATATTTTAGAATTTTTGAAAAATTACGATTTTCATATGCTAATAAAACAAAATATTGAAAATCCAAATAAAACATAAAAAAAAATTAAGATTTCTGAAAATCTCGCAATATTCGTTGGCCATAGCAAGCATAATATTGAAAACTCAAAGAAAATAAACAATTTCAAGGTTTTAAAAAATTTTCCCACTGTCCGTGTATAATAAGAAAAATATTGAAAAACCAAAGAAAACAATAAATTTCGGAATTTCTAAAATTTTCGAGCTTTTGATGCTCTATATACAATAAAAAGTTGAAAAGTCAAATAAAAACTAATAAACTCGGGATTTCTGAAAATTTCACGATTTTAATGTTGTATAAGTAAAATATTGAAAATTTTGGGGTTGTTTAGAATTTCTTGAATTTTTTTACTAAAGCAAGCAAAATATTGAAAACCGTATAAAATAAAATACTGAAAATTTTGAGATTTTTAAAAATTTCTTGATTTTGTATGTTATAACAACAAACATATTGAAAAATTGAAGTAAACAAGGTAATTTGGGAAAATTTTAAAATTTCCTGATTTTCATTTGCATGCAACATTTTGAAGAAAATGAAAAGAACATAAAATTATGTGATTTTTGAAAATTTCACTGTTTAGTTGTGTTAGCAAGCGTAACATTGATATAGGGAAGGAAACTGAAATTGTATAATTTTTAAAAAATCCATGATTTTGACCGTGCTATCAAGTAAAATATTAAAAAACAGTATAAAATTGAATTTTTTTGGATTTTTTAAGATTTCGCAATATTCATATGCCATATGAAGAAAAATATTGATGAACAGAAAACAGAAAATGCGAGGATTTCTAATATCATAATTTTCATGTCCTCTAGCAAATAAAATATTGAAAAACGGAAGAAAATTGAAATTTTTGTTGCGTTCGTCTCCTACGAACCATGAATAAGGCGAAATTTTTAGAAATCCTAAAATTTTTCAATTTTCTCTGAATTAGTAATATTTTCTTTGCTAACACATTAAACCGCAAAAATTTCAAAAATAGTAAAAAATAATCTTTGGTTTTTCAAATTTTTCATTCTTTTTAAACATGCCAATTGTGAAATTTGAATATTTTGTTGCTATATAAAATATCCAAAAAATTTCTTTTTTCCGGTTTTTCAATATTGCTATAGAAAACGAAATTTGTAAAAATCACAAAATTTGCAATATTTCACTTGTATATAGCACATAAAAACCATGAAGTTTTCATAGTAAAATTTTCTATTATTTTATTTTTCACTATTTTACTTGCTATGGCACACAAATACCGCAAAATTTGTTATTTTCGGGGTTTTAATATTTTGCTTGCTACAGTCCACGAATATGAATTTTTTTTAAAATGCTAGATTTTTCAGTTTTCTTAGGCTTATCTGATGGAGGTCCTTTTTGGGTCTCCGTCGAATGTTGTCTTCCGTCGATCTTCTCGTGGATCTTGGAGGTGATCTCCTGTTGCGTGTGGGTCTCAATGGGTTTAGAAGAGATTGGTGGTTTTGAGGAGTTTGCGCCGAGTACCTGCAAGGAAGTCCCGGGGTCGTTTGGCACCACCGAGGACCCTCCGACGATCAAGTTAGCACAAAATCCGAGCAGAGCAACGGCTAAGTGGAGTGAAAAAAGCTTACTTGACCCCTCTGTGATGAGGGTTTATATAGTGGCGGCAGCAGGCGTGAGAATCTCGCCGGCAGTTACGCTCCCAATGTCGCGCCTGCGTAATAAGCGGATCGTCCGTTAATGGGGATCGTGATGGCGTGGAACGGGGGATGTTTCCGGTGGAGAATCCGCGCATGGCGAGATTTGCGGAGCGGCAGTTACGCCTGTAAGTGGTGGAGTTGGTCGATCGGAGGAACCGAGGAAGATGGTCTCGGCGGGAGAGCTCGGGAACGAGCGGGGGGGGCGAGGTATCTTGGTCCTGAGGTGGCTCGGGGGCGAGCTGAGAGGCCGAGGAGGCCAATTTGCAGGAGGTTCTGAGGTGAGCCAGTTTGTGCTTGCAGGTCGGGTACAGGGGTGGCCTGGTCGGCCCATGTGGGCCCCTTCTTCTAAGTTTCAGGACACGTCATCTGCCACGTGTCCTGATCAGGGAGATCGCCAATATAGAACATCATCATTGTCAATATTTTCTTTACCATATAGCACAAGAATATAAGGAAATTTTCAATAAATAACAAAAAAAAATCTTCGAATTTTTTAAAATTTTGTCTGCCACACGTGATAATTGCGAAATTTGAAAATATCCTAATATTTTTTTTGGTTTTTTAATATTTTGCTTCTTATAGCACACGAATATCTCAAAAATTTTAGAAATTTTATATATTCAGTTTTTCAGTGTATCAATATTTTGCTTGCTAGCACACACGAAAATCTCAAAATTTTTAGTTTTTTTTTCGGTTTATCAATATTTCTCATGTTACCACAAGAAAATCGTGAAATTTGAAATATTCAAATTTTCTTCGGTTTATCAATTTTGCGGTTTTTCGATATATTGCTTGCTATAGCACACACGAAAATCCCATGATTTTCTGTTTTCTTCAGTTGATCAATATTTTGCTTTTTGTAACACACAATATTGCGGAATTTTCAGAAATCCTATTTTAAGTGTTTCTTGGTTTATTAATATTTTGTTTATTATAACACAAAACAGTCGTGAAATTTCATAATTTCTATATATTTCAGTTTTCTTTAGGTTATCAATGTTTTGCATAGGATAGCACACAAAATATTGGTAAATTTTCAATTTTTTCAATATGTTGTTCATGAAAATCATGAAATTTATATAAAAAAAATCGGTTGGTCAATATTTTTCTTGCTATAAAACATGAATATTGCTCTTGGTTTTCTTTGGTTTTTCAATACCGAATTTTCTATAACACAAGAAGTGATAAATTTTTCACAAATTATAAAATTTCCGTTATTGGCAATTTGCCACTATTTTGCTTCTCACGTAACAGCAGAATTTTCAGAAATTCTAATTTTTTTAGTTTTCTTCTATTTATTAATATTTTACTCATAGAACATGAAATTTTTTTGAAATTCTAAATTGCTCTAGCTTCTTCATTTTTAAATAAATTTTCTTATTACTCATGAAAAGAGGAGAAATTTTCAAAAATCCTAATTATTTCAGTTTTATATAGTTTATCGATATTTTGGATTATAGAACATGAGTGTCATGAAATTTTTAGTTATCTTCGGTTTTTTAATGTATTGGTATAGCACACAAAAACTGCGAAATTTTCGTTTTCAATGGTTTGCTTGATATAACACTCGAATATTGCGAAATTATCAAAAATTCTAAAAGTTATAGTTTTCTTTAGTTTTTACTTTTCAGTATTTGTTTGCTTTATAGCACAGAAAATCATGAAATTTCCAGTTTTATCAATATTTTTCTTTTTATATAGCACGTGAAAATCATAAAAAATTTCACACGAAAATCATGGAATTTATCGAAAATTCAAAAAATATATATATATTATATTCTTTTCATTAATGTTTTGCTTGCTATAGCACACAAAAGTCGTCCAATTTTCAGAAATCTGATTTTTTTTTTCTGTTTTTTAATATCCTGCTTGCTATATACAACACGAAATTCGCAAAATTTCTAGATATCCAACCTTCCTATTTTTTTCATTTTTTATATTTAGTTTGATATACCATACGGAAATCCCAAAATTTTCTTATTGTCTTTGATTTATTAATATTTTGCATACTAGCATGCAAAATTCTCCAAAATCCAAAATATTCTACTTTCCTTCGATTTATCAATTATGTGCTTGTTAACACAGGAATATGGAGAAATTTTCGAAAATCTTAAATATTTTGGTTTTTCCATATTTTATTTGCATCCGAAAATTGCAAAATTATATGAAATTCCAAACTAATCAGTTTACTTCGGTTTATTAATATTTTGCTTGTTATACAGCACACAGAAAATCTTGAAATTTTTGATAATCCGTCCCAAAAATAAAAGCCAGGAAAACCCTTCTATGAGGAAAAAGAACAATGGTTTCCGGTCTCTAACCGTATCTTATTTTTCAATATTATTATACCACCCGTGTAAGTTTTGGGCAAATAACTACTGCATTTATTGTATAATATAACAATTACATTTGCATGATAACCACTATATTTACTTGATAGCTAATACGTTTTTTCAAACTGTCACTACTTATTTGTATTGTTTATCTAAAGGGCAAGTTTGACAACCGGGAAGTGAAAAAAATAGAAAAGTAAGAAAGCACAGGGAAAGTGAAATAGAAAGAGAGTGAAAAGGAAGTGTTAACTCTTGTTTGTTTTATTAAAAGGAAAATGGTAAAGAAGGTGAGATGAGTTTAAATGAGGCGAGCTTGATTTATTTGGTTAAAATTATAAAAAGTAGGAAAACGTGAGAGAGAAATGGAATGTAAAAATAAAATATAATAAAAACTTAGTCTTTCTCATCACTTTCTTTCACTTTCTTAGGGGCCGTTTGGTTGCAGGATTTGTGAAGGATTGTGGGTTTTGGATTCACAAATCCTAAGGATTCATGAATTTTTTGTTTGGTTGGGCCCTTTGGATTTGTTTGGATTCTTAGTCACCTCAGCAAGAAACAAGATCCCAGAGTTCAAAAGAAAAATGAGGATTTGTGAGAAATCCAACGCCACGTAGCATTTTCCACATTAAACAATTCCTTCGCAGTTCTCCTCACTCGCGTCCTCTCCTTCTCTCTCCTCTCGTTCTCTATCTTCTTTCTCTCTTCCAGATCTGCGACGATTTCCTTTCCAAAATCGTCGCCGCGATCTCGCCGAGGGCCACCATAGATCAACGAAGCCTACTTCGAAGCCTTGCAAGCAAACCTCCCCTATTCTGCAGAAAAAATCGAGCTCGATTTGAGGTTCGACGGTGAGTGGGTTGCGCTCGACTTGGGGTTCGGAGGAAGTCGACGACGACGACGCGGCTGTGAGCTCGATCACGCTCGAGTTAGGGTTCGGTCACGAGTTCATCGCGGTGTGAGCTCGACGAGGTCGATTTGGGGGTTTGTGGTCGGTGTCAGATCGACGAGCTCTGCAACCTCGTTTGGTGGTCGGGTCGACGACGGTGGTGGCTTGGACGATCTCTGAGGCCAGTCGGCTCTGCAACGGGGGATTTCTTGCACGATCACGAGGCCAGTCGCTTCTGCATCGGTGGATTTCTTCGACGATCACTGAGGCCAGTCGCTGCAACAAAGGTGATCACTTCGACGTTTGAGATCCCCGATCTCCTGCCGTTATAGGTGCAAAGGTAAAACTAACCTGGTTTTAGTTTGAACATGGATATATTTATTTCCCTACACAGATGCATTATTTGGTTGCCAAAACATTTTAAAGTATTATCCTGAAATTTGAAATCATTGACGTTCACATGTTCTGAAGCTAGAAAAATGGCATAAAAGATGAATGTTTATAGCAAAATAAACAGAAGACATTACCTTTGTAAGGCATGCTTTCTTAGCGTCATTGTATGGATGATTGCCAGGATGATCAGGATCTTAATACTAATTGTGAAACTGATGCAAGCTTCAAAACTTGCTCCTTGGAAACATCTAAACTTATAACACCAGCAGAGATCATTCCTAGTAACCCTACTGATCATAGCCATCTACGAACCCATGCTGATGGAAGATTATCATGTTTGGATTCTGATCTAAAAGGAAATTGCCTTAGGGTCATGTTCATGAATATTACTGATGAGTAGGATGTGCTTGAAATTGTTCTAGTTGTGTTTTATGAATCATAGCTGCGTATCGTATGGAAAGAAATGCAGGGAGATAGTGTTGGTTGGTGATGGTTTTGCAAGCATGGAGCTGTTGATATTTTTCAATTTTCATTTGCAATTCTAACTCTGTTGTTCGAATCATAGCTTACTGCTAGAATAATTATGGTCTTCGAATGCATTGGTTGTGATTGGTGTCTTTGAATTTATCTTCTGCATGTTTAGTTGTGATATTTTTATTTAATTTGCGATTGTAGATGAACTCACAATCGGAGGAAATGATTTTACGACTTTGCATTGGAGGTGCCACTGCTGTAGTCCTTGCGCTAAGAGCTTATGTTCTGTTAAAGCGCAACGAATATAATAGAGGTAGCAACATTCCTAGAGACCCCTCATGGAGAAGACATTTATGTAGAAATGTGCACATGTTTCAGATATTGAATGATAGTAGTACTAGTTGTGTTGATTATTTACGAATGCGTAAAATGCCTTTTCTCAAACTTGCACAACTATTTAGGGAGTTACGAATCTTGCAAGACACCGTTCATGTACCAATTGAAGAGCAAGTAGCCATGTTTCTTCACATAGTAGGACACAAAACTAAAAATAGAGTTGTTAAACTGGAATTTATAAGATCCGGTGAAATGGTTAGCCGTTATTTTAATGACGTTGATTGTTTCGAAAGAGTATTTTTGTAGTTAACCGCAATCAGAACGGTGTCGCGCGTAGCTAGACCGAGGTGAGTACGGGTCGTCCTCAGGGAAACGTTGAACCTTTTAATCTTACTTTAGATGTGTTGAGAAAGAGAGGAGGGATAAAGAATTTTGAAGAATGGTTTCTAGATCTACGTTAAGCAAGAATGCAAAAATATAGATCTAGATTATTTTAGAGATGTAGTTAATATAATAAGGGGGCTTGTAGGGTTCGTTAGGATTTAGTAGTTATGAACGATTAATTAAAAGTTACCATTTTTATCCTTTAATAGATTTAAAACTAGAACGACGGTGATGCGTGTAGATTAGAGTTTCTGGAGGGAAAAGGAATCTCACTCTTAACCCTTATCTCGACACGGAACTCCGTTCATATCTAGCCTTTACCAAAACAATCATTAATCTAATCTCTAATCGCGGTCGGAACTAACAAAGAATTGTTAGCGCGCCCGATTAGGATGTTAATGATTCTTTTGATAAAGTTCATAAACTTTATAGGACTTAAAAAGGATTTAGGGATGTTCATCATCCATTAGCCTACCCTAATCCTACGAACCATAACAAGCGGAGAATTACTCGCGCATGTTGGGAGAAAAAAAGATGGAAAGAAATTACATAATTAAACTACGAAGAAATAGAATAAGAAAAAGAAAGCTACATTTATTAATCAACAATATTCATTACACTTTGATTCCTTAGAAAATGATTACAAAGACTAGTTTGCTTCTCGATCTCTTCCAAGGAGGTAGACGAACAATTGATGATCAGTCTGGATGCGTGAGCCGTCTTGGACTTCGTGATCGCGTCGACTTGATGAATTTTCCAAGAGGTTCTCGGTCCCTTTTTATAGTCCAAAACCATAACCTTTTGCTTCCAAATTTGGTAAAATATAGCAGAGATTCATCGACCAAAATTTAAGCAAGTAATCTTTTAATATTGCCGCGGATCCGCGGCATCAAGGAGCTTAGGCCGCGGATCCGCGGCCTGATGATCAGGACCCTTCATCATTTTTCAGGAGCTGTCTCGATGTGACATTTGGCGATCCTTGGTACCTTCAGAATTTGGAAATCTTCTCATAGTTACTGCTAGACTTGGTCTCTAAGTTTTGATTCTTAATTAGGCAAGTCTTCTTCAATAACTTGATTTGCTTGATTCTAGTCTTGAAAAATTCTGCACAACTTGGAAAATTTCTGCACAACAACTCAAATAATATTCAGTAGACTTTGTTCTACTAGGATTAGGTCAATGATATTATTTGCATACAATTTCCTACCAAATGCTAATTATAATATATCAACACATGGAAAATAGTATTTTTACACATAAGCCCTCATATGTATGATATATTATAATAAAGTCATTTTTAATATGAAAATGGTAGGAAAAATGTAATAACAAATGTGCAGTTTTATCAACTGAACAGACGTCTTGCGCGCTATATTTTATATTCGTAACCGTTTTATGAAGCAACCAACCAGTGCTACTCCTCTAGAAATCGTCCATAATCCTCGCTGGTATCCATACTTTTCGGTAAGTAAGTATTAATTTTTATTCGTAAACGATATTTGAAATCACAAGTAGCACTTGAAATTTGTTGTAGGACTGTGTTGGGCTGATCGATGGGACACATGTAGATGCAATGGTCCCTGTAAAGGATGTATCGTGTTTTAGGGGCGGTAAGGGCCTGACGCAAAATATTTTAGTAGCCGCAACTCCGGATAAACTATTCACCTATATCTTGGCTGGTTGGGAAGGGGCAGCCAATGATTGTACCGTCCTTAAGGACGCTTTATCATTACCACCGCCACATGGTTTGCGAGTGTTAGAAGGTACAAAATATCTTTGTTAAATACGATTAAGATTAAATAACTAATAATCATTTAATAAACTATTATTTCGTTTCTTAGGGAAATACTATTTGGGCGATTCGGGTTACGGTACAGGTCATGGAGTAATTTCACCTTATCGTGGTGTTCGATACCACTTGAAAGAGCATTCTGGTCACATGCCCACCAATAGAAAAGAGCTTTTCAACCTACGTCATTCTACTTTACGAACAAAAATTGAAGCCACATTTGGGATTCTTAAAAACCGATTTAAAATACTATCGGCAAGGCCACATCATCCATTTCCAACACAAGTTCAAATTGTTATGGCATGTGCTATTCTTCATAACTATATAGTTATGGTTGATCCGGATGACGACATATTCAACGACGTCCAAGAGCCCCGGTTTGAAGAAGGCGAGGTTGTGGATGAGGATGGTCCGGACATCATTCAGTTCGATCCAAATCAGACACACCCCGAGTTGAGGCCGGAAAGAGAAAAGTGGAAGACCCGACGCGATCAATTGGCTTGGGATATGTGGGTAGATTATTGCAATGAATATCTTGGGGGGGACACAACAGAGTCAATTACATGATGCTCATTTTTAATTCAATTTATATTGTAACCAAGATAACTGTTAACGGAGTCGACCACTCTTTGTTTTTGTTTTATGTTGCATGTAGTAAGTATTATTTTACATTCAGTTCATTTAGATCGTGTTGTTTGTTTAAACTTATCAAGTCTTTATATCATATTTCATTGTGTTAAATTTTAAGTGTGTTTATTGCATGTTTTGAATACTAGTGTACTTTCCAATAAAATAGTATGACATGTTATTTGTTGTTATGATTTAGGTATGTCGAATACTCCTCCAAGATTCCATCCTACAACCGGCGAGTGGGTTCAGTTTCCATTCTCACCCCAGACTCAAAGTCCCCCAGATCCGCAAGAAAATAATAATCATGCTTGATTCAGGTATCCTCCACCTAGCGCCGGGATGGGACGAAGATAAGAAAATGCTAGTAATGGAAGACGAGGAGTACAAAACCTTTTCACGGGTAAAATTGATTCTAATTTATGCTTAAATTTCATCTTCATTAAATAACTTGATTAATTTATTTTTAGTATTTATTTTGGCAGGCTAATCCTAAACTGAAGGATTATGTGAACCATCCACTCACACATTTTGATGATCTTAAACTAATATGTGGGGATGACGGGATCACGGGGGCCTACAAACAGTCGATTTATGAAGAAGTTGATAGGCCACAAGCTTACGAGGCTCCAAGCGGAGAGAATGCTAATGAAACACAAAATGATTACTCTCAAGTTCGTAAAACTAGCAATGTCTCTTCGAGCATCAATAGTCGAGGGAGTCATCGTCGGACCAAAGGTAAGACTATATCGAATGATGTTGAATCTCTTGATAATGTTATGAGTGGCATAGAAAAGGTTGCTATGTCGATCCAAAGGGCGCAAATGCATTGGATCGAGAAGCTTTCAGAGTGTATGCATGAAGTTGGGAGAAACTATCCCCGCAAACTCTTGGATAAGGCAGTCCAAAGTTTTCGTAATGATGAAATAGGTGCGCGAATGTTCACGGTGATGTCGGAAGAATCGAGAAGGGATTGGATAGAGGAATTTGCATCAAATGAAGGCGTAGACGTTCAAGATGGTGGGAGGGGGCGTGATGATGGAAACGATGATGATGAAGTTACTCCTCTTTAGGATTGAGATCTTATGAATTTTATAATATTATTGAGAACGTATTTTCTAATATTTTTATTCTCTAGTTGGTACTTGGTATATTATGGTGGTAGTGTTGTTGGTGTTCCTAATATTGCTGTTATTGTTAGTATTGTTGTTGTTGTTGTTGTTATTGTTGTTGTTATATTTGAGATCGTTCTAGTTGTCCAATTTGAGATTGTTCTACTAGTTGTAATTGATGTTGGTATGATATTATTGTTGATGTTGGAATAATGTTGCTCTATATCATTTGATGTCGTTTTCATTATATTGTCTATTTCTTCGCTACGGCGTCGTATATATGCTTGTGGTGGTTGTTTTCCGTCTTTGGACGTGATTCGCTCCCGTTTGGGGAAGCTTTACTTATATCCTATGTTTGTACCCTTTTCGGGGCCAGTTTTTACAAAGGAGGTGCTGCCGAAATTTTTAAGAAAATGAACTTAAGCTTTAAACTTTTACTTGTGATTTCATAACTCTTTAGGATTGAGTTTCTTGCTTGCTACTGCATATGCAACTAACAAAACTTTATTCTTGCTGCTGCTGCATATGCTTCATTTATGAAACAATTTTTTTTAAGACAATAAAAAACTTTTTTGTCTTATTATAAGGTAAGAAAACATGCACCCATCCTCTTAAAGTTACCTATAAATTCTTCTTTTAGAATCCATCATTACAATCCTACAACCAAACAAGGATTCCAAGGGTTTACTAATCCAAAACTAGGATTCCATACCAACCAAATACCAAATTCCACAATCCCTAACATTTCAAAACTAGGATCTTGGAATCCAAATTCACAAATCCTGCAACCAAACTGCCCCTTAGGTTTTAGAGAGAAAGTGAAATGGGTGAAAAAGATGATGTGGACGAACGCTAAAAGGTATTTTACAGCTCTATTTTTGCAATACCTAAACAAAAAAAGTTAGAAAGGGCACTTAATTTACTTTCCTTCTTCCCAACATGCCCTAAATATCTGAAATTTTTTATAAAAAGTGGTTAGGGATCTAAAAACACGGCTCTTTTGTCCAAGGGGAGATTTTGGAAAAAAATTTCCGGCCAGGGACCTCTAGCCAGGGCGCTTTGGGGCCAGGGACCTTTTATCATTTTATTTTTTGTTCCTTCAATAAATAAACAAACAACTAATTAAATAATAAAACACCCATCTCCATTCATTTTTGAATTTCAAATACACCATGCCACGTCACCAAGTTTGGCCGCGCATTTTAGGACGGGCCTAATACTACCAAAAACTTCAACCTTTTCTTCTTTTTTTTCTCCCAAAACCCCCCCAAAATTCTCAAGGGATTCAAACGGTGACCTGAGCTTTTCAACTTCAAACTTCAAAGCTCACATCTCTCTCTGTCAATCAATGGAGACTCAAGTCGTCGAATCCTACGAAGAAGTCCGAAGACGGAAGCTTGAAGAGAACAAGAAGAAGCTCGAAGAGCTCAAGCTCGGGCATCTCTCCGTTTCTCTTCGAGAAGCCACCACCCCGAAAACGTCTCCAGTTAATTTAATCTCTTTTTATTTGATTTTAATTTCTTTTCCTTACTATTTCTTGGGTCTAATTTTGGAAAAACGGATACAGGCGAAGCAGGTGAAAAGAAAAGTACCTCAAGAAGAGTACTCCATCCTCAAGCGGCGCTCCGATCGCATCGCCAATCTCCCAGAACAAACCTATAAAGAGGTAAAGGAAGCATTTTTCTTGTGATTAGTTTGGATTTTGAGATACCCATCAAGTTGGATTTGTTATCGATGTTGGAATCTTTGTTAAATGGGTGTGATTGATTCATAAAAAATGTCATTTTTCTTGTGATTTATTTGGTGTTTAGGATTCCAAAAAAATAAAAAATAAATCAAGACCTTTTCTTGTGTTCTATTTGGTTTTGTGGCACCCATTATGTTGAATTTACTTCTGATGTTAGGGTTTTGCTCTAAATGAGAAAGTATGATCGATCGCAATAAAAAGGGGTCAACTTTACTTCGAATATCCGAGAAAGACCTAGCTTGACAATTATTTTGCGTCGATTCAATATATCGAAGCTGATAGGTTATTGCTTTGACTTGTTGTCTTGATATGCAAACATTTTAATTGTGATTCATATGGCTTTTCCGACTGAGATTTTTTGTTACATCAGTAAGTTAGAAACTTAAAATCTCACATGTGAGAGAGATTTGTTTGAGTATCGCAAAATTAATACAGTGATGTGTTATTTAATATGGAAAATATTCTTCTCTTGGTTAATTGGGTTTCTTAGATACCGAGTTTTGAGGATTCTGTTAACCGAGTGAGTATGACTGGTGTAGAAAAATGTATACCCTGTAAATTGACTTGGAAGAGAGATTTCTTTAAGAAACATTTTGTGTGTAAAACCTGTAAATTGACCTGGAAGAGAGATTTCTTTAAGAAATGTTAAGGTTTTGGCCTTATATTTAACCCACATACCTAAGCTTAGCAACATTTGATGCAACCTACATGGGCATAACACATAGGGCTTAATAATACATGTATGTGAATGTGGTCTTATGGCCCAATACTTTAAACCAGATCCCGTTGTTAGAGAGAAACGAAACACCGCGTTTGTTTGGATTTCTCGTTCACGACCGCGTCAAGCGTGAAGATCATGGAGAGAGCGTTGATTGTTTTTGTTGAGAAAAGCTTGGGCAAATTTGGGGGCGTGGGGTAGAGGAAGAGACCTATATATTGCAAGGGGATCATTTTCTCTAAGCAACAACATCCTCTTCACCGGAGGCCCCAAAATCTCTTTTCATCACTGGTATCAGAGCAGCGACGATCCTCCATCGCTTTCTTCGACGCCTTACAACCTCAGAAGCTCTTCTGACATCCTCTCTTTCTCGATCGCATCGACCCCGAGCTCGATCTGATGAACGCGGCCCTATCTCCGACGAGATCGACCCCATCCCGATGCGATCCTGACCCCGACCCCATCTCCATGCCCTAGCTTCTCCCTCTGGTACGATTTATTTTTTTTGGGCTTGGTATCCCAAATTCGCTTCCTTCAACGGTTCATATTTTTTCTCTTTCTTCAAACCGAGTCCAGTAGAGAGTTGTCTCCTTTCATTTTCACAACACATATTTTTTTCGTGATTCTTTCATCTATTGGAATAGTGAGATAACCTTGGTTTCTCAAATTATAGAGGCTAGTTTTGTACTTTTCTGTGACTAACATATAATCAGGTAAACTTTTTTTTATATTTGCTGTGGTATTATTATGACAGCGGCTTATTTTTCAAGTTCGTTTACATCTGCTATTGCGATTGTTATGCTAGCAGCTTGTTTAGTGATTTTGCTGATTCCAATTCATGTTATAATTTATTCATGCTTCATGTTATAATCAATTATTTAGATCTGTTGCCTTATACCCATGTTAATTCTCACTCCTAATTTTAAACTTAGTATCGAGTGTATCTATTAATTCTTTAGTTTGAATTTTCTTGGCTTCTATCAGTTCTTAGTATTTTTTTTATTTTGCATCTATCAATCTTAGGATCAATTTTTAATAATTTCGCGTTTAAATTGTTTAATAGTTTGAGTATATTTTTTAATATTTATTTTTTAATACTTTGCAACGATCAATTTTTGTTTTTTCCACCAACCTATATTCATTCCTTTTTGAACTGTATAATCAACATGGCTAATAAACTCATTGCTTCTGAACTGGCAAAGATAGAATGTCTTAATGGTACCAATTATGACATATGGCATTGAAAAATTAAGCATGAGCTTATTCATGACAATCTAGATAGTGTTCTTGAAATCACTGCTCCAACTCTCAATGATAATTCCACTGACATTCAGAAAAGAGAGTTTGATCAGTGACAACTCAATGACAACAAGGCTAAAAACCTTATGCTTATGTTCATGGATGATAGTCTTATTAAGGTATTTGAAAACTATAATACTTTAAAAGATATGTCGCCTGCAATTAAGGAAAAATATGACACCACTTTTGAGGTGAACACACAATCCTTAATACATAAATTTAATTCATGCCGCATGCAAGAAGGTGATAATGTCACTGAACATGTGAACAAAATGATTGTCATGGCTAAGGCCCTAGCTTTTGCAGGATATGAAATTCCTGAAAAACTGCAAGTGTCAATTATTTTAAATAGTTTGCCACCTTCACTAGATGTGGCTGCCACAACTCTTATATTGAAGGAAACCATTAAGCGCGTTACTGACTTGCCAGCCCGGTTGTAATGGAACAAGACCTGCTAGTCAGGAGGAGAGGTTTAGATGTGAACCTTATGCAACAGAAAGAAATAAATGCTGTGCAGTATCCGAAGGCGCAAGGAACACATGGGAGTCATCACATTGGACACCCTCCAAGCCATCCTTCAAAGGACTTAGCCTGTTGCACGCTCGCAGCAAGAAAGAATCTCCTGAAACCTGTTATATCTGTAGGAAGTTTTGCTACTCAAAGCCAACTGTCCACAGACCAAGAACAAGGGTTATTCTAAATGCCCAGAACAAGGAGGATCCGACAAGCGAGAGTTCATCGGTGTAATCGAATGCAATGCTGCAACCATTGATGCTGTTGGATGATGGATTGACTCAGGAGCGACCCGGCATATTGCAAAGACGAAAGAAGGATGGCTGACTTCCAGGAGCTAAAGAAGGGAGAACAGAGGATTTACATGGCGAACAATACCTATCTGAACGTAGAAGGTATTGGTTCATACAGATTGTACCTCCGTGACAACATTATGGTTCTCAAGGATGTGTTTTATGCATGTAGCCTAAGACGTAATTTGATCTCTGTTTCCGCCTTGCTACAAAAGGGTCTTAAAGTTAGGTTGTATAACAATAGGGTTTCTATTAGGAAAGACAAAAAAGTTTTTGCTATGGGCAAGTTTGTATTCGAACATGATTTATTTTGTTTTTCTGTCGTAAACCTGATTTCTGCAATAAGAATTCTGATTTGAATTATTCTTTCTGTTTTTTATCTGAATTTGATCTTTGGCATATGAGATTAGGATATCCCGATAACAGTAAGATAGATCAGATAATTAAGATGAATTTGTTGGCAAATCTGATAGGAGCAAGGACATTACCATATGAACATTGCTTGACTGGAAAAATGACTAGAAAGTCATTCCCGAAAGGTCAAACGGCAAGTGAAATTTTAGAATTAGTTCACTCTGATATTTGTGGACCATTAAATATAAAGATGCTTGGTAACAAAGAATATTTTATAAGCTTCATAGATGACTATTCCTAGTTTAGTTTTGTATATCTCTTAAATAGAAAATCAGAAGCTTTTGAATGTTTTAAAAGATATAAGACAGAAGTGGAAAGGAAACTTGGAAGGTACATTAAGGTGTTAAGAATAGATAGAGGTGTGGAATTCAATTCAAAAGAATTTGATGAATACTGCATTCAGTATGGTATGAAGAAACAAATCACTATACCTTATATGCCACAACAAAACGGTGTGGCTGAAAGAAAAAATAGAATATTGATGATTGCAGTAAGATGTATGTTGTCTCATTCTGGTCTCTCCAAGGATTTCTGGGGAGAAGTAATGTTGACTGCAAATTATGTTTAGAGTAGAATTCTTACAAAATCAGTCGAGTCAACACCGTATGAGATTTGGAATGGACACAAATCCAATTTGAGTCATTAAAGAAAATGGGGTTGTGTAGCACATATTCTCATTCTATATCAGGTTAGAGATAAGTTGGATCTCAAAACCTTAAAGTGTAGATTCACAGGTTATTCTGAAAAATTCAAGGGATATAGGTTCTTCCATGTAGAAAAAGCGGTCATTGAAAATAGAGATGCTATTTTTCTAGGAAATCTAGAGGAAAGGGAATAAGTTCAAGAGAATGTACCGTCTCTACTAGACTTAGATGATGTTCCCATAGATGACCTGGATATAGTGGATGGAGTTAATTATCCAATTATGGAAGACAAACCTTTAAATGAGAATATACCTATGGAAAACCAACCAGCTGAACCTGTCCAACCTGCAAACGTTAATGGCAACAAAAGACTTAAAATAACACCTGCATGGATTGATGACTACTATCTATATTCATGTGAACCATCTTGTTTCTCAGTAGATATTGATGTGGATGAGTAAGCCGGTCCTCTGAATTATGAGGATGCGATGAACGCACATGAATCAGATCAATGGCTGGAAAGCCATGAAAAAAGAGCTTGACTCAATAGAGAGAAACAAAGTATGAGAGTTATGTGACTTACCAGAAGATAAGAAGTTCATAGGATGCAAATAGGTGTTGAAGAACAAATATTGAGCTGATGGGTCCGTTGATACATTTAAGGCCTGATTAGTTGCCAAAGGTTTTATTCAAAAGGCAGGTATAGATTATCAGGAAACTTACTTTCCGGTGGCCAAGTTTGCATCTATTAGAATCATCTTAGCGATTATTGCATATCTTAAATTGGAACTTTTCCAAATGGATGTCAAGCCTGCATTCCTCAACAGAGAGTTGAAAGAAGTAATATATATGAGACAACCTGAGGGATTTCAGGTCGAAGGACAGGAAAATAAGGTATATAAATTGCAAAAATCTCTATATGGTTTAGAACAGCCATCTAGACAATGGTATCTCAAATTTCACAATACTGTTATTTAACTTGGTTTCGTTGCAAACAAATTGGATAACTGTGTATGTCTTGAGGAGTGGGAGTGGTTTTTCAATATTATCCTTATACGTTGATGATATTTTGCTCGCTGGAATGACATAGAGGTGTTGAAAAAGGTCAAATCAACACTTACTAGTGAATTTGAGATGAAGGGTATGGGAGATGCATCTTATGTTCTTGGTATACAGATCCATACGGATAGAAAGTCTAGAATGTTAAGTTTGAACCAAGAAAGGTATTTGCACACAATACTTGGAAGATTTGGGATGCAGAATTGCAATCCGACATCTACACCATTGGTTATAGGAAAGTGATTGTGTAAAGAACAATGTCCTGGAGAAGTGCAGATTAATGTCCTATATGCTCAAGCTGTTGGAAGCTTGATGTATGCAATGCAGTGTACTAGACCAGATTTGGCGTACCCGGTGAGTCTAGTTAGTAGATACCAAAGTAATACTGGTCCAGCATATTGGGAAGCTGTTAAGAGAATTTTGAAGTATCTGAAGGGTATTGTTTATCAATCAAACTCGCTTGAGTCTCTTGGTTACTCCGATGATGAGTTTGGAGGAGACAAAGTGTAAGTCCACGGTAGCGCCCCGGCCGTCTAACAGACGCCAAATGCGGAACAAAAACTTTTACAACTGGCGCTATCGCGTATTATAACCTGGATCTGCCATTAAAGCTAAACTAACAAACTACAAAGTGGGTAGAAGAGTTATACCGAACGATCCGAGTCCTTCGGTCTTCAACCATCATCCCACGCTTTGTTGCGGCTGCTCCGATCTCCTGAATCTCCAGTCTTCTCGTCCAGGTGGCACCACGTCGACGGATCTTTAAACGGGCTTCCGTCTCTGAACCGAGGCAACTCGGTCGTCAAGTTTGCTAAAAGAGACGACCAAGATGATGTAGAGAATGAGTAGAACACTTTATCTCGTTTCGTCCAAAGCTGTGGACGAACGGTTAATGAAGTTGCCTTTTGAAAACTGTGATGGAATGAAATGAGCTATGAAATTTCCATACACCAAAACTATAATCTTTTCTTCCAAATGAACTACTATAACCACCACCAAGAGGTGGCCGGCCACTTATAGAGGTAATGGGGGTGAGTGTAGGAGGAGGGAGAGTGACCATTAGCATTAATGAGAAGAATGTGTCATCTAACACCTTGCACATTCATTTAATGAAAACAATGAATCATTTTAAGCTAGTCATCATATCATTAAATGAACCATTAAAGCACTAATGACTCACAAGGCTTATCACCACTTCTAGAACCTTCTAGAAGCATGACACACTCTTATGACTCACCCAAGAAGAAAAGATAAATCCGCATTTAACCGAATGTTAAATACGGCTGATAGAAAACTGGAAACTGGCAACTTCCAAAAGTGATCCTGAAACGAATTTCAGGATAACCCCGTATCAGTATAAACATACCCGCATTTGTATTACGACCGAATATAAATGCAACTGAGACAAAGATATTATATCTACACAGTATAATACTGGGATCCGGCTTAAACCAAAGCCTACCAGTATTATCTGCCCGAAAAACGACACGTGCGAAAACGCACGTGCATTTTCCGAACTCTGCCATAAAATCATACGGCCTCTACAACGTTTCGTCCGAACTTGGGAAACGGTCTGTAGGGGACTCTAATAACTCATCAACACACTGGCACTGGGTATAACCTCTAGCACGTCAGAGGTACAAGCTGTACGTAACGGTTGCCTATGTATTGATTGGAAGGGAAGCTGACGAGCGAACTCATCCAGAAACCCTACTGAGCCCGACAGTGACAATATCCGTACAGTCCGGTCCGTTCGTCTAAAGAGTATCGCATATCGAGTCTAGGGGGGTGGATAAAGTCAGACCCCTAATAACGCGATAAATCATGTCGGCATGAAGCCAATCACCATCTGAGAAACTACTGATCCAAATCAGTAATTCTCCACTACCTCGGCCGAGGATTTCTAGTGATAGCCACCCGTGCACTGTGCGACATCAACCCCCAATACCGGGAGAGACGAATCCCCGACGATCCGCTCACTGCCTCCATGTGGCTCGGGACTGTACCCAAAAAATACCTGTTTGCACGTCTCCTTTGAGCGTGGTAGGGTGGAAATCAAAGCACAGTGGGAACTCACATGAGACAAATGACGATCTCAGGTCGACAAACTAACCTGTACACATGTCACCAGGGAACTGCTATCTGACGATATGTATAATACCAACCAGTATGTTCCCGGCGAGTCCTGTCCGGTGTACTCATAACCCAATGAGCACCTGTATACATCTTATGTGATCCAACTGACACACTGGCTTGTGAGACCGGCCACCGCCCCTCGTCGGGGTCTCGACTGTATACATTAGTCTACTCTGGAGTATCGATGCCCTGTCTCGAAACTCTCACGACTAGGGACACTTTAAGGATGTGCTTATAGACCCCAGCTCCCACGTATATGATCACCATCATACTGCTGGCTGTCAAGCAGAATCCTATGGGCTCTATCATCATGCAATAGTGAACTAAAGTATGTATACGATGATAAAGACAAACCAGATAGCATACTATCATCTCGAGCAAGACTGTCATATCGGTATAGGTCCTGCCTCAATCATTGCAATCACGTACCTGCGATCCAATAATTGACTTTGAGAGTACTATCTCCAACAATTTCCCACTTGCACTTAAGCCTAATTATTGCGATGTCGCATACTCACAGCCCGTGTGATACCGAACATCCAACTTCTCTACTAATCAGTTTCACAAAGCTCGTTTGTAAAACTATTGTGTTCGAGAAATAGCCTCAGTGAGTGGATCCGCCCTGATATTTCTTTCTATATCTCTCTTAATCTCAAATTCGCGGAGAAAGCCATCTCCCGAATTGAGTAATACCTGTCTTAGAATATGTCTGGATATCTGATGGGACCTAGTTCATAAATGAACTCCAAATCCAAACTTCTTAGACTGTATCGATAACTGAACCTAATCAGTATCCAGCATTATGCCTCCCACAGTATCCTCTTGGACCACCTGTCCATAATACTGTCCCTCGTCAGAGGAAAAACTATAACTCTGACAATCACTCTGTCATCTATGTCACCTTTGAAGCCTGGAATGATAACCGTCTCCCGAAGGAGGTTGCCGTCATCAAATCCGTAGAACATGCACTTATATTCTAAAACTGCTTCCTTATGTTTCTTCAGGATTGGATTAATATAAACTTATCGCATCAAGTGCAAAAACAACATCTGGTGTGGTACTTGTTATCTCATGATTGACTCAATTGCCTAAGCAAATGATCTGCCAATCATGCACTTCCCTCTCTCCTTTAGTCTCTAAGACACCTTTAGAGAGGGTGACTCCATCACCTGCAGGTACACCACCATACCAGGAGTCATCTATTCTAAAATACTATTAGAATATTGTCAAAGTACCCATATTGGGAAACTACCCAAATCTAGATCTAAAACCATAGATCTAGTAACCAGAATGTCAGATATTATATCCATATCCTTTGTGGAGAAACAACTGTGTGACGACCAAAGTACAACCGATCGTAGTATAAGAATTTTACTTCCTACTCTGTGTATGTCATCCAAATACCTGGACATTACACCCTACTACCTTCTCAACAGATCCATCCCCTATTCTGATGAAGTCAAAGCTATGACTGTCTCATCTATATTTGCTTAAGCCTAAAAATAGACATAAGCTACTTGCCCACTATGCTTCCGTTGCTCCCACTGACTACGACAACCCTCTGGCAGAATAATATATACGTACAATTCTAAAACTAGTTTAGAACGACGCTATACTTATCCTCCTGCCGAGTCTCATAGTCTGGAACAACAGTAGTGTCAAGTCTGGGTAAACAAGAACCTCCCTGTCACCGTCCTTGAGGCTACCGAAGTACCTCTCGGGTGTCTGAGGTTACCCACCATATCTGCGGAGTGGCTATTGGAATGTCAAACCTGATTGAATATATAGGTCCTATTAAATTTTCCGTAATCGTTTGCGGTTCTGGAATCACTTCCAGTTCTACCATACTCCCACTACTGTTTTCTGAAAAAATCCATTTTACTAAAACTGTGGCGAGTCAAGAACAATATCACTATTGATCTTCTAGATGGTAGAAATGTCAACCCTCGTCAAAGCCAGGGTCAACCCATAAACAACCATTACAGAAACGTGCCTTGATCTATCCAGTGTCTGGTTTTAAGCATAAGCTGGACAACTCCCCGTATCTTAATATCGTTAAGATATGAACCATTCTATATACAATATAGAAATAGAGACACTAATTTAATTGGAACCAGATTCAAATCATGCAGCTGTCTCCAGTGCATATCAACTTAATGGAAAGTGGCTACTCAATATTACTCAACTTAGGAATCCATCTAATTATGAGTAACCTGAAAGAGAAACGAGTTTCTCAAAACCATTACTATCAACTGAACACCAATCACAAGAATCTACATCTTCGATCTCTTTGAAGAATCCCGATACTTGCGATACCTGGTTCTTTACTTTATTCTTATACCCACAACTTCTCAAAACTTAGACATAGTATTTCAACGAAACACTTGTCTAAAAACTAGAGAAATTACAAGTAAACAGAACAGAGTACGAGGACCAACCCCTTTGTCCTGATGGACACTGGACAACATACAATGCTCTGTATAAGTCCGCTGAGTTGAATAACTCAAAACCTGTGCATCGTAGGTTGAAAACTGTACTTATGGTTTAAGAATTACTCCGTTGTTTAATACTCCTTACCCAATCGTCAACTGATATAGGTAAATGTCACGGATATAATTTCAAAAAGTTATATCCCACTTTATAAAAATAAACGTACAGATATATCATTTTGAAATTGGTGCACAACAACGGATACTCAAAACCAAATACATGCCGTCCGGCAAAAACTCAGGCGACTTCCTCAAATATCACCAATTACAACGAATTCCGATATAATGAGGATAATCACCTTATTTCCAATAACTTACTCCAACTCATCATCTGTAAAACCATACAGATGTGAGAATCATACCTGGTAAATACATACCGTGGAGTAAGTATCTAATCGGGAAATCAGTTTTCCTTTAACAATGCAATGAAATATGAAAATGTTTCGTAGGGGTATCCTGGTATTCCTAGTAATGCCTCTTCCATAATCCAATTCATGACTTTAACCGTATATTTTACTGCCATCTCTCCAAATCTCTTTATTTGTCTTTATTCATTACCTTCTGTACACCATCGTTAGGCTAAATGGTTTTCTTCCTTCCCTACCGTTCGGCACCAGCCTATGGTTTGGAAGAAGACTATCCAGTAAGCATAATAGGTGTACCCTACTAAACCTAGGAGTACTCGCAACTTGAGAGAAGATGATGATAAAAGACAACGGAATAATACCTTATTCTATTTCTCCCGAACTGGGGAAAAAGCAAAGGTGAAATAGGAGTGGCGATAAAGTACGTGGTTTAGGTCGTGAATGATAACAGTTGCAATTTACTTTGCCATCTTTCTAATCCCTTTATTTTGTCTTTAGCTATTACCTTCTGTACACCCTACTTAGGCTAATTGGTTTTCTTCATTCCCTACCTTTCGGCACCTGCCTATGGTTTGGAAGAAGACTATCCAATAAGCGTAATAGGTGTACTCTCCTAAACTAAGGAGCCCTCGCAACCTGAGAGAAGGTGATAATAAAAGACAACTGAATAAACCAATTCTATTTCTCCTGAACCTAGATCCATCCTCGAAGAAGTCCCTTTGAGTTCGTATATAACCATACGATGGATCTATCCAATGGAAGTGGATATCCGTAGTAATACGGGGTGTTTTGAGAAATTCAAAGGGTAAAAGAAGGAGCGGCAATGATTTATGCAACTCGGACAATCTAAAAGCCAGTATTTTAAGAAGGTTCGGTCAACTTGGTCACTGAGTCATAGTCTAGGATCGGTCAAAGGTCGCTGCCAAAGAGAGAGAGAAAAGAAACACTCTACGTGCACTCTAACCTAGATCAGAATGGTTATCACTTTATCTAATCAGGAAACCTCCCACCGTAATCTCAAATTCTCCTCCAAACCTGAAAGAAGAATTAGTCGGGATCACCCGAAGAGTAAACCAACTCATCAGTGAGAATCGGGATCCAACTATCATCGCATGATAACTTAATGGAAGCCACTCAAGTTATCACACTCCAGAAGGTATGCGCATACTTGGCAAGTTTCTTTATGTTTGAAACTCCCGATGCGATTTTTGCCTCATGCTCTTATGACCTTGACTTTACTCAACAAATCATAAGTCACATGCCAAGTTCTACCCGTCATTATCCAGGTTGATTTGAACCCACCTGTACATACCCTTGACTTTAGTCAACAAGGTAATACGACTGTCCCAAACCAACACATCTATCTATGCAACAGATGAATACCCAGCAACTACCAAACACTATGCCTTGACTTTAGTCAACAAACATAGCTTGAATACTACTGACCATCCATAAGATACGACGGAGGGCTACGACAGGTTTTTGGCGAAAAAACCTTTAACGTAATGAACTTGATCTTGTTGGAGGAACGTGATAGCTTTTTATAAAATATAGTGACGAAAACCTTTGCTAAAGAGGTCACTCCCGGTGAAGAGATCTCAGCTCTTTCCTCGTGGAATGAGGTGCAGGATATCCCAACTGAATATCACTATGCAAAGCAACTTGTAATCGACTATAGTAAAGTTATTACCCTGACGCAAACTTCTGCCCAAGGGGTCACTCCCGGTGAAGAGATCTCGGCCCTTGCCTCGTGGAATGAGGTGCAGGATATTCTAACTGAATACCGCTATGCAAAACAAAAGGAAACATCTTTGTAATAACACCTTTTAAAATTTGTTCCAACAACATCAAATATAGGTTTGTTTTATCTTGCATTGATAAGAATCAATGCAGTTCCATCAATCAATCACACCAGAAAAGAACGAAAAATAAAATGTACGTATATGCCATCCGCATTCGTCACTGGGTCCCGTCATCACCCGTTAGGTTACTTAACTAACGACAGAGCGGGGGCTGGACTAGCGCGGGTGTAAAACATATACAACATCTAATAGTATATATACCAATATACAATAATCGCTCCAGGCATGATAATATGCAACATTACAGAAAAGTAATAAGTATCACAGAACAATACAGATAATCTGGGATCCTCGGGTTTCACAGAGCCGCTACTGAAACCCGACGTTCTCCTGGTCGTGTGGATAGCCTGTGCAATGAAACCTAGACCCCTACGGGTGCAGCAAGTTACCCGCCAAAACCTGAAGTGAGGCAGCCCCCTACAGCATAATGAATGGACCACCCAGCACTTCACGGAATCTGGTAACTTGAGCATCCCTCATTGGGTCAACCTGTACCCCCTACGAGTGCGGCGAATAGTCTGTCAATTCAAGAGTGAGGCCCCTCTGCCTCTCAAAGCCATGAGATACGGACCCGTTGCCCTCCAGAACCCGGCTATCCGTGCACTCCGTCGTGGGGTAAACCTAGTACAGAAAATAAAATATGTACAACGGGTACATCGACCTCAACCCGGTCGTGCCCCAAAAGAATATTATACAACAGGCAGTGACGGCAGTCCACATGTTGGACGCTCGCCCCGCAATATCAAATGTACAAATAAATCCAAACTGCACTACCATTGCACACTGCTATCCATCACGACAAATCCGCAATATCACAGCACAACACAGAACATCAACGCGAATGTCACGTTCGCAAATCCGTCTAAAAGGACTATAGCAATTAGACGCAATTTACCGCTCGAATGACATTCCCGGTCGGAGATATAAAGTAAGTACTGTAAACTAACACATTTAAATTTCGATCGACAAAATTTCCCAAAGTGGGCCCCACAAACATCTGCTGTACGGTAATAAAATTTAGGCCCAAAAGAAATATTCCAAAAACCACAATTTCCACTGAAGAAGCCATTGTAGAAATTTAGACCACTGGTCCCATAGATTGGCCGCGGATGCGCGGTCAAACCCTAGGTTTGACCGCGGATCCGCGGTGGTCTTGTGGGGTCACGTGACCAAATGTCTACAGTTAGCTTAAAAAATCCTGCACAACTTTCTGTGATATGCAAAATAATTTTTGGACCTGATTTAAAATCGACAGAAACTGTGAACTGAAAAAATGTAGTTTTCGAAAATCCGTTCGGTCGATATTTTAAACGTGTTAGCACAAGTTAGTAAAGCTTAATGGTGAGGCTCTGATACCACTGTAAGTCCACGGTAGCGTCTCGGCCGTCTAACAGACGCCAAATGCGGAACAAAAACTTTTACAACTGGCGCTATCGCGTACTATAACCCGGATCTGCCATTAAAGCTAAACTAACAAACTACAAAGTGGGTAGAAGAGTTATACCGAACGATCTGAGTCCTTCGGTCTTCAACCATCATCCCATGCTTTGTTGCGGCTGCTCCGATCTCCTGAATCTCCAGTTTCTCGTCCAGGTGGCACCACGTCGACGGATCTTTAAACGGGCTCCCGTCTCTGAACCGAGGCAACTCGGTAGTCAAGTTTGCTAGAAGAGACGACCAAGATGATGTAGAGAATGGGTAGAACACTTTGTCTCGCTTCGTTCAAAGCTGTGGACGAAAGGTTAATGAAGTTGCCTTTTGAAAACTGTGATGGAATGAAATAAGCTATGAAATTTCCATACACCAAAACTATAATCTTTTCTTCCAAATGAACAACCATAACCGCCACCAAGAGGTAGCCGACCACTTATAGAGGCAAGGGGGGTGAGTGTAGGAGGAGGGAGAGTGACCATTAGCATTAATGAGAAGAATGTGTCATCTAACACCTTGCACATTCATTTAATGAAAACAATGAATCATTTTAAGCTAGTCATCATATCATTAAATGAACCATTAAAGCACTAATGACTCACAAGCCTTATCACCACTTCTAGAACCTTCTAGAAGCATAACACACCCTTATGACTCACCCAAGAAGAAAAGATAAATCCGCATTTAACCGAATGTTAAATACGGCTGATAGAAAACTGGAAACTGGCAATTTCCAAAAGTGATCCTGAAACGAATTTCAGGATAACCCCGTATCAGTATAAACATACCCGCATTTGTATTACGACCGAATATAAATGCAACTGAGACAAAGATATTATATCTACACAGTATAATACTAGTATCCGGTTTAAACCAAAGCCTACCAGTATTATCTGCCCGAAAAACGACACGTGCGAAAACGCACGTGTATTTTCCGAACCCTGCCATAAAACCATACGGCCTTTACAACGTTTCGCCCGAACTTGGGAAACGGTCTGTGGGGGACTCTAATGACTCATCAACACACTGGCACTGAGTATAACCTCTAGCACGTCAGAGGTATAAGCTGTACGTAGCGGTTGCCTATATATTGATTGGAAGGGAAGCTGACGAGCGAACTCATCCAGAAACCCTACTGAGCCTGACAGTGACAATATCCGTACAGTCCGGTCCGTTCGTCTAAAGAGTATCGCATATCGAGTCTAGGGAGGTGGATAAAGTCAGACCCCTAATAACGCGATAAATCGTGTCGGCATGAAGCCAATCACCGTCTAAAAAACTACTGATCCAAATCAGTAATTCTCCACTACCTCGGCCGAGGATTTCTAGTGATGGCCACCCGTGCACTGTGCGACATCAACCCCTAATACCGGGAGAGACGAATCCCCGACGATCCGCTCACTGCCTCCATGTGGCTCGGGACTGTACCCAAAAAATACCTGTTTGCACGTCTCCTTTGAGCGTGGTAGGGTAGAAATCAAAGCACAGTGGGAACTCACATGAGACAAATGACGATCTCAGGTCGACAAACTAACCTGTACACATGTCATCAGTGTCACGACCCGAAAGTACGGAACGTGACCGGCACTTAGATTACAAAACGTCTAGAGGCGCAACGTAACCTAAGTAAACCGAAGCCCAGAAATCTAAACCACAAAAGAAGAAGAAGAAGAAGAAGAAAACATGTAGAATACAAGTTTAAAAGCAACATCAAATTTTTCCAAAAATTTCGGCAGAGTCTCCTCTGTAAAAACTGGCCCCCAAACGGGCTACAACAGGTATAATATGCATAAACAATAAAAAGCATCCCTAAACGGGAGCTAGCTCAACGCCAACAGGCGGAAACAACCACAACAAGCACAATAATATACAACGCCAAAGGGCGTGGCTCAAAACTCAAAAGAAAACAAATCCACTAAATCAGAATAATACATGCGCGACTCTAAGGTCGAAATAAAAGACTGGTCCAATAAACTTATCAATTAATACAAGTATGGTTGATGGAGCTTTCTAGATACAAATGAAATAATACAGATACAATGGTGGTTCAGATACAAGTGAACCAACCTACCGTGCAAATCACCCGGAAGGAAATCATGTGCCAGCAATCTGCCAAGAAAACCTGTACATCGAACCTGTAATAAAATTTGGCACAACGGGGGTGAGTTGCCAACTCGTGAGTAGAAGACATCTACGAAAAGAAATCGAATGCACGACGCTATCCTAGGTCATAGCAATACACCACTAAGTCCCAATCACCTAGTAATAGCAGGGTAATACTACGTGTAAAAGCAAATACTCCGTACTCGTGTCAGTGCCTCATATAGTACTATGTCATATGAATGGATATGCATGCACCATGAATGTAAAATAACCAAATCCTGAAATCCAGATATGTCTGTATAAGAAATCTTTTAGCTGTTATCACAGTAAAATGTGTATAAGAATCTGAAATCTCAACAATGAAATCCATAGAAATCCGTGTCAAGCATCGACACAAACATGTAAATCTCAAGTCTCATAGTCTCAATATCTCGGGCTCCGTCAGTCCGGATCGGCCCATATCATCAAATCTCACGACAACGGTCGGTATCCTCCGGATATTCGCCGCGCCAGACATCACCGGTAGGTAGCCTTCCTCTGCCAGGCTCATCGTCTACAACTCGATCTTCTTGCCCCGGGGTACCATACCGGGCCCACCATGTACCCGAGACGGTTCATCCACTCCTCGAATCGGGTCTCGAAATCCATCAGAAAACACGAAATCTCATGGTGGACGACACATACATCACGAGAAAACCGCATCTTATTTTTAAAAAGAGAGGAGGAGAGAGAGAGAAGTTTTTATATATATTCTTGCGGTTTTTCCCAAAAATCCAGAAATCTCACAGAAATCCAAATCTCAAAACCATGAGTAGTATATGATAAATGTCGGCATATGCTCATAATACTGTGCGATAACATGAAAATATGAATGCAGGAATGTCTAAGTAATGAATATCATGTCTATACTAATATCAGAGAGTAATCACAATATTATATCGGTTTAGTTGTTAACTGATTTTATCAATAAAAGATAATATGATCTAAAGTGTACGTGACATAGCAATTACCGATGATGATGTGTGTGAGCCGGCAAATAAGTGTGCGTGGAATATGCGCATCATCGATAATGGTGCTGGTGTCCTAACAGGTAAGGTTTATACTGTTTATAGCAACATATGTATGAACATGCAACATTATGATACAATGCGAAAGTAAATACGAATGTATATTACCTACTCATTTAATATACTAATACTACTACCACTATATGACTCGAACCTAACCTAGTGTCCATCTAACCTCCTAAGGAAAACTAAACCTAAGAACTAGTCAATAGAAATGAGAGTCTACCTAAGGTCTGAATCAATATCCTTAATAGTCGGCGATCCAGCCTCAATAGCGTCACATACGTAGTACGGCTTTCTCGAATCAAGAGTGCGGATCAATCATAATATCCATGCCTCGTACGGTAAAATCCATCGCACGGCATCCCAATATCGGGGTACGGGTCAAGTATCTCCTAGGTGCCTCATCATTCGTATAATGTCATCATCAACACATCTCATGATCAAGGTGCTAAACTGTAATCCCATACATCAATCATATATCATTGCCATCGTAATATGCATCATTAGTTTATCCTCAGAAATATTATGTCACATGTTTCATATTGTGATTAAGTCATACTGAAATCATGTCGTCATCAAGTCACACCTATATGATATCGGCATCAGGTCACACCTATATAATATCGGCATTAGGTCACACCTATATAATGTCGTAATCAGGTTGTACATATATCATATCGTGATCAGTCACAAGTTGCAGTCCGAGTACTATTGTAGAGTCCCATGTATCTCAATATCATCACTACCCATTATAATTTATATATACCTGTTCATCATCTCATTTTCTAATGATCCGCTAACACTTAATACGACTGTATAGTCAAGAATCACGACATCAAGCCCAGTTATACTGTTTCATCATACCTCAGATATCATATCGCATCAATGAATCCCATGTACGTGTTGTATATATATATATATACCTATACCTAGTTCTATATATATATACACATGCACGTATACACCATGACGTGTTCCAGTGTGTGCGTGTGTGTTTCTATCTGAAACCTACGAACCTCCTCCAAGGTATTCATCCTCTGGTATGCTTTTCCTAAATCGGTCTAGTCCAGCCTAGGGTCATTACTAGGGTCCTACTCATTAAGAATCTAGGGTCACATCTGGTTTCCTAATGTCAATAAGTACTATTCCTATTCTATGTTGCGGGGGTGCTAAACGCCATCCACCCGACTTCCCCCCGTAGATATACATCTACTCACCTGGTCCATGTCTGCCGACGACGGTGTCGCGATCCTCCTCTTCATCGCCCGTAGTCCACTTGAAGGGTACCTAAACGCAAACATATAAATAATATCGTAAACCGAATCACATACAAAAGTCAAACGATACAAGGAACAAGCATATGTTAAAACCTATGTCCCGTCCACGCAAAAGAATCAAATACCGTTCGATATCGGCGTACAAACTCCGATGGATCGAGATAAACATCAACAAACAACTTGTAGTTTTAAAACACATTACTTATACTATAAAACATGATTAAATCCATCGAAACCCTAAAATCTATCAACCCGTCCAATTTCGTAAAATCCGAAAATGGCAGTTTACCGTTTTTCATCAAAACTTGACATTTAAATGAAACCAATGGTCATAAAACTCATTAAATAGCATAACTAGACTATACAAACTAATACTATATTTTTATTACATAAATTTATATAGATTTGAAATTTCTAGTTTGCACCCTTTAACAATTTTCAACATTTTTCAAGCAAAACACAACAATTCCACCACAAAACATGATTTTGCATAAATTAGTGACTTAAACCACAATTCATGATGATAATGATATAATGAAACCATAATTATATTTTTAATCTCATTTATTTAGGAATTTCTAAAATCTAGTTTACAAAAATAACAATTTTTATCATAATTTATCAATTATCCATAGAAACTAGCAATCAATTTAAGTTTTCCATTCCACCAACAAGTTAAAACTCTTATTAAGACCAAAATATAGTATTACAAATATTAATTGAGATTTATTTCACCAATAATTAGGTTTTATAGAAACCTAGTTAGCAAAAATTCCTAATTTAAACAATTTTCAATGAAAAATTTACAATTCAACAACCATGCAATATTTTCCAATTCTAAAAGTGTTAAACTAACTATTATAACCTTAAATAATTAAAAAAAATCATAACTTGAATTTACAAACTCTAACTTGAATTTTTAAAAAAAACATAGAATTAATTCATTAAATCTAATTAAGCTTAATCGAACATCTAATAACAATAAATCAAAAGAAAGAAATTATACCTCCAAAAATATGAAATCCAAACAAGAAATGAGCCTCCAAAATGTATGCTATCCCACTCCAAAATCCATGTAAATATGAGCAAGAATAGAAGGGTAGAAAAATATATAGGATTTTGTGGAATTTTAATTGAATTTTTGATGTATTTTTGATGATTTTTGAATAAAAATAAGGTGGAAAATGGGGGGGGGGCAGCCATGGTGATGGGGAGGCCGGCAAAAATAAGGGGAAGAGGAAGAAACACATGAGAAATGGTGTAGAAACTTCTCCAAAATGTCATCATCTTAATATCTTTTCATGCTTTATTCATTTTCTTTTAATTCTTTTCTAAAATAACTCAAGAAAGATCTAGAAACAAGGAAAAATTTGCAAATAAATTTTGCATGATACACACTAAATTCTAATATGCCATGGTTTATTTTTACAAATTAAAACCATTTAAATTTGTAATTTACACTAATTTAGTGTAAAACAATAAAGCTTATGTTAATATTTAAAATAATTAATTTAGGAAAAATATTTTATTAAACTAAAAATTTATAAGTGGCTAAATAAACACCATTTACTAGTAATTTCATAATTAAAATAGATATTTTTAAAATTATAATGAAAAACAATCCCGGTTTGGTTTTACGAAAATTACATTTTACTTTACCGAAAATCCTAAAATTCACTTAAACACTTTTATTCATTTAATTATTTATTTAATTACTTTTAAAACGTTACAATCAGGGAACTGCTATCTGACGATATGTATAATACCAACTAGCATATTCCCGGCGAGTCCTGTCCGGTGTACTCATAACCCAATGAGCACCTTTATACATCTTAGGTGATCCAACTGACACCATTGGCTTGTGAGACCGGCCACCGTCCCTCGTCGGGGTCTCGACTGTATACACTAGTCTACTCTGGAGTATCGATGCCCTGTCTCGAAACTCCCACGACTAGGGACACTTTAAGGATGTGCTTATAGACCCCAGCTCCCACGTATATGATCACCATCATACTGCTGGCTGTCAAGCAGAATCCTATGGGCTCTATCATCATGCAATAGTGAACTAAAGCATGTATACGATAATAAAGACAAACCAGATAGCATACTATCATCTCGAGCAAGACTGTCATATCGGTATAGGTCATGCCTCAATCATTGCAATCACGTACCTACGATCCAATAATTGACTTTAAGGGCACTATCTCCAACACAAAGATGACGGGAAGTCCACATCGGGACATTTGTTAATTATTGGAGGTGCAGCTGTTTCTTGGATAGCAAGAAACAGGGATGTGTAGCAAGATACATACAAGAAGCCGAGTACTTAGCCTATAGCATGGCAGCTCCTCATGCGGTCTGGATAAACAGTTCCTAGAGGACTTGGATCTCGATTTGGTGGATGGACCCAGTTAAGATTTACTGTGATAATCAAGTAGCCATAAGCTTGATTCACAGTGGTGCAAATAGTTGAAAAGGAAGACATATTGCAATACAATATCATTATATTCGTGACATTATGGAGAAGGAAGAATTCAAGGTGATTTATATCCTACTAGTGGCATGATTGCTAATCCCTTAATGAAGAACATTCCAGCAGAAATGTTCATCAAACATGCTGGTTTGATTGGACTTAGGAATGCCCAAGTCGAAGAGTTTTTTGAATAATGAAAGTACACATTCATGGATAATGGTTGTACTTGGTTTTCATGAAAAGTGAAAAATGCACATGTCTCACAGATAGTGGGAGTGTGTATAATTACATCTTGAGACACATTTTACAAATGGTGGTCGTGTGCTCGGAAAGTATGTGGTCATTTTAGTCATGTAGGAGATATAAGTGAATGTGGCCTTATGGCCTAATACTTTAAACCTGACCCGGTTGTTTGAGAAACGAAATATCGCGTTTGTTTGGGTTTCACGTTCATGACCGCGTCAAGCATGAAGATCGTAGAGAGAGTGGAGATCGTTTTCGTTGAGAAAATCTGGAGCAGTTTTGGGGCGTAGGATAGAGGAAGAGGCCTATATATTGCAAGAAGCTCATTTCCTCTAAGTAACAACATCCTTTTCACCGGAGCCCTCAAAATTAAATCCCTTCTTTTCATCAATACAATTTAAAAAGATATTAACAATATTGTAAAGAACGAATTTGAAGTTTGTCCGGTTTGTTAGATATATGTATGCCCTAGATGCCATTATTGTATATTATAGTGGATGCTTGGACATGTATATATATATAGGATTTTCTTGCTTAACATGATATTATGCTATCTGGTTGTTCTTTATTCCGACATGTTCACTTGATTAAGTTTACTGTCTATTTGATACATGTTGATAAAGCCCTTAGGATATTTGCTTGACTACCATGACTATGATGCAGATCATACTAGTGGGCCATGTGTAGTCCACAAGCATATCCTTAAAAGTTCCTAGTCGATGGATATTGGGGTCAAAATTTACACCCCGGTTGACCAAGTAAAAATCAAAGTCAACTCCAAGCCAAGTGGGCCCAAGCCCAGGTCAGAACCGAGTATGGAAGGGTCCGGCCCTATGACAAAAGGAATGAAGCCATAAATTAGTTTTAATGTAATTCTTTTTTTAGAAATAAATGTATGTAAATGAGCAGAAAGCCGAAATTTTGTAAACCCCATGGCTTATGTGCAAAAAGAAACAAGCATATAAGGCATGGGGTGGCACAAGCGCCATTTGGCAAAGCCTAAGAGGCTATATGTAAAGTATGCAGCCTATAAAGGCAAAGATGATGAAAATATCTCAACAACTTTTTTCTCTCTCTCAAAAGCTAGGGTTTGTGCCTCCTTCCTCTTTCTCAAGGTTTTAAACCTTCTTCTCTTTTCTGAATTAAATCAAGAGTTCAACTCTTTCTTTCTAAAAAATAAATAGTTTTTCATCATAAAATCCTTGAAGAGGAACTCAAATCTTCCATCAAATCTGTAAAAGGGGAGATTTTAAGTCTCACCCCCATTTTCTTCAAGATTCAGCCCATAAAGAGGAGGAAGAAAGAGACCCATCTCCAAAAATCCCACCTTGGAAAGATCCAAGACCTAAAAGAAGATTCAGTGCTAATGGGGAGAAGAAAGGGGTACCCTTTGATCATTTCCAAAGTTTTTTAGGAGTTTAACTCCATTCAAGATCTATTGGAGTTTAACTCCATAAACCAAACATTTTTTATATATAGGAGTTTAACTCCATAAATAAAAAATTATCTTTCGGAGTTTAACTCCTTTTTCTGGGGCTAAAAGCCCCTTCTTTCCTCCGGCGTCCAAGCGTCCAGCGTCCATGTGCCGGGCACGTGAGGCGCTTGCACCCAAGCGCCAAGCGCCGGACACGCGAGGCGCTAGTGTCCAGAGCCTACGTGCCGGGCACGTGAGGCGCTTGCACCCAAGCGCCCGACGCCCACGTGCCGGGCACGTGAGGCGCTAGCGCCCAAGCCCCCAGCGCCCACGTGCCGTTGTTAGTTATATGTATGCCCTAGAGGCCATTACTGTACATAGGATGTATATTGTAGTGGATGCTGGGACATATATAGGTAGGACTTTCTTGCTCGACATGATAGTACGCTATCTGGTTGCTCTTTATCTTAACATGTATACTTTCTGTTTCTCTGATTACATGTTGATAAAGCCCTTAGGATGTGTACTCGACTTCCAGGACTATGATGAAGATCATACTAGTGGGGCCTGGGTAGTCAATGAGTACATCCTTCATTATTCCTAGTCGTGGGAATATCGAGACGGGGTATCGATATTCCAGAGTAGACTAGCGTATATCTTCTCGACCCATGTGATGGGCGATGGATGATCCCATATCCATTGGTGTTTGATATCAGAGATGGTATGCGGGTGCTCAGTGGAGACTGGGTACACTGAACGGACTCGCCGAGAACTCCCAGATGGTATTATAACTCACGTCAGATGGCAGTTCTCTGGTGACACTGGTACAGCTTAATCTGTTGACCCGAGATCGTCATAGAGTCTTGTGTGTCTCCCACTGTGCTTTGATTTCCACCCTACCACGGCTCTACTGAGTTGTGCAAACATGTGGTTTTTGGGTACAGTCCCGATTCACATGGAGACAATGAGCGATAGGAGGGGATTCGTCTCTCCCGGTATTGGGGGTTGATGTTGCGCTATGCTCGACTGGCCATAACAGGAAATCCCTGGCCAGGGTTGCAGTGATATACTGGTAAGAGTTATCAGTAGTTTCACGAATGTTATGGACCTTACGTCGGCATGACTTATCAAGCTATTGGGGTCTGACGTTTACCACCCCTAGGCGAGATATGCGACATATCAGACGAACAGACCGGACTATACGGTAAGTGTTACTGGTTGGATTCACAGGAGTGTGAGCGGGCTTGCTCGTCGATCTTCTGATCGCTCAATACCCGGATGGCCGTTACGTTTAGCAGACCGCTTGCGGCTTGTGGGTGTTTGATATGATCATCACCTGCTGCCGGCGTATTGACGAGTCTTTAGAGTCCTACACAGAGGTTTCCTGGCTCAAGCGAAACGAAATAGGAGCGCATATGAGATATGTGCGGGACCGAGAATAATGCGTGTATGTGATACCGTATTCCATTCTCGCGATGAATGTATCGATTGGTTGTATGCGATATAAGCTAGTTATCGAATCAAGGATTGATTCGATAAGCCGATACATTGGATATTAGTCGGTTATATGCGATATGACCGGATCGATAAATCAAGTGTTGATTTAATGATTTAATGCATAATTATATATTTGATACATTACTTTGCATTAACTAGTATCGGTTCACTTTAAATGGATTTTCTCACTTGAAGTGCACATTGTGTATATGATATATTTTTGTGCACAAGATTGTATCATGTTTGATGATACATGCTCACTTAGCTTTGTGTAAAGAATTAAACCATGGTTAAGTTAGTGGTTAGGGTTTACTTTTATCTTATTCATTTATTTATTTTTCCATTTTGGAAAGATAAATAAATCATGGTGGCTTTCTTTGTTTGTTTTGTTGAAGCTTCTTGAAGCTTTGAACAAGTCCACCATTCTTGTCTCATGCTTAACCCTAACCATTCAACCTAACCTTAGTCAATTCTCTACACCTAACTAAGGTTAAGATTATGATAAGTATCATATTATTTCCTATTTTAAAATACTTATCATATTCTTTTTTCTTCATCTTCTTCTTCTTCAAGAAGAAACCTTGCCTTCATCAATGGCAAGTTGAGCAAATGAGTGAGAAATCCAATTCTAAAGTGAACCCACCTATTTCTTCATCCTCTACCTCTTGCCAAGTAGTATAGGGTGTTTCCTTCACAAGTTTTCATGGCTTGGTGAAGTTGGAGCTTGATCTTGTGTTGTCTCGACGTAGATCATCTTCGGCATCGAAGCCGACGACCTAGCCCGCCCATTTCTCCGATGAAGCCGATGCTAGAGTCCGGGATCCGATATGGACAGCGAGGGGACGTCATCATGGAGCCTAGGAGGTGGAGGACCGGATCTACAAAGGTTGTAGCCCCTTCTCTTTAGCTATAAATTCGTTTACTTGCATCGCATCACCTATACATCTAGTTAACGATTCGTATTAGGGTTTGTAGGCACAAGGAAATTTTTTAATTGGCCATATTTGATCACTTGTGAGACTTCATTAGTGTGCCTAGGAACCCTACAGTGGTATCAGATCCTAGCTAGAGCCTTAGGCGATGCGTAGATGGAGTTAGAAGTCCGATCAAACCGAAACCCTAATTCAAAGTTGCTCTCTGGACTTTTTCCAAAAACTGGGTTTTTTCCAGATTAAAAATTCTTAAAAAATTCAGCAGAAAGATCTAAGAATTATGGTGCAAAACGAGCTTCTGATTCATTTAAACCGCCGTGGAACAGCGGCAGAAGCATGGCTTCTGCGGCGGTTCCGCGGCCGAATGGTCTCATTGTCCAATAATTTTTGCACAGTAATTCCTATGTTTTGGTTCTGGATTTTCTATGATATTTTAAATATCACTCAAGAGTTGAGTTTTCTGGGTTGTATTGGGGACTCGGTGTTTCGATCGGATTGTCTAATTTTGTCAGTGTGTATTTCCGGACAATTTTAGAATATGTTAAAAAGTTCGACCGGATATAAACACCCACTTTTTCCCCTGCCGGGAAATTTCCAATAGTTGGACTTTTCCGTAGTTTAATGACGTTCTAAGTAGTACAAGTAACACGATGGTCCCTCTAGAAGACAACAAACCTTAACTCGATTATGTGACCGTCTTGAACTGCCCTTTGAACCTTAGGGTTTGGGGCAATACGGCGTGCCACATGTGAGGCGTTGGCTTGACCCTTCTACGGCTGGACCGTTGGTACTGAGGCACGAAGTGAATGTTTTTAGACTTATTTCATGTGTTGAGCTGTATCGGGAAAACTTAGGTGTTCGATTGTTCGATCGGAAAGTTTAACATTTTCTATTTATCCGGAATGTGATACAATATTTAGAATTCACAAATAGTTATGAGATAACTAATATGAATGTTATAAACATAGCAGTTTAGTCTCACTTGATCGGTTGCCACGGAATTTTGATGTGATCAAAAGTCCGTCGCAATCACGTAGCGTACGGGGATACTCGCCGGGTAAACTTAATAAACAGCCTCACCCCATAGCCCCGACCAAGTGACTGTAGGAGAACCCCGTCGCCAAAAAGCATCCGTTCGGATGCTCGCGGTAGCGGTGTTCCGCCTTGGTGCACTTCGTCGACGGCGTCGAGGGTGTGGCCGCCTACTAAAGTTTGCGACGAGCATTCGATCAGAATGTCTGGAATCCTGTTGAATTGCCCGACTTGATATTGAAAAGTGTTTTCGATAATGAGACTAAAATGCGGGGTTTATAATTGTTAGGCATGCGATGTCTAAGTATTTCATTTGGCTAGGCATACGATGTCTAAATAGGTTGCGGATTCCAACTGTTGTAGTTTTACACTTTCTTTTCTGTGACCGTAAGTGTAATATGTGATGTCGCCGGTTTCGTTGCTATATGTCAACGACAATTGTGATGCGCATATTTACTTACGTTGATGACATGTGATGTTATGTGTTGCTGGATATGTTATATTGGATCGTCGTGTTCGAATAGCCGGGTTTTTTTTGTGTGAGATGAGTGTTTTTCATTTTCATTCATGTAAAAACTTGTATGTAATATTCTTTTATTGGGGCATTTCCAGGTTGCGGAAGATGTCACCCATTGTATATTATTTACTTTTCCGCATTAGGATAGACCCAAGGAGGGGAGCACAAGTAACTGGGTTCTGGGGTCCAGTGGGAGACCATCTCGAGAAGTCGAGTTCGGGTCTCCTAACCCTAGAATTGGTAGGGTTGCTTGCCGCTCTCGTAGGGGTCTAGGGGTGTGGGATTGGCTATTCATCACGACCGTGGAATCCGTGTTTTATACTGGCTCGTATTAAAAACACGGACGTCTTAGTATATCCAATGTTTCATATGATTCTTCTGCTGCGTTATCTGTGATGTAATCATGTGATGTTCTGTGATAGATAGTATATATAGTATATATATGATATATTATATGGACGTTGCTTATGTTTTACACCCGCGCTAGCCCTGCCCCGCTCTGCCGTTAGTTACCTAACCTAACGGTGCAGACGGGACATCAAGGCGAATGCGGATGGCATAAGCGTACGTTATATTTATCTGTGATGATTAGGTGGACTTAAATGATGGGATATTCATTAATGAGATTAATGAAAGAAAATAAACCTAATTGATGTTGTAGAATCGAATTTCAAAATAAAAACAGGTAGCTACAGTTCTTGCTTTGCAACGCGGTGTTCCTTATAAAACATCCTGCACCTTATTCGATAAGGAAAGGACCGAGATCCCTTCACCGGGAGTGACTCCTTTAGCAATAACTGGCAGATGCTACAACACTCGGTATGTCTTTTGATTGCTTCTATAGTTTCTGCTTTGCACAGTGATATATATGATATATCCCGCACCTCATTCGACGAGGAAAGGGCCGACGATCCCTTCACCGGGAGTGACCCCTTTAGCAAAACTAGAAAAGTCTCAAAAACATTCCATTTAAAAACCATTTGATTCCGCGACGAGATCAAGTTCAAAGCGTTAAAGGTTTTCATAAAAACCATTCGCTACCCTCCGTCATTTTAGGAAGTAGAGTACTTAGTATTCGTGCTGTGTTTGTTGACTTTAGTTAAGGCACAGTGTACGGTAGCTAAGTGATGTCTTCCTACACCGCATATGATGCGATTAGTTAGGACAGTCGCGTGACTTTGTTGACCTTAGTTAAGGGTCATGTGGGTGGGTCTAATTAATCACGAAATGACGGGTAGAACTTGACTAGTACTTATGATTTGTTGACCATAGTTAAGGTCATAGGTGCTAGGGGTAAAAACCATTATCGGGAGTTTCAAGTGTTGAAATATGCAATGAGATTGCATACCTTCTATATGATAGTTGGATCCCGATACCCACTGCGAGTAATTGTTACTCCTGGGAGAGTTTTGCACTTTGCAATTAGCCGATCAAGTAGGTGTCTAGAAAGGTGTCAACGGGGTTACGCCTATGGAAAAACGAGGTTTACTGTAATTAGGTCCGTGCGAAAGCACGGGGAACCTCCCTCAAAGTACCGACACTGGCCTGGCTGAAAGATTGGCGAACTTGTAGAGTGTAATTAATCCCGGCTAGTCTTTCCTTTTAGGGTTTGAAGAAAGATTTTATAAAAACAGTGGGAGCCATCCTGATTAGATAAAATAAATAAATAACCAATTTAATCTTGCAAGAGCGCACGCAGAGTGTTTTCTTTTCTCTTTCTCCAGGTAGCGACCATATCACGCCTTAATCAAAGATAATAATATGGATGTATTGACCGAACCCGCTTGTTATACTGAGCTGGGGTTAAGTTGGTCCCGCTCCAACTTATAATTGTTATAAGACAGAGCATGAAATAGGGAAATACCAGGATTCCCATGCTGTCCAAACGAAGAAAGTGCATGAGATGCATCTCCTTCGGGTGTGTTCATTACAAAGAACCGTTTTTCAGTATCCTCTGCATCCTGGGTATTTGATACCAGATCAGGATCCCAGATATGTAATCTGTTACATAGGGCTACAAAAAGGTAGAAAAACTGAGAACGGGTGATAAGTTTCATAAGACAGAAAACGGGGCAAGTGTTGCAGCCAATTCTGTTGGTCACTGTCACCCTGTATTACCAGTACATTGATTCTGAACAAATGCTATTAGATACCGAACCTGATATACAAAATCATATCAGTCTCTTTATTATTAAAGAAATGATAACATTTTGTATTGATGGATAATGTTTTGAACATTTCCTAAATCAAAAGTTGATCGGTTCAGGCACGTTATCTAAAAGCATTGACGTTCTAAATCAAACTACAGTTCCTAGTATACAGAAGACACACAAGAGAAAGTGTTCAGAAATGAACGATTCCTTCTTGAGGCATTGTAAACTAGGTCATATTAATGCGACCCGACTGGCTGAAGTTACATTTTAGATGCATATTTAAATCAGTTTGAATTTACATCTTGTGAAACTTGTCAGTCATGTCACAAAGATTAGATGACCATAGCCCTGTTTACTGAAAACAGAGAAAGAGTTAGTAAACTCTTGGGACTGATACATGATGATGTATGTAAGGTCTCCTGTCTACACATGCCAAGACTGGTTCTTTGTATTTCATTACATTCTCTGATAATCTCTCAAGATTCAGACATATGTTCCTGTTGAAACACAAGTCCGAACCTTTTGAGATATTCACAGAATATAAGTTAGAAATAGAGAACCAAAAACCGGGTATAAGTATTGTCCTATGATAAGATCAGGGAGGAGAATACTTGTGCATGGCATTCCTGGACTATTCTAAAGGAGAATGAGATTCTCTCTCAGTGTTACTCCTCTGAATGCACCACAGCACAACTGTGTATCGGGATGGAGCAATCGCACCATATTGGATATAGTGTGCTCTATGATGAGTACTACTGAGTTACCTATTTCCTTTTGGGAGTTATGCGCTTGAGATGCTGCATACCTATTGAATTAGGTTCGAATCTGATCACTGCCTACCATTCCATATGAGATATGGTATGGGAAGAGCCTATCTCTTAAATAAGTTAAGATTTGGGATTGTCCGGCCTATGTCTAAAGCAAAATCCGGACAAGATCGAGGCAAGGTCAGTTCTGTAGAACTGGAAAGGTTCCAGCTATACAAAACTGCAACTGATGATTTGACAGAACCAAAGGATTCAATAGTTTCCGATGAACCTCAGCCTCTCCGCCGATCTAGTAGGGTTCCTCATCCGCCTGAGAGATACCTCAGTTTCTCGATGACAGTGGGAGCGAGGAATGCATCATGAGATGATGACCCATCTAGTATCGAGCAGGCCATCGAGAGTAGGGACTCTGTAAGAATGGCTGGATGCTTAGCGATCTTAGATGGAATCCATATACACCAACAAAGTATGGACTTTGGTTGCGATATCTGAAGGGTTAAATCCCCATCAGGAGCAAGTATATCTTGAGAAGATTACTCGGTGTAGATGGAAAAGTTGAGACTTTCAAAGCTAGACTTGTTAAAGGTTTTCGTCATCGACCAAGAGTGGAAAATGATGAAACCTTTTCCAGGGACTATACTTAAGTCCATCTAGATCCTACTTAACATTGCTACATACCATGACTACGATATCTGGTGGTTGGGTGTCATGGCTGCTTTTCTAAATACTGATTTAGAATAGAAAGTCTATAAGTACACAGCCAGAGAGCTTCGTAAACAGTGGGAGCAGCGGAAACATGTGCAAGTTGCTTTACAGGATAAAGCAGGCATCGCGGAGTTGGAACATCTGTTTTGATGCGGTAGTCAAAGAGTTTGACTTCATCAAAATGGTAGATGAACCTTGTATGTATAAAATGGTAGTATGGAGTATGGTAATGATCCTCGTAGAGTACGTGGATGACATACTCTTGATAGGAAAAGAGTTTTCTATGCTACGATCGGTCGATCTCCTCTTATCACATAAATTCTACATATAGGATCAAAGTGAATACCTCCTAAATCCTGAAATTTGGATCTATGAGATAGATCTAAATGGATGTTAGGGTTCTCACTAGCTGTAGTAAGATTGTATCAATCGATCCTGGGGAGAATCAATGGAAAGGTTCCAGGGTGATAAAGACGACTGAATGTCAGTCACAGGCATTGTCTTTACCCTCGGTAAAGGGACGGTATGTTGGAAGAATTCCAAGCTAGATACCGTGGCAAACTAGACGATAAAGGCTGGTAACATCGCTATTATAGATACTACCAAAGAAGCAGTTTGGGTGTATATTGGTTCATAAGATGAACTAGGTTCCTACCATTGTATGACAATGGAAGTGAGGCTTTGGCCCAGGAACCCCGATCCCATCAGTGACCCAGACATATTCTGAGGAAGCATCACCTGATCATGGAGATAGTTGATCTCCAGGGTGATCGAGGTTAGGAGAGTAGACTCAGAGGACAACACGGCGGATCCACTCACGAAGGCCTTTTCCCAGAGAGAGACTCATATGGGATGGTTGAGTATAAGATACTGCAACAACTGCTACAGATGGCCCTAGTGCAAGTGGGAGATTGTTAGTTATATGTATGCCCTAGAGGCCATTACTGTACATAGGATGTATATTGTAGTGGATGCTGGGACATATATAGGTAGGACTTTCTTGCTCGACATGATAGTACGCTATCTGGTTGTTCTTTATCTTAACATGTATACTTTCTGTCTCTCTGATTACATGTTGATAAAGCCCTTAGGATGTGTACTCGACTTCCAGGACTATGATGAAGATCATACTAGTGGGGCCTGGGTAGTCAATGAGTACATCCTTCATTGTTCCTAGTCGTGGGAATATCGAGACGGGGCATCGATATTCCAGAGTAGACTAGCGTATATCTTCTCGACCCATGTGATGGGCGATGGATGATCCCATATCCATTGGTGTTTGACATCAGAGATGGTATGCAGGTGCTCAGTGGAGACTGGGTACACTGAACGGACTCGCCGAGAACTCTCAGATGGTATTATACCTCACGTCAGATGGCAGTTCTCTGGTGACACTGGTACAGCTTAATCTGTTGACCCGAGATCGTCATAGAGTCTTGTGTGTCTCCCACTGTGCTTTGATTTCCACCCTACCACGGCTCTACTGAGTTGTGCAAACAGGTGGTTTTTGGGTACAGTCCCGATTCACATAAAGACAATGTTGCACTATGCTCGACTGGCCATAACAGGAAATCCCTGGCCAGGGTTGCAGTGATATACTGGTAAGAGTTATCAGTAGTTTCACGAATGTTATGGACTTTACGTCGGCATGACTTATCAAGCTATTGGGGTCTGACGTTTACCACCCCTAGGCGAGATATGCGACATATCAGACGAACAGACCGGACTATACGGTAAGTGTTACTGGTTGGATTCACAGGAGTGTGAGCGGGCTTGCTCGTCGATCTTCTGATCGCTCAATACCCGGATGGCCGTTACGTTTAGCAGACCGCTTGCGGCTTGTGGGTGTTTGATATGATCACCTACTGCCGGCGTATTGACGAGTCTTTAGAGTCCTACACAGAGGTTTCCTGGCTCAAGCGAAACGAAATAGGAGCGCATATGAGATATGTGCGGGACCGAGAATAATGCGTGTATGTGATACCGTATTCCATTCTCGCGATGAATGTATCGATTGGTTGTATGCGATATAACCTAGTTATCGAATCAAGGATTGATTCGATAAGCCGATACATTGGATATTAGTCGGTTATATGCGATATGACCGGATCGATAAATCAAGTGTTGATTTAATGATTTAATGCATAATTATATATTTGATACATTACTTTGCATTAACTAGTATCGGTTCACTTTAAATGGATTTTCTCACTTGAAGTGCACATTGTGTATATGATATATTTTTGTGCACAAGATTGTATCATGTTTGATGATACATGCTCACTTAGCTTTGTGTAAAGAATTAAACCATGGTTAAGTTAGTGGTTAGGGTTTACTTTTATCTTATTCATTTATTTATTTTTCCATTTTGGAAAGATAAATAAATCATGGTGGCTTTCTTTGTTTGTTTTGTTGAAGCTTCTTGAAGCTTTGAACAAGTCCACCATTCTTGTCTCATGTTTAACCCTAACCATTCAACCTAACCTTAGTCAATTCTCTACACCTAACTAAGGTTAAGATTATGATAAGTATCATATTATTTCCTATTTTAAAATACTTATCATATTCTTTCTTCTTCATCTTCTTCTTCTTCTTCAAGAAGAAACCTTGCCTTCATCAATGGCAAGTTGAGCAAATGAGTGAGAAATCCAATTCTAAAGTGAACCCACCTATTTCTTCATCCTCTACCTCTTGCCAAGTAGTATAGGGTGTTTCCTTCACAAGTTTTCATGGCTTGGTGAAGTTGGAGCTTGATCTTGTGTTGCCTCGACGTAGATCATCTTCGGCATCGAAGCCGACGACCTAGCCCGCCCATTTCTCCGATGAAGCCGATGCTAGAGTCCGGGATCCGATATGGACAGCGAGGGGACGTCATCATGGAGCCTAGGAGGTGGAGGACCGGATCTACAAAGGTTGTAGCCCCTTCCCTTTAGCTATAAATTCGTTTACTTGCATCGCATCACCTATACATCTAGTTAACGATCCGTATTAGGGTTTGTAGGCACAAGGAAATTTTTTAATTGGCCATGTTTGATCACTTGTGAGACTTCATTAGTGTGCCTAGGAACCCTACATGCCGGGCACGTGAGGCGCTCGCGCCCAGCGCCCGCGTGCTAGGCACATGAGGCGCTGGCGCTCATGCGTCCTTTGGACGCTATTTCCCTCCCATTTTATATACACTCCACACTAAAAATGCCTCTCCCGTACTCTGCGGGGCCTCCGATATATCCAAAACCCCTCAATGCACAACACACGCACATTGCATATTGAGTTCGCATGACCCGTCAATCGGAGGTTCCTTCGCTCCGAAGGCAAGGGGTAATTAACGGCAGTTTAGTCCGCGGCTGCCGGAGATTCGAATCCCCACAATCAATAACCCCCGTCCCGTCCTTAGCAGGGAGAATATGTAGTACGCCTGACAAGCGTGCAAGTATTCCTATCTCAATAGGGTGACGAAAAACACCCTACAATGGAGTGTCGAGACATGGCATTGATATTTCAGAGTAGACTAGGGTATACGTTTCTTGACCCAGTATAGGGGCAATGGATGATTCCATATCCATTGATGTTTGACATCAAAGATTGTATACATGTGCTCATTAGAGACCGAGTACACTGAACGGACTCGCCGAGAACTCCTAAATAGTATTATACCTATCGCCAATTAGCAGTTCACCGGTGACACTTGTGCATGTTAGTCTGTAGACCCGAGATCGTCATAGTGTCTTGTGAGCTTCCCACTGTGCCTTGATTTACACCCCACCACGGCTCTACTGAGTCAGGTGGATTTTGGGTACAGTCCCGGGACACATGGACGCAGTGAGCAATAGGAGGGGTTTTGTCTCTCCCGGATTGGGAGTTGATGTTGTACTATACACGATTGGCTATAACCGCAAGTCTCTGGTCAGGGCTGATGATGTTTACTAATAAGTATTCTCAGTAGTTTCTCGATTGGTTATAGTCCACACATCGGCATGACTTATTGAGTTATTGGGGTTTGACGATTCTAACCCCAGACTCGATATGCGATATATCATACGAAGAGACCGGACTGTACGGTAAGTGTTGCCAATTGGCTCTACGTGAGTTTGAATAAGTTTGCTTCTTGATATTCTATTCGTTCAATGCCTGGGTAGCTGTTACGTCCAGCTAGTACCGCTGACGGCTTGTGGATATCCGATATGATCATTACCTACTGCTAGCGTATTGACGAGTCTTAAGAGCCTCACATAGGGGTTTCCAAACTCAAGCAAAACAAAGTAGGGCACATGTGGAGATATGTACGGGAGCTTGATTAACTACGAGTATCTGATACCGTACTTTAATCTAGCGGGTTTTTTTGGGTCGGCTTATATATGATATGACCGGATTATTAAATCAAGTGTTGATTTAATAAATTGACTAATCGCTCATTTAAAATCCCTTTCTTTATATATATGTGTGTGTGCGTATCATGGTTGATGATACATGGAACAAGGCAATGCAAGAATCACATTAGAGATATAATGGGTATTTAGATAAATAAAAGGAAAATGAAAATATCTTATGATGAGTCATAGCTTCTACATTCTTCTTAAAATATCTAGCACCATGACTCATTATTTATTATTCATTCTTATCTTTAAATATCTATGATATCTCCAAGGTTCATTTAATCCATGGCTAAGTTCATCATCTTCTATGCTCTCTAGATTTTTCTATGAGTTAAAAAGAGAAAAGAAAAAGAAAGGATTTTGGGTGAAAACTTTCTCACTTCATCTACCTATTCTAAACTAGCAATTTAGTATAGGTTGTTGCCTTTACTTGTTCATATATTAGTGAAGCAAGAGCTTGAGAGTGAGAAGCTTCGGGTGGATCATCATAGACAACGAAGTTTTCAAGCAACCTCGTAACAACTTCAAGTGGAGCTATAGAGGAGCTCAAGGACTACTGCACGGAGCAATTGAAGTGAATGAACGGACAACAAAGGTTGTAGTTCTCATCCACTTAGTTTTTATCCATAGTGGCTCTATATGTAACCCTAATATCTAGTTTGATTCATGATTAGTTAACTTAGCACCCAATAAAAATTAAAAATAACTCACCAGCTTAGGTTGAAACCCTTGATTGTGGTGCTAAGAAACACTTACACGGTTGTCCGGCGAATAATATCCGGTTTATTTGGTGAATATTTGGTTTATTCAGATTTTGCGGCCATAAATATTTTTATATAAATATTACAGATAAAAAATTTAAAAATATAAAGATATATAAAACTAATATACCTGTGGCCTAATGGTAAGACGTCCGAATTAAATCGGATGTAAATGAGAAGAGTGTTCGCGAAATAATAAGTGTGGATCCTACTTGATTTCAATTAAGTTGTGGATCCAATACTTTTTTATGTTTTGGGCCTAACGGGCCAATTCGTCCGAATATGCGGTTTGGACGGCGAATATTCGGTTTGGCCGAATATTGCAGTTTTCGTTCGTTTTGCCACCGAATCCGAATATTCCGTATTTTCAACACTGTATATTAACTAAAACAAACACAATCTCAAGCAGTGGGCTAGCAGGTTGAAGTGTTAATGGTAAAATAGTTTTTGGAGTTACTATAAATCAGCATGTAGTCCTCCTATATCCAAATCATATCAATCTCAAGCAGTTCATGCTATATCAAGCAACTGGATATTATATCAAGCAGCTGCATCTAAAATTAGTTGACTGATCCACACTCTTTCAGGTTTTCCTCCCACATTAGTACTTTAAAGGGTATTTGTGACCAGCTATAACACGATATGCACAATATGCACAATGTATTCAGAACACCGAGGAATTAGCTAGCAATCTAGCATCATAAAATCCCAGAATGTGTCAACTAATAATCATATGAGTGTCACATGATAATTCTTGATTGCTCTATAAAGAAGTTAAACTAGTGCGTAAGAGTTCCAAATCATCCTTCTGAAAAGAGAGCTCAACTGCAAACGCCGTTCAATGAAAAATTCTTTTGTCCACTTCATAATTTTATCGTCTGCAGAAACCATTAATCTTGACATGAAATCGAAATGCTAATCCAAGTACCTTGCATCTCTCTACTTCTGCCAAAATATATCATGTTCGCAAAATGAAACTGTATTGCACAATATTCTTGGGTATGCAGGAATGCTTTTATTAAGAGATCGTCAAATGAAATACAAATTTTTTCCTATTTGTTACAGGTAATTCCTGAGGTTGTGCAAAGGCCTAGAAAGTAAGTCTACAAGAGAACCTACTCAAGTGGTTAAATCTCAACCAAATTCTCATCTAAGAACCTGAAAGCTTTCTGTTTTGTGGTTAAATGCAGGGTAATTAAGCGCAGAGATTTATCAGGTCGTGTGTATGCGTCCGACGAAGCTAGAAACTATGCTATAGAGAAAGCACAAGAAGTAGAAGAAGAACTCGGATCTTTATACCCTTCCTTTGTAAAGCCTATGCTTCAGTCTCATACAACTGGAGGATTTTGGCTTGTGAGTGAATTTCTGTTTTATTTCTATACCTACCAATCTACCATGAACTTTCCGGATTTCTAATTTAATATCATACACCAAATTTGCAATTCTTTCTATTCAGTTGAATGCTAAATGAAAATTTGTGTCTGGTATGAAATTGTTATTTAGTTGCATCTTATAAAATTTTTGGTATTTTATCTAGAAGCACTGAAAAGCTTATGTTATTTTGGTGAAATTTAACCAAAATGAAATAACATGTAGTTTACTTGTATTCCTCGAACAGGGTCTTCCTAATCATTTCTGCAACAAACACTTGCCGAAAAGTGATTCGACGATCGTCTTAATTGATGAAGATGGTGAGGAATCTCCTACGGTGTACCTTGCCCGAAAGAAAGGGCTGAGTGGCGGATGGAGAGGCTTCTCCATTAACCATGAATTAGTCGATGGAGATGCACTCGTTTTTCAATTGATCAAACCTACAGCATTCAAGGTGATAAGTGTATAATTTCTTGTCATCCTTCACTTGTTGTGACCAACATTTTTTTCCTTCACATTTTTCACTTGTTAGGTTTACATAATTAGAGCAAGCAGCTATAACAGCAGTTGATGAGGTTCCTATGTAATTTTTGGATGCCAATGCCAAAGGAAAAATTAGAAGAAGGTAATCTTTTATCTTATTAAGTTCTATTACCTTGTGTTCATTTTGTTGTATTGTATCATTTTGGTGAGTCTTGAAATGAAATAGAAGACATCTGAAAAAAGGATAAAATAAATTATCAAAATTCTAACATGTGTCTCATGTTATGCAGGTGATGAGCAGAAGCTATATTGCAAAAGCAGCATTTGTTGTATTAACCTTCTAGTGCAACTCAAATCAAATATATACAGAATGCCTATTTAACTATGGCTAGATGTTCCAAAACTTTGGAGCAAAATATTGTGGTGGAAATTTTCAGTCTCTCTATTGGTGCTATTAATATTTGGTTGTGTATCTTACATGCTTCCAAATAATATTCATCATGAATTAATGCAATCAAGGATGTACCATTCAAGCACATCTAAAATGACCATGTACAGAAGGTGACTACTTTTTTTCAAAATTCTTCATGAGATGACACATTGCAACTACAAAACTTGCACCAATTAAATTATGACAACAAATGTGAAATTACATAGGATGCAAAGATCAAATATTCAAAAAAAATTATTCTCCACCTGCAAATGGCTTAATAAAGATGAGAACTACATGAGAAAATCTACATATCAAAGTTTGGATGCATCCAAGTGAAAGCTAATGCACATACAAATGATTTTCCTACAAGTCTCGTCTTTTCAAAAATACATTAATACAAACAAAAAAAAAAAGCATCCTGAAAGGTTTTGGTCTACGCAAGCGCCCTAGGTTTCCACTTCCAACTAGAACCAGCTTCTGTACCTTTTCCTCCACTTCGTACAAGCAAAGCTCGCTGCCTTTGCTCAGCGCATTTCATATACTCTTCGATAGGCGGCAAATTTAAACTTTTGAGGTCGACAACTGCTTGGCTTCGAATCAATTTCGATGCCCAATGCCTCTCAGCTTGTTGGCACACATCCCTAATATCTCTACCTGACATTCCTTCTGTAGCTGTAGCAAACTGAACCATCTCATCATTGTTTAAATGCTTTGCATACTGAGACATGATTTCCTCACGAGTCTTTTGATCCGGAAGATCAAATAAAATTATTGAATCAAATCGACTAATCAAAGCCGGATCAAGATCTTCCTTCCTATTTGTTGCGGCTATTACAACCACTTTCTTTTCCTGCTCAAACCCATCAATTTGTCGTAATAGAACAGATAATATTCTTCGTGTAGCTTCATGCATCTCACTATCTCGGGCAATGGCGAAGGAATCGACCTCGTCTAAGAAAATAATCGCTCCATTAGGCAAATCGTCGGCGAGAGAAAATACATTCCCTAAAAGCTTTTCGCTTTCACCGTAATATTTTGACATAATTACCTCGAGAGGCACATATAATAACGGAACGCCCGCTTGTTTTGCAATTACTCGAGCCGAGGAGGTTTTCCCTGTACCAGGTGGGCCCTCGAAAAGCACGGCTCTAGGTCGATTAGTCTCGAATTTACGACGAGTGCCACGGGCAATCTCATCATATACTTCGGGGCTTTGCAATGATAACAGTATGGTGTCTTCGATCTCTCTCTTTTGTTCTTCATATCCAGCGAGATTTTCCCATGATATACTTCCATTTATAGGAATGCCGTTAGTTTCATCGAATCCGTAGACTCCAACTCCCATGGCTTCTAAAGCGGAAACTGACTTTTCTAATGTGTTATTGTTACTATCTCTTCTGGGTGTGTTAGCTTTGGGGTTTTTTCCTAGAGGTCTTTTTACACCAGCTGATTTTAAAGCGCTGGCCAAGGCATCAAGCTCGTTGTCACTAAAGCTTCCTTGCTTTATGAACTCAATCTCGCAGTACTCAGAACCAACAAGGGATTCGAATATCAGGACACATAAGTTATCGTTTGAAATATCACTTCCATCGATCTCCTTTCTTTTCTCCGGGTGAGTTAGAGTTACCTGCCAATTGGAGAAGAAAGTCATTGTGGAATCTGTATCAAACTGTAATTTGATCTCTTTTATTCTTTTTACTACTTTTATTTTGGAGGGGTTGAAGTCATTGACAATTTTTTGTATATGTCTAAGATGTACAGATTTGAATTAAACTGCACTCTACTTTGATCTCTTTATTCTTTTTACTACTTTATTTTGGAGGGGTTGTAGTCGTTGACAATCTTTTTGTACGTCGAGATGTACTTTGTAAATTTTTATTATTTCATATTATTAATGAAATATTTACCAGGCCAGGGCGATACTGACTCTAACCAAACTCATCAACAAAAAATTCAATAAAAAGAAAGAAAAAAATGTTAAGAGTTACCTGCCACGCAGCGGCGGTGTCCCAAGCACGCACTATCATTTCCGAGCCGCTGCTTTGCTTCTCGGCTTCCAATCCGAGACGCGATATGAGATTGACGATAAGGCGGGACACTTCACATGTAGGAGGAATCTTGAATTTGATAGTGACCTTTTGGCCCCTACCCGCAACAATATATTGCGGGTATGAGCCCCGATGCATTCCTTTATTTGTAAGCAGCTGTTCTAATCGCTGTCTCTCCTGAATAACCAAATTTTCCACTCCACCTGAGCTTGCTTCGATTTCTGATGCGGAATGAGGTGGTGTAGGGGTTGCATCAGCTAGAGATGTTTTTAGAAATCCGGTAACTCCAAATCCAAACAATGCAGAGATAGAAATGGGCAATAAAGATGATGATGTCGAGGAATTTGACGAGTCCGATGTTGATGCTGACTGCTGCAAACCAATCATTTGAGGAAACGGATGGAGTTTAGTTTGTGGTCGAGAAACACGCAATGATGAGTTGGATATCTTTCTCGAGATGACCCTCTGCCAAATTTGGCAAAGCTTTCCAGATCGCGACATCATCGACAATATTTGAAGTAAATAGTCAATGACAACAAGGTGTTAGGTCCTGAAACAGCATATCAAAACATTGGTTTAACTAACCAGTTATTAGCATCTCTTAGGCAGCAGGAGGCTAAAGTTCTCTACAACCAATTGCATCAGCTAAACCATATTCCTAAAAGTATCTGCCAACAGCATGTCAGAAGAAAACAATACAGAAACTCAACATCTGGATATCATAATCGTTGGAAATATTTATACAAGAATTAAATTACCAAAAAGCGAGGAATTACCATAAGAGATTTACAAATAAATGAAATATGTAAAAAATAAATGATGTCTGGTAAATAGGACGACATGCAACCATTCTGTCTTTCGTCTTAAAGTGCCATGGAAGACAAAGATGGATAAACTAACCTTCAGCACTTTGATGGTTTGCGTGCAATACACACAAATCTAGAAAGCAAGATAATCAAATAAAATATACATAGATAAAACTTTGTCAGATCTTTATCGGAGCTTTGCTTCATAGCCGAACATTGATCTTCCCTTGAGTTGGTTGCATTCCTTGCACATGTAATCTTGCATTTTCAATTCCCATTCGCTACCAACTTTCCCCAGCCCTCCCTCTTATTTAAGAATTTTTAATTTTAAGAAACGAGGTATTGGAAACCTTCTCATAGTATAAGTTTACTCACTCTTATCCTATTTGTGCACATGAGATGCATGTATGAGCATCAAGAATTTTTTTTAACATTCATGAAGAAGAAATGAAGAAAAAATCAACAAAGATGTAAAATGAAGAAAACAAACCTCTTGATTATGCTCTTCCCTCAATACTCTTTATTCATGTCTCTATTATTATCACTATTGTTGTTAAGTCGCATAAAGTTAGTCTTCTTGCCTCTCGGGGAGTAGAAAACTTTAGAATGAAGATTTTGAATTTTAAAATTTGGCGCTAGTGGAGAAAAGTTGTCTTTTCTCGTTTCTGTTGAGATGACAATGCTCTAGTTCATTATAAAAGTGTAATTTTTCCATTCTCTTTTCCTTCTATTTCCGGAAAAAAAAATCTTGAAATATTTAATTGGCTACAAATCAATTTGTCATCTCACTTAGGAGTTGCCATCATATTAGTAGAGATCAGTTGGTACGGGTTTCTTTTAGTTTATCCAAATAATGTTCCCATTGGAATATAATTTCTTCCAAGTTTTCCCCATTATTTTCACAAAATTTCCTATCCACTTATCTAATGTAGTCAATAATATTCCCCTCTTTTTGATGCAAACTAAGTGGAAAATCAGCATCAATACATTACAGTTGTTATAGGAGATAGTCTTGAATTTTAATCAATATTCAGCTGCCATTTCTCAATATTGATAAAATTGAATCCTAAAACACGAAAAAAATCGTTGCTTTTGGAGAAATTCAGATCTATGATCACAAGTAAACAACAGAAAATGCATCACCAAAGCAATCTGAATAAATAAAAAACCAAAGATAGAAAAAAAAACTGATATAAGAAATGTGAAATTTGAAGCGAATTGTAGCTGATAACAGATCGATACATAAATCAAAGGGTGGGATTCGAAGCGTGGCACCTGAAATCGATCGTTTCGTAACATAGGGAATCGCGATCGAGACTGTGATCGAAGGATCGAGCATAAACCCCCAAAACCCTAGAATAAAAATTCGACTTTTAGGCACCGACCTCGATTTGAATGCTGGGGCTTATGTTTTTTGAGTCGGTGTTTTATTGGGCTCCAAGTATCCATATGGTGAGGATAACGGGTCTGAATCTGGTCCCATGGATCCATATGGCGAGGATAAAGGATCCGATATATAATTATAGGCATCAAGTGACGTAAGAGAGAGTTTTTTTTAAAAATTAAATTAAATTAATTAATTAACTTATTTATATATCCATCCGCGCCTTCCATCTAATCTTTATAGACCAATTTTCTTGTGATTTTTGACCGTGCATTTTGTCCTGTCATCAGTGAAATGTTGAAGTTTGAGACCGTTCTGCAAATAAGTATCAAAATTGTTTTCTTTTTCTTGTCATGTTGGATGTGGGTGACCGCCCTCCTTCGTCAACAAAATTTTAAATACCTGTTAATTTTACACATTGTGTTTCATTTAAGAAAATTAATATCTATTAATATGTTTTCTGTTACAGTCGTTTTTCGCTCAAACGATTTATCGATCTATAAACAAGTCTTTTAAAATATATGTGATTTATTATTTTGGGGATTGTAGATTTTTCTCAATTATTTCTTGCATGTTTCTATTAGACCTAATTAATTAATTAATTGCTAATGATACTTTCGGTCAAATATGGATCTTAAATCATTTCTCAATTTAATATCATTAATCATAGAAAGAAAAACAGAGGAAAATCAATCATCTTTTCAAATTTTCTCTCTTTTGTTCCTCTATTCTTTGTTAAGAGCGCTTGAACATTCCATTCCAGGTTTTGTTGGAAATATTACAATGAAACCAAAACAATAAAAAAATAAAGATTATAATATAATAATAGTGGATGATGCAGAATCTAAAACACGGGTATCTCGTTCGCTTTTATGCAAAATGCGCATCGTCCCGGATAAAAACTAGTGGTTCAATCCGATATAACAGGTTGTCAGTATGTTGCCTTCAGAATACAATAATCCCGATTCCAATAGTTCACTCTTCTATTTCTGCACAAAAGTGAAGAGCAAGAGCACTTTTAACTCCTTTCTCTGCCCAAAATATAAGCCATGTAGAGGATAGTTTAAGAAGAAATAGTTTTGTATTAAATAAAAGGGAAAAATGAGTCAAACTCACTAGTGAAAAATTCCCTAAATCTAAAAAGTTATATGTTTAAGTTTCTATGGTACAACCAACCACTTTTTACATTTTAATATTCCCATATTGCCCTTATCAACTTTTGGCAGATAACTACTACATTTAGCAGCTAAACCGCCACAATAAGTGCTACACTTAGCAGATAACTGCTGCATTTATTAGATGTAGCATTTATATTAACTGCTACACTTAGCAGATAACTGCTATATTTGTCAGATGCAGCAGTGTATCTGCTAAATGCAGCAATTTACCTGCTAAATGTAGTATGTATCTGGCAGAAGTTGACATGGCTGATATGAGAATATTAGAAAGTAAAAAATGGTCGATTGTACTATAGAAATTTAAACCTATAAATTTTTGGATTTATGAAGTTTTTCATTAGAATTTTTTGCCTAGAAAGTATTTCTTATCGTTTTCTAGACCGATGGAGTTAGAGTCGTTTTCCCCTAAATAAAATGAGAGTAAATTTATTTATAGAGCTATGTAAATATAACATGCAAATTATCAATTAAATCAATTCAAACAAAAGATTTAATTTCTCATTAAATCAATTAAGAGTCTAATGGGAAAATGCTTGAGGGTCTTAAATCCTTTTAATTGGCAATGCTTTAATTTGCCATAATTTGCCACAAACGGCTGTTGCTACCGCAAGAGCGATCGACAACGCAGCAGAAAACCTTATACACGAACAACAAAAGAAAACCAGATGTAAACCACAATAAAATAAATAACAAGAGATTTGGGAAGGAGGGGGGAACGGGAGAATCTTTATTAGAACTTGAGAAGAAAAAAACCTTACAGAGAATTATTACACCACCTCCTTATGATTTCCAACGAGATCTATCTCTTTCTACAAATTCTCCTTCACTTTCGATAGCTTAGATCCCTTATGGTGACGCCTTTTACTCTTTTTGCTTTATGATCTAAGAATTACCAAAAGTCCACCTTAATTCGACGATCTTGAACCTTTATAGAGCGACGGTTCCTTTTAGCCTTATGATAAAAAACATCAACCCTAAATAATAACCCTAAAATTCTATATATAGCCTATACAATTTAAATTATAATAAGATCCAAGAAATTACAAAACTATCACTAAATGATTGAATTTTCGAGATAAATCTCGACTTGAGATTCACGGATATCGTCGAACAGACGTCTATCCCTCGGGGGCAGACGTCTGTCTGCAACTTTGACAGAAAGTCAAAAGTACCGCCGACGTCTGTCCCTTTGTGGCGGATGTTTTGCTCGATTAACCGTGAGTTTTCAGGGTTTAGGCCAGACGTCTGTACTTCTATGGTAGACGTCTAGTGCATGATCTGGGCTCTGGACCTTAATTGACAGACGCCTGTCCATTCTTTAGTTTCGCAATCTTGAGCAAAATACGAGACACCTTCACAACAATCTCCACCTTGGCTCGTATTTCCTTATAGCCATCTTGAAAACTTGTTTCCCTTTGTCTTGTATCCCTTTAGGGCTGTTTTAGTTGTTCTCTCGTTTCCTCTCGCCGGCACAATCTTTCTTCAGAATTGCAAAACTGATGATTTCACTGTTTTTAATCAGAACTAAGAAACTGGTTTGTGATCCTCCAACCGAGATCGCCCTTCCTCACATTTGAGTACTTGAATAGAAGTCAAGACAGACATGAACTTCTCTATAGGAACGACCTTCGTTAGCATGTCCGCTGGATTCACCTTAGTATCGATCTTTATCAAGTAGATCTCCTTTTCGGCCCACTCCCTTATCTTGTGATACCGCACGTCGATATGCTTAGTTTGACTGTGGTATACTTGATTCTTCGCCAAGTGAATGGTGCTTTGACTGTCAAAATAAAGAAACTAGCCTTTTATCAAACCCGAACTCACCAACTAGGCCTTTTAACCACAAGACCTTCTTAGATATTTCCACTGCCGCCATGTATTCTGCCTCCGTTGTTGAGAGCGCCACAGTATCCTGAAGTGTCGACTTCCAACTGATAGGAGATTCTGCAACTGTATATACATAGCCCGTAAGAGATCTTCTCTTGTCCAAGTCCACAGCGTTATCCGTATCTACATATCCTCGCAACTGGCTCGATTTATCTTCTGACTTGTGAAAGAATAAACCGAGATCTTTAGTTCTCTTTGGATACCGAAGTATCCACATTATAGCTTCCCAATGAAGCTTCCCTGGATTTGAAATATACCGGCTAACCAGACTTACCGCATATGATATGTCTGGACATGTGCATACCATTGCGTACATCAGTGATCCCACCACACTTGCATATGGTACTCGAGACATCTTTTCCTTCTCCTCCACTGATTTTGGACACTCCTTGGAGGATGACTTGAAATGACCAGTGATAAGGGTACTCACCGATTTAGAGTCCTTCATGTTGAATCTCTCCAACACATTTCTATATATCTGACTTGGGATAGCCACAACTTTTCAGCCTTCCTGTCTCGAATAATTTCCATCCCAAGAATCTTTTTCGCCTCACCTAAATCTTTCATGTCAAATTCTGCGCTCAATGAAGTTTTGAGCACCTTTATTTCCACCATACTCTTAGCCGCGATCAACATGTCATCGACCTATATAAGTAGATATATCAACGACCCATCCTTAAGCCGCTTCGGTATACGCAGCTGTCATACCCACATCAAGAGTAATTGGTCTTCCTCATGAATGAATCGAAGTGCTTGTAGCACTGTCTGGGAGACTGCTTCAACCCATATAAAGACCGTTTGAGTTCATATATACGATCCTCCTTGTGAGACTCTATAAATCATTTAGGTTACTTCATGAAGATCGTCTCTGTTTACCGCCGAAAACCGGACTGAAGTGCGGGAAGTGCGTCTAGCTTGAATCTGGGGGCAGATGCTATATGAAACATATCCATCCACCTCTCAGAAGATACCAAGTTGATTTATGGCACCATATATCGGAGGTTTGGATGGATGCAACCGTTGTAATTGAAATTTTCAGATTCTCCATCAATGATGAAGGTTTTTTTTTTATTGTGGGGACGCTTTTTCCTGTAGAAGCAAGCCTTTGCAGTTAATTACGTTATCGCCAAGCGATAACAACTTTCTTTACTCTAGAAATCTTCATGTGTCGTGTTATGGTTTGTTTATTTAGAGTTGCCCTTGGATTGTATACGGAGACTAATATATGTCGTCGCCCGTAGGGCGCGGATTAGTCCAAATCCGTACATCTTAAATTTGCGATGAACTTAGGTCGCATATCTCATATAAATGAGGTTCATCAGATTACAGGATATTTCATCTAAGAACCGTTAGCCGTATTTGGGACTAAGATCAACTTAGACACATGATTAAGGATCGTTAATCTTTGTCACACCCCGCTTCCCAACAGACGAAATCAAAGACGTCGCAAGCCCACGACATATTTATTCAGAAAAGGTCATTTCCTAAATAAATATGCTAAGCATATTTAAAAAAAAGTACACAATGCATGAATAAATGGAGACTAGATATTTTTCAACAAACTTCTTTATTTACATTCAAACTTGAAATATTTACAATACATGAGTTCAACTGAAAAGAAATACAAGAACAAAAATGCCTAAACAAGTGGCATACATAAACTGAAAGAAAGATAAGCTAAGCTAAGCTAATCTGGTGTAGTGGTCCGGTCGTAATTCTCCTCCTTGGCGTCCACTTCCTGTATCTCAACGGCATCTGACGAACATTCCAAGAAAATAAAGGTGGGTGGAATGCCCGTCAGCGAACTAGCACTCGGTAAGTTCCAAAGGTAAGGTAAATGTGAAAAGTGACAGGTATAACATAAAATGAAGTAATGTAAATGATGAGTAAAAGTGTATGGAAGTGAACATGAGTATATGTCCTATAAGTCTCTATATGGTGACTATATTAACGTTAAGTCCAAGTGTGAATGTCAACGCAACCGTAGAAATATTCACGAGTTTAAGAGTGAAGCCCCAGGAGCAAGGAAACACGAGACCATTTCATGTGTTAGTATCGGGACTCTAAGTCATGAAGGAGTCGATCCGACTGAGATTCGAGTAAATAGAATTTAAGTAGGTTAATACGGGACTCCTGAAGTTTCGTTGGATTCACACTTGCAACTACCCCAAGCACCCCAAGCATAATAGATTATAATTGTTAGGTTGACTTAGTTGATTTGATTAATTGGTTATAACATATTTTGATCGAAACCATAGATTGTTAAAGGTGAAGAATGAAATCGAGTAAGTCAAGTAAAATGTGAGTCATGTCAGTTGCAATCCTGGATCGAGTCAAGTTAGTTCGAGTAGATTGAGTTCGAGTTTAAGTTCAAGTCAAGTTTGTATTAAGGTTCTAGGAATATCATATTACTAAATTTAATCTTGTGAATTTCTTGAATTTCGAAAATATCGATAACCGCTGCACATGGACGGCAGGATTTGTGTCTTTTTCAAAAACGATTATCATTTGATAATTTTCACCCTAAGATTACGATCTATATTTAGGGAGAGACAAGTAGTGTATCATTGTTTTCAACAAACCCGAGGCAACTGACAAGAGAAGATACCACTCAAACCAATCTGCAACCTAAAATACATAACCTAGACTAGTCTTTTGATTTCTAGGGCATTTTAGTAAAAATGTCATTTAAAATTCTCGAGGGTTTTTAATTCGTTCTAAAGCCTCGAATATGTTTTTTTAAATAAAAATATGTTGTTTAAAAAGTCTAGATTTTTGTATAAAAACGTATTTTATATTTTGTGGTCTTTTAGTGTAAAAATCTAACCTTTAAAATTTATGGTATTTTAATGAAAACTACCACTTTTGGAAACTTGATGGTATTTTATTAAAACTTAATTCTTTCATTTAAAAAATATAGTTTTTTCACACTTTGTTTTCATAAAAATACGGATTTATGATTTATATAATTTTCCAACGATTTAATTTGTTTTAAAAGTCGCGTTTCTTTAAAATCGTATTTTTTATTCTTTTCGAGACTGAATTCTCCGTGAGGAGTTCTGCATCTCACTCTATTATTCCAAGGACGTGCGATAACCCGTACCATCCATAAATGGGTCCTTTAACGAGTGTTGTAAATGCGTAATTGCAAAGGTTTTCAAATAGCGATTAAAAACGTATTTTTATAAAATGAGGGTATTTTAATGAAAATTGTCTTTATTTTAGAATAAAACATTATATCTAAAATATCGTGCTATGAACCATAGTGTACGTGAGTGGGGTAGATCCACCCCGTGAATTTTCTAGAGTTATAGGTCATGATAACGTTAAAAGGTTATATGTAAAGATCATGGTATTTTTTTGAAAATGTTCGATGTATATCTATTTACTTGAAATTCTAAACACTTTCAAAATTAATGAGATGAATAATATTTTAAGGTGATGTTAGAAAGATTAGCGTGACTTATCTAGCATGATAATTGTGATACTAATTATTTAAAAGAAATTGTTAGACACCAACTCCACTTTTATCGATATTGTTTTAAAAAGATATTTGAGATGAAACAATGGAGAGAGAGAATGGACTTACGGGTTGCGCTAGATCTTTACGGATCGTAGGTAAGAGGAAGAAAGTCTCGTTGGAAGAACCGAGACCAAAACGTGTGGAAAATATCGATCGATGGTTTGGGCAACTTCATTTGGGCTTAACTCCTATTTGCTTTGAATTAAAAACTTTAGAGAATTTTCAAGAGTTTTGCTATAGATTTTAGAATAGGGAAGAGCTCCGTGATAGGGTGGTATTTACAGCGTAAAATATGAGATTATAGGAAAATAAAAATTGAATTAAAATGGATTTAATTGTGTCAATGGAGAAAAATGAAAGGGTGTGAGTTCTCTGATTTAATTCAGAGAAAATAAATAGGAAAAAGGAGTAGAGGGGAGCTCAAGGGGTGTACGGGCGTAGCACGGAGGCGAACGGGGCTAATCTAACCACCGGTTGCGGCTAAACGGCGGCCCGATGGCGGCCACGTGTCTCGAGATTCGTGCCATGTGATCTATTTTGTGTTAACACCTCATTTCTCCAGTTTAATTTCTCTGAAACTTTTCGTTTCTCCGTGTAATGCACATGCAACTCTTGGGGTTCTGAAAAGTTAAAAAGAAAAAATATTAAAAATAATTGGGGCTAATGGGATTCAAACATGCAGGCTAAAAAATAATAGTGGAAAGTCATAACCAGTGAGCTACATGTTATTTTTTGCTTTTATTGAAAAAATTCAACATATAACTCCTAGTCAGGCTGAAATACACATTTCAATATATTGACCGTGTTACAATTGTATAGGGATTTCAGGGACGTTACATCCGACCCTCCTTATAAAAATCAAGTCCTCGAAATTTACACAAAGACTAATTTTCAAACAGACGAGGGTATCATGTACGCATATCATTTTCTCGCTCCCAGGTTGATTCTCCTGGCAAATTCTTTCTCCACATCACCTGGACTAGCTTGATCACCTTGTTTTGCAATGTTTTCTTTTTTTGATCTAGTATCTCGACTGGATGTTGCTGAAAGTTCCTAGTGCCCTCACCACTAATCCACGGCCAATGCGGAATTCAATTTTTTTTACGGCACTAGAAATTTACACCCAAGAATCTAACCAAACACCTAAACTAGAAAAACAACAAGATAGAAATCACAACTTTTGTAGCGTCTTCATTTGCTCCAATTGGGTTGGACTTTAGTATGCTCTCAAGATCTCCGGATCACGCTTGCAAGTCAGTCCTCCTTCGCCGAAGATGATCCACCTAAGCGAACTTGTCCAAGCTCCAGCTTCACCTAGTGAAGCAACCGACTCTCCAAGCTCGTTAGGAATAGAGAGTGGGGATGTAGGAATTTTCCACTATCCATTTCTCTCAAATCTAAAGCTCATGAGAGCATGTAAAGATGAAGGAGGAGGAGATGAATAAGTGGCTATAACCAAAAATTGAGCAAGTGTTGAAAGAATCAGAAGCTAAGAATGTAGCAAGAATGACTTCATAACATTTCTAACCATTTAAAAATCAACCACAACATTTTCCAAATAAACAAATGAAACCCCATTCCTCTCTATATTTCTACAACGATGCTTAATGCCACCCCACCCTCCACCTCATTTCATGAATATTCATAAATGAATATTCACAAATGAGGTGGCATTCTTTTGGAACAAATTTCATATAAATACAGAATACAATCCAATATACGTATTGAAAACATATACACGTATCCGTATAAAAATACGAATAGCCAAGAGAGAAAATGAATAGTGAACAATAATACTAGAATACATATATTAAAAATATATATATAAATTATTAAATCAAAACTTGATATAATAATCCGGCTTAATTCTAAGCCGCTAGGATTATTAACCGTCCGATTAAAGTCCGTGTAGCCTGTACACATATTTAATCGAATATCTGTATATGCCAACATACGTCATCTACCTCATATCGCCTGAACCGGGAAAACCCTCTATGTGGAACTCTAAAGATTCGTCAATACGCTGGCAATGAGTTTAACTACAAGCACGTCAGTGGCACTAGATGTACGTAACAGCTACCTAGGTATTGAGCGAAAGGAAGGCCGACGGACAAACTCATCCGTACCCATACTGAGTATGTCTGTGACAATCTCCGTACAGTCTGGTTTGATCGTCTGAGAATATCGCATATCGGATCTAAGAGTATCGCATATCGGATACGCGATCTTTCGTGTCGGTGTGAACCCCATCACCAATCGAGAAATCACTGATCCAAATCAGTAATTATCGTCTACCTTGGCCAAGGATTTCTGGTGATAGCCACCCATGCACAGCGCGACATCTACCCTCATTACCGGGAGAGACGAATCCCCGACGATCCGCTCACCGTCTTCATGTGGCTCGGCACTGTACCCAACTAAAAGTTGTTTACACGAATCCTTTGAGCCGTGGTAGGGTAGTAATCAAAGTATAGTGGAAACTTACACGAGACAAATGACGATCTCAGGTCGACAGAATAACCTGTACTCATGTCACCTGAGAACTGCTATCTGACAATAGGTATAATACCATTTAGCATATTCCTGATGAGTCCGTCCAATGTAGGTCATAACCCAATGGGCACATGTTTACTATCTTTGGTGACTAACTGACACCAATGGCTATGAGACTGGCCATCACCTCCCATTGGGGTCAAGAAGCGTATACACTGGTCTATTCTGGAATATCGATGCCCAGTCTCGATATTCGCACGACTAGAGACATTTAACGATTTGCTTATAAACTACCCATTTCTCACAAGTGTGATCGCCACAATAACCCTGGTAGTCAAGCAAGAATCCTATGGGCTCTATCAACATGTAATAGTAATCCGTAATACCACATAATACATGTACATGATGATAGAGATGAACCGGATAGCATACTATCATCTCGAGTAAGACTGTTCTACTTGTAGAGGTCCTCCCTCAATCATCATAATCGCATGCCTGCGATTACAATAATTGCCTTGAGGGCACTATATCCAACAGTTGCTAGCAATTCAGATCGGTATGCACAGTGAGCTTCGAGCGATCAAATATATTGCTGGGGTCGCTCACATATCATCATAGCTAGGATATATAGAACACATTATGTCACGACCCGCTTTCCAGTAGACGGAAACGGTGACGTGGCAAGCCCGCGGCATATTTATTCAGAGAAGTTCATTCCCTAAATAAATATACTAAGCATATTGAAACAATAAACACACAATGCAAGAATAAATGGAGACTGTACAATTTTTCAACGAACATCTTTATTTACATTCAAACTTGAAATATTTACAGATACATGAGTTCAACTGAAAATGTAATTACAAGAAAAGAAATGCCTAAACAGGTGGCATATATAAGCTGAAAGAAAAAGGAAGTTAAGCTAATCCTGAGTAGCTATCTGGTCATAATCCTCCTCTGTAGCGTCCACTTCCTCCGTCTCGACCGTATCTGATGAACATTTCAAGAAAACAAAAATGGGTGGAATGCCCGTCAGCGAACTAGCGCTCGGTAAGTCTTAAAGATAGAGTAAGAGTGAAAAGTGACAAGTATATAAAGAAATAATGTAAATAACCAGTAAAAATGTGTAGATCTGAAAATGGGTATATTTATTTATAAGTCTCTATATGGTCATTATGTTAACGTTAAGTTCCAAGTGTGAATGTCAACGCAACCGTAGAAGTATTCACGAGCTCAAGACTGGGGCCTCGGGAGCAAGGAAATACGGGCCCATTTCATGTGTTAGTATCGGGACTCTAAGCAGTGGAGGAGTTGACCCGACTGAGATTCGAGTAAATAGAAAAATAGGTTAATACGGGACTCCTGAAACTCCATTAGATTCACACAAGAAACCATCCCAAACACTCCGTGTATAATATATATTATAACTGTAAGATATCCTTAATTAATTTGATTGGTTCATTATAACATGTCTTGATCGAAACCATAAATTGCAAAAGTTGAAGAATGAAATCGAGTAAGTCGAGTAGAATGCGAGTTATGTCAAATGCAAATCTTGGGCCGAGTCAAGTTAGTCGAGTAGTTCGAGTTCAAGTTCAAGTTTAGGTTCGAGTTGAGTTTAAAGTTTAGTTTAGATTCGAGTTTGTGTTAAAATTATAGACATTTCATGTGAATGGATTTAACTTTTAAAGATCTTAAGTTCGGGAGAAATCGGACAACTGCTGCACATGGACGGCGGGATTTGTGTCTTTTTCTAAGAAAATTGCCATTGATAAATCCATTAATTTGTCTAACCTAACTAAGCAAGCACTCACTTTCTTCGACTTCTTAGGACTCAAGAGAAATGATACCGCATAAACATATATTAACCTAGAGTTCTTAAAAATTTATTGTTGTTGTTTACATTGTATTTATTTTGTTTGTATTTCTCGAGAGGGTTTTATGAAAAATATTTTAATATTGTTTAAAAATAAAGCTCGAGGGTGATTTATAATATTTAGAGTTTTTTTATGAATATGTATTTTAATTTTTATGGTATTTTAGTGATAAAACCTAGTTCTTAAAAGTTTATAGTATTTTTATGAAAACTACTACTTTTGGAACTTGTTGGTATTTTATTAAAAATTTAATCTTTCATTTAAAAAATATTTTTTTTCAAAATTTGTTTTTATTGAAAATACGGTTTTATAATTTTATATAATTTTCCAAAGTTTAATTTGTTTTAAAAAAGTCGTATTTCTTTTAAATTGCATTTTAATTCTTTTCGAGACCGAATTCTCCGTGAGGAGCTCTACATCTCCCTCAACTATCCTAACGACGTGCGATAATCCGCACCATCTACAAGCGGGTCCCTTAAAGAGGGTTGTAGAGGTATAATTGTAAAAGGTTTTCAAATATCGATTAAAACGTATTTTTATAAAGTGATGGTATTTTATTGAAAATTGTTTCATTTAGATGAAAAATTCTAACCAAAATATCGTGCTATGAATCAAAAATGTGCGTGTGGGGTAGGTCGTTACCCCATGAATGTTCTAGAGATATGTATGACTAATTATCAAAATAAAGGATACTTTTAAAGTTCATGGTTTTTATGTGAAAAGTTCGTTATATGATTGTTTAAAGAGAAATTCTAAACATGTGCAAATTTAATAATATGAACATTATTTTAAGGCTATGGTTACAAGTTATTTATGATCTATGTAGCATGATAATGATAGTAGAAATATTGTAAAGAGAGTGTTATTAAGCTAACTCCATTTTTTTATCGATGTTGTTTTCAAGAAACGATTTGAGATGAAACGAAAAAGAGAAGGAAATGACTTATTTGTTTTGCGCTAGGAGAAGAGAGGAAGAAGGAGAAGGTCTTGTGGATTCGTGGAACCGTTGATTAGTCGTCCCGGTCGTCGAAATTGAATCGTTACTCCACTTGGCTTGCTTAACTCTTCTTTGAACTTAGAGAATTTTTTTATAGAGATTTTCAGAATGGTGAGAGCTAGGAGATGGGATGTATTTATAGTGTAGAGATGAGAGTGTGTGAGTTAAAGAATTATAATTAAAAAGAATTAAAATAGGATTAAAGGTGGAAATGAAAGGTCTCTGTTTAAATTCAGGGAAATCAAACAGAACAGAGGAGTAGAGGGGAGTTGAAGGGTGCACGGACGAAGAATGAAGTCGTTTGGGCAAGATCGGACCGCCGACAGTTGTTTTGGGGCAATTTCTGGCGGTTGGATTTGCACCACCTGTCTCGAGATTCATGCCATGTGTGTTATTTGTTCTTAACTCCTCATTTATCCCGTTTGATTTTTCTGAAACTTTTCATTTATCCGTGTATTGCACGTGAAACTCTTAGGCTTTCGAAAAGTTAAAAAATTATTAAAAATAATTAGGATTGATGGAATTTGAACACACAGGCTATGACACAGCAGTGTAGAGGCTTAACCAGTGAGGTACAAGCCGTTTCTTGCTTTTATTGAACAAAAATAATTTATAACTCCTAATCAGGCCGAAATACTTTCTATATATTAAACAAGTTAATTTTGTACAGGGATTTCAGAATCGTTACATATTGTGCACTCCTTCCAATGAGGGTGGTAGTGCCAAGCAGTATGCTACTTTTCCAACTCGTTTAAGTATGTTGAACGGTCCGATGTACCTTGGACTAAATTTGCCTCGTTTGCCAAAATGTATCACTCCTCTGTCCGAAGAGATCTTTAGAAACACACACTCTTCGGGTTGGAACTCCAAGTGTCGGCGCTTTGCGTCTGCCCAATGCTTCTGTCGGTCCTGGGCTATGCGCATATTTTCCTTGATCGTGCGAACTATATCGACAGTTGCCATGATCATCTCTGGCCCAAGGAGTTCACGATTTCCAACATCGTCCCAACTCAACGAGGAATGACACTTACGTCCGTAGAGTGTTACGAATGGTGTCATCCCAATACTTGCCTGGTAACTGTTGTTATATGAAAACTCCATAAGGTATAGGTGATCTTCCCACGAACCTTCGAAGTCTTGCATACAAGCTCTCAGCATATCTTTTAGGATCTGAATTGTTTGTTCGGACTGTCCATCTGTTTGGAGATGATACGCTGTGCTGAAATTCAGACTCGTTCCTAGGCTGGAATGAAGACTTTGCCAAAACTGGGATCAGAATCTAGTATCTCTGTCAGAGACGATGCAGACATGTATCCCATATAATCTCACGATCTCCTACATGAGTTTTATGGGTATCAGGACAAATATAATACATCTTGAAGGTTGAAATCTTTACTTTAGATTTTTACTTACTTCCATGTACTTTCTTGCCAACATCTCGGTTAATTGGCCAACTCTGAATGGAATAAAGTGAGCCGACTTGGTGAGTCTATCCATAATAACCCAAACTGCGTCGTTACCTTTCGTGCTGCGAGGGAGTGCAGTTACGAAGTCCATAGTAATGTGTTGCCATTTCCATTCTGAGATCGGTAATGGTTGAAGTTGGCCAGCAGTTCTGTGATATTCAGTTTTCACTTGCTGACAGACTAAGCACTTAGTTATGCTCCTTGCTACTTCTCGCTTCATTCCATACCACCAGTAGTGCTGCTTTAGATCCTTGTACATCTTCGTGCCGCCGGGGTGTACAGAATACGGAGAGCTGTAAGCTTCTTTCATCAACTCTTCTCGAACAGGTCCGACTGGCACGCATAAACGGCTCCCATACCGCAAGGATCCATCTTCGTGGATGGTGAAGTTGGTTCAAAGACCACTTTCTACCTGTTCTCAGATCTTTTATAATTTGGCATCATTTGTTTGAGCTGCCTTGATCTGATTGACAAGAGTGGATTGGACTTGTAAGTTCATCAAGAATGACGCGTTACCTGGTACAACTATTTCAATCTTGAGTCCATGCAATTCTTGCTATAGCTTCCACTGAGCGATGAGGTTCATTACTAATGGTTGGCGACTAAGTGCATCGGGAACTACGTTCATCTTTCCAGGATGATATTATAGATTGATGTCAAACTTTGCCATGAGTTCTAGCCATCTTCTCTGCAGCATGTTGAGTTCTTTCTGAGTAAATACATACTTCAGACTCTAGTGGTCGGTGTATATATCCACTCGCTCTCCTAAAAGATAGTGACGTCAAATCTTGAGTGCGAAGACAACGGCCGCTAATTCCAGATCATGTGTTGGATAGTTGCGCTTATGAACCTTTAACTGTCTTGATGCAAAAACCACAACATTTCCATGCTGATGCAGAACACATCCTAATCTCTTACTGGATGCATTACAATGTACATCGAATATGCCAGATTGATCTGGTATTACGAGAATAGCTGCAGAGGTTAACTTCGACTTGAGTTCTACGAAAACCTTTTCACATGCTTCTGACCACACGAATACTTCATCTTTATGTGCAAGCTTGGTCAGGGGTGCTGCGATCTTTAAAAATCCTTCGATGAAGCGTCTGTAATATCCTGCTAAGCCAAAGAAGCTTCTTATAACTTTGACTGATTTTGGTGTCGGCCACTCGCTGACAGCTGACACTTTAGCTGGATTTACAGAGATTCCTTCACCTCAAACGACATGTCTGAGAAATTCGACCTGGTCTAACCAAAATTCACACTTGTTGTACTTAGCGTAGAGCTGATACTGTCGTAATGTCTCCAGGACAATGTGTAAGTGCTCGGCGTGTTCTTTCCGATTCTTGGAATACACCAGGATGTTGTCAATAAAGATAACAACAAACCTGTCTACGTACTCACGGAATACTTGGTTCATCGGGTTCATAAAAATGGCTGGTGCATTGGTCACTCCAAATGGCATTACGAGATCTTCATAATGGCCATAACGAGTCCTAAACGCCGTCTTCTGAATGTTGGACTCCCTGACCTTCACTTGATGATAGCCTGAATGAAGATCCAACTTGGAGAAGATACAAGATCCACTTAGTTGATCAAAAAGCTCATCGATACGAGATACCGGATACTTGTTCTTAATTGTCATTTCGTTCAGTGCCCGGTAATCCATGCACATCCGGTAAGTACCTTCTTTCTTCTTCACTAGCAGCACTGGGGATCCCCAACTTGAGGTACTGGGTCTAATCCATCCTTTCTTTAGGAGATCGTTTAACCGTCAGAATTTTGAATCAAAGTTTTCCCACTAGCTAACTTGACGACAAAGTTTTTCTGTTTTGGGAAAAAAATTCAATTTTTATGGATTTTTTTAAATATATATGCAAATACAGAATATACACATGAATGCAACGATAGAAATGCTTACCGAGCACACCCCCAAACTTAAACTTGACAGTGCCCTCACTATCATGTCATATAAAGAGGTTCAAAATTATTGAGGGGTCAAAATTTGCCTGTTCTTTTTTATTACAAGAAAAAGCAATACACACACACACACACACACACCAAAAGGCCCTCCCAAACTTAAGTGAGATAGTGTTTCCACTGTTAAGTATTGAAGTTCAAAGTTAAGGGGGAGGGAACATCATCAATCTATACAAGGCCTTATATAGACCAAAAGTTAACACCAACCATTCAAATATTTTATCGTGATTAGCCCAGGGTTGGTGGAAGAATGATGATCTAGGATCTCTATTTTTGTTCAGAGGTATGAACTTTGGTCTTTTATCATCGTCATTTTGGTGAAAGGTCGGTTGTTTTCTCAAATCTTAGAACTTAAGATCAAAAGAATCCCTTTTGTAAAACTTAAGTTTTCTCGAGGGATAATCTTAATTTTAAGGATCTTGAGATCTAAGAAAAGAACTTAAGTTCTATATGTAGATTAACCTTCTTTGATATATGAAGCTTAAGCTTCTATTTCAATGCAGACCGATCTCCTATTTACTTCGGTTGATGAAGAAGGAAGAGAGCGAGAGCTTTGATAACAGAGAACTTAAGTTCTTTATCAAGCTTATGAGATCTGTTTACCGCAGAAAACTGGGAAGACGAACATCTTTCCTGAATTTGGGGGCATATACTATATGGAACATATCCATCCACCTCTCCGAAAATACCAAGTTGATTTATGGCACTGTCTATTGGAGGTTTGGATAAATGCGACCGTTTTAGCAGACTTATCAGATTCCCCCTCATTTGTGAGGGGTTTTTGATTTTGGGGACATTTTTTCCTGCAGGTGCAAGTCCCTGCAGTTAATTACGTTATCGCCACGTGATTGAAAGGTTTTCACTACGTTTTTAAAAGTCCTATTCCGCATTCAAGACGGGTTCGCTTGGTAGCTAACTGGTTTAGTATGGGTCGATCCACGGAGATATATGAGTCTTTTTCTTTATGTTTTAACGAGTTAAGTCGAGTTTGTCCAAGTTTGTTCGATGCTAACTATGTGTTTAGATATGTATGTTAATGAAAGCTTGTTAGGGTTAGGATTATGTTAGTTTGGATTAGGAATTCGCTCACTTCTTTCATTTGCCTCTCTTGATATTGATGTTATGATAATCGGCAATAACGAGGATTAGCACGACTAGAAAGGATACTTGCGAGTATAAGTTAGGTTTTCCAACGCTTAGTTCCTTCCCTTTGGTCCTTATCCGTCCATTCTTGGCTCTTAGCCATAACCTCCGGTCAATCCAATCACAATCGGTCTCACTAGGGTGTCATCATTATCATAGAGGATAGGGTTCCGTAAGAAGCGGATTGTGGATACTTTGACGAGAGTTCAACTCAAGCTGTTAGGCAAAGGAAAGAGTGAGGGAAATTTCCTTCTCTCAAACTTTTCTTATCCTACCCTAACAAGTGAGAAAACCACTCACTCATCATATATAAAAAAGAAAATAAAACAAGTAGAGAAGATAGAAAGAAATGACATAGAAGACGACAACTAACTACTTGGGATCTCACATAAGTAAGAATCACACTTGAGTTTCATGGTTGTAATGATAAACAAAAATAGAATAGAAGAAAATGAAAAAACGAAAACCGATAAATATCAATTTACACTACTAAGAAAATAAGAGCAAGTAAATAAAAACTAGTTAACAATTGAAGAAAGAAATGAACATAAACTCTCAAACTTCATTTATCATCCACTCAAAAAGCTCTCATACAATTTTAATGGAAGAAGGATGAAGGAGAAGAAGAAGTTTTACACTAAATTAAAACAAAACCTAGGGAAAAATATATATTCTTTGTTTGCCTCTGGTCTGGAGTATTTATAGGTAGTGAAGTGAAACTATAGGGTCTTTTTCTGAACCCTTGTACAATGACCAAAACACCCAAAAAAACTCATCTCATTCGACAACGTAACGCGGATCCGCGGCTAATCCATACAAAATCCCGCTGATCCACGGTCCATTTTTGGAATTGCTACTTCGTTTTTCTTTTGCCTTCTCGTGTTGTTTTATTCTTCTGTTTGGCACACTTATATTTGCAAAATCATTCCAAAATACTTCCATATTTTCAACAGTCCAAAATGAAAAATTATTTGACTTAATTTCCTTGATCTCCCTCGAGCTCCGCGTTGCTTTCTTGATCCTTGTGCGTCTACCCTCGTAGTTTGTGCTTTTCCGAGACATGAATGACCATCGCTTGATCTTGTCCCTTGTTCTGGTAAGCGGCACTTGACGGATGTGGATGACCGGAACCCGTATTTTAATCCGTTTGTCGGCAGTTATCCTGAATTTGTCATAAGCATGCGTGATTTGTATTGTTCTGGACTGAGAACCCGTAACATGTAATTATGTAGTAAACACAGATTAAAAGCACTTACCTATATGCAATGCGATCAAGAATGAGTGGTATAAAAATGCAAAATTCTGATATGAACACCATGCGACAACAACTTTCACCTTTTCCATATGCATCATTTCGTGTCGTGTTATAATTTGTTTATTTTGGGGTTGCCCTTAGATTGTATAAGAAGACTAATTTTGTCGTCGTCGCCAATAGGGCGCGGATCAGTCCAAATCCGTATATTAGATTTGGGGTTTTGAACTTACGATGGAGATCTCATATAAATGAGGTCCATAAATTCAGGGGTTTAAGGATCATTAATCTTGTTTTAGATTAAGATCGGCTTAAACATGTGATTAAGAACCATTAATCTAGTTTTAGATTAAGGTTAACTTAATCGTGTGAGCATATAAGCTCATAGAAGTTTAAACTTCATAAACTTAGCCAATTTGGGCCTAAGATTGAACTTCGGTAGTGTTAAGCACTCAAACATACAGTGCGACTTAGTATCGCGTGAGATGCTGAGTCTCAAGTGTTCGCGTGGATATCGTGAAGCACTGTCTTTATGTGCGCTCACGCGCCTTTCACGTGAGACACTGTCTTCATGTGCGCTCACGTGTACTTCACGTGAAGAATGGTCTTCATGTGTGCTCACATGATCTTCACGTGAGGCAAGATCTTCATGTGTGCTCATGTGATATCATGTGAGGCATAGAGTCTTGGATGCTCACGTGATATTATGTGAGCCATGCACTTGTTTGTATTCTTAGTGCTCATGTGGATATCATGTAAGACGTGCACTTGCATATCTTCTTAGTGCTCACGTGCTCTTCACGTGGACCACTGTCTTCAAACGCTTATGTGGATATCACTGTTTACCGCCGGAAACCGGGAAAGACTGACGTCTTGCCTGAATCTGGGGGCAGATGCTATTTGGTTTTATCCGTCCACCTCTCCAAAGATGCCAAGTTGATTTATGGCACCGTGTATCGGAGGTTTAGACAGATGTGGCCGATGTAGCAAACTTCGTCAGATTCCTCCTCGCTTGAGGGGTTTTTGATTGTGGGGACGCTCTTCCTTGCAGGCGCAAGCCCCTGCATTTAATTACGCTATCGCATCGCGGTAACCACTTTCTCCTTCTCCAGAATTTCACTTCATGTCGTGGGTGTTTGTTTTATTTGTGGTTGCCCGTGGATTGTATACGGAGACTAAGTGATGCCGTCGCCCGTAGGACGTGGATTAGTCCAAATCCGTATTTACTTAGATTTTGGTTTGGTATTTTAGTTTAAGGACACGTTAGCCATATTGAGGCTAAGATCAACTCAAACGTTCGTTAAGGATACGTTAGTCTGATTTGAGACTAAGATCAACTTAACGGAAAGAGCATTTAGGGGGCTCTATTGTTCCAGTTTAGGGACGTAGTGGTCCATTTAATATATGGCCGTCGGGACCCGTCACCTCTCTGACGACGTTGAAGAATTACAACGACAGGTGTCAGAGGAGTTCGGAGATGTACCCTCGAACCAAAGTTGATTGGGGGTCTTATAGTCCAATTTGGGACTAAAGTCTGTTTGAATGTTTAAGGATGCGTTAGCCATGTTTGAGGCTAAGATCAACTTAAACGGGATCGTTTAGATCCGGCAAAAGAGCATTTAAGGGCTTTATTGTTCCAGTTTAGGGACGTAGTGGTCCATAGGTAGTTTAGGGACATTGCGGTCCATTGCCAGTTTAGGGACATGGTGGTCCATTTCCAGTTTAGGGACATAGGGGTCCATTTCCAGTTTTGGGGATGGATATTAGTTTAAGGACGCATAAGTCCATGAGTTTAAGGACCCCATAGTCCATATGGATGTGTTTAAGGACGCATTAGTCCATTAGTTTAAGGACGCATAAGTCCATGGGTTTAAGGACCCCACAGTCCGTATGTGTGTGTTTAAGGACGCATTAGTCCATTAGTTTAAGGACGCATAAGTCCATGGGTTTAAGGACCCCACAGTCCGTATTAATGTATGGTTGTCGGGACCCGTCACCTCTCTGACGACGTTGAAGGATTACAACGATAGGTGTCAGAGGAGTTCGGAGATGTACCCTTGAACCGGATGTAAATTGATTTAAGGGAGCAGCCGTGCTCAGTCAATTTAATTTGAGGACTTACGGCCATGATTGGGCTAAGTCCAGTTGAGAATATTCAACGTTTTTATCTTTGGCCTATTAGGCCTGTGCTAGGGCTTTGCCCCTGTTTAATAATGCACTGCATTTACTTTTGGCCTGCTAAGCCTTTTGATTTGGGCTCTATCCCTTTTAAATGATGCACAGCATCTATTTTTGTTTGGGCTCTGTCCCTTTTTAAATGATGCATTGCATTTTATTAGGCCTGTTAGGCCTTTTTTAATTGGGCTTGGCCCTTCTGTAAATAATGCAGTGCATTAATCAAACTGACAGTGGCCATGTGGCCTGTCAGGCGCTTTGCGCCAATTATTGAGCGCAAGCGCATGTGGAGGTGACACATGTCACGCTCGGGTGAGCGTAAGCGCAGTGCGCTGCGCTGCTGACACGTGGCGCGCTCTGGTGAGTTGCGCCAATTTCAAAGAGCGATGCTCTATTTTAAAAGCGCATAGCGCAAGTTATTCTTGGAGCTGACACGTGGCGTTCTCTGGTGGCTTACGCCAATTTCAGAGAGCAATGCTCTATCTTAAAAGCGCATAGCGCAAGTTGTTATGGAGCTGACACGTGGCGCTCTCTGGTGGCTTACGCCAACCCAAGAGCGCAACAGTGCAGATTTATAAGTGCAAGGCACTGTTTTAATATCTTGATCCAATTTTGGATTCAAGAAAAGAATCTTTAAGATTCCAGAACCAATGGTTCATAAAAAAAAAACAATGCCTTTGATATTATTTTTTTTTATTGAAGATCTTTGATCTTGTTCTTAGATCAATGATCTTTTTAGAAGAAATTCTTCTTTATTCAGAGGTTTTTTACCTTTTCTTTCTCTGAGCTCTTCAAAATTTTCTTTAGAGGAGTTCTCTCTGTTTTTCTCTCTGTGTTGATAATATGTTTTAGACTTGGAGTCTACGGGCCTTTTTATAGTGCCAAATGATTTTTTATGTTGGTTACAGAGATCTTTCTCTGAGTGATTTAGGGATTTTTCCCTACCGTTGGATCTTTGATCCAAGAGATTCTATTTTACAGAAGGCAATCTTATTGTTTTAATAAGATCAGAAAGATCTTTCTGGAATTTTAATTCTGTTTTAGTGCTGGCACAGTTGGCGCAAGCGCATCTTCGCTTAACACGTGTCGTGCAGCGCAGAGCGCAGCGCAACTACGCTAGCGCAAGTGCGCTGACACGTGTCGCGCAGCGCAGAGCGCAGCGCAACTGCGCTAGACACGTGTTGCGCAGCGCAGAGCGCAAGTCAACTGGAGCGTTACTTCTTTAAAATTTGAATTTTATTATCTTTTTAAAACAGAGCCTTGCTCTGATTGGTGGAAACAGAAGCGTTGCTTCATTTCCCGCCTTGGGATTTGAACAGTACTTTGCTCTGAAAGGGAGATTTTCTCCTTTATTATTATTTATTTATTTTTTCTTTTTCTTTTTATTATTTTATAAGGAGCAGATTTTGAGCCAAAATTTTTGGCGGGAATAAATGCCCCCCACTATTTTGCCCACGTAAGTATGTACGTGGGTGAAGTAGTGCAAAGTTATGAGTATCCATGGAACCGAGGGCTTATGAGACAAGTTTAGGGTCCTTGTAGCCTAAGACTTTTCAACTTTATGAGTCGTGAGGGTCTCACAAAGACTTTTCTCCCTACGGATCGAGAGGATCTCGTAGGTGTACTTTCTCTTTAGGAATCGTGAGGATTCCTATGTGCGTTTTCTCTTATAAGTCTTAAGGATCTTATAAGAGAATTTTCCCTCTTACGAGTCGAGAGGACCCGTAAGCGGTTGTTTCCCTCCTTGTCGAGATTCGACTTTGGAGAGTGTGGTCCGTGAATAGTATGCAAGAGTCCGTTTTGGACCGACTTGTAGGACCCAGTGCTTAGGAAACAGGTTTTTTAATCCACACTGCCTAAGGCTTTTCCTCACGAGTCGAGACGAATCGAGCATTTCTGGCAAAGACACTAATTTCCTCACGAGTCGAGACGAATCGAGCATTTCTCGCAAGAATATCCTAACGTCACAGTTAACCTCTGCTCTTTACGACAGAGGTCCGTTAGGGTCTGTGGTACTTAGGGTTTTGGCCGTCATACCGTTGCGTTGGCTGATATATTCCTCGATATGCAATCTTGCTGTTCGAGTAGCCTTGCCATTGTCGTGTCTCTGATCCCTTCGGGGGATGGACAAGATGTCTTCAAGTAATCTTCCAGGTAGTATTATCGTCGAAAGAGCAAGCGTAGGGATATTCCATGTCACTTTTTACCTGAGGTTAGGCTCATTTTGGAGAGCCCCGATGAGTCATAACCACTCCGTGCTGGTGTGGGATGATCTCCGATAGTCTTTTAGGCTTTATAAAACTTGCCATCAAGACCCTGAAGCTAGGAATTTGGTCTTTGCTTCGTTTGCTGGCATTACGTCCTCTATATCGAGACGAATGTCGCGGTTGTCTCTAGCTTGTTGGTGAACCGTCGAGGTTTGTAACTAGGGACTTTGCCGTGGCTCCGATGTTTGATGATGTTCCGTCTGCCGTGTCGAAACGAACGTCGAGGTGGTGACCATTCCGCACTGGTGTGAGATGATCTCCGGTTGTCTTTCAGGCTTTATATGACTTGCTGTTAAGACCTTGAAGCTAGGAATTTGGCCTTCGCTTCGTTTGCTGGCATTGCGTCCTCTTTATCGAGACGAATGTCGCGGTTGTCTCTAGGTTGTTGGTGAACCATAGAGGTTTGGAACTAAGGACTTTGCCGTGGCTCCACTGTTTGATTGTCGCGTCTGAATCCTGTTGGAGGAAGAACGCTGAGGTGACATCTCGTCTGCTGTATCAAGACGAACGTCGAGGTGGTGACCACTCCGCACTGGTGCAAGATGATCTTCGATTGTCTTTCAGGCTTTATATAACTTGCCGTTAAGACCTTGAAGCTAGGAATTTGGCCTTCGCTTCGTTTGCTGGCATTGCGTCCTCTATATCGAGACGAATGTCGCGGTTGTCTCTCGGTTGTTGGTGAACCGTCGAGGTTTGGAACTAGGGACTTTGTCGTGGCTCCGCTGTTTGATGATGTTGCGTTTGCTGTGTCGAGACGAACATCGAGGTGGTGACCATTCCGCACTGGTGTGAGATGATCTCCGGTTGCCTTTCAGGCTTTATATGACTTTCCGTTAAGACCTTGAAGCTAGGAATTTGGCCTTCGCTTCATTTTCTTAGTCGTGTCCGAATCCTGTTGGAGGAAGGAACGCTGGGATAACATCTCGTCTGCTGTATCGAGACGAATGTCGAGGTGGTTCCTAGGTTGCCTGTGAACCGTTAGGACCTGGAACTAGGGACTTTGTCGTGGCTCCGCTTTACTGACCATGGGGTCTGTTCCTGCCAAAAATTTCTGCGCAAAAGAGTCCAAGGTATCAAATGGCAGCGATATGCTTAAGGAAATGCGAACCAGTATCTTCCGGGATGTTTTTTTGACAAACTCCCGAATGAGAAATAGATAAATTCTGATGGTATCGAAAGCGGCTCGAAAAATCCTTCGATTTGATATATTATGGGCCTCGTAATTCATCCGGGATCAAAAGTTATGAGGAATTACGTGTCCACACGTGATGGACTTTTAAGAACCCGCTGGAGGAGTTAAAAAATATAATATAAACTCAGAAAAGACCCCATTGGGGTATCACGTGCTCACACGTGACCATGGGTCACGTGCAGACACGTGATGGGCTTTTAAGGCCTCTAAAATAATGAATAGAATTAAATTCTAAAATCTGTTCCCTGATTAAAAATCAGGAATCACGTGCTCACACGTGACCAATGGTCACGTGTTGACACGTGATGGTTAAAACTAAAGCGTAAACAAACAGCTGAAGGAAATAGCTCAATGAGGTGTCACGTGCTCACACGTGACCAATGGTCACGTGTTGACACGTGATGGTTACAACTGAAGCGTAAGTAAACACTGAGAAAAGGACTCAATTGGGGGTCACGTGGCAACACGTGACTGGCTGTAAAAACCTTGCTGTTCAACAGAATTAAATTCTAAAAAAAAGATCATTTAAATCTTTCGAAATAGAATTAAATTCTAAAAGCTTCTAAATCTTTCCAAATGGAAAAGGATTATGGGGACCGTTGGATTAAAGATCCAAATGTGATTAAATATCACCTATTTATGGAAAGATCTTGGACTTGGAAGGATTTCCCCCCTAAATCTGACCGAGATAACAAATGGATATTTTTGGATTTAAAATCCAATAGTGAATAAAATTCACTTAACAATCTAAAGGCCCAGATTAATGATAAATATAAATCAAATCTCTCAACAATCAAATCAAATCTTTCAATGAGAGATTTGCTAAACAAATTGATTCTTTTCCTTCTCCTATAAATAGGAGCCAAGAAGAGAAGAGAGGGGGATCTACTTTTTTGGGAGAAGAAACAGAGGGAGGAGAATTTAATTCTCAAGAGGAAAAAGAAAAGAAAGGAGAATTTAATTCTCAACAAAGAAAACCCTAGGTGAGAAAAGAAAGGGAATCAAAAGAGAATTTAATTCTCAAAAGAGTTTAACTCTTATATAAAGAAAAGAACTTAGTTCTTTCTCTGGTGGAGGATCTGCAAAGTGCACATCTCCCCATGAATTGAGAATTTAATTCTCATTGGGTTGAGATCCTGCCATGCAGGTCCAAAACATAGAGGAGGAATTAAGTTTTGAGAATTCAATGGTCACAAAATTATAGGAATTTAATTCCTTTGGGATAAAATTAGGGTTTTACCCTAAATAAGAATTTAATTCTTTCATAATAGGAATTTAATTCCTCCAAAACAAAAATTAGGGTTTTACCCTAAATAAGAATTTAATTCTTAAAGATAAGGAGACTTAAAAGATCTCGGTGCATGAAAAGACTAAGGTCACGTGCCCCACGTGACCCCTGAACAGATCCCCCAAAAATGAGAAGAGGAAAGCTTTGAGGCAATGCCTCACGTGTTCCCACGTGACCCTCATTATATATGGAACAAAAGCAAAGGCAGAAACAATTCTGGGCGCTCTCACGTGTTACCACATGACCCCTAATAAATGTTCTAATAAATCATGGCATGATTATACATCACGTGCCCACACGTGATGGCTATGAAAATTAAAAGTGTTTAACACTTGTTTGCAGAACAAAATAAAGGGGATCTGGCCCCACTTTTTGATGCCATCACGTGCTCCCACGTGACTCCCAAAACGCAGAAAGAAAGATCAATGGAAATGAAGGCTTTCAGCGCTCTCACGTGTTTACCACGTGACCCCTTAGCAAACGTTCTAACAGTCAGCGCATAAATCCCCATCACGTGTCAACACGTGATGCTCGAAATAAAAAGGAAAAGTGTTTAACACTTATTCGCAGATTTGAGGATAAAACAAAGGAGATCTGGCTCCGCATTTAGGGCGCCCTCACGTGTCACCACGTGACCCCTAATGAGCATTCCAACAGACCAGAGCGGGGGCCTCCATCACGTGCTCACACGTGATGGCCGTCAGAATTAAAAGAGTTAAAACACTGATCTGCAGAATAAGATAAGGGAAATCAGGGCGCTCTCACGTGTCCGCACGTGATCCCTCCCTCCTTAGTGTTTAACACTAATTGGAAAACTTTATTTGCAGTGTTTAACACTGATTTTCTTAGTGATTAACACTAATTGGAAAACTCTGTTCCCGGTGTTTAACACTGATTTGCTTTGGTGTTTAACACTAGTTTGAAATCTATGCTACCAGTGTTTAACACTGATTTGCTTTAGTGTTTAACATTAATTTGAAAGCCCGTTGCTAGTGTTTAACACCGATTATCTTTTAGTGTTAAACACTAACTTGCTAATCATAATTCCAGTGTTCAACACTGTTGGTCTTTAGTGTTTAACACTAGCTTTAGCCCAATTGGCTAAGTTTCTAGAGGCAAAGCCTCTCCTTCAATGAGCCAACAAAGGGCCAATATTTCAAACATAATTGGACTTAGCCCAAACTGGCCATAAGTCCTCAACTCATCTTGAACTGAGCACATCTGCTCTTTCAACCAACTCATTGGTTCAAGGGTACATCTCGGAACTCCTCTGATATTTGTCGTTGTAATCCTTCAACGTCTTCAGAGAGGTGACGAGTCCCGACAACCACACATCAACACGGACTGTGGGGTCCTTAAACTCATGGACTTATGCGTCCTTAAACCAAGATACGGACTGTGGGGTCCTTAAACCCGCGGACTTATGCGTCCTTAAACTAACGGACTAATGCGTCCTTAAACACACCCATATGGACTGTGTGGTCCTTAAACCCATGGACTTATGCGTCCTTAAACTACCTATGGACCGCAATGTCCTTAAACTACCAATGGACCACTATGTCCTTAAACTGGTATTGGACCACCACGTCCCTAAACTGGCAATGGACCACCATGTCTCTAAACTGGAACAATAGAGCCCAAACGCTCTTTTGTCGGATCTAAACGATCCCGTTAAGTTGATCTTAGTCTCAAACTGGACTAACGTATCCTTAACAAACGTTTAAGTTGATCTTAGCCTCAAATATGGCTAACGTATTCTTAAACCTTCAAACAGACTTTAGTCCCAAATTGGACTATAGATCCCCCAATCGACTTTGGTTCAAGGGTACATCTCCGAACTCCTCTGACACCTGTCGTTGTAATCCTTCAACGTCGTCAGAGAGGTGACGGTCCTGGCGGCCATATATTTAACGGACCACTATGTCCCTAAACCGGAACAATCGAGCCCCCAAATGCTCTTTTGTCGGATATAAACGATCCTGTTAAGTTGATCTTAGTCTCAAATCGGACTAACGTATCCTTAACAAACGTTTGAGTCGATCTTAGTCTCAAATATGGCTAACGTATCCTCAAACCAAAACCACAAACCCAAATCTAAGTAAACACGGATTTGGATTAATCCACGTCCTACGGGTGACTACATAAATTAGTCTCCGTATACAATCCACGGGCAACCACAAAAAAAACAAACACCCCCGACACGAAGTGACCAGCTGGAGAAGGAGAAAGTTGTTACCGCGATGCGGTAGCGTAATTAACTGCAGGGGCTTGCGCCTGCAGGGAAGAGCGTCCCCACAATCAAAAACCCCTCAACGAGGGGGAATCTGACGAAGTCTGCTACATCGGTCGCATCCGTTTAAACCTTTGATACATGGTGCCATAAATCAACTTGGCATCTTCGGAGAGGTGGACGGATAGTACCAATTAGCATCTGCCCCGAATCTCAGGTAAGGCAGTCCATGTCTTGGCCGCCATTCGGAGGGGAACAGGGTCTTTTGTTGACGCTGCATCTACATCCTGCTGGACTGCGAAGGAACGCCGTTGTTGACATCTCGTCTGCTGTATCGAGACGAATGTCGAGGTGTTTCCTAGGTTTCCTGTGAACCGTTAGGACCTGGAACTAGGGACTTTGCCGTGGCTCTGCTTTACTGACCATGGGGTCTTTTGTTGACGTCATGTCTGCATCTGGTTGGAGTGAGGAGAAACGCAGTTAGCGATCTCTAAGTTGTCGATATCGACGTCGAGACCCTGAAGCTAGGGATCTTCTTTTGCTCCTGTTTATTGACATCGTGTCTGCAATATTGCGACAAATGTCGAGGTTGTCTCTAGGTTGTCTATGAACCGTCGAGATTTGGCTTCGCTTTCTGGTGGAGCCTGTTGGGAAGGTATGGTTCTCTCTTTGTTTGTGCCCCTGGATTGTATTCAGGGATCGATGTGATCTCACCTGTAGGGCAAAAAGTTTCATTCTTTCACCATTTTTTTTATTCTTTCCGCGATGCTCTATCATTTTAGCTTTTTATATCGCGAAGGTTGCGATTGCCCAATCATTTCGGCTATTTTTCGCGGTGCCCAATCATTTCGGCTATTTATTTTATTTTTACTCACTGCTTTTTATTGCGAGTTGCCCAATCATTTCGGCTGTTTTGTATGCATACATTTTTACTTGCTGCTTTTTATTGCAAGTTGCCCCATCATTTCGGCTATTTTGTATGCATGTGCGGTTTGCTGGCTTTTTTATCGCGAGTGTGGAACTTGGAATCTGACGCCAATCTTAGCATCAACATCGCTACGACTGGAATATTGCCAGGAGCGAATCATCATTTGCCATGAAAGGACTTGGAATTTGATACCGACTTAGGCATCAACATCGCTACAACTGGGATATTGCCAGGAGCGAATCATCATTTGCCTCTGTCAATGTTGAACAAAGGTGGCTTAGTAAACAGGGTTAGGATTCTGTCGACTAAGGCTTTTGACTTCATGAGCCGTAAGGGTCTCATAAAGGTGTTTCTCCCTACGAGTCGTGAGGATCTCGTAGGTGTGTATTCTCCTTAGGAATCGTGAGGATTCCTAAGTGTATGTTCCCCTGTAAGTCGTAAGGATCTTACAAAAGGGTTTTCTCCTTATAAGTCGAGAGGACTTATAAGGGTTGTTCACCATATGGACATATCCCTAGTCACGGGTGGGACTTGTTAGGGAAATGTTTATTCGCGCCCGTGGATTGTATACAAGGGTTAGTATTGAACCACTTGTAGGGCAATATCAAAAGTTGTGGGGGTTGCTTAAGAACAGGTTTAGGTCTCTGTAACTTAAGACTTTAAAATCTTATGAGCCGTTAGGGGCCCATAAGAGAGTTCTCCTTACGAGTCGTGAGGATCTCGCAAGTGTATTTTCTCCTTAAGAATCGTGGGGATCCCTAAGTGTGTTGCTCCCTTGTGAGTCGTAAGGATCTCACGGGGGTGGTTTCTCCTTACAAGGTTGAGAGGACCCTGTAAGTGTCCTTTAACGAGGTTGCGCCCTTTCGGGTTTTCACAAACACTCGCCGGTGGCCCTGCTGTTTTTACTCACGGAGCCCTTTCGGGTTTTCATCCGTGCCCATTTCTCTTATGGACATACCTTCTTTTTTTATTCTTTTTATTCTTTTTTTTTCTAACGAGGTCACGCCCTTTCGGGTTTTCACGAACACTCGCCGGTAGTCCTGCTGTTTTTACTCACGGAGCCCTCTCGGGTTTTCATCCGTGCCCATTTCGCTTATGGACATACCGTCTTTATTATTATTATTTTTAATTTTTTTTATTCCCTTTTTTTATCTCGTCAGCCTGAGGATGCTGCGGTAGTAGTTTAAAGACGTTTCGGTCGTCAGCTAGTTTTAGGACGTAGTGGTCCGTCATTAGTTTAAGGACATTTCGGTCCACTGGCCGCTGTATTTGAGGCGAATCTCTAGTTTACTGACTTTTCGGTCTATTATCCAGTTTTAGGACATAGTGGTCCGTTGTTAGTTTAACGACGTTTCGGTCTATTATCTAGTTTTAGGACGTAGTGGTCCGTTGGGCTTTCTCTATGAATGAGCATGATGCCCCCGGCATATCCATCTTTTTTGGAGTATGTGGTTGAGGCGGGCTCACCTTCCAGTTTTCGGACAGCGCGAGTTTGCCCTGTAGGTATTGGTCTTCAACCCAGTTTTTGAAGACGTAGCAATCCTCGATCAAGTGACTTACCGTTTGGTGGTAAGGGCAATAATTGGGATCGTTGACATCGCCTGGCAGCAACGGATGTTTTGGACTCGGCAGATTGATGAGTCTGTCGCGTACTGCCAGCTCGAACAGTCTCCTTGTTTTATCTTGAGGAAACGAGTAAGGACGTCCTAGCCTCTCCTCGAGGGATATGCGTGGACGCATATTGTTTTGACGAACAACCGGTCTAGGGCCACTCGATCGTTGCTGAGTGTTGGCGACAAAGGTCGTTTTTCCCTTTCCTTTATCCTTTTTGTTTGCTCCATTGTTTGTGGGTCCGAGATTCTCTCCGGATCTCGTGCAATTGAGCGGATGAATGTTCTCGCAACTCCTCAATCTTTCAGAGATGGACTCCTTGAAGAGGGGGTCGAGGGCTACTTTTTCGTCGGAATTGCTCCCGAAGGTGAGAACTTGTGATCCCCCGGGATCATCCCTATGACAATTGCCGGCAACTCTTTTATGCTCATCTGTCGTATTTTTTCGTTGTCTACGAGCTTCCCGCTTTGTTCTGTTGACGTAATGCCTGTGAGCAACATACCCTTGCCACCAACACTTAAAGGAGTCGCAGTCTTCAGTAGCGTGTGCGATCTTCTGATGATATAAGCAATAATTAGGATACATCTCTACTCCACCGAGAGTGTTTTCTTCAGAGGATGGTAGCTTCATTCCCATTGATATGGCTTTAGCAAACCTTTTCCTCGTCTTGAATTTGTTTTTATCGGCAGCGGACGTCTTTTGATTTGATGGGAGTGCCTCGACTCTTTCGTCTAGTCGGCGGTGTTTGGCTCCTTCCAGTATGGCCATCTCACGCTCTTGATTGACTTTAACTTTCAGACGAACCTCATTCAGGAAGGCATCGATCATCTCATCTGACGGCCGCAGAATTTCCGGTTCAGGGCCCGCCCTCGGTTTCTTGGTGTAAGGAGCCTCTTCATCATCTATCAATGAGTGAGAGATCACATGACAACTCGCTACGTAGTCTTCGGATTCATCTGATGAGTCTTCTCTATCGTTTTCGTCCTCAACAAAAGAACAAGTTGCCCTCGGCATGTCCGTCTTCTTTGGAGTGTGCGGCTGTGGTGGGTTTACTTTCCCCTTTTCAGACAGCGCGAACTTGCCTTGTAGGTACTGATCCTCGATCCATCCCTTAAAGACGAAACAATCCTCGATCAGGTGACTTACCGTTTGGTGGTAAGGGCAATAATTGGGATTATTGAGATCGCCTGGCTGTAGCGGACGTTTCGGACTCAGCAGATTAATGAATCTGTCGCGCACTGCCAGCTCAAACAGTTTCCTCGTTTTGTCCTGGGGAAACGAGTAAGGACGTCCCAGTCTTTTCTCGAGGGATGGACGTGGACGCACGTTGTTTTGGCGAACAATCGGTTTTGAGTTGCTCGGCTGTTGTTGAGCATTGGCGACGAAGGTTGCTTTCCTTTTGCCCTTTTCATTCCAAGGCTCTGTCTTTGAAGGAGATGGTCTATGACCCATCTGGTCCATTTGGGCCAGCTTGTCAATCAAGGCCTGAAAAATGGTCGGCTTGAAGAACATCATGAATTGGGAGATGGTCGCTTGAGGGTCGAGAGTACCCACGAACATGCCCACGGCAGGAGCTTCTTCGATGCGCTGCTCGCACTTTGACCATAGATTACGCCACCGTATCGCATACTGGACCCAAGTTTCTCCAGGCTTCACCCTGGCATTGATCAACGCCGTGATTGGGGTGCGTTCGCTAGCACTCGCGAATCTTTGTGTAAACAGCAGCTCCATCTCTGCAAATGTTTTGACAGAGTCGTTGGGCAGCTCCGAATACCATTCGAAGGCCGTTTCTGCTAAGCTGCCGACGAATTGGGGAAGCAACAGTTTGTCATCGCCTCCAGTATTGCCGCAAAGAGCCCTGAACTGAGCGACATGTTGATGGGGATTGCCTGTCCCCTTGTACACATGGAATTTAGGGATCGTATATCCCGGCGGGTAACTGATTTGGTCATACCAGCCCGGATAGGGTCGTCCGGTTCTAACAATTTGCCCAGCCGCTTCATTCGCCTGATGAACTCGTATCTGCCGAGCAATATAATCATCCAGGGCGGCTTTGGAGACAGTTTCCTCCTTGGCTGCTGAAAGAGCCGGAGGTGGATTTGATGTCTCCCCTCTGTCGTTTCCAACAATGATTGGAGGGTCTTCAGCTGGAGGGTCAGGCTGTAACATCATCCCTACCATGTCTTGGAAGAGAAGCGCCATTTGTTTTATGTTAGCCGCTTGCTCTGCGGCTTCTTTGTCCTTCTTTTCGAGGACTCTGCATAAGAAGTCAGCATCAGTTTCTTGTTCGTGACACTGCTCTGATGACGCCTCCGGGCTTTCTTTTGGCCCGGTGAGTGCAGCCATTTGCATCAGCATTTCCTGAAGCTTCTGTTGCTGCTCCTGGGATTTTGTCACGGATCGGGTGAGAGGTCGGTGACCCATCGGAGCGCGGCTATCCTCTTTCCCGGATGCCATATAAACAATATGCACCACTATGCTCCCAGACTTGGGGCGTTTATGCTCAGTGCTTTTACGGTTCGCCATGTCCACATGGGCTTTTTGCGGCCTCCTTTTCTTTTGAGTGATTGACGTTGAGGGAGCCGTTGCAGTGGGCACCCATCCAGCTGTTGCTTTTTCTGGCTTGACAGAGTAGTCTTTCTCCTGCCGAACCTTCATCTTTTTCTGTCGGCAGAGATAGTCTTGATCCATCACGGAGTCTTGGACTTGACGCCAGACCTTATAAATTTCAGAGGATAGCCGTTGAAGAGGTTGCTCCGGCTTCTTCTCTGTAGCATTCTTCACAGGTGAAGGAATTCTCTTTAGCACTGCAATAGGAGAGTTTCTGCGCACCTTGTTGAGCAGTTCAAAGCTGTTCTCGGTTGGAACAGCAGGATTGATCCCCACCATTGGAGCTGGCGGAGTTATCCCAAGGGGGAGTTGCCCCCAGCCTTCCTTACTCGGCGCCAGTGGCGACGTCGAGCGTGTCGTGCGGATGGAGTTGGTTCGGCGATGGGGATGGCTTTGTCATGCCCCCTGCTTTGAGGAGAGACTGTTATTGGTGCTAGCCTATCGAAAACTGACACCCGTTGAGAAGCAATGTCTAATCTGTCAAAGACAGACCTCTGAGCAGGGGAAGCAGCTTTGAGGACCTCACCTGGAGTAGCAACCGGAATGGCCAGTCTTGTAAAAACTGACTTCTTGGAAGGAGGAGCCTTTCCAATGATTTCGTCCGCTTGAGCCGGGATGGATATCCGCTTTGGGATGGCAGCTTTGGGTATCACGGGCTTGTAGACGTTCTGGCCTAGTCTGTTGAAAACTGAGGTATTGAAGTTGGGCGACCCGTTGAGAGGGGTCGCGGCAATGGTAAGTCGATCAAAGACCGGCTTCTTTGGAGCTTCTTGCAACGTCATTGGGGCATTGAAGCTCATCGGTGGGAGCATGGTCCCGAAGAATAATCCAGTGGTGGCTTGAGTTACCTGCTCCACTGGCATCTTGAAAAGGGAGGCCGCTTGGGGCCCATAAGTCACTCCTCCAGCAGGGACGGAGCGAGAGTTGCAGTTGCAGGTAGTGCAATTTGAAGCCATTGATCTTTTGTTTTCTGCATGGAGCAAGACACCAAATCTAAGTACCTCGAATCCACAGGCGACCACAGCAAACCGCGATTTGTTCGCGAACACGACACACGAAGTGTGGAGTAGAAAGAGGAAAAGGTCCCACCGGGCGTGCCAGAATCTGTTTACCGCCGGAAACCGGGAAAGACTGACGTCTTGCCTGAATCTGGGGGCAGATGCTATTTGGTTTTATCCGTCCACCTCTCCGAAGATGCCAAGTTGATTTATGGCACCGTGTATCGGAGGTTTAGACGGATGCGGCCGACGTAGCAGATTTCGTCAGATTCCCCCTCGCTTGAGGGGTTTTTTGATTGTGGGGACGCTCTTCCCTGCAGGCGCAAGCCCCTGCAGTTAATTGCGCTACCGCATCGCGGTAACCACTTTCTCCTTCTCCAGAATTTCACTTCATGTCGTGGGTGTTTGTTTTATTTGTGGTTGCCCGTGGATTGTATACGGAGACTAAGTGATGCCGTCGCCCGTAGGACGTGGATTAGTCTAAATCCGTATTTACTTAGATTTGGGTTTGGTGTTTTAGTTTAAGGATACGTTAGCCATATTGAGGCTAAGATCAACTCAAACGTTCGTTAAGGATACGTTAGTCTGATTTGAGACTAAGATCAACTTAACGGAAAGAGCATTTAGGGGGCTCTATTGTTCCAGTTTAGGGACGTAGTGGTCCATTTAATATATGGCCGTCGGGACCCGTCACCTCTCTGACGACGTTGAAGGATTACAACGACAGGTGTCAGAGGAGTTCGGAGATGTACCCTCGAACCAAAGTTGATTGGGGGTCTTATAGTCCAATTTGAGACTAAAGTCTGTTTTAATGTTTAAGGATGCGTTAGCCATGTTTGAGGCTAAGATCAACTTAAATGGGATCGTTTAGATCCGGCAAAAGAGCATTTAAGGGCTCTATTGTTCCAGTTTAGGGACGTAGTGGTCCATAGGTAGTTTAGGGACATTGTGGTCCATTGCCAGTTTAGGGACATAGGGATCCATTTCCAGTTTAGGGACATAGGGGTCCATTTCCAGTTTTGGGGATGTATATTAGTTTATGGACGCATAAGTCCATGAGTTTAAGGACCCCATAGTCCATATGGATGTGTTTAAGGACGCATTAGTCCATTAGTTTAAGGACGCATAAGTCCATGGGTTTAAGGACCCCACAGTCCGTATGGGTGTGTTTAAGGACGCATTAGTCCATTAGTTTAAGGATGCATAAGTCCATGGGTTTAAGGACCCCACAGTCCGTATTAATGTGTGGTTGTCGGGACCCGTCACCTCTCTGACGTCGTTGAAGGATTACAACGATAGGTGTCAAAGGAGTTCGAAGATGTACCCTTGAACCGGATGTAAATTGATTTAAGGGAGCAGCCGTGCTCAGTCAATTTAATTTGAGGACTTACGGCCATGATTGGGCTAAGTCCAGTTGAGAATATTCAACGTTTTTATCTTTAGCCTATTAGGCCTGTGCTAGGGCTTTGCCCCTGTTTAATAATGCACTGCATTTTCTTTTGGCCTGCTAAGCCTTTTGATTTGGGCTCTATCCCCTTTAAATGATGCACAACATCTGTTTTTGTTTGGGCTCTGTCCCTTTTTAAATGATGCATTGCATTTTATTAGGCTTGTTAGGCCTTTTTTAATTGGGCTTGGCCCTTCTGTAAATAATGTAGTGCATAAATCAAACTGACAGTGGCCATGTGGCCTGTCAGGCGCTTTGCGCCAATTATTGAGCGCAAGCGCATGTGGAGGTGACACGTGTCACGCTCGGGTGAGCGCAAGCGCAGTGCGCTGCGCTAGTGTGCTGCGCTGTTGCGCTGCTGACACGTGGCGCGCTCTGGTGAGTTGCGCCAATTTCAAAGAGCGATGCTTTATTTTAAAAGCGCATAGCGCAAGTTATTCTTGGAGCTGACACGTGGCGCTCTCTGGTGGCTCGCGCCAATTTCAGATAGCAATGCTCTATCTTAAAAGCGCATAGCGCAAGTTGTTATGGAGCCGACACGTGACGCTCTCTGGTGGCTTACGCCAACCCAAGAGCGCAACAATGCATATTTACAAGTGCAAGGCACTGTTTTAATATCTTGATCCAATTTTGGATTCAAGAAAAGAATCTTTAAGATTCCAGAACCAATGGTTCATAAAAAAAAACAATGCCTTTGATATTATTATTTTTTTTATGGAAGATCTTTGATCTTGTTCTTAGATCAATGATCTTTTTAGAAGAAATTCTTCTTTATTCAGAGGTTTTTTACCTTTTCTTTCTCTGAGCTCTTCAAAATTTTCTTTCTCTGAGCTCTTCAAAATTTTTTACCTTTTCTTGTTCTTAGATCAATGTGTTTTAGACTTAGAGTCTAGGGGACTTTTTATAGTGCCAAATGATTTGTTATGTTGGTTACAGAAATCTTTCTCTGAGTGATTTAGGGATTTTTTCCCCACCGTTGGATCTTTGATCCAAGGGCTTCTGTTTTACAGAAGGCATTTTTATTGTTTTAATAAGATCAGAAAGATCTTTCTGGAATTTTAATTCTATTTTAGTGCTGGCACAGTTGGCGCAAGCGCACCTTCGCTTGACACGTGTCGCGCAGCGCAGAGCGCAGCGCAACTGCGCTGACACGTGTCGCGCAGCGCAGAGCGCAAGTCAACTGGAGCGTTGCTTCTTTAAAATTTGAATTTTATTATCTTTTTAAAACAGAGCCTTGCTCTGATTGGGGGAAACAGAAGCGTTGCTTTATTTCCCGTCTTGGGATTTGAACAGAGCTTTGCTCTGAAAGGGAGATTTTCTCCTTTATTATTATTTATTTATTTATTTACTTATTTATTTGTTTATTTTTTCTTTTTATTGTTATTATTTTATAAGTAGCGGATTTTGAGCCAAAATTTTTGGCGGGAACAATCACGTGAGACGTTATCTTCATATACGCTTGCATGCTATCACGTGAGCCGCTGAGTCTTGGTCTCTCACGTGCCTTCTACGTGAGCCATCAATTTCAGGGTGCTCATGTGCCTTTCACGTAGCGCGCATGTCTTTGAGTGCTCACGTACTGTAACGACTATGTACCCTAGAAACGTAATAAAAACGTTTTATAATTTTTCTTGATGTCAAAACAATTATTGTACTGTTTCTATTGGTAGAAAACACTTTAAAAATATTTTTCCATGATTAAAATAAATTAATATGATTTTTAGGAATTTTTGCGAATTTTTAAGAATTTAAATATTTTTTTTATCGAAGGGAATTTTTTAATAACCGACAAGAAGATCTATTTTAGACAAAATTTGGTTGCAAAAGATATGAAACATCAAAACACATTTTATATAATTTTTCTAGATTTGTAAAATATTTTTTAATATTTTAAAATAATTTTTAGAAGCCAAAAACAATTTTTAAAACAATTTTAAATATTAAAAATAATTTATTTTATTTTCTTGAGCTGGAATTAATCTGGACCGTTAGATTTAAAAATCAACGGTCTAGATTTTGCCGACAGTTTTCATTTAAAAAAAAGATGAAATATATATATATATATATTTTTTTATATTTATATTTATATGCGCTTTTAATCTGGACCGTCGGATCAACGATCAACGGTCATGAATCATCCACACCAACCCCAGTTGCATCCCACGTCAGTTCACATGTGATTTAATGTGGGCCGTCGGATCTGGTCGATCAACGGTCAGATCTGGTCGGCTACTATAGCAGTTGAAAAAAAATAGTTTTTTAATCCCAGAAATCCCTATAAATAGCCATGAGCTTCTAAAATTCACCAAAAAATATCTTTTAGACAAAAAAATTCCAAAAAATTTCCAGAGCTTCCTATTTGAGACCTCTACACTCTGGAACAATCCCTAAAGGCAGAAAATTTCTTGGATTAATGATACACCGTTTCTCATACAACCCAACGCTCACCGACTTTTATTTTTCTAGATCATTTCAGGTAAGATCTCTCAACACTTGACCCCCTGTTATCTTTATAATGAAAATATAAATCTGTGAAAAAAATTCCAAAATCTAATTATGTTGTTTGAACTGTATTATCTAATTTACGAGTTTTGACGATTAAAAACGATATTAAACCATAATAATATAATGAACTTTTAGCAGTTATCCTTCACGATAAAATCACAGGGTAACGGACAACCCCGGATTCATGCTTGGACATATGGAACTAAGTCTTAAAATAACTATCATGACCGGGACAACTTTTGCAGGAATAAATGTAATTATTCTACAGTGATAAATAAAGATTATCGATAATTAGTTTCTTAATATTAAAACATGGAAAAATTATAGTAAATTTTTATATATTGGTAAAATTAATGATAAACCTGTAAAATCATATTTTTCTTCTAATTTGGGTATTTCACAACAAATACCATGCTATGTAACTTTTATTGCACTTTTACGTTTAAATACCATAAACTTTACATACGATATCTTTTATCATATTTGCTTATATTACCTTTAGAAAACTCACGAGGTAATGACCTACCTCCTCATAACACTCATATGTAACATAGCACGATGATATTTTAGGAACATAGATTTGGGAAAATACGAGTTTACACATAACTACCTCCGACTTATAAAAACCTTTTTCTACAAGATATGTATTTTTAACAAATCTTTGCAATGCGCCGCTACAACCCATTTCAGGGAACCCATTCGGGATGGTGCGGATTATCGCACATTCTCGGGTTTAGTAGTGAGAGATGCAGACCTCCGCAAGGAGCATACGGTTTCGAAAGATTTAAAACTACATTTTTCTTTAGAAAATGTGATTTCTTTTATAAATAAAACTTATATTTTTAATAAATAAATATATATGTAATTAATATCAAAATATCTATTTTTAACATCTATAATATTCCACATTTTCAAAATTCAAGAAAACATTCCATTTACAAGAAAATTCCATACAATTCCAATATTACAAAAAAATACCTTATACTATGAAAATAGGTTCTACTCACTAGAAATTTCATATTCTATAAAATATACATTTATGAAAACCCTAAAGACGATAATTAATTACTTGAGGTGTATTTTGAAATTATGCCAAAACTATTTTTACATAAACCCCCCTCAAGTTATACTAAATTACAATAAGGACCATGGTAAACATAGGTTTAAGCGGAACCAGTCTCTTGAGCCTCAGGGAGTCGGAGATATAGGTACTTTCCTATTTAAGGTAGACAATATAACAAACGGTATTATTAATACGGTAATTGTCTTGGAAAAAGACACAAATCCTGCCGTTTATGTGCAGCAGTTACCGATGACATCAAAACTAATTCAGGACTTCAAATTCTTTTCTAAGTATCTGACTCAGACTGAGTCTCAATATAATCAAACTGACTTGAATATGATTCAAGTATATATATTACAACTCAATATTCAACATGAATCCATGAATCCATATATTCAATCTATTCAATCTATACAACTTGACTGAACCGAACCATGGATATACTCCATCTACATGTTCATCCATTATATCCGTTCTATTACTGATATCATAGTTTCGGCAAGGCATCCATGTATATACAATATACAATACAAACGATACAAACAATACAATCAAGACATCGCGAGATTTATAAAGGGTAGATTGGTACGGAATGTGTTAGAAGTGGCACGGGACTGTAACCATAACACACCTAACCTGAATTCAATTGCTGTTGTACCGTGGCTGAACGGTTCCTTGTGCTCCGTATACCTTAGTCTCTGGAAAAGTGGGACTCCTCTCGTATACACTGGCATTCTTCTGTACCAAACTACAAACAACAGCGTTAACACTAAATACAACACTATAACAATATACTCTCTATTCTGTCTATTCCATTCCTGTCTATTTACGAGACTTACCGAGCGATTTGTTCACTGACGACATTCTCTTTCTTCTTCTTTGGAATGTCGTCAGGTGATCCGGACTCACTGGAGATCGAGCCCACCAGAGAGGATTTGGACCAGCTAGCTTTCGACCCAGAGCTTTAGATTCCTTGTACACATTTACATTCTGTATTTTCCATTTTTGTTATGCTACTGTTTAGGCATAGCTTCCATTCTATGTATTTACTTTTTCATGTACTGTAAAAGAATGTTAATGAATAAAGTTGCTGATATATTTTGTCTCTTGTGCATTTTACTTATATCGCTTAGATACGCTTAGCGTGTTTACTTCAGAGTAAATACGTAGCGGCCTCGTCGCGTCCCCTTCCTCGTACACCGGGAAGCGGGGCGTGACACGTACTATCACGTGAGATGCTAAGTTTTGGCTGCTCACGTGCTATCACGTGAGATGCTGGCTTCTTAAGTGCTCACGTGATGCGCATATCTTCCTTAGAAATTAAATCTCTGTTCATCATTTTAAAAAAGTTTAACTTCTGTTGATGGTATTTTGACTATTAACGATCGCCAAGATCAATATTTTGATGATTTGGGATCATATTCTTTAAGAACTAAGTTCTTAATTATGAAGGAACTAATTTCTTAGAGTATAAACTTTGTCTTTTTCATGTTTTTCTTTCATCATCGTTCTTCTCTAGATCTTTGATTCTCAAGAACAAGACCTTCCCTATGAGAATTAAATTCTCTTTTTGTGAGATTTATCTTGTGGATCTCAGATCCAGAGGAAGAACTTAGTTCTTTTGAAGGGTTAAACCCTTATATATGATATGCTGGACAAAGGAGAGATATTTTTATCTCTGTATTTTCTCTACCTAGGGTTTGAGCAGGAAGGAAGATCTTTTTCGAAGAGAATTAAATTCTCTATTGCCGAAGCTTATGGGTAGGACTGTTGTATTTTTACAAAAACTTATGGGGAGTTTTTTCTCTCATGACCCAGGAAAAGTTCGAACGACCTTCAACAAAAGGGTACCTATACCCGAAACCGACATAGGTGTTAATCTTCTCTCTCTTATTTATAGAAGAAAAGAAAAATCAAGTTGTTTGAGAAAATTTATCATTGAGAGATCTTGGTTGATTTTATAATCAATCGGAGATGTTTAAATCACCGTTGGATCTTTAATCCAACGGCTCTCTATTTAATAGAGAATACATTTCTTGTTTATTTAACAAGATTAGGAAAATAGTTTCCTAACATAGAATTTAATTTTATCATATGAATATCTTGTTTGTTTAACAAAATTAGGAAATATTTTCTTAACATAGAATTTAATTATATCATATGAATATCTTGTTTGTTTAACAAGATTAGTAAAATATTTTCGTAACATAGAATTTAATTCTATCATATGATTTAATTGGTGGTTGTTTTATCACCATTGGATTTTAAATCCAAAGATTCTCTGTTAGAGAAAAATATTTCCATATTAAAAAGATCAGGAAAAATATTTCCCAAATAGAATTTAATTCTATCACATAGAATTTAATTCTATTAGAAGCCAACGTTTTAAATTGGGGCACTCACATGCTATCACGTGAGCGCTGCCATATACATATATGGCAGCGGCGCTCACGTGTTTTGTATGTGAACGTTGCCACAAGAATGTGGCACGAGAACTCATGTGTTTAACACATGGGTGCTCATGTGTTTAATACGTGAGGGCTATCATAGGATTTAATCCTATCTGAAGCCGGCACTCACGTGCTTAACATATGAGGGCTATTATAGGATTTAATCCTAACTGCAGCAGGTGCCTGCATGTTTTGCACGTAAGTGCTCACGTGTTTAAGACGTAAGGGTTATCATAGGGTTTAATCCTATCTAAAGCCGGTGCTCACATGTTTTGCATGTAAGCACTCATGTGGATATCACGTGAGCGGCTATCATAAGATTTAATCCTATCTGAATCCGTCACTCACATGCTTTGCATGTGAGCGCTCACGTAGATATCACGTGGGGGCTACCATAGGATTTAATCCTATTTGAAGCCGGTGCTCACATGCTTTGCATATGAGCGCTCAAGTGGATATCACGTGATTGCTTTTTTTCATCTTTTCTTTTCTTCTTTTTTTTTATAAAGGAACATGGTCGATTTCGTGTATAAAATTTTGAACTCTAGGGTCCTTTATATAGGGTATGAGATTTATTGGGCAAGTAGAGAAAATCTATCATTTAGTTTTCTCTAATTGATTTTAAGATCAGCCTGGATGCTTAAGCATCATTGGATTTTAGATCCAAGGGTTATCTGTTAACACAATTAATATTTTTTTTGCTTAAGTAAAATATTCGATTAATTTTCTTGTTTAGAAAAATATGAGAAGAGCGAATATTATTAATATCAGCCAGGGTGCTTAAGTACCGATGGATTATAGATCCAAGGGCCCTTATTAACAAGGTTTATATTTTTATTTATTTAGAAAAATTTAAAAGATTTTATCTCTTGTTAACAAAATTATCTTTCTGTTTAGAAAGATAGAGAATATTTTAAATAGCTTAAGCTATATAATTTAAATCTTTTGTTTGGAGATCTTCTGGTTAAACAGATTTATTCTTTCTGTTTAAGAAAGATAGGAAAATTATTTTTCCAAATATACCTTAAGCTATAATGAAGCGAGAGCTTCAAAGTATTGGCGCATTTATGCTAGTGTCAAAAGACATTGGAGCATGCTTTAGGCAGCACCATTGATCCTCTAGCGCATGGACTTAAGCCATTTTGGCCAATTAATTTGGTAGGAACAATCTTTGGCGCTGGGCATTAAATAGCGCCAGAGAACTTATGTTCTGTATGAAATATTTTGGTGGGAACAAATGCAAGCTTTGAGCCAAAAAAAAAATTTTGGCGGAAAAAAACGCCCCTGCTGCTTTGCCCACGTAAGTATGTACGTGGGTTAAGTAGTGCAATGTAATGCATCACCATAGATTTGATGGCTTAGGAAACATGTTTGGATCCCTATCACCCAAGGCTTTTTCATCTTCATGAGCCGTAAGGATCTCACGAAGGTATTTCTTCCAACGAGTCGAGTGAATCTCGTAGGTGTATGGGGGTTGTGAGGATCCTTAAGTGTCATTTTCCTTTGTAAGTCGTAAGGAACCTATAAGAGAGTTTTCTTCTTACGAGTCGAGAGGACACACAAGTGTCTTCCTCTCCTTGCTGTTGTGCTGGAATGGCTTAGCTTAGTTTATTTACTCGTTCCGGAGTGTTCAGTTTACCCTTCCCTCAGGCATATGGATAAACGCATCCTAACATTAAACATACATAACCCTTTTTAACATAGAAGTCTGTTAGGTTTGTGGTGCTGGGTTTGGTCCATCGCACCGTTACGTCAGCCGATTTCTTCTCGATCGACGTGCACTCGGATCGCTAGTTTGAGTAGCCGCGTACTTGCTGTATCGCCCAACCTTTCCGATGCAGAATACAATGTCTTAAGTAATCTTTTTAGGCTGGAGCATCCATGTTGCCATCGGAGGATTCAGCATTAGGCGTCACCATGGCGCTTTACCTTGAGGTCAGACTCCATTCTTCGAGTCCCAGGAAAGTCAGAGCTGCACTTGTCTAAGATGGGATATATCCAATGGTCTTTAGGCGTGTGCATGCTGCCATCGAGATCTGGAGCTAGGAATATGGCATTACTTCGCTTCATTTTGATCCTTGGGTCCTTGCTGACGCCGCATTCGCACTCTATTGGAGTGAATCGGACGTCCATGTAGTCTTTGTGCTATATTAGTGCCATCAAGACTTAGTTCTTCATTTGATGGAGCATGGGGCGACACATCGCTCCTTTTCATTTGTTTGTGCCTATGAATTGTCTACAAAAGTCGATATTTGAACTACCTGCAGGGCAATTTTTTTTAATTTTTTTTATTGTTTTTATTCTTCGCGATGCTCTATCCTTTCAGCTTTTCTTATCGCGAAAGTCGTGATTGCCCAATCATTTTGGCTATTTATTCACGGTGCCCAATCATTTTGGCTATTTTATATATATTTACTCGCTTATCTTTATTTCAAGTTGCCCAATCATTGCGACTATTTTATTTTTATTTTTATCATTTTTTATATTTCCCAGTTTAACCACTTAGGGGTCAAGAGATCAGGACTTGGGATTTTGGGTGTCATTTGGCATCAATATCGCTAACACTGAAGTGCAATGCCAGGAGCGACTCATCATTTATCATTGCCTATTTCAAAAAAAGGTGGCTTAGAAAACGGGTTTAGATCTCCGTAAGCTAAGGCTTTTGAATTTCTATAAGCCGTGAAGGTTTCATAGAAGTATATTCTCCTTACGAGTCGAGAGGATCTCATAAGTGTGGTTTCTCCCTAGGAATCGTATAAATTCCTAATTGTATTGCTCCTTTGTGAGTCGTAGGGATTTCACGCAGGTATTTTCTCTACAAAGTCGAGAGGATTTTGCAAGTGTATTTTTCTTTCTTTTCACGAGTCTGTGCCCTTTCAGGTTTTCACAAGCTCGCCAGCATTCCTATTGTTTTTACTCACGGAGCCCTTTCGGGTTTTCATCCGTGCCCATTTTGCTTATAGACGTACCTCTTTTTTGCGGGGTATGTGGGTATGTTTCCTTCTCACTGGTATCTCGGCAAATGGAGAAGGTCCCGAGCGCAACTTCGTCGGAAGTAGTCCAACATTGTTTGCCGGAGGGACTTGGTTGAGATATAGATCATTAATGCTTGTAGATTGTATACGGTGATCAATATGGAGATCTGCCGTAGGGCATAACATCTTTTGGAGGACTACATCATTGGTGAAGCTTCATAGCCGGTGGGACTTCAGTTTCAATCTTCGCCGATGGGACTTCAGGTGCAACGTGGATCTCAAGGATCCCATAGGGAAACATATATTTGGGAGAACATGGTGGCGATACATATCGCTCATACCCATGGATTGTATACGGTAGTAAATATGGAGACAAACCATAGGGCAAGATGCTAGTTTAAGGACATACCGGTTCATGGGAGACATGGAGAACATATATGGGATATAGATCATTTATGCCCATAGATTGCATACGGCCGGTTATATGATCCATGCCATAGGGCAACATGCTAGTTTAGGAACATCACAATCCATGGAAGACATGGAGAACATATGTGGTACATAGATCGTTTGTGCCCGTGGATTGTATACGGCTGGTTATATGATCCATACCGTAGGGCAACATGCTGGTTTAGGGACATCATGGTCCATGGGAAACATGGGGTACATATTGTTTGTGCATGTAGATTGTAAACGGTTGGTTATATAATCCATACCGTAGGGCAACATGCTAGTTTAGGGATATCACGGTCCATCATCGACATAATGAGGGCGCATATCATCCGGTAGGGCTTTTAGAGTTTTGACTCAAGAAGATAGCGAGTGGACACAAGTGTCGTCATTTATCATTGACCCAAGCCATGACTCTTTAAGCGTAGTACTTCTTAAGGAATCGGCTGTTTATTGGCCGAAATGGCTTTCTCCATGCATATCCATGAGTAGATAAGCTCCACCTTGGTAGACCTTATGTATGATGTACGGGCCTTCATAATTCGGCTCGAATTTTCCCACGTTTAGCACGATTGGGGATCATCGGTCTTTTGAGAACCAGTACGAGTTTGCCTTGGCGGAATGTCCTCGGTCTGGTTAGTCTTTCATATGCCTGAGTCATCCTTTCCCAATGAGCTTCCAAAGTTTATTGAGCTACGAGACGGGTCTCGTCAAGAACATCGAGTTCTTCGAGCCGAAGATGAGTATTCTTTTCATCTGTAAGCTCACATTGAACTGCCATCTGTAGTAAGGGGAGCTCTATCTCCAACGGGAACATTGCTTCGGCACCAAACACCAAGGCACCAAGGCATAAGGTGTTGTCTTCGTGGCTGTCTTGAACGTCGTTCAGTATGTCCAAAGAGTTTCAAGCAGCTTCTCGTACCAATTCTTTTTATTCTTGAACACCATCTTCTTTATGACCTTGGTTAGCGACTTGTTGAAAGCTTCGGTTAAACCATTAGCTCGGGGATTATAGACTAAGGAATATCTCTAATTTATCTTATGTTGCTGAGAGAAGCGGTTTATCTTGTAGCTTGTGTACGCGGGTCCGTTATCCGAGATTATCCATCACGAAGTTTCGAACCGGTAGATAATATGAGATTTGAATAAATGGAGGATATTCTTCATCTTTACTTCCCTTAGCGGTATCGTTTCTGCCCACTTGGAGAAATAATCGGTTGTTGCCAATATAAAACGGTATCCTTTAGATGGCACTGGTTCGATAGGGCCTACTATATCGGTTCCCAATATTTTGAACGACCAACTGGCTACAGTAGGATGCAACGGGTTGGGATGCTGGTGTATGAAGTCCCCATGTATTTGGTATGAGTGACATCGTTTTTCATATTCGATGCAATCTTAAATCATCGTGGGCCAGTAATAATCTATTTTTTTGATCTTCAGCTTCATCTTTGGACCGGCTTGATGGGATCCACAAAATCCGTCGTGAATTATTTTCAGGTCCCTGGAATTTTAGAAAATTTGTTTCTGCCCCTTTTCAGTTTTAAATCACATGACTCTACATCGGGATCTGGAAAATTATTTTCAGGTCCCTGGAAAATTATTAAATGGTTTCAGACTCTTTTATCAACAGTTTCTGGAAAATTATTTTTAGGTCCTTGAAATATATATATAGATATTGGGTTTCATAACATTTTATTAATATGTTTAAATGTTATAGAGTCTCCTGGATAATTATTAAACTGTTTTAAGACCTTTATTATGTGAATAAAGTCTTAGATACTTATATGAAAGCCCCTATAATTTTCTGAAATTACACGTGAGTCAATTTATATGATATAAATTAGATTTATATGTGGTTTTTTAATGAAAAATGTGAACTAATTTTGTAATTAGTTTGGTATGATACTTTATATGATATTACATCGGTTTCATAAAATTCATATTTGATAAATTGTGTTTATGAAACTCCATAAATTGTTATGGATTATTATATAGATTGTCATATGTTTAATTACGAATTAAAATGATGACGTCATAATAATAATTAAAATTGTATTATCAAATTTATGAATTAAATGTTCTCTCAATTAATTTTGCAATAATTGTACACAAGTGTAGATAGATTTATAATTTATGAAATTTAAATTTAAAGGCTTTCCATCTTAGGAATGTATTTAAGACAGATATTTTAATTTATTCGAAACCGGACAGGATATGATTTGTTAAAGTACTTACCTTACATATATCTTGCATAAAAATGCTAGATTCATCATGTTTAATAGGACCGCTTGGCTACAATAGGAATTGCAACCTGTTGGGTTACGATAGCGTCCTGGCCATCTGCCGTGCCCGATGCGGAACAAAAACCGGCGTTTAAAAAAATTTGGCGCTAACGAATCCGTCAAGATCAAACCATAAACCTTTACTAGCAATCTACAAAGTGCTAAACTATAGTGATAAAATGTTATACCGAATGATCCATATCCTTCGGTCTTCTACCATCTTCATAAACTCCTTGAGGCGTCCTGGATCGAGCTTGGCCTCCGGTCTTCCTCCGTCGAAGATGATCCTCCCGAGGGAGATGATGCAGGCTTCAGCTTCGCCTAGCGAAGCAACCGACTCTCCAAAGTTGCTACCAATGGAGAGTGGGATGTGTAGGAATATCTCACTATCCTTTTCTCTCATGTGTCATGCTCAAGTGAGCAATCAAAGAAGAAGATGGAGGAGGTGAGGAAAGCCATGGGCATGAGCAACTCAAGAAATGGCTAAGTCTCCAAAGAGTATGAATGAATGTGAGTGTGTGTGCAGTATGTGGAAGGAATGGCTAAGTCTTTTGAACTATGGAAAAAACATCTCATCTCATTTAGCAATAAACAAATAAGTGCCATACCTCTCTACATACTTCAACCATGCTCATGCTACCTCACCTCTCCACCTCATTTCCAAAATGATTTTCTAAAAAGAAAAATCATATAATGAGGTGTCCACCTTCTAGAAGATATTCCGTATAAATACGGAATACAACCCAGTATATGTATCGAAATACATATACACGAATTCGTATAAAAATACGAATAGCCAAGAGAGAAAATGAATATTGAACAATAATAGTAGAATATATATATAAATATATATATATATATATATATATATATAAATTATTAAATCAAAACTTGATTTAATAATCAGGCTCAATCCTAAGCCGCTAGTATTATCAACCGTCCGATAAAAGTCTGTGTAGCCTGTACACATATTTAATCAGACACCTGTATGTACCAACATACGTCATCTACATCATATCGCATGAACCGTGACAACCCTCTGTGTGGGACTCTAAAGACTCGTCAATACGCTGGCAGTGGGTTTAACCACAAGCACCTCAGCGGCACTAGCTGTACGTAACGGCTACCCAGGTATTGAGCAAAAAGAAGGCCAACGAGCAAACTCATCCGAACCCCTACTGAGCCTGTGCGTGACAATCTCCGTACAGTCTGGTCTGTTCGTCTAAGAATATCGTATATCAATTCTAGGGGGTGGATAAAGTCAAACCCCTAATAACGCGATATTTCGTGTCGGTATGAATCCCATCACCAACTGAGAAACTACTGATCCAATCAGTAATTCTCGTCTATCTTGGCCAAGGATTTCTGGTGATGGCCACCCGTGCACCGTGCGACATTAACCCCCAATACCGGGAGAGTCGAATCCCCGACGATCCGCTCACTACCTCCATGTGGCTCGGGACTGTACCCAACTAAAACATGTTTGCATGACTCCTTTGAGCCGTGGTAGGGTAGTAATCAATGCACAGTGGGAACTCACACGAGACAAATGACGATCTCAGGTCGACAGACTAACCTGTACACATGCCACACGGGAACTGCTATCTGACAATAGGTATAATACTAACTAGCATATTCCCAGCGAGTCCGTCCAGTATATTCATAACCCAATGAGCACCGGTATACTATCTTAGGTGACTGACTGACACCAATGGCTTATGAGACCGGCCACTACCCCTCGTCAGGGTCTCGATAAGTATACACTAGTCTACTCCGGAGTATCGATACCCAGTCTCGACACTCTCTCGACTAGGGACATTTAAGGATGTGCTTATAGACCACCCAACTCCCACATATATGATCGCCATCATAATGCTGGCAGTCAAGCAAGAATCCTATGGGTTTATCAACATGTAATAGTGATATGTAATACCACATAATGCATGTACATGATGATAAAGACAAACCAGATAGCATACTATCATCTCGAGTAAGACTGTTGATTGATCTTTCTTGACGTGTTAAGTAAAATGTTTCACAACCAAAGAAATTTATACCGCAATCAATTAACGGTGTTGCTTGTAGCGATCGTTAGTGAGCACGGATCGTCCACTGAGATGCGATGATTTGTTCGATCTTGTTTTAGTTGAGTCGAAAAGAAAAAATAAAAGAAAATGATTCAAGATTAATGAGATTTAATTTCAAGAAATATCAAGAAAATAGATCTAGAATCAAGAAGATGTCCAATCAATTTGAATTATCAAGATTATGTAGAATAGCTTGTAGGAATCGATCAAATAGGTAGCAATGATGAATACTAGAATTACGAATCTTATCTATTGATTAATTATAGTTAGATCGATGACGATCAATGAAGATTAGGGATATATTGAAGAAACTAGGGTTTCTCATTCACTATCCCTGGTCTTTTCATTGATTATCATTCAAATCTAGCCTATAGCAAAAATGATCTTCAATCGTTTGATCCCTAATTTAAAACGAGATTATCAAGAATGGTGATCTCGCATCCAAATTAGGTCATCAAAGATTCTTTTTCCTAGAGTTCACAAATCTCATAAGACTTAAGAGTAGTAAAAGGATGCCATCATCATTAGATCTACCGATTCTCTCGAATCCTTTACAAGCGGAGATTTCACTCACACATCATGAAAATTAAAGAATCAAGAATGAAGAATTTCATAATGCAAGAATGTAATGAAAATGAGAATTAACAATTTATCACCTTCATTAAATTTTCTTCAAATTTACACAACTCCTCAATTCGAGGTACAAGATTAAGCTCTCGATCGCTCCTTTGAAGAGGTGAATTTGTCGTCGATCTTTGCGAGACTCGATCGCCGTGAGTCGTGGATCAGATTCGGATCTATTGCTCTTGATGACGACCGGCGTTGAGATGAAGGATCGTTGATTGCTCGCTTGATTTGCTTCTCAATGGATCTTGATTTGATTGGATTTGGATTGGATCTCAAGTTGTGTCACTCAACTTGATTTGAATTGTAATTGTGGCTCAATTCAATTAATGAACCCCTTCAACCTTAGATCTAGATCTCCTTTTATAAAATTCAAATGAATTTTCTCTCCAAAGCTAGGTTGTTAGAGAGAGCCTTCTAGAATGAGGTTGTTACAAGGAGCCTTCTAGTATGAGGTTGTTACAAGGAGCCTTCTAGAATAAGGTTGTTGTGCAGAGTCTTCCAGATGAAGCCACGTGGTAATTAAGCATCTTGACGAAGCAAGGTTGTTGAGAAGAAGATTCTGGAGATTTCTCGTTCTCTGATGCCCTGACTCGGCCGCGGTTCCGCGGCCATTTGAAGAGATCACTATGTTATTTTTCTGGGATGTTCTGATGTAGGATTTTGGGTTTTCTTCTGATGTCTGGAATCTTATAATTCTTTCTTGGTTACTGCCAGATTTCAAGTCTTTGACTTGATGCGTTTTATCGGCACTTTTGCGATTTCGGTTCTTTGACCTGAAGAATTTCCTGCACACAATCTTGATGAAAAGTGTTGAGATATACAATATCAGGCGTGTAGTAATAAACACACAATTTCCCTCCAGAGTATCGATTATATATATAACACGTGGTATTTGGTATTTTCCAGATGAATTTGTAATCCGTGTTATATTTACAATAAATACCCATAGATGATTAGAAAGAGTAAGGAAATTGATGTGTTAAGAATGCAATATTTTCGACTGAACAAATTCCCCCAAACTTAATTTTCATCGTCTCGAGCAAATATATTTTATTCAGGTGAAGGAAAAAAGAAAAAGAGAAAGAAAAAGAAAAAACTAACCAGCACACTTTTGTAGGCAAACACGATTGCACTGAGCCCATGCGACAAGCCTTTAAACCTCTAGGTGTCCCTAGTAGGAGGAGTGTTGTCTCCTGAGGGTTTTCAGCGGATTGCACCCATAAAATCCTATAATAAAAGGAAGACTGTGAAAGTTACATATAAAGATAAGAATTATAAAAGAAAGACTTTGAAAATCAGATTTTCTAACTACACTAGCTTTTCGGTTGTCATGAGCCCTATCTTAATAGTCATGAAAAGATGTTAGAAATCATACCATCCCTCAATAAAACATCATCTTTATTCTTCATTCCTATCTTTCTTCCAAATACCGATCATATAACCCTACGTGTGTGTAAAGGACATCCCTACACTCGGAGAATTCAATTCAAGCTATCATGCTCTTGTCCATCTACCTCAGTACTTTTTAGTCGGTAAATAGTTTGGATGGAATTGCTCACACATTCTTCATGCGGCTGTTAATACTTCTTGAGTTACTAACCGACCGATTACTCATGTGCTCACATGTTAGGCGTAATTATTAATTTCCTCGTCTTGCAACACTTAAGGCTTATCAGTGACTCCCAAACTAGTTGGTCTAAGGCACTAGGTGATGAAGCACCCTCGCTATATTTTTTATGCTGCCTTGGTGATTACAAAATCAGTGTTCATTTTTCTTCACCATTTTATACTTTTATGATTCATTTATTATTTTCCTCATACTTTGGCTTTTAGACAAGAGCATTTCAAGGTATCCTCTACTATCCCGGGTTTCAATACGTGTGTAAGTGCGTATAGTAGGGTATCAACATTCAAATGTTTGGCTTCCAAAATAGGAACTATTTTTCAGACTTATTTTTATCCGCAGATTAGTGACTTCTTTCATCTTACTAACTCTTAGGACAACAGCTCATAACTACTTATTACTAGTTTCGTTTAAGAAAACATCTAACTTTCTTGGTTTTCTTAAATTTTTCCAATCTTTTGGATGTAATTTTTCACTTTCTAATCTTTCATTATAAAATTAAATATTAAATATTTTTTTTATTTTTTATTTTATATGTTCTGTGCTTATGCAATGTACGATGCAAAGTGATGTGCAAATAAGTACAAACCTCCCCCAAACTTGTTTCGAACAGTGTCCTTACTGTTACCATCTGTTAAATCTCAGAAACATGTAGTCTTGGGAGGAAAATTTATTAGCGGGGACAAGAATAAGTGAACGTGAAAATCCTCTCCCAAACTTATTTTTGGTTCACAATTTTGAGAACAACTTTTATTTTCAAGAGCCAAAAATACAACCCCCCAAATTTGAGTTAAGCTTTTAAAATCATAAGAGGGGGGTAAAGTTATTGGTCAATACCAAGCATTGCAAAGACCGAAAGTCAACACTAACCATTTGAAGAATTTATCAGTGTAGTGCACTGGTTGGTGGAAGAACATGTTGTATAGAACCAAGAGAAAATGGGGAAAAGATAAGTGGTGTAATAGAATGTGTTTGCGTCTCAACTTGGAGAGACACCATAATGATTGTGATGGATTACTCGCACTCTCGTGATTGTCAAGAAGAAGGGGTGAAGGTTCAATTTCTTTGTTTTGGAGATGATTCATCTCAACACCCGTGTCTTTTAAAAATGCGAGTACATCAGCGAAACTTTCATTGATATCCCGAAGAATAATGTCATTGGAAAGAACGGAATGATACTCAGACTCCATGAAAGGTTCAGAATAGGCGTTAGATGTTGACCCGGACAACTCAAAAGAAGGGTCCGCATGTGTATAATACATCTCTGGGTCAAACAACAACATACAAAGGAAGTCTGGATCAGTATCGTGAAGCTGTTCAAGTTTGCTGCGGTCGACATCCATTAATTCGACAGAACATACATGAGCATAGGGTTCGGAGGCTTGACTTCCCAACTTGTAAATGTTAAGCTCAATTGACCTATTCTCGAAGGATAGGGTCATAGAACCGTTTCGACAATTGATTACAGCATTGGAAGTCGCAAGAAAAGGTCGAACTAGAATCACCGGAATTTGGTTCCGTGGGTTCGCTGCAGGTTGTGTATCTAGAACAATAAAGTCCACAGGGAATATAAATTCCCCGACTTTTATTAACACATTCTCTAACATACCCCTTGGTTTGATGATAGATCGATCTGCCATCTGTAAAGTGCATTGCGATGATTTTAATTCTCCGATACCCAATTGCTCATACACAGAATATGGAAGCAAGTCAATACTAGCGCCTAAATCGAGTAAAGCATGATTGATATTTTTACCCCCAATAGAAATAGAGATTGTAGGACAACCAGGGTCCTTACGTTTCTTGGGTAATTGTTGTGTAAAATCTGTGCTTACATTACTCGACATGAAAACTTTTTTCGGCACTTGAGTCTTCCTCTTCCTAGTGCACAAGTTTTTAAGAATTTTCGCATAATACGGAACTTGTTGGATAGCATTTAGGAGAGGGATATTGATGTTAACTTGCTTAAACATGTCCACAATCTTCTCCATTTGTGCATTAGGTTTGTTGGCCCTCAATCTGTTTGGAAATGGAGCTTTATCAATAAGTGAAGTTTGTGGGGGTGGGAAGGATGAAGTGGGTGGAGGGTTCGAGCTTTGGGGAAAATGGAGAATAGGCTAATAAGAAGAAGGTAAACTAGACGAAATAGGGTAAGAAGTAGAAGTGGAAGCCGGGGTTTCAATTGACTCCTCATTATTATCAATCTGTTCACCCACATGATTGTCTAGCACTCTTCCAGATCTCAACGTGGTAATAGCACTCACATCATTATAATGCGAGGATCCAGGATCAGGTAAGGGTTGAGATGGAAGTTTCCCTTTCTCTCTAGCACTCATTGCAGCAGTCAGTTGTGCGATTTGTGCTTCTATCGATTTAATACTCTTACCGTGGGAGACATTATTTTGCATTAACGTTTGGATAGAAGACGTTAAAATATCATTCGTTTGCATGGACTGTGCAATGAACATGTCGAGTGCAGAGGGTGTAGCAGTACCGGCAGAAGAAGGATCAAAGTGTTGGCCGGGTTTTTTGAAAATTTTATGGTTGAAAGGGGTGCTGACTCAGTTGTGGTGGTTGCTGTTGTGGAGGGGTCATTTGAAAGTCATTCTGGTTTGGAACCGTGTTTTGAGTTTGGTGTTGGTTACAAGCAAAATCAGGATGATTCCTCCAACCTTGATTATATGTGGAAGAAGAAAGATCGTTTCTAGGTTGTTGCTGAAATGCAGCATTAATATGACATTGAAACGATACATTCAAAGGACATTCTTCTGTCAAATGTGATGGGTTGGAACAACAACCACACACAGTTTTGGAAAGTGTGTATTGGTTTAGGGAGGCTGAAGAGATTCTGTTTTCTATAGCGTCGAGTTTCTTTTGTATTGCGGCCATTTCGGCTCTTATTATGACGGAAACATCGAGCTGATTGATACCTTCCCTAGACGATGGGTGACTAACACTTTCCCATTGTAAAGTGTTTTGGGCAAGATTTTCCAGGTATTTCCAAGCTTCACCATCATCTTTAGATAGAAATTGACATTGACACATGGTTTCAAGCATCTGTTTTGTCGTGAGATCAATACCCTCATAGAGAATGCGACACAGATCCCATCTAGGGATTCCGTGATGAGGACATTGTATAAGAAGATCCTTGAACAAAGCATTTCCAAAATAGTTCATTGGGAAGTTGGGTAAATTTGAAGATTTCGCTCCGAACACGGCCGGTCTTATGATTGGGATAAAATTTCTTAAGGAATGCTGCAACGAATTCGTCCCATGTTGAAATAGAATGTGCGGGTGTATTATAAAGCCATTTCTCGGCTAAATCGCACAAAGTGAATGTGAGAAGACGTAAACGCAGAGCATCCATAGACAGTTGTGACGTGCCAATCATTGCACATACGTTTTCGAATTTAGAGATAAAAACGTATGCGTCTTCAGATTCAAGACCGTGAAATTTGGGCAACAGTTTGATGAAATGAGGTTTAATTTCGAAATTGTCCCCATTGGCTGGCGGTATAGAAAGACAGGTGAGAAGGGGACCACGTGTAGGGTAGCATCTCTCTTGGAGAGAAATGCACGGAGGATTCTGCGCACCTGCGAGCAGTGGCAGAGTGGTGTTATTGAAAGTTGATGGATATCCGTCCATCGCGGTTGTGGTGGGTGGTGGGAAAGAAGACGAAGAATTACCGACTCTGGGGTCGATAAAAGAAACACGGACAAGACGTGAAATAGAATCCCGTGTCCAGCCTAACATGTGCTAAACAGTTGTAGCACAAGTGACAGCGTTGGTGATAATTAGAGAAGGTTTGGTGTTTGTTTTTGAAATAAGACGGATTTTTGAAAAATCAAATCACAAAAAATGCACAAGCAACCCTAGATCTAATGGTCACCTAGGTCAAGTCACTAGACCGCTCCTAGACTTCCAGAAGACAAACCGCAGGATAAATCCTCTACCGCCTCTTTATCCTTTCTGTGGCCAGGTAAGTAAAAGGTAAGTGGGAGGTTCTCCACTACGTAAGTAGTGGGCCTAACTAAGTAACCACTTGCCTTAGACACACTTGCCTTAGACACCACAAAAGAAACGCGGATAAACAATAGATTACCCACGACCTCCTTCTGTCCTTATTGAGCGCGACGGTCCTTAGAGTCTTGTCTAGATATTTTTTAGTTAATGAGGGTGATGTGGATGCTAGTTTTATGATTTTTGGGGCTTAGGAAGGGTAATGAATTCCCTACCTAATCTGAATTTCGTCTTTGCCCCTTAATTTCCGTATTAAAATATGCAAACAATCAATTTCAAGAAACACAACAGATATTTATTTAGCGGCACTGTTTTTGCAAAGAATCCTGTAAGAAAGTTGTTAGTGAACAATATCAGAGAAGAGAGGAGAGAGCAAAGATTGTACCATAGAAGTTTTAGGCACTGAATCACCTAAACGGCGGCGGAACCGCCGCAAAAACCAGCAAGCTGCTGCGGATCCGCGGTGGAATGGAGGAATTAGGGTTTCAGAATTTTTCTGTTGCTTCCTGTACTCCTCTAGAATCTGTAGATCTTCTCTGAATCTTAATCTCACTGCTAAAATGATTCCAGATTCTCTCGCAAAAATTCAAACACTAATCGTTAAGCACTTGAAGCGATTCTTGAATTAAAATTTGATGGAATAATAATTTTTCAACTCAAATTGCAAAAACGAATAAATTACGCACGCATCCTCAGCAACGACGCCATTTGATTGATCTTTCTTGATGTGTTAAGTAAAATGTTTCACAACCAAAGAAATTTATACCGCAATCAATTAACGGTGTCGCTTGTAGCGATCGTTAGTGAGCACGGATCGTCCACTGAGATGCGAGGATTTGTTCGATCTTGTTTTAGTTGAGTCAAAAAGAAAATATAAAAGAAAATGATTCAAGATTAATGAGATTTAATTTCAAGAAATATCAAGAAAATAGATCTAGAATCAAGAAGATGTCCAATCAATTTGAATTATCAAGATTATGTAGAATAGCTCGTAGGAATCGATCAAATTGGTAGCAATGATGAATACTAGAATTATGAATCTTATCTATTGATGAATTGTAGCTAGATCGATGACGATCAATGAAGATTAGGGATCTATTGAAGAAACTAGGGTTTCTCCTTCACTATCCCTTGTCTTTTCATTGATTATCATTCAAATCTAGCCTCTAGCAAAGAGGATCTTCAATCGTTTGATCCCTAATTTGCAACGAGATTATCAAGAATGGTGATCTCACATCCAAATTAGGTCATCAAAGATTCTTTTTCTTAGAGTTCACAAATCTCATAAGACTTAAGAGTAGTAAAAGGATTTCATCATCATTAGATCTATCGATTCTCTCGAATCCTTTACAAGCGGAGATTTCATTTACACATCATGAAAATTAAAGAATCAAGAATGAAGAATTTCATAATGCACGAATGTAATGAAAATGAGAATTAACAATTTATCATCTTCATTAAATCTTCTTCAAATTTACACAACTCCTCAATTCGAGGTACAAGATTAAGCTCTCGATCGCTCCTTTGAAGAGGTGAATTTGTCGTCGATCTTTGCGAGGCTCGATCGCTGTGAGTCGTGAATCGGATGCGGATCTCTTGCTCTTGATGACGACCGGCGTTGCGATGAAGGATCGTTGATTGCTCGCTTGATTTGCTTCTCAATAGATCTTGATTTGATTGGATTTGGATTGGATCTCAAGTTGTGTCACTCAACTTCATTTGAATTGTAATTGTGGCTCAATTCAATTAATGAACCCCTTCAACCTTAGATCTAGATCCCCTTTTATAAAATTCAAATGAATCTTCCATCCAAAACTAGATTGTTAGAGAGAGCCTTCTAGAATGAGGTTGTTACAAGGAGCCTTCTAGAATAAGGTTGTTATGCAGAGCCTTCCAGAAGAAGCCACGTGGTAATTAAGCGTCTTGAGGAAGCAAGGTTGTTGAGAAGAAGATTCTGGAGATTTCTCGTTCTCTGATGCTCTGACTCGGCCGCGGATCCGCGGCAACTCGGCCAACTCGTCCGCGGTTCCTCGGCCATTTGAAGAGATCACTATGTTATTTTTTTGGGGTGTTCTGATGTAGGCTTTTGGGTTTTCTTCTGATGTCTGGAATCTTATAATTCTTTCTTGGTTGCTGCCAGATTTCAAGTCTTTGTCTTGATGCGTTTTATCAGCACTTTTGTGATTCCGGTTCTTTGACCTGAATAATTTCCTGCACACAATCTTGATGAAAAGTGTTGAGATATACAATATCATGCGTGTAGTAATAAACATATAATTTCCTTCCACAGTATCGATTATATATATAACACGTGGTATTTGGTATTTTCCAGATGAATTTGTAATCTGGTCCAACATACTGCCCCTCAAAAGAGGAAAAATTATAACTCTGATAGCCACTCTATCATCCAGGTCACCTTGGAAGCCAGAAATGATAACCGCCTCCTGAAGAAGGCTGCCGTTACCATATACCAAGAACGTCCACTTACGTTCATAACTGCTTCCCAACGTTTCTCTAGGATTGGATTAATATATACTTATTGCAGCCAGTACAAAAACAATATCTGCTGTGGTACTTGACATCTCATGATTGACTTAATTGCCTAAACAAGTGATATGCCAATCATACAAATCGCTCTCCTCATCAGTCTAGAAGACATCTCTTTAGAAAGGGTGACTCCATCATCTGCAGGTACACCACCACGCCAGGAGTCGTCTATTCTAAAACACTTTAGAATGTGTCAAGTACCCATATTGGGACACTTCCTAAATCTAGATCTAAAACCACAGATCTAGTTACCAGAGTCCCTGATATTTTATCCAGATCCTGTGTGGAGAAACACCTTGTGACAACCACGGTATAACCGATCATAGTATAGGAAAATCACTTCCTATCAAGAGTATGTCATCCAAATACCAGGACATCACTCCCTACTACCTTCTTACCAGGTCCATCTGTTGTTCTGATGAAGTCAGAATCTATGACTGTCACATCAAAACTAGACGATCTATCTCCTCTATACCTGCTTTAGTTTATAAATAGACATAAGTGTTTACCGCCGAAAGACGCGACCGAGACGTTAGGACGTCTGGCCTGAATTTTGGGGGCAGATGCTATTTGGTTTTATCCTTCCACCTCTCCGAAGATACCAAGTTGATTTATGGCACCGTATAGCGGAGGTTTGGATGAATGTGGCCGTTCTAGCAGACTTTGTCAGATTCCCCCTCGTTGTAAGGGGTTTTTGATTGTGGGGACGCTCTTCCCTGCAGGCGCAAGCCCCTGCAGTTAATTACGTTACTGCGTAGCGATAACCACTTTCTCCTTTTCCAGATGTTCACTTCGTGTCGTGTGTGTTTGTTTTATTTTTGGTTACCCGCGGATTGTATACGGAGACTAATTTATGTTGTCGCCCGTAGGGCGTGGATTAGTCCAAATCCGTATTTTCTTAGATTTGGGTTTGGTTTGATTTAAGGATCGTTAATCTCGTTTGAGATTATGATCAACTTAAATGTTTGTTAAAAATATATTAGTCTAATTTTAGACTAAGATCTACTTAACATGGTTTTAGGATCATTTAGATCCAATGAAAGAACATTTGGGATCTATTATTTTAGTTTAAGGACGTTGCGGTGCACAGATCACCATTTTTGAGGTGAAGGTTTAGTTTAAAGACGTTGCGGTCCGCAGTAGTTTTAAGGACGTTGCGGTCCGTTATTAGTTTAAAGACGTTGCGGTCCATTGGGGTGTATCCATTGGTTTGGAAATGCACCAAAGAGTTGTTGGTTGTCGGGACCCGCCACCTCCCTGAAGATGTTGAAGAATTGCAACGACATGTATCAGAGGTGTGGAGAGATGTACCCTTGAACCAATGTCCGGACTGAGGGGGATGGGATAAACATCATTTTAGACGCCATCTGTCAGGAACTCATTAGCTTTCTTTGGGACTGAGATCGGTTTGGGGGACCCTGAGCATGAAGGGCTCAATTGATTGGCCTCGGAAGATTTGGTCTAAGGTTGGCTAATGTTGGCCTCTCATAGTGTTAAATACCAGTAAATGCTCAGCGCTCACGTGCTCCCACGTGCGACCTTAAAGCAGTGTTAAACACTAAAATTTGGGACGCTCACGTGTGGCACGTGAGGCGCTTGAAAGTTGGCGCTGCTTCTTTGGCCCCTTTTTTGTTCCTTTTATAAATGCTAAGCCTTATTGGGGGTCACGTGGGATCATGTGAGGCGCCCCCAAAATGGGAACTATCTTGGGTTTATTCCTTTTTTTCCTTTTGAAAGAGCTAAGCACTTTCAGGGGGGCACGTGGGATCACGTAAGTCGTCCTAAAAAGGGTAACTGTATTTGGGTTTATACCCTTTTTCTTTTGGAAGTGCTAAGCACTTATTAGGGAGTCACGTGGGATCACGTGAGGCGCCCAAAAAATGGGAACTGTCTTTGGTTTTATACCCTTTTTCCTTTTTTCTTTTTTTTTGTACAAGTGCTTATTCGGGAGTCACGTGGAGACACGTGACCCGATCTCAGTTGTTCTCTTTTGTTCATCAAGGGTGCTCACGTGGGAGCACGTGATCTGCCATTATCATGTTGGGTGCTAATCTTTTTACGTGCATAGAGATCTTGAGTTTTGAGACTTTCAAGCCCATTGTTTTTATAAGAATTAAATTCTTATATAGGGTTAAACCATAGTTTTATTACAGGAATTAGATTCCTATATGTTCTTGTAAGAATTAAATTTTTTGAACTTAGTTCTTTCCCCTAGGTTTGAATCTACATAACAGAATCTTTCCGATGAGAATTGAATTCTCAACTTGTGGGAGGATCTGCTTCTGCAGATCTCAACCAGAGTAAGAACTAAGTTCTTTTTAGAAGAGTTAAACTCTTGTGGAGGCGAAGAAGAGGTAAGATGTTCTCTGTGTTTTTTTCCTCCTCTTACCTAGGGTTTCTTTTTCTTTTTGAGGAGATCTTTCTTTCTCTAGAGAACTAAATTCTCTTTTCTTTTTAGCTTACCAGGGGGTTTTTCTCTCTGTCTCTTTCAGACTTGAAGTCTTGGGTCCTTTATATAGTGGAGGCAAGTTTGTTGATTTGGTTAAGGAAATCTCTTATTGAGAGATCTTTAATTGATTTGGGGATTTTATCCCCCGTTGGATCTTTGATCCCAGGCCTTTTGTTTTACAGAAGATATTTTCTTGTTTTTAACAAGATTGGGAAAATATTTTCCCATACAGAGCTTATTCTGTAATTTAGTGATTTTTAATCACCATTGGATTTTTAATCCAATTGTGCCATGTTTTACAGAGCGCAATCTTTCTTGTTTGGAAAGATCTAAGGAAATATTTTCCAAATAGGGCTCTGATCACTTTATTTAGAATTTAATTCTATCGGCTCAGATGGCATTAGAAACCTTTACGTGCAGCACATGACTCCACGAAGTTAAGCCCTACAAAGAGCATCACGTGCTGACACATGCGGTTTTCTTTTGGCTAGTTATTTGTTTTTCGGAAGGCGTCTATATACTTTGTATATAGATGCTTGCGTGCTTGCACGTGAGGCTCAGTTTTAGCCTTATTTGTTAAGCGCAATGTCTATATTTGATTCTAAGGCGCATCACGTGTGGGCACGTGATGCTCCATTTAGGGAATTTTCCGATTGCTTTTTATTTATTATTTATTTTTCATAAGGGAACAAATGCCCCTACAGCGTTGTTCTCACGTGATTTGCACGTGAGTGCAACGCTGTCACCTTTACAGCCGTTGGATTGCCTAGGGGAACGGGGAGGTGAATCGCCCTTGTCACGTCTTATAAATGCAAAGGTTTGGTCTTTAGGGAGCCACTGTTTCTTTCATCTTCTTCCTTCTTTGTTTTCTTTGAGAATTTAATTCTCCTCTTCAGAGCTTAGTTCTCTGCCATTGCAATTCCAAAGTTAAACTCTGTTGGAAAAAGAAACCCTTTTTAGGTAAAGATCTTGAACATCAGAAAACCCTTTTTATCAAAAAATTCTGAATTTTATATCCACCATAAGACGTGATCTTTGAATAGTAGACCTTAATGTCATGGGATTTCTGGAATTTAATTCCATCGCATAAAAAGAATTTAATTCCTCACCGAAGAACTTAGCTCTGAAAGATCAAGAGGGCCCTTCGGGAATTTCATTCCTCGGTGTTCTTGAAAATCTTTTCATATGGTTTTACCCTTATTTGCACAAATTTGAATTTGCTGGGTGCCTTAACAGGACTTGTCTTTTGTTTCTTTGTTTTTTTCTTCAAGTGTTGTTTAACTCCAATGTCTGTTTAATGAGAATCCTTTTTGATTCTCACAATGATTGTCTTGTTTCATCATTGGTGAGCCGCCATATTGATTTTGTGGGGTCCATGTGTTTTGTAAGCAGTGGTCCTGCAAAACAGACTTCCTGTCGTTTTCTTTTGTTAATACACACACACACATATATATACATGGGTTTCACTAATGGTCTTTCTTTCCCTTATTTCAGGAATAATGGCTTCTCTTCCCTACTTCTCGTATACTCGCTCGAACGCCGCTTTTCTGCAATCGCCATCGGATGAGGAAGTTATAGCGATGATCAGGGCTCACGACAAAGACCGGACGACTCTGCTCTTATAAGGTGTTTGGTACGGCCATATCATCCGGGGTCGCCGAAGTTTTATTTGCGAAGAGCCAGCGGAACCTCTTCGCTCTATATTGCCAACGGAACGCCTACAGATCGCTTATGCGGTGGAGGCGACTAATTGGACTCCTGCGAATCGGCTTGAGCACTCTACAACTGGGATACCCAACCAGCCCTTGCCGACTATAGAAATTCTAGGGCGTCGCATTTATCAAGGTGAGGCTCAACCTTGGGGGAAAGTTTATAAAGTAGGAGTTACCCTCTGGCACCCAGTGGGGTATCTTATTTAGGCCCGATACATTCTTTCCGCCCACCGTGCAAGGTTGCAGAAGGTTGGGCTGTATCAAGCGGTATATGCATCGCTATTCCATTATCAGGCTCCTCACGTCTGGTGGATCAAAGCCTTCTTTAACCTGTGGAATCTCCCTACCAACACCTTTCTGTTAAGAGGTCATGAGGTATCTGTCTCATTGGAGGAATTCCGTGAGGTCTCCGGACTGCCAATCAGGGGAGAGCATTACGAAGAATTGCTGCCTCCCTATGAATATGTATTCTCCACCATTCCAGCTACGCTTGACGGCCTGACGATCGAAAATGTCGTCCGTCATAAGTACCAGCTGTTGGCATCGCGGGACTGTCGCATCTTTATCATGGATTGAGAGTTGTGGCCAACACTTCAACCCCAGGTACGGATGTCGTGAATTCCTCTCTCCACTACTTCACGTCGTGGATTGAGATGCATGTATTGGGAGCGTCCGCAGCGCATCGGATGACAGATTTTTATGACTCCTATACCTTCCCACGGATCATGAGGCTGGTGGATACTTCTGCTCCCGACCCTACCCAGCTAGGAGCCCTCCGCGTGCTGCTTAATCCATACTCCAACGAGGGTGGGATAGTTTTTGTTGACCGGGTCCTTTCTGCTCCCGCCGGGCCTATTCAGCAGCTGTTTGACTTGTCGAAGGGTGGAGCGTCGTCTTTAAAACCTAAGGAGATCATGCACCTATACTCGATTAGGCCGGATTACCTGGTGTTCCGGCAGAACAACGCGGCTCTTTTTATGTGGTATAATCCGCATCACTTCGCCCAGCAGTTGGGCTATAACCAGGGTGTCCTTTTCGAGGCGTTCTTGGTTGAACCTACTCCATCTATGGAAGTCATGCGTGACATCATCCATCACTTCATGCAGCTGAACACCGGCTCCCGTTTCGTGATCCCCGAAGCCGACTATATTCCAAGGTGTGTGGGGTCCTTCGCGGGTTGGTACCGTCATCAAGTCGGTCCCGTCATCGTCGAGGAGAGGCGGGTACTCTTCGAATGTCGATCGTCGGCTCCGGCCCAAGCTACTGGTGTTCCGTTGCGGCCGTGGACAGTGGTTCGCCCTCCGTTGAGGGATGGTGGCGTGCTCCTTATCCCGAAAGCCACGGAAATAGAATTAACTCCTCGCACTGCTGGAATGCCAGTGCGCACTAGATCTCAAGCGAAGGCCTCTGATGGAGCTTCAGTGACAGTACCCTCAGTGGAGGTGTCATCCACGGTGGTATTTCCAAAAGGGGATACTGGAAGCGAGGTTGGCCAACGTCGCACCAAAGCTCCGAGGGGAAGGAAGCGATCCTCTTCCAGTGTTAGCTCTAGTTCGAAAAGGAGGAAGAAAACAGCTGCCGGCTTGCTTGACCTCCTGCTGGAATCTGAACCTATTGTTCAAGACGAACCCATCTCCATGCAAGAGCCGGATGACGGTTTTATTTATCCTGGTTCGTCAGCTGAGAAAGCTGCGCAATTAGCTGAAGCTTTAAGGCGCTCGCAGGATAAGACCGAAAATGTGCGCATTCTGAAGAAGCCCTACCCCCCGGTTATCTTCTACGAAGACCCCCCTTCACTACGAAGAGTATATATGGGTCCTCTGTGAAGGGAAGATGAAAGAGCCTTCAAGCAGCCCATCTCGGCTGCTTCTGAAGACGAGCTGGCACTGAAGACCGGTGGGAATGAATCTGCATTTGAAGCCCGGCGAGCACATTTCCTCAGGAAGGAACGATGGCTTGAAAAAGCCATACTAGAAGCATCCTGGCGCATCAGTATGTGTGCTTTCCGTATTTTTCTTTTGGCAAATAATTTGTATCGCTTTTTATATCTCCTTATCTTTGCGAAAACTTTGTAGGGACTTCAGCAGCGAAAGAGGATCTGAGCCCAGGTCGTGCCATGACCGCCGCTTCTATAGATGTCACCCATGACGCATCGGCATATGCAGAAGGGGTTACTACGGCTGCCATTCCTGTTGTGGAGCCTCCGGTGGTGGCTCTTGTTCCTACGGTGTCCATTGCTCGAGCGGAGGTGACCCCATTGGCCACGGACCCTATGGATTTTTCTGATGGCGTCTTGGAATTGTAGGAGGGACCGCGAAGGCCACTGTTCTTTCTCCGGAGCCTGAAATGGCGGCTGCTGCTTCGCAACTGGAAGCTGCTATGCCCGCAAATGTCCCCGGTGATGTGCCTGAGGGCGTGGAGGAGGCCGCTGAAGCTGCCATGCCTCCAATTCAAGGCGAGAAGAGCGTCGAAAGTGGCCTCTTACATTTTATTGTTAATGATCTCCTCATTATCTGAACTCTCCTTTCTTTCAGAACTGCAGTGTTCTCCACCGAACACAAAGATGCGACCGCGTAGGTCCGTCTTGCCTGAATTTGAGGGCAGATGCTATTTGGTTTTATCCGTCCACCTCTCCGAAGATGCCAAGTTGATTTATGGCACCATGTATCGGAGGTTTAGATAGATGCGGCCGTTGTAGCAGACTTCATCAGATTCCCCCTTGTTTGAGGGGTTTTTGATTGTGGGGACGCTCTTCCCTGCAGGAGCAAGCCCTTGCAGTTAATTACGCTACCGCATCACGGCAACCACTTTCTCCTTCTCCATATGGTCACTTCGTGTCGTGTGTGTTTGTTTTGTTTTTGTTTGCCCGTAGATTGTATACGGAGACTAATTTATGTGGTCGCCCGTAGGGCATGGATCAGTCCAAATCCGTATTTTCTTAGATTTGGGTTTTGTGTTGGGTTTAAGGATACGTTAGTCTCATTTGAGACTAAGATCAACTTAAACGTTTGTTAAGGATGCGTTAGTCTAATTTTTAGACTAAGATCAACTTAACAGGATCATTTAGATCCAACAAAAAAGCATTTGGACTCTATTGTTTTAGTTTAGGGACTTTGCAGTCCAGTTTAAAGACGTCATAGTCTATAAAGTTTAAGGACATCATAGTCCATGAGTTTAAGGACCCCACAGTCCGTAGTAGTTTAGAGACATCATAGTCTTTAAAGTTTAAGGACATCATAGTCCATGAGTTTAAGGACCCCACAGTCCGTAGTAGTTTAGAGACATTATAGTCTGTAAAGTTTAAGGACATCATAGTTTATGAGTTTAAGGACCCTACAGTCCGTGGAATGTCTGGTTGTCGGGACCCGTCACCTCTCTGAAGACGTTGAAGGATTACAACGACAAATATCAGAGGAGTGAAGAGATGCACCCTTGAACCAATATTGGTTGGGAGATCTGTAGTCCAATTTGGGACTAAGATCAAAGATTTGTGAGCATATGGGCTCAATTAATCTGAGTGAGGGATCGATGGCCAACTTGGGCTCGGCCCATTCAGTTAAAATGTTGAACATTTAACAATGCCGAGCATTGGTTTGGGCTCTGACAATCTTTTTGTCTTTTCTTGAATGCTGAGCACTCATTATAGCTCTAGGGTTTTGTCATTTAAAGAACAATTTATGTTCTCTCAGCGCACATGTGAGGAGCACGTGGCGCGCTTGGCGCTGAGCGCCAGCCAATGAGCGCAGAGCGCTTCTGTTTATGTAGTGCTCACGTGAGGAGCATGTGGTGCGCTTGGCGCTGTTTCCCAGCCAATGAGCGCAGAGCGCTTCTGTTTATGAAGTAGCGCACACGTGAGGAGCACGTGGCGCGCTTGGCGCTGTGCGCCAGAAAATGAGCGCAGTGCGCTTCTTTAGATTTGGAGCGCTGAGGCGCTCCTTTTAGTTGGAGCGCTAAAGCTCTTCTTTATGCAACTTTGATCAGTTCTGCGCTCTGAGAATTAAACTCTCATTTATAAGAGACTTTGTCTCATGGATCTAAGAACAAAGTTCTTATTTTATAGGAGATGTTTCAATTCTTATGTTCTTGGTGAAAGGTTTTGCCTTTATGGATCTGTGATCCTAAGAGAATTGAATTATTCTCCCCCTTTTTATAATGAGATATTATAATCTCTTTTGTGAAAGACGGTTTGTCTTATAGATCTGTGATCTGTCAAAAGAACTAAGTTCTATTCCTGATGAGATTTTTTATCTCTCTGTTTTTACCTTGAAGAAAAGTTTTTCTTCTGCCGAGAGCTTGCTCTTCTCTCTGAAGTTTCTCAAAATTTATTGGGGGGGTCCTCCTTTTTTAGAATTGAAGTCTTGGGGCCTTTATATAGGGAAAGCTAATTTGTTGAATCAGTTGCAGCGATTTTTTCTCTAATTGATTTAGGGATTTCCCCACCGTTGGATCTTTAATCCTAGGGCTTCTGATTTACAGAAGACAATCTTCTTGTTTTTAACAAGATTGGGAAATTTTTCCCCACACATAATTTATTACGTATTTTAGTGATTTTTAATCACCATTGGATCATTGATCCGACGGTGCTCTGATTTACAGAGCAAAATCTTTTTGTTTGGAAAGATTTTGAAGAATGTTTTCTTAACAGAATTTTATTCTGGTAACTTGATGATTTATCATCTTTGTTAGATCTTTGATCCAACGGTGGGGAACATTTAGTTCTAGTGCTAGCGCACTCGTGCTTTGCACGTGAGCGCTGCTTCAGAGCGCTGGCGCTCATAGAGCGAGCGCACCCGTGCTCTGCACGTGAGCGCTGCTTCAGAGCGCTTTTATGAAGTGCTGCTTCATTTCAAATTTTTAAAATTTGAACAGAGGTTTGGTCTGATTTAGGGAAACATGCGGGAATTAGCGGCTTCTATAGTGGACCTATCTCCCAGGAATTCCTTCCAGCGCTTACTTGACATGGCTGCCCTACGGGCGATATCCCCGCAAAGCATCGTCCTTTCTTCCGGGCAAGGTCGGTGTTCTTTGACCCTTTTGCTTTATTATCACTTTTTTTTTTACGATGATGCTAATATGCCCTCTGCAGTTCTGGAAGCTGATGATGAAGTGGAGATCCTGGATGGGCATGGGGATCTTTCAAACCCCCCTTGCATGGTTGTGGGTAAGTAAAGCTTTACCCTTGGTATTGTTTTGTTTATTCCATGTTTTCCAATCTCGCCGACTAGTCATAAACTTTGACAGTTTTGCCAGCTCCGGCTCTGTTAGAATCCCGAATCTCTAACCCACCGGGACCATATGCCCGACGTGCGTCTGAAAGGATGGCGAGAAAAAGCATTCACTCCTTGTCGGCCCTCATTGAAGATCTTCATGCTGGAAGTTCTGTTACGGCCGAAAAATTTGCTGCCGAAGCCAATACTTCTTTGCCCTTCCTTGCTACTTATCATGATGAGACATTGGTGCATGTTTGGGTTAAGTATTGTCGTAGAGTGGAGGCTTGCTTACATAATCTCGAGTGTATACGCCTTCCTTCCGAGCTCTTAACTACCAAGGTGAGCCTACGGGGGTGGATTGAGCGGTGCGCCGCTAATCTTCAGTCTTGCGAAAAGAGGCTCAACCGGAAATTTTTGGAGATGGAGCTAGCTTCAAATGCTTTGGGGGAACTCCAAGTTCATCTCACTACCAAAACCACTCGTGCGTACGAAATTTGGCGAGTGCTTCAAGAAGCTATCATCGAGGTGGTCGCTCTTGATAAAGCCGTCAACTTTACCCGCGAGACAATTGAAGCTCATAAGGTCGCTGAAAGAGAGCTTGAAAGTCGGTTTGCTTCTTATCAGACTGAACAGGCTCAGGCGGGGACTCGTCTTGCAGCTATAATGGAGCTTGATGTCGAGGTCCAGTGGAAGACCGACGAGCTTACGAGCCTACTGCACCGTCCACCGTCTTAAGAATTTTTCATCATTGTGTATTTTTGTATTCATTTATGAATAGGAATATCTTGTATTCATTTTGATTCTTTTATGAAATGTACCTTGTATTCATTTGGATTTTTGAATAAAAGAAATATTTCATTTCATGCTGGCGCTTTCTTTTCTTTGCTGTGTTATTGCCATGTTACTTTAGCAAATGTGGCCCATAGACGGTAGATAACAGTCCATCTTGACCTCCTTGTAGGGTAGTGATGGCTTAGGAAACAGGTTGAGGTTTGCTACCTAAGACTTTTTTTTAATTTATGAGCCGTGAGGGTCTCATAAAGACATTTCTCCCCACGAGTCGAGAGGATCTCGTAAGTGCAATTTCTCCTTACGGGTCGTGAGAACTCCTAAGTTCGTTTTCTCTTGAGAGTCGTAAGGATCTCACAAGAGAGTTTTCTTTTACGGGTTTAAAGGTTTGCGCAAGGACACTGATCTCCCTCAGGGTCGAGACGAATCGAGAGATTATTGGTTGACTTTTTTCCGAGACGGAGCATTGTTCCGGCGAGGAGATCATTGGTTGACTTGTTTTCGAGACGGAGCGTTGTTTCGGCGGGGAGGTCATTGGTTGACTTGTTTCCGAGACGGAGCGTTGTTCCGGCGGGAAGGTCATTGGTTGACTTATTTCCGAGACGGAGCGTTGTTCCGGCGGGCAGGTCAATGGTTGACTTGTTTTCGAGGCGGGGCGTTGTTCCGGTTGGGAGGTCATTGGTTGACTTGTTTCCGCTTTCTGCGGTGTCGGGGTTGACTTGTTCCGCTTTCTGCAGTGTCGAGAAGGAACGCCGTGTCGATCTTCTGGGATGCAGATGTTGCTGTCGAGATCTGACTCTTCTTTTGACAGAGTCTATTGGGAAATATGGTTCCCTTTTCGTTTATGCCCATGGATTGTATACAAGGGTTAGTATGGACTCGCTTGTAGGACAAAGTTTCATTTTTTCATTTTTTTAATTTCCTTCCGTGATGCTCTATTATTTCAGCTTTTTATATCGCGAAAGTCGTGATTGCCCAATCATTTCAGCTATTTTTCGCGGTGTCCAATCATTTCAGCTATTTTTCTTTTTACTCGCTGCTTTTTTATTGCGAGTTGCCCAATCATTTCGGCTATTTTTATATGTATTTTTGGCTCGCTGATTTTGTTGCGAGTATGGACTTGAGAACTGATACCAATCTTAGCATCAGCATCGCTGCGACTGGAATATGGTCAGGAGCGAATCATCATTTGCCTTGAGAGGACTTGGAATTTGTTACCGATTTAGGCATCAGTATCACTACTACTAGAACGTTGCCAGGAGCGAATCATCATTTGCCTTCGCCGCTATCGAACAAAGGTGGCTTAGTAGACAGGGTTAGGGACCTGACGACTAAGGCTTTTGACTTCGTGAGCCGTAAGGGTCTCATAAAGGTATTTCTCCCTACGAGTCGTGAGGATCTCGTAGGTGTAATTTATCATTAGGGGTCATAAGGAATCCTAAGTGCGTTTTCTCTTGAGAGTCGTAAGGATCTCACAAGAGCATTTTCTCCTTGTAAGTCGAGAGGACCTACAAGTGTTGTTCACCAGATAGGGGAATTTCATACCATTGGTGGAACTGGGCGAGGGAACCCTTATTTATGCCCGTGGATTGTATACAAGGGTCAATATTGGCCACCTATAGGGCAAAAGTTTGGGGGATATGATGGCTTAAGAATAGGTTCGGGTCCCTGTATCTTAAGACTTTTGAATCCTGTAAGCCGTGAGGGTCTCATAAGGGGAAATTCTCCTTACAAGTCGTGAGAATCTCGTAAGTGTAATTTCTCCTTAAGGATCGTGAGGATTCCTAAGTGTTTTGCTCTCTTGTGAGTCGTAAGGATCTCACACGGGTATTTTCCACTTACAAGGTCGAAAGGACCCTGCAAGTGCACAAGAATTTTTCTAAGAATTTGCGCCCTTTCGGGTTTTCACAAACTCGCCGGTAGCCCTGCTGTTTTTACTCACGGAGCCCTTTTGGGTTTTCATCTGTGCCCATTACGCTTATGGACGTACCATTTTTTTTGCCTAAGGATGCTACAGTTCGTAGTTGTTTAAGGACGTTACGGTCCATAACTAGTTTCAGGACATTGCGGTCCATTGTTAGTTTAGAGACGTTTCGGTCCGCTGTTAGTTTAGGGACATTTCGGTCTACTGTTAGTTTAGGGACGTTTCTGTCCGTTGTTAGTTTAAAGATATCACGGTCCATAGCTAGTTTAAGGGCATCTCGGTCCATGGCTAGTTTAAGGACGTTGCGGTCTGTGGCTAGTTTAAGGACGTTGCGGTCCGTGGCTAGTTTAAGGACGTTATAGTCCGTTGGGATTTTGAGGCGAGGTTTCGCCGGATACTACCTATAGAGTTTGGGCTCGGAAAGATAGCGAGCGGACATAAGCGTCGTCATCTATCATTGAGCCGGGGCCGTGACTCGTCAGGCGTAGTATTTTTTTAAGAATTGGCCGGAAGGGTCTTTCGCCATGCATATCCATGAGCAAGTAAGCCCCACCTTGGTAGACTTTCTCTATGATGTACGTGCCCTCATAGTTTGGCTCAAATTTCCCCCGTTTGGCACGATTGGGGATCATAGGTCTTTTGACAACTAGCACGAGTTCGCCCTGGCGGAATGTTATCGGCCTAGTTAATCTTTCGTATGAGCGTGTCATCTTTGCTTTGTAAGCCTCCAAATTTTGCTGCGCCATGAGACGAGTTTCGTCGAGGGCGTCGAGCTCCTCAAGCCGAAGATGGGCATTTTCTTCATCCGTCAGCTCATGTCAAACTGCCACTCATAAAGAGGGTAGTTCTATCTCTAAGGGAAGTACCGTTTCTGTGCCGAATACCAACGCGTATGGCGTAGTATTCGTGGCCGTTTTGAACGTGGTCCGATAAGCCCAGAGAGCTTCATGCAGTCTCTCGTGCCAGTCCTTTTTTTTCTGGATACCGTTTTCTTTATGATCTTTGTCAAGGTTTTGTTGAAAGCCTTAGCTAGACCGTTATCTCGGGGATTATAGACCGAAGAGTATCTCCAATCTATATTATTCTGTTGTGCGAAGCAGCTGATTTTGTGACTTCTGTAGGCTGGCCCGTTATCGGAGATAATCCGTCGCGGAGTGCCGAACCGATAGATGACGTGTGTCTTAAAAAAATGGAGGATGTTCTCCGTCTTCACTTCTCTTAGCGGTATGGCTTCTGCCCACTTAGAGAAGTAATCAGTTGTTTCCAATATGAACCGATGTCCTTTGGATGAGGCTGGTTCGATGGGCCCAATTATGTCGGTTCCCCACATTTCGAACGGCCAGCTAGTCACTGTTGGGTGTAGCGGGTTTGGATGCTGGTGGATGAAGTCTCCATGAATTTGGCACGAGTGGCACTGCTTCGCGTAATCGAGGCAGTCCTGAATCATCGTGGGCCAATAGTAGCTCATTCTTTTGATCTTCAGCTTCATCTTTGGCCCGGCTTGATGAGAACTGCAGAGTCCGTCGTGAGTTTCTTGGACGACTCTCCTTGCTTCTTTCGGTCCCAGGCATCTCAGCCACAGAGTGTCGAACGATCTCTTATATAGAGTATCATTGACGAAGGCGAAAGACAGAGCTCCTTTCATGAGCTGATGTCTTGAGGATGTATCTACCGATGTTTGACGGGATTTGAAGTAGTCTATAATGACTTCTCTCCAATCCTTAGTGTCACGCCCCGCTTCCCGGTATACGGCGAAGGGGACGAGACGAGGTCCGCTACGTATTTACTGTGAAGTAAATACGCTAAGCGTATCTAAGCAATATAAAAGTAATCACAAGAGACAAGAGATATAAAAATAAAAACAACTTTATTTATTAACATTCTTTTATACAATGCATGAAAAGGAAATACAACTGAAGTAAAAACGATGCCTAAACAATGGCATAACAAGAAATTAAAGGTATTGAATGGAAATGTACAATGTCTAGAGTTCGGGTTCTTCGAGGAACTGATCCAAGTCTTCACTAGTGGGCTTGATCTCTGCTGTGTCCAGATCACCTGACGACATTCAAAGAAAAAAGAAATAGAATGTCGTCAGCGAACAGGTCGCTCAGTAAGTCCCAAAGTTAAGGGAGAAATAGAAAAGACAGAATAAGAATGTATCTTTTAAAGTTGTATAATATTGTAGAATATTGTGTTAACGCTATTGTTTGTAGCTTGGTACAGAAAGATGCCAGTGTATACGAGAGGGGTCTCTATATGCTAGAGACCAGGGCAAACTGAAAGTACAAGGAACCGTTATGCCACGGTATAACAGCAACAAGATTGATGTTAGGTGTCTTAATCTTACTGTCTCGTGCCACTTTTAACACCTTCCGTACCAATCTACCCCTTAAACCCTGTAGTGTTTTGATTGTATTGTTATATTGTATTGTATAAGTTGTGTAGTTGGATGACTGACCGAAACCATGATATCGGTAACGGATGTAATGGATATAAACTGGAATCATGTAAATGGAAAGTATATCCATGATTTGGTTCAGTCAAGTTGAATAGATTGATAACTGGATTCATGGATTCGTGTGTTCATGTTGAATTATAATATTATAGATTTATAAGGTTCTTGAATCATATTCAAGTCGAATTATGATCAGACTCAAACCCGAGTCAGACAGTAGAGATGTAAATCGAAGTCCTATATTTATTAGGGTCCTTAGGGTAATTTATAAAACTTGGGGGGTTTTTTATGTAAAAATACATTTGTATAGTTTTCAAGATGCACCCCAAGTATTTATTATTCGTCTTTAGAGTTGTAATGAGGGTGGATTTTATATTGTGGCATTTCTAATGAAAATATCCTAGTTTTTATAAATAAAGGTATTTATCTATAATATTGATTTATTTGAAGTTCATGGTATTTTAATGTAAAATTTATTCTTGTGATTTTTAGAAAAAGGTGGAACATTTATATTATAATAAAATAGATATTTAAATGATAAATATACATATATTTATACAAAAATAATTTTAATAAATATTTTATATTCCAAAAATCTCATTTTCTTAAGATGTCGTATTTTAAACCTTTCGAGACCGAATGCTCCTTGCGGAGGTCTAAATCTCGCACTACTAAGCCCGAGGGTGCACGATAAACCGTACTATCCCGAACGGGTTCCCCAAAATGGGTTGTAGCGGCGCTTTGCAAAGATTTATAAATACTAATCCTTTAGAATACAGTTTTATTAAGTAAAAGGTATTTATTTGCAAAAGTCGATTTTTCCGTATTTTAGATTCTAGGGTTTTCTAATTCAACTAGACTATTTCTAAATGGTCTAAACAACAAGTTGTTAGATGTCTCAAATCGCCTCTTCACCGCCAATTGTGGCCATGTAAGTACAAGTGAAGAAAGGAGGGATCCGCTCACGATTCATCGTGAGACGGGCCTTTTAAAATTACCTTTCTCACTTGCCTAGCCTAGACACCACAAAGTCAGGTTTAGATAAACGACCGATGTTCACAACTTATCGTATTTTTCTAATAATAGGTATTTATTTGAAGTGTATCAAAGCTAAAACTTTTAGAAATGGTTTTATTAAGAATATGGTATTTAAATGAAAGTATTGTTTTATTGTATTCTAAGTTTTCAAGGTAGCGTGTTATGTTTGCATATGAGTGTATGAGGAGGTAGGTCATTATCTCGTGATCTACTTTAAGGTATAGTAATATTACGGGGGTTAAATGTGAAAACGAAATATGGTGGTATTTAAGTGGAAAAAATACGATAAATGGAAACGTTATCATTTCATGTGATAAAACTTGTTCAAATTGTTTATTAAATGATTAATAGTCAACATAAAGATGTTTAAGCATGAATGTATTGGTGAGAAGTGAGATTTTATAGAAAACCGAATCGGAAATCGGATTTGTTCCAATTCCGTCGGGTTTTGTAAATTCATATTTTTTTTTATGAAAGAAAAGAAAGATAGAATGGGGACTTACGGGTTTGGACAACACTAGAGAGTGAGAGGGAAGTAGAGGGTTCGCCGGTGCGTCGATTCGTCGCCGAGAGTTCCTAGCGCGATCACCGAAAGTTCGCCGTCGATTTCGTCAGGGTTTCGCCTTTCGCTCATTTTCAAAGTACAAAAGGTTTTCTTGAGATTTTAGGAGAGTGGGCTCAGAATTTTGGGATGAAAGGGTAGGAGGTAGGGGTGTATTTATAGGGTTAGGCTAGGTGTAGGGTTTTTAATTAAAAATGTAAAAATAATAGGAAAATGTAGTAAATAGGTGTTAATGGGCTCTCTGGAGGTGGTCTGAAAAATTAAAGTATACAGTGGAGGTGGGGAGGTGAAAGGGCGCATTTTTTATTCAAGGGACTCGGCGGTCCGGCCGAGTCCGGCAGGCGTTGCCGGCCCGAGTCGGTCGGTCCGCCGGCCGAGTCCGGTGGTCGGGAGGTGGGGGGTCGCCGTGGGTAGCTACTGGTACTTCTAACTTTTGGGGTGTAGTTGGAAATTATGGAGTTATGGTTGTTGGACTGTTGGGCTTCTATAAAATTTAAAACAAAAAAATATTAAAAATAATGTGGGGCAGGGGATTTGAACTCTGGTGGCTTGGTTCAGCAATGCAAGGTATTAGCAATGAGCTACAAGCTCCTTCTTGTAATTATGGTGTTATTTAATTACTTAAAATGACAGCAGCAAGAGTAAATACTCCAAGTATTCATTAAACTTAAAGTAATTTCTTGTATACTAAAAATGGAGTTATTACATTCTTATAACTTGTAATTAAAAACAAAATAATTACTTATATCTTATGCTCAGGCTAAAATACCCCTTTCTGGATTTTGAAAAAAAATTTGTATAGGAAAATTAGGGTTGTTACACTTAGCCTTTTCTTGGTCATCTATTTGTAGGGCTGTTTGCTTGGTCGCTTCCTTTTCTTCATACGACCCCGGAGATATTTCTGCTGGTGCAAGAACCCTACGGCTTTGTACAATGATCCTTACGTCATCGAGGTTTTCGTCAGCCAGTTCTTTAGCGAGTTTGGCTAATGCGTCAACTTTGCTATTTTCTGTACACGGTATGCTTTCTAAGGTGTAGGAAGGGATTTGAGTTAGTAACTGCTGCACTCTTTCGCCATATTTTACCAACTCTGGCTTGCACGTCTGATAGTCACCGTTTACTTGCCTAACGACCAGCTGGGAGTCTCCGTATATGAGGAGGTTTTCGATTCCTATGTCGACAGCGATCTCAAGACCTGCTATCAAAGCCTCATATTCTGCTTCATTGGTTGTCCTCGGCTCTGTTAAGGAAAAGGCAAAGCGCGTTATCCCTCCTTGTGGAGTCACGAAGATGAGGCCTACCCCTAATTTGATTATGGGGGAGCTGTGCTTTCGCTTCTTCATGGAAGATGCCCCATCGAAGTAGAGTTCCCATCGGGTATCACTCTCTCCTCTCTCCGCGTCGATCGTATCAAACGCGTGCTAGTCTGGCAATTCGCAATTTAGGGGTGAATCGGCAGGTATCGGATGCTCAGTGAGGAAGTCGGTTGTAACACCCAGCCCCTTTTTACACCAATATACGTATTTGGTTACTCTTAAAATTTATTCATTTTATTTTACAACCATATTTGTATTATAACTTTCCCAAACCCTACTTCATCTCAAGCCCATTCTTTTAATAACTTAATTTATTTATTTAAAACCCAAATCTTTTCTTCTCTCTTTTCACTATTTTCCTCAGCCCAACAAACTAAAATAAAACCAATAACAATTAGATCCCAAGCAACCCCAGCCCACTTCGTTTATTTAAAATCAAATCCAAACTTTTTCCTCAGCCCATAATCTTTTCCCGAGCCCATGTACAATAAAATGGAAATTCATTTCTTGTTTAAACCATGGCCTGGCCCAGTCCCCCCTCTCCAAGCCTGCTTCACCCTCAACCCGCGCCCGCTTCCTCGACCCGACCCGCCTTCTACACCCCCATCTCCCCCAACGGCTACTTTCCTTTTCCCCCGCTCACGACCCGTTCCTTCGCCGTAACCCACGCCGCCTCCTCCGCCCACGCCCGCGCTCTTGTCGGCCACGCTCGTGCGCCGTTACCCTCGCAATCACCTCCTCATCCCTCCAACTCTCATCACTTCTCCTTCCTCCTCCCCATCGCTCCTAAACCCACAGTCATCCCTCACCTCACCATCCCCAAATCTGTGCCTCGTCGCCGTTGAGCTCACCTCCTGCACGAGCTACCACCGGCGAGCACCTACTCTCCCACTCAAACCCAAGCTCCCTCCTTCAGCCTCAACAGAACCCCCTGCACACCCGAGCTCGAGACGAGCCCTGCACCCATCTCGACCCCCACCTGCCTTTCGCCGGCGAGCCTCCTCTCACCGGGACCGCCTCGTCGACACCCTACGTCGTCGTCATCATCATCGTCGCTACCTATATCCCTCTTTACACTCTCTCTTTCCCTTGCTCTCTCTCTCACTCTCCCTCTGCAATCTCTTTCTCTCTCTCTTGATATCTCTCTCTCTGTTTCTCTCTCCTTCTCACTCTCTCTCTCTGCCTTTCTCAACCTCTCTGTCTCCCTCTCTTTGAATCTCTCTATCCCTCTCTACACTCTCTCTTTCCCCTGCTCTCTCTCTCACTCTCTCTCTGCAATCTCTTTCTCTCTCTCTAACTCTCTCTCTCTCACTGTTTAACTCTCTCTCTCAATATCTCTCTCCCCCCTCTGCAATCCCTCTCTATCGGCCTCGACAGCACCAGCGACCCCCAGCCCAGACACCCCCTCACTGCATCCCTAGCCGTCGCGGTCGAGCCCCGGCATTACGTCGAACACCTACAGAAATCGCCGCTGCTGCTGCCGTGCATCGCCAGAACGTCTCCAGGCAAGTAATTTACTTGCTACATGCTATATACTCAAGTTACAAACTTAAATTACATAGATCATAAAGTTACAATTTCAGATCGATTATGTGCCATACCTGTTCGATGTGTGATCCCAATGAAAATACTTGTCTATTTTGACGGAATTAGATTGTCTGTCTTGGCCCGTATAGTGATAAATACCTTGTACAAATTTCGCTGGAAAATACGACTATTAACGACTAAAACGACTACCCCCAAGTATACCTGTAAAGCTGGAAATTTCTTGTACCTGAAAACCGTTAAAATCACCATAAATTATGTACACACTGGAATGATGCGTTCGAGGTCTTAAATCGAAGCCGACTCGACGAACTATAACCCTATGTAAGTTTCTATTAGTTTCTGTACTTAAACTGTGACAATATTTGGATCGGAGTGCGACTATGGACTGCAGTCCAGAGTGACTCTGTTTACTGTGTGCTGTCCCGTAATGAGCACCACCTTGTTTCCTTAACTCGTAGGTTGCGGAACTCCACAGTTTATTAAATGTGAATCTATTATCTAGACAACACAAGTGGTTTCGTTCTGTTTCGTCATCATTTGTTATTTAATCTGTAATTTAATAGACGGGGACGTATAACAGTCCCAACAGAATCAGAACTGACATATTAGTATTGAACAGTATATATCTACTGACGTACAGACGCGATTGAGAATACGTCTATTGCGTTGAAAACCTTACTAAAAACTCTAGATTTCATTCAACTGTAGCATCGCTAAAATCTGATCCCAACTGGGATTAAAATGCGTTGCGAAACGGACTTCCGATTCTGAAACCGGGTTTCCAGCCGTGCACGCTTAAAAGGAAATGGCCATAACTAATGATCCTGAAACCCGATTGCCGTGAAACCAAATTCGCTGGTTAGATAACCAATCATACTATTTATTCCCCATTTATCATTTCGTTAAACTGTACACGTTTGATTTATGATAAATATTGCAAGTGGTAGATTACCGATTCATAACATCCTAATCATGCTTTACATACTGTTTGCGGATCATATCATACATATGTCACTGCATTGATAACTTAGTGATAATGTGCATTATCCAGTGTTAGGTATTAGTGATGATTGTGGCAAGTACGTTAGTGTTCGTGTATAAGTGAATAAGTGAAAGTGACACGTACTTGTACACAATCAGTGAACCTTATTATTCTATTGCATTGTCGACGTCTGTGGAACGCGTGTACGTGTAACTATAAGTGGTATGGGACACTTATGGAAACTCTTGCATGGGTGTCACAGATAAGACATCAGACTCTGCCATTTATCTTAGGTATTAGTCGGGACATGCTTGATGGAGGTCCTGCCTCCAATTCTCGCGCAGACTTGTCACAGACCGACTGGTATTTAGGGTTATGGTTAGCGTTTGATGTAGACCACAGGGTGTGGGGTAGTTTGAGTGTGAGTTCAACAGAATCTCGGGAGTCCCATGCCGGCTTATATATATATGGAGATATATGGAGATTTACAGGGTACATGATTATTACCGTGAGTTACATGTTGGGCCCGTGGTCCCTTTGCCCTTGGGTTCTACCCTTGGATGGAGGACACTTGCGAGTGGTTGACTTTCACACTTGGACTGACGATAGGCTTAGTGACCTATACAGTGAGACTTAGAGACTGATAGGGATAATGGCATTGATATACATCACTTACTGTGTTGACATACCTGGCATATTCTTTTACTGCTATACTGTTCACCTGCTCTATTAGACACTTCTTCGATTACTGCATGTTCATACCCATACCGTCTTTGATTTACTGTTATATATATCTATTATCACTGGTAGAGTTGTCAATTGGATTTATATATTATTTTGCTATTGTGTCACTCTGACGACCTGAGTATGCATGCTCAGTGTGAGGAGATGATTTAGCTGGGACCAGGACCAGACGCACATCACGGACATTTTGATTAGCTATCCAGAGTTATACCCTTTTGTTTCCCATCAGGTCAGTCCTTTATATCATTTTGTTTCAGTTACTGCATTTTCCGTTACCTGCGTATTATTTACTGATTACCAAGTAAAGTTAGAAGCCGAAGTGTGACTACGGCAGGATATTTCCTTGACCGTAGGAGCATGGCTGGCCTTATCAACCCCTTGTATTCCGTATTTTGGGAAGCGGGGCGTGACATTGGTGATGGCCTGGCCTTTCACTGCCTTGAGAGGTCGGTATGTTATCGAGAATTCCATTAAGTGTAGGGCCCATTTAGCGAGCCGTCCCATTAGTATGGCTCTTGACAAAAAATATTTGAGAGGATCCACTTTTGATATGAGATGGACCTCATGCGCCAAAGCATAATACCGAAGCTTCGTTATCACGAAGATTAACGCCACGCAGTGTTTTTCGATAGGGGAGTAGTTGTTTTCTGCCCCCAGGAGAACTCGAATCAAATAGTAGAGGGCTCTATCTTTCCCTTGGTCGTTCTCCTGTGCCCATAGCGCGCTTAAAAAACCTTCAAGGGCTGTTGTGTACAGGATGAGGGGCTTTCCTTTGACTGGAGCGGTCAGTACCGGCGGGTTCTGCAGATATTGCTTGATTTCGTCCAGTGCACTTTGGCATTTATGATCCCAAACGAACGGGGTTCCCTTCTTCATCAGGTGACTGTAGGGACGGCATTTTCCGGAAAGCTTAGCTATGAACCGTCGGATATATGCGAGCTTTCCATGTAGAGACTGCAATTGTTTTAAAGTTCTTGGAGTGGGCATTTCCATAATCGCCTTGATCTTCGATGGATCTATTTCGATGCCCCGATGCCGTATGATGAACCCTATAAATTTGCCTGAGGAGACTCCAAATGCGCATTTCAGAGGGTTCATCTTCAGGTTATACTTACGAAGACGTTGGAACACTGTTTTCAAATGCTCCCAGTGTTCCTCATACGATTTGCTTTTTACTACGAGGTCATCGATATAGCTTTCGACGATTTCATGTATGAGGTCATCGAAAATCTTTGTCATGGCCCTCTGATAGGTAGCGCCGGCGTTATTCAGATCGAAAGGCATCACTTTGTAGCAGAATATGCCCAGAGAAGTCCGGAAAGCGGTATGCTTCTGGTCTTCAGGATGCATCTTTATTTTATTGTAACCTGATGATCCATCCATGAAGGAGAAGACTTCGTGAGTGGACGTTTTATCTATCATCAGCTCGGTAACCGGTACGGAAAAGTCATCCTTCGGACAGGCTTTGTTGAGGTCCCGAAAGTCCACGCAGATGCGCACCGTCCCATTTTTCTTCATCACTGGGACAATGTTGGCAATCTAGTCGGGGTATTGAACTTCTTGGATGAAGCCGGAGTCGATTAGCTTCTTGACTTCGACATTGATACTCATCTCAAGTTCGAGCCGCATTCTCCTTGGCGCTTGCTTGACTGGCTTAATGTCCGGCGATATAGCCAGTTTATGTACCGCTATTTCTGGATTTAGTCCCGGCATCTCGGAGTAGTTCCACGCGAAGCAGTCTTTATACTGCATGAGCACATCTTTTAACGTAGCCACCTGTTCTTGAGACAGCAGTTCACTGACGAACGTTGGTCGCGGGTCGTTTGCCGTCCCCAAGTCGATTTTTTTCAGGTTGTCCGCCGTGGTGTGTATCCCATCTTCCAATTCTTTTGGCGCCGGTGGAAATTCTGAGATCAACTCATCTTCATCTTCATTTTCAAAGCACCGGGAGACGTCATCCATATTCTCGTGCTCTCCTTCCTTTGAGAATGTTATCATATGGCAGGTACGAGCTCATTTCCAAGACCGATGTTGATCTGGTTCTACTCTTGCTATATACATTTCTTTTGGCACATGCTTTTGTGGTGGGGCTACCCTCCAACTGTTGGATAGAGCGAATCTGTCGAGTTGATATTGGTCTTCGACCCGGTTTTTGAAGGTGAAGCAGTCTTCAAGAGGTGTCCTATCGCTTGATGATAGGAGCAATAATCCAGTTGATAGACCTCGTTCGCTTGTTCGGGGTGCTTGGACTCCGGGAGCATAATCATTTGATATTTCATGACAAGGTCAAAGATTCTCCTTGTCTTGTCTCGAGGGAAAGAATACGCTCGACCCATCTTTTTCATAAGAGACGGGTTCCGACTGACCTTTTCTCGATCGCGTGGCCTTTTGGATCCGTTTTGCCGCTGTCGAACGTTTTTTCCGTTCTTTAACTTGTTTTGCCTCCGCGTCGGGCCTTTTCCTTGTCTTGGGAATGCATGGCGGGCTGACGGTGAAGGGCATTGTCATCCTCTGTAGCCTGCTGAAGGAGGCATTGCGTCTTGGCTTTCTCGTAAATGGCCATTTCGCGGCTGTGGTCGTTCCGAACCTTTTGACTCGCTTCCCTTACCATCTTCCATCTGTTCTTCAAACGACGGACTTGGCATTTTTATGGCAGGACCTCGTTCTGGTTCAACGTCAGCACCTTTTAAAAGAGCATCCCCTTCTTCATCAAGGTCATTTATGACATAGCAGCAATGGAATTGCTCCCGTTTCTTGGAATGGACATATCCAAGCCCATTCGTTTCCATTTTTCCGTTGGGCAATTTTCGATGAGTTCCGGGGACGTTCCAAATCCAGTTGTAGAACTGAGCCTGTCGAGGAGTCTGTTTGAAAAGTACGCCTTGGCGTCTTAATAATCTTCTCATTCCCTCCGTGTAGTATCTGGGCAGACGGATGGGTTGGGGCTTGTCAAGCGCAAAATCGGCACCCTACCAGACTTCTCTTTCGAGTTTAGTCTCCGTGGATCGATAAAATAGGATCTCCTTTTCACCTTTTCGCCTGGGAGGGATGTAAAATGTCTGCATCTCTTTCACACTATATGTCTCAAGCGCATCAAGCTCTCTGTAGTGCTACCGCGGAACCATGGCGATTTGTAAACTCTGATCATCTCCAGTGAAGGCCTGCATTGATGGACGGATCGAGAACACTGCGTTGACTTCGTCTTCAGAGTCACTGCCAAAGACCAAAATAGGGGTAGATGATCCCGGCCTGTTGCATTGGGGTGGCCCGGAATAGACTATCTCTTCTTCCTCCTCGGTATCGCTCCCGAAGACCAGAATAGTGGTGATAGCTTTTTGCTTATTCTCCGGTTTATGGAATCTTTCCGAGTCTTCAAAGTCTGGAAGGAGATACTTTGCATCTTCGTAATTTCAGACTTCTTTTACGGAGAATGGGTTTAGTTCCCCCGTCACGGTATACTCGAGATCATCTTTGAAATACTTCATACACTGATGTTGTGTAGAAGGGATGATGTTGTACTCGTGTAACCAAGTCCTGCCGAGCAAAGCGTTGTAGCAGGTCTTGGCGTTAATGACATAAAATTTGATGTCAGTGACGAGTAGCCCAAAGCGTAACGTCAGTATTACAGACCCGAGCGTCCGTGATAACTGGGAGTCGAACCCGGAGGTGGTGATTTTATCCCGAGCGAGGTGATGAACGCTGATGCAGATTTCTTTTTGTAAGTCCACGTTATCTCTCCCGGTACTTACGGGCTTGCGGAAATGATGAAAAACGATTTTTCAAGAGGTGGTAACATGGACTCAAAATACGGATCTTTGTTAAACAACTACCTAACTAGGAGTTTTACCTACTCGGTTAGGGGGCTATACCTTTCTTGAACTCCTTCGTCTTCAACTCTTTGCGGTGTACGGATCGGCCTCACCTCGTCGTCTCCTTGCGCCGAAGATGGATCCACCTGAAAGCTTCTACCTTTGGCTTCTTCTTCGAACTTGAAGAAACTAGAACACTTGGTTTGCTAAACCTTGTGAACTAGGATGAGTAGAGAAGTGATATGGGTTTTCTTTTATCTCTAAGGCAATGTTTCTCAACTCATGAGAGGGAGTTGCCTTGAGCTAGAGAGAGAGCAAGAGGAAGAGCAAGAGGGAGAGCTCAAGCAAGAGAGAGAAAGCAAATGAGAGAATGAGTAAGTCTTTTGCCATCCAAGCTCTCATAATCCAAAACCATCATAACAAATAATAGTAATCAAGTATTATGTGATGGTTCAAGTCAAAATGGCCATATCATTTCATGCACTCATTTTGCAAAAAGAAACAAGCAAGCAAAAGTCTTTGCCATGAAATGATAGTCATTGTCATGATGATGGTCAACTAGTCCAACCTAGTCAACCGGTCAACAAAGTCAACCCCTCAACAACCATGTCACTATAATACTTAATTAATATTATTGTTAATTATATTTCTTATTCTCATTAGGGTTTAGCAAAAGTCAATGGTTAACTGTCAACAGTCAACAACCCCAATGAGAATCCTCTGCCTCTGTCTCTCTGTCAACTGTGCATACACACCCGCATCCGCGTTCCGAGGAACACGAATACAAACGAGATAAAACCAATCCCAAAACGTACACTAGGATCTGGCTTAAACCAAAGCCCGCTAGTGTTAACTGCCCGGACACTAAACGTGCACAAGTGCACGGATGTGACCGAACCCTGTCGCAAAACCATGCGACCTGTCGCAAAACCATGCGACCTCTACTCTTTTGCCTAAAGGCGAATAACTTTCTGTGTGGGACTCTAAAGACTCGACACTACGCTGGCAGTGGGTTTAACCACAGACCGCAAGCGGCACTAGCTGTGCGTAACGGTCCCCAGGTAGATGCCGACAAGAAGACGGACGAGGTGAAACCCATCTGAACTCCTACTGAGCCTGAATGTGACAATCTCTATACAGTCCGGTCTGTTCGTCGGATAACATCGCATGGCGGGCCTAGGGGGAGGTAAACGTCAGTCCCCTAATAGCGGTACAAGTCGTGTCGGAGTGCAGCCCAGAACACCCTGAGATAACACTGGAAACCTACCAGTCTATCTCGCTTGCCCTGGCCAGGGACTACTTGTGTAATGGCTCTCTTAGACATAGCGCGATGTCAACCCCCAATACCGGGAGAGATGAATCCTGTCTAACCGTCACTGCCTCCAAGTGCTTCGGGACTGCACCCAACTACTACCTGTTTGCACGACTCCTTTGAGCCGTGGTAGGGTAGTAATCAAAGTACGGTAGGAACACACTCGAGGCGAAGTGACAGTGTCAAGTCAGCGGACTAAGATGTACTCATGTCACCTGAGAACTGATAACTAACGATAGGTATAGTACCAACCAACAGTTCCCGACGAGTCCTTTCCAGTGTACTCGTAACCTAACGAGCACCCGCATACTATCTCAAGTACGACGTACTGACGGCTGTGGGACAGACCGTCTCCCATACTGGGATGAGAAGCGCATTCGCTAGTCTACTCTGGAGTATCGATGCCCTGTCTCGATAGTCCTACGACTAGGGACCTGCATAAGGATGTGCTTGTGGATTACCCAGGCCCCACTAGTGTGACTGCCATCACAACGCTGGTAATCAAGCAAAGATCCTAAGGGCTCCACTAATGTCTATAGGTGATATACTAAAATAAACACATGTACACATTAAAGCAGAAACAGACCAAGTAGCATACTACTATATTGAGCAAGATTGTCTATACAAGGTGAATATCCCAAGCTTCCATTAAGTAATATACAAACTAGTATGATACAGTAATGGCCTCTAGGGCATATACACTAACAATCTCCCACTTGCACTAAGGCCATGTACTGGCGTATCGAAGACCTATCATCTCGATCAGCCGCTCGAACTGAGTCTGGGGTAAGGCCTTTGTGAGTGGATCAGCAGTGTTATCTTCCATAGAAACTCTTCGAACCTCGATCTCCTGGCGACCCACGATCTCCCTGATCAGGTGATACCGCCTCAAGATGTGTCTGGACTTCTGATGGGACCTGAGTTCCTTCGCTAAAGCTATAGCCCCGTTGTTGTCGCAATACAGAGGTATTGGATCAACAATGGACGGAACCACCTGAAGTTCAGTTAAGAACTTCCTTATCCAGACGGCTTCTTTTGCGGCATCTGCAGCAGTGATATATTCCGCTTCCATCGTCGAGTCAGCAACGGTTTCCTATTTGGAACTCTTCCAACACACCGCCCCTCCATTGAGGGTAAAGACATAACCCGACATGGACTTGGAATCATCCTTGTCACTCTGGAAGCTGGAGTCAGCAAAGGCCTCGATCTGGAGGTCTTTTCTGCCATACACCAAGAATATCTCCTTAGTCCTTCTCAGGTACTTGGGAATGTTCTTTACCGCTATCCAGTGTTTCTCCACAGGGTTTGACTGATACCGGTTTACCACACTCAGTGCATAAGCTACATCTGGTCTGGTACACAACATCGCATACATAATAGAGCCTACCGCAGAAGCGTAGGGTATAATAGACATGCGATCTCTTTCCAAATCAGTCTTGGGAGATATCTCTTTGGAGAGGGTGATCCCGTGATAAGCCGGTAGATTACCGCACTTGGAATCTTCCATACTGAATCTTTTCAGTATGGTGTCGATGTACCTGGACTATGAGAGTCCCAATATCCTCTTGGATCTGTCACGATAGATCCGGATCCCCAGAATGTACGAGGCATCACCCAGGTCTTTCATGGAGAACCTGTGCGACAAGAACCCCTTGATAGATTGTAGCATAGGAATGTCATTTCCTATCAAAAGAATGTCATCCACGTACAATACGAGGAATACGACAGTTCTTGCTACAAATCTACTATAGATGCATGGTTCATCTGGATTTTTGATAAAGCAAAATTCTTTGACTGTCTCATCAAAACAGATGTTCCAACTCCGCGATGCCTGCTTTAGTCCATAGATGGACTTAAGCAACTTGCACACCTTTCCGCTGCTCCCACTCTGAATGAAACCCTCTGGCTGGTCCATATAGACACACTCTTCTAAATTTCCATTTAGAAAAGCGGTCTTTACATCCATTTGCCATATCTCATAATCGTGGAAGGCAGCAATAGCAAGAAGGATCCGAATGGATTTCAGCATAGCCACTGGAGAAAAGGTTTCGTCATAGTCCAAGCCAGGTCTTTGATGGAAACCCTTTGCAACAAGTCTAGCTTTATAGGTCTCAACCTGTCCATTTACACCAATCTTCCTTTTGAAGATCCACTTGCATCCTACGGGTTTTACCCCATCTGGAGCAATGTCCAACGTCCATACTTTGTTGGTGTACATGGACTCCATTTCGGTCCGCATTGCATCCAGCCATTTTACCGAGTCAACGCTCTGAATGGCCTGCTGGAAGCTAGTCGGCTCATGACTATCAATGATGCAATCCTCTCTATCCCCGTCTATGAGAAAACCGTAGTATCTCTCGGGCGGATGAGACTGCCTACTACTCCTGCGGAGCAGCGTAGGAATGTCAAGTTCTTTTGAACCCTCTGGTTCTACTAAGCTTTCAGTAATAGCTCGTGGTTCTGGAATTTCTTCCAGTTCTATTGCGCTCCCACTTATCTGATTTTCCAAAAACTCGGTTTCCAAGAAGTGGGCATGACGAGAAACAAAAATCTTTTGTTCCTCTTCGCAATAGAAGAAATATCCCTTGGAGTTCTTTGGATATCCCACAAAGTTGCACTGTACTGAGCGTGCCTCGAGTTTGTCCGCATGCTGCTTTTTGACAAAAGCTAGACATCCCCATGTCTTAATGTGCTTAAGATAGGGTTTCTTCCCACCACATTTGATATGGTGTAGTAGGTACAGTCTTAGTTGGAACTCGGTTCAAAAGGTATACAGCTGATTCTAGTGCATATCCCCAGAATGATCACGGTAACTCAGCGTTACTCATCATGGACCGTACCATATCCAATAGGGTTCGGTTCCGTCTCTCCGATACACCGTTATGTTGCGGAGTGTATGGAGGAGTAAGCTGAGAGAGAATTCCATTCTCTTTTAAGTAATCCAGGAACTCGACACTCAAGTATTCACCACCTCGATCAGATCTTAGTGTCTTGATACTTGTGCCGGTTTGTTTTTCTACTTCATTCTTATATTCCTGGAATTTTCCAAAGGCTTCGGATTTATGTTTCATTAAGAAGACATATCCGTACCTTGAAAAGTCATCCGTAAAAGTAATGAAGTAAGAATAACCGCTTCGTGCATGCGCAGACATTGGACCGCACACGTCGCTGTGTACGAGTCCCAAGAGCTCGCTCGCTCTTACTCCGTGTCCAGTGAACGGAGTCTTTGTCATCTTTCCTTTGAGACAGGATTGACAAGTTGCATATGATTGATATTCGAACGGATCCAAATATCCTTCTGTATGTAACTTCGTCAACCTTCTCTCATTGATGTGACCTAGTCTACAATGCCATAAGAAAGCCTGATTTGTTTCCGGAGACTTTCTTTTGTGTGTATTCTGGACATTGAAAATCTGTGGTTGGTTTAATACGTATATACCATTGCTTAATGTACCTGACCCAATCAGAACTTGATTAAGGTGAATGTTTACAACATTACTTACAAACGCAAATTCATAACCTTCTTTAGATATTAAAGATACAGAAATGATATTACAAGTTGCGTTGGGTACAAATAAGCAATTACGTAAAACCAAAACATGTCCATCTGACATTCCCAGGTGATAGTCCCCCACGGCCTTAGCATCCATGCTAGCTCCATTTGCAACTTTGAGGGTCATGTTACCTGCCTTCAAAAACCTACACTTTCTCAACGCCTGCAAAGAATTACAGATATGAGATCCTGATCCGGTATCCAATACCCAGGAAGTAGAGTTTATTGATAGACAGTTTTCAATAACATACACACCTGAAGCTGAAGCCGCAACTTGCTTCAGATCCTATGTTCTGGCCTTCCAAGCCCTGCAATCTTTCTTCCAGTGTCCACTCTTATGACAGTAAAAGCACTCTTCCTTCCCTACAAGCTTCCCCGCTATCTTTGTTTCTTTTTCCTTTCCCTTCGTATCCACCTTACTAACACCGCCCCTTGGTTTGGCGGTGGCTTTCTTCTTCTTTCCCTTGTCTTTCGCCTTGGACCTAGAAGAGGAAGATCCTCCTACAAACAAAGTGGATGTTTCCCTACCTTTCTGTAGGGTGCCCTCTGCACTCCTCAGCATGTTGAGGAGCTCTGAAAGTTCAACTTCTTTTTTTTGCAAGTTGAAGTTCAGGATAAACTGGGCGTAAGTGGAAGGAAGGGACTGGAGAATCAAGTCCGTATAGAGCTCATTCTCCAACGTGGTCCCAAGGTCCGCGAGCTCCTCAATGAAGTCAATCATCTTAAGCACGTGTTCCGCTACCGATGATCCGACGGCCAACCTTGCCGAAAACAGCTTTTTCGACACTTCGTATCTGGCGATACGAGATTGCTCTCCATACAGTTCTTTTGTATGGAGAAATATGGATTCGAGGTCCATATTCTCGTGCCTCCTCTGATGTTCATTGTCCATAGAGGCAAGCACGAGGCACTTGGCCTTCGCGCAATCGATTTCCCAGGTCTTATGGATTTCCCTATCCGCGACGCTGGTTTTGGGACCTGGGACAGGGGGAGCTTTGGTGGTAAGGAGATACCCCAACTTGTCATAAGTGATTGCCATTTTGACATTCCTGAGCCAATCTTTGTAGTTTGGCCCTGTCAGTATGTTTTTATCTAGTAGTAACTTAAGTCCGGTCATGATGTTTGGTCGCTGCAATTAGGAGGGAGAGAAGAAACACTTTAGCATGATGCTCTTGCAAGTTTAGAGTGGTTTTTAATTTGTCTAAACAGGATGGCTCTCACTGTCTCTCGAATCCCTCCTCAAACCAAAAAAGAAGAATTAGTCAGGATCAATCTCACCGTACAATACTTGCTTAACCGTTCGGCCAGGCTGGTGTCGGTACTTCGAGGGAGGTTTTCCAACGCTTTCGCGAAGTTCCTTAATTAAATAACCTCTTTTCCCTGGGGGCGTAGCCCCGCTAACACCTTTCTAGACACCTACTTGATTTATAGCATTGATCGTTAAGTGAGAAATTTCCCGAGGAGTAGCATATACTCACAGTAGGATCGGGATCCAAATATCATTGCGTGACAAAATTGAAGGAATCCTACCAGAATCATCACACTCCAAATGGTATGTAGCGCTAGCAAGTTTCAGTTCTTTTGAAACTCCCGATGTGGATTTTTGCCCCATGCTCTTATGACCTTGACTTTGGCCAACAAATCATAAGTCACATGTCAAGTTCTACCCGTCATTCTCCAGGTTAATTTGAGCCCACCCGCACATACCCTTGACTTTGGCCAACAAGGTAGAACGACTGCCCCAAACCAACACATCTATCTATGCTGCACATGAATACCCAATAGCTACCAATCACTATGCCTTGACTTTGGCCAACAAATATAGCTTGAATACTTATTGACCATTCATATGAAACGACGGAGGGCTACGAATGGTTTTGGCGAAACCGTGAACGTAGTGAACTTGATATAACCGAAGGAACGAGATAGCTTTTAAAAGGAGTGGCTTAAGTTCCGCGTTTAAAAATTATTTTTGAAAAGAAACCGAGTGGTTTTGAAAGTGTTCCAACGACTTTTACTTGGTTTATTTTTCTTGCATTAATTTTAATGCGTCCCATCATTTAATCCTACCATTGCAGAAAACAACCAAAATATGACGTACGCTTATGACATCCGCATTCGCCACGGGTCCCCGTCATTACCCGTTAGGTTACTTAACTAACGACAGAGCGGGGGCTGGACTAGCGCAGATGCAAAACATAAGCAACGCCTAAATAATATCATATATAGATATATTGCAATGATAGCCATTCCAGATCACAGATGAACACATTGGATATACTAGGAATCCGCAATTCGTACGAGCCTGTAACGAAAAGCGGATTACACGGTCGCGATGAATAGCCAATACCCCACCCTAGACCCCTACGGGTGCGGCAAACTACCCGCCAAATATTCGAAGCGGAGCAACCTCCCTCAACGTCGTAAGTAGGCCACTCGGCACTTCGAGATACCCGGTAGTTTGTGCACCCCACCATGGGTCTATCCTAGGAGCAAAAACAGTAAAAGAAATTATACAATGACGGCTACAACCCCATCCCGGTTGTGCGGCCATAAAATAATATTACATCAATTACAAATTTACATGAATTGAAAGAAAAGAAAACTCTCATCTCACAACCCCCGGCTATTCATCCGCGAGAATCCAATGAATTCATATACACATACCATCAACATTACAGATCACAGATATATATAACCCCCACTAATCGACGTATAGCGATTAGCAGACGTTCAATACATATAACACATCACAGATATATACCCGTCAGCTTAAGTTTTTAGAAGTTCGATCAAAATACGGATTTTTAGACCCCATAAACAAATTTTCCTTTCTGTAAAATCTGGGCAGAAAAAACATATCCCAAAAATCCCAAAACAGCCCCAGAAAAACACTGCAGGAAACTTGTTCCACGACCGAGTCAACTCGGCCGCGGAACCGCGGCGGGAGTATGCTCCCGCCGCGTTTCCGCGGCGCTTTGACCGAGTTGGTGGACCAAATTTCTTGTGTGGGTTTTAAAAATCCTGAGCCGATTTTTAGTGTCAGATTTATTAATTTTTGAACAGAAAACAGAATCGGCAGAAACTTGATTTTACGGGCGTGTTTCGCGACTTTTTCTTCGATCGAACTTCTAGTTACTTTGCTAACATGTTAGATAGTGTTTAACTAGTCTATGATACCACTGTAAGTCCACGTTATCTCTCCCGGTACTTACGGGCTTGCGGAAATGATGAAAAACGATTTTTCAAGAGGTGGTAACATGGACTCAAAATACGGATCTTTGTTAAACAACTACCTAACAACCTAACTAGGAGTTTTACCTACTCGGTTAGGGGGCTATACCTTTCTTGAACTCCTTCGTCTTCAACTCTTTACGGTGTACGGATCGGCCTCACCTCGTCGTCTCCTTGCGCCGAAGATGGATCCATCTGAAAGCTTCTACCTTTGGCTTCTTCTTCGAACTTGAAGAAACTAGAACACTTGGTTTGCTAAACCTTGTGAACTAGGATGAGTAGAGAAGTGATATGGGTTTTCTTTTATCTCTAAGGCAATGTTTCTCAACTCATGAGAGGGAGTTGCCTTGAGCTAGAGAGAGAGCAAGAGGAAGAGCAAGAGGGAGAGCTCAAGCAAGAGAGAGAAAGAAAATGAGAGAATGAGTAAGTCTTTTGCCATCCAAGCTCTCATAATCCAAAACCATTATAAAAAATAATAGTAATCAAGTATTATGTGATGGTTCAAGTCAAAATGGTCATATCATTTCATGCACTCATTTTGCAAAAAGAAACAAGCAAGCAAAAGTCTTTGCCATGAAATGATAGCCATTGTCATAATGATGGTCAACTAGTCTAACCTAGTCAACCGGTCAACAAAGTCAACCCCTCAACAACCATGTCACTATAATACTTAATTAATATTATTGTTAATTATATTTCTTATTCTCATTAGGGTTTAGCAAAAGTCAATGGTCAACTGTCAACAGTCAACAACCCCGATGAGAATTCTCTGCCTCCGTCTCTCTGTCAACTGTGCATACACACCCGCATCCGCTTTCCGAGGAACACGAATACAAACGAGATAAAACCAATCCCAAAACGTACACTAGGATCTGGCTTAAACCAAAGCCTGCTAGTGTTAACTGCCCGGACACTAAACGTGCACAAGTGCACGGATGTGACCGAACCCTGTCGCAAAACCAAGCGACCTGTCGCAAAACCATGCGACCTCTACTCTTTTGCCTAAAGGCGAATAGCTTTCTGTGTGGGACTCTAAAGACTCGACACCACGCTGGCAGTGGGTTTAACCATAGACCGCAAGCGGCACTAGCTGTGCGTAACGGTCCCCAGGTAGATGCCGACAAGAAGACGGACGAGGTGAAACCCATCTGAACTCCTACTGAGCCTGAATGTGACAATCTCTATACAGTCCGGTCTGTTCGTCTGATAACATCGCATGACATGCCTAGGGGAGGTAAACGTCAGTCCCCTAATAGCAGTACAAGTCGTGTCGGAGTGTGATTGGATGATTTAGCATGCTTGCGCTTTCTAAAAGATAGATCAAAAATATTTGTAACCGCAATCAAGAACGGCGTCGCTTTGCAGCTAGCCGGTGAGTACGGGTTGGTCCACAGGGATGTTGTGAATCTCCTAATCGCGCTAACGAGTTAATTCCGAAGTGTGTTCGGAGTTATTATTAAATCTAAAAATTGATTCTATCTAAAAACTAAATTAATCTAGATCTAAATCTTGCTAGGGTTAGGTTTAGGAATGGTTTGGAAATATAAATAAATCTCAACGCTTTCTATACCCAGATTAGGATCTAAGAGGAGCTATGGTAATTATCAATAAAGGGGATTAGATCCATTCGGGAAGGTGTTCCTTTCTCTAGCTTCTTGTCCTTCCTTTAAAGATCCTTACCCTAACCTCCATGGAAAACGCGCGCAACCGAGCCTTTATACTACGGTATCACCGCTACCTCGAGGGATAGGGTGCCGTAGGGCGCGGTGTGTGCGTGTATGCATGGAGTCCTATAGATCCTATGTGATGGGTAAGAAAGGGATGAGAGATCTCATCTCTCAAAAGCCCTTCCCAAAGCTAACATCTAAGTCAAGAAATTAAAATCTAAACTAGAATAATTAAATAAAACTACTTACAGATGAATCCCTCCAATCATCCATGCAGGTTTGTCAGATCTGAATTTCTGAATGGAAAAGAAGCACCGATGCTCTCCAAAAAGGATTTTGGAATTTTTATTAAAAGGAGGCATAAGAAATTACAAGCTTTAGAGTTCTATTTATAGGAAATAGAAACCCTAGGTTACATTTTGATCTGCATGTCTACAATTACAAAAATAGCCCTAGGTCAACTAGTCAAAGCCGCAAATGAATTTTGGTAAAATAAAATCTTCCTTTTGTCTTCTTAAAAAGGAAGTATTGGACCTTTCCTTTGTGGGCTCTTCTGTCTTTGGGCTTCCTGGGCTACTTAATTCTTTAATTCTTTCTTTAAAATAGCTTCTGTTCTCTTTCAGATTTTCCAGTGAATAATTATGGTGGACTTTTAACCGTCTTTCTTTCAAATTTGGATCTTGTGTTGCCTTGTTGGTGGTGAAGCGTTCTTCTGCTGGGCTTTACTAAGATCCTCCTAATTGTTGGTCAAAAGTCCTTCTTTTGTGTCGTCTTTTGTGTTTTTCACTGTTTTCGCGCCAAGAACCTGTAACCTGTAATATATAGCAGACATGGGTCAAAAGCACCTGTTTATTTATAAAAAGAATAAGAATGGGGAATATAATAATACAATATTATGGTGTGAACAAATACCCCCAAACTTATCTTTTGCTCGTCCTCGAGCAAACTTATTTTTTATTCTCAATAAAAATCTAACCTAGCCACACTTTCGCAGGGAAACGCGATTGCACTGAACACGTGCAACAAGCCGTTAAACCTCTAGGTGTCCTTAGTAGGAGGAGTGTTGTCTCCTGAGGGTTTTCAGCGGATTACACCCACAAAATCCTTTCAACTCGGCCCATTGACTTTTGTTCTCCAATTAGGTTTTCTAACAAGGAATTCTATTATCTTTTGACTCGCAAATTATCCACCCATATTCTTCACACTTCCTCATTATTTAACTTAAGATTATATATATCTTGCAGATCTACTTAGCTTTCGGCATTTCCTAAGTTTTCCTTCTAGGGTTCCATCTCCACTTAGGAATTTTTATCAACTCTACTAAAGATACAAGTTCTATTCTTCACTCCTTTCTCTCATCTAAACTGTAATCACATATCCCCTACGTGTGTGTATAAATCACCCCTACACTTGGAAATTCAAATCAAGCAATCGTACTCTCGTCCATTGTCCAAAGCACTTATTAATTAGTGAATTTTTAAATGAATTTGCTTACACATCCTTCATGCGACCGTTAATACTTCTTGAGGTACCAACAACCGATTACAAGATGTGTTTGCACTTTAAAGCGTAAATCCTAGTCTTGTAACACCCAAGGCTTTAGCAGTGACTCCCAAACCAGTTGGTCTAAGGCACTAGGTGATGAAGCACCCTCGCTAAATATTTTTCTATTTTTACAGCCTTAAGTAATCACAAAAACCAGTGTCCATTTTTTTTTCTTTATTCACATTTTTTTTCTTTATTTTCATTGTACTAAGGACTTTAGACAAGAGCATTTCAAGGTCTCTTCTACTATTCCAAGTTTCAAGGCGCGTGATTGTGCAAATTGTAGGGTATACATTTTCAGAATCTTGACTTAAGCTAGGAACTATTTTTCAAACTTATACTTTAATAAGAACATCAATATTCTTCCCTTGTTTCGACTTAGCCCAAGAAGTAAACCCAAAATTTGCCTATTTCTAAATAAACTACAAGGCATATACTTTCTACCGTTAAACTTTAAGAAATGTTATTTTTAGGGTTTTTAATTCACTAAGTCTAAGATCTAGTTGTTCCTAGCCAGTTAACCTATTTGTCAAACTTGAGTCAAATAAACCAAAATTGAATACAATAATTTTTATAATTTTTGAAAATTTCAATTTTTATGGGTTTTTCAAATAAGTATGCAAATGCAAAAATATGTACAAATGAATGCGAAGAAAGAAGACGTACCGAGCATACCCCCAAACTTGAACTTGACAGTGTCCTCACTGTCATGCTAAACCAAGAGGGTCAAAATATCGGCACTCCCCTGTTTATTTATTTATAATTTTTATATTTTTAATGTTTTGAAATTTTTTTTATTTTTTTTATAGAAAAGAAAACAAAAAATATATACATATATACAAAGATTCCTCCAAACTTAAGCTTGGCCTTGCACAAGCCAAAAGTTAGCACCAACCATTCAAAAATCTTATCGTGGAAATGGTATAGTTGGTGCAAGAAAATGAGAAGCACGCGAGACCGTGTGGAAAGAAGAATGGTAGAATATGGTCTCGGTGGGGGAGAAGAATGGCGAAAAGAAGAAGGAAGTGGAGTACGATCTTGAGGGTGTAAATCGAGTGAATAAATTAGAGCAATTTGTGATGACCGATATGTTATAAGCGATTGCGCTAACCTATCAACCCGTCGGGAAATGGGGTCAAATCCCTCAAGATTCGCAAGAAAACATGGGTACGCCGAACTTGGTATAGGAGATGAAAGCGTCATGGTCACTTGCACGGTCGGAACAATAGGAAGGACGAAAGGGAGTGAAGTAGGGATAGTATCTTTCTCACCGTAGTAAACTGTTTCGAACTTGAAAGATTCCATTAATGGTTCGAAACTACTATAATCAACCGAGTCTGATGGCTCATCTGAAAATGTAAAGGACTCAAACTCGGGCGGTGAGTCATCAACATCGTCCGAAAAAGTGAAACACTCGTAGGTTTTATCGACTGTGAGAATTGTGTCAGATTCAAAGGAAAAGGTTTCAAGCTCACAGTCTTCAAGCGGGGTAGGAACGATGGGAAGGAGGGAGGGTGATATAACAGTCAAAGGTTCAGGAGGATGAATTGGAAAATCAGACACATCAAACAAAAATGATTCAACCTCAATATTATCCTCAAGACTCTTCTCGATACTATCCTCAATATTCAACTCATCCATGCCATTATCATCAAAATCTAGACGCATATGAGATTCGGGAGAAACATTTAATAACTCGGGATGATGATTTGAACATAAAATCTTAAGTAAATCGACAGGTTCATCATCCGAAATATTCCCGGCGTCTATATCCTCAATCAAGTGAAAATCAATTTCTTTAGACACCTCATCAAAAGCATGGATATCTATCGATTTATGTTCTAGAGTGGAGGTGTAAAGATCGAAAGGATTAGGTGCGGTTTCATTCGAAAGGGGTTCCTCACAATCTGGCAAATCAAACACTACAAAATCACACAACTCATTTTTATTTTCAACAGGTGATCTATTTAGGGCAATCGATGGAAAACAGGAGTTGTGGGCTTCAATTGGGTAAGGGTAGGTTTGATTTGAAAATCCTCTCTCATTCTCACTCTGTCCAACTGCCGCCTCATACATTGAAAAATTTGGAGCTAGCGGGATACTAGCTACCGGTTCACTAGGTTGCATAAGGGTGGCCACGGACGCTTCCACATTCCTAACCATTTTGTTTGTTGCTGCGATATACGCCTCCAACGCCTCTTCCAAACTAGACTTAGGTGGTGAGGGGGTTTCAGTAAAAGATTCAAAATAGGTTGGATATGTGAAACTCCCTAATGGCTGTGTCGAAACAGTGTCTAGTGAAGGTGGGAAGGTTGGGTATGACTGGTAGGAAGTGGGTGGTTGGGTAGGGGTAGGGTCAACATATGGATAAAAAGGTGAATAATCGTGCAGATCCCTAGAACTAGATGAGTGGAGAGGGGTGAAAGATCGACTGCGAGATTGAGCAATATGCTCAGCAATGGACATCGGCTTAGGAGTGACAGAAGGATTTGGAAAAGTGGTATCAACATATGGAGGTGGTAAAGGTTGACTCGGTTGACACAAAATGGATTGAAAAGTCAAACTGTTTCTCCTAGACTCCTCTATGTGATCTTTCAAAGATTTTTTAGGCAAGGAAGGATCGTCTTTAAATTGACAGAACAAATTGCCGAACGACGCAAAATTAGGTTCGGGATACCAAAGTTCAGCAAGTGATTTATTATGTGGGGTACCCATATTAGGGAAAAAAAAATTGACAAGAAGGAAGGTTGGGTGGTGCAAGGATTTATTTGTGGCTAAAAACTTTGCAAGTTTCTATCAAAATCTTCCTTATTCTTTTTCTTTGTTTGAAAATTGTTGCAAAAAGATTTTAGAGAAAAGATATGCAACAGCAAAATATTTTATAGAAAAGATATGCAACAGCAAAATATTACTTGCAATTGGTTATTATTTGAAGCATATCACAAGAATCTTTATTTGGAAAAAATTGTTGCAAAAAGATTTTTAATTAAAGATATGCAACCAAAAAATATTACTTGCAATCAGTTATTATTTTAAGCATATCACAAGAATCTTTATTTGGAAAAAATTGTTGCAAAAAGATATTCGAGCAAAGATGTGCAACAAAAAGATTACTTGCAATCAATTTCTATTTTAAACTAGGCGCAAAAATCCTGCACAAGATTTGTTATTTTGGAAAGGAAAAGATTTTTAAAGCGCACATAATCCTGCAGAAATTTTTCAGAAGATATATTGAAATTTTTGCAGAGGAGAGAGACAGGAAACTTACAGTGCAAATTTCACACGAAGAGGCACCAGGCCCACCGCGTTTCCGCCGCACTATGGCCCTTCAGACCGCGTTTCCGCGGTTATTTCAGAGGCTCGGTTCCCCAAATTTTTTTCCGTGCGATGATTCGTCAAGACGGCCGCGTTTCCGCGGCGTAAGGTAGGTTTTGGCCGCGAAAACGCGGCTTGGTGGTGGATTTAGGTCTGCAGAAAAATTGCTCTGTTCTGTTATTTGATCCCCCTTCTGTTTCGATCTTCTGATTTTTGTTTCGCCTTCTAGAAATTTTCAGATCGTCTTTGTATATCCTGCAAAATTAAAACAACAAAGTATCCTTCCCAAAAATAACAAATGATATATATTTTTATATTTTTTGGATTTTTTAGATTTTTTAGATTTTTTTTTTGATTAACCCGAAATTGCAAAAAGGAAATAACACGCCATCCCCGGCAACGACGCCATTTGATTCGTTGATTTAGCGTGCTTGCGCTTTCTAAAAGATAGATCAAAAATATTTGTAACCGCAATCAAGAACGGCGTCGCTTTGCAGCTAGCTGATGAGTACGGGTCGGTCCACAGGGATGTTGTGAATCTCCTAATCGCGCTAACGAGTTAATTCCGAAGTGTGTTCGGAGTTGTTATTAAATCTAAAAATTGATTCTATCTAAAAACTAAATTAATCTAGATCTAAATCTTGCTAGGGTTAGGTTTAGGAATGGTTTGGAAATGTAAATAAATCTCAACGCTTTCTATACCCAGATTAGGATCTAAGAGGAGCTATGGTAATTATCAATAAAGGGGATTAGATCCATTCGGGAAGGTGTTCCTTCCTCTAGCTTCTTGTCCTTCCTTTAGAGATCCTTACCCTAACCTCCATGGAAAACGCGCGCAACCGAGCCTTTATACTACGGTATCACCGCTATCTCGAGGGATAGGGTGCCGTAGGGCGTGGTGTGTGCGTGTATGCATGGAGTCCTATAGATTCTATGTGATGGGTAAGAAAGGGATGAGAGATCTCATCTCTCAAAAGCCCTTCCCAAAGCTAACATCTAAGGCAAGAAATTAAAATCTAAACTAGAATAATTAAATAAAACTACTTACAGATGAATCCCTCCAATCATCCATACAGGTTTGTCAGATCTGAATTTCTGAATGGAAAAGAAGCACCGATGCTCTCCAAAAAGGATTTTGGAATTTTTATTAAAAGGAGGCATAAGAAATTACAAGCTTTAGAGTTCTATTTATAGGAAATAGAAACCCTAGGTTACATTTTGATCCGCATGTCTACAATTACAAAAATAGCCCTAGGTCAACTAGTCAAAACCGCAAATGAATTTTGGTAAAATAAAATCTTCCTTTTGTCTTCTTAAAAAGGAAGTATTAGGCCTTTCCTTTGTGGGCTCTTCTGTCTTTGGGCTTCCTGGGCTACTTAATTCTTTAATTCTTTCTTTAAAATAGCTTCTGTTCTCTTTCAGATTTTCCAGTGAATAATTGTGGTGGACTTTTAACCGTCTTTCTTTCAAATTTGGATCTTGCGTTGCCTTGTTGGTGGTGAAGCGTTCTTCTGCTGGGCTTTACTAAGATCCTCCTAATTGTTGGTCAAAAGTCCTTCTTTTATGTCGTCTTTTGTGTTTTTCACTGTTTTCGCGCCAAGAACCTATAACCTGTAATATATAGCAGACATGGGTCAAAAGCACCTGTTTATTTATAAAAAGAATAAGAATGGGGAATATAATAATACAATATTATGGTGTGAACAGAGTGCAGCCCAAAACACCCTGAGATAACACTGGAAACCTACCAGTCTATCTCGCTTGCCCTGGCCAGGGACTACTTGTGTAATGGCTCTCTTAGACACAGCGCGATGTCAACCCCCAATACCGGGAAAGACGAATCCTGTCTAACCGTCACTGCTTCCAAGTGCTTCGGGACTGCACCCAAATACTACCTGTTTGCACGACTCCTTTGAGCCGTGGTAGGGTAGTAATCAAAGTACGGTGGGAACACACTCGGGGCGAAGTGACAGTGTCAAGTCAGCGGACTAAGATGTACTCATGTCACCTGGGAACTGATAACTAACGATAGGTATAGTACTAACCAACAGTTCCCGACGAGTCCTTTCCAGTGTACTCGTAACCTAACGAGCACCCGCATACTATCTCAAGTACGACGTACTGACGGCTGTGGGACAGACCGTCTCCCATACTGGGATGAGAAGCGCATACGCTAGTCTACTCCGGAGTATCGATGCCCTGTCTCGATAGTCCTATGACTAGGGACCTGCATAAGGATGTGTTTGTGGATTACCCAGGCCCCACTAGTGTGACTGCCATCACAACGCTGGTAATCAAGCAAAGATCCTAAGGGCTCCATTAATGTGTATAGGTGATATACTAAAATAAACACATGTACACATTAAAGCAGAAACAGACCAAGTAGCATACTACTATATTGAGCAAGATTGTCTATACAAGGTGAATATCCCAAGCTTCCATTAAGTAATATACAAACTAGTATGATACAGTAATGGCCTCTAGGGCATATACACTAACAATTTTAGCACCCTCACATTTAGGAGATTGACAGAGGACCCGTTGTCAACTAAGATCTTCCCTATCTTGATGTCATGGCAATACCCGGTGACATACAGGGGACGGTTGTGCTCGCACGTTCCGAGGAGGAGATCTTCATCGCCGAAAGTGATGTCAGCTGTGTGCACTTCTTCCAGCTCGTCCTTCATCTTTTCTTCGGCAAGGAAAGCTTGAAACTGCTCGGGCTCTTGTAATGCCCTGATCAAAGAATCTCATGCCTCTTTAGACAACAGAAGGGCATCCAAAATGCTTAGCTGTGAGGGTATCTTTCTCAGGTGTGCCAGCACATTGTAATCCACTTTGTTTTTCTTGTGCGGGTCCTTGGCTACCAGATCTTCGACGACTCGATCATCGAGGGCGATATCCTCAAGGACTTTCTCCTTCCTCTTATCTTTTTTGTTCGATCCCTTGTTTGTAGGTCCGGGATTCTTTTCGGGCAACGTACGATTACGCAGCTGAATGTTTCATAGTTCTTTATCTCCTCCTCTTTTCCTGAGGTGGATTCCTTGAAGAGAGGGCCGAAGGCTATTTCTTCATCAGAATCGCTTCCGAAGGTGAGAACTTGCGATCTCCTGGTATCAACCATGTGACAGTTGCCGGCAGTTCTTTTGTGCTCATCTGTCGTGTTTCTCTGCTCCCGACGGGTTTTGCACTTCATCCGCTTGAAATGTTGTCGGTGAGCAACGTATCCCTGCCACCAATTTTTAAACGCTATGCATTTTTCGGTAGGGTGTACAATCCTCTGATGGTATAAGCAATAGTTAGGATGTACATCCACTTGTCAAGGTGTATACCGCCAGGAGTATCTCCTTTGAAAGATGACAGCTTCATTCCCATTGACAGGGCTTTAGCGAACCGTTTCTTTGTCTTAAGCCTGTTTTTGTCTTCCGCGGGCGTGCTTCGATCTGGTTGGATTAGTATTTGTCGATTACAGAGTCTTGGACTCTTCGCCAGACCCTGTGGATTTTGCAGGACAGCCGCTGAGGGGGTTGTTCCGGCTTTGTCTTTGTGATGTTCTCCGAAGGTGGAGGAGACCTTTTTAGTACGTCAATTGGAGAATTCTTGCGCACCCTCCTGAGCGGCTCAAAACTGTTCCCAGTTGGAACAGCAGCATCAACTTCCACCATTGGAGCTGGTGGGGTAAGTCCAGAAGGGGAACTGCCCCCAGCTTTCCTCACTCGGCGCCAGTGACGACGTCGAGCATGTCATGTAGCCGGGATCACCTTTATCGTCGGAGTAACTTCGTCATGCCCCCTGCTTTGAGGAAAGGCTGTTATTGGCGCCAGCCTGTGAAAGACTGACATCCGCTGGGAAGGAATGGTCAACCTGTCGAAGGCCGACTTTCGAATAGGGGAAGTCGTTTGGACGACTTCAGCTGCAGCAGGAGTTGGGATAGCCTCCTCCAGTATTGCGAGCCTCTTTAGGGGACCATTTGAGCTTAGGCTCGGCCTGTCGATGACTGATGCAGTAGACTTAGACGACCCGTTGAGAGGGGCTGCGGTAGTTGCCAGCCAATCGAAGACCGAATTCTTTGGAGCTTCCTGTGACGACACTAGAGCGTTGAAGCTCATTGGCGGGAGCATGGTCCCGAAGAACAATCCAGTGGTGCCCTGTGTCACCTGTTCCACCGGCATTGCGAAGATGGAGGCCGCTTGGGGCCCGTAAGTTACTCCTCCAGACGGAACGGGGTGGGAGTTGTTGTTGCAGTTGGTGCAGCTGGAAGCCATTGGTCTTCTTTTTTCTGCACGGGAGAAAGACACTAAATCTTAGTACTTCGAATCCACAGGAAACCATAGCAGACCGCGATTTGTTTGCGAAACACGACACACGAAGTGTGGAGTGGAAAGAGGAAAAGGTCCCACCGGGCGTCTTCTTTTTTCTGCACGGTAGCTAGACACCAAATCTTAGTACCTCGAATCCATAAGCAACCATAGCAAACTGTGATTTGTTCACGAAACATGACACACGAAGTATGGAGTGGAAAGAGGAAAAGGATCCACCGGGCGTGCCAGAATCTGTTTACCGCCGAAAGACGCGACCGGGACGTTAGGACGTCTGGCCTGAATTTTGGGGGCAGGTGCTATTTGGTTTTATCCGTCCACCTCTACGAAGATACCAAGTTGATTTATAGCACCGTATAGCGGAGGTTTGGATGGATGCATCCGTTGTAGCAGATTTCGTCATATTCCCCCTCGTTGTGAGGGGTTTTTGATTGTGGGGACACTCTTCCCTGCAGGCATAAGCCCCTGCAGTTAATTACGTTACCGCGTAGAGATAACCATTTTCTCTTTCTCCAGATGTTCATTTCGTGTCGTGTGTGTTTGTTTTATTTTTGGTTGCCCGTGGATTGTATACGGAGACTAATTTATGTTGTCGCCCATAGGGCGAGGATTAGTCCAAATACGTATTTTCTTAGATTTGGATTTGGTTTGATTTAAGGATCATTAATCTCGTTTGAGATTAAGATCAACTTAAATGTTTGTTAAGGATACGTTAGTCTAATTTTAGACTAAGATCTACTTAATAAGGTTTTAGGATCATTTAGATCTAATGAAAGAACATTTGGGCTCTATTATTTTAGTTTAAGGACGTTGCGGTCTGTTATTAGTTTAGGGATGTTGCGGTCCAAAGATCACTATTTTTGAGGTGAGGGTTTAGTTTAAAGACGTTGTGGTCCGCAGTAGTTGTAAGGACGTTGCGGTCCGTTATTAGTTTAAGGACGTTGCGGTCCATTGGGGTGTATCCATGGGTTTGGAAATGCACCAAAGAGTTGTTGGTTGTCGGGACCCGCCACCTCCCTGAAGACGTTGAAGAATTACAACGATATGTATCAGAGGTGTAGAGAGATGTACCCTTGAACCAATATCCGGACTGAAGGGGGGATGGGATAAATATCATTTTAGATGACATCTGTTAGGAACTCATTAGATTTCTTTGGGACTAAGATCGGTTTGGGGGACCCTGAGCATGAGGGGCTCAATTGATTGGCCTCGAGAGATTTGGTCTAAGGTTGGCAAATGTTGGCCTCTCATAGTGTTAAATACTAGTAAATGCTCAGCGCTCACGTGCTCCCATGTGCGGCCTTAAAGCAGTGTTAAACACTAAAATTTGGGGCGCTCACGTGTGACACGTGAGGCGCTTGAAAGTTGGCGCTTCTTCTTTGGCCTCTTTTTTGTTCCTTTTATAAATGCTAAGCCCTATTGGGGGTCACGTGGGATCACGTGAGGCGCCCCCAAAAAGGGAACTATCTTGGGTTTATCCCTTTTTTCCATTTGAAAGTGCTAAGCACTTTCAGGGGGTCACGTGGGATCACGTGAGGCGTCCCAAAAAGGGTAGCTGTCTTTGGGTTTATACCCTTTTTTTCTTTTGGAAGTGCTAAGCACTTATTAGGGGGTCACGTGGGATCACGTGAGGCGCCCCAAAAATGGGAACTGTCATTGGGTTTATACCCTTTTTCTTTTTTTTCTTTTTTTTTTGTATAAGTGCTTATTCAGGAGTCATGTGGAGACACGTGACCCGATCTCAGTTGTTCTCTTTTGTTCATCAAGGGTGCTCACGTGGGGCACGTGATCTGCCATTATCATGTTGGGTGCTAATCTTTTTACGTGCATGGAGATCTTGAGTTTTGAGACTTTCAAGCCCATTGTTTTTGAAGGACTACCTTAGCACCATGATGAGGTTATAGAAGCATCTACCATGCCAAATTTAATTTTTTCTTGGTGCTAAGCTAGACAAACAAGATCTTTAACTAGATTATTAGGGTTTTCTTTAGATGATATGTTAACTAGATAAGTGTAGGAAGATTATACCTTGGTAGAATCAAGGCCTTCACTTCACTTGCTCCTTGTAGTAGTCCCGCGACTCCACTAGGAATCTCTTGAGGCTTTGAACGGGCTTCCTTCGTTGCCTTCACGCCAAAGATGATCCACCACGAAGCTCCTACTAGTTCAAGCTACCACTACACTAAACTCTTTAGTGTATGAAACACATCACACTAGTTTGCTAGAATGGCGTGAGATGATGAAGTAGGGGATATTAAGAGCTCACTTATTTGTGCTCAAGCTTCATGATTCACATCACATGTGAGGGTTGAAGGTTGAGGCAAAAGCAAGAGGAGGAAGAAGAAGCATGAGAGCAAGAAAAAAAATGGCAAGTCTTTTGGAATGAACAAGAATAATAATAGCTAAGCCAAGACCCTTCACTCATTCAAGCATGGAATTATGCAATATTAAATTGCAACCATGCTTGAATAGTGAGTCAAGAATGAATAAACAATATAAAACACCATGCTTGCAACCATGCTTCAACTTTACACCTCATTTCTATTTTCACAAAATAGAAAAGAAAATGCCATGCTTCATTTTAATATATATATAAATATATATATATATATATATATATCATATATATTAATATATATTTAATGAAGATTAATTAGTGAGCTAATTATATTAGTTAATATATAATTATATCACATATAATTTATATATTACATTATTAAATCAACACTTGATCTAATAATACGGTTATATTATATACGACCGACTAATATCATTTATCTGTATATCGCATTATCGAATCAACGCTTGATTCGACAATTTGGTTATATCACATATAACTGAACTGATAACAGATGACTGCCAGATTACAATACGGTATCACATACTCGTATTTAATTAGGCCCACACACATATCATATATGTGTCCTACTTCGTTTCACTTGAACCAGGGAACTTCTGTGTGGGACTCTAAAGTCTCGTCAATACGCCGGCAGTAGGTGATGATCATATCAGTCACCTACAAGCCATCAGCGGTACTAGCTGGACGTAACGGCTACCCGGGTATCGAGCGATATGAAGATCAACAAGCAAGCCTGTCCACAGTCTCCATGAAGCCTATGAGTAACACTACCGTACAGTCCGGTCTCTTCGTCTGATATGTCGTATATCATGTCTAGGGGTGGAAATCGTCAGACCCCAGTAACGTGATAAGTCATGCCGATGTGAGGCTCATAACAGGTCGAGAAACTACTGATAACACTTATCAGTAGATCTCCATATCAGCTCTGGCCAGGGACTTCCAGTTATTGCCAATCGAGCATAGCGCAACATCAACCCCAAATACCGGGAGAGACGAAACCCCCCTTATCGCTCATTGCCTCCATACGACTCGGGACTGCACCCAAAATCCACCTGTTTGCATGACTCCTCTTGAGCGTGGTAGCGAGGAAATCAAAACACATTGGGAGCCGCACAAGACTCTATGACGATCTCGGGTCTACAAACTAACCTGTACCAGTGTCACCAGAGGACTGCTATCTGACGATAGGTATACTATCACATAGGAGTCCTCGGCGAGTCTTGTTCAGTGTACCCAGTTTCCACTGAGCACCCGTATACCATCTTTGATGTCAAACACTAATGGATGTGGGATCATCCATCGCCCATCATATGGGTCAAGAAGCGTATACGCTAGTCTACTCTGGAATATCGATGCCCTGTCTCGATATTCCCTCGACTAGGAACAATTGAAGGATGTACTTGTGAACTACCATGGCCCCACTAGTATGATCTACATCATAGTCCTGGTAGTCAAGTACATATCCTAAGGGCTTTATCAACACGTGAGAGCACGACATTATCACAATACAAGTCTACATGTTAAGATAAAGATAACCATATAGCATACTATCATGTCGAACAAGAAAGTCCTCTATATATATATCCAAACATCCACTATAATATACATCATATGTACAATAATGGCCTCTAGGGCATACACATAACTAACAATCTCCCACTTGCACTAAGGCCATGTGTTGTAGTATCTCATACCCAACATCCCAAAAAGTCCCTCAAATTGCGTCTGAGGGAGGGCCTTCGTGAGTGGATCCGCTACGTTGTCCTTCGTGTCAACTCTCCTGGCCTCGATCTCCCGTCGATCTACTATCTCCCGGATTAGGTGATACCGTCTCAGAATATGTCTGGATCTCTGATGGGACCTGGGTTCCTTGGCCAAAGCCACCGCTCCATTGTTATCACAATACAAAGGTATTGGATGCTCAATGGACGGAACCATACCAAGTTCAGTGATGAACTTCTTCATCCAGACAGCCTCTTTGGCAGCATCGTTGGCAGCGATGTATTCAGCCTCCATCGTCGAGTCTGCAACGATGTCTTGCTTGGAACTCTTCCAGCACACCGCCCCTCCGTTGAGGGTAAAGACAAAACCCGAGACCGAATTACTGTCGTTCTTATCACTGTGGAAGCTCGAGTCGGTAAAGGACTCCACTTGGAGTTCACCGTTACCGTACAATAAGAACATCTCGTTAGTCCTTCTCAAGTACTTGAGAATGTTCTTAACAGCTGTCCAGTGATTCTCTCCTGGATCTGCTTGATACCTACTCACTACACTTAGTGAGTATGCTACATCGGGTCTGGTACATAACATCGCATACATGATAGAGCCTACTGCCGAAGCATAGGGTATCCCTTGCATGCGAGTTCTCTCCAAATCAGTCTTGGGAGACATCTCTTTGGAGAAAGTGAGTCCAGAGATCGTGGGTATATTCCCACGCTTGGCCTCTTCCATACTAAACCTCTTTAGTACGGTGTCTATGTACCTGGATTAGGACAATCCCAGTATCCGTTTAGATCTATCTCTATAGATCTTAATCTCTAAGATGTAGGAGGCATCACCTAGATCTTTCATTGAGAATCTCTGTGATAAGAAGAGCTTGACCGAGTGCCGCATAGGAACATCATTTCCTATCAAGAGTATGTCATCCACGTACAATATGAGGAAGAAGACCTTACTCTCTGCAACCTTCTTGTATATACAAGGTTCATCTATATTTTTGATGAAGTCAAACTCTTTGACTACCTCATCAAAACAGATGTTCTAACTCCACGATGCCTGCTTTAACCCGTAGATGGATTTAAGCAGCTTGCACACCTTTCCACTACTCCCACTGTCTACGAAACCCTCCGGCTGAGTCATGTATACGCTCTCTTCTAAATCACCATTTAGAAAGACGGTCTTAACATCCATTTGCCAGATTTCATAGTTATGGTATGCAGCGATGGCAAGAAGGATCCGGATGGACTTAAGTATAGCTACTGGAGAAAAGGTTTCATCATAATCCACACCTGGTCGTTGACGAAAACCTTTTGCAACAAGTCTAGCTTTGAAAGTCTCAACTTTTCCATCTACACCAAGTTTCTTCTTAAAGATCCATTTGCTCCCAATGGGTTTTACCCTTTCAGGAGCAACTTCCAAAGTCCATACTTTGTTGGTGTACATGGATTCCACCTCAGATCTCATCGTATCCAGCCATTTCACAGAGTCCCCACTCGTGATGGCCTGCTCGAAGCTAGTTGGGTCATCATCTTCCATGATGCAATACTCGCTCCCGCCATCAACGAGAAAAACGTAGTATCTCTCAGGTGGATGAGGAACCCTACTAGAATGGCGGAGAGGCTGGGGTTCGTCGAGAACTATTGAATCCTCTGGCTCCACCAAATCTTCTACTGCAGTTTGTGCAGCTGGAACTTCTTCCAGTTCTACCTCCTTGCCACTAATTTCTTTCGCAAGAAATTCCTTTTCTAAAAAGGTGGAATGCCGAGAAACAAACACCTTTTGTTCTTCGGTGTGGTAGAAGATATACCCTTGTGAATTTTTGGGATATCCTACAAACTTGCATAGAACAGACCTTGCCTCAAGCTTGTCTGGATTGTGCCTTTTGACATAGGCCGGACAACCCCATATCTTCACATAGTTAAGATGTGGTCTCTTCCCCTTCCATATCTCATATGGAGTGGTAGGCACTAATTTGGTAGGAACCATATTCAATAGATGTATGGTTGTCTCAAGCGCATACCCCCAAAAAGAAACAGGTAACTTGGCGGTGCTCATCATAGAGCGCACCATATCTAATAGGGTGCGACTCCTCCTCGCCGATACACCGTTGTGCTGTGGTGTATATGGAGGAGTAAGCTGAGAGAGAATCCCATTCTCTTTTAGATATTCAAGGAATTCTGTGCTCAAGTATTCTCCTCCCCGATCTGATCGAAGGATTTTAATACTTCTACCCATTTGGTTCTCGACTTCGGATTTATATTCCTTGAATTTCTCAAAAGCTTCAGATTTGTGTTTCAACAGGAACACATGTCCGTATCTTGAGAGATCGTCAGTGAATGTAATGAAGTACGAGGAACCATTCCTGGCATGTGTAGACATGGGACCACATACATCACCATGTATCGGTCCCAAGAGTTCCGTAACTCTTTCTCCGTGTCCACTAAACGGAGTTTTGGTCATTTTGCCTTTGAGACATGACTGGCAAGTGTCATAAGATGAAAACTTGAATGGATTCAAATATCCATCTTTATGCAACTTAGCTAGTCGTGTCACATTGATATGACCTAGTCTACAATGCCACAAGAATGATTCATTCATTTCTGAACTCTTCCTCTTGTGTGTGTTTTGTACGTTAAGAACTGTGTTTTGATTTAGAACGTACAATCCGTTACATAACGCACCAAACCCAATTAACACTTGATTTAGGTAAATGTTCATAACATTATTCTCTACTACAAAGTTATATCCTTCTTTATCTAATAAAGAGATTGATATTAAATTGCATATCATAGAGAGTACGTAGTAACAGTCGTTCAGGATCAATGTATTCCCTGTTGGTAATACAAGGTGATATTCACCAATTTCTTTGGCTGCAACATTTGCACAATTCCCTACTTTTAGGGAATGATCACTTTTTCCTAGTTCTCTGCCTTTCCTTAGCCCATGCAACATATTGCATATGTGGGATCCCGATCCGGTATCTAATACCCAGGACGTAGAGTATACTGAGAAGCAGTTCTGTGTAACTAACACACCCGAAGAAGATGCATCAACATGCTTATTTTTTGTTTGGGTGGCGTGGGAATCCGGATATGTTCCTATCCCTTGCTCGGACTTATAACACTTATAAGTTGGAGCGGGACCAACGTTTCCCTGCTCAGTATAACAAGTGGGTTCGGTCAATACATCCATATTATTATCTTGATTAAGGCGTGACATTGGTTGCTGCCTGGAGAATGATGGAAGGAAACGCGTTAGCGTGCGCTCTTTGCAAGATTAGGTTGGTTATTATCTTATCTAATCAGGACGTCTCCCACTGTTTTTATCAAATCTTCCTTCAAACCGTAAAAGGTAAGATTAGCCGGGATTAATTACACCTTACAAGTTCGCTAATCTTTCAGCCATGCCAGTGTTGGTATTTTGAGGGAGGTTCCCCGTGCTTTCGCACGGACCTAATTAGAGTAAACCTCGGTTTCCCAGGGGCATAACCCCGTTAACACCTTTCTAGACACCTACTTGATTGGCTAATTGTTATGTGTAAAATTCTCTCAGGAGTAACTCTTACTCGCAGTGGGTATCGGAATCTAACTATCTCATAGAAGGTATGCAATCTCATTGCAAATTTCAACACTTGAAATTCCCGATAATACTTTTACCCCCAGCATCCTATGACCTTGACGAAAGCCAACAAACCAAAGGACGCTAGTCAAGCTCAACCCGTACATTTCTTGATTGAATTAAACCCACCCGTACGACCCTTGACGAAAGACAACAAAGTCGTACGACTACCCTAATCCAATCGCATCTCATGCTTTAGCACATAAGCACTAATTAGTTATCGCACACTACGCCTTGACGAAAGCCAACAAACGTAGCACGAATACTAAATAGTACCTATCTGAAATGACGGAGAGCTACGCAAGTTTTTCAGAAAAACCATGAGCGTAATGAACTTGATATCGTTGTAGAAACTAGTGATTTTGAAAATGAGTGTTTTTTAGGCTTTTCTAGTTTCACTAAAGAGGTCACTCCCGGTGAAGGGATCTCGGCTCTTTCTTTATCGAATAAGGTGCTGGATATTCTACAAGGAATACCGCTATGCAAAGCAAGAACTATAGAAGCAATCAAAAACTAAACCGAGTGATTTGTAGCATTTGCTAGTTTTGCTAAAGAGGTCACTCCCGGTGAAGAGATCTCGGCTCTTTCCTTATCGAATAAGGTGCTGGATATTCTACAAGGAATACCGCTATGCAAAGCAAAAACTAGAGCTACCCTTTTTGAAATTTGATTCTACGACATCTTTAGGTTTCTTTTCTTTCATTAATATTATTAATGAAGTCCCATCAATTAATGTTTCCCTAAACATCACAGAAGAAATGAAACAAAAATAGAACGTATGCTTATGCCATCCGCATTCGCCATGGGGCCCCGTCATGCACCGTTAGGTTACTTAACTACCGGCAGAGCGGGGGCTGGACTAGCATGGGTGCAAAACATAAGCAACGTTTAATATATATATCTTATATATAATATTACATTCGTCTCACGCAGTTATATGATCAACATCAAAGAACACAGCAGCAGAAGATAAACATATGAAATATTGGATATACTAGGATATCCGTGTTTTAAATTTAGCCAGTAATGTAAAACAAGGATTCCACGGTCGTGAAGAATAGCCAAACCCACATCCCATAGACCCCTACGAGAGTGGCAAGTAACCCTGCCAATTCTAGAGTTAGGAGACCCGGTCTCAACTCCTTGAGATGGTCTCCCACTGGACTTTAGAACCCGGTTACTTGTGCTCCCCACCTTGGATCTATCCTAATGCGGAAAAGTAAATAATATACAACAATGGTGACATCATCCTCAACCCAGAAGTGCCCCAATAAAAGAATATTACATACAATGAATTTTACATGAATGAAAAAGAAAACCCTCATCTCACATAAAAAACCCGGCTATTCTTTAACGATGATCCAATAAGACATATCAGCAGCACATGACATCACAAACCCGGATTCATAACAATTGTATCACATATCATCAAGATCTATACGACGCCAAATATATCGATCAGTTTAACAAAATCCAGAGAACTCAACAACTTGAGAATCACAGTTAAAAATACCCAGACAGTGCACAAATCTCCTACGGACCTACACAAGAAAGTATGCTCCCTGACTCACCTACTGCGCCGCGGAACCGCCGCCAAAACCAAGTTTTGGCCGTGGTTCCGCGGTCGTACGGTCGAGTCAGGATGTCATTTTTCTTGTGGGTCCATAGAAAACCCTGCACGATTTTTTGGATATTTTTAATTTCAAAAATTCCAACGTTTGGAAAAATCGACAGAAACATGCAAAAATACAGGTTTTGAAAACCGATCGAACTCTTTAACTTCGTAATGACCTTCCTCGTTGATCTAGTTCGGCTCTGATACCATGAAGGACTACCTTAGCACCATGATGAGGTTATAGAAGCATCTACCATGCCAAATTTAATTTTTTTCTTGGTGCTAAGCTAGACAAACAAGATCTTTAACTAGATTATTAGGGTTTTCTTTAGATGATATGTTAACTAGATAAGTGTGGGAAGATTATACCTTGGTAGAATCAAGTCCTTCACTTCACTTGCTCCTTGTAGTAGTCCCGCAACTCCACTAGGCATCTATTGAGTCTTTGAACGGGCTTCCTTCGTTGCCTTCGCGCCAAAGATGATCCACTACGAAGCTCCTACTAGTTCAAGCTACCACTACACTAAACTCTTTAGTGTATGAAACACATCACACTAGTTTGCTAGAATGGCGTGAGATGATGAAGTAGGGGATGTTAAGAGCTCACTTATTTGTGCTCAAGCTTCATGATTCACATCACATGTGAGGGTTGAAGCTTGAGGCAAAAGCAAGAGGAGGAAGAAGAAGCATGAGAGCAAGAAAAAAATGGCTAAGTCTTTTGGAATGAACAAGAATAATAATAGCTAAGCCAAGACCCCTCACTCATTCAAGCATGGAATTATGCAATATTAAATTGCAACCATGCTTGAATAGTGGGTCAAGAATGAATAAACAATATAAAACACCATACTTGCAACCATGCTTCAACTTTACACCTCATTTCTATTTTCAAAAAATAGAAAAGAAAATGCCATGCTTCATTTTAATATATATATATATATATATATATCATATATATTAATATATATTTAATGAAGATTAATTAGTGAGCTAATTATATTAGTTAATATATAATTATATCACATATAATTTATATATTACATTATTAAATCAACACTTGATCTAATAATACGGTTATATTATATACGACCGACTAATATCATTTATCTGTATATCACATTATCAAATCAACGCTTGATTCGAAAATTTGGTTATATCACATATAACTGAACTGATAACAAATGACTGCCAGATTACAATACGGTATCACATACTCGTATTTAATCAGGCCCACACACATATCACATATGTGTCCTACTTCGTTTCACTTGAACCAGGAAACTTCTGTGTGGGACTCTAAAGACTCGTCAATACGCCGGCAGTAGGTGATGATCATATTAGTCACCTACAAGCCGTCAGCGGTACTAGCTGGACGTAACGGCTACCCGGGTATTGAGCAATATGAAGATCAACAAGCAAGCCTGTCCACAGTCTCCATGAAGCCTATGAGTAACACTACCGTACAGTCCGGTCTCTTCGTCTGATATGTCGTATATCATGTCTAGGGGTGGAAATCGTCAGACCCCAGTAACGTGATAAGTCATGCCGATGTGAGGCTCATAACAGGTCGAGAAACTACTGATAACACTTATCAGTAGATCTCCATATCAGCCCTGGCCAGGGACTTCCAGTTATTGCCAATAGAGCATAGCGCAACATCAACCCCAAATACCGGGAGAGACGAAACCCCTCCTATCGCTCATAGCCTCCATACGACTCGGAACTGCACCCAAAATCCACATGTTTTCATGACTCCTCTTGAGCGTGGTAGCGAGGAAATCAAAACACGGTAGGAGCCGCACAAGACTCTATGATGATCTCGATTCTACAGATTAACCTGTACCAGTGTCACCAGAGGACTGCTATCTGACGATAGGTATACTATCACATAGGAGTCCTCGGCGAGTCCTGTTCAGTGTACCCAGTTTCCACTGAGCACCCGTATACCATCTTTGATGTCAAACACTAATGGATGTGGGATCATCTATCACCCATCATATGGGTCAAGAAGCGTATACGCTAGTCTACTCTGGAATATCGATGCCCTGTCTCGATATTCCCTCGACTAGGAACAATTGAAGGATGTACTTGTGAACTACCATGGCCCCACTAGTATGATCTACATCATAGTCCTGGTAGTCAAGTGCATATCCTAAAGGCTTTATCAACACGTGAGAGCACGACAATATCACAATACAAGCTACATGTTAAGATAAAGATAACCAGATAGCATACTATCATATCGAGCAAGAAAGTCCTCTATATATATATCCAAGCATCCATTATAATATACATCATATGTACAATAATGGCCTCTAGGGCATACACATAACTAACAGTTTTTATAAGAATTAAATTCTTATATAGGGTTAAACCCTATTTTTATTAGAGAAATTAGATTCCTATATGTTCTTGTAAGAATTAAATTCTTTGAACTTAGTTCTTTCCCCTAGGTTTGAATCTACATAACATAATCTCCCTGATGAGAATTGAATTCTCAACTTGTAGGGGATCTGCTTCTGCAGATCTCAACCAGAGGAAGAACTAAGTTCTTTTTAGAAGAGTTAAACTCTTGTGGAATCTAAGAAGAGGTAAGATTTTCTCTGTGTTTTGCTCCTCCTCATACCCATGCTTTCTTTTTCTTTTTGAGGAGATCTTCCTTTCTCTAGAGAATTAAATTCTCTTTTCTTTTTAGCTTACCAGGGGGTTTTTCTCTCTGTCTCTCTCAGACTTGAAGTCTTGGGTCCTTTATATAGTGGAAGAAAGTTTGTTGATTTGGTTAAGGAAATCTCTCATTGAGAGATCTCTAATTAATTTGGGGATTTTATCCCCCGTTGGATCTTTGATCCCAGGCCTTCTGTTTTACAGAAGATATTTTTCTTGATTTTAACAAGATTGAGAAAATATTTTCCCATACAGAGCTTGTTCTGTAATTTGGTGATTTTTAATCACCATTGGATTTTTAATCCAACGGTGCTCTGTTTTACAGAGCATAATCTTTCTTGTTTGGAAAGATCTAAGGAAATATTTTCCAAATAGGGCTTTGATCCCTTTATTTAAAATTTAATTCTATCGGCTCAGAAGGCATTAGAAACCCTCACGTGCAGCATGTGCCTCCACGAAGTTAAGCCCAACAAAGATCATTACGTGCTGACACGTGCGGTTTTCTTTTGGCTAGTTATTTGTTTTTAGGAAGGCGCCTATATACTTTGTATATAGATGCTCACATGCTTTCACGTGAGGCTCAGTTTCAGCCTTATTTATTAAGCGCAATGCCTATAATCTTGGCTCCAATGCGCATCACGTGTGAGCACGTGATGCTCCATTTGGGGAATTTTCCTATTGCTTTTTATTTATTATTTATTTTTCATAAGGGAACAATAAGCTACTTGCCCATTATACTTCTGCTGCTCCACTGACTACAACAACTCTCTGGCAGAGTCATATACACTTGCACTTCTAAAGCTCATTTAGAACGACGTTATATTCATCCTCCTGCCAGATCCCATTGTCTAGAACAACAGTAGTGGCAAGTTTGGGTAATCAAAAACCTCCCTGTCACAGTCTTTGAGGAGACCGAAGTACCTCTCGGGTGCCTGAGGTTACCCACCAAATCTGCGGAGTGGCTAATAGATTGTCGAATCCAATTGAATTTTTAGGTTCTATTAAATTTTCAGTAATTAATTGTGGTTCTGGAATTACTTCCAGTTCTACCATACTCCCACTAATGTTTTCTAAAAAGAATCCATTTTACTAAAACTGTAGTGAGTGAAGAACAATATAACTATCGATCTTCCAGATGGTAGAATGTTAACCCTCGTCAAAGCCCGGGATAACCCACAAACTGCCATTACTGAAACGTGCCTAGAGTTTATCCGGATTCTGGTTTTAAGCATAAGCCGGACAACTCCATATACTTTAACATCGTTAAAATATGAATCCATTCTATACATCCAATATAGAAACAAAGGCACTAATTTAATTGGAACTGGATTCAAAATACATGCAGCCATTTCCAGTGCATATCAACTAAATGGAAGGTGGCCAAGCAGCATTACTCATCAAGGAATGCACCCATGTATGAGTAACCTGAAAGAGAAGCAAGTTCTCAAAACTATTACTTACAATGGAATACCTAACACAAGTATCTACATCTTCGATCACCTTGAAGAATCCTGATATTTGCAACATATGGTTCTCTACTTTATTCTTATATCTATATTTTCTCAAAATTTGGACCTTGTATTTTAACGAAATACTTGTCTAAAACTAGAGAAGTCATGAGTAAACAGAATATAGTACGAGTACCAACCGCTTTGTCCTAACGGACGTTGGACAACATACAATACTTTGTATAAGTCCACTGAGTTTAATAACTGAAACCCTGTGTGTCGTTGGTTGAAAAACTGCACTATGGTTAAGAAGAATTACACCGTTGTTGAATACTCCTTACCTAACCATCTACTGATATAGGTAAATGTCATAGACATAATTTCAAAAAGTTATATCTCACTTTATAAAATAAACGTACAGATATATCAGTTTGAAATTGGTGCATAACGACGGATATTCAAAACCAAATATTTGTCGTTAGGCAAAATCCAGGTGATTTCCTCAAATAACACCAATTACAAAGAATTCTGATATAGGGAGGATGTAATCACCCAATTCCCAATATCTTACTCCCACACACCATCTGTAATGCCAAACAGATGTGAGAATCAAATCTGATAAATACATACCCTGGAGTCAGAATCTAATTGGATTCAATTAACACCGCACAGTAAAACCGAAACATGAAAATGTTTCGAAGGGGTAGCTAGGTATTCCTAGTAATGCCTCTTCCACTATCCAGATTCATGACAGTAACCATATATTTCCTTGCCCCCACTCCAATCCTTTCATATGTCTTTACTTCTTATCTTTTGTACACCACACTTAGCCTAATTGGTTTTCTTCCTTCTCTACCCTTCGGCACCAGCCTAAGGTTTGGAAGAAAACTATCCAATAAGCGTAATAGGTGTACTCTTCTAATACCAGGAGCCCTTGCAACCTGAGAGAAGGTAAAGAGAAAAGACAACTGAATAATCCTTATTTTATTTCTCCAGAACCAGAATCCATCCTTGAACTGGAACAGGTTTCTTCGAGTTCATATGTAACTATACGATGGTATATCCAATCAATATGGATTTTCGTAGTGACACGGAGTGTTATGGAGAAATGTAAAGGTGAAATAGGAGTGGCAGGGGATATACGCGACTTCGTTGTGAATAATAGTAGTCGCAATTTCCTTTGCCCTAACTCTAATCCCTTTATATGTCTTTACTTATTACTTTCTGTATACCACACTTAGGCTTAATTGGTTTTCTTCCTTCCCTACCTTTCAACACCTGCCTATGGTTTGGAAGAAGACTATCCAATAAGCGCAATAGGTGTACTCTCCTAATACTAGGAGACCTCGCAACCTGAGAGAAGGTAAAAAGAAAAGACAATCGAATAATCCTATTCAATTTCCCCAGAACCAGAATCCATTCTCGAACTGGAACAAGTTCCTTCAAGTTCGTATGTAACTATACGATGGAATATCCAAAAAATGTGGATCTTCGTAGTGATACGGAGTGTTCTAAATAAATGCAAAAGGGATGTAAAAGTGGCAATGATATTGCGACTAAATGACAATTCAAAAGCCAAAGTGTTTTAAGAAGGTTCGGTTAACTTGGTTTATGAGTTTTAGTTTGAGGTCGGGTCACGGTCGCTACCAAAGAGAAAGAGAAAAGAAACACTCAGCATGCACTCTAACCTAGATTAGATTGGTTAATCACTTTATCTAATCAGGATGGCTCCCACTGTTTTCTCGAATTCTCCCACAAACCCTAAAAGGAGAATTAGTCGAGATCATCTAAAATCACCCGAGGAGTAACACCTACTCATCAGTGGGAATCGGGATCCAACTATCATCGCATGATAACTTGATGGAAGTCACTCAAGTCACCACACTCCAAAAGGTATGCGTATGCCTAGCAAGTTTCCTTTATGTTTGAAACTCCCGATGTGGTTTTTGCCCCAAGCGCTTATGACCTTGACTTTGGCCAACAAATCTTAACACACAAGTCAAGTTCTACCCGTCATTATCCAGATTGATTTAGACCCACCCGCACACACCCTTGGCTTTGGCCAACAAAGTGTTATGGTTGTCCTAAACCAATGCATTTATCTATGCTAGGGATAAGCAACACACAGTTACCATTCACGATGCCTTGACTTTGGCCAACAAACACCGCATGAATACTATGTGCTAATTATTCGAAACGACAGAGGGCTATTAGGTCACTCCCTGTGAAGGGATCTCGGCTCTTTCCTCATCGAATAAGGTGCAGGATATTCCTAACTGAATACCACAATGCAAAGCAAAAGAATCGACTATAGTGAAGTTATTACAATGACGTAAACTTTTGCTCAAGAGATCACTCCCGGTAAAGGGATCTCGGCTCTTGCCTCGTCGAATGAGGTGCTGGATATTCATAACCGAATACCACTGTTTTAAGGCAAAAAAGAAACGTCTGTAATAACAGTTTTCAAAAATTGGTTCCAACAACATCATATAGGTTTGCTTTCCTTGCATTAATTGGAATTAATGCAGTCCCATCAATTAATCCATATCACACCAAAAAGAACGAAAATACAATGTACGTATATGCCATCCGCATTCGCCACGAGGCCCCATCATGCACTGTTAGGTTACTTAACTAACGGCAAAGCGGGGCTGGACTAGCGCGGATGCAAAACATATACAACATCTACTAGTGTGTGTGTGTGTCTATATATATATATATATATATATAACAATATATATATAACATTCGTCCCGGGCATGATATAAACAACATCATAGAACATCAACAAGCAACACAAAATGGTGAATAATCTTGGAGCCTCGGGTTTCATTTGAACCGCAAATGAGACCCGACGTTCCCGGTCGTGTGGATAACCCGTGTAATGAAAAACCTGGACCCCTACGAGCGCGGCAAGTTACCCACCAATCCCAGAAGTGAGACAACCCTAATCATCAAAGTGAATGGGCCATCCAACACTTCACGGAATCCAATAACTTTAGCACCCCTCCGTGGTTCATCCTATGCCCCCTACGAGTGCGGCGAATAGCCCGCCAATTTTAGAGTAATGCCCCCTTCGTCTCAACGCCATGAGATACTGGCCCGTTGCCCTCTAGAACCCGGCTATTCGTGCACTCCACTGCGGGATAATCCTAGTACAGAAAAGAAAAATATATATACAATGGCGATATCGACCTCAACCCGGTCGTGCCCCAATAAAAGAATATACAATCTGGCGGAAACGGCAGTCCATATGTCGACGCTTGCCCCGCTATAACAAATATACAAATGAATATAAACTGTACATCTACCATTACACCATAGGCTATCTACCACGATAATCCAACCACAATATCAGCACAACACATAACATCAACGTGAATATCACGTTCGCAAACCCGTCTAGTTGAACATATAGCAACTAGTCGGGTTGTACCGCTCTAATGACATTCACGATTGCAGATAATAATGTATGTACTGAAACTTATAAACGGTGTTAAAAATAGCGATTTTGAAATACTCCGTATTGCCCCAATACCAAAGATAACAGAATATTCAATCTGGGCAAAAACAAACAATACCTAAAAACCAATATTCAAGAGCCTAGAACACCAAAAAGATTTCAAGATCCAAGACCTGAACAGGACCGGCCAGGCCGGTTTTATGGGCATTCTCGCCGGCCAGATTTTGGAGTGTAAGGCTTGATTTTCAATGGTGTTCTAGATATCACAAGAGTAGTCTTCTGCAATTGTTTTAAAAAAATTTAGAAGACTATAAAAAATCGACAGAAACTTGAATATTTTGGCGATTGTTTCGGAGTTATTTCAGTTTCGTTATTTTGAACATCGTTTAAACTGCTAGTTAAGGTTTATGGGGTGGCTCTGATACCATGTTGGGTTACGATAGCGCCCTGGCCATCTGCCATGGCCGATACGGAACAAAAACTGGCGTTTAAAAAATTTTGGCGCTAACGAATCCGTCAAGATCGAACCATAAACCTTTACTAGCAATCTACAAAGTGCTAAACTATAGTGATAGAAGGTTATACCGAACGATCCATGTCCTTCGGTCTTCTACCATCCTCATAAGCTCCTTGAGGCGTCTTAGATCAAGCTTGGCCTCCGGTCTTCCTCCGTCGAAGATGATCCACCCGAGGGAGACGATGCAGGCTCCAGCTTCGCCTAGCGAAGCAACCGACGCTCCAAGGTTGCTAGCAATGGAGAGTGGGGTGTGTAGAAATATCTCACTATCTTGGTCTCTCATGTGTCATGCTTAAGTGAGCAATCAAAGAAGAAAATGGAGGAGATGAGGAAAGCCATGGGCATGAGCAACTCAAGAAATGGCTAAGTCTCCAAAGAGTATGAATGAATGTGAGTATGTGTGTAGTATGTAGAAGGAATGGCTAAATCTTTTGAACCATGGAAAAAATATCTCATCTCATTTAGCAATAAACAAATAAGTACCATACCTCTCTACATACTTCAACCATGCTCATGCCAGCTCACCACTCCACCTCATTTTCAAAATGATTTTCTAAAAAGAAAAATCATATAATGAGGTGTCTATCTTCTAGAAGATATTCCATATAAATACGGAATACAACCTGGTATATGTATCGAAATACATAGACACGAATTTGTATAAAAATACAAATAGCCAAGAGAGAAAAGGAATAGTGAACAATAATACTAGAATACATACATACATACATATATATATACATATATATATATATATATATATAAATTATTAAATCAAAACTTGATTTAATAATCCGGCTCAATCCTAAGCCGCTAGTATTATCAACCGTCTGTTCATATCAGATTTTTGCATTTTCATACCGCCCAATTTTTATCACATTGCACATCGGTAGATACTCTTGAGCCGTGTTTGCTAGTCAATTGCAGGATACATGTTCTCGGTTCTAAAACGGTGAAATTCATGGAAAACACGACAAAATCCGGGTTCCTGCCAACCACAGATAAAACACGGTCTCCGCTCTTCATCCGTATGTTGCCAGATACCAGTTTAGGAAGACAAAATGTCAAATCAATATCGTTTTCAGGCACAAGGCTCAATGGCAGCACAAGATCCAAGAAAATCTACGCGGAGCTCGAGGCAATCATGCCAAATCTTGACAAAAAGTCCACCTTTCCCTCAACAGAAATTCTGGAAAATTCGTGAAGAAATTTCCAGAAAATACATATACCAGAATGAAGGGGACAGAGAATCAGGGTACCACCAAAAAGCCCTAGGCCCAACTCAACCAGAAGGCCGCGGATCCGCGGCCAAAGGGGGGTATAGGCCGCGGATCCGCGGCCGTATAGGCGCCAAATCTGCAGATCTTTGGGGGGTATTTTGGTCTTTTTGTTTGGGTTCTGGTGGTTGCCCTAGGTTTTCATTTTTTGGCCTATAAATAGCCCAGAACTTTGTGAAGGAAAGGGTCCATTCTTGTATTTTCATTTTGCTAAGTTTAGTGTGTTTCTTCTTCCTCTTCTCACCTCTTCTCCATTGAAACTTGTAGTGAGCTTATGAGTGAAGAGTGATGAATAAAGAAGAACCATTTATTATCATGCTTGTCTCTCTATCTTGTTAATTGTTGTAATTTTAATTTGTTAAGTAGTTGTTGTTATTTTCTTGTTGTTTTTTTCTTCTCTCTTTTTCTTTATCCTTAATACGACAATGGTGCTTACGCTCGATCCTCGCCAAGGTGAGGTCGCAAATAGCTAGTCGTATTCTTCTAATCTCCTTCTTTCTATCTTCCTCTTTTGTTTTGTTTTATTTTTCCGTATCATGATGTGTGAGTAGTTCATACTTGTTAGGGTAGGATAAGGGAAGTTTGAGAGAAGGAAATCTCTCTCACTCTTTCCTTGCCCAACAGCTTAAATCGACTCCCGTTAATTGAACCACAATCCGCTCCTTACGGCACCCTATCCTACATGATAGCGGTGATTCCGTAGTGAGACCGGTTGTGGTTGAATTAACCGGAGGTTATGGCTAAGAGCCAAGAACGGACGGACAAGCACCAAAAGGAAGGACTTATGCGTTGGAAAGCCTAGCTTATACTCGCAAGTTCCTTCCTAGTCGTGCTAATCCCCGTTGTTGCCGATTACCGTAACACCGATATTAAGAGGGGCAACGAAAGATGTGGAGACTCCTAACTCAAACTAACCTAATCCTAACCCTAACAAGCTCTCTTTAAAAACATCAACTTAACACTTAGATAATCACAAACAACTCTGAACTCTCGGACTTAACTCGTTAAAATACATAGAAAAACACTCCCATCTCCCTGCGGACGACCCGTACTCAACCGGCTAGCTACAAGCGAAACCATCTTGATTGCGGTATTTAAACTAAAACTTGAACACGCACAACCTCTAACAATCAAATGGCGCCGTTGCCGGGGAGACGGTAGTTTATTTCCTTGTGTAATTTTGGGTTAACTTGTAAATTCAACCAAAAAAAAAACAAAACAAAAAAAAATATACTTTGTAAAAGAAACCATCTTGTTATTCTTGATTAGCTTTTGTGCAAGTGTGCAGGAAAATACAAGGTTCGAGTTCAGTGGCCAAGACGTTGAAAATACGGAGTTCAAGTACAGTGCAAAAAACGTGGGAAGATAGACCCACATTTCGCGGCTACACCGCGACGGATCAAAACGGAACAAACGGTCTACTGTCAAGATCTGGAGCAATTACAGTGAGCAAGTAAAAATTCAGTACATCCAGACAAGAGGAGGAGACCCAGAACAGCACCTGCACCAAAATTGATGGCCCATCTCACCCTTCCTGCCGCGGATCCGCGGCAATAGAGGGCTTAGGCCGCGGATCCGCGGCCACTTGGTGGCCTCAGGCTTCCAAAATCTTTCTGGTGAGTCTCTCTCTTCTCTCCACTCCTCTGGACTCCACTGAATTGTGTTTTCTGCAGCCTTCTTTGCGCAAATTCTTCTCCCCTTCCAATAAACTGTTCTTGTGCAGGATTCTTTGCGCCGCAAATAAAAATTGTTTGCAGTTGATTTGTTACTGCTTTGCATTTCTTTAATACGGACTTAAGGGGCTTGAAACCAATCCAGATTGGGTGGGGATTTCATCACCCTTCCCAGGACCCCAAAAATCACTCAAGCATATGCATTGTCCATTGTAAATTAAAAAATACTAGACTTCAGCCCTAAGGACTTCACGCTCATTAGGAGAAGATAAACCGTGTTTAGAACCTCGCTTAACGGTATATTGTTTACGGGGTGTCTAGGAAAGTGTTAAAGGCGCAACCGCCGAAAGAGAAAAGGTTATTTAATTAAGGAACTTCGCGAAAGCGTTGGACAACCTCCCCTTATCTCTGCACTTACCTGGCCTCGTGATCAGTGTATTTTTTAAGCCCGTTTCTCAACACTGTTTAACTTCGACAACAAGTTCAGGAGCAGGTCTAGTAGACCTAGGTTACCCTAGATCTAGGTGTGATTGTGCATATCTTGTTTGTGATTGCTTAAGCCGTATTTCCGTACATATTTCTGTAAATCTCTTTCTAAAAAACAAAAAAAAAAAGAAAAAAAATCAAAAACTTTTATAAAAACTTGCCCTTTGTCGCCAAATCCATTTTTTCACCCACCACCCATCGCCTTTCTCCATTGACGTTTTCTTACCCTCACCTTCTCTGCTTTGACTAAACTAAACTCGTTTAGTGTATGTCCGCTTGGACTCGGGACACTAGCGCCCGTCTAGTCCGCGTTACGTTAGTCGCTACCGACTACGCGATCGACTCCGAAGTCGATACTCCGTCCACTCCTCTTTCACCCCTTCCTTTGCCGGCCAACTCCGACGTTGACCAGAATTCTGTTCATACATCTTCACCTTCACCTTCACCTTCACCAACCTCTTCTTCCGCGATGTCGGGATTTAATCCGAACATCTCTTTGACCACCGCTGGATTGGCTCCACCTCCTACGGAGACCAATCTCCCACCACCTCCGCCTGTTGTAGCGCCGCAGCGAATCGCGCTCCAGGATCGTTTCTATCCCATCCGTTCTGCACTTCCCACCTGCCTTTCTCTTCCTCCGGCCAATGGGGACAACTTTGAAATTAAGCCCCATTTCATCAACATGCTTCCACGTTTTCATGGGCTTGAATCTGAAGATGCCTATATCTTCATCAATAAATTTCAAAACGTCTGTGCCATGATGAAAACCACCCAGCTGTCGAACGATGCTATACGTCTACGGGTCATTCCGTTCACTTTATGCGATCTCGCTGAAAAATGGTTGTATAGCACTGCTTCCCACTCAATCACCGGCTGGGATGAGTTTGTTAAAGCGTTTCTAAAGAAATTTTATCCGAATCATAAGACCGCAAGGATTCGAAATGAAATCAACCAATTCTCCCAGCTTCTTTCTGAACCCTTCTGGAAGTGCTTTGACCGGTACAAAGACCTTCTTGTTCAGTGTCCTCACCACGGTATAGAGAAATAGCAACTCTGCCAAACCTTATACGAGGGCCTGAACCCAGCAACGAAGCAGTTGTTGGAAACAATCTGTCAGGGCCACTTCCTATCAAAATCTGACGAGGAAGCGTGGCAGTTCTTTGACAACCTTGCGGAGCAAACGCTACAGTGGGAGAGCACCAGACCGACTTCTTCTTCTTCTTCTTCTACCTCCACTTCTACCGGTCAGTCTAGGGTAGGAATCCACCAACTTGATATCTCTATTGCGATGAAAGCTGAAATGGCTGCAATAACAAGAAAGCTTGAAGCGATAGAGAGCAAATTTTCTGCTCCTGCCCCCACCCCTGTTCTCCCCCTTCATACCATCTGCGCTTGTTGTTCCGATCCTTCTCACTTGACCGAAGAGTGTCCTTACAATCCACCCTCGCAAGGACAGGATCAGGTTAATGCTGCCTTCCAGCAAAGACCGAGGAATGATCCATACTCTTCCACCTACAATCCCGGTTCGAGAAACCACCCCAATTTCGCCTGGAATCAGAATCAGAATCAATTCCAAGGCAACAATTTCCAAAGGGCCCCTCCGCCGCAACAACAAGCGCAACAACAAACACAACATCAGTATCAGCAGCCCTTCCAACCCCAGCCTTTCCAAAATCAGACGAACAACTTTGCACCCAACAATTCTTTTCCACCAAACAACTTTGTTCCGTCAAACAACGATAAGGTTTCCTCGCTCGAACGAAGTCTGGAGGCGTTTTTTAAACAATCGACTCAATCCACCGCCAACATCCAGTCTTCCATTCAATCTTTAGTGCAACACACTGCCGCACACGGGCAAAGCATCAAGACCATCGAGGACCAGATTGCACAGCTGAACGCGGCCTTAAGCGAGCGAGAGAAGGGGAAGCTCCCGTCCCAGCCACTCCCAAATCCCGGTCACCCACATAATGCATATGTTGCTCTTGAACAACAGAACCATAATGTGAGTGCCGTGACCACACTGAGATCGGGAAGGATGCTGCAAAACAACAATGGCAAACGGATCAACGATGACACCCCGGCCGCTGCTTCTTCTTCTTCTCCTCCTCCTTCTTCTTCTTCGTCTTCCGAGCCTATTCTCCGTTCTTCAACAGGCTCTCCTTCCTCTTCTTCTGCTCTGAACGGACCCACTTCTCACTCCACGAAAACACCTATTCCGGGATCCGTTCCAACTCCACAATCTCCTCCTCCAGCATTAGACTCAACCAATTTTCAAAATGTTCCATTTCCAAACCGGTTGAGGTCTAATAAACAAAATCCTCAAATGGAGAAGATTCTGGAGTTATTTAAGCAGGTTAACATTAACATTACTCTTTTAGATGCTGTCCAACAAGTCCCGTCCTACGCGAAAATCTTAAAGGACTTGTGCACGAAAAAGAGGAAGTCTCAGGTACCCAAGAAAGTTTTCTTGGCTAGTGCTGTGAGTGATGCCCTTACCCAATCTTTACCACAAAAACGGAAGGACCCTGGCTGTCCTACGATTTCAATTACTATTGGGGATAAGAACATCAACCGCGCACTATTAGATCTTGGTGCCAGTGTTAACCTGCTTCCGTATTCAGTATACGAGCAATTAGGCGTCGGAGAGCTGAAACCCACGCACTGCGCTCTCCAAATGGCCGACCGATCGATCACCCATCCTAGGGGTGAGCTAGAGGATGTGTTGATAAGAGTCGGGGACTTCATATTCCCCGTTGACTTCATTGTATTAGATACACAGCCTGTAGCTAACCCCCGGAATCAAATTCCGGTGATACTCGGTCGCCCATTTCTCGCAACCTCAAATGCTGTGATCAATTGTCGCAATGGTTCGATGAACCTCTCTTTTGGAAATATGATGATTGAACTCAACATTTTTAGGTTGGGGAATCAACCCGCCGAACCTAATGCTCAGATACTGGACGTCTGCTCGATCCAGGAGATCACCCCAGAAGAGTGTGAATTCGAGGAGTTTCTGTTTGAACATGATAATCTTGACGCCACTAGTGCGTTCCTCCTCGGACCTGCTGCTGTTTCTGCGCCCGACAACGACTACGAGTGTTTCACGTTTTCAAACGATCTTAGCTGCGCACAACCCGAGTTTGAATCCTTCGACTTTCCGGATGAGTTACCTGAACCATCCAACTCGGTTGCCTACACTCGTTTTGAACCTTTGCTGGAGTCCTTTGAGTTCGAGACCTTTGCACCAATCTTGCCTTCCATCGTTTCTCCTCCAACGCTCGAACTCAAGCCTTTGCCGTCTCACCTTAAGTACACTTACTTAGGTGAGAACGAGACCCTCCCTGTCATCATCTCGGCTTCTCTAGCTCCCGAGCAAGAGAAAGCCCTTCTCGCGGTCTTGCACAGCAACAGGCAAGCTTTTGGCTGGTCCATGGCGGACATCAAGGGGATTAGTCCCCTGATCGTTGAGCATCACATTCATCTGATGGATGATGCCAAACCAGCCTGGGATCCACAAAGACGTCTTAATCCAGTCATGAAGGAGGCTGTGAAGAAGGAGATTGTCAAATGTCTAGATAGTGGTATCATTTACCCTATCTCTGATAGCCAGTGGGTTAGCCCCATTCACATTGTCCCCAAGAAGTCGGGCATCACGGTCATAACCAACGAGGCGAACGAGTTAATCCCTACTCACACCCAAACCGGGTGGCGAGTATGCATTGATTACAGAAAACTCAATGCCGCAACGCGGAAAGACCACTTTCCGCTACCCTTCATTGACCAGATGCTTGAACGATTGGCCGGACACGAATACTGCTGCTTTCTTGATGGCTACTCCGGCTATAATCAAATTCCCATCGCCGAAAAAGACCAGGACAAGACCACTTTCACTTGTCCTTTCGGCACGTTTGCATATCGTCGCATGCCCTTTGGGTTATGCAATGCGCCCGCTACCTTCCAGCGGTATATGATGGGTATCTTCTCGGACATGGTGGAAAAATTTCTGGAGATTTTCATGGATGACTTCTCCATCTTCGGCGACTCCTTCAACGAGTGTTTGCTGCATCTTGACGCTGTCCTTACCCGATGTAAGGACAAGAATCTCACTTTGAATTGGGAGAAATGCCACTTCATGGTACGCGAAGGTATTATCTTAGGACATATCATCTCGCAAAATGGCATAGAGGTTGACAAAGCAAAGATTGAGGTCATTTCCAATCTGCCTCCTCCCCGATGCGTCAGAGATATCCGAGCCTTCCTTGGCCATGCCGGTTCTATAGACGGTTTATCAAGGACTTTAGCAAGATTGCTAGGCCCTTGACGCTTTTGCTGGCCAAGGACACGCCATTCGACTTCAACTCGAGCTGTGTGACTGCATTCGAGTCACTGAAACGCTCACTCACTTCTGCTCCCGTTCTTTCTTCACCTGACAGGACACACCCATTTGAGATTATGTGCGATGCATCCGACTTTGCCATTGGTGCTGTCCTTGGACAACACATCAACAAGATGCCGCACGTAATCTATTACGCAAGCCGAACCCTGAACGACGCCCAACTCAACTATACAACAACTGAGAAGGAATTCTTAGCTATTGTATTTGCTCTAGAAAAGTTCAGGCCCTACCTCATCGGCTCTCCAGTCATTGTCTACACAGACCATTCAGCTCTGCGCCATCTTTTTGCGAAGAAAGATGCAAAGTCTCGGTTAATACGTTGGATCCTCTTGCTTCAAGAGTTTGACCTTGTCATTAAGGACAAACGAGGATGTGAAAACGTAGTTGCCGACCATCTCTCACGACTTCCTTCTTCGCCTTCGCTTCCAATTCCGATCAACGACGTTTTCCCGCATGAACAGCTCTTGACAGTATCGTGCAAACCCTGGTTCGCAGATATTGTGAACTATTTGGCCACAGGATTACTACCGACCGAATGGTCAAGTCAGGACAGACTTCGCTTCTTATCCCAAGTAAAACACTTTTACTGGGACGAACCCTACTTGTTCAAGTACTGTCCCGACCAGATTATTCGTCGGTGTGTCCCTGATGAGGAATTCAAGAGTGTGCTGTCATTTTGCCACGATCAAGCGTGTGGCGGGCATTTTGGGCCCAGAAAGACAGCTGAGAAGATCTTGCAATGTGGTTTCTACTGGCCACAACTCTTCAAAGACGCTCATGACTATTGCAAGACTTTCTCCCGGTGCCAACATATGGGCCGGATATCCCGGAGGAACGAGATGCCGCTCCAACCGATCTTGGTTGTGGAGATTTTCGATGTTTGGGGGATAGATTTCATGGGGCTGTTTCCCAGCTCTTTCGGGAACTTGTACATCCTTCTAGCGGTTGATTACGTCTCTAAATGGGTCGAGGCTGTGCCCAGCCGGACTAACGACAACAAGGTTGTCGTTAGGTTCCTTAAAGAAAACATTTTCTCACGGTTTGGGCACCCCCGAGTGATCATTAGCGACAATGGAAGTCATTTCTGCAATTAAACTTTCGAAGCCTTGATGCGGAAATACTCCATTAATCATAAGCTCTCTACGCCCTACCACCCCTAAACCTGCGGGCAGGCCGAAGTTTCAAATCGGCAAATCAAGCAGATACTGGAGAAGACGGTTTCCAAGAACCGTAAGGATTGGTCGTTGAAACTCACTGATGCCCTTTGGGCATTTCGAACCGCTTATAAGACCGACCTTGGCATGTCTCCCTATCGGCTTGTGTACGGAAAAGCCTGCCACCTTCCTGTCGAAATCGAGCATCGCGCATTTTAGGCGATAAAGGAGCTGAATCTGTCTCTTGAGGATGCGGGCAGCCATCGGAAGCTGCAGTTGAACGAACTGAACGAGCTTAGGGATGAGGCTTACGATAACGCGGTTGTCGTTAAGAATCGAACGAAGGTGCTTCACGATAAACACCTTTTGCGCAAAACCTTCGTACCTAGTCAACAGGTACTGCTTTACGACACCCGACTTCATTTCCATCCAGGAAAGCTCAGATCTCGCTGGAAAGGGCCGTATTTTGTGCGGAATGTGTATCCGCAAGGCGCTGTGGATTTGGAAAATCCAAAGGACGGTTCACTTTTCAAAGTAAACGGACACCGATGCAAACCGTACCTTAGCGCCGAACCAACAGAGGAGCTCCTGTTCTTACAGGAGCCGGTTTACCCTGAATGATCTTCCTCTGCCTACCTCCAAACTTCGGTTATCCAGCCAAGAACAGTGGACACTGTTCCAAATAAGTTTGGGGGTATGTATAAACCATTTTGTAGATATGTGTGTATATTCTTTTTCTTTTCTTTATAAACAAAAATAAACAAAAATTGTGTATCGCTAACCGACGATTTTGACCCTTCAAATGATCTCTTCATGCAATGACAGTGAGGACACTGTCCAGTTTAAGTTTGGGGGTACGCTCGGTACGCATTTCTTACCTTCGCATTCATATGTATATTTTGCATCTGCATATTAAATCCATAAAATCCATAAAAATCTGAAAATTTTCTAAAAATATAAAAACTTTTTTGTCAAGTTAGCTTGTGGAAGAACTCTGATTCAACATTCGACGGTTTTTGTTTGAAAAAATAGGAATAACTAAATCTTATGTTTGGATTTTGAAAACCTGAAAGATAACTCTCCTTTGAAGTTAACTATAGCTGATATACGTCTTTACATCACACTACATGTGTCGTGAATTTTGGGAATTAGATGACAAGTCTTTCATGTTTAAACTTTTAAACAGATAAATGATTTTCTGAGGATCAAATAGGTTTGTTCTGAAATAAGTAATGTCAAGAATAGTTTATGAAGTAAAGCGAATATGAAGGAATGTTATTGATGCCGTAATTGGAGCTAAGTCTGAAAAATAACTCATCTGAAACTTGATTGGAATGATTACACACCAAACCCACTAAACACGTCTTTTATCCAAAAAAAAAAATAATTGAACTGCCGGTTATATCTCCGTTCGTATTAAATCATCTGATTTTCACGCCAAACTGTCTTTTGTTTTTGGACCTAGGTAACTTGAGTAATTAAGTCCGCTGGGGTGTTTCTACACCTAATGCCCTAAAATCAACTGGTTTGGGTGCATTGGCCCAAAGCTCGCTAAGAAGCCTAGAAAGTCCAGGTTAAAACAAAGTCAAGCAAGTGTTCTCTCCGAGTTAAAATTCCTAACGGTTCTTTGTGTGAGAATAATCTTGATAAAAGACAGGCTTTTATAAAAAAAATTAACGGAGATATGAAGGTTTTATTCTATGATAAAGACTATTGCACGTTCACAGAGGTGTGTATGAAATGAAAACAAGAAAAAGGTGGAGTGAAAAATACGACTTAGTTTCCTGTTGAGGAAGATAGAAATTCTGAAGTTGAAACCTTACTGGAAAACGAAACTTGAAAAATGCTTAACTCTTTATAAAACTTATGTGATCCTCTTAAAATTGTTATCTGGGCTTTATTGTGCGACATGATGACTTTAATCGATCCTTCTGGAACTTAACGACACTATACGCACTGCACGTAAAGACATATAAAATCTGTAGTTAAACAAGAAGCGAGGTGTGAAAAATAAAGGTTCGATCGTCTAGACTTAGGATTATATTATTGTTATTTTCTAAAACAAAACTTTAGGGTTTGAATCTTAGTTATTTTACAAAACCAACTTGACCGGATTTTGTGGGTAGTATCCGCTGAAAACCCTCAGGAGACAACACTCCTCCTACTAGGGACACCTAGAGGTTTAACGGCTTGTTGCACATGCTCAGTGCAATCGCGTTCCCTGCGAAAGTGAGGTTAGGAAATTTTTTGTGAATAAATTGGCTTTGCTCGGGACGAGCAAATGATAAGTTTGGGGGTATTTGTTCATATCAGATTTTTGCATTTTCATACCGCCCAATTTTTATCACATTGCATATCGGTAGATACTCTTGAGTCGTGTTTGCTAGTCAATTGCAGGATACAGGTTCTCGGTTCTAAAACGGTGAAATTCATGGAAAACACGACAAAATCCGGGTTCCTGCCAACCACAGATAAAACACGGTCTCCGCTCTTCATCCGTATGTTGCCAGATACCAGTTTAGGAAGACAAAATGTCAAATCAATGTCGTTTTCAGGCACAAGGCTCAATGGCAGCACAAGATCCAAGAAAATCTACGCGGAGCTCGAGGCAATCATGCCAAATCTTGACAAAAAGTCCACCTTTCCCTCAACAGAAATTCTGGAAAATTCGTGAAGAAATTTTCAGAAAATACATATACCAGAATGAAGGGGACAGAGAATCAGGGTACCACCAAAAAGCCCTAGGCCCAACTCAACCAGAAGGCCGCAGATCCGCGGCCAAAGGGGGGTATAGGCCGCGGATCCGCGGCCGTATAGGCGCCAAATCTGCAGATCTTTGGGGGGTATTTTGGTCTTTTTGTTTGGGTTCTGGTGGTTGCCCTAGGTTTTCATTTTTTGGCCTATAAATAGCCCAGAACTTTGTGAAGGAAAGGGTCCATTCTTGTATTTTCATTTTGCTAAGTTTAGTGTGTTTCTTCTTCCTCTTCTCACATCTTCTCCATTGAAACTTGTAGTGAGCTTATGAGTGAAGAGTGATGAATAAAGAAGAACCATTTATTATCATGCTTGTCTCTCTATTTTGTTAATTGTTGTAATTTTAATTTGTTAAGTAGTTGTTGTTATTTTCTTGTTGTTTCTTTCTTCTCTCTTTTTCTTTATCCTTAATACGACAATGGTGCTTACGCTCGATCCTCGCCAAGGTGAGGTCGCAAATAGCTAGTCGTATTCTTCTAATCTCCTTCTTTCTATCTTCCTCTTTTGTTTTGTTTTATTTTTCCGTATCATGATGTGTGAGTAGTTCATACTTGTTAGGGTAGGATAAGGGAAGTTTGAGAGAAGGAAATCTCTCTCACTCTTTCCTTGCCCAACAGCTTAAATCGACTCCCGTTAATTGAACCACAATCCGCTCCTTACGGCACCCTATCCTACATGATAGCGGTGATTCCGTAGTGAGACCGGTTGTGGTTGAATTAACCGGAGGTTATGGCTAAGAGCCAAGAACGGACGGACAAGCACCAAAAGGAAGGACTTATGCGTTGGAAAGCCTAGCTTATACTCGCAAGTTCCTTCCTAGTCGTGCTAATCCCCGTTGTTGCTGATTACCGTAACACCGATATTAAGAGGGGCAACGAAAGATGTGGAGACTCTTAACTCAAACTAACCTAATCCTAACCCTAACAAGCTCTCTTTAAAAACATCAACTTAACACTTAGATAATCACAAACAACTCTGAACTCTCGGACTTAACTCGTTAAAACACATAGAAAAACACCCCCATCTCCCTGCGGACGACCCGTACTCAACCGGCTAGCTACAAGCGAAACCGTCTTGATTGCGCTATTTAAACTAAAACTTGAACACGCACAACCTCTAACAATCACCGTCCGATAAAAGTCTGTGTAGCCTGTACATATATTTAATCGGACACATGTATGTACCAACATATGTCATCTACATTATATTGCCTGAACCGTGACAACCCTCTGTGGGGGACTCTAAAGACTCGTCAATACGCTGGCAGTGGGTTTAACCATAAGCACGTTAGCGGCACTAGCTGTATGTAACGGCTACCCAGGTATTGAGCAAAAGAAAGGTCGACGAGCAAACTCATCCGAACCCCTACTGAGCATGTCTGTGACAATCTCCGTACAGTCCGGTCTGTTCGTCTAAGAATATCGCATATCGAGTCTAGTGGATGGATAAAGTTAGACCCCTAATAACGCGATATTTCGTGTCGGTATGAAGCCCATCACCAACTGAGAAACTAATGATCCAAATCAGTAATTCTCGTCTACCTTAGCCAAGAATTTATGGTGATGGCCACCCGTGCACCGCGCGATTTCAACTCCCAATACCGAGAGAGACGAATCCCCGACGATCCGCTCACTGCCTCCATATGGCTCGGGACTGTACCCAACTAAAACATGTTTACACGACTCCTTTGAGCCGTGGTAGGGTAGTAATCAAAGCACAGTGGGAACTCACACGAGACAAATGACAATCACATGTCGACAGACTAACCTGTATACATGTCACCTGGGAACTGCTATCTGACAATAGGTATAATACCAACTAGCATGTTCCCGGCGAGTCCGTCCAGTGTACTCATAACCCAATGAGCACCTGTAAACTATCTTAGGTGACTGACTGACACCAATGGCTTGTAAGACCGGCCACTGCCCCTCGTCGGGGTCTCGATAAGTATACACTAGTCTACTCCAAAGTATCGATGCCCAGTCTCGACACTCCCTCGACTAGAGACATTTAAGGATGTGCTTATAGACCACCCAGCTCCCACGTATATGATTGCCATCATAATGCTGGTAGTCAAGCAAGAATCGTATAGGCTCTATCAACATGTAATAGTGATATGTAATACCACATAATGCATGTATATGATGATAAAGGCAAACCAGTTAGCGTACTATTATCTCGAGTAAGACTGTTCTGCCCGTATAGGTCCTCCCTCAATCATCACAATCGCGTGTCTGCGATTACAATAATTGACTTGAGGGCACTATAGCCAACATAACCTATTTTACATACGAAGTCGATATGGTGGGTCCACACTTGATTGATGATGTAGTAATCTCGCTACAATAGTGGAGCAATGTACACATCAATAAGTCGAATATAAATGGAAATTTATATAGATAATCGGATATGTAGTATCCTACCTTATTTGTTCTTAGTTTATCTTGACAATCTGAAAAAGTACGAATAAATTTGGATTTCCTGTTCACTAATAGATGCATGAGAGAAGCACCAATAGTGAAAACATTACTTAAAATAAACCCTAATAATGATTGTGCAACTATAAATATATGAATTGAGTTAATAATAATGTTGTCCTCCTTTATGTGTGATGGCTAGGTATAATCCGTTTGGGAAATTACTTGATGACTATAAATTGGTTGGACCAAATTATATCGGTTGGAAAAGAAATTTGATGATTGTTATTACTGCTGAAAATTGGCAAAAATTGCTAAATAAAAACAAGTTTCCAAGAATGGAAAAAGGGATAGTGATGAATGTCGTTGTTGTTATAAGAAAGGTGATTAGAAGAGAAATTGTAAAATTTACATTGCCTCCTTGAAGAATGAGAAACCTTCGGAAGGTATGTTATCTCACTATTTAGTATAGACTAATATTGTGAGTCATTCCTCTTATACTTGGTGTATTGACTCAGATTCTTCTTCCCATGTTTGTAATTCCTTGTATGGATACAAAGAAAAACAAAAGTTTAGAGATAGGAAGATTACTTTGACAATGGGAAATAGAGGCATAGTTTCAGCAGTGTCTTTAGGAACTTATTATTTGCATTTAAATAAAGGATATATAATAGAACTTAAAGATTGTATTTATATTTCTTAAGTTAGGAGAAATTTGATTTCTGTTTTGAAAGTTTATAGTGATGGTTTCTCTATTTAATTTAGCAGTAAACCATCTATTATGTTTGGTTATTCTGTTGTTGCTCATTGGATAATTGATAATGGAATAGATTATAATGATGTTGCCCATTATTCTTATCTAAATGTGATCGAGTCTGATAAATCTTCAAAACATAAGATAGATCAAAGTGATCCAACTTATCTTTGGCACATGAGATTAGATTATATTAATATTGATAAGATCAATAGGTTGGTAAAGAATGGTTCTTTAGATTTTCTAAAAGTAGAAAATCTTTCAACTTGTGAACATTACCTTAGAGACAAGATGACCAACTTACCTTTCACAAGAAAGTATGCTAGAGCATTAGGTACCCTTGATATCATACATATAGATGTATGTGGACCTTTAAATGTTAAAGGAAGGGGTGAATATTCATATTTTGTGAAATTTACAGTTGACACATCTTGATATGGTTATATTTACTTAATGCAGCACAAATATGAATGATTTGAAAAGTTCAAAGAATATATAGCCGAAGTTGAGAAAGAGCTTGATAGAAGTATCAAGACCATCCGATCAAATCGTACGACTGTCCTAACCAATCCACATATCCATGCGACAGAAAAGTATTAGAAAGCTATCGTACAGTACGGCTTGGCGAATAGCAACGACAAACGTAGCACGAATACTAAGCAATACAAATCTGAAATGATGGAGGGCTACAGCTGGTTTTTGAAGAAAAACCTTTAACGTAATGAATTTGATATCGTTGAAGGAACTCAAGCAGTTTCACGTAAACTTTTTTCTAAAGAAGTCACTCCTTATGAAGGAATCTAGACTCTTTACTCATCGAATGAGGTGCAGGATATTCCTAACTGGATACCTCGACGCAAAGCAAAAGTAAATGCTTATAGTTTTTAAAAATTGGTTCCAACAATATCAAATAGGTTTGTTTTTCCTTGCGTTAATCAGAATTAATGCAGTCCCATCAATTAAACATATCATGCCAGAAAGAAACGAAAATAGGCACGCACATATATGCCATCAGCATTCTCTACAGGGTCCCGGGTCTTCACCGTAAGGTTACTTAACTTACGGCAGGGCGGGGACAGGACTAACGCGGATGCAAAATATATATAGCGTCTACTATATATATATATATATATATATATATATATATATATATATATATATATATATATGAACATTCGTCTCACGCATGATATCTTGTAGCATCACAGAAGCATCACAGCAGAAGCAAAACACGGCATGGAAATGCGGATAATCAAGGAAAAGTATATTTCAAAGGTGCTATATATGAAATGCAATTTTCCAGTCGTATGGATAGCCCATAGTATCGGATCCTAGACCCCTACGAGTGCGGAAAGCCACCCGACAATCCTATAAGCGAGGCAACCCTAATAAACAAAGTGAGTGGGCCACCCAGCACTTCCAAAATCCGATGACTTGGGCACCTCTCCATGGGTCAAACCTATACCGCCTACGAGTCGGCGAATAGCCCGCCAATTCTAGAGTAAGGCACCCCGGTCTCAACGCCATGAGATGGTGGCCCGTTGCCTTCTAGAACCAGGCTACTCGAGCACTCCGCCGCGGGGTAATCCTAGTGCATGTAATGAAAATCTGAATATACAACGGTTACTACGTCCACAACCTGGACGCGCCCCAAAGAATAATACAAGCCGCAGTGACGGCAGTCCATATGTCGGACGCTCGCCACGCAATATGAATATACATTACATCACAGAGAATTACATCTAATACTACATACACCGGGCTATCCATCATGACAAATCCAACATAACCATAACCACAATCAACAAGCAATATCCATCACAGAACATGCAAACTTGCGAGTATTGATTCTGTAACCCCGTCTAATTAATACATATAGCAATTATACGACGTTTTACCAAACGTTATGATACACGCAACCATCACAAAGTCTACGACAATCGAATATCGCACACTAATAGCTAACACTTCAATTTTCCAAAACACCGAAAATTAAGTGTGCTAAAAACCGATAAGAAATTCCATGCTAAAACCCACTCCAGGAGTCTGTAATGAGCTCGGATTGAGCTGAAACTTCGCAGAGGACCCCGGCACGAAATTAACGTCGGCCCAGAGGCACCTAGGGGGTAACCACCCCTTATGCCACCCGAAGATGGCCTAAGGGGTAGGCAGACCCGAAACTGCCTTCTGAGGCAATTTCAGGTCCCCACCCCTAAGGCTACCATTTGGGTGGTCTTGGGGGTGTGGGCCCTGCCTAGGTCCCCCCGGGAAATCCCCGAGGTCCCCGCGCACCTCCCTATGGCTTTTCGATCCAAACCGAGAGCCCGCGGGGAGTCAAAACATTAATATAGTATGAAATTCCTCACTATTTTTTCGGCAGTTTTTGCGGAGCAAAAACCGGCAGGATTCGAAAGTCGTATCCATATAGTTTAGGGTATTTGGGTGGCTCTGATACCATTATTGGTTCCTAATGCCCTCGTTGCTAACCCGCGGCCAATGCGGAATCCAAAAACCAAAATTTTCGTGGCACTAGAAACCTAAAACCAAGAATCAAACCAAATACCTAAACTAGAACCATAACAAGATAGAAATCACAACCTTTATAGTGTCTTCATTTGCTCTAATTGGGTTAGACCCTGGCATGCTCTCAAGAGCTCCGTGTAGCGTTTGCAAGCTGGTCCTCCTTCACTGAAGATGATCCATCCAAGAGAACCGATCTAAGCTCCGGCTTCACCTAGTGAAGCAACCGACGCTCCAAGCTCGTTAAGAATGGAAAGTGGGGATGTAGAAATTTTCCACTATCTTTTTTGCTCAAATCTAAGCTCAAGAGAGTATCTAAAGAAGAAGGAGAAGAAGGAGAGGAAAGATAGCTATGAGCAAGTATTGATGGCATGAGAGAATGAATATATGAAGAATAGAAAAGAGAATGGCTTCATTTTCATTTTACAACCATACAAATAAAAATCATAACACGTTTGTTAATAAAATAATGAAGCCCTTCCTCTCTACATGTCTTCAACCATGCTCAATACCACCTCACCCTCCACCTCATTTTATGAATATTCGTAATTGAATATTCACAAATAAGGTGTCCATTTTCTAAAATAAATTCCATATAAATACGGAATACAACCCGGTATACATATCGAAATACATATACGCGTATTCGTATAAAAATATGAATAGCCAAGAGAGAAAATGAATAGTGAACAATAATACTAAAATACATATATTAAAAATATACATATAAATTATTAAATCAAAACTTGATTTAATAATCCGGCTTAATTCTAAACCGCTATTATTATCAACCGTCCGATTAAAGTCCGTGTAACCTGTACACATATTTAATCGGACACCTGTATGTATCAATATACGTCATCTACATCATATCGTCTGAACCGGGAAAACCCTCTGTGTAGGACTCTAAAGACTCTTCAATACGCTGGCAGTGGGTTTAACCACAAGTACATCAGCGGCACTAGCTGTACGTAACGGCTACCCAGGTATTGAGCGAAAGAAAGGCCGACGAGCAAACTCATCCATACCCCTACTGAGCCTGTCTGTGACAATCTGCATACAGTCCGGTCTGTTCGTCTAAGAGTATCACATATCAGGTCTAGGGGTGGATAAAGTCAGACCCCTAATAACGCGATATTTTATGTCGGTGCAAAGCCCATCACCCACTAAGAAACTACTAATCCAAATCAGTAATTCTCGTCTACCTTGGCCAAGGATTTCTAGTGATGGCCACACGTTCACAGCGCGACATCTACCCCCAATACGGGGAGAGACGAATCCCTGACGATCCACTCACTGCCTCCATGTAGCTCGGGACTGTACCTAACTAAAACCTGTTTGCACGACTCCTTTGAGCCATGGTAGGGTAGTAATCAAAGCACAGTGGGAACTCACACGAGACAAATGACGATCTCAGGTCGATAGACTAACATGTACTCATTTCACCTGAGAACTGCTATGTGACAATAGGTATAATACCTTCTAGCATCTTCCCGACGAGTCCGTCCAGTATACTCACCTCGAGTGAGCACCTGTATACTATCTTAGATGACTAAATAACACAAATGTCTTTTGATACCAGCTACTGCCCCTCGTCGGGGTCTCGAAAAGTATACACTAGTCTACTCTGGAGTATCAATACTGTCACGCCCCGCTTCCCAAAAGAGTGGTAATGGCACGTGACGAGGCCCGCGACGTATTTATTCCGAGAATGTCATTTCTCGAAATAAATACACTAAGCGTCTATAAGCAACATAAAGAAACAAGAATAAACAAAAGAATGAAATCTAACTTTGATTTATTACATTCAAGATTCACAATTGACAAAATATCTGAATATAAGATACGATAACATGATAAGCCTTAATAAGGAGGCATACATAAATAAGCTGAAATGAAATGAAAAGCTAAATGAAACTAAACGTCCGGTTGTGATGCAAACTAGTTGTACTCCTCTTTGACCGCTTCTATCTCCTCTGTCTCAATACCACCTGACGAATATTCCAAGAAAGAAAAAAAGATGGGTGGAATGCCCATCAGCGAACTAACGCTCGGTAAGTCCCCAAAAGGATGGCATGATGTATATAAACGAAATGCAAGGTGTAATGTGATATATGGTATAGCATGGATATAAATCATGCACATGTAAATAAATATAGTAGCGTGCATGGTAATGTGTATGTCAACTATATCAGCACGGCAAACAAGTATAACATGGTTGTGGAGTGTAGGTATAGTGAACATGAAGAGAATGTAAGTGTCCTAAAATGTCTCTAAAAGGGTAAAAGTAACCAACGTGAGTTTAATGTGTGAGTATCAACCAAATCTCAAGAGTGTTCTCGAACCCAACAGGCTGTAATACAGGGGTAAGGAACCACGGGCCCTCATGATTGTTAGTAATGGGACTTCGACCATCATCGAAGTATTCCAAACTCAACAGGCTATAATCTAGGAGTAAGGAAACACGGGCCCTCATGATTATTAGTATTCGTGATTGCTTGTATTCGTGATTGTTAGCATGCGGCTCTTGAGATTTCATTGGATTCACAACTCAAACTACCCCAACACCCCGTGTATATTAGTCTATAGTTAAAATTATAAGTCTTGTCCGAATCTATGAATACATCAAGTTTTCAAGATTGAGTTCATGGTATTCATGTCACATTTCAAGTATTCATGTCAAGTTGTATTTGTGATTCGGGTCAACTCAAGTCTAGCATTTAATTGGATTATGTTAAATATATAATATCTAATTATGTTTTCATGTACATACAACAATTTAAAGATCAAGATAAATAAGGTATACATGTTCGAATAGCATGAAATGAGTCAAGTATATTATTCAAGTAACGACCATAAACAATGCTGGTAAGAAGTGTTGTGTACAACTAATCAATCAAGTCAATCAATTTCAGAATATAAACAGAAATATAGATCTAAATGTTGTGCACGCGTGAGTTCCAGTCACGCCTAAATACGACTACCGGTTTGGGTGATATACCCATTTTTGTTTTGTCGCGCAGAACAGATCACAATCTATCCAGTACCATCGCATATTTTTAAAACATAGTTTGAGTCAATTTCCATCAGGTTTCAAGTTATGATAATTATTAGAAAATTGTAGGTCTTTCGATATACTTATCCAAAACACTAAGATTCGTGCGATTTGGATTTCTGAAGCTCTAATTATGATTGTTTTAATATCAACGTTTAAAACAGAAATTCAGATTGCTGGACAGCAACTATATGTTATATTGCAAAACCTATATCGAGTTGTTTCATGCATTAATAAGTAATCTAATATACAGGAAATTATAGCTCTATCAATTTTGCATCTACACATCTAAATTTTATCACGAATGGACATCGAGAGTTCGAGTTATGTCCTATTTAAAAACAGTGTGCGAATCAGGATAGATTCTGTCCAGATTCGTCGCTTAATTGTAACGCGGTTTTCTATATTTTACGTCAGTTTTCAGTAAAAACTTAAAACTATTGGTATACCAAGTTATGTGTAGATGTCCAAAACACCTGAGTTTTTATGTCCTATTTAAAAACAAATTCTGTCCAGTTTTCTTTCGATGTAGATGTCCAAAACACCTGAGTTTGCTCAATTTGGATATCGGTATACCAAATTATGTGTCCTAGAAATTGATCGATAACTGCAGTTTTCTGTTTTACGAACAGTGAATAAAAACGATATAATTGCTAAACCGTTATGCGGTTCAATCTAAAAATTTTACAGCGTGTATACAAAAATATATTATATAACACTTAAATTTCATGAAATTTTCCGAAGTAAAAATTAATTTCTAAAAATTATTTTAAAAGTAAAGGTATTGATGTGTACTAAAATCGGCAAAAAGATTAACTAGTATTTTTATGCAAGCTTCTCTTTTTATTTTAATAAGCAAACCAATTCCATGAGACATCGTAGATATATTGTGGCATGAAATTTATGTTCTCACAACTCATAATAAACATTCATAATCATGAACAAAGAATTGAAAACACTTTAATTTGAACAAGAGGTAATAAGGTATTATTAAACCATATAGAACCATATATATCTAGACTTATATATAAGTATATGTTTATGTTTATCTTCTCTTACGGATTACGATATAAAAATAATAGCGGGTTTACGAGACATGACAAGAGGAGAATAAAGAGATGGAGGAAGGGAGAGAGAAGGACTTACGGGTCTTGCAATACGGTATAACAACTGTATTGCGGATTGCTGAAGAAAGTCTTGACTTGATCGAGACATTGAACGCTTAAGGAACTTGATGCTTCTCCAAAGGAAAAAAAAATTAGAATTGATGAAGAGAGAATGGCTAAGGTAGGATGAAGAAGAGAGTGTTATTTGTATTAAAAGAGATATTAAAATAAGTTTAATAGTGATAAAAACTATTCATAATAATTTTAATTTATTATGAATTCATTTTGGGAATAAAAAAGAAATTGAAAGGGTGCCCATTCATTTGGAAGTTAAAAAAAATGAAAGGTCTCATTTGTAGATTATGAAAGAGTTCAGAAAAAAATAGATAATAATAGTTGCAATAATGGTGATTTGAACACGTGACCTATGAAATGCAAAGAATTAACCAATGGGCTACAAGTTTGTTCATGCACATATTTAATTAGAATTAATTATATGTTGTTGTTTGAAAAGAAAGTGGGTTTTTGGGCTCATAGTTTTATAAAAGAAAATGAAAATGAGATTGGATTTGGGTTATGGGCTGGGTCAGGTCTTGCGTTTAATTTGAAATAGGTTAACATTTAGTTTGAAGAAATGGGTTTTGAAAAAATAGATGGAATAATAAAATAATATATTTAATAGAAAACAAAATATACGGAAAAATACTAAGAATAAATAAATACAATATTTTACTAAAGAAAGAAAATCCGAAGGGATAGTAATATTAGGGTCGTTACAGATACCCAGTCTTGACTCCCTCGACTAGGGATATTTAAGGATGTGTTTATAGACCACCCAGCTCCCACGTATATGATCGTCATCATAATACTGGTAATCAAGCAAGAATCCTATGGGCTCTATCAATATGTAATGGTGATCTATAATACCACAAAATGCATGTACATGATGATAGAGACAAACCAGATAGCATACTATCATCTCGAGTAAGATTGTTCTATTCGTATAGGTCCTCCCCCAATCATTATAATCGCCTGCCTGCAATTACAATAATTGCCTTAAGGGTGCTATATCCAACACATACAATCACCGTAAGCAGAAATGTATTTTTTATGGAAGACCAAATTGTTGGTCAAGAAGATGTATCTCTTGATGAAGAGTCATCTATTCCAGTGGGAGAAAATCCTAATTTGTTAGGAGATTCTACAGATTTAGTGGAAGATGCAAGTGCTAGGGGAAATAGGGATCCACCACTAGAAACTGTTGTTGTTGATGCACCTATTGCAACAAGAAGATCAACTAGTATCATTCGTCTTCCTGTAAAGTAGAGACTTGGCGATTAAATGATTCTATTGTGTTCCTAATACTCTATGCAGATGACATACTATTCATTGGGAATGATATAGATTTGATGACATCTATTAAATTATGACTTTTAGACAAGATTTCTATGAAAGATCTTAGTCAAACTTCCTATACCTTGGGTCTCAAATTTTATAGAGATAAAGAAAAAGACATATATGATTGTCATAATCTACTTATGTGGATAAGATCGTTAAAAGGTTCAATATACAAGATTCTAAGAAGGGAATGCTTCCTGTTAGACATGGAATCTCATTTTCTAAGGAAATGTGTCATAAAACTAAGAATGCGATTGAGTGCTTCAAATGTATACCATACGCTTCGACAATTGGTAGTTTGATACATGCTATGTTGTATACCAGACCCGACATAGTTTATGCATTGGGCCTTATAAATAGCTTTCGGTCCAGTCCTTTTGATGAACATTGGACTGCTGTAAAAGCCATATTTAAGTATTTGCGTAGAACTAAAATTACTGTTTAGTTTACGATACAAATAATTTAAGTATCAAGGGATACAGATCTCGATTTCCAATCTGATTCCAATGATATAAAGTCTACATCAGGATATGTTTATATCATCATAAGCTGTTAAGGAGGAGGTGTAGATAAATAAGTTTATCCATAAGTTTGGTGTTGTTCTTCCACATGTGTTTCCTATTTCACTATTTGTGACAAAAGTAAAGCAGTTGCTCAAGTGAAGTAACCAAGAGTACTTCAGAAGTCTACATCGGAAATATCATATTATTAGAAAGATTAACAAAAAGTAACATGTGGAAATTCAGAAAATAAACACACATGACAACATATCTAACTCATTTACTAAATCGTTGTCTCAAAAGTTTTTTTACATACATTTAAACAAGATGGGAATTAAAATTGTGGTTGAATGGATGAGAAGACAAGTGGGAGATTGTTAGAGTAGTAATATATGTCTTTGAATGTCTATTACAATTCATGTAATATTAGTGGAATATTAATAAAGTTTTATAGTTGCACTTAATAATTTATAATGTGTGTATTCTTATTTATTTATAATTTTTATAATATCCTTAAAAATTATATTGTTAGATCATGCACTGTGATTGGTTACTTGTATTAAGATATGATCTAATTTAGTAATTTCTTAAATTGAGTACTTAACCTACAACCAGTAAAAGATAGCTAGAGTTGTGACAGGTTATCATGCATGACACTAACATGTGAGATGTGGTGGTGTGTCTCAATCATCAAGAATAGAGATTCTCCAGGTGTATGTCATAAGCGCATATAATGATATGTGTAATACAGGACCATATTTGAATTCTTTAGAATATATCACCTATAGAGATGGAGAATTCAAACTGTTACATAATCCCTTTAACTTGATGATATTATAGTTTTCGGTTTATTTACAAGTAAACTTTGATATGATGATAAATCTTGTCGTTTAGATAGGAACAAGAAACTTGAAATATTTGGCTGCTTGAATGCATTTAGGAAAACTATGGATGGCTGGATAGGATCCAACATTCTCATACTGATGAGAATAAGTTTACTGTTCAATCCGATGAAAGTGTCAAATCCTGATCAGGTATTTTGGAAATTGTTTTTCAAAATTATATTATTATTATATTTATTTTCGAAATGAATTTATTGTGTTTATGGGCAATTGAAGTTTTAGGTTTGAGCGATTAGGTGATTTTATCCCGCTTAGTTAAAGGACCTAAAGAAAAGTAGCTTGATATTGGAAGGGGTTGCATATAAATTAATACTAATTATTATCTCACATTAGGTAGAACTTTATGAATAATTGGCTTGATGGGAGTTTGATTGTTAAATTAAAATTGTCAATTAATAAATTACGAATTAGTTGAGATTGACAATTAGTTCTCGATGTGAGACCTAATTGGTCCCACCGCAAAATCTTAAAGTAGAAGAGCAAATAAAAACAAATAAGAGAAGAAATATTATAATACAATTTGTTGAGATTATATCGTTGAGGAGTTTATTCCCACATCGGTAAAGTAGGGAAAAAATATTGCATCACAACCCTATAAAAGGACAGCTATAGTAGACTATAAATGATGATAAAAAACAGTGATGAAATAAGAGATTTCATACAGAAAAATAATTGAGAATTATTTAAATCTTCTCCTCTTAAAGGAGGGTTCTTATCGCCCAAGTTTTTATTTGCCTCCTACGTAAGGTGGCGGACTTGATTGGAGGCTTCTGCAATTGTGGTAGCTACAAGAGAAAGATATTTTGCCAACAGATATTTAGATCTGTAAAGGTATGTTTTTATGATTCATATTAGATAAATAATCGGAGATCATACGCACCGCTTCCACTGCTTTAGGCATATGATTTCCTTCAGGTTTCTTTCTTAAATTGATGCTCTGTGAGTAATTGACCTTAACAGGCCTTGAAGCTTTGGTCCAATATTTGATTCCCAGAAGTTACTGTAACATTTTGTAAAAATTTAAAATGTTATTTTGAATTTATTTAATAATAAAATGAATTTTTATATATGAGACAACATTTATCTTTTTTTTTAAATCTATTTTTAAATGTGTCATGGCAAAATATGTTGTTCTCATTTAGTTTTTGATTTAATTCTTTTTTTGAAAATGAGAAGAGGGGAATAGGTTAAGTTAAGTTCTACTTCACCCTCACCACAACACAACACAAATATCTAACAATATCCTACATATTATGACTAGCACCTCTCGTTTCTCTCATTTATCCTCACAACAAACATATCTTAGCTCCCTTCAACCCTCACTCTAACCTAGCCTTCCTCCACCAAAAAAATCACCATGGTTCTTGAAGATTTCTTCAAGTAAATTGATCAAGACACCAAGTTTAGCATATATCTCTTCAAAGATTTTCACTAGTACATCTCTTGAGCTTGGATCCCTCTCAATCTTCTTCAAGGAGGTAAAATCCAATTTTTATTCAAGTTTTCTCTTGTCTTGCCTAGTTTATATGGCTTTTTAGACAATCTCTACTGGTTTAGGAAATATAGAAGTGTTTTAGTACTTGGAGACTAAGTTTTAAAAGTTTTTAAACTAAGATATTGGTGTTTTTGGTACTCATATGAAATCTAGTGTAATTTTGGAGCTCTGAAAATTAATCAGAGTATTTTTCTGAGATGATAAGACCAACAAAAGACCACACCCAAAGCCCGAACCCACCTGGACAAACCTTAACCACCAATTTATTAGATTGGCCGCAAATTTCGGCTCAAACAGCGAGTTAGGGTATGGGGTTTTTCCAGTAGCTCCCAAACATTCCAATTAGACCCTTTTTATACTTTGTTTTGTCCCAGATTGATTACAGCAAAATCTAGGGCAAGTATCTTATAAAAGTTCGACGTTTTACGTTTTTAAAACCTAAGTTTTGATTTTCGTGATTTTCGGGGGGTGGTTCAATGTAGATTGCACGCGTTAGAATACGTCGATTGTACGTCCTAACCTATGTACGTTAGGATTTTAGTAGCCTTTGCATTTTGATTCTTATGAGTGTGCTTGATTTAATGTATAGGATCGGTCGCGGAGACGTCCGACGCGGCGAAGAACGGTAAAGCATTCGCGAATTTCGTCTAGCATGTGTCGATTTTAGATAAGTAGGAGAACATCTACAAGTGGGAACTCAGGCGGATGGCGTATAGCACCCCCGACTACCAGAAGTTTTATAAAACTATGTATCGGTTTTTAAACTCTATTAACGATACTTAACCGCATTTCTATGTCATATGCATTACATTGATTACCATTGCATCCCTAGTGTATAATTATACTTGCTAGAATAGATACATTTGAGAGAACACAAGCATAATACTAATGATTCCATGCTGCACAGTTCACATACTCGCATGCTACATCACACATCATTAGTACCACATAGAATTGCTATGTTTAACCATATTACAATTTTTCATGATAATATTAGTTGCTATTTACCACGTTCCATTATTCGAATGCTATAGTCCGTATAATTACATGTTATAGTTGCCAAATATTGCATGAATGAATTATTCACTATTGATATCATAAATTTGATATTTTTATGGATTTGAGAAATTGCAGGTATCTTTTTACAAAACGTATTATGTTTTCAAAAGTGTGGTTTTCTCGTGATATGATGATTTGACGTCCACCATGAGTTTTCTGATTTTCATGATGAGATATCCGAATTGAGATAGGGGTTAACCGATTACAGATACATGGTGGACCCGGTACGACTCCGAGGGACAGGAAGAGCGTAGGGGGTACGGAGAGCCTAGCGATGATGATCGATACTGGAGGTGACATTGGAGCGCGGCGGATATCCAGAGGATTTCGAACGTGATTGAGTTGATATCAGGAGATGGCCGATCGGTTAGACGGTGACTATGATATCCAGATTTTTAGTGTCGATGATAGACACGAGTTTGATGAGGATTTGATAATGATTGATATTATTCTTATGCGACTTCATTTATATCGCACTTGCATTCATTACAACGCATATCATATTATACCTTATGATGTTATATTCTTATTCACTAAGTTGGCAACTCACCCCCGTTGTGCCTTAGCTTCTTGCAGGACGGACCATACAGACACTTAACGGCGTCACAGACACATCTTTTGGAGTTTATCGTATATTTTGCTATGTGGGTTACACGCATAGTAACCGCCTCTTTTGTATATGTTTTTCCTTGTATCTAGTGTCACTCCATCAAACCACTTGTATTATTTGACTTAGATCGTGTTGTGATTTTATGTATATTCTTTTGGGTCGGACTCGGGTAGAGTCGACAAGTTAGCTTTACTTACGCAGTTTATTTATATATTTCCTAGTGATCCTTCGTCTTCAAGCGTCGTATACAATTGCGGGGTTGTGATTCCGCCGTTTGGCGTTGAAATAGATCCCAAGTGGGATGACGATATATTTATATGTGTATGTACTTTTTTTATCAAAAAATACAAAGGAGGTGCTGCCGAAATTTCAAATGATGCAAATATTTTCAACCATATTTCAAAACACGTTATATATGCTTAAAACAAAAAAATCCTTATAAACAAAATGTGTTTCATGTTAAATACCCTTTTGGAAACTTCATCTTTTTTATTTTTAAAAAATATTTAGATCTTGGTTTTTGGTTTACTTGGATCGTGTCGACATCTTTAGACGTCACGCGATTTAAGTGTCGGTCACATGTCGAATTCGGATCATGACAATTACGTCCTTTAAATTCAAAGGGAAAACCAATTATGGAGGGAATCAACTGATTAATGGGCAATGGTCAAATTTATGACTGTTTGAACCCATTTGTTTTTACAGTGGCATGAAAACCTTTTCAATAGGTTTCATCTTTTTAACCTTCCGATACTTGTAAATAAAAAGCATTCTCTTAGTTTGAAAGACATAACAAATACTTTTTTCTATTCCTCTCTCAAATAAAACTATTTTCATACTATTAATACAAGAGTTGCAAGGTTTTGAGAGCGGGGGGGTTTAGTAAATATTGCTAATTGCCGACCCCGATTGACTTCGTTGTATCCTGAAATTGTATTGTCCGTAAACCCAATAGCAAACTCGTTACCGAGTGAGAGACAATAAGCACTTTAAAGAAAGTCGTATTCTACGCGTCTAGAAATCTACAATGTTTTTCTAAATTGTTTTACAATACTATTTCCGTCTCAGTTATTCCAACAGAGTGCGGGCTTCGAACCCGACAAACCCCAAGAGGGAAGTGGCCACAAATTAAAGCTTTTGGGAAAAATTCGTAGATCCCTTTGGTGCGTGTGTGCTTGTGTATGGTGTGCATGAGAGCATTGTGTGTGGTGTGTGTTTGGGTTAGGGCCTACGGGCCAGTGCCCAAATACACACACAAAAAAGACCACGTCTAGATTTCAAATATAGTAAATGCTATTTTTATTCTCTTTATAGCAAGATGATGTCCATCCTGTGTTTCAGATGAAAAATAAATAGGAATTAATACTAAAAGTTGAACAACTTATTTATATGCAGGTTAACATTTCGTGTTCCGATAATACATTTGTAATTTCCTCGAATTAAGTTCAATTGTGACTAAAAGCCATTAAAATTTAATAGGATGAATTTCAACTTGATATCATGAACTTTAGCCACTTACGCCTAAAACTAACACAAACTTTTTAAATGATGCAAACTTACTACAAACTTTTCTTTAAACCAGAAAACTCCCTGATGGGGCTGGCATAAGTTGAACAAAAAAGATAAAATAACTGAAACATCCAACATATATTAGTTTTAAAAAACTAAATTTTCTTTTTAAGAAATTACTATATACCTTACACCACCAAATTCCACATGTTCATATTGTCTTGGTGGAGCAAAAAAACATTTTCTTTTACTTTTCAATTTATTTTTGTTGATAAAAAAATGTTTTGTTTTTTAAATTGATATATATTTGGGTATTTCGGTCATTTTATATTTTCAGTTAACCGCATGTTAATCCGCTCAGGGAGTTTTCTGATACAAGAAAAGTTCGTGATACTTTTGCATCATTTTAGAACTTCGTGGTAGTTTTGGGAGAAAGTGGCTAAAGTTCAAGGTATCAAGTCGAAATTATTAAAAACATATTAACGGTATCCACCAAAAGCAACTTTCTGTTGGAAAATTTGCTGTTTAATACAATTTATATCTGAAAAAATTGAATAAACAAAAATCTAACATTTGTGAATCAGAAATATGAAAATTGAAGTTTATGGGAAAGAGACATGCACTTGAGTGCACTGGCCTAAGAAAGATATCGCCTTCCTCATAGCAGGTTTACAGCGGCGATTCAATCCCAAGATACAACTCCCCCAGCCCTTCTGATACTCTGGATTACACAAAAAGCCGAAGTAGTATTAGTATCCTTTCTATTTCGAAGTCAGATACTCAGAATGTTTATGAATACAGTGAAGAAGAAGAAGAAAGATCTGTGTGTGTCTATGGTTTTTGGATTATTGGGTTTGTGTTCTTTTTCTTTTGCCTTTAAGGAGGGCTTTATATTGCCTTCCAAAAGGTTGGAACCCCGACAGTTGCAACACTTCATTTGCAGCCGATTATTCGCGACCGTTAGATTGCAACCGCCCGGTCTAACTTTTGTGAACCGGAATCGGAGTGGCGTTCGTGTCCGCAGATGCAGGCACACACGGCTCGCTTGGCTCGGCGGCGGCGTGCGTGCATAGTTCCACCATACCCTCTTTCATTGGACTTAATGTAATGAAGCATAGAAGTGTTATATAAACACTTTCTCATTCCTTGGTGTGGGCAATGTGAGACTAAAACCCACCATGAGAAGTTTGGATTTTTCCCTTATTTTGTGCATTTGCTCCAACAATTCCCCCCCCCCCCCCCCGCAAAGTTTAAATTTTGATGCAACTGCTCCCCCAATATTTAAATATAATAAAAGAGCTAAACTTTGTTAAATTATAATGAGGCAGCGCCTCACGTTCTCTTCACGAGAGCGCTAGCACCAACTCCGACCTTGTAGGATTAAATCCTATGGTGGCGCTGCACGTGAAACTCACGTGGGTGCCAATGTGCAAAGCACAGGAGCGCCTAGAATTAAATTCTTAAGTGGCGCCCACGTGCATAACACGTGAGCACCGGCGCCCAAGTTAAAATCAGTAGAATTAAATTCTACAGGGGTTATTTCCCTAAAAGCTGGGATACTCTCTATTAAACAGTGCCGTTGGATCAAAGATCTAATGGAGATGATAAATCATCAGAATATAGAATTAAATTCTATTAGGAGAAAATATCTCCCAAATCTTTCTAAGTGAGGAAGATACTCTAGGTTGGATCAAAAATCCAATAATAGAATAAAATTATATTTTGGGAATATATTTTTTCAATCTTTACAAACAAAAAATATTGCTCTCTGTAAAACAGAGAGCCCTTGGATTAAAAATCCAATGGTGATTAAAAATCACCGTTTGATAGAATAAAATGTTGTACATGAGAAAATATTTCCCCAATTCTGTTAAAAACAAGAAAACATATTCTATAAAACAGAAATCTTTGGATCAAAGATCCAACGGTGGATAAAATTCTCCAAGTAATTTTTGAGACCAATAAAATCAATTGGAATCTCTCAATGAGAGATTTTCTCAAATTAAATTAACAAACTTACGTCTACTATATAAAGGACCCGGGACTTCAAGTCTTATATAGAGAGAACCCCCATAAGCTTCTGCAAAAATAAAGAAGGCTCTCAAAAACAACAGGGAATTTAATTCTTAATAGAGAAGAAAATCTTCCTCCTCTCAAATCCTAGGTAAAGAAACCACAGAGATCAAAATATCTCATTTACCTATCATATCATATCTAAGGGTTTAACCCTTCTTAAAAACTTAGTTCTTTCTCTGGATCTGAGATCCACAAGACAACTCTCTCATAAATTGAGAATTTAATTCTCATCAAGAATATCCTGTTCTTGAGAATCAAAGATTCAGAAAAGAACTAAGAAAAAAAAAAATATCCTATAGGAATTCAATTCTTTTGAAAATAGGGTTTAACCCTAAATAGAAATTTAGTTCTTATAAAAGAAAAAACATAAGAACTTAGTTCTTAAAGAAAACTTGATCCCGGATCTTCAAAACAAAGATGTTGGTGATCATTAATGGTCAAAAGGCCATTAACAGAGATTCAATCTCTGAAAAAGAAAAGAACTTAGTGCCTCACGTGCTTCCCACGTGGGTGGCCCCAACAGCGCCCAGCGCCTCACGTGAAAACACGCGAGCGCCAAAAGCAGAAGGCCAGCGCCTCACGTGAAATACACATGAGCGCTGAATAAAAGTGCTTAGCACCTCATATACAGCCAAAACGGCTAAGTGCTTAACACTAATTGGGCAACGCCCAGCGCCCACCGAAATTTTTGGAGATGATTCCGTACTACAGTTCGGTGGAGGAACTTTGCATATTGTATTGATTGTATTGATTTGTTGTATAAGACTTACTGAAACCATGATATAAGTTGTTTCTTGTAAACGGATTGGATGTAAACGGATAGCCATGTAGTCAAGTTCAAAATATATCCATGGTTCGGTCTAGTCGAGTCATGTTGCATGTTCATGTTCAAGTGTTCATGTTTGATACATTGGGTTCATATTGAAATGGAGTTATAGTTGGATTCATATTTGGATTGTGTTCAGATTAGACCGAGACTCAGATGAGTCGGACACTTTAAACAGATTTGAGTCCTGAATTAGGTTTACGAGTTATCGGTAACTGCAGCACATGGACGACGGGATTTGTGACTTTTTCCAAACCAATTACCATTGATAACCCCGTTTTAGTTTTCTACCTTAAATAGGCAAGCACCCACTTTCTCTGGCTCCCTGAGGCTCAAGAGAATTGGTCCCGCTTAAATCTATATTTAGTAGGGTCCTTATTGTAAATTAATATAACTTGAGGGGGTTTATAAAAATATTTTTAGTATAATTTCAAAATAATCCTCAAGTGTTTATTTATCGTATTTATGGTTTTCATGGATGTAAATTTTAAAAGTGAGGTATTCTAATGAATAAATACCTAATTGAATAGTTCATGGTATTTTTGTGTAAATTTGACTTGTATGGATTCTTGATGGTATTTTCATGGAAAAGTAATTCATTTTCTTTTGTTTAGGAAAAACATGGAATTTATTATATATTTAAAATAGATGGTTTGATACTATTTATATATAGTTATTAAAAATAACATTTATTTATTAAATAGAAAATCACGTTTTTCTTAAAAATTGCATTAAAAATTCCATCGAGATCGTATGCTCCGTGAGGAGGTCTGCATCTCACTTTACTAGTCCCGAAGATGTGCGATAACCCGGACCATCCCGATCGGGTTCCCCAAAATGGGTTGTAGAGGCTTAATCGCAAGGAATGTAAATAACACAATTCAAAGAAATGCGGGTTTTAATAGTTTATGGTATTTTGATGTAAAAGTCGTATTTGTCCCGAAAATATTGCTAAAAGGAAATCGTGCTATGTCATGATGCGTGTTGTGAGAGGTAGGTTATTACCTCGTGAGATTTTCCTAAAGGTAGTATAAGCAAGGGTATTAAAATATGTCATATGTAAGTTTGTGGTATTTAAACGAAAATTTCAAATAAAAGTTACATATCATAGTATTTTGAGATGAAAATTATTCTCAAAGGTTGTTTCATGATTACTAAGCAAGTTGTAATAATATGGATGAATGGTTATTAAGAAAAGTTGTGTTATTAACGAGTTTAGAAACGGATGTCGGAATAACTCCACTTTCGATGATTTTTTAAAAGAGAACTTTTTAATTTAGGAACAGAGGGGACTTACTAGATGAAATGAGAGAGGGGAGGTTGAAGAAGGATTTGGAAGCTTCGTGGAGTCGCGGGTTGCCGGAATCGTCTCGAATCGTCGCCGAAACTTGACCTTGGGCTAACTCCACTTGTACTCTTCTTTGACTTGGAAAATTTTGAGGATTTTGAACACTAGATTTCAGAATGGAGAGGGCTAGGGTATGATGTGGTATTTATAGGAGAAATTATGGTTTTGAGGATTGAAGAAAGGAAAAAATGCATTTAAAATAGAATTAAAGAGTGAAATTACACTCTCTGGATAAATACAGAGAAATCAAACATAATAGGAGTTAAGGGGGTAGGCAAAAGGTCAGGTGAGCAAAAATTGGGGGCATTACCAACGGTCTGGCCCGATGGTGCTGGCCTTTTCTCAAATCTCGCCGTTCCACTGTTGGATGTGGGTATGGGATTCTTGCCACGCGTCTCTATCTGTTTATATAACATTTTCCATATGTTTGTTTTCAGTGACTTTTTATTTTTACGTGTAAAGCACGTGTAAACTTTTAGGCTTCCAAAAAGTTTAAAAGAAAAATTATAAAATATATGTGGCTGGTGGGATTAGAACACAGGGGCTACGTCACAGCAGTGCAAGGGCTTTACCAGTGAGCTACAAATTATTCTTGTTGTTCACAAACAAAAAATAATACTAATAGTATACTCAGTCTTGCAAATACTCCATTCAGTACATTAACTTTTAAAAAAAATTGTACATTAAAACAGAGTCGTTATATTCTACCCTCCTTATAAAAATTTCATCCTCGAAATTTACAATTATTTAAGGACTAATTTACAAATAAGGTATCTTGCACGCATGTCGTTTTCTCTTTCCCACGTTGATTCTCTTGATGAATCTTTTCTCCACATCACTCGGACCAAGTTTACTTCCTTATTCCGTGGTGACTTTACTTTTCTGTCCAGGATTTCAACGGGTTGTTGCTCACAAGATAGATCCGTCTGTACAGTGAGCTCGGAGTGATCAAGGATGTGGCTGTGGTCGCTCACATATCTTCGAAGTTGGGATATGTGGAACACGTTGTGCACTCCTTTCAATGAGGGTGGAAGTGCCAAACGATATGCCACTTCTCCGGCTCGTTCAAGTATGTCGAACGATCCAATGTATCTCGGACTTAGCTTACCCCTCTTGTCAAAACGAATTACTCCACGATTTGGAGAGATCTTCAAGAACACATGATCTCCCGGCTGGAACTCCAGATGTCGGCGCTTTGCATCAGCCTAGTGCTTCTGTCTGTCTTGGGCTATGCGCATTCTTTCTCTGATCGTGCGAACTACATCCACCGTTGCTACGATCATCTCTGGTCTAAGGAGTTCCCTATCTCCGATGTCGTCCCAACTTAACGGTGAATGACACTTCCTTCCATAAAGAGCTACAAAGGGTGTCATTCCAATACTCGCTTGGTAGCTGTTGTTGTATGAAAACTCCACAAGATGTAGGTGATCTTCCCACGATCCTCCGATGTCACGCCCCGCTTCCCAGTATACGGGCAGAGGACACGACGAGACCGCTACGTATTTACTCAGAAGTAAACACGCTAAGCGTATCTAAGCAATATAAAATAAAATGTACATAAGAGATAAGATGTAAATAAACAGCAACTTTATTTATTAACATTGTTTTTACAATACATCTGAAAGGTAAATACATGGAACGAAAAACAATGCTTAAACAGTGGCATAAAAGAAATGAAAAATACAGAAATGTAAATGTGTACAAGGAATCTAAAGCTCTGGATCAAAAGCTAGCTGGTCCAAGTCCTCGCTGGTGGGATCGATCTCCTGAAGGTCCGATCCACCTGACAACATTCCAAAGAAGAAGAAAAGGAATATCGTCGGCGAACAATCGCTCGGTAAGTCCCAAAGATGAGGGAGAAATAAAATAAACAGAGAGAGGGTGCAACTTTTAAAGTTGTAATATATTGTTAACGCTGTTATTTGTAGCTTGGTACAGAAGAGGCCAGTGTATACGAGAGGAGTCTCACTATACCAGAGACTATGGTATACGGAGTACAAGGAACCGTTCAGCCACGGTACAACGACAATGAAGATTCAGGTTATGTGTCTTATGGTTGCAGTCTCGTGCCACTTCTAACACCTTCCGTACCAATCTACCCGTTATAAACCCCGCGATGTCTTGATTGTATTGTTGTATTATTGGTATTGTATATTGAATATAGACGGATGACTTGCCGAAACTATGATATCAGTAATGGAACGAATATAATGGATGATCATGTAAATGGAATATATCCATGGTTTTCAGTCAATATAGATTGATTAGATTGAATAGCCAAATTCATAGATCCATGTTATATTGTAGTTTGATACTTGAATCATATTCAAGTCAGATTGATTATATTGAGACTCGGTCTAAGTCAGACAATTAGAAAAGAAATTGAAGTCCTGAATTATGTTTTGGTGTTATCGGTAACTGATGCACATGGACGGCAGGATTTGTGTTTTTTCAAAGACAATTACCGTGTTGATAACACCGTTTGTTAAGTTGTATACCTTAAATAGGCAAGCACCCATGTCTCCGGCTCCCTGAGGCTCAAGAGACCGGTCCCGCTTAAACCTATGATTACTAGGGTCCTTATTGTAATTTAGTATAACTTGAGGGTTTTTTTTTATGTAAAATAGTATTGTTATACTTTCAAAATGTACCTCAAGTATTTAATTATCGTCTTTAGAGTTTTCATAGATGTTTCTTTTATTCAATGTGAAATTTCTAGTGAATATGACATAGTTTTAAAGTATAAGATATTTATTTGAAATATTGGAATTGTATGGTATTTTCTTGTAAATGGAATGTTTTTCTTGAATTTTGGAAATGTAGAATATTATAAATATTAAAAATAGATATTTTGATATTGATTACATATATATTTATTTATTAAAAATATAAGTTTTATTTATAATAGAAATCACATTTTCTAAAGAAAAATGTTTTAAAATTTTTTCGAGATCGTACGCTCATTGCGGAGGTCTGCATCTCACTCTATTAGGCCCGAAAATGTGCGATTATCCGCACCATACCGAACGGGTTCCCCAAAATAGGTTGTAGAAGCGCAATTGCAAAGATTTGTTAAATACACTTCTTATAGAAAAAGGTTTTATAAGTTGAAGATAGTTATATGTAAAGTCGTATTTTTTCCAAATCTATGTTCCCAAATTCCATCGTGCTATGTTAGATATGTGTGTTGTGAGGAGGTGGGTCATTACCTCGTGAGTTTTCTAATATAATACGGTTTTAAAAGTTCAAGCTTGTCGAAATGAAATATGAAGGTATTTTAATGTAAAAGTGGAATAAAACTTGCTACGGTTATTATTTTGATGTCAAACTTGTTTTATTGCCTTTGTTAATGTTTAATGGTCATGACATAAGAGTTTGGTATTATTGTGTTTAAGAAAAATAGAACTTTTTAAGGAAAAACCGAATCGGAAGTCGGATTAACTCCGCTTCCGTCGGGTTTTAGTTTTGAATGTTTTTAGAATAGAAAAAAGAAGAAGAAGTAGGGACTTACTAGATGATTGGCTAGAGCATAGAAAGAGGAAGAGGTGGGAGTTACCGATGCATCGTTTCGTCGTCGAAAACTCCTTGAGTTGTCGCCGGAAGTTCGTCGGAGCTTCGCCCTTTGCCAACTCCACTTGCACACAAAAGGATCATGGAATTTTCTTGAGAGTTTTTGTAGGAAATTTCAGTATGAAGGGGTGTAAAAATAGAGTGGGTATTTATAGGGAAAATTGGGGTTAGGGTGTGATAAATTTTGAGAATTAAAATGCATTAAAACATGGAGTAATGCAAAGTTTTAATTCTCTGGAAAATGCAGGAAAACAAACAGTCAGGGGTTAATAGGGGGAGTCCAAGGGTCTAGGGCAAATAAAAAAAATTGCATTTGGCCTTCACCAGACCGGCGGCGCCGGCCCAAGTCATGATCTCGCCGGCCCGATCCCGGTGAGGAGGGCTTGGATTTTCCCCATGTGTTCTTGACGTTTGGTATACCCTCGTGCACATGTTTGATTAGGCTGTGACTCTTGGTTTTACGTGTTGCACGTGTAGACTTTTGAGCTTCTAAAAGTTTAAAAGAATTTTAAATAAAAAGAATGTGTGGCTGATGGGATTTGAACTCGGGTGCTATGGTTCAGCAGTGCAAGGTCTTACAAATGAGCTACAAGCTCTTTCTTGCTGTAATAGAGCCAAAAAAATACTTATAGTGCTCACAGGAAATGTAAATACCCCAATTGTACATTAACTTTTAAACAATTTTATGTACACAAGAATTAGAGTTGTTACATCCGAAGTCTAACATACACGCTCTTAGCATATCTTCAAGGATCTGAATCGTTCGCTCAGACTGTCCATCTGTTTGTGGATGGTAAGCTGTGCTGAAGTTAGACTCGTTCCCAAGCTAGCTTGCAGACTCTGCCAAACTTGCGATCGGAATCTGGTGTCATGATCGGAGACAATGCAAACCGGTACTCCATGTAATCTCACGATCTCCTGCATGAGTTCATGGGTATCAGAAATAGTACACTATGAAGAGTTAAATCTTACTTAGATTTAGACTTACTTCCATGTACTTCTTTGCTAGTGTCTCAGTAGATTGGCTAACTCGAAATGGGATGAAGTGAGCCGATTTTGTGAGTCGATCCACAATAACCCATACCGTATCGTTACCTTTCGTGCTGCGAAGAAGTGCAGTCACGAATTCCATGGTGATGTGTTGCCACTTCCATTCTAGAATAGGTAATAGTTGAAGTAAACCAGCAGTCTTATGATGTTCAGCTTTTACTTGCTGACACACCAAGTATTTGGCTACGCTTCTGGTTACTTCACACTTCATTCCATGCCCCCGGTAATGTTATCGCGGATCTTTATACATTTTTATACCACCAGGGTGTACTGAGTATGGAGAGCTATGAGCTTCTTTCATCAACTCTTCCTGAACATGACCTTGTGGTATACACAATCTGCTTCTGTATCTCAAAGATCCGTCTTCGTGGATGATGAAGTCTGTTTTAAGTCGACTTTCTACCTGTTCTCTGATCTTTTGCAACTTGGCATCACTTACTTAAGCTGCTTTGATCTAATTGACAATAGTAGATTGAATTTGTAAATTCATCAACTCTGAAGTATTCCCTGGCATAACCACTTCAATCTCCATCTTGTGCAAATCTTGCTGTAGCTTCCACTGTGCAGTGAGATTCATTGATAGTGGTTGGCGATTAAGTGCATCAGGAACTACATTCACCTTTCCTGGATGATATTGTAGGTTGATGTCAAAGTCCGCCATAAGTTCTAACCATCTTCTCTGCCGCATATTCGGCTCTTTCTGAGTAAACACATACTTCAGACTTTTGTGGTCTGTGTATATATCTACCCGTTCTCCAAGAAGGTAATGACGCCAAATCTTCAGTGCAAATATAATGGCCGCCAACTCCAGATCATGCATTGGATAATTGCGCTCATGAATCTTCAACTGTCTTGATGCATAAGTTACAACTTTTCCATGCTGGTGCAGAACACATACTAATCTTTTACCGGATGCATCACGATGCACAACAAAACCTCCTGATTGGTCTGGTATAACGAGAATAGGCGCCGATGTCAATCTTGACTTGAGTTCTACGAAAGCCTGTTCGCATGCTTCTGACCACATGAATGCTTCATCTTTACGTGTGAGCTTGGTCAGGGGTGTTGCAATCTTCAAAAAGCCTTCTATAAATTTTCGGTAGTATCTTGCTAATCCCAAGAAATTTCGAATGTCCTTCACTATCTTTGGTGTCGGCCATTCGCTTACTGCTGATACTTTAGCTGGATCTACTGAGATTCCTTCACCTAAAACGATATGTCCGAGAAATCCGACTTGATCTAGCCAAAATTCACACTTGCTATACTTGGCATAGAGTTGATGCTGTCGCAAAATCTCTAGGACAATTCGTAAATGTTAAGCGTGCTCTTTCCGATTCTTTGAATATACCAGGATGTCGTCTATGAAAATAACAACAAACCTGTCTAGGTACTCTCGGAAAACTTGGTTCATCAGATTCATGAATATGGCTGGTGCATTGGTCACTCCAAATGGCATCACGAGAAACTCATAATGACCATAGCAAGTCCTGAATGCCGTCTTCGGAATATCAGACTCTTGACCTTCATCTGATGATAACCCGAACGAAGATCTAATTTTGAGAAAACGCAAGACCCACTTAGTTGATCGAACAGATCGTCGATTCACGGTAATGGATACTTGTTCTTTATCGTGACTTCGTTCAGAGCTCGGTAGTCAATGCACATTCTCTATGAACCTTCCTTCTTCTTCACAAGCAAAACCGGAGATCCCCAATTTGAAGTACTGGGACGAATCCATCCTTTCTTCAGAAGTTCGTCCAATTGAGTACGGATCTCCTTCAATCCTTCTGGACTTAACCAGTACGGTGCTTTGATCACCGATTGTGCACCAGGTACTAAGTCAATACTGAATTCAAGAGCTCGATCAGGAGGCAAACCTGAGATGTCTTCGGGAAATACGTCTTCGAACTCTCGAACTACTTTTGGCTTGTCTTCTTCAGCTTGTATTGTTGCAATCACTGCCTTCTTTGGTTTAGCTTTGTAAGTGCTAGGCTCCAGTGTACGGTCTCTACTCTTGAAATAAAAGACCGGATGGTCTGGAATCTCGAACACTGCTCTCCTTTGACGACAGTCGATGTTAGCGTAGAAAGTTCCTAGCCAATCCATACCCAAGACTACGTCGAAGTTCGGTATGTCCAGCACCTTGAAGTCAACATAAAATTCTCTGCTGCAGACGACCACTGGACACAGGTCATATCCTAAAGTTTCCTTTAGAATGTCGTTCCCTGAACTGACATTCCAGCTGGATACGAGTGGTTTGACTGGAATGGCATGAGTTCGGACGAACCGTTGCGACATAAAGCAATGTGATGCTCTAGTATCGAAGAGTGCTAGTGCAGGAAGTGAGGCTACAAAGATTGTACCTAAGTTATGTGGGATATGTTTAGGTATAGAAAAAAGATACTTTGATATGTATGAAGATCGAAAGAAAGTTTGAAAGGAAAGGAGTTACCAGTGATGACTTGGCCAGTGGCTTCAGCTTCTTCCACAGTCATTGTGAAAGCCTGACGTCTAGGTACGTTCCTCCTTGCTGGGGGAGCATTCCTCTGTCCCTGAGGTAGGTTCCTTTATGCTTGATGGAACTGACGAGGAGGAGGTGCAGTAGGTCCACGAGGAGGTGGAGGTGGGAGAGCAAGTCAAGAAGCAGGTGCCTGGATAGCTGGTCGCCGCGGATAAGTGATAGTTGGTCTGGAGGCTATATTCGGATTGAGTCTACGGGGACATTCACCAATGTCGTGGGCTGACAACCCGCAGACTAAGCACAAGCCGTTTGCACGCCTGCAGTCTTTCACCAAGTTTCCATTTCTCCTGCAGTAGGCGCAAAAGTCTGGACTGGGCCGGTTAAAAGTTACTCCTGGTCTCCTTGGTATAAACAGTGGCCTGGAAGAGGCTCCTCCTGCCATCTGAATAGCAGGACGCTTCATACTGGCAGATTGAGGTACGCCCTTCTTCTTTACTACCGCCTCATATCTTTGGGCAGCCTTCAAAGCCAAATCATGGGTTGGGAAATCCCCTGTAGCTAGAGCAGCTTAGATCTCCGTGTCCAACCCCTGCTAAAATCGTCATGCTCTGATCTCAGCAGTCGGTATGAGATTGGCCGCAAACCTGCTCAGCATGGTGAATTCAGCGTCATACTCATCCACATATTTGGTCCGCATTGAACCTTATTGCAGGTGGATGAATTGCTGCTCCATGTCAAATCAGGCAGTCTCGGGAAAGTATTTCATGTCGAACATCTCGTGAAAAATCCTCCATTCGATCGGCTGGGCAAGACGGCTTTCTTCTGCCTTCCACCATATCCTTGCATTATCCGTGGGTTGCAACTTCGCAACCTTTACCCAAGCGATCTCTGGCACTTGTGCTTCTTCCAGGTCGTTTTTGATCGACTGAGCCCATTCTTCAGCTTCCAAAGGGCTCTCTTTCCTAGAGAATTGTTTAGGGTGCAGTGCCCGGAATTGTTTCACACCGGGTGCCTCAGCTTCTGGGCGGTTTAGGAGTATAGCAGTCTGTTGCTGCTGTCCCTCCAAGAGGCTCTTGATTGCCTCAAGCAAAACCGTCTGCTCGTTGATCGGAGCAGCTACGGTAGGTGTAAGTGGAAGAGGCGGCGGTGGGGTGTTGCTGTTGACGTTCGTGCTCGTATTATTTGGTGAATCCATAACCTTTGAAAGAAAAAAGTAGAGTTGGGATAAATTCAAGGAATATGAAATGTAAAGAATATTTAGTTGCTGATTCTTATAATTCTTGTGATATATTGCTTAGAATTCCATGCAGAATTTACCCTGCATGGTTATGTAGGTTTCCATGCAGAACTGACCTGCATGGGCCACCAACAAAACCTGTCACGCCCCGCTTTCTAATGTAGACATGGCAGGAACGCGACGTATTTACTCAGAAGTAAATATGTTAAGCATAAATAAATAATATAAAAGTAAAGTACAAGAATGACAAGAGATGTAATGAGACAACAACTTTTTATTTATATTCATTCTTTACATACACTAGAAAGTAAAATACAATAATGGAAAGCGATGCCTAAATAATGGCATATGAATTGAAAGTAAGATAAGTACAAGTATGAGCTAAAACTCTGGTTCCTCAGCAAACTGCTCCAAATCTTCCTGGCTGGGTTCGATCTCCTGAGAGTCGGGTCCTCCTGACAACATTCCAAAGAAAAAAGAAATAGGAATATCGTTGTAATGCCCAGTACCTATTATACAGTCAAATACGAATTTAAATAAACTTTATTTATTCTAATTTATTTCTTTGTATTTTACATTCCTTTTATATTTCCTCACATTGGTCAAATTGTGTTATTTTTATTACTTGTTATTAATAAGGTTGATTTGTCATAAATTGCTATTATATTGCATTTTAAAAACATACTTATTAATTTCCTAAGCCTAACCTTTTATTATAACCAATTTCCATAATTCTTTTTCCTAATTATAATAATTTTAACCCTAACCTATTTAAACCCTAAACCAACCCAATCTTACACTCTTTCTTAACCCAAACCCCCACAGCCAGGCCTATATCTTTTATTTACCTAATTTCCTTAACCCAAAAAGCCCTAATCCCATTTCTTTATCCTAACAATTATTCTAACACATTCTATATTTCTTTATATCTAATTCCCAAGACCCAATGGCCCAAAGCCCTAACCCTATAACCCAACACCCTGGCTCAACTGCCACAATTCTTTTGAATTCCCCCATTTAAATCTCATTTAACACCCAAATCTTACCCTAATTAATTTCATTAAATCCTAATAATTATATATTAATTTTCATTTACTCTCTCTTTCTCTCTCTATAAAATTCTATCTCTCTCTCTCTCTCTCAAAAGCTTTCTATCTCTCCCTCTCATCACATGCAAACTCCAAACCCATGCAGACCACTCCTTCTCTCCTCTCCCTGGATCTCTTCGTCTCCCTCTTTGCTAACCCGAACCCTACCAATCCGAGCACCCTTGCTCCTCCTCATCTCACCATCGATGAGATCACCACCATCCAACTTCGTCTCCATTATCGCCGTCGTCAACAGCACCCAAGTCTTGGCCAAGACCAACAACCCACCTCCAAGAACCCAAGCCTTCCTTCTCCTTCTTCGGATTCATCTTGCAAACTGAGCCTCTCTCCATCACCTCATCAAGCATTTCTTTTTCTCCCTTCTTCACGAACCCAACTCCGAGACCACACACACCCGGGCCACCCCTCTTCCCCCTTGGCCGATAGCTTCACCAACAACCACTGCCATCTTCATCTTCGTCCTCCTCACTCCGCGAACCAACCTCCACTGCAACCCACCAGCATCGCCACCGCTCACCTCACATCCACCGAGCTCCAAACCTACCTCGTCGAGACCCAAAACCCAACTCCAAACTATACTCATTGTCGATGTACTCCTTTCCAGCCACATCACCTACAACCAATGCCGATCTCCGACCTACTCTGGGCCACACCCCCGTCGGCTGCCCCGAGCCTCTTACCTCCATCGCCACCAGCCTCAAACACAACTGCCAACATTCTCGCCGATGCCCCACTGCCTCGTCGCCTTTCACTTCACCACCGGGCACCAACCCACAACCTCGAGCACGACCGCTGCGTAATACCAGAACCCTATCAAGTTAGCCCAAGTTTCAAACCAAGCCCTGATCATTTCATCGAGCACTTGCATCAGTCGTCAATCGCCGCTATTCCAGCCGCCGTCATCGCCGTCCAAGCCATCTCCACCGTCATTGTGTCCATCGCCGTCGTCGACGCAGCAGCCGTCGCAACGCCAGCACACGTCCGTCGTGCCCACCGAGCCATCAAGCACAAGATCAAGCTCCACTGAGGCCAACCTTTATCGTGTTGAGTCGTGTCGTCACCATAGATCATTGTTGCTGCCGTGTTGTTGCTGCGTCGCTGCCGTGTCATAATCGTCATCGATACGTCGTCAGGCAAGTTCTAAGACTTGCTTACATGCTAAAATATTTATATGTCGATATATGATCTGATAATATCTAGTGATTAGTATTAGACTGTATTCATTTAAATTAATTTGGACCTGAGTATTAATCGAGTCAAATATCTCATGTTAATGTCGTATTGAAGTTTGTAAGTTATTTCTCTTATGAACTGAACGAATATAATGGTATTTCCGACAATAAACAACTGATTAGTTTAGATGTTTTCATACGAAAATCCTATCTAGTGTGGTGGAATTCATGGTTACTAGATTACTTTAGAGACAAAGGATAACGTGTAAAAGATTGGTTTGAAAATATGGACTTAAACTCCATAGAATGTCAACCCCTTTTAGGTCCGCCAAATCGAAATTTCTCGTACACCTAACTTGTGAAAATCGTAATAATTTGGTTATATATTGGAAAGTAGTGTTAGAGGGCTCGTGTCGAAGATGACTCGACAAAATAAAACCCCATATAATTTATATTTTGTTTCTATTTTAAAACGGTGACGAAATCTATTCGGGAATGCGGCTCTGGACTGCAGTCCAGAGCAGTACTGCTTGTTGACACCTGAATTAAAATGTTGTTGTAGCTCTGTGTGAAAATAGTATTATGCGGAACCCTATACCATTCCGAAGGTTAATCTGTTATCTAACTATTGAAGGTGGTTTCATTCGTTTTTACCATTTTTTACTATTTTAATCATATTTTAAATCTTTAATACATACTGCAGTCCCAAGCAGGGACAGAACATATATCCTGATCTTAAATATTGCATAACTCCAAGCACACAGTGGATATTGTCGATCTGTATAATGCGTTAGAAACCTAATTAATAAAACTAAATATCATCCAACTGTAGCGTTGCCTAATTATGATCCCAAAGGGGTGAAAAATGTGTTACGAAATGGACTTTCAGTTCAGGAACTGAATTTCCAGCAGAGAACACTTAAAAAGAAATGACTGTAATTTGCGAACCCGAAATCCGATTGACTTGAAACAAATTTCGTTGAATTTATGATTAAGTTTAATTTTTACCCCTTTTGTATCATTTTACTTAATTATGAACGTACTATTTAATGTGATTTTTCTAAGTTCATAAGACGTGTAATGACTTATATTGCACATTTTTTACCCGACTGCAATACCTCTAGCGATAGTGGGCGTCCTTATTAATTTTCAGTGTATAATGCATTGTCGAACGTGAATAGTATCGGTTTAGTTTTGTCAAGTACGCTAGTAAAAAGTGAATGATTCATGATAGTGAACAGCACAGTGATTAGTGAATAAAGCAGTGTTATTGGTGCGTACTTGTACACAACTAGCCCATACTTATAGATAGTGAAACCTGGGGAAAAAGAGGAAATCAAAATGGAAAAGAACTTTTATTTAGCGAGATTAGCGATTTAGAGGATGATCATTCGAATAACGACTTTTATATATATTAGGTTTGGACTTAGCAGTCCGGCTGACAGGGTTATGTCCCAGGCAACAGTGGGCCGTAGTCTCGGGTACGTACGAGACCCTCATTAAACATGATCACTCTTTTTCATGATTCGATTTCAAATTGACCTAGAGACCAATAGGAATATAGCTCATATACTGCATCGATAATGATATATTGATTTCCTTCATTCACTGTCTCCACTGTTATTACCTTCTATTTTCATGCCACATTATTGTTATCATATTATTGCTATTACGTCATCCTGACGACCTGAGTATGCATGCTCAGTGATAGAGGTAGATCCGTCTGATCTCGAGAAGACCGCGAAGATCCAGACCAGTGAACCAGTTGTATCTTTCCCTTGATATCCCAGGTTAATTGCCTTCTTGTTTACTTCCATTGCGCTTAGTTTCCTTTATATTCGATAGTTTTAGTGACCGCATTTTTTATATCCGTATTGTATTTTACCGATTGCCATATAATGCTAGAAACCGAAATGTGACTACGGCAGGATTTTCCTTGATCGTAGGAGCATGGCTGGCTTAGTCACCCTCGTATTCCGTATTTTGGGAAGCGGGGCGTGACATGGTTTGGTTTTTCATGCCCCACCCCCAATACAGAGAGTATTATCCGCTCTGGCCGAAACCGCACGGTTTTTTCCTTCGGGGCAAACCGGACCCGACCAAGGGCCACTTCCCAGGAGGTCACCCATCCCAGAACTTCCCTGGCTCAAGCACGCTTAACTACAGAGTTCTCAAGCTCCTGTAGTGCCGATTCACTTTAAAGGTCCCTCTGTATTGAAGAGTGGTATCATTCCATTTATAGTACAGATCTGCTCTCTTTCGGAATGTATTCCTAAGATTCCCCATTGTTCTACAGTGGGTCCCACGGATTTAAGAGGTGGCCCCCATGGATTCAAGAGGTGGCCCCCGCCCCCTAGGCATGACACTTGGCATGGCACTTTGTTCTGTGTGGCACTTTGTTCCGTGAGCAAGAACCGGGTCCCGACAGTCGTCAGCGAACAATCGCTCGGTAAGTCCCAAGAAAGAGATAAGAATAGATCAAGTAAATGAAATATATCTGGTAATTTATCTGTTTTAGTTATACTAACGCAGTTGTTTGTAGCTTGGTACAGAATGCATCAGTGTATACGATAGGAGTCCAACGATTCCGTGGACAAAGGTATACGGAGCATAAGGACCCGTTAAGCCACGGGACAACAGCATGAATATTCAAGTTAGTGTGTTAAAGTGACCGTCTCGTGTTACTTCTAATACATTCCGTACCAATGTACCCCGTTAAAACCCCGTAATGCATATTGTATTGAATGTATTGATTTATTGTATAAGACTTTCCGAAACCATGATATAAGTTGTTTCTTGTAAACGGATCGGATGTAAACATATAGTCATGTAGTCAAGTTCAAAATATATCAATGGTTCGGTCTAGTCGAGTCATGTTGCATGTTCATGTTCAAGTGTTCATGTTTGATACATTAGGTTCATGTTGAAATGGAGTTTTAGTTGGATTCATTTTTGGATTGTATTCAGATTAGACCGAGACTCAGATTGAGTCAGACACTTTAAACAGATTTGAGTCCTGAATTAGGTTTAGGAGTTATCGGCAACTGCTGCATATGGACGGCAGGATTTGTGACTTTTTCCAAGCAAATTACTATTGATAACCCCGTTTTAGTTTTCTAGCTTAAATAGGCAAGCATCCACTTTCTCCGGCTCCCTGAAGCTTAAGAGAATTGGTCCCGCTTAAACTTATATTTAGTAGGGTCCTTATTGTAAATTAATATAACTTGAGAGGGTTTTATGAAAATATTTTTAGTATAATTTCAAAATAATCCTCAAGTATTTATTTATCGTACTTATGGTTTTCATGGATGTAAATTTTAAAAGTGAGGTATTCTAGTGAATAAATACCTAGTTGAATAGTTCATGGTATTTTTGTGTAAATTTGACTTGTATGGATTCTTGATGGTATTTTCATGGAAAAGTAATTCTTTTTCTTTTGTTTAGGAAAAACATGGAATTTATTATATATTTAAAATAGATGGTTTGATACTATTTATATATAGTTATTAAAAATAACATTTATTTATTAAATAGAAAATCACGTTTTTTCTTAAAAATTGCATTAAAAATTCCATCGAGATCGTATGCTCCGTGAGGAGGTCTGCATCTCACTTTACTAGTCCCGAGGATGTGCGATAACCCGGACCATCCCGATCGGGTTCCCCAAAATGGGTTGTAGAGGCTTAATCGTAAGGAATGTAAATAACACAATTCAAAGAAATGCGGTTTTTAATAGTTTATGGTATTTTGATGTAAAAGTCGTATTTGTCCCGAAAATATTGCTAAAAGGAAATCGTGCTATGCCATGATGCGTATTGTGAGAGGTAGGTCATTATCTCGTGAGATTTTCCTAAAGGTAGTATAAGCAAGGGTATTAAAATATGTCATATGTAAGTTTGTGGTATTTAAACGAAAATTTCAAATAAAAATTACATATCATGGTATTTTGAGATGAAAATTATTCTCAAAGGTTGTTTCATGATTACTAAGCAAGTTGTAATAACATGGATGGATGGTTATTAAGAAAAGTTGTGTTATTAACGAGTTTAGAAACGGATGTTGGAATAACTCTACTTCCGACGATTTTTGAAAAGAGAACTTTTTAATTTAGGAAGAGAGGGGACTTACTAGATGAAATGAGAGAGGTGAGGTTGAGGAAGGATTTGGAGGCTTCGTGGAGTCGCGGGTTGCCAGAATCGTCTCGAATCGTCACCATAACATGACCTTGGGCTAACTCCACTTGTACTCTTCTTTGACTTGAAATTTTTTGAGAATTTTGAACATTAGATTTCAGAATGGAGAGGGCTAGGGTATGATGTGGTATTTATAGGAGAAATTAGGGTTTTGAGAATTGAAGAAAGGAAAAAATGCATTTAAAATAGAATTAAAGAGTGAAATTACACTCTCTGGATAAATGCAGAGAAATCAAATATAATAGGAGTTGAGGGGGTAGGACAAGGGTCAGGTGAGCAAAAATTGAGGGCATTACCGACGGTCTAGCCTGGCGGCGCCGGCTTTTTCTCAAATCTCACCGGTCCACTGTTGGATGTGGGGTGTGGGATTCTTGCCACGTGTCTCTATATGTTCATATAACATTTTCCACATGTTTGTTTTCAGTGACTTTTCATTTTTACGTATAAAGCACGTGTAAACTTTTGGGCTTCCAAAAAGTTTAAAAGAAAAATCATAAAAATATATGTGGCTGATGGGATTCGAACACAGGGGCTACGTCACAGCAGTGCAAGGGCTTTACCCGTGAGCTACAAGTTATTTCTTGCCGTTCACAAACAAAAAATAATACTAATAGTATACTCAGTCTTGCAAATACTCCATTCAGTACATTAACTTTTAAAAAAAATTGTACATTAAAACAGAGTCGTTACAGTTTATAGGATGCATGATTCTGACCGTAGGGTCGGTGTGCTCAATTTGTCTGGGACTTGGAGCATTCACGCGTAGTATTTCTTGAGATATCGGTCATTGATGGGTGGTATAAGCCTTTCTCCCCCGGCACTTATTAGTTGGTAGGATTCTTTGTCAAACACTTTCTCGATAACGTATGGCCCTTCCCAATTTGGCTCGAATTTTCTCTTGGTATGTCGATTGGGGATGATCGATCTTTTGAGGACCAATACCAATTCTCCTTTCTTGAAAGCATGGAGACGGGTCATCTTGTTATAGGCCCGTGATATTTGGGCTCGGTACAGCTCCAGATTTTGCTGTACTGCGAGCTTCTTTTCTTCGAGAGCGTCGAACTCTTCGAGGCGAAGGAGGACGTTTTCCTCCTCCGTCAACTCATGCTTGACAGTCATTCTTAGGCTTAGAACTTTGACTTCGAGGGGGAGGATTGCCTCCACCCGAAGAGTAAGGAGTAAGGAGTGGACTGAGTTGGAGTGCGGTGCATGGTGCGATATGCCCACAACGCCTCGCGGAGATTGAGATTCCAGTCTCTCTTGTTGGTTGATGTATTTTTCCTCGGGAGCTTACATAGGGTTCTATTGAAGGCTTAGGTTAGCCCATTGGCTCTTGGATTATAGATGGAGGAATATTTCTAGTCTATCTTGTGCTGAGTAGCGAACCTTGAGACTTTGAAGCTCTTGAAAGAAGGCCCGTTGTCAGAAATGATTCTTCTAGGTGTACCGAAGCGGTATAGAATATTGTGCCGGAAGAACGTCAAAATATCTTCTATTTTGACTTCTTTTAGCGGGACAGTTTCAGCCCATCTGGTGAAGTAGTCAGTTGCGGACAATATGAACCGATGGGTTTTGGATGACGGAGGATCAATTGTATCAACTATGTCGATGCCCCAGACTTTGAAGGGCCATAACGCCACCATGGGATGCAGCGGATTGGGATGCTTGTGAATAAAGTCACCGTGAATTTGGCAAATATGACACCTCTTCGCATACCCTTTGCAATTCCTTATCATGGTAGGCCAGTAATACCCAAGCCGTTTAATTTGAACCCGCATTTTAGGGCCAGATTGGTGAGCTCCGCAAACGGCCAAGTGAACTTCTTTCATGACCTTTTGGGTCTCGGCCAATGACAGACACCTGAGTCAGAGTTGGTCATATAATCTGCGATATAACGTATTATTTACAAACACGTATCAGAGAGCTCTCTTCTTCAGCTGAACCCTCGCCGATTTTTCTTCGGGCAGCTTGTCATATCGGAGGTACTCTATGAAGGGCTCTCTCCAATCGGGCTCGTCTTGAATGATCAGAACTTTTTCGACAGGATTTCTCTTTTGTTCTACGCTTTCCTCTTCTCGTAAAAAGACCGGGGGCAGAATTTACCGGCTCCTAACTGTGATCGGAATTTCGTCCATGTCGGGATCAGCCAGCTCTTTGGCTAGGCGAGCGAGTACGTCGGCTTTTCCATTAAATGCCCTAGGGGTTCTCATTAGTTCAATGTGGGTGAACCGTTTCATGAGTTCCACCACCCGGCTTTTGTATCGAGCTAATTCTGGCTTATATATCTTATAGTCGTTGCTCACTTGGTTGAGAACAAGTCGGGAGTCACCGTACACCCATAGCCGGAGGATTTCTATTTCTATGGCGATCTCCAGATCAGCTATCAGAGCTTCGTACTCAGACTCATTGTTTGTATGAGGCTCGGTAAGAGCGAAAGAATGTCATAGGGTTCTCATCGATGACATGATGAACACCAATCCTATCCCTTCTTTTATCTCCGGGACGCTTGATTTGCCGGAGGTCCTTATTGACGATGCTCCATCGAAGTAGAGCTCCCAGCATGGCTCGTTATCTTCAAGATGCAGCACTTGTTCGTCGAGTAACTCGCAATTGAGCAGTGACCCTTCAGGTATGGGATGAGCAGCGAGAAAGTCGGCGAGGGCTTGTCCTTTTACTGGTTCTATTGAATATAAACTATGTCGAACTCAAGCAGTATGATAGCCCATCTTGCCATTCTGCCGACTAGGCTTGCTTTGGTCATTAAGTATTTAAGCGAGTCGACCTTGGAGATCAGCATAACCCGATGAGCGAGCAGATAGTGCCTCAGTTTCTTCAAGGTGGATATCAAGGCCAGGCATTACTTTTCGATCGGGGAATATTTATGTTCCGCCCCGACTAAAGTTCGACAGAGATAGTATAGGGCATTTTCTTTTCCTTCCTCGTTATTCTGGGTAAGTAGCGCGCTGAGTGATTCATCTAGCGTGGCAGTGTAGAGAATCGGCAATTTATTTGGAATGGGAGCAGCAAGCACTGGAAGGTGCAACATGTACTATTTGATACTTTCGAACGCTTCTTGACATTCGGCATCTCAGACAAAAGGAGCTCCTTTTTTCATGAGTTTTGAGAAGGGCCTACATCTCCCCGATAAATTTGAAATAAACCTTCGTATATAAGCAAGCCTGCCTTGAAAAGATCTCAGCTGCGTCAGATTTTTCGGAGGGAGCATCTCCAGATGGCCTTTATCTTTGATGGGTCAACTTCGATCCATCGATGTCGGACTATGAAGCCCAGGAACTTTCCCGATGACACGCCAAAAGCGCACTTCAGAGGATTCATCTTCAGATCGTATTCTCTCAGTCTGGTGAAAACGGTCCTGAGATCTTGGATGTGATTGGCCTCGGTTTTAGTCTTGACGACCAAATCATCAACATAATATTCGACAACTTTATGGATTAGGTCATCAAAGATATTGGTCATTGCCCTTTGATATGTAACACCTATTTTCTTCTGTCCGAACGGCATCACTTTGTTACAGTATATACCGATTGAGGTTCGAAATGCTGTATGCTTCTCATCCTCAGGCGACATTTTTATCTGATTGTACGAAGACGAACCATCCATGAAAATGAACAGCTCGTAATTTGAGGTATCACCGACCATCATTTCCATTACCGGAAGCGGGAAATCATCTTTAGGGCATGCTTTGTTGAGGTCCCTAAAATCAACGAAAACTCATATCTGTCCATTCTTCTTTTTCACTGGGACGATGCACGCGATCCAGTCCGCGTATTTCTTTTCTTTAATGAAGCCAGCATATATAAGTTTCTTAGTTTCCTCAATGACCTTTTCTTCTAGCTCCTTTCTCATTCTTCGAGGGGGTTGTTTGAATGGCTTGGTATCGGGAGATATAACCAGCTTATACACGACCACTTCAGGAGAGAGGTCAGGCATTTCTTTGTAAGTCCACACGAAGCAGTCGACGAACTCATGTAGCAGGGCGATTATTTGTTCTTTCATTTTTTCTGACAAGAGTGAGCTGATGTAAATCGGTCTTGGATTATCGGGTATTCCCAAATTAATCTCGGTTAGCTCGTTGAAGGTCGCTTGTCCACCATCTTCAAGCTCTTAAGGGGCTTTTTCTAGCTCGGCTAGCTCGTCTTCATCAGTTGATTTCCCGCTAGCTTCATCAACATGAACCATGTAGCATACTTTGACGTTAGGGTGAATGAAACCTATGCCCCGTCTATCTAGGATTCGTTCATCGATGAGTGCTCGGACTTGAGGCGGATGCCACAACTCCTCATAAAACTTCGCTTCGGATTCCATTTGATATAACCGACATCTGCACTTTTTAAAATATTCCCGCATCTCGGGCGCATAATATCTGGTATTGAGGACGGCTCTTACGACTCTCTCATAGGGAAGGCACGTGACAGACAAATCGTCCGGATGCACGACAGGATTTGACCCATAAAACAAGATGCCATTCTGTCCACTTTTCCTTCCGGGAACGTATAAAGTTTGCAGTTGGTTCACGGTAGAGACCGACAAAACATCTAGCTCCTTGCACATCTGTTCCGGTACTCTTGTGATAGGTAGGAACCCTTCTGTAATCTCGAAGGTTTCTCTTATTTTCGCTTTTTGCATGAAGGCCCAATCTGCATAGCCGTTGCAAGGTGGGTCCTCTTCCTCCGACTCTTCAGCGTCGCTGCCAAAATGAGGATGGATTTTGCTGCCGGATGGGCCTTCAGTATCAGACTCGTCCGTATCGCTACCGAAATGAGGGCGAGTTTTACGGAAGGATGGACTTCCAGCGTCGAATTCATCAGTATCACTGCCGAAACACGAATGCACTTGGGGTTTTTTACTTTTGAAAGTGACAGCCGGCTCAGATTTGCTTTTGAGTTTCGGAGTTGTTCTGTCTTTAGTCAGTCGTGGCTCAGTATTTTAGGGGTCCATGAAGTACCGAGAATCTTCATATTGGATTTCATGCACACCGAACGGCTGGATGTCTCCGTCAATACGTCTTTCTTCACCATTTTTGGTATACTTCATGCATTGATGGAGAGTTAACGGAACGATACCGTAATCGTGGAGCCACGGTCGTCCCAGGAGAATTTTATAAGACGTGTCGGCTTCGATCACGTATATCTTGGCTTCGGTTTGTAGGTCCCCGAACCTGATCGGCAGAGCTATGAATCCCAGAACTTTCTGGCAATTTTGATTAAAGGCTTGAATGGCAATCCTTTCTCTTGACAGGTGTCGGACGTCCATTGACAAACTCTTCAGAGTCCGCAAGTTCATGATGTTCACTGAGGATCCCGAATCAATCAATATGCGATTAATTCGATCTCCGTTGTTGTACCCGGTCACGTAAAGCGGCCGGTTATGCTCAGTTGTTCCCAGTAGTAGGTTTTCGTCCTTAAACATGACCGTGGCGGTATGCAGAGTGTACTGAGCTTTTTTCATATTAATTTCCATAAAGCGAGCCTGGTACCGCTCGGGATTTTGTAGAGCGTGAATGAGAACATCTCTAAGCTCTTTAGATAGGACCAAGGCATAGTAGATGCTCAGGAGAGACGGAAGCTTCCGGAGATAGGCCAAGACATTGTAGTCCATTGAGGAAGGACTCGAGTTTTCATGAGCCGGCTCTCCACCATCTTCTTCATTAGTGACTTGTTTTACTTTTCCTTTTAGGGCGTTGCCCTGATTTGGCGGTAGAGTCATGCCGCTTCTGACTGGATTTGGTTAGCCTTTTGTGGCGGGCTCCTCGTCCTCTTCGGGAAAACATAGCTCTTCCTCAGAGTCGCTATCTTGGTGGACGACGTAGCAGGTCACTATAAGGATCTCGTCATCAGAGTCTTCTTCTAGCTCCTCCAGAATCTCAGCCGCTTCTACGGGGAAGAACTCCTTCAATTGAATCAGAGTTCTTTCCTTTTGTTCATAGTTTTCGAGAGAATCGATATACTTTTGAATGGTCGATCTTCCCGCAGACACTTTTTCGCGTCAAGCTGCACTTTCTTCTTCTTGAGCTTTTTGGATTTTGGGCCTGATTGAGCCGAATTGGCGGCTGGAATGGTGGGCTTCTTTTGCCTTTCCCATTCAGTTTTGGGCTCGTTTTGAAGCAATTTTAATATCTTCTTCGTCTTTTTGGACATGTGCATGCTCCGTGGAAGGTGCGGCGAGTCAGTTTCATTCCTCAGGGTAGCGGGTTCAGCTATCTGCTCCCAGAAGTCTTCAGCTTGTGTCTGTATAAAGTTGGTGGTTGCAGCTTGATTGTTCACCAACACACTCTTGGACAACTCGATCTCCCTAGTCTTATACCGCTTCTCGACCTAATCTTTGAAAATATAGCAATCCTCGATCGCATGGCTCACTACTCGGTGGTACGGGCAATATAGAGGATTGTCGGTAATTTTTGCTTTGTGGGCTCTTTTCGACTCTGGCAATTGTAGACCGTTGTTCAAGGCATCTTTGAATATCTTGCGGACCTTGTCCCTTCTGAAAGAGAAAATCTTGTTCTTCTTCTCCTCTAGAGAAGGCCCTTCTCCTCCTAACACTGTCTTTCGAGCCCGGACAGTTTTTAATCCACCCGCCTTTCTCTTATCTTCACCGTCAGACGCTTTGAAGGCGTTGGTCTTGTTGGAGCTCCCACTTTTACGGTTGTCGTCTTTTCTGCTCTTCCAAGACTTGTCATCCTGAGAGTCCGGGGTAGACTCTTGCTTCAAGCGTTCCAACATTTGTACTCTCTTGGTCAACTCTTGAAACGTCTTGAGGCCAGCTGTACATAAGAATGGGACCGTCCAATTGCTGAGGTTCCCAATAAGAAGGTTGACGGACTGGTCCTGCTCCAGCGACGGTTCGCACTTGACCGTGAGATTACGCCATCGGGCAATAAAGTCCGTGTTGCTTTCGTTCTTCCCCGGTTTGGTCCTCACAAGGTCAGCAATGGAGATCTTATCACCGACACTCATGAACCTTTGCCGAAATAGAGACTCCATTTGGGCAAAGTGGTCGCGTACCCGTCTGGTATGCTCGCGTACCAGTCGAAAGTGACACCGGTCAGGCCGTTGACAAACTGACGAAGAAGGAGCGCATTATTACCTCCTGTATTTCCGCACGACGCTTTAAAGTGGGCGACGTGGTGATTTGCATTTCCCGTCCCGTTAAATCTTCCGAACTTAAGAATGATGTAGTCGCTCAGGAACTCGATCAGATCATACTATGCGAGATATGGCCGTCCACTACTGCCAATGCCCTTCTGAGTCTCGGCCTCGGCCACCAATGTTTTAACCTTACTGGTGACCAAGTCCATTAACCGATTTTGTGTTAGCGGGATAGTGCCATCCGGGGCCAATGCATCCCCAGAAGTGGAATGTAGCCGGCTTTCATGCGGTTCTCCCATACTTGGACCTAAAGGTACAGGCATCGGTTGCTTCAGGTCGTTATTGCCCGGCTTATGAGTAGAGATATGTGCTTGATTGGAAGGCAACCGAGCAATTTGAGCTGTGAGCTGCATCACAACATTCGTTAGGTCATCAATTTTTTAGTAGAGCTTGGACATCTCTTTATCTTTGCTCCTGAGCTGTTTTCGAAGCTCTTGAAACAACTCTTGCTCTGCGGTCCTGGGGTGGAAAATCGACTCTTCTTCGCTGTCCGAGCTTGATTCCATATGGACTGAAGGGTCCTTCTGCCTATCGGCCTCATCGAGAGGGTTTTCATCGTCCAGTGGAGGTGGCTGATCTTGGGAAACGGCAACCACATTCAAGCCAGATTGGGCTTGGGATATGGTGGTCCCATCCTTGCTTTTGCTGTGCAAGTTGTCGCTGGGACGCGCGCCCACCATATAGACCGTATGGATAATATATTGTCCCCCTCCGAATGGCGGCGCACAAGACTGCGAAGTCCTGACGCTGGGGTTCGAGGCAGATGCTATTTGGTTTTATCCGTCCACCTCTCCGAAGATGTCAAGTTGATTTATGGCACCGTGTATCGGAGGTTTAGATGGATGCGGCCGATGTAGCAGACTTCGTCAGATTCCCCCTCGCTTGAGGGGTTTTTGATTGTGGGGACGCTCTTCCCTGCAGGCGCAAGCCCCTGCAGTTAATTACACTACCGCATCGCGGTAACAACTTTCTCCATCTCCAGAATTTCACTTCGTGTCGTGTGTGTTTGTTTTGTTTGTGGTTGCCCGTGGATTGTATACGGAGACTAAGTGATGCCGTCGCCCGTAGGACATGTATTAGTCCAAATCCGTATTTACTTAGATTTGGGTTTGGTGTTTTGGTTTAAGGATACGTTAGCCATGTTTGAGGCTAAGATCAACTTAAGCGTTTGTAAAGGATACGTTAGTCTGATTTGAGACTAAGATCGACTTAACGGGATCGTCTAGATCCATTTCCAGTTTAGGGACATGGTGGTCCATTTAATATATGGCCGTCGGGACCCGTCACCTTTCTGACGACGTTGAAGGATTACAACGACAGGTGTCAGAGGAGTTCGGAGATGTACCCTTGAACCAAAGTTGATTGGGGGTCTTATTGTCCAATTTGGGACTAAAGTCTGTTTGAATGTTTAAGGATACGTTAGCCATATTTGAGGCTAAGATCAACTTAAACGGGACCGTTTAGATCCGACAAAAGAGCATTTGAGGGCTCTATTGTTCCAGTTTAGGGACGTAGTGGTCCATCGCCAGTTTAGGGACATAGTGGTCCATAGGTAGTTTAAGGACGCTTAAGTCCATGGGTTTAAGGACCCCACAGTCCGTGTTTTAGTTTAAGAACGCATAAGTCCTCGGGTTTAAGGACGCCACAGTCCGTGTTTTGGTTTATGGAAGCATAAGTCCATGAGTTTAAGGATCCCACAATCCATCTTTTGGTTTAAGGACGCTTAAGTCCTTGAATTTAAGGACCCCACAGTCCGTGTTTTAGTTTAAGGACGCTTAAGTCCATGAGTTTAAAGACCCCATAGTCCATGTTGATGTGTGGTTGTCGGGACCCGTCACCTCTCTGACATCGTTGAAGGATTACAACGATAGGAGTCAAAGGAGTTCGGAGATGTACCCTCGAACCGGTCGTAAATTGATTTAAGAGAGCAGCTGTGCTCAGTCAATTTAATTTGAGGACTTACGGCCATGATTGGGCTAAGTCCAGTTGAAAAATATTCAACGCTTTTATTTATTTTTGGTCTATTAGACCTATGCTAGGGCTTTGCCCACATTTAAATAATGCCTTGCATTACTTTTTATTTTTGTTTGGGCTCTGCCCATAAAGGATGCAGAGCATCAATTTGTTTTGGGCTCTGCCCATTTATAAATGATGCAGAGCATCAATCTTACTTGGGCTCTGCCCTTTTATAAAAGATGCAGAGCATCAATTTGTTATGGGCTCTGCCCATTTATTGCTTTGCAATTTATTTAGGCCTCCTAGGTATTTTTGATTTGGGCCTGGCCCTTTAGCAGAAGAAATGCATTGCATTTGTCAGGCGCTTTGCGCCAATCAAAGAGCGCAAGCGCTTATGGTGAGGACACGTATCATGCAAGCGCAGTGTGCTGCGCCAGCGCGCTGCGCTGCTGACACGTGGCGCGCTGTGGTGAGTTGCGCCAGTTTCAGAGAGCAAGGCTCTATTTCAAAAGCGCATAGCGCAAATGATTCAGATACTGACACGTGGCGCTCTCTGGTGGCTTGCGCCAACCCAAGAGCGCAACAGCGCAGTTTTGCAAGTGCAAGGCACTATTAATTTTAGAATCTTTTAGATTCCAGAACCAATAGTTCATAAAAGAAGTGCAGAGCACTTTTTGTTTTCTTGATCTAATTTAGATTCAAGAAAACAAGTTTCTCTTGTTTTTCTTATTTCAGGGAACCAGAGGTTCATAAAAGTGCAAAGCACTATTTTTTATTTTGTTTTTTATTAAAGATCATAGATCTTGTTCTTAGATCAATGATCTATCAGAAGAAATTCTTCTATCATAAAGGTTTTTTTTACCTTTCTTCTTGAGATTTCTTCAGAGCTCTCTCTCTGTTTGAAAATTTCGATTTCTCACAAAATGTTCCTCCCTTTGAATTGAGGTCTAGGGGCCTTTATATAGTGCCCATAAATTAGTTAGAGAGATCTTTCTCTGAGTGATTTGGGAATTTTCCCCACCGTTGGATCTTTGATCCAAGGGCTTCTGTTTTACAGAAGAAAATCTTCTTGTTTTAACAAGAACAGAAAGATTTCTTTAAAATCTTAATTCTGTTTGGCGCAAACGCCCCAGCGCGTGACACGTGTCAAGCAGCGCATCTGCGCTAGAGCATCTGCGCTAGCGCATCTGCGCTGACGCGTGTCGCGCAGCGCAACTGCGCTAGCGCATCTGCGCTGACACGTGTCGCGCAGCGCAGTGCTTGCGCAACTGAAGCGTTGCTTCCTTTAATTTTGTTTTAGATAGAGATTTGCTCTGATTGGGCGCGCTGCCTCGGGCGCTGCGCTGATGTATCAGCGCCTGACACGTGGCGCGTTGCGCCCGGGATTTGAAGCGTTGCTTCAAAATTTGAATTTTGAATTTCAACAGAGCTTTGCTCTGATTGGGGGAAACAAATGCCCCCCCACCGTTGCGCTCACGTGGCGCGCACGTGAGTGCAGCGGTGGCAAGCTTCCGACCGTTGGATCAACGAGTGAGTTGAAGGGGCGCAAGCGCCCTATAAATAGGACCTCTGGCCCTTAAAGAATCTTCACCATTTTTTCAAGATTTTGATTTCAACAGAGCTTTGCTCTTGCTTAAGAACTTCAGAGCTTTGCTCATTTCCAAAGTTGGAAACTCTAGGTAAAAATTAATCTAAATGAAATTAAATTAATTCAAACCAATCTTAAACCAAAGAGCTTTGCTCTCACATATCTTTTGATCTAAAGAGATCCCCATTGGGGTTTCATAAACAGAGCTTTGCTCTCAAAAACTTATAGATCTACATAGATCTTGTTCATGGGTTCTAACCCATGAACAGAGCTTTGCTCTTGAATCAAATGTAGATCTTTTAGATCTGAAAAGTGAAAAAAATTTATAAGTTTTCATGGATTTTTCAAGATTCCAAAAAATTTAATTTTAAATTTCTTTTCAAAATTTTCTTTTTGATAGAATATTACAGAGCTAAGCTCTTTTTAAGGAATTTTATTCCTTTGAGACCAGAATTTGACAAGTGTCATTCTGTGACAGAGCTTTGCTCTGAAAGAGGAGATTTTCTCCTTATCTTTAGGGATTCCCCACTGATGAGAATATTCTCATGGGGATCTTTTCTTTAACTGACAGTCTCACCCAATGATGGGGCTGTCTTATTAAATGAGGCACTTTCATCCAGATTTTGTGGGTCCCTATTTGGTCCCATACCCACTGCACTGCAGTGTGGTGTGATTAATTTTAATTCAGTTAATTTTTAAATTCAGTTAATTGAAAATTTTTAAACGCCAAGCGTTGGAATTGCAGTACTAACGGCTATTTTTTGTTCCTTTGCAGTGACCATGTCTCTTGATACTTCATTCCCGTTCGCTCGTTCGGAGGAAGAGTTTCCCAAAGCGCCCTTAGACCGCGAGGTTCTAGCCATGATTAAGGACCACGACCCGGAACACAAGAGTCTCCACCTTTAGGGGTCGTGGTATAATCAGATTATCATGGGTCGACGGAGCTTCACGTGCGCCGTACCGTCAGAACCCATCACGGCGATTCACTATGCTACCCCACCCTCGGTGCAGTATGCCGTGGAGATGGTTGATTGGACTTCGAAGGGCTTTCTTCATCCCGCTATAGATGCGATTCCGGTCCAGCGTCCTATGGTTTTGGATATCCTAGGACGCTGTATTTTTCAGGGCGAGGCGCGACCCTGGGGGCAATCATATAACATTGGTCTGATCCCCCGCCACCCGATCGGCTATCTGCCGTGGGCCCGGTATATTCTGTCGACGAAGAAGTCGCAGTTGATAAGGTTGGGATTGTACACCGCGGTCTACGTCTCTCTCTTCCAGTATCCCACGCTCCCCACCTGGTGGTTCAAGGCTTTTTTAGCACTTTCCTCGCCATGGATCGGGAAGTGTCAATCTCTCTGGAAGAGTTTACGGAGGTATCCGGTTTACCGGTTATAGGGGAACATTATGAGGAGTTTCTCCCGACAGACGAGTATGTCTTCGGTGCTAAGCCGGTGGTAAGGGGGCTCACCCCGGAGAATGCTGTTCAACACCAATTCCCAAGCTTAATTAAAGTGTTGAACATCTATGAGGCCCTTTTCATCGAACATGGGAGTCGCGGAGTTAGCTTTGAGGATTTCATCGCTCGGTTCCTTCGCCCAAGCGTTCTCTCATCAGAAGCTGCCAAGTTTGCTACCCTGGATGACTCTTTTGGTCTAGGTTTGGATAACCTGCCGGCGAAGGAGATGGACCAAAAGGGTTTTTTCCTTCCGAACTTCCCGACCATGTCTTTTGCAGAAATTGCAGCCCTTGGGATGGACGAGGAGGCCTTTTTCCTAGGATTTCTTGGGTTATGGCTGAGTTGGTTTGCGATTCCAATGCACTCTCACCGTATGCGGCCCTCTGTCTTTTACCTAGCCCACCGGATGACCATCGGGGTAAAAGTGGCTGTTGGGATCGCCGGCTTGGCACACTTATATCATGGCCTCAGTCGAGCAGCGGATGCTAATGAGCCTGGGGTACTGCACGTGGTCTTCCCGATGCACTACTTCTTATCGTGGCTCGAGCTACACACGGCGGGTGTCTTCGGCATGCATAAAAGGCCCTCGTTCTTCGACAAGTGTGGTTTCCCTCGCATCATACAGCTGATTGGCGCATCAATCGTGACTCCTTCGCCACGGAACGCCAGGGGTTTACTCCTTCGCCCTCACACCGTTGGAGACGGGATGTCTTTCGTCGATAAGGTGTTGACCATTGGAAAGGCGTCTACCACTGCGATGCGGCCATTACAAGATGCTTTCAAGGATGGAGCCTCAATTTTGACGGCCCGGGAGACCCTTCACTTATATTCTATTAGACCGGGCTTCCTAGTATTCAGGCAGAACGGTGCGGCGATTTTTATGAGATACAACCCGTATCGTTTCGCCCAGCAACTGGGCTACGATCAAGGGGTCCCCTTAGAAGCTTTCCTATTGGAACCCGCTGCCACTAAAGAAGGGATGGAGAACACGTTGCATCACTTCATGCGCCTGAATACGGGTTCTCATTTTTTTATCAGTGCGTCGGCTTGCGCTCCACGACTCCTCAACGTATACAAAGAATGGTACAATCATGCAACATGAGCCGTTATAAAGGAGGAAAGCCGACTGCTGGTCGACCGTAAGGGTGCACCTCCAGGCAGCGACCGCAACGCTCCTTTGGTGCCTAGGACTCCGGTAGTTGCCCCTCTAAAAGAAGTTAGAGCCGGGCCATCGCGTGCGCAAAGTCCTCCGCACGGATTGCCGATCCCCGATATTGCAGATGCACCTCTAGCGCCCTGTGCTCCAGTGGAGACAGTGGTTGTAGCCTCGCCGGAGTCTGGCGTGGGTGCAGACATCGGGACCCGCCGTCCCAAGGTGGCTGCTAAGCGTAAGTCGATCCCACGTGCACCTAGGGTCGGTGGGCAGAAGAAGAAAAAGAAGTCGCTCTTCGCCACCGATGTCGTATTCGGTCAGGAACCCCACGCTCCCTATGCCGAGGGCCTGAGCGAATATAGGACTAAGGGATTAGTCATGCCGCCGCCGGATGATACAAACTTGGAGGCCGCTCTTGAAACTTCAGCGTGGTTGGCAAAGCGTGACGCGTGGCTAGCTAAGCTTGCGCAATCAGGTAACTACTAGTCGCATTTTCTTTATTGTATCATATCCTCCTCATTGCCTTTGACTAACGTTTTTCCTTCTTTTCTTCCAACAGGCATCACCGATGAAGAAGCCATTGCCGCTTCCCTCGAGACTTTCCAAGAGGAAGAACGTCTCAGAGCATCTTTAGGCCTTAGTAAGTTTCAATTCATCAAGTTTTCATTTTCCTTGTGTTATGGTCAATTTAACCTCTCCCTTTTTATCGCAGAAACCTCAATGCTGTTCCCGCCAAGTGACACAACTGCTCTGCCAACTGCCGATGTTCCTGCTCCCTCTGGGCTGCCGCAGGAGGTCCATCTCAAAGAGCCGATGAGAGATGTCTTAAAGGCTCTGGAGGCATCCTTGAATGAGGATGATGACGCTTCGATGAAGGAAGCGTCAAAGAGGTCCATCGTGATGGCCCGGGAGGAGAGGAAGCGGTCGAGGCGCGAAGCAAAGGCACGCAAGGCTGCCTTGGCCATTGGAGCGGGCCTAAGCACCGTTCCTCGTGTCGACACCCCTTCAGAAGAGTCCCCGGTCGCCCTGTCTACAGCCCATAGACAGGCGATTCGCGCCAATAGGGAGGCTAACGAGAAGTCCGCCTCAAGTAATATTTTTTTCAGAATTTTGTTTGTAAAAATTGTAAACTTGCTGGTTCTTATGCATCTCATCTTATAGGGCCAAGTCCGACCGAGGGGGAGGCAGAGACTGTCGAACCCGAGGAAGCAGGGGGGAGGCACCTACCGAACTTGAGCCGACGGTGGGCAACGTCGCTGGGGTTATAGAGCCTGAGCTGGAGGCCGAGGGATCTGCAGCCGAGAAGGTCATTGATACCGAGCTTGAAGTGACGGCAGATGAAATGATTGTTATAACTGAGCCCAGGGTAGTGGCGGACGAGGCGCTTGAGGCTGGCGACCTCGTGGTGACGGTGGACGAGGCAACCATAATCGCTGAGCCCGAGGGAGTAACGGGTGAGGTAGACATGATTCCTGAAGACAAGCCAACCGCTCTTTCTCAGGAATCTGGTAATGCTCCGGTCATAGCCCTCCCTGCCTATGGTCCCCCGCCGTCTCCAGGTCTTGCGAGCGCGACAACGGTCCCCATTGAGTCGGGTGACGAGGACACGGGCGGTGGCCTCATGTCGATGGAGGAAGGAGTCGCCTCAGTTTCGGCCGGCAGCTCGTCAGGTAAATCCCAAGTTACTGTCCTCTTTATCTTACAATCCTTTCTGACAAGTTCACATTTGTTCGTAACGCAGGTGCAGCCAGTGCCGATGCCCCATTGCTCGAGGGAGCGCCTTCAACTACCGCCTTTGCGGTAGTCACTTCTCAGCCCTCTCTCATACCGTCAAAGATGTTGGAAGGTATGGGTTTGCAACTTATTAATTTACCTTTTAGCCACGTAACTTATGTACTAACGTCGTACCACTGTGTCTTTTCAGGAGTGCTTTTTGATCGCATCCATCAAGTGTTGCTTCCGCACTTCTCCTTCCCATCTGAGCTCACTTCCCCCTCCAGTGGTGCTGGTGAGTATATTTTCGTTTCGATGTCTTTTTTTTTTAGCAATGGGATTATTTCTGACTTTTCCTCTTCCTTATTGCAGTGCTACAAATCGAAGGAGGGGACGCAAGACCGGCCACGCCACCGGCCCCTCCGACTTTGCCGTCCGTTGCAGCTGGTATAGTAAATTCCCTTATTGATGACTCTTCTACATCTCTTGAACCGTCGTTTAACTATGTTTTTTTTGTAGCTATCGTTCCGGCTCCGGTCCCTCTTGAGTCTCGCATCCTTTCACCGGCAGGCCCCTTCCTGAAACGTCCATCTTCAAAGGGTGCCGTGATGAGTTTGGGCATGCTGAGCGGGTATATCGAAGAGCATAACGCAGACGCTCTCCCACCTGCCGCAGATTTTTCTGTGGAGGTTAACCCAATGTTGGCGGCGCTCGTAAACTTTCATAACGAAGACGGCGTTGAATCTTGGGTTAATCAGTGCAGGGAAATCGAGGCCTGCCTGCATCGGCTGGAGTCGACGCGTCCTTCCTCTGAGATTTTGGCCGTGAGTACTCAACGGACAGCCTGGCTCGAGCAAAGCACTTCTTATTTCCACCATTTGGAGCAAGAAGCAGCTTTAAGGTTGAAGGGACGTCAGGATTCTTCAAGCGCAACTGCTCGTCTACGTGCCGAAGTTAAGGCGAACGCTGCCGAAGTGAAGGTCGTCTTTGAGGGCCTTCTGGCGCGTATTACTAGTGGGCTAGCGCTGAAGCGGAAGCTTGACGCCGCCGAGCGTGATTCCCGAAGCCGCGAAGCAGCTCAGCAGGTTATTGGGGAGCAGCTCGCATCCTTGATGCAGCAACGGGCTCGAGTGGAGGCCGAACTGGCAGTGGCGGCTGATCAGGAGAAGGCGTGGAAGGAAGTGCGTGAGCAATTGATAGAGCTATTCAAGAGGCTTCCTTCTCCTTGAACATTTTGTATCACTTACACACTTGTAATTTTTTGCATAGTATATACACATTCTTTGTTCTTCATATGATTCGCCTTGTATTTGATTGAACTCATGAATAAAGATATACATTTTCTCCTCTGCAATGTCTTGTATGCTCTTTTGCTTTCTCCCTTCTCTTATTATCAGCATGCTGTCTTGATAAACATAATTGGAAGATAACTTAGTTTTTCCAAAAGATAGCGATGGCTTAGGCCGCAGGTTCAGATCTGCCGCCTAAGACTTTTCAACTCTATGAGCCGTGAGGGTCTCATAGAGACTTTTCTCCCTACGGATCGAGAGGATCTCGTAGGTGGGTTTTCTCCTTAGGAATCGTGAGGATTCCTAAGTGTGTTTTCTCTTGTAAGTCGTAAGGATCCTATAAGAGAATTTTTCCCTCTTACGAGTCGAGAGGACCCGTAAGCGGTTGTTTCCCTCCTTGTCGAAACTCGACTTTGGAGAGTGAGACCCGTGAATAGTATGCAAGAGACCGTTTTAGATCGACTTGCAGGGTCCCATTGTTCAGGAAGCAAGTTTTTTAGTTCCTGCTGCCTGAGGCTTCATCTTGCAAGTTGAGACGAATCGGGAATTTTCCCGCGGAGACACTGGTTTCTCTGCGAGCCGACGCGAATCAGGAGGCTCTCGTCAAGGATGTTTGTTTCCCTGAGTTGAGGTATTTGCCAAGGATTATTTGTTTCCCTGGTGTTGAAACGAATCGAGAATTTCCTACGGAGACACTGGTTTCTCTGCGAGTCGATGTGAATCAGGAGGCTCTCGTCAAGGATTGTTTGTTTCCCTGAGTTGAGGTATTTGCCAAGGATTATTTGTTTCCCTGGTGTTGAAACGAATCGAGAATTTCCCACGGAGACACCGGTTTCTCTGCGAGTCGATGCGAATCAGGAGGCTCTCATCAAGGATTGTTTGTTTCCCTGAGTTGAGGTATTTGCCAAGGATTATTTGTTTCCCTGGTGTTGAAACGAATCGAGAATTTCCCACGGAGACATTGGTTTCTCTGCGAGTCGATGCGAATCAGGAGGCTCTCGTCAAGGATTGTTTGTTTCCCTGAGTTGAGGTATTTGCCAAGGATTATTTGTTTCCCTGGTGTTGAAACGAATCGAGAATTTCCTACGGAGACACTGGTTTCTCTGCGAGTTGATGCGAATCAGGAGGCTCTCGTCAAGGATTGTTTGTTTCCCTGAGTTAAGGTATTTGCCAAGGATTATTTGTTTCCCTGGTGCCAAGGATTATTTGTTTCCCTGGTGTTGAAACGAGTCGAGAATTTCCCACGGAGACACTGGTTGCTCTGCGAGTCGACGCGGATCAGGAGGCTCTCATCAAGGATTGATTGTTTCCCTGAGTTGAGGTATTTGCCAAGGATTATTTGTTTCCCTAGTGTTGAAACGAATCGAGAATTTCCCATGGAGACACTGGTTTCTCTGCGAGTCGATGCGAATCAGGAGGCTCTCGTCAAGGATTGTTTGTTTTCCTGAGTTGAGGTATTTACCAAGGATTATTTGTTTCCCTGGTGTTGAAACGAATCGAGAATTTCCCACGGAGACACTGGTTTCTCTGCGAGTCGATGCGAATCAGGAGGCTCTCGTCAAGGATTGTTTGTTTCCCTGAGTTGAGGTATTTGCCAAGGATTATTTGTTTCCCTGGTGTTGAAACGAATCGAGAATTTCCCGCGGAGACACTGGTTTCTCTGCGAGTCGATGCGAATCAGGAGGCTCTCGTCAAGGATTGTTTGTTTCCCTGAGTTGAGGTATTTGCCAAGGATTATTTGTTTCCCTGGTGCCAAGGATTATTTGTTTCCCTGGTGTTGAAACGAATCGAGAATTTCCCGCGGAGACACTGGTTTCTCTGCGAGTCGATGCGAATCAGGAGGCTCTCGTCAAGGATTGTTTGTTTCCCTGAGTTGAGGTATTTGCCAAGGATTATTTGTTTCCCTGGTGCCAAGGATTATTTGTTTCCCTGGTGTTGGAACGAGTCGAGAATTTCCCACGGAGACACTGGTTGCTCTGCGAGTCGACGCGGATCAGGAGGCTCTCATCAAGGATTGTTTATTTCCCTGAGTTGAGGTATTTGCCAAGGATTATTCGTTTCCCTGGTGCCAAGGATTATTTGTTTCCCTGGTGTTGAAACGGATCGAGAATTTCCCACGGAGACACTGGTTTCTCTGCGAGTCGACGCGAATCTGGAGGCTCTCATCAAGAATATTTGTTTCCCTGAATTGAGGTATTTGCCAAGGATTATTTGTTTCCCTGGTGTTGAAACGGATCGAGAATTTCCCACGGAGACACTGGTTTCTCTGCGAGTCGATGCGAATCAGGAGGCTCTCATCAAGGATATTTGTTTCCCTGAATTGAGGTATTTGCCAAGGATTATTTGTTTTCCTGGTGTTGAAACGAACCGTCGAGATTTGGCTTCGTTTTCTGGCGGAGCCTGGTAGGAAGGTATGGCTCCCTCTTTGTTTGCGCCCTTGGATTGTATACAGGGATCGATGCGATCTCAGCTGTAAGGCCAAAGTTTTATCATCTTTTCTTTTTTTTGTTTCCGCGATGCTCTATCATTTCAGCTTTTATATCGCGAAGGTCGCGATTGCCCAATCATTTCGGCTATTTCTCACGGTGCCCAATCATTTCGGTTGTTTATTTTGTTTTCACTCGCTGCTTTTTATTGCGAGTTGCCCAATCATTTCGGCTATTTTGCATGCATACATTTTACTTGCTGCTTTTTATTGCAAGTTGCCCCATCCTTTCGGCTATTTCGTATGCATGTGCGGCGTACTGGCTTTCCGCCGTAAACCTGAAATTAGACACCGATTTTGGCATCAGCACCGCTACAACTAGGATATTGCCAGGAGCGAATCATCATCTGCCTCTGTCGATGTCAAACAAAGGTGGCTTAGCGATCAGGGTTAAGGTCCTGTCGACTAAGGTTTTCGACTTCGTGAGCCGTAAGGGTTTCACAAAGGTATTTCTCCCTACAAGTCGTGAAGATCTTGTAGGTGTATTTTCTCCTTAGGAATCGTGAGGATTCCTAAGTGTTTGTTTCTCTGTAATTCGTAAGGATCCTACAAGAGGGTTTTCTCCTTGTAAATCGAGAGGACTTACAAGGGTCATGCGAACATATCCCCAGTCACGGATGGAACTTGGTTAGGGAAATGTTTATTCGCGCCCGTGGATTGTATACAAGAGTCAGTATTGAACCACTTGTAGGGTAATATCGGAAGTTGTGGGGGTTGCTTAAGCACAGGTTTAGGTCTCTGTAACTTAAGACTTTCAACTCTTATGAGCCGTGAGGGTCCCATAAGAGAACTCTCCTTACGAGTCGTGAGGCTCTCGCAAGTGTATTTTCTCCTTAGGAATCGTGGGGATCCCTAAGTGTGTTGCTCCCTTGTGAGTCGTAAGGATCTCACGCAGGTGGTTTCTCCTTACAAGGTCGAGAGGACCTTATAAGTGTATTTTAACGAGGTTGCACCCTTTCGGGTTTTCACAAACACTCGCCGGTAGTCCTGCTGTTTTTACTCACGGAGCCCTTTCAGGTTTTCATCCGTGCTCATTTTGCTTATGGACATACCGTTTTTATTTTATTTTTTATTTATTTTCTTCTTCTCTTTTTTTTTTACGAGGTCGCGCCCTTTCGGGTTTTCACGAACACTCGCCGGTAGCCCTGCTGTTTTTACTCACGGAGCCCTTTCGGGTTTTCATCCGTGCCCTTTTGTGCTTATAGACATACCGTTTTTATTTATTTATATTTTTTATATTTTTTTTATTTTGTCAGCCTACGGATGCTGCGGTATTAGTTTAAGGACGTTTCAGTCCGCTATTAGTTTAAGGACGTTTCGGTCCGGCATTGAGAAAGCTGGCTACTGCTTATAAAGCTTGAGCTGAGGAAGATAGAGAGCGGACATAGTCGTCGTCATCTATCATTGACCTAGGCTGTGGCTCATTAAGCGTAGTATTTCTTTAGGAAGCGACCGTTTATTGGCCTGAAAGGCCTTTCACCATGCATGTCCATGAGTAGATAGGCCCCACCCTGGTAGACCTTATCTACGATGTACAGGCCTTCATAGTTTGGCTCGAATTTTCCCCGCTTGGCGCGATTGGGGATCATGGGCCTTTTGACCACTAGCATGAGTTCGCCTTGGCGGAATGTCCTCGGTCGGGTCAATCTTTCATATGAGCGCGTCATCTTTGCTTTATAAGCTTCCAGATTTTGTTGCGCTATGAGCCGTGTTTCTTCAAGGGCATCAAGCTCCTCAAGCCGAAGGTTAGCATTTTCTTCATCTATTAGCTCGCAGTGGACTGGCACTCTTAGAGAGGGTAACTCTATTTCGAGGGGGAGTATTGCTTCCGTACCGAATACCAACACGTACGGCGTTGTGTTTGTGGCCGTCTTGAACGTAGTTCGATACGCCCAGAGAGCTTCTTGCAGTCTCTCATGCCAGTCTTTCTTATTTCGTGACACCGTTTTCTTCGTGATCTTTGTCAAGGTCTTGTTGAAGGCCTCGGCTAGACCGTTAGCTCGCGGATTATAAACTGAGAAGTATCTCCAGTCTATATTATGCTGTTGCGCGAAGCGACTGATTTTGTGGCTTCTGTAGGCTGGTCCGTTATCGGAGATGATCCGGCGCGGAATTCCAAACCGATATATGACGTGCGTCTTGAAGAAATGGAGGATATTCTCCGTCTTCACTTCCCTCAACGGTACTACTTCTGCCCATTTGGAGAAGTAGTCAGTCGTTGCCAGGATGAAACGATGTCCTCTGGACGATGCTGATTCGATAGGGCCGACTATGTCAGTTCCCCACATTTCGAATGGCCAGCTAGCCACTGTTGGATGGAGTGGATTTGGATGCTGGTGGATGAAGTCCCCATGAATTTGGCATGAGTGGCATTGCTTCGCATATTCGAGGCAGTCCCGAATCATCGTGGGCCAGTAGTAGCCCATCCGTTTGATCTTCAACTTCATCTTTGGGCCCGCTTGGTGAGAACCGCAGAGTCCGTCATGAACTTCCTGGATGACTCTTTTCACTTCGTCAGGTCCCAGGCATCTCAAATACAAAGAATCAAATGACCTCTTGTACAGAGTATCATTGACGAAGGCGAAAGACAGAGCTCGTTTCATAAGCTGATGTCTTGAGGACGCATCTTCGGGCGTTCGGCGGTATTTGAAGTAGTCTATAAAGACTTCTCTCCAATCCTCGGTATTTTCCCGATCTTTTATTTGCAGGGTCGTCTGTTCAGTCGCTCCTTTTTCTTCGGGTGATTCCGGAGATATTTCCGCTGGGGCAACCACCCGACGGCTTTGTACTATGATTCTTACGTCATCGAGGTTCTCATCGGCCAGTTCCTTAGCGAGTTTGGCCAATGCGTCCGCTTTGCTGTTTTCCGCGCGCGGTATGTTTTTCAAAGTATAGGAAGGGATTTGGGTCAATAGTTGCTGCACCTTCTCGCCGTACTTCACCAACTCTGGTTTGCACGTCTGATAGTCGCCGTTTACTTGACTAACGACCAGTTGGGAATCTCCATATATTAGGAGGTTTTCAATTCCCATGTCGATGGCGATCTCGAGGCCTGCTATCAGAGCTTCGTATTCGGCTTCATTGTTTGTCCTCGGCTCCGTTAGGGAGAAAGCAAAACGCTGTTCCCCTCCAAATGGCGGCCAAGACATGGGCTGCCTTGCCTGAAATTCGGGGCAGATGCTATATGGTTTTATACGTCCACCTCTCCGAAGATGCCAAGTTGATTTATGGCACCGTGTATCGGAGGTTTAGACGGATGCGGCCGATGTAGCAGACTTCGTCAGATTCCCCCTCGTTTGAGGGGTTTTTGATTGTGGGGACGCTCTTCCCTGCAGGCGCAAGCCCCTGCAGTTAATTACGCTACCGCATTGCGGTAACAACTTTCTCCTTCTCCAGATGGTCACTTCGGGTCGTGGGTGTTTGTTTTGTTTGTGGTTGCCCGTGGATTGTATACGGAGGCTAACTTATGTTGTCGCCCGTAGGACGTGGATTAGTCCAAATCCGTATTATCTTAGATTTGGGTTTGGGGGTTTGGTTTGAGGATACGTTAGCTATATTTGAGGCCAAGATCAACTCAAACGTTTGTTAAGGATACGTTAGTCTAACCCGAGACTAAGATCAACTTAACGGGATCGTTTAGATCCGACAAAAGAGCATTTGGGCTCCATTGTTCCAGTTTAGGGACATAGTGGTCCATTTAATGTATGGCCATCGGGACCCGTCACCTCTCTGACGACGTTGAAGGATTACAACAACAGATGTCAGAGGAGTTCAGAGATGTACCCTTGAACCAGAGTTAATTGGGGGGATCTATTGTCCAGTTTGGGACTAAAGTCTGTTTGAAGGTTTAAGGATACGTTAGCCATATTTGAGGCTAAGATCAACTTAAACGGTTGTTAAGGATACGTTAGTCCAGTTTGGGACTAAGATCGACTTAACTGGATCGTTTAGATCCGACAAAAGAGCGTTTGGGCTCTATTGTTCCAGTTTAGGGACATGGTGGTCCATTGCCAGTTTAGGGACATGGTGGCCCAATACCAGTTTAAGGACATAGTGGTCCATTGGTAGTTTAAGGACATTGCGGTCCATCTCCAGTTTAGGGACATAGTGGTCCATTGGTAGTTTAAGGACGCATAAGTCCATGGGTTTAAGGACCCCACAGTCCATATGGGTGTGTTTAAGGACGCATTAGTCCGTTAGTTTAAGGACGCATAAGTCCACGGGTTTAAGGACCCCACAGTCCGTATCTTGGTTTAAGGACGCATAAGTCCATGAGTTTAAGGACCCCACAGTCCGTGTTGATGTGTGGTCATCGGGACCCGTCACCTCTTTGAAGACGTTGAGGAATTACAACGCCAAGTATCAAAGGAGTGAAGAGATGTACCCTTGAACCGGGGTGGATTAAATAGTCTTTGGCCCAATTTGGGATCAAGACCAATTAATTATATTATGAGCCCATTAGCCCAGTTAAATCTGAATTGAGGACTTATGGCCATCTTGGGCTAAGTCCAATCATGTTTGGAATATTGGCTTCCTGTTGGTCCATTGAAGGAGAGGCTTTGCCTCTGGCCATTTAGCCAATTGGGCTAACGTTAATTCAGCAGTGTTGAACACTGGGATCAAGTTAATGTTTTAACACTAAAAGACAGTTGGTGTTAAACACCAGCAACAGGGAGTTCAAATTAGTGCTAAACACTAGAGCAAATCAGTGTCAAACACTAGCAGCAGAGGCTTCAAATTAGTGTTAAACACTAAGAAAATTAATGTTAAACTCTGTCAATAGAGATTTAATTTAGTGTTAAACACTAAGAAATTCAGTGTTAAACACTGCAAGAAAGCTCTTTAATCAGTGTTGAACACTAAGGCAAAACAGTGTTTAACACTGGGCCGAGGGGTTCCAATTTAGTGTTAAACACTGAGGCAAGAGGGGTCACGTGTGGGCACGTGAGAGCGCCCTGATTTCCCTTATTTTATTCTGCGGATCAGTGTTTAACTCTTTTAATTCTGACGGCCATCACGTGTGAGCACGTGATGGAGGCCCTCACCCTGGTCTGTTAGAATGCTCATTAGGGGTCACGTGGTGACACGTGAGGGCGCCCTAAGGGGGGACTAGATCCCTTTTATTTTGTTCTGCAATTAAGTGTTAAACACTTTTCATTTCCTGCCCATCACGTGTGGACACGTGATAGGCATTTATCCATTGGATATTAAAAGGATTTGTTAGGGGTCACGTGGGGACACGTGAGGGCGCCCTAAATGTGGAGCCAGCTCTCCTTTGTTTTATCCTCAAATCTGCGAATAAGTGTTAAACACTTTTGTTTTTATTTTAGAGCATCACGTGTTGGCACGTGATGGGGATTTATGCATTGATAATTCAACACTTGCTGAGGGGTCACGTGGGGACACGTGAGAGCGCCCAAAGCTTCTTTTCTTTTGTTTTGCCATTAAGTGTTAAACACTTTCATTTTCATTTTAGAGCATCACGTGTTAGCACGTGATGGGGATCTGTGCGCCAATTGTTAAAGCATTTGCTGAGGGGTCACGTGATAACACGTGAGAGCGCCCAAAGCTTTCATTTCCTTTGCTTTTTCTTTCTGCGTTTTGGGAGTCACGTGGGAGCACGTGAGGTGATGCTTCAAAGTTCTTTGCGGGGGGTCTTTTCAAGGGTCACGTGGAGGCACGTGACCCTAGTTCTTTTCATGAACAGAGATCTTTTAAGAATTGAATTCTCTGTAGGGTTAAACCCTAATTATGATTTTGGAGGAATTAAATTCCTATCGTGAAAGAATTAAATTCTTATTTAGGATAAAACCCTGATTTCTTTTCAAAGGAATTAAATTCCCAGATATGTAAAAGAATTAAATTCTTGATTAGAGTTAAACCCTAGTTTTGTTTTAGGAGAATTAAATTCTCAAAACTCAATTCCCCTTCTAAGTTTAGGATCTGCATGGCAGGATCTCGATCCGATGAGAATTAAATTCTCAACTTATGGGGAGATGTGCTCTGTGCAGATCTTCAACCAGAAGAAGAACTAAGTTCTTTATTTGCAGAAGAGTTAAACTTTTAAATTTTGAGAATTAAATTCTCTTTTTGAAGTTGATCTTTTTCCATTTTCTCACCTAGGATTTTCCTTGTTGAGAATTAGATTCTCCTCTCTTTTCTTCCCTCTTGAGAATTAAATTTTCCTCTCTCTGTTTTTCTCTCTAAAAAAAGGTCCCCTTCTCTTCTTTTCTTAGCTCCTATTTATAGGAGAAAGAAAAGAATCAATTTGTTTAGCAAATCTCTCATTAAGAGATTTGATTTGTATGTTGAGAGATTTGATTTGCATTCATCATTAATCTGGGCCTTTAGATTGTTAAGCGAATTTTATTCACCATTGGATTTTAAATCCAAAGATATCCATTTGTTATCTCGGTCAAATTTAGGGGGGAAATCTTTCCAAGTCTAAGATCTTTCCATAAATTGGTGATATTTAATCACCCTTGGATCTTTAATCCAACGGTCCCTATAATCCTTTTCCATTTGGAAAGATTTAGAGACTTTTAGAATTTTAATTCTATTTCGAAAGATTTAAATGATCCTTTTTCAGAATTTAATTCTGTTGAACAGCAAGGCTTTTACAGCCAGTCACGTGTTGCCACGTGACCCCCAATTGAGTCCTTTTCTCAGTGTTTACTTACGTTTCAGTTGTAACCATCACGTGTCAACACGTGACCATTGGTCACGTGAGCACGTGACACCTCATTGAAGTATTTTCTTCAGCTGTTTGTTTACGCTTTAGTTTTAACCATCACGTGTCAACACGTGACCATTGGTCACGTGTGAGCACGTGATCCCTGATTTTTAATCAGGGAACAGATTTTAGAATTTAATTCTATTCATTATTTTAGAGGCCTTAAAAGCCCATCACGTGTCTGCACGTGACCCATGGTCACGTATGAGCACGTGATGCCCCATTGGGGTCTTTTCTGAGTTTATATTATATTTTTAACTCCTCCAGCGAGTTCTTAAAAGTCCATCACATGTGGACACGTAATTCCTCATAACTTTTGATCCCGGATGAATTATGAGGCTCATAATATATCAAATCAAAGGGTTTTTCGAGCCGCTTTCGATACCATCAGAATTTATCTATTTCTCATTCGGGAGTTTGTCAAAAAAACAGCCCGGAAGATACTGGTTCGCATTTCCTTAAGCATACCGCTGCCATTTGATACCTTGGACTCTTTTGCGCAGAAATTTTTGGCGGGAACAAATGCCCCCCACTACTTTGCCCACGTAAGTATATACGTGGGTGAAGTAGTGCAGAGTAATGAATGGCGTATGACCAGTTTTGGATTGGTATATAACTTTCAGAATCTTGATCTGAGAAGATAACGAGCGGACACAAGTGTCGTCATTTATCATTGACTCAAATCTCGAATCTTAAGAGATATAGTTCAAAATCTTTAGCTCCATGAGCCGCACCCTTCTATCTCTTTATATCTTACTCTGGCGTGAAGTAGTTTATATGCTCATGAGTAGCTTTTCCATTTCAGTGGCATGTAGCTTTGGCGAGTGTGGCTCATAGATGGTCCATCTTGACCTCTTTGCAGGGCGGTGATAGCTTAGGAGACAGGGTTAGGATCTGCCACCTAAGACTTTTCAACTTTATGAGCCGTGAGGGTCTCATAAAGACTTTTCTCCCTACGAGTCGAGAGGATCCCGTAAGTGTATTTTCTCCTTAGGAGTCGTGAGGATTCCTAAGTGTGTTTTCTCTTATAAGTCGTAAGGATCCTATAAGAGAGTTTTCCCTCTTACGAGTCGAGAGGACCCGTAAGCGGTTGTTTCCCTCCTTGTCGAGATTCGACTTTGGAGAGTGTGACCCGTAGATAGTATGCAAGAGACCGTTTTGGGCCGACTTGTAGGGTCCTAGTGCTTAGGAAACAGGTTTTTTAATCCCTACTGCCTAAACCTTTATCTCACGAGTCGAGACGAATCGAGAAGTTCTCGCAAAGACATCAATTTCCTCACGAGTCGAAACGAATCGAGCAGATCTCGCAAGAATATCCTAACGTCACAGTTAACCTCTGCTCTTTACGACAGAAGTCCGTTAGGGTCTGTGGTACTTAGGGTTTTGGCTGTCGTACCGTCGCATGAGCTGATGTATTCCTCGATAGGCAATCGTGCTGTTCGAGTAGCCCTGCGACTGCCGTGTCTCTGATCCCTTCGGGGGCTGGACAAGACGTCTTCAAGCAATCCTCCTTGGCAGTTTGACCGTCGGAAGAGCAAGCATTAGGAATTTGCCATGCCGCTTGTTACTTGAGGTTAAGCTCATTTTGGAGAGCCCCGATGAGTCATAACCACTCCGCGCTGGTGTGGGATGATCTCCGATAGTCTTTCAGGCTTTATATGACTTGCCGTTAAGACCCTGAAGCTAGGAATTTGGCCTTTGCTTCGTTTACTGGTATTGCGTCTTCTGTATCGAGACGAATGCCATAGTTGTCTTTAGGTTGCTGATGAACCGTCGAGGTTTGGAACTAGGGATTTTGCCGTGGCTCCTTTTAGTGATGTTGCGTCTGTTGTATCGAGACGAACGTCGAGATGGTGACCACTCCATGTGGGATGATCTTCGGTGGTCTCTTAGGCTTTATATGACTTGCCGTTAAGACCCTGAAGCTAGGAATTTGGCCTTCGCTTCGTTTGCTGGCATCGCGTCCTCTGTATCGAGACGAATGTCATGGTTGTCTCTAGGTTGCTGGTGAACCGTCGAGGTTTGGAATTAGGGATTTTGCCGTGGCTCCTTTTGGTGATGTTGCGTCTGCTGTATCGAGACGAACGTCGAGGTGGTGACCACTCCATGTGGGATGATCTCCGGTGGTCTTTCAGGCTTTATATAACTTGCCGTTAAGACCCTGAAGCTAGGAATTTGGCCTTCGCTTCGTTTGCTGGCATCGCGTCCTCTGTATCGAGACGAATGTCATGGTTGTCTCTAGGTTGCTGGTGAACCGTCGAGGTTTGGAACTAAGGATTTTGCCGTGGCTCCTTTTGGTGATGTTGTGTCTGCTGTATCGAGACGAACGTCGAGGTGGTGACCACTCCATGTGGGATGATCTCCGATTGTCTTTCAGGCTTTATATGACTTGCCGTTAAGACTCTGAAGCTAGGAATTTGGCCTTCTCTTCATTTGCTTTGTGTGTCCTAATCCTGTTGGAGGGAGAACGTTGTTGTTAACATCTCGTTTGCTGTATCGGGACGAATGTCGTGGTGGTGACCACTCCATGTGGGATGATCTCTGATTGTCTTTTCGGTTTTATATGAGTTACCGTCAAGACGTTGAAGCTAGGAATTTGGCCTTCGCTTCGTTTGCTTTGGCGTGTCCGAATCCTGCTTGGGGAAGAACGCTGGGGTGACATTTCATCTATTGTATCGAGACGATCGTCGAGGTGGTGACCACTCCGCGCTGGTGCGAGATAATCTCCGATTGTCTTTCAGGCTTTATATGACTTGCCGTCAAGACGTATGAAGCTAGGAATTTGGCCTTTGCTTCGTTTGTTTTGTCACGTCCGAATCCTGCTGGGGGAAGAATGCTGGGGTGACATTTCATCTGCTGTATCGAGACGATCGTCGAGGTGGTGACCACTCCGCGCTGGTGCGAGATGATCTCCGATTGTCTTTCCGGTTTTATATGAGTTACCGTCAAGACGTTGAAGCTGGGAATTTGGCCTTCGCTTCGTTTGCTTTGGCGCGTCCGAATCCTGCTGGGGGAAGAACGCTGGGGTGACATTTCATCTGCTGTATCGAGACGATCGTCTAGGTGGTGACCACTCCGCGCTGGTGCGAGACGATCTCCGATTGTCTTTCAGGCTTTATATGACTTGCCGTCAAGACCCTGAAGCTAGGAATTTGGCCTTCTCTTCATTTGCTTTGGCGCGTCCGAATCTTGCTGGGGGAAGAACGCTGGGGTGACATTTCATCTGCTGTATCGAGACGGTCGTCGAGGTGGTGACCATTCCGCGCTGGTGCGAGACGATCTCCGATTGTCTTTCAGGCTTTATATGACTTGCCGTTAAGACGCATGAAGCTAGGAATTTGGCCTTCGCTTCGTTTGCTTTGGCACGTCCGAATCCTGCTGGAGGAAGGACGCTGTAGTGACATCTCGTCTGCTGTATCGAGACGAACGTCGAGGTGGTGATCACTCTAAGCTGGTGTGAGATGATCTCCGATTGTCTTTCAGGCTTTATATGACTTGCCGTCAAGACGTTGAAGCTAGGACTGTGGCCTTCGCTTCGTTTGCTTTGACTGTGTCTGCTGTATCGAGACGAATGCTGAGGTGGAGTTGGAATTTTGCCGTCACTCCGCTTTGTTTCGACCATGAGGTCTTTTGTTGATGTTGCTTCTGCATCCTGTTGGACTGCGAAGGAATGCCATTGTTGACATCTCGTCTACTGTATCGAGACGAATGTTGAGGTGGAGCTGGGATTTTGTCGTCGCTCCGCTTTGTTTCGACCGTGAGGTCTTTTGTTGACGTTGCATCTGCATCCTGCTGGACTGCAGAGGAACGCCATTGTTGACATCTCGTCTGCTGTATTGAGACAAATGCTGAGGTGGAGCTGGGATTTTGCCGTCGCTCCGCTTGATGGTGTAACATCTGTGTCATGCTGGAATGAGGAGGCCCACCGTTGTTGGTCTTCGGGCTGCAGATGTGGCCATTGAGATTTGGAACTATGGACTTTGCCATGGTCCGTTTCGTTGCGACTCTGAGGTCGATTGTTGACGTCATGTCTGTATCTGGTTGGAGTGAGGAGAAACGCCGTTGGTGATCTCTAAGTTGTCGATGTTGACGTCGAGACCCTGAAGCTCGGGATCTTCGTTTGCTTCATTTATTGACATCGTGTCTGTAATATTGCGACAAATGTCGAGATTGTCTCTAGGTTGTCTATGAACCGTCGAGATTTGGCTTCGCTTTCTAATGGGGCCTATTGGGAAGGTATGGTTCCCTCTTTATTTGTGCCCCTGGATTGTATACAGGGATCGATATGATCTCACCTGTAGGGCAAAAGTTTCATTCATTTTCATATTATTATTTTATTTCCGCGATGCTTAATCATTTCAGCTTTTATATCGCGAAGGTTGCGATTGCCCAATCATTTCGGCTATTTTTCGCGGTGCCCAATCATTTCGGCTATTTTTCTTTTTACTCGCTGTTTTTTTATTGCGAGTTGCCCAATCATTTCGGCTATTTTGCATGCATACATTTTTACTTGCTGATTTTGTTTGCAAGTTGCCCCATCATTTCGGTTATTTCGTATGCATTTTTTTTTCGCAAGTAGGGGATTTGGGATCTGATACCAATCTTGGCATCAGCATCACTGCGACTGGAATATTGCCAGGAGCGAATCATCATTTGCCATGAAAGGACTTAGAATTTGATACCGGTTTAGGCATCAGCATCGCTGCAACTGGGATATTGCCAGGAGAGAATCATCATTTTCCTCTGTCGATGTTGAACAAAGGTGGCTTAGTAAACAGGGTTAAGGGTCCTGTTGGCTAAGGCTTTTGACTTCATGAGCCGTAAGGGTCTCACAAAGGTATTTCTCCCTACAAGTCGTGAGGATCTTGTAAGTGTGTTTTCTCCTTGGGAATCGTAAGGATTCCTAAGTGCATGTTCTCTTGTAAGTCGTAAGGATCTTACAAAAGGGTTTTCTCCTTATAAGTCGAGAGGACTTACAAGTGTTGTTTGCTGTACAAGCATATCCCTAGTCACGGATGGGACTTTGTTTGGGAAATATTTATTCGTGCCCGTGGATTGTATACAAGGGTCAATATGAGCCGCTTGTAGGGCAATATCGAAAGTTGTGGGGGTTGCTTAAGAACAGGTTAAGGTTTCTGTAACTTAAGACTTTCAAATCTTATGAGCCGTGAGGGTCCTATAAGAGAGTTCTCCTTACGAGTCGTGAGGATCTCGCAAGTGTAATTTCTCCTTAGGAATCGTGGGGATCCCTAAGTGTGTTGCTTCCTTTGTGAGTCGTAAGGATCTCACACGGGTGGTTTCTCCTCACAAGGTCGAGAGGACCCTGTAAGTGTTTTAACGAGGTTGCGTCCTTTCGAGTTTTCACAAACACTCGCCGGTAGCCCTGCTGTTTTTACTCACGGAGCCCTTTCGGGTTTTCATCCGTGCCCATTTTGCTTATGGGCATACCGTTTTCTTTCTTTCTTTTTTTTGATTTTGTTTATTCTTTCTTTTTTTTATTATTCTAACGAGGTTGCGCCCTTTCGGGTTTTCACAAGACTCGCCGGTAGCCCTGCTATTTTTACTCACGGAGCCCTTTTGGGTTTTCATCCGTACCCATTTTGCTTGTGGACATACACTTTTTTTTTACCACGCCGGCCTGAGGATGCCGCGGGTTGATAGTAGTTTAACGACGTTTCGGTCATTTGCAAGTTTTAGGACATTGCGGTCCGTCGTTAGTTTAGGGACGTTTCGGTCCGACGCCAGTTTTAGGACATAGTGGTCCATCGTTAGTTTAACGACGTTTCGGTCTATCGTTGCCATATTTGAGGCGGATTTCTAGTTTATGGACTTTTCGGTCCAGGAGGCCTTCCCTATGAACGAGCATGATGCCTCCGGCATATCTATCTTTCTCGGAGCGTGTAGTTGTGGCGGGCTCACCTTCCAGTTTTCGGATAGCGCGAACTTGCCCTGTTGGTGTTGGTCTTCAACCCAGGTTTTGAAGATGTAGCAATTTTCGATCGGATGGCCCAATACTTGGTGGTAAGGGAAGTAATTAGGATTGTTGACCTCATTCAGTTGTAGCTGGCATTTCGGCTCCGGTAGAGTGATAAGCCCATCGCGCACTGCTAGTTCGAACAGCCTCCTTGTTTCATCCCGGGGAAATGAGTAAGGACGTTTCAACTTTTCATAGAGTCGTTGCCGCTTGTTGCTTTGGCGAACAACCGGTCTAGGGTCACTCAATTGTTGTTGAGCGTTGGCGACGAAGGCCGTTTTTCCCTTCCCTTTATCCTTTTTGTCTGATCCCTTATTTGCGGGTCCGAAATTCTTTCCAGGTAGCGTGCGATTGCATGGCTGAATGTTCTCGCAACTCCTCAATTCTTTCGTTTTAGAGATGGATTTCTTGAAGAGAGGGCCGAGGGCTATTTTTTCGTCGGAGTCGCTCCCGAAGGTGAGAACTCACGATCCCCCGGGATCAACCCTATGACAATTGCCGGCAATTCTTTTATGCTCATCTGTCGCATTTTTCCGCTATCTACGAGCTTCACGCTTTGTCCTGTTGAAGTGTTGCCTGTGTGCGACATACTCTTGCCACCAACACTTAAAGGAGTTGCAATCTTCAGTAGGATGTGCGATCTTCTGATGATATAAGCAGAAGTTAGGATGCACGTCCGCTTCATCAAGATGTATACCGCCAGGAGAATTTTCTCTGAAAGAGGGCAGCTTCATCCCTATCGATATGGCTTTGGCGAATCGTTTCCTTGTCTTAATCCTGCTTTCATTTGCGTCGGATGTACTTTGATCCGGTGGGAGTGTTTCGACCCTTTCATCTAGTCGCCGGTGTTTGGCTTTCTCGAATATGGCCATCTCGCGCTCTCGATCAGCTTTGCTTTTAAGACGGGCTTCATTCAGGAATGCATCAATCATCTCGTCTGACGGCCACAGAAGTTCTGGTTCAGGACCCGCCCTCGGTTTCTCGGTGCAAGGAGCCTCTTCATCATCTATCAATGAGTGAGAGATCACGTGACAACTTGCCCCCGGTGTGTCCATCTTCTTTGGAGTGTGCGGCTGTGGTGGGTTTACCTTCCACTTTTCAGACAGCGCAAACTTGCCTTGTAGGTACTGATCCTCGATCCATCCTTTAAAGACGAAGCAATTCTCGATCGGGTGACTTACCGTTTGGTGGTAAGGGCAATAATTGGGATCGCTGACATCGCCTGGCTGCAACGGATGTTTTGGACTCGGCAGATTGATGAGTTTGTTGCGCACGGTCAGCTCGAACAGTCTCCTTGTTTTATTCTGAGGAAACGAGAAAGGACGTCCTAGTCTTTCCTCAAGGGACGGGCGTGGACGCATATTATTCTGGCGAACAACCGGCTTTAAGTTGCTCGGCTGTTGTTGAGTATTAGCAACGACGATCGCTTTCCCTTTCTCGGTTCGAGATCCTGGCATTGGAGGAGACGGTTTATGTCCCATCTGATCCATTTGGGCCAACTTGTCAATCAAGGCCTGGAAAGTAGTTGGCTTGAAGAACATCATGAACTGGGAGATGGCCGCTTGAGGGTCAAGAGTGCCCACGAACATGCCCACCGCCGGCGCTTCTTCGATCTGTTGTTCGCATTTCGACCATAAGTTTCGCCACCGTATTGCGTATTGGACCCATGTTTCGCCTGGCCTTACCCTGGCGTTGATCAATTCGGTGATCGGGGTACGTTCACTAGCACTCACGAATCTTCGTGTAAATAATATCTCCATCTTCGCAAATGTTTTGATAGAGTCGTTAGGTAGCTCCGAATACCATTCAAAGGCCGTTTCTGCTAAGCTGCCGACGAATTGGCGAAGCAAAGGTTTGTCATCGCCTCCAGTGTTGCCGCATAAGGCCCTGAATTGAGCGACATGCTGATGTGGATTCCCTGTCCCTTTATATACGTGGAACTTAGGGATCGTATATCCCGGCGGGTAATTGATTTGGCCATACCAGCTTGGATAGGGTCGTCCGGTTTTGATGATTTGCCCGGCTGCTTCACTCGCCTGATGAGCTCGTATTTGCTGAGCTATATATCCGTCCAGTGCAGCCTTGGAAATGGTTTCCTCCTTGGCTGCTGAAAGGGCCAGAGGAGGATTAGATGTCTCCCCTCTATCGTCTCCAACAATGACTAGAGGTTCTTCAGCTGGAGGGTCCGGCTGTAACATCATCCCTACCATATCTCAGAAGAGGAGCGCTATTTGCTTTATGTTAGCCGCTTGCTCTGTGGCTTCTCTGTCCTTCTTTTCGAGGACTCTGCGTAAGAAGTCAGCATCAGTTTCTTGTTCGTGACGCTGCTCTGATGATGCCTCCGGGCTTTCTTTTGGCCCGGTGAGTGCGGCCATTACAATCATCATCTCCTGAAGCTTCTGTTGCTGCTCCTGGATTTTCGTCACGGATCGGGTGAGCGGTCGGTGGCCCGTTGAAGCGCAGCTATCCTCCTTCCCAGATGCCATGTAAAGGTATGGACGACCATGCCCCCAGACTTAGGGCGTTTGTGTTCAGCGCTTTTACAGTTCGCTATATTCACAGAGGCTTTTTGCGGCCTCCTTTTCTTTTGAGTGATTGACGTTGAGGGAGCCGTTGCAGCGGGCACCCAAATAGCCGTTGATTTTTGTGGCTTGACGGAGTAATCCTCCCCCTGCCGAACCTTCATCATTTTCTGTCGGCGGAGATAGTCTTGATCAATCATCGACTCCTGGATCTGTCGCCGGACTTTGTAAATTTTGGAGGACAGCCGTTGAGGGGGCTGCTCCAGCTTCTTCTCCGGAGTATCCTTCACAGGTGAAGGAGTTCTCTTCAGCATCGCAGTAGGAGAGTTTCTGCGCACCGTGTTCAGCAATTCAAAGCTGTTCCCAGTTGGAACAGCAGCATCGATCCCCACCGTTGAAGCTGGCGGAGTTATCCCAGAGGAGGAGTTACCCCCAGCCTTCCTCACTCGGCGCCAGTGGCGACGTCGAGCATGTCGTGCGGATGAGATCACCTCCGTTGTTGGATAAGCTTCTTCATGCCCTCTGCTTTGAGGAGAGACTGTTATTGGTGCTAGCCTATCGAAGACTGATGCCCATTGAGAAGCAATGTCTAATATGTCAAAGACAGACCTCTGAGCAGGGGAAGCAGCTTTGAGGACCTCGCCTGGAGCAGCAACCGGAATGGCCAGCCTTGTAAAAACTGACTCCTTAGAAGGAGGAGCCTTTCCAATGATTTCGTCCGCTTGAGCCGGGATGGCTATCCGCTTTGGGATGTCAACTTCGGGTATCGCAGGCTTGTAGACGCTCTGGCCCAATCTGTTGAAAACTGAGGTATTGAAGTTGGGCGACCCGTTGAGAGGGGTCGCGGCAGTGGTAAGCCGATCAAAGACCGACTTCTTTGGGGATTCTTGCAACGTCATTGTGGCATTGAAGCTCAACGGTGGGAGCATGGTCCCGAAGAATAATCCAGTGGTGGCCTGAGTTACCTGCTCCACTGGCATCTTGAAAAGGGAGGCCGCTTGGGGCCCATAAGTCACTCCTCCAGCAAGGACCGAGCGAGAGTTGCAGTTGCAGGCAGTGCAGTTTGAAGCCATTGATCTTCTGTTTTCTAGGGAGTAAGACACCAAATCTTAGTACCTCGAATCAACAGGCAACCACAGTAAACCGCGATTCGTTCGCGAACACGACACACGAAGTGTGGAGTGGAAAGTGGAAAAGGTCCCACCGGGCGTGCCAGAATCTGTTCCCCTCCGAATGGCGGCCAAGACATGGACTGCCTTACCTAAGATTCGGGGCAGATGCTAATTGGTGCTATCCGTCCACCTCTCCGAAGATACCAAGTTGATTTATGGCACCATGTATCGAAGGTTTAAACGGATGCGACCGATGTAGCAGACTTTGTCAGATTCCCCCTCGTTGAGGGGTTTTTGATTGTGGGGACGCTCTTCCCTGCAGGCGCAAGCCCCTACAGTTAATTACACTACCGCATTGCGGTAACAACTTTCTCCTTCTCCAGCTGGTCACTTCGTGTCGGGGGTGTTTGTTTTGTTTATGGTTGCCCGTGGATTGTATACAGAGACTAATCTATGTAGTCGCCCGTAGGACGTGGATTAATCCAAATCCGTGTTTACTTAGATTTGGGTTTGTGGTTTTGGCTTGAGGATACGTTAGCCATATTTGAGACTAAGATCGACTCAAACGTTTGTTAAGGATACGTTAGTCCGATTTGAGACTAAGATCAACTTAACAGGATCGTTTAGATCCGACAAAAGAGCATTTGGGGGCTCGATTGTTCCAGTTTAGGGACATAGTGGTCCGTTAAATGTATGGCCGCCAGGACCCATCACCTCTCTGACGACGTTGAAGGATTACAACGACAGGTGTCAGAGGAGTTCGGAGATGTACCTTTGAACCAAAGTCGATTGGGGGATCTATAGTCCAATTTGGGACTAAAGTCTGTTTGAAGGTTTAAGAATACGTTAGCCATATTTGAGGCTAAGATCAACTTAAACGTTTGTTAAGGATACATTAGTCCAGTTTGAGACTAAGATCAACTTAACGGGATCGTTTAGATCCGACAAAAGAGCGTTTGGGCTCTATTATTCCAGTTTAGAGACATGGTGGTCCATTGCCAGTTTAGGGACGTGGTGGTCCAATACCAGTTTAAGGACATAGTGGTCCATTGGTAGTTTAAGGACATTGCGGTCCATAGGTAGTTTAAGGACGCATAAGTCCATGGGTTTAAGGACCCCACAGTCCATATGGGTGTGTTTAAGGACGCATTAGTCCGTTAGTTTAAGGACGCATAAGTCCGCGGGTTTAAGGACCCCACAGTCCGTATCTTGGTTTAAGGACGCATAAGGCCATGAGTTTAAGGACCCCACAGTCCATGTTGATGTGTGATTGTCGGGACCCATCACCTCTCTGAAGACATTGAAGGATTACAACGACAAATATCAGAGGAGTTCCGAGATGTACCCTTGAACCAATGAGTTGGTTGAAAGAGCAGATGTGCTCAGTTCAAGATGAGTTGAGGACTTATGGCCAGTTTGGGCTAAGTCCAATTATGTTTGAAATATTGGCCCTTTGTTGGCTCATTGAAGGAGAGGCTTTGCCTCTAGAAACTTAGCCAATTGGGCTAAAGCTAGTGTTAAACACTAAAGACCAACAGTGTTGAACACTGGAATTATGATTAGCAAGTTAGTGTTTAACACTAAAAGATAATTAGTGTTAAACACTAGCAACGGGCTTTCAAATTAATGTTAAACACTAAAGCAAATCAGTGTTAAACACTGGTAGCATAGATTTCAAACTAGTGTTAAACACCAAAGCAAATCAGTGTTAAACACCGGGAACAGATTTTTCCAATTAGTGTTAATCACTAAGAAAATCAGTGTTAAACACTGCAAATAGAGTTTTCCAATTAGTGTTAAACACTAAGGAGGGAGGGATCACGTGCGGACACGTGAGAGCGCCCTGATTTCCCTTATCTTATTCTGCAGATCAGTGTTTTAACTCTTTTAATTCTGACGGCCATCACGTGTGAGCACGTGATGGAGGCCCCCGCTCTGGTTTGTTGGAATGCTCATTAGGGGTCACGTGGTGACACGTGAGGGCGCCCTAAATGCGGAGCCAGATCTCCTTTGTTTTATCCTTAAATCTGCGAATAAGTGTTAAACACTTTTCCTTTTTATTTCGAGCATCACGTGTTAACACGTGATGGGGATTTATGCGCTGACTGTTAGAACGTTTGTTAAGGGGTCACGTGGTAAACACGTGAGAGCGCTGAAAACCTTCATTTCCATTGATCTTTCTTTCTGCGTTTTGGGAGTCACGTGGGAGCACGTGATGGCATCAAAAAGTGGGGCCAGATCCCCTTTATTTTGTTCTGCAAACAAGTGTTAAACACTTTTAATTTTCATAGCCATCACGTGTGGGCACGTGATGTATAATCATGCCCTGATTTATTAGAACATTTATTAGGGGTCACGTGGTAACACGTGAGAGCGCCCAGAATTGTTTCTGCCTTTGCTTTAGTTCCATATATAATGAGGGTCACGTGGGAACACGTGAGGCATTGCCTCAAAGCTTTCCTCTTCTCATTTTTGGAGGATCTGTTCAGGGGTCACGTGGGGCACGTGACCTTAGTCTTTTCATGCACCGAGATCTTTTAAGTCTCCTTATCTTTAAGAATTAAATTCTTATTTAGGGTAAAACCCTAATTTTTGTTTTGGAGGAATTAAATTCTTGTTGTGAAAGAATTAAATTCTTATTTAGGGTAAAACCCTAATTTTATCCCAAAGGAATTAAATTCCTATAATTTTGTGACCATTGAATTCTCAAAACTTAATTCCTCCTCTATGTTTTGGACCTGCATGGCAGGATCTCAACCCAATGAGAATTAAATTCTCAATTCATGGGGAGATGTGCACTTTGCAGATCCTCCACCAGAGAAAGAACTAAGTTCTTTTCTTTATATAAGAGTTAAACTCTTTTGAGAATTAAATTCTCTTTTGATTCCCTTTCTTTTCTCACCTAGAGTTTTCTTTGTTAAGAATTAAATTCTCCTTTCTTTTCTTTTTCCTCTTGAGAATTAAATTCTCCTCCCTCTGTTTCTTCTCCTAAAAAAGTAGATCCCCCTCTCTTCTCTTCTTGGCTTCTATTTATAGGAGAAGGAAAAGAATCAATTTGTTTAGCAAATCTCTTATTGAAAGATTTGATTTGATTGTTGAGAGATTTGATTTATATTTATCATTAATCTGGGCTTTTAGATTGTTAAGTGAATTTTATTCACCATTGGATTTTAAATCCAAAGATATCCATTTGTTATCTCGGTCAGATTTAGGGGGGAAATCCTTCTAAGTCCAAGATCTTTCCATAAATAGGTCATATTTAATCACCTTTGGATCTTTAATCCAACGGTCCCCATAATCCTTTTCCATTTGGAAAGATTTAGAAGCTTTTAGAATTTAATTCTATTTCGAAAGATTTAAATGATCTTTTTTTTTAGAATTTAATTCTGTTGAACAGCAAGGTTTTTACAGCCAGTCACGTGTTGCCACGTGACCCCCAATTGAGTCCTTTTCTCGGTGTTTACTTACGCTTCAGTTGTAACCATCACGTGTCAACACGTGACCATTGGTCACGTGTGAGCACGTGACACCTCATTGAGGTATTTCCTTCAGCTGTTTGTTTACGCTTTAGTTTTAACCATCACGTGTCAACACGTGACCATTGGTCACGTGTGAGCACGTGATTCCTGATTTTTAATCAGGGAACAGATTTTAGAATTTAATTCTATTCATTATTTTAGAGGCCTTAAAAGCCCATCACGTGTCTGCATGTGACCCATGGTCACGTGTGAGCACGTGATGCCCCATTGGGGTCTTTTCTGAGTTTATATTATATTTTTTAACTCCTCCAGCGGGTTCTTAAAAGTCCATCACGTGTGGACACGTAATTCCTCATAACTTTTGATCCCGGATGAATTACGAGGCCCATAATATATCAAATCGAAGGGTTTTTCGAGCCGCTTTCGATACCATCAGAATTTATCTATTTCTCATTCGGGAGTTTGTCAAAAAAACAGCCCGGAAGATACTGGTTCACATTTCCTTAAGCATATCGCTGCCATTTGATACCTTGAACTCTTTTGCGCAGAAATTTTTGGCGGGAACAAACGCATTATCCCACCTTGTGGAGTTACAAAGATGAGTCCTACCCCCGATTTGATTATAGGGGTACTTTGTTTGCGCTTCTTCACGGAAGATGCTCCATCGAAATAAAGCTCCCATGGGGTATCACCGCCGTCGATCGCATCAAACGCATGTTCGTCTGGAAGATCGCAATTCAAAGGAGAATCGGCGGGTATCGGATGCTCAGCGAGGAAGTCGGCGATGGCCTGGCCTTTCACCACCTTGAAAGGCTGATAGGTTATCGAGAACTCCATCAAGAGCAGGGCCCATTTAGCGAGTCGTCCCATTAATATGGCCTTCGACATCAAATATTTAAGGGGGTCCACCTTTGAAATGAGACGGACCTCATGCGCCAACGCATAGTGCCTGAGCTTTGTTATCGCGAAGATCAACTCCAGGCAGTGTTTTTCAATGGGGGAGTAGTTGCTTTCTGCCCCCAGCAGAACTCGACTTAAGTAGTAGAGAGCTCTTTCCTTCCCTTGATCGTTCTCTTGTGCCCATAATGCGCCTAAGGAGCCTTCGAGAGCGGTTGTATAAAGAATGAGGGGCTTTCCCTTGACCGGAGCAGCCAACACCGGCGGGTTCTGCAGGTATTGCTTGATCTCGTCTAGTGCGCTTTGGCATTTTTGGTCCCAGACGAACGGGGTTCCCTTCTTCATCAGGTGGCTGTAGGGACGGCACTTGCCTGAAAGATTGGCTATAAATCGCCATATGTATGCGAGCTTCCCTTGGAGAGACCGCAACTGTTTGAGAGTTCTCGGCGGAGGTATTTCCATGATCGCTTTGATCTTTGACGGATCTATTTCGATACCTCGGTATCGGACGATGAATCCCAGGAATTTACCCGAGGAAACCCCAAACGCACACTTAAGAGGGTTCATCTTCAAGTTGTATTGTCGAAGGCGTCGAAATACAGTCTTTAGATGTTCGAGATGTTCCTCGTATGATTTGCTCTTGACCACGAGGTCGTCAATATAACATTCGACGATTTCATGTATAAGGTCATCGAAGATCTTCGTCATGGCTCTCTGATAAGTAGCACCGGCGTTCTTTAAACCGAAGGGCATCACTTTATAACAGAATATACCCAAAGGAGTCCTGAAGGCGGTGTGCTTCTGGTCTTCGGGATGCATCTTTATCTGATTATACCTTGATGATCCATCCATGAAGGATAAAACCTCATGAGTGGACGTATTGTCTATTATCAGTTCGGTGACTAGCACCGGGAAATCATCCTTCGGGCAGGCTTTGTTGAGATCCCGAAAGTCCACGCATATGCGCACCGTCCCATTTTTCTTCATCACCGGGACGATGTTAGCGATCCATTCAGGATATTGAACCTCCTGGATAAAGCCAGAGTCGATTAACTTCTTGACCTCGGCGTTGATGCTCATCTCAAGCTCGAGCCGCATTCTCCTCGGCGCCTGTTTAACCGGCTTGACGTCCGGGGATATCGCCAATTTGTGCACAGCAATTTCTGGATCTAGTCCTGGCATCTCGGAATAGTTCCATGCGAAGCAATCTTTGTGCTGTACAAGGACGTCTTTTAACGCAGCCACCCTTTCTTCAGATAGCAGCTCACTGACGAACGTCGGTCGTGGGTCACTTGCCGTCCCCAACTCGATTTTCTTGAGGTTATCTGCAATGGTATGTATTCCATCCTCCAGTTCTTTCGGAGCTGGCGGAAATTCTGAGATCACCTCATCATTGTTGTTTTCGAAGCACCAGGGAAGGCTGTCCGTGTTCTCGGGTTCTTCTTTTAATATTATTATCATATGACAAGTGCGAATCCGCTTCCAATCCCAATGTGGAGTTGGTTCTGTTCTTGTGGCTTTGGGTTCGTGCTTCTGTGGCGGCGCTACCCTCCAGTTGTCGGACAGAGCAAACTTGCCAAGCTGATACTGATCTTCAACCCAATTCTTGAAGGTGAAGCAGTCCTCGAGAGGATGCCCTGTCACTCGGTGATAAGAGCAATAGTCCGGGTGAGAGACTTCGCCTGCTTGTTCGGGGTGTTTAGACTCCGGCAGTGTAAGCATCTGATGTTTTAAAGCGAGATTGAGTATTTCCTTCGTCTTGTCCCGAGGAAAAGAGTATGCTCGACCCATTTTTCTCATGAGGGATAAATCGGAACCGCTTGGTTCCCGCTTGCGTGGCCTTTTAGCCCTGCTTCATTGCTGTTGAGTGCCTTTTTCGCGTTTCGACTTGTTTCTGCCTCTGCGTCGAGCCTTCTTTATAACAGGTTGATAAGGAGCGGCATTTTCATCTTTCACGGCCTGTTGGAGAAGGCGTTGCGTTTTGTCTTTCTCGTAGATGACCATTTCGCGGTTATGATCGTCCCGGGCTTTTTGACCCGCTTCCCTTATAAGCTTGTCCATTTGTTCTTCAAACGACGGACTGGGCACTTTTACATCTGGAACTTTCACTGGCTCAGGATTAGCGTCCTCCTATTGAGCATCCGCTTCTTCATCGAAGCCATACATGACATAGCAGCTGTTTAGTAGCTCTCGTTTCTTTGACCGGATGTATCCAAGTCCTTTTGTCTCCATTCTCCCATTAGGCAGTTTGCGTTGAGTCCCGGGAATATTCCAGACTTTGTCATAGAACTTGGCTTTTCGAACGATCTGCTTGAAGGATATCCCCTGGCGCTTCAGCAGCCTCTTCAAACCTTCCGTATAATATCTGGGAAGACGGATAGGCTGAAGCCTGTCGAGCGTAGGATCCGCGCCATGCCTGATTTCTTTCTCCACTTTGGTTTCTTCAGAGCGGTAGAATAGAATTGCTTTTTCGCTTTCTCGCCTGGGAGGGATATAGAATGTTTGTAGTTCTTCTACATTGTAAATATCAAGAGCATCCAGTTCTTTACGGTGTTTAAGCGGCACCATGGCGACTTGTAGACTTTGCTCTTCGTCAGCGGACGTTTGTATTGAAGGTCGAGCAGGGAATACAGCATGGACTTCATCTTCCGAGTCGCTACCAAAGATTAACGTAGGAGTAGATGGCCCTGGCTTGTTGTGTTGGGGCGGCCCTGAATAAACTATCTCCTCTTCCTCCTCGGTATCACTGTCGAAGACAGGGATGGTGGCGTTAGCTTTGTTTTCCGGCTTGTGACACCTTTCCGTGTCTTCGAAATCCGGTAAGAAGTACTTGGCATCTTCATATTTGCGGACTTCGTTCACGGAAAACGGATTCAGTTCTCCCGCCACGGTATACTCGAGACCATCCTTAGCGTATTTCATACACTGATGTTGTGTAGAAGGGATGACTTTGTACTCGTGTAACCATGGTCGGCCGAGCAGAGCATTGTAGCATGTCTTGGCGTCTATGACGTGGAACTTAATGTCCGTGACGAGTAGCCCAAAGCGTAGCGTCAGTATCACAGACCCAAGAGTTCTTGATGACTGGGAGTCAAACCCGGAGATAGTGATCTTGTCCCGAGCAAGGTGATGGACGCTCATGCAGATTTCTTTTAACACCCGCACATTGAGGAGATTAACGGAGGATCCATTATCGATCAGGATTTTGCCTATCTTTATATCGTGGCAGTATCCTGAGACGTAGAGGGGGCGATTGTGTTCGCACGTCCCAAGGAGAAGATCTTCATCACCAAAAGCGACATCGGCAGTGTGCACTTCCTCCAATTCATCCTTCATCTTTTCTTCGGCCAGGAAAGCTTGGAATTCCTCTGGATCTTATAGTGTCTTGATTAACGAATCTCTCGCTTCCTTTGATAGCAAAAGGGCGTCAAGAATGCTGAGCTGTGAGGGTAGTTTCCTCAGATGCGCTAAGACGATGTAATCCACCTTATTTCTCTTCGGCGGGTCCTTGGCACTTAGCTCCTCCACAACTTGGTCATCTAAGACGATATCTTCAGAGACCTTTTCTTTCCTTTTATCTTTTCTGTTTGAGGGTCCGAGATTCTTTTCAGGCAGCGTCCGATTCCGCAGCCGGATATTTTCGCAAACCTTCGGCTCTTCTTCTTTTCCCGAATTGGACTCTTTAAAGAGAGGGGCAAGTTCCAGCTCTTCATCAGAATCACTCCCGAATGTAGGCACCTGTGACCCGCCGGTGTTAACCACGCGATAATCGCCGGTAGTTCTTTTAAGCGGTTTGGTCGTATTTCTTTGCTCCCGACGAGTTTTGCGCTTTTCCCGCTTAAAGCGTTGTCTATGAGCAACGTATCCTTGCCACCATCTATCGAAAGCTTTGCACTCTTGAGTGGGGTGCGAAACCTTCTGATGATATAAGCAATAGGAGGGGTGCATTTCTATTTCACCAGTAATTTTTCTTTCGGAGGAGGGTAGCTTCATGCCCATTGATATGGCCTTGGCAAACCTTTTAATCATCTTGAATTGGCTTTTGTCGGTAGTGGAGGTATTTTGCTCCAGCGGGATCGTCTCAGCTCTTTCATCAAGTCGCTGGCGCTTGGCCCTTTCAATTACAGCCGTCTCGCGTTCTCGATCAGTTTTACTTTTCAATCGAGCTTCGTTAAGGAATGCGTCAATTACTTCATCTGATGGCCCCAGAATTTTTGATTCAGGGTCTGCCCCCAGCGTTTCAGTACAAGGAGTCTCCTCATCGTCCATGAATGAATGGGAAATCACATGACAGCTCGCCACATATTCTTCAGATTCATCAGATGAACTTTCTCCCTCATCTTCCTCTTGAAAGACACGATTGAGGAACTCTTGGAATGTAATGGGAGTCCGTGCCTTCTGGTTGTATTCCTCCAGCGCGTCAATTTGTTTTTGTAAGTCTATGCGCTTGTCGCCAGGCTTCACAGGCTTCTTGGATTTCTTCTTCTTCTTCTTCGAAGATTTTGACGGCTGGTTGCGAGTGCTTGAGCCACCACCATCGGTCTTTGGAGTTGGACGTGGCTTCAACATCCCTTCAATGACTTGCGGTTCCAACGGGTTTTCCACTTGATTGCTGGGCATGTCTGAATATCGTTCAACATTCTCTTTGTCTTAGCTGATAATACAACCTCCCAAGGAGCTTCTTCAACGACGGAGCATGTTGCCCCCGGCGTATTCATCCTCTTAGAGGTGTTGGGTTGTGGGGGATTCACCTTCCATTTGTCAGATAACGCGAACTTGCCCTGTCGGTACTGGTCTTCAAGCCAATTTTTGAAGATGTAGCAATCTTCGATCGGATGACCCAGTAATCGATGATAAGGACAGTAGTTGGGCTCATTGACATCACTTGGTTGCGACGGACGTTTTGGATCCGGCAGATTTATGAGTCGGTTGCGCAACGCTAGCTCGAATAACCTTCTCATTTTATCATGGGGAAAAGAGTAAGAACGTCCTAGCTTCTCCTCAAGGGCTACGTACGGACGCATATTATTTTGACGAACAACCGGCTTCGAGTCACTCGGTTGTTGTTGAGCATTAGCAACAACGATCGCTTTTCCCTTCACTTTGTCATTTCGGGAGTCCGGCTTTGGAAGACGGGGTTTATGGCCCATCTGATCCATTTGCGCTAGCTTGTCAATCAAGGCCTGGAAGGTAGTTGGCTTGAAAAACATCATAAATTGTGAGATGGTTGCTTGCGGATCAAGGATTCCCACAAACATACCCACCGCGGGAGCTTCTTCAATGCGTTGCTCGCACTTCGACCATAAGTTCCGCCACCGTATAGCATATTGAACCCATGTCTCATCTGGCTTTACCCTGGCGTTAATCAGTGCCGTCATCGGGGTGCGTTCACTGGCGCTTGCAAAACGCTGAGTAAACAACAGCTCCATCTCCACGAAGGTTTTGATAGAGTTGTTCGGGAGCTCAGAGTACCACTCGAACGCTGTATCTGATAAGCTTCCAATGAACTGGCGAAGCAACAGCTTGTCATCACCGCCGGTGTTGCCGCAGAGTGCCCTGAACTGGGCGACATGCTGGTGAGGATTGCCCATCCTCTTGTAGACATGGAACTTGGTAATTGTGTTACCGGGCGGGTACTTGATTTGGTCGTACCAACTTGGATATGGCCGCCCCGTTTTTACGACCTGGCCAGCTGCTTCAGTCGCCTGATGAACCCATATTTGCTGGGCTGTGTACTCGTCCAAATCAGCTTTGGAGATTGTCTCCTCCTTAGCTGTTGACAAAGCTGGCGGAGGATTCGATGTCTCTCCCCTATCGTCTTCAAGGACGATTGGGGGATCTTCGGCCGGAGGATCTTGTTGGATCATCATCCCCACCATGTCTTGGAACAGGAGGCCCATACTCTGTATGTTGGCTGCTTGTTCAGCAGCCTCTTTATCCTTCTTCTCCAATATTCGACGAAGGAATTCGGCGTCGGTTTCTTGCTCCTGGCGTTCATCTGAGGACGTCTCAGGGTTTTCTTTTGGCCCGGTAAGTGCGGCCATAGCGTTCATTATCTCTTGGAGCTTCTGCTGCTGCTCCTGCGCTTTGGTCACTGATCGCGTAAGCGGTCGATGACCCGTAGATATGCGACTGTCCTCTTTACCAGACGCCATGTAGACGGTATGAACTACAATGCCCCCTAACTTAGGGCGTTTGGGTTCACCACCTTTGATATTCGTCATCGGCGTTGGCACTTTCTCCGGCCTTCTTCTTTTTGGGGCCGTAGAAGTTGAGGGGGCCATTGCTTTGGGCACCCAAGTGGTCGTCACTTTTCGTTGCTTGACCAGGGGATTTTCTTCTTGCCGACCTTTCGACTTCTTCTGTTGGCGAGGGAAGTTAGGATCAATAACAGATTCTCGGACTCATCGCCATGTCTTATAGATCCTGGAGGACAGCGATTGAGGAGACTGCTCCGGCTTTTCTGCTTCCACGATAGTCTCTACTGGTGGAGGAGATCTTTTTAGCACCGCAGTTGGTGAGTTTCTGCGTACCCTATTCAGCAGTTGAAAGCTGTTCCCGGTTGGAATAGCAGCATTGACTTCCACCGTTAAAGCTGGTGGAGTTATCCCAGAAGGGGAGTTTCCCCCGGTCTTCCTTATCCGGCGCCAGTGGCGTCGTCAAGCGCGACGAGTTGTCGGTATCGGTTCAGAGACAGAAACAACTTCTTCTTGCCCCCTGTTCAGGTGTAGGGCTGTTGCCAGCGTCAGCCTATTGAAGACTGATGTCTTTTGAGCAGCAAGAGCAGGAGTGGGAGTTGGGACGGTCAGTCTTGTAAAGACCGATCTCTTAGCAGGAGAAGCCGCCTTGACGACTTCAGGAGCAGGTTTGGCTATTATTTTTGGAATGACCTTTTCTGGGTCTTGTTCCCCTCCGAAGGACGGCGCGCAGGACCGCGATGTCTTGACGCTGAGATTCGGGGCAGATGCTAATTGGTGCTATCCGTCCACCTCTCCGAAGATGCCAAGTTGATTTATGGCACCGTGTATCGAAGGTTTAGACGGATGCGTCCGATGTAGCAGACTTCGTCAGATTCCCCCTCATTTGAGGGGTTTTTGATTGTGGGGACGCTCTTCCCTGCAGGCGCAAGCCCCTGCAGTTAATTACGCTACCGCGTTGCGGTAACAACTTTCTCCTTCTCCAGATGGTCACTTCGTGTCGTGGGTGTTTGTTTTATGTTTTATTGCCCGTGGATCGTTTACGGAGATCGAGTTATGTCGTCGCCCGTAGGGCGTGGACTGGTCTAAATCCGCATTATTTTAGATTTGGGTTTGGGGGTTTGGTTTGAGGATACGTCAGCCATACTTGAGGCTAAGATCAACTCAAACGTTTGTTAAGGATACGTTAGTCTAACTTTGTGACTAAGATCAACTTAACGGGATCGTTTAGATCCGACAGAAGAGTGTTTGTACTCTAATGTTCTAGTTTAGGGACGTAGTGGTCCATCGTATGTGTGTGGCCGTCGGGACCCATCACCTCTCTGACGACGTTGAAGGATTACAACGACGGATGTCAGAAGAGTTCAGAGATGTACCCTCGAGCCGGAGTTAATTAGGGGGATTTGTAGTCCAGTCTGCTTGAAGGTTTAAGGATTCGTTAGCCATCTTTGAGGCTAAGATCAACTTAAACGGGACCGTTTAGGTCCGACAAAAGAGCATATAGGGGCTCTATTGTTCTAGTTTAGGGACGTTGCGGTCCATGGGTAGTTTAAGGACATTGCGGTCCATGGGTAGTTTAAGGACATTGCGGTCCATTGTTAGTTTTAAGACATTTCGTTCAAGGTTAAGGACGTCGTAGTCCATGGGTTTAAGGACCCCACAGTCCGGTATGTGCTCTGGATGCTTCACACGGGTTCATTGCCGTGCTAGGCGAGGACCAGGCTCCGCTCTGGATGCTTCACACGGGTTCACTGCCGTGCTCTGCGAGGACCATGATCCGCTCTGGACGTTTCCCACGGGGTCAAAGAGTGACATTATCCGTGTTCCACGTAACCAGGAATTTTGCATTAGGCATGGGTTTAAGGACCCCACAGTCCATATCATGAGTGGTCATCGGGACCCGTCACCTCTTTGAAGACATTGAGGGATTACAATGCCAAGTATCAAAGGAGTGAAGAGATGTACCCTAGAACCGGAATGGCTTGAATAGTCCCTGACCCAATTTGGGGTCAAGACTGATTAATTATGTTATGAGCCCATTAGCCTAGTTAATCACAAATTGAGGACTTATGGCCAGCTAGGGCTAAGTCCAGTCAGGTCTGGAATATTGACTTCTTGTTGGTCCATTGAGGGAGAGGCTTTGCCTCTATCCCTTTAGCCAATTGGGCCAAAGCCTAGTGTTAAACACTACAGAGCAATCAGCGTTGAACACTGGGAATGAGGTTGACAAGTTAGTGTTTAACACTAAAAGAATAATTGGTGTTAAACACCAGCGACAAGGCTTTCAAATTAGTGTTAAACACTAAGGTAGTCAGTGTTGAACACTGCAAGTAAAGTTTTTGATTAGTGTTGAACACTAAGGCCCAATAGACGTTTTAACACTGGACTTGGGAGTTTCGATTTAGTGTTAAACACTAAAGCAAGAGGGGTCACGTGGCAACACGTGAGAGCGCCCTCCCTGCAATTATTCTGCTGAAATTGCTGCATCTTTCAGGGCATCACGTGCCATCACGTGACGGGCATTCATATGCCTATGTATTAGAGCCTCTGTCAAGGGTCACGTGGGGGACTGCTTCAAAGGGCTTTCTGTAGATCTCTTGAGGGGGTCACGTGGTGGCACGTGACCCTGCCTCTATATATTTTGTTTAGAGGCTTTGTTAATCTTTTTTCAGGAATTAAATTCCTCGAGCTGTAGATTTCAGAGGAATTAAATTCCTACTTCCTTTCGAAGACTTTGTTTTTTTTTTGGAATAGAGTTTAACTCTGAATTTTCTGTAGGAATTAAATTCCTCATATATGCGAAGGGCTGAATAGGGTTAAACCCTAATAAAAGTTTTTAAGGAATTTAAACTTCCATCCTCTGTTAAATTATGATTAAGGGAATTGAATTCCCGATGTTTCAACAGAACTGGGTTTTTTACTTAGGGTTAAACCCTGTTTCTTCTTTTGTTCTGAAGGAATTAAATTCCCACGATATAGGGTCCAGCCCTACTTTTATTTTGGAGGAATTAAATTCCTATAGTTCTGTGAGAATTAAATTCTCATGCTTGCATTTCTTCTCTATGTTTTGGATCTGCATGGCAGGATCTCAACCCATTGAGAATTAAATTCTCAACCTTAAGGGGAGATGTGCACTTTGCAGATCCTCTATCAAAGAGGGAAGAAATATGTTCTTCTGTTTTTACATTATCAGAGTTAAACTCTGTTGAGAATTAAATTCTCTTTCTTTCAAATGGCCTTCCCTTTCTTACCTAGGGTTTTCGCAGAAGATCCGAGTCTTTTCAAAGTATCAAAGCTCTTCTCCTTTTTCTCTTTTCTTCTCTGCATATGTCCCTTTTTTATCTGTGTCTCTTGGCTCCTATTTATAGGAGAAGCAGCCGAATCAATCAGTTTTTGACGAATCTTCATTGAGATTTGATTTGCATTCATCATTCATTTCGGGCCTTTGGATTATTAGGTGAATTTTTATTCACCATTGGATTTTAAATCCAAAGATTCTCCTTTGTTATTTTGGTTAGATTTAGAGGGGAAATCTTTCCAAACCCGAGATTTTCCCATAGATAGATGATATTTCATCACCTCTGAATCTTTAATTTGGTTGGTTCCAGATAGTTGCTTTCCTTTGGAAAGATTTGAATTTCTCTCAGAATTTAATTCTGTTGACAAAATGGGCTCTGAAAGCCGGTCACGTGTGACCACGTGACCCATGGTCACGTGTGAGCACGTGACACCCTTTGGAGTGAGCCTTTTCCTTTCTTTTGCGCTCTATCTTCTGATTGCTGCTTAACCGTCACATGCCACCACGTGACCCCTGGTCACGTGTGAGTACGTGACCCTTGTTTGAACTCTCTTTCCTTGGTTCGTCTGGAGAACGAGTCTGCTGTCTTGAACGTCACGTGCCAACACGTGACCCTGGTCACGTGGAAGCACGTGACCTCTTCTGAAGCCTTTTTCTTGACTTGATCAGAGAACTTGTGTGCCTTTGACGCTTGCATTTAAATGTCACGTGTCGCCACGTGACCCCGGTCACGTGGGAGCACGTGACTCTTTCTGAAGCCCATTTTCTTCAGCGTAGTCAGGAAACTGAACTTGACTTGATGATGCTTTTTAGGTGTCACGTGCCAACACGTGACCGCTAGTCACGTGTAAGCACGTGACTCTCCTCTGATGCTTTTCCCAGAAGCTTTCCTGATTTTAAATCAGGAAACAAATGCCCCCACAGCGTTGTTCTCACGTGTCTGCACGTGAGTGCAACGCTGTCACCTCTTGTGACCGTTGGATTCCTCTAGGGATCTGGGGAGACGAAACGTCTTCATTGTCTTCTATAAATACTTCTGTCTCTTCATAGGAGCCTTCACTTTGTTCATCTTCTTCTCCTGAGAACTTCTTCTTTGAGAATTTAATTATCGCTTCCAGAGCTTAGTTCTCTGTCTTGAAACAGTCTGCAGAGTTTAACTCTGTTCGGAAAGGATCCTTTTTCCCCAGGTAATGTTCTTGGACAACGATGGACCTTCTCATTTCTTTGGATTTTAAATCCAAAACAAGGGTTTTTACCCTCCTTTCTTCATATTTTTCCATGAGAACATAAAATTGCTTAATCTTCAAACTGTAGATCTTTTTAGGGTTTAGATGATCCTCGGGGAGATGATGATAGCGTTTCAACTCCATGGAATTTAATTCCATCAACGAAGAACTCGATTTCTTCACACAGAGGCTCCCTGGGGTCTCTTGGCCCGAGGCTGTTCTTCCTGCAATTAATGAAATGGTGGCTTTGTAATGAATCTCTTGACTTTTATCTTAGGTACCATGGATGCCCATCTGTATAGACTTGACGAGATCATCTCCTACGGGAATATTCGTGCGCTGGGCCGCAGTCAGAACCAGGAGTTCACCGATGCTCAGTGTGCCGAGATCATGAGCCGCTTCGACGAGTACAACCATAGGCTCCTCCCCCGTCGCTCTTCTCTTCTGAGGCTGATCGTGCTGGCGATCCGGGAGGCACTTCCTCTCTTTTGCGCCGGCATACCGCTCGGGGCCTTGGACACTGCCGAGGATAAGGTGCACTCGGTGTACCTTATGGGCTTGATCTCAAAGAGAAGGCGGGATGATCTCATTGATCTCCTTCATCAGATTTTTCAGCAATCAGCCATACTGGGCGCCTACCGGAGGGTAGAGGACATCCGCGGGGACCCCGATGCCTGTGACCGTGAGAGAAAGCATACTCGGGAGGTTCGAAATGCTTGGAAGATCTTGAATAAAGTTAATTCCGAGTTTCTCAACCCATGCCCCGCGTCTGAAGCCTTACCATTGTAAAAGTTTTTCTTTTTATTTTGTATTGCCTTCTTGAAGTCTGGATGATAAGTTTTGTTGTATCCTTGTATGTTTGCACGCTTTTTCTCTGAGATTTTATTATTTTGCTACTATTGTTGTTTGTGCTTTTTAATATGCAGGGTACCACTCCATATTTCCCTTTTAACTGCACATCAGGTTTTAGGCCTCACGTGTTCCACACGTGGGATCCCTTGATGTGGCTGTTCACAAGATTTTCCTCATGCCATATTTTCAGTGCACAATGTTAGGTGCAGAAAAAGGGCCTTGGAAATAGTTCCGTCTCCTTGATTTTCGGTGCCTTTCCTTTTTTAGGCCTTGGAAATAATTTCACCATGCAAGATTTTCCGCGTACAGCACTTAATGCACTTCATTATATATGAGGCTATAGCCTTCTTTTCTTTTCACAGAGAGATTCATATCATATATATATTTTTTCTTGAGGGAGAAACGAGTGCCATGGCTTGTAATCGCCCTCATGCTCGTCGACAGCCGTGGGAAGTTCCTCTTGAGGAGATGATCCCCCGCTTTGCTGCTCGGTTGGTGGACCCTCTCCTTACCGACAACGAATGCGACTCAGCCATGCATGAACTCTCGCTCCGTAGGGGGTCTCCCCTCCCGATGGGTTCTCTCTGGCTCCGGATGATCCTCACGGCCGTGCTTGCCGACATTCCTCCTCACCCGGCAGAGATGACCCTGGCGATGCTTGATGCGGCGGAGGAAAAGCTCGAGGGCTTTCATGAAGCATGCCTGATTACTCAGGCTCTGAAGGACTGCTCAATTCATCTGCTGAGCGAGATAAAGGCCCGGCGAGCTATTATGTTTGCATTCGCGGACGAACATGGCACCAACCGATGGGGAGCGACTTCTCGCGAGAATCGTCGCTTCGATGTGCTGGAGAAAGCGGGGAGAGAGATGGAGAATTTTGTCCTTTGCTTCATCAACCCCTGTGCCGTTGATCCTGTGTTTGGTGACCTTTTCCGTTAGTGTAGAACCTTTTTAAATTAGTCCCTCCTTTTTGTATGCTTTATGTTGAACTTCCATGTAGGCTCGGTACTCGTATGTATGTTTCCGCTTGCATGAATAAATTTTGTGTTCCTTTTATGAAAATTTTCTTCAATTATCAATACTGTTGTCATGTCGCGTGCACATTAAAGCTTCGAATTTTATTTCTTTTTCGGATGTTCTTATGATTGCGAGCACATGCTTGATAGGATAATCGTCGGAAAGTTTTTTCGTTGCTTTTCATACCGGGTTGTGCGAGCGCGTTCTGGATCGATTATTGCTGTCGATCGGAAGCCCATTTATATGGTCTTGTAAATGTCATGTTTGCAAGGCCGCGGTCACGAAAGCGAGCTTACGTGGCCACGTAGCGAACATATCGTTATGCGAGAAAAAGGCTCGGCCTATAAATTTTCGGAGAGGGAGCTCGCTTCCAAGGTGCTGAGCGAGCTTCGCGCTACCCTTATCACCAGGGCCAACCAAGTGTACGAGCTCTGACGGTTGCTTCAGGAGTTCATTAAAGAGGTGGTGGCTCTCGACAAAGCTGCCACGTTTACTCGCGAGAGGGTTGAGGCTCATAAGGCCACTGAGAAAGAGCTTGAAGCCCGGCTTGCTTCGTATCAGGCTCAGCAAGCTCAAGCGGAGGCTCGTCTTCTGGAGATCTTGCGTCATGAAGCCGTGGCTCAGCAACAGAACGATGAGCTGGTAAAATTATTGCACCGCCCGCCGGCTTAAGGACTTGTATCTTTTCTTCTTCTTGTACATACTCATGGATGAGAGTATCTTTTTTTTTTCTTTCTTTCACGAATTGTATTTTGTATCCATTTTGGTCTATGAATAAAAGATACATTTTTCTTCTCAATGGTGTGCCCCCTTTTTATTGAATGCATTCTGCGGATATCCTATCTTGATCTCCTTGCAGGACAGCGATGGCTCAGGATTCAGGGTTAAGACCTTGCTTCCTAAGACCTTTGCATCTTATGAGCCACGAGGGTCTCATAAGGAGTTTTTCTCCCTACAGGTCGAGAGGATCCCATAGGTGTGAGTTCTTCTTAAAGATCGTGAGGATCCTTAAGCGGGTTTTCCCTTGAGAGTCGTAAGGATCTCACAAGAGAGTTTTTCTTCCTTACAGGTCGTGAGGGCCTGCAAGTGCCGGATGTGATCATCCTTATCCATGTTTCACGGGGTTAGGGATCTCTCAAGGTATCGTAGTTTAAAGACGTCGCGGTCAAGGTTAAGGACCTCATAGTCCGTGGATTTAGGGACTCCACAGTCCGATGTTAGTTTTAAGACATCACGGTCAAGGTTAAGGACCTCATAGTCCGTGGATTTAGGGACTCCACAGTCCGATGTTAGTTTTAAGACATCACGGTCAAGGTTAAGGACCTCATAGTCCGTGGATTTAGGGACTCCACAGTCCGATGTTAGTTTTAAGACATCACGGTCAAGGTTAAGGACCTCATAGTCCGTGGATTTAGGGACTCCACAGTCCGATGTTTGGTCGCAGGGACCCGTCACCTCTTTGAAGACGTTGAGAAATTACAACGCCAGGTATCAAAGGAGTGAAGAGATGTACCCTTAAACCAAGGCAGAATCCGTAGGGAATCGGGGGGTTGATCGTTAGTTTTAAGACATCGCGGTCGAGGTTAAGGACGTCATAGTCCGTGGATTTTAAGGACTCCACAGTCCGGTATTTGCTCTGGATGCTTCACACGGGTTCACTGCCGTGCTTGGCGAGGACCAGGCTCCGCTCTGGACGTTTTCCACGGGGTCAAAGAGTGACGTTATCCGCGTTCCACGTAACCAGGAAGTTTGCACTAGATGATTCACGCGGGTTCAGTGCCGTGCTCGGTGAGGACTAGGCTCCGCTCTGGATGCTTCGCACGGGTTCACTGCCATGCTCTGCGAGGACCAGGATCCGCTCTGGACGTTTTCCACGGGGTCAAAGAGTGACGTTATCCGCGTTCCACGTAACCAGGAAGTTTGCACTAGATGCTTCACACGGGTTCACTGCCGTGCTCGGCGAGGACTAGGCTCCGCTCTGGATGCTTCGCACGGGTTCACTGCCATGCTCTGCGAGGACCAGGATCCGCTCTGGACGTTTTCCACGGGGTCAAAGAGTGACGTTATCCGCGTTCCACGTAACCAGGAAGTTTGCACTAGATGCTTCACACGGGTTCACTGCCGTGCTCGGCGAGGACTAGGCTCCGCTCTGGATGCTTCACACGGGTTCACTGCCGTGCTCTGCGAGGACCAGGATCCGCTCTGGACGTTTTCCACGGGGTCAAAGAGTGACGTTATCCGCGTTCCACGTAACCAGGAAGTTTGCACTAGATGCTTCACACGGGTTCACTGCCGTGCTCGGCGAGGACTAGGCTCCGCTCTGGATGCTTCACACGGGTTCACTGCCGTGCTTCGCGAGGACCAGGATCCGCTCTGGACGTTTTCCACGGGGTCAAAGAGTGACGTTATCCGCGTTCCACGTAACCAGGAAGTTTGCACTAGATGCTTCACACGGGTTCACTGTCGCGTTAGGCGAGGACTAGGCTCCGCTCTGGATGCTTCACACGGGTTCACTGCCGTGCTCTGCGAGGACCAGGATCCGCTCTGGACGTTTTCCACGGGGTCAAAGAGTGACGTTATCCGCTTTCCACGTAACCAGGAATTTTTGTTGATTGTATTCGCATTTCACGGAATGGAGGTTTGACTTTTGGTGATATGTATATCACCGAGCCACAGAACTGGGGGTTGCCGCTGTTCCGTTTCGCTTGATATTGTGTCTGTTGAACGACGAGATGATCTCTAGGCTATCTGTGAACCGTCGAGATTTGGCTTCTCCTTATGATGAAACCTGGGGAAGGAGTATGATCCCTTCTTTGTTTGCGCCCCTGGATTGTATACAGGGGTAGATGTACCATCACCTGTAGGGCGAGGATTTCACTTTTATTTCATTTCTTTTTCCGCGATGCTCTATCATTTCAGCTTTACATCGCGAAGATCGCGATTGCCCAATCATTTCGGCTATTTTTCGCGGTGCCCAATCATTTCGGCTATTTTTTATGCATACATTTTTACTTGCTGCTTTTTATTGCAAGTTGCCCTATCATTTCGGCTATTTTGTAGGCATGTGTGGCTTGCTAGCTTTTTCGTTGCAAGCCTGGATTTTAGGCACCGATTTCGGCATCAGCACCGCTACAACTGGAATGTTGCCAGGAGCGAATCATCCTTTGCCTTTGTCGATGATGAACAAAGGTGGCTTAGCAAACAGGGTTAAGGGTCCTGTCGACCAAGGCTTTTGACTTCATGAGCCGTAAGGGTCTCACAAAGGTATTTCTCCCTACAAGTCGTGAGGATCTTGCAGGTGCATTTTCTCCTTAGGGATCGTGAGGATTCCTAAGTGTGTGCTCCTCTGTAAGTCGTAAGGATCCTACAAGAGGACTTCCTCCTTATGGGTCGAGGGGACCTACAAGGGTTGGACTTTGCTGGGGAAATGTTTATTCGCGCCCGTGGATTGTATACAAGGGTCAGTATGGAGCCACTTGTAGGGCAATATCGGAGGTTGTGGAGGATTTGCTTAAGAACAGGTTCAGGTTTCTGTAACTTAAGACTTTCAAATCTCATGAGCCGTGAGGGTCCCATAAGAGAATTCTCCTTACGAGTCGTGAGGATCTCGTAAGTGTATTTTCTCCTTAGGAATCGTGAGGATCCCTAAGTGTGCTGCTCCTTTGTGAGTCGTAAGGATCTCACGCAGGTGGTTTCTCCTTACAAGGTCGAGAGGACTCTGTAAGTGTCCTTTAACGAGGTTGCGCCCTTTCGGGTTTTCACAAACACTCGCCGGTAGTCCTGCTGTTTTTACTCACGGAGCCCTTTCGGGTTTTCATCCGTGCCCGTTTTTGCTTATAGACATACCGTTTTTTTTTATCGTTTTTTTTTATCTTCTTTTTTTTTTATTTATCCATCTCGTCAACCTAAGGACGTTGCGGTAGTAGTTTAGGGACGTTTCGGTCCGTCGTTAGTTTATGGACGTTTCGGTCCGTCGTTAGTTTAAGGACGTTTCGGTCCGTAGATAGTTTAAGGACGTTTCGGTCCGCCGTTAGTTTTAAGGACGTTTCGGTCCGTAGATAGTTTAAGGACGTTTCGGTCCGTCGTTAGTTTTAAGGACGTTTCGGTCCGTCGACAGGGGAAGGCCGGCTGCTGCTTGTAAAGTCTGAGCCTAGGAAGATAGCGAGCGGACATAGTCGTCGTCATCTATCATTGACCCGGGCTGTGGCTCATTAAGCATAGTATTTCTTCAAGAAGCGGCCATTTATTGGCCTGAAAGGCCTTTCACCGTGCATGTCCATGAGTAGGTAGGCTCCACCCTGGTAGACCTTGTCTATGATGTACGGGCCTTCATAGTTTGGTTCAAACTTTCCTCGCTTGGCACGATTGGGGATCATAGGTCTTTTGACCACTAGTACGAGTTCGCCTTGGCGGAATGTCCTCGGCCTGGTCAATCTTTCGTATGAGCGCGTCATCTTTGCTTTGTAGGCTTCTAGATGTTGTTGCGCTATGAGCCGGGTTTCATCGAGGGCATCAAGCTCCTCGAGCCGAAGGTGAGCATTCTCTTCGTTCGTCAGCTCGTGATGGACTGCTACTCGTAGGGAGGGTAACTCTATCTCGAGGGGGAGCACTGCTTCTGTTCCAAATACCAACGCGTATGGCGTTGCGTTTGTGGCCGTCTTGAATGTAGTTCGATAAGCCCAAAGGGCTTCTTGCAGCCTTTCGTGCCAGTCTTTGTTATTCCTGGAAACGGTCTTTTTTATGATCTTCGTCAGGGTCTTATTGAAAGCCTCGGCCAGGCCATTAGCTCGTGGATTGTAAACTGAAGAATATCTCCAGTCTATATTGTGCTGCTGTGCGAAGCGGCTAATCTTATGGCTTCGGTAGGCCGGCCCATTATCGGAGATAATCCGACGGGGGGTTCCAAACCGATAGATGACGTGCATCTTGAAGAAATGGAGGATATTCTCCGTCTTCACTTCCCTCAGTGGTACTGCTTCGGCCCATTTGGAGAAGTAATCAGTTGTCGCCAGAATAAAACGGTGTCCCCGGGATGATGCTGGCTCAATGGGGCCGACTATGTCAGTCCCCCACATTTCGAATGGTCAGCTGGCCACCGTTGGGTGTAGTGGATTCGGATGCTGGTGGATAAAGTCTCCATGAATCTGGCACGAGTGGCATTGCTTCGCATACTTGAGGCAGTCCTGGACCATCGTGGGCCAGTAGTAACCCATCCGTTTAATTTTTAACTTCATCTTTGGGCCTGCTTGGTGAGAACCGCAAAGCCCGTCATGGACTTCCTGAATGACTCTTTGCGCTTCGTCAGGTCCTAAGCATCTCAGCCATAGAGAATCAAACGATCTCTTGTATAGAGTATCGTTGACGAAGGCGAAAGATAGAGCTCGTTTCATGAACTGATGCCTTGAGGAGGTATCTTTCGGCATTCGGTGGGACTTAAAGTAGTCTATGAAGACTTCCCTCCAGTCCTCGGCCTTCTCATGGTCTTTTATTTGTAGGGTCGTCTGCTCAGTCGCTCCCTTTTCTTTATATAATTCCGGGGGTATTTCTGCCGGAGCGAGCACTCGACGGCTTTGTACCACGATTCTGACATCATCGAGGTTTTCGTCCGCCAGTTCTTTAGCAAGTTTGGCTAACGCGTCTGCTTTGCTGTTTTCCGCGCGCGGTATGTTCTCTAGAATATAGGAGGGGATTTGGGCCAACAGTTGTTGCACCTTTTCGCCGTACTTCACCAATTCCGGTTTGCACGTTTGGTAGTCACCATTTACTTGGCTAACGACCAGCTGAGAATCCCCGTATATAAGGAGGTCTTCAATTCCCATGTCGATGGCAATTTCGAGGCCTGCTATCAAAGCTTCGTATTCAGCTTCATTGTTTGTCCTCGGCTCTGTTAAGGAGAAGGCGAAGCGCATTATCCCTCCTTGTGGAGTTGCAAAGATGAGGCCTATCCCTGATTTGATCATTGGGATACCTTGTTTCTGTTTCTTTATGGAGGACGCTCCATCGAAATAGAGTTCCCATCGGGTGCTTCCACCGCCAATCGCATCAAATGCATGCTCGTCCGGCAAATAACAGTTTAGAGGAGAGTCGGCCGGTACCGGGTGCTCAGCGAGGAAGTCGGCAATGGCCTGGCCTTTCACTGCCTTGAGAGGTTGATATGTTATCGAGAACTCCATCAAGAGCAGGGCCCATTTAGCGAGTCGACCCGTCAATATGGCTTTCGACATCAAATATTTGAGAGGGTCCACCTTCGAAATAAGACGGACTTCATGTGCTAATGCGTAATGTCTAAGCTTTGTTATCGCGAAGATTAGTGCCAAGCAATGTTTTTCAATGGGAGAGTAATTGCTTTCTGCCCCCAGCAGCACTCGACTTAAGTAGTAAAGCGCTCTTTCTTTCCCCTGATCGTTCTCTTATGCCCATAATGCGCCCAAAGAACCTTCAAGGGCGGCCGTGTAAAGAATGAGAGGCTTTCCCTTCACTGGAGCAGCCAACACCGGAGGGTTTTGCAAGTATTGCTTGATCTCGTCTAGTGCATCTTGACATTTGTGATCCCAAACGAATGGGGTTCCCTTTTTCATCAGGTGGCTGTAAGGACGGCATTTGCCCGAAAGATTAGCGATAAACCGCCGGATGTACGCGAGCTTCCCTTGGAGAGACCGTAACTGCTTGAGGGTTCTTGGCGGGGGCATTTCCATGATCGCTTTAATCTTTGACGGATCTATTTCAATACCTCGGTGTCGAACGATGAATCCTAGGAATTTGCCCGAGGAGACTCCAAACGCGCATTTGAGGGGATTCATCTTTAAATTATATTGCCGAAGGCGTTGAAATACGGTTTCCAGATGCTTCAAATGCTCTTCGTATGACATGCTCTTCACTACAAGGTCATCGATATAGCACTCGACGACGTCGTGTATGAGATCGTCGAAGATCTTTGTCATGGCCCTTTGATAGGTGGCGCCAGCGTTCTTTAGACCAAAGGGCATAACCCTGTAGCAGAATATACCCAAAGGGGTCCGGAAAGCGGTGTGCTTCTGGTCTTCGGGATGCATCTTTATCTGATTGTATCCTGATGAACCGTCCATAAAGGAGAAAACCTCGTGAGTTGACGTATTATCTATCATTAGCTCGGTTACCGGTACCGGGAAATCATCCTTTGGGCAGGCTTTATTGAGATCCCTGAAATCCACGCATATGCGTACCGTCCCATTCTTTTTCATTACCGGGACGATATTGGCAATCCAGTCGGGATACTGGACTTCCTGGATAAATCCGGAATCGATCAACTTCTTGACTTCGGCGTTGATGCTCATTTCAAGTTCGAGTCGCATCCTCCTTGGCGCCTGCTTGACTGGCTTGATATCCGGGGATATTGCTAATTTATGCACAGCAATCTCTGGATCCAATCCTGGCATCTCGGAGTAGTTCCACGCGAAGCAATCTTTATGCCGTAGAAGCACGTTCTTTAAAGCAGCCACTCTTTCTTCAGATAGCAGCTCGCTGACAAATGTCGGTCGCGGGTCATCTGCTGATCCCAACTCAATCTTCCTGAGATTATCTGCAGTAGTATGTATACCATCTTCCAGTTCTTTCGGAGCGGGCGGAAATTCCGAGATCAACTCATCATCGCTGTTCTCGAAGCACCGGGAAAGGTCATCTACGTTCTCGGGCTCTTCTCCTAATATCGTAATCGTATAACAAGTGCGAACCCGCTCCCCGGACTGAGGTGGACCCGGTTCTGCTCTTGCGGCCTTGGGCTCATGCTTTCGCGGCGGCGTTACCTTCCAGCCGTCGGATAAAGCGAATCTACCCCGTCGGTACTGGCCCTCGACCCAGTTCTTGAAGGTGAAGCAGTCTTCGGTAGGATGTCCTATGGCTTGGTGATAAGAGCAATAACTCGGATGAGAGACCTTGCTAGCTTGCTCAGGATGTCTAGACTCTGGAAGCGTGATCATTTGATGTTTTATAGCGAGGTTGAGTAACCTCTCCGTCTTGTCTCGGGGGAAGGAATACGCTCGACTCATCTTCTTCACGAGGGGCAAACCTGAGCCGCTTCTTGATTTATTTCCGTCTCTGCGTCGGGCCTTTCGTATGACGGGTTGACAAGGACGAACATCTTTGTCTCTTGCAGCTTGTTGAAATAGACGATGCGTCCTGGCCTTCTCGTAGATAGCCATTTCGCGGTTGTGGTTTTCCTGAGCTCTCTGACCCATTTTCCTGATAGGCTTGTCTATTCGTTCTTCAAACGACGGACTTGGCGCTTCGATCGCGGGGTCTAGTTTTGATGGGGGGTTGGCCTCTCCTGACAGGGCGTCCTCCTCTTCATCGAAGGTATATATAGCGTAGCTGCTATGAGCCCGTTCCCGTTTTCCGGTTCTCGCGTATCCAAGCCCAAGTGTTTCCATTTTCCCGTTGGGCAATTTGCGTTGAGTCCCAGGGACATCCCAAATCCTGTTGTAGAACCGAGCCTGCCGAACAGTCTGTTTTAAGGGTACTCCTTGGTGCTTCAACAGCTTCTTTAATCCATCTGTATAGTATCTAGGCAGACGGATGGGTTGGAGCCTGTCAAGTGTAGCATCCACGCCATGCCAGATCTCTTTCTCTACTTTCGATTCTGAGGATTGGTAGAATAGGATCACCTTCTTACCCCTTTGCCTGGGAGGGACGCAAAACGTTTGCAGGTCTTGCACCTCGTGAGCTTGAAGCGTGTCGAGATCCTTGTAGTGCTCTCGCGGTACCATGGTGATTTGCAAACTATGGTCATCGCCAAGGGGTGCTTGTATCGACAGCCGATTGGAGAACACGGCATTAACCTCATCTTCTGAATCACTTCCGAAGACCAACATGGGGGCGGGCGTCCCCAGGTGGTTGCGTTGAGATGGCCCTGTATAAACTATCTCTTCCTCTTCTTCGGTATCGCTCCCGAAAACAGGGATGGTAGCGGCGGTTTTGTTTTCCGGATCGCGACACCTTTCTGTATCCTCGAAATCTGGCAAAAAGTATTTCGCATCTTCGTATTTGCGGACCGCGTTCACAGAAAATGGGTTTAACTCTCCTGTTACGGTATACTCGAAACCATCCTTAAAGTACTTCATACACTGATGTTGTGTAGAAGGGACGATGTTATATTCGTGTAGCCAAGGACGACCGAGCAAGGCGTTGTAGCAGGTCTTGGCATCAATGACATGAAATTTGATGTCTGTGACGAGAAGTCCGAAGCGTAATGTTAGTATTACATATCCGAGAGTCCGTGACGATTGTGAATCGAAACCGGAGATGGTAATTTTGTCACGAGCGAGATGTTGCACACTCATGCAGATTTCCTTCAACACCCGGACATTAAGGAGATTGACGGAGGATCCATTATCCACCAGGATTTTGCCTATCTTGATGTCATGGCAGTATCCGGAGACATATAGGGGATGGTTGTGGTCGCACGTCCCGAGAAGGAGGTCTTCATCACCGAAAGTGATGTCGGCCGTATGCACTTCCTCCAGTTCATCCTTCATCTTTTCGGTGGCGAGGAAGGCTTGGAATTGTTCAGGTTCTTGCAACGCCTTAATTAGTGAGTCTCGCGCTTCTTTTGATAATAGGAGGGCATCGAGAATGCTAAGCTGAGAGGGTAGCTTCCTTAAATGCGCGAGAATGTTATAGTCCACCTTACCCCTCTTAGGAGGGTCTTTGGTAGTTAGTTCTTTCATGACTTGGTCATCTAAAGTGATATCCTCAGTGACCTTTTCTTTTCCCTTATCTTTTCTGCTCACGGGCCCGAGATTCTTTTCTGGGAGTGTGCGATTGCGCAGCTGGATGTTCTCGCAGGCCTCTGATTCCTCCTCTTTCCCTAGAACGGATTCTCTAAAGAGAGGGCCCAGAGCCATTTCTTCATCAGAGTCGCTCCCAAAGGTGAGAACTTGTGACCCCTTGGCGTTAACCATGTAACAGTTGCCAGTAGTCTTGTTGTGCCCTTCGACGGTACTTCTTCGCTCCCGACGGCTCTTGCGTTTCATACGCTTAAAATGTTGCTGACGAATAACATATCCTTGCCACCATATTCTAAAGGCGTCGCACTCCTCCGTGGGGTGTGAGACCTTCCGGTGATATGCGCAATAGTCAGGGTGCCTTTCCACCCCATCGTGGGTGTTTCCTTCCGAGGGCGGTAGCTTCATCCCCATTGACATGGCTTTGGCGAACCTTTTCCTTGTCTTGAATATTTTCTTGTCCATTTCGGACGCCTTTTGCTCCGGCAGGGGTAGATCAACTCTTTCGTTCAGTCGCCCGCCTTTGGTTCCCGTTGGCGTTGCCATTTCGCGCTCTTGATCCGCTTTACTTTTTAGACGAATCTCGTCTAGGAAGGCAGTGATCATATCAGTTGTCAGCCTCGCACGCTCTGGTTCGGGCTCTGCCCCCAGCTTCTTAGTGCTTGGAGTTTTCTCATCATCGGTAAAGGAGTGGGAGATTACGTTACAACTCGCCACACACTCTTCGGATTCATCCGATGAGCTCTCTTCATCATCTCCCTCTTGAAAGATGTGGTTGATGAACTCTTGCAATGTGACAGGAGTTCGCGCCTTTTGATTGTATTCTTCCAGCGCGTCGATTTGCTTCTGCAAGTTCGTTCGCTCGTCTCCAAGCCTCGCGGGCTTCTTGGATTTCTTCTTCTTTTTCTTTGAAGATTTTGACGGTTGGGCGTGAGTATTTGGGCCCTTATCACGAGTCTTCGCAATTGTGCGGGGCTTCAACATCCTTTCGATAATTTGAGGTTCAAGAGGGTCCCTCCATTCGATCGCAGGGCATGCATGAAGGTCTCTCAGCATTCTTTTGGTCTTCGTTGATAGCACGACCTCCCATGGAGCTTCTTCAATAAAAGAACATGTTGCCCCCGGCGTATCCGCTTTCCTAGGAGCATGCGGCTGTGGTGGATTCACCTTCCACTTTTCGGATAGTACAAACTTCCCCTGGAGGTACTGGTCTTCAATCCATCCTTTGAAGACGAAGCAATCTTCAATCGGATGGCCTACCGTCTGATGGTAAGGGCAATAGTTGGGGTTATTCACCTCGGTGGGTTGCGGCGGTCGCCTTGGATTTGGCAGGTTTATAAGTCTGTTGCGTATTGCCAGCTCGAATAACCGTTTCGTCTTGTCCTGTGGGAACGAGTAGGGACGCTTCATCTTCTCATTATAATACCGACGCCTTTCCTCCAGTTGATCTGCCGGTTTCGGGGCGTTAGGTTGCTGTTGGGCATTCGCAACAAAGGTTGCCCTCCCTTTACCCTTGTCATTCCGAGGTTCCGACTTCGGTGTAGGTGGTCTATGACCCATCTGATCCATCTGAGCTAACTTGTCGATCAGAGCCTGGAATGTGGTTGGCTTAAAGAACATCATAAACTGGGAGATAGTTGCGTGAGGGTCTAGAGTTCCCACGAACATGCCCACCGCAGGTGCTTCCTCAATGCGTTGCTCACATCTCGACCACAAGTTCCGCCAGCGTATAGCGTACTGGACCCAGGTTTCGCCCGGTTTTACCCTGGCGTTAATAAGTGCAGTTATTGGAGTGCGTTCGCTGGCACTTGCAAATCGCTGAGTGAACAACAACTCCATTTTAGCGAACGTTTTGATAGAATCGTTCGGGAGTTCCGAATACCATTCGAACGCTGTTTCTGATAAGCTGCCTACGAACTGGCGGAGCAACAATTTATCATCACCGCCGGTGTTACCGCAGAGGGCCCGAAACTGGGCGACATGTTGATGGGGATTGCCGGTCCCCTTATACACGTGGAATTTTGGTATCGTATAGCCTTGTGGGTATTTGATTTGGTCGTACCAGCTCGGATACGGCCGCCCCGTTTTTACGACTTGACCAGCTGCCTCAGTCGCGTGATAAACTCGGATTTGCTGGGCTATGTAGTCAGCCAAGTCAGCCTTAGAGATTGCCTCCTCCTTGGCCGTTGAGAGGGCTGGTGGTGGATTTGACGTTTCTCCTCGGTCGTCTTCAAGAACGATCGGGGAATCCTCGGCGGGTAAGTCCTGCTGGATCATCATTCCTATCACATCTTGGAAAAGAAGGCCCATCCGTTGTATGTTGGCCGCTTGTTCAGCAGCCTCTTTGTCCCTTTTCTCCAGTGTCCGGCGAAGGAATTCAGCGTCGGTTTCTTCCTCCCGGCGTGCGTCTGAGGACGTTTCTGGGTTTTCTTTCGGTCCGGTGAGCGCGGCCATAGCATTCATCATTTCTTGAAGCTTTTGTTGCTGCTCCTGGGCTTTCGTCACGGATCGGGTCAGCGGTCGGTGGCCCGTAGAAGTGCGGCTTTCCTCCTTTCCAGAGGCCATGTAAACAGTGTGCACCACCGTGCCCCCAGACTTAGGGCGTCTGGGCTTAGTGCTTTTAGCCGTCGCTGCATGCTGTGGGGTCCTCTCTGGCCTCCTCCTTTTATGAGTCAGTTGATCAACAGCCTTTTGGGGTTTAGCCTGGTGACCAGCTTCAGGTTGGATTTTCAGCTTCTTGTGCTGGCGGGAGAAGTTTGGATCGATGATCGAGTCTCGGGCCTGCCGCCAAACCTTATAGATTTTGGAAGACAGCCGTTGAGGAGCTCGGGGCTGTTCGGGTTTTATTTCCACAACCTTTTTTAATGAGGGAGGGGACCTCTTCAGTACTGCCGTAGGGGAATTCTTTCGCACCTTATTTAGCATTTCAAAGCTGTTCCCAGTTGGAACAGCAGCATTAACCTCTGCCACCGGGGCCGATGGAGTCAACCCGGAGGGAGAGTTGCCCCCAGCCTTCCTCACTCGGCGCCAATGGCGACGTCGAGCGTGTCGAGCGGACGGTGTAGGGTCAGCGGCAAGAATGGTTTCGTCTTGCCCCCTATCTAGGTGGGGGTTTGCTGTGGGGGTTTGCTGTTGGTGTTAGCCTGTCAAAGACCGACGTCCTTTGGGCAGTAGGAGCGGGAGCTGAAGCCGTTAATCTTGTAAAGACCGACCTTTTGGTCGGAGAAGCTGCCTTGACGACTTCGGGGGCAGGAGCGGGCACCTTTTTAGAAGCAGCCTTCTCTGAGATTGTAGGCCCCATGATGAGTTCGCAGGATTTCTGGCCCAATCTAGAGAAGACCGAGGCGTTGACGTTGGGCGACTCGTTGAGAGGAGCCGCGGCAGGGGTAAGACGATCAAAGACCGACTTCTTGAGAGCTTTCGTTGTCAGCACTGGAGCGGTAAAGTTTGTCGGCGGGATCATGGTCCCAAAGAACAATCCTGTGGTGGTGCGAGTGACCTATTCCACGGGCATTGTGAATAGCGAGGCAGCTTGGGGTCCGTAGGCTATACCTCCTGGCGAGGCAGAGCGTTGGTTGCGGTTGCAGTCTGAGCAGTTGGAGGATTTCGCAGGAGTAGAAGCCATCGATCCTTTGCTTTCTGCAATAAGCAAGATGCCAATTCTCAGTACCTTGAAACCCAAGGGCAACTATTAGCGAACCGCGATTGGTTCGCGAGTCACGACACACGAAGTGTGGAGTGGAAAGAGGAAAAGGTCCCACCGGGCGTGCCAGAATCTGTTCCCCTCCGAAGGACGGCGCGCAAGACCGCGATGTCTTGGCGCTGAGATTCGGGGCAGATGCTAATTGGTGCTATCCGTCCACCTCTCCGAAGATGCCAAGTTGATTTATGGCACCGTGTATCGAAGGTTTAGACGGATGCGTCCGATGTAGCAGACTTCGTCAGATTCCCCCTCATTTGAGGGGTTTTTGATTGTGGGGGTGCTCTTCCCTGCAGGCGCAAGCCCCTGCAGTTAATTACGCTACCGCGTTGCGGTAACAACTTTCTCCTTCTCCAGATGGTCACTTCGTGTCGTGGGTGTTTTTTTTATGTTTTATTGCCCGTGGATCGTTTACGGAGATCGAGTTATGTCGTCGCCCGTAGGGCGTGGACTGGTCCAAATCCGCATTATTTTAGATTTGGGTTTGGGGGTTTGGTTTGAGGATACGTCAGCCATACTTGAGGCTAAGATCAACTCAAACGTTTGTTAAGGATACGTTAGTCTAACTTTGTGACTAAGATCAACTTAACGGGATCGTTTAGATCCGACAGAAGAGTGTTTGTACTCTAATGTTCTAGTTTAGGGACGTAGTGGTCCATCGTATGTGTGTGGCCGTCGGGACCCATCACCTCTCTGACGACGTTGAAGGATTACAACGACGGATGTCAAAGGAGTTCAGAGATGTACCCTCGAGCCGGAGTTAATTAGGGGGATTTGTAGTCCAGTCTGCTTGAAGGTTTAAGGATTCGTTAGCCATCTTTGAGGCTAAGATCAACTTAAACGGGACCGTTTAGGTCCGACAAAAGAGCATATAGGGGCTCTATTGTTCTAGTTTAGGGACGTTGCGGTCCATGGGTAGTTTAAGGACATTGCGGTCCATGGGTAGTTTAAGGACATTGCGGTCCATTGTTAGTTTTAAGACATTTCGGTCAAGGTTAAGGACGTCGTAATCCATGGGTTTAAGGACCCCACAGTCCGGTATGTGCTCTGGATGCTTCACACGGGTTCATTGCCGTGCTAGGCGAGGACCAGGCTCCGCTCTGGATGCTTCACACGGGTTCACTGCCGTGCTCTGCGAGGACCAGGATCCGCTCTGGACGTTTCCCACGGGGTCAAAGAGTGACATTATCCGTGTTCCACGTAACCAGGAATTTTGCATTAGGCATGGGTTTAAGGACCCCACAGTCCATATCATGAGTGGTCATCGGGACCCGTCATCTCTTTGAAGACATTAAGGGATTACAATGCCAAGTATCAAAGGAGTGAAGAGATGTACCCTAGAACCGGAATGGCTTGAATAGTCCCTGACCCAATTTGGGGTCAAGACTGATTAATTATGTTATGAGCCCATTAGCCTAGTTAATCACAAATTGAGGACTTATGGCCAGCTAGGGCTAAGTCCAGTCAGGTCTGGAATATTGACTTCTTGTTGGTCCATTGAGGGAGAGGCTTTGCCTCTATCCCTTTAGCCAATTGGGCCAAAGCCTAGTGTTAAACACTACAGAGCAATCAGCGTTGAACACTGGAAATGAGGTTGACAAGTTAGTGTTTAACACTAAAAGAATAATTGGTGTTAAACACCAGCGACAAGGCTTTCAAATTAGTGTTAAACACTAAGGTAGTCAGTGTTGAACACTGCAAGTAAAGTTTTTGATTAGTGTTGAACACTAAGGCCCAATAGACGTTTTAACACTGGACTTGGGAGTTTCGATTTAGTGTTAAACACTAAAGCAAGAGGGGTCACGTGGCAACACGTGAGAGCGCCCTCCCTGCAATTATTCTGCTGAAATTGCTGCATCTTTCAGGGCATCACGTGCCATCACGTGACGAGCATTCATATGCCTATGTATTAGAGCCTCTGTCAAGGGTCACGTGGGTCACGTGGGGGACTGCTTCAAAGGGCTTTCTGTAAATCTCTTGAGGGGGTCACGTGGTGGCACGTGACCCTGCCTCTATATATTTTGTTTAGAGGCTTTGTTAATCTTTTTTCAGGAATTAAATTCCTCGAGCTGTAGATTTCAGAGGAATTAAATTCCTACTTCCTTTCGAAGACTTTGTTTTTTTTTTGGAATAGAGTTTAACTCTGAATTTTCTGTAGGAATTAAATTCCTCATATATGCGAAGGGCTGAATAGGGTTAAACCCTAATAAAAGTTTTTAAGGAATTTAAACTTCCATCCTCTGTTAAATTATGATTAAGGGAATTGAATTCCCGATGTTTCAACAGAACTGGGTTTTTTACTTAGGGTTAAACCCTGTTTCTTCTTTTGTTCTGAAGGAATTAAATTCCCACGATATAGGGTCCAGCCCTACTTTTATTTTGGAGGAATTAAATTCCTATAGTTCTGTGAAAATTAAATTCTCGTGCTTGCATTCCTTCTCTATATTTTGGATCTGCATGGCAGGATCTCAACCCATTGAGAATTAAATTCTCAACCTTAAGGGGAGATGTGCACTTTGCAGATCCTCTATCAAAGAGGGAAGAAATATGTTCTTCTGTTTTTACATTATCAGAGTTAAACTCTGTTGAGAATTAAATTCTCTTTCTTTCAAATGGCCTTCCCTTTCTTACCTAGGGTTTTCGCAGAAGATCCGAGTCTTTTCAAAGTATCAAAGCTCTTCTCCTTTTTCTCTTTTCTTCTCTGCGTATGTCCCTTTTTTATCTGTGTCTCTTGGCTCCTATTTATAGGAGAAGCAGCCGAATCAATCAGTTTTTGACGAATCTTCATTGAGATTTGATTTGCATTCATCATTCATTTCGGGCCTTTGGATTATTAGGTGAATTTTTATTCACCATTGGATTTTAAATCCAAAGATTCTCCTTTGTTATTTTGGTTAGATTTAGAGGGGAAATCTTTCCAAACCCGAGATTTTCCCATAGATAGATGATATTTCATCACCTCTGAATCTTTAATTTGGTTGGTTCCAGATAGTTGCTTTCCTTTGGAAAGATTTGAATTTCTCTCAGAATTTAATTCTGTTGACAAAATGGGCTCTGAAAGCCGGTCACGTGTGACCACGTGACCCATGGTCACGTGTGAGCACGTGACACCCTTTGGAGTGAGCCTTTTCCTTTCTTTTGCGCTCTATCTTCTGATTGCTGCTTAACCGTCACATGCCACCACGTGACCCCTGGTCACGTGTGAGCACGTGACCCTTGTTTGAACTCTCTTTCCTTGGTTCATCTGGAGAACGAGTCTGCTGTCTTGAACGTCACGTGCCAACACGTGACCCTGGTCACGTAGAAGCACGTGACCTCTTCTGAAGCCTTTTTCTTGACTTGATCAGAGAACTTGTGTGCCTTTGACGCTTGCATTTAAATGTCACGTGTCGCCACGTGACCCCGGTCACGTGGGAGCACGTGACTCTTTCTGAAGCCCATTTTCTTCAGCGTAGTCAGGAAACTGAACTTGACTTGATGATGCTTTTTAGGTGTCACGTGCCAACACGTGACCGCTAGTCACGTGTAAGCACGTGACTCTCCTCTGAAGCTTTTCCCAGAAGCTTTCCTGATTTTAAATCAGGAAACAGGTCTGCAAGCTTCATCGTGGGCCCGCAGGAGTTTTGGCCCAGCCTGGAGAAGACCGAGGCACTGGTGTTGGGCGACCCGTTGAGAGGGGCCACAGTAGCTGAAAGTCGATCGAAGACCGACTTCTTAGGAGCTTCTTGTACGGGCACGGGGGTGCTGAAGCTTGTTGGCGGAAGCATAGTTCCGAAAAACAACCCCGTGGTGGTTTGAGTAATCTGCTCCACGGGCATGGTGAACAAAGAGGCCGCTTGGGGCCCGTAGGTTATGCCCCCAGTTGAGGCCGGACGCGAGCTGCAGCTGCAGTTGGAGCACTTTGAACAGGTAGAGGCCATCGATGCTTGATTTCTGCGCCAGGCAAAAGACCAAATCTTAGTAAACTTGAAATCCAAAGGCAACCATTAACAAACCGCGATTCGTTCGCGAAGACGACACACGAAGTGTGGAGTGGAAAGAGGAAAAGGTCCCACCGGGCGTGCCAGAATGTGTTCCCCTCCGAATGGCGGCGCACAAGACTGCGAGGTCCTGACGCTGGGGTTCGGGGCAGATTGTCACGCCCCGCTTCCCAAAATACGGAATACGAGGGGTAGACAAGGCCAGCCATGCTCCTACGGTCAAGAAAATGTCCTGCCGTAGTCACACTTCGGCTTCTAGTTTATCATGGTAAACAGTAAACGATGCACAGGTAATGAAAAATGCAGTAACTGAAAGATACAATAATGTAAACTGACCTGGAGTGGAACAAACGAAAGTAACTCAGAGTAGCAAGTCAAGAAGTCTGTGAAACACGTCTAGTTCTGATCCAGGCTAAATCTTCTCCTCACACTGAGCATGCATACTCAGGTCGTCAGAGCGACACAATAGCAATATAACGTATATAATCAAGTAACAGTTCTAACAGTGGTGAAGGATATGAATAACAGTAAATCAATAACAGCATGAATATAAATGAGCAGAGATAAATGCAGCGGAGCAGTAAAGCAGTATAACGATATGTCATGTATGTCAACACAGTATATAAGGAATGTAAACGACAGTAACCCTATCAGTCTCTAAGTCTCACTGCACAGGTCAATAAGCCTATCGTCAGTCCAAGTATGAGAGTCAACCACTCGCGAGTGTCCTCCACCCAAGGGTAGAACCCAAGGGCAAGGGACCACGGGCCCAACATGTAACGAGTGTATCACGGTGATATAGCACATACCCTGTAAATCTCCATATAACTCCCTAAATATATAAGCCGGCATGGGACTCCCGAGATTCTGTTGAATTCACACTTGAACTACCCCACACCCCGTGGTCTACATCAGACGCTAACCATCACCCTAAATACTAATCGATCCGTGACAAGTCTGCGCGAGAACTGGAGGCAGGACCTCCATCAAGCACGTCCCGACTAATACCTAAGATAAATGGCAGTGTCGAATGCCTTATCTGTGACATCCGTGCAAGCGCTTCCATAAGTGTCCCATACCACTTATAGTCACACGTACACGCATCCCACAGACGTCGACAATGCAATAGAATAAAAGGGACACTGACTGTGCACAAGTACGTATCACTTTCACTTAATCACGAATACACGAACACTGACGTACTTGCCACAACCAACACTAAAATCTAACACTGGGTAAATGCACGATGTCACTAGGTTATCAATACAATGACATAGGTATGATATGATGCATGAACAGTATAAGAAGCACAACTAAGGTATCATAAAACAGCAGTCTATCACTTGCACGATTTATCATGAAACATATGTATATAATTTAGCGAAATGATAAACAGGTAGTATTTAATATGTTCAGTTATCTATCCTTAGAATTTTGTTTCAGGTCAAACGGGTTTCAGGATCATTAGTTATAACTGTTTCATTTTAAGCGCACGCGGCTGGAAATCCAGTTTCAGAATCAGGAATCCATTTCGCAATGCAATTTAACCCCAGTTGGGATCATAATTTAGCGACGCTACAGTTGGATGAATTCTAGGGTTTTCAGTAAAGGTTTCAACGCAACAAACGGATCTTCAATCGCGTCTGTACGTTAGGAGTTATAGTCTGTTTAATATCAACATGTCAATTCTGATTCTGCTGGGACTGTTATGTGTCCCGATCTCCTAAATTACAGATTAAATATCAAACGGTAACGAAACAGGATGAAATCAATCGTGTTGTCTAGCTAACAGATTTACCTACAATAAGCAATGGAGTTCCGCAACCTACAAGTTAAGGAAATCCTATGGTATCCAGTACGGAACAGCAAGCAATGATTGGAGTAGCTCTGGACTGCAGTCCAGAGTCGCACTCCAATCCGAATATCATCACAGTCTAATTACAGAAATGTCCGGGAACTAACATAGGGTTAAGGTTCGTCGTGTTGGCTTCGATTTGAGCCTTCGAACGCACCATTCTAACAAGTATATGATTTATGGTGAATTTAACGGTTTTCAGGTGCAACGTAATTCCAGGTTTGCAATTAAACTTGGGGGTAGTCGTTTTAACCTTAAATGATCAAGTTATCCAGCAAAATTCATACATAAAGTTCACAGCCCTACGGGCCAACCTACACCATCGAGTTCCGTCAAATTTGATAATGTTTTCCTAAGGGAACAAGCATCGAACAGTTGTGTTGCAACATTTTAACACAAGGTAAACATGGGATATATATAAAATGTTGATTTGTAACATATATAAAATAGCATGAAAGCAAGTTAAAACTTGCCTGGAGGCGTCTAGACGATGTACGGTGGCTGTGACGTCACGAACGCGCGACACAAGCACGGCTCGGCACCTGACTTGGCTCGAACACGAGTCTCGGCACGACGGCTCGCAGTTTGGTAGTCGGCTCGGCTGTGACGCTTGGCTTTTGTGCAATGGCTGTGGGGGTGGTCGGTTGAGAGAAGGAGAGAGAGTTAGAGTCACAGTGAGAGAGTGTGATAGATTTAGAGAGAGAGAGAGAGAAACAGAGAATGAGAGAGATTGAGAGATTGAGAGAGAGGGAAAATAGAGGGAGAAGTCGAGAACAGAGGGAGGCAGAGAACAGAGGGAGTGGGAAAGAGAGAGAAAGAGAAGCACAGGGGGAGAGGGTAGTGAGAGAGAGAATCGGGAGAGAGGGAGAGCAGGAGAGGGGCAGAGAGAGAGATAGTGAGATAGAGAATGAAAGAGATCTGAGATGGGAGTGAGGGTGAAGACGTCGACGATGATGTAGATGTTGACGATGGGCCGATGAGAGCGCAGTGGGGTGACGGCGGCGACAGTGCAGTGAAGTCGAGCTCGGGTGTGGGTGAGTGGGTGCAGACGAAGGCGCTCGGGCAGTGGGGGGAAGAGGAGAGAGGGGCGAGGTCGTGGTCGTTGCCGTCGGGCGAGCGGAGTTGGTGGGAGGAGTCGAGGAGGAGGAGCTCGGTGATGAGTTTTGGGTGATGGTGGCGGGGAAAAGTGAGGGGAGGTAGAAGGAGGAAGTGATGGGAGTGAGAGAGAGAAGTGAAAGAGACGACGAGAGTTAGAGAGGGGGCGCGACGTGGGGGTAACGGTGAGCGAGCGCGTGGGCGCGAGTCGCGGCGGAGAAAGGGGATCGCGAGCGGGAGTTAGGGAAGTAGCCGTTAGAAAATGAAGAAGAGAAACAGGAGTCGGGTCGGGTTCGATACGTGGGCGCGGAGGCGAGCTGGGCTGGGGAGAAGCGTGGGCCGGGCCAGAGAGGAAAAGAAAATCAAAAGGAAAAAGGAGTTGAAGAAAAGGAGGCCGGGCCAAATAATTTATACGAAAAAAATAGCTTGGGCTGAAGGTAAACGCGGGCCAGAACTAAACAGAAAAAGAAAGGGAAGGCCGAATGGGAGTTTTGGAAAATAATTGGAAATAAAAGGAGTGGGCCAAAGGATTTAATTATAAAAGGATTTGTAATCCAAGTGGGCTGGGAAAATAACAGTGGCGACCCAGATGGTTTATAAGGATATTTATTTGAAGGAAAAATGGGTGGGGCTTGGAAATTAAAACGGGCTGAGGAAAGAAATTTAAATTCTAAGTTTCTAAATAGGGATTTCCAATTGGGCTAGGGTTAAGGTTAATCAAGGATGAATAACAGAAGGGGCCGGCTTAATGAGAGTAGTTAGGGAAAATAAATAGAAACGGGCCAGAATAAAACATAAAAATGGGTAAGGAGGGAAAGGGCCTGGTCTAACGTTTAAACTAAAAATTAGGTTTATAAAACTAAGGTGATGGGCTGAGTGAATTAATAGTAAAGGAAAATGTTTTGGGTTTCAGAAATGAATAATGGGATTTAGAGAGAGGTAAAAATTATAAATATAATAAATAAAATCTATAGGTAAAATAAATAAAATCATAAAATAATAAAATACGGATTTAGACGTAGAAGAAAAACTGGGTATTACATCATACCACCCTTACAAAAATTTCGTCCTCGAAATTTAAAATAAAGGATATGTTATATAAATATAAGCGAAAGCTATTAGATTGCACACTAACACGAAAGATTTATTAGCAGTACGTGGACGAAGAAATTTGAAAATTTATATCTAATTAAAAACAACATACGGAAGGGAAGGTCTAATAGATATAGGGCAGGAACAACTATAAGGGTAAATACATGTATACAAGAATTTAGGTAACAATAGCGAATAATAATACTCAAGGTTTGTTCGATAGAATTGAACTCAAATATGTGTACACATAAGCCTAACGAAAGTAGCAAGGTAGAAATACTAAGTATGAGACACAATCATAAAAGCAAACACAGGTACAACACTCGAAAATGTAGTAATGAAAATGAGGTAGTGGAAGCTTAGTCGATAGGTTAAAACATTTAAGGTAATTTATCGATCGAATAGTTTTAAATCAACTTAGAAACTCACATAATGGGTAAAGGAACATGGAACAATATATGCGCAGTGTAAGTTTGCGCTACTGAAAATAGGATAAATAATAGTGTACTTTAAATACATAAACGGAGTAGTCAATAACACGTATTCTTTGACAATCATGAAATACTGAAAACTAAATTTTCGAATAAAAGTCCCTATATATACTTAGGGTAATAAGGAGGACACAAAGGGATATAGGGCTAGCTAGGGTAATGATTACGAGAAGATGTGGATCATTTAATGGTCGGAGTATGGCGGCTTTAGGCTGAAGATCAAGGAGATCGGTATCGAGTCAGCACAGGATGTAGGGGCGAACAACAAATGACTACAAGGGAAGAAGTATGGGTAGGACAGTGGTCGGTACAACATATAAATCAAGATGTGAAGGGTTAGCGAACTTGGAAGTTCCATAAGAACTGTTCTCCTCCCAGAAGGATCTCAAACGGGGCACAGACGAGGGATGGAGGGTGTCTCAAGGTAGGGAAGAGAGGTGATGGTGGCTCATTCCAAGGATTAGAGTGTGGTACTATCCAATTGAAACGAGAATGAAAACTTTACAACAAGTAGGGGTGAACAGTCAGAGATCTCAGCAGAAAGATAAATGGATAGGATAATAAACAAGTATCAATCGAACCAATAATCAAAAAGGTTTACAAACTCAGAAGATTTATTTCATTCAAGAAGATTTGAAATAAAATATCCCCAAAGGCGAAAAGTGGCCTTAAACTATACACAGTTTATTTGGCCAGAAAGATAACACCCCAACGAAAATCCGTCAGTCGCGGTTGTGGAGATTCAGCAGGTTGCGGTAGGCTCGCGCACTCAGGTAGGGGCGTCCATTTCCACAGTGTCTCGCGGGGACTGCCAAAGGAAGTTCTTCCACGGCAGGGTCTTGATCTTCTGGTCCTCCATCCTCGGATAAAGCTTCTTCATCGAGATCCGATTCCGTGTGATCCTCTCCTTCTGGGTTTTCTTCCAGTGGGTCTTCCTCCACTGGATTTTCTTCTATTGGATCTCCCTCGGGATCTTCCTCTATCAGGTTCTCTTCAGGATCTACTTCTTCTTCGTCAGAATCAGCTATCATGCCAAACTCTGGGGCGGCTGCTCCTTCGTCCTCTGAATCATTGTTTCCAAAGTTGACCTGGGGATCATTGAGCTCGTCATCGGAACTCGTCGGTGTATAATCTAAGGAAACGCATGACTGTGCATCCTCGTCTAGCTGCGGCGCTGCTCCAGGATGGGCCATGCCTGAAAGAAAAGAGTCATGATTAGACAATGGAATATATCAAGGAAAACTCGGGGTACGCAATATAGGAAAAAATATGTGGTTGCAGGAACTGAAAGATTCGAATGAAAATACTGTGATAATGAATAGAATTTGACATAAAGAAAGCATGAGAATGATACCTATATATGATTCAAATTTCATTGCATTCAACTAAAAGTTCGAAGGATACAAGATTTCAAACAGAAAGAAATATTCATAAAGGATAACACATTATTACTACTGAAAGTAGATAACATGAAAATAATTCTTCGACTACTATAACATTGCATTCTCGTTGCGTGAGTTGAGTCCTGCGTTTGATCCGCCTTATCGTCGAAGTCCGAACTACGCGGCAATCCTCACTTGGCTGAAGTGGGGAGAGTGGACAAGTTTCTTCCTTGCAGTTCTTTCCTTTCTGGGCAACCGTTGATGATGTGTTCGCTGGATCCACAAATTAGACATTTTCCCTGGGCGCGGCGACAATCTCTCTGGAGATGTCCTGGCCTCTTACAATATCCACAGCAAGGGTTCTTCTGATGCTTCTGTTGACGCTTCATCTTCTTCTCCTTCCTTCGTCCAATAGGGATCCCTTTATGATAGGAGACTCCCGCTGGTGCCTGATTCACCTGTCTTCTCAATCCTTCAGCTAATAAGTCGTTTGTCCGCTCCTGAGCTTCCTTTAGTCCTTGCAGTACACTCAGGATCTCAACGGTCTGATTCTGGGGAGCGGATAAAGACGAAGAGTCGTTGGAAGACATGATCCTGAAATAACAATTTGAAGATGATATAAGTCACAAGCTAGTTGAATCAAAATATAATTTGGATAGAACAAGGATTCAAGAATATCAGAGATGATGAATGTCATTACAGGTGGGGAATCAACCGTATCACTTTAAGTCACTTGAATAGAGTACGGTAGTGCAATTGCCACCGCGTACCCTTGTCAAGTCACCCGAAACCATAGTGAATGGATAGCTGAACACACGATGTGAATATGGATCAAGAGTGACAAGTTTACAACCTAGACCGAGTGATGTCTCAGATTGCCAAACTATACACGAAAAACTGCAATCCCAAACGATGCAAAACCTGGGCTCTGATACCAACTAAACCATGTCACGCCCCGCTTCCCAAAATACGGAATACGAGGGGTAGACAAGGCCAGCCATGCTCCTACGGTCAAGAAAATGTCCTGCCGTAGTCACACTTCGGCTTCTAGTTTATCATGGTAAACAGTAAACGATGCACAGGTAATGAAAAATGCAGTAACTGAAAGATACAATAATGTAAACTGACCTGGAGTGGAACAAACGAAAGTAACTCAGAGTAGCAAGTCAAGAAGTCTGTGAAACACGTCTAGTTCTGATCCAGGCTAAATCTTCTCCTCACACTGAGCATGCATACTCAGGTCGTCAGAGCGACACAATAGCAATATAACGTATATAATCAAGTAACAGTTCTAACAGTGGTGAAGGATATGAATAACAGTAAATCAATAACAGCATGAATATAAATGAGCAGAGATAAATGCAGCGGAGCAGTAAAGCAGTATAACGATATGTCATGTATGTCAACACAGTATATAAGGAATGTAAACGACAGTAACCCTATCAGTCTCTAAGTCTCACTGCACAGGTCAATAAGCCTATCGTCAGTCCAAGTATGAGAGTCAACCACTCGCGAGTGTCCTCCACCCAAGGGTAGAACCCAAGGGCAAGGGACCACGGGCCCAACATGTAACGAGTGTATCACGGTGATATAGCACATACCCTGTAAATCTCCATATAACTCCCTAAATATATAAGCCGGCATGGGACTCCCGAGATTCTGTTGAATTCACACTTGAACTACCCCACACCCCGTGGTCTACATCAGACGCTAACCATCACCCTAAATACTAATCGATCCGTGACAAGTCTGCGCGAGAACTGGAGGCAGGACCTCCATCAAGCACGTCCCGACTAATACCTAAGATAAATGGCAGTGTCGAATGCCTTATCTGTGACATCCGTGCAAGCGCTTCCATAAGTGTCCCATACCACTTATAGTCACACGTACACGCATCCCACAGACGTCGACAATGCAATAGAATAAAAGGGACACTGACTGTGCACAAGTACGTATCACTTTCACTTAATCACGAATACACGAACACTGACGTACTTGCCACAACCAACACTAAAATCTAACACTGGGTAAATGCACGATGTCACTAGGTTATCAATACAATGACATAGGTATGATATGATGCATGAACAGTATAAGAAGCACAACTAAGGTATCATAAAACAGCAGTCTATCACTTGCACGATTTATCATGAAACATATGTATATAATTTAGCGAAATGATAAACAGGTAGTATTTAATATGTTCAGTTATCTATCCTTAGAATTTTGTTTCAGGTCAAACGGGTTTCAGGATCATTAGTTATAACTGTTTCATTTTAAGCGCACGCGGCTGGAAATCCAGTTTCAGAATCAGGAATCCATTTCGCAATGCAATTTAACCCCAGTTGGGATCATAATTTAGCGACGCTACAGTTGGATGAATTCTAGGGTTTTCAGTAAAGGTTTCAACGCAACAAACGGATCTTCAATCGCGTCTGTACGTTAGGAGTTATAGTCTGTTTAATATCAACATGTCAATTCTGATTCTGCTGGGACTGTTATGTGTCCCGATCTCCTAAATTACAGATTAAATATCAAACGGTAACGAAACAGGATGAAATCAATCGTGTTGTCTAGCTAACAGATTTACCTACAATAAGCAATGGAGTTCCGCAACCTAAAAGTTAAGGAAATCCTATGGTATCCAGTACGGAACAGCAAGCAATGATTGGAGTAGCTCTGGACTGCAGTCCAGAGTCGCACTCCAATCCGAATATCATCACAGTCTAATTACAGAAATGTCCGGGAACTAACATAGAGTTAAGGTTCGTCGTGTTGGCTTCGATTTGAGCCTTCGAACGCACCATTCTAACAAGTATATGATTTATGGTGAATTTAACGGTTTTCAGGTGCAACGTAATTCCAGGTTTGCAATTAAACTTGGGGGTAGTCGTTTTAACCTTAAATGATCAAGTTATCCAGCAAAATTCATACATAAAGTTCACAGCCCTACGGGCCAACCTACACCATCGAGTTCCGTCAAATTTGATAATGTTTTCCTAAGGGAACAAGCATCGAACAGTTGTGTTGCAACATTTTAACACAAGGTAAACATGGGATATATATAAAATGTTGATTTGTAACATATATAAAATAGCATGAAAGCAAGTTAAAACTTGCCTGGAGGCGTCTAGACGATGTACGGTGGCTGTGACGTCACGAACGCGCGACACAAGCACGGCTCGGCACCTGACTTGGCTCGAACACGAGTCTCGGCACGACGGCTCGCAGTTTGGTAGTCGGCTCGGCTGTGACGCTTGGCTTTTGTGCAATGGCTGTGGGGGTGGTCGGTTGAGAGAAGGAGAGAGAGTTAGAGTCACAGTGAGAGAGTGTGATAGATTTAGAGAGAGAGAGAGAGAAACAGAGAATGAGAGAGATTGAGAGATTGAGAGAGAGGGAAAATAGAGGGAGAAGTCGAGAACAGAGGGAGGCAGAGAACAGAGGGAGTGGGAAAGAGAGAGAAAGAGAAGCACAGGGGGAGAGGGTAGTGAGAGAGAGAATCGGGAGAGAGGGAGAGCAGGAGAGGGGCAGAGAGAGAGATAGTGAGATAGAGAATGAAAGAGATCTGAGATGGGAGTGAGGGTGAAGACGTCGACGATGATGTAGATGTTGACGATGGGCCGATGAGAGCGCAGTGGGGTGACGGCGGCGACAGTGCAGTGAAGTCGAGCTCGGGTGTGGGTGAGTGGGTGCAGACGAAGGCGCTCGGGCAGTGGGGGGAAGAGGAGAGAGGGGCGAGGTCGTGGTCGTTGCCGTCGGGCGAGCGGAGTTGGTGGGAGGAGTCGAGGAGGAGGAGCTCGGTGATGAGTTTTGGGTGATGGTGGCGGGGAAAAGTGAGGGGAGGTAGAAGGAGGAAGTGATGGGAGTGAGAGAGAGAAGTGAAAGAGACGACGAGAGTTAGAGAGGGGGCGCGACGTGGGGGTAACGGTGAGCGAGCGCGTGGGCGCGAGTCGCGGCGGAGAAAGGGGATCGCGAGCGGGAGTTAGGGAAGTAGCCGTTAGAAAATGAAGAAGAGAAACAGGAGTCGGGTCGGGTTCGATACGTGGGCGCGGAGGCGAGCTGGGCTGGGGAGAAGCGTGGGCCGGGCCAGAGAGGAAAAGAAAATCAAAAGGAAAAAGGAGTTGAAGAAAAGGAGGCCGGGCCAAATAATTTATACGAAAAAAATAGCTTGGGCTGAAGGTAAACGCGGGCCAGAACTAAACAGAAAAAGAAAGGGAAGGCCGAATGGGAGTTTTGGAAAATAATTGGAAATAAAAGGAGTGGGCCAAAGGATTTAATTATAAAAGGATTTGTAATCCAAGTGGGCTGGGGAAATAACAGTGGCGACCCAGATGGTTTATAAGGATATTTATTTGAAGGAAAAATGGGTGGGGCTTGGAAATTAAAACGGGCTGAGGAAAGAAATTTAAATTCTAAGTTTCTAAATAGGGATTTCCAATTGGGCTAGGGTTAAGGTTAATCAAGGATGAATAACAGAAGGGGCCGGCTTAATGAGAGTAGTTAGGGAAAATAAATAGAAACGGGCCAGAATAAAACATAAAAATGGGTAAGGAGGGAAAGGGCCTGGTCTAACGTTTAAACTAAAAATTAGGTTTATAAAACTAAGGTGATGGGCTGAGTGAATTAATAGTAAAGGAAAATGTTTTGGGTTTCAGAAATGAATAATGGGATTTAGAGAGAGGTAAAAATTATAAATATAATAAATAAAATCTATAGGTAAAATAAATAAAATCATAAAATAATAAAATACGGATTTAGACGTAGAAGAAAAACTGGGTATTACACAGATGCTATTTGGTTTTATCCATCCACCTCTCCGAAGATGTCAAGTTGATTTATGGCACCGTGTATCGGAGGTTTAGACGGATGCGGCCGATGTAGCAGACTTCGTCAGATTCCCCCTCGCTTGAGGGGTTTTTGATTGTGGGGACGCTCTTTCCTGCAGGCGCAAGCCCCTGCAATTAATTACACTACCGCATCGCGGTAACAATTTTCTCCTTCTCCAGAATTTCACTTCGTGTCGTGTGTGTTTGTTTTGTTTGTAGTTGCCCGTGGATTGTATACGGAGACTAAGTGATGCCGTCGCCCGTAGGACGTGGATTAGTCCAAATCCGTATTTACTTAGATTTGGGTTTGGTGTTTTGGTTTAAAGATACGTTAGCCATGTTTGAGGCTAAGATCAACTTAAGCGTTTGTAAAGGATACGTTAGTCTGATTTGAGACTAAGATCGACTTAACAGGATCGTCTAGATCCATTTCCAGTTTAGGGACATGGTGGTCCATTTAATATATGGCCGTCGGGACCCGTCACCTTTCTGACGACGTTGAAGGATTACAATGACATGTGTCAGAGGAGTTCGGAGATGTACCTTTGAACCAAAGTTGATTGGGGGTCTTATAGTCCAATTTGGGACTAAAGTCTGTTTGAATGTTTAAGGATACGTTAGCCATATTTGAGGCTAAGATCAACTTAAACGGGACCGTTTAGATCCGACAAAAGAGCATTTGAGGGCTTTATTGTTCCAGTTTAGGGACGTAGTGGTCCATCGCCAGTTTAGGGACATAGTGGTCCATAGGTAGTTTAAGGACACTTAAGTCCGTGGGTTTAAGGACCCCACAGTCCGTGTTTTAGTTTAAGGACGCATAAGTCCGCGAGTTTAAGGACCCCTGTTCCCTTCCGAAAGACGGCGCACAAGACTGCGATGTCCTGACGCTGAGATTCGGGGCAGATGCTATTTGGTTTTATCCGTCCACCTCTCCGAAGATGCCAAGTTGATTTATGGCACCGTGTATCGGAGGTTTAGACGGATGCGGCCGATGTAGCAGACTTCGTCAGATTCCCCCTCGCTTGAGGGATTTTTGATTGTGGGGACGCTCTTCCCTGCAGGCGCAAGCCCCTGCAGTTAATTACGCTACCGCATCGCGGTAACAACTTTCTCCTTCTCCAGAATTTCACTTCGTGTCGTGTGTGTTTGTTTTGTTTGTGGTTGCCCGTGGATTGTATACGGAGACTGAGTAATGTCATCGCCCGTAGGACGTGGATTAGTCCAAATCCGTATTTACTTAGATTTGGGTTTGGTGTTTTTAGTTTAAGGATGCATTAGTCGCGTTGCGGCTAAGATCAACTTAAACGTTCGTTAAGGATACGATAGTCCTGTTTGAGACTAAGATCAACTTAACGTGATAATCCATTTAATATCTGGCCATCGGGACTCGTCACCTCTCTAACGTCGTTGAAGGATTACAACGGCAGATGTCAGAGGAGTTCAGAGATGTACCCTTGAACCAAGGTTGATTTGGAGTTTTATAGTCCGTTTGAATGTTTAAGGATACGTTAGCCGTGTTTGGGGGCTAAGATCAACTTAAACGGGATCGTTTAGATCCGGCAAAAGAGCATTTGGAGGCTCTATTGTTCCAGTTTAGGGACGTAGTGGTCTACAGGTAGTTTAGGGACGTTGCGGTCCATGCTCCAGTTTAGGGACGTGGTGGTCCATGTTCCAGTTTAGAGACGTGGTGGTCCGACATTAGTTTAAGGACGTTTCGGTCCAACATTAGTTTAAGGACGTTCCGGTCCACGAGTTTAAGGATCCCGCAGTCCGTATTGATGTGTGGTCGTCGGGACCCGTCACCTCTCTGACGTCGTTGAAGGATTACAACGATGAGTGTCAGAGGAGTTCGGAGATGTACCCTCGAACCGGATATAAATTAATTTAAGAGAACAGCTGTGCTCAGTCAATTTAATTTGAGGACTTACGGCCAAAATTGGGCTAAGTCCGGTTGAAAATGTTCAACACCCTTATTTATTTTTGGTCTATTAGACCTGTGCTGGGGCTTTGCCCACACATAAATAATGCATTGCATTACTTCTATTTTTTTTGTTTGGGCTCTGCCCATAAAAGATGCAGAGCATCAATTTCACTTGGGCTCTGCCCCCTTTTTATTGCTTTGCAATTTATTTTGGCCTGCTAGGTCTTTTTGATTTGGGCCTGGCCCTTTAAGAAATGTCTTGCATTTGTCAGGCGCTTTGCGCCAATCAGATAGCGCAAGCGCTTGTAGTGTTGACACGTGTCGCGCAAGCGCAGTGCGCTGCGCTAATGCGCTGCGCCTGCGCTGCTGACACGTGGCGCGCTCTGGTGGCTTGCGCCAATCCAGGAGCGCAACAGCGCAGTTTGCAAGTGCAAGGCACTATGATTTAAGAATCTTTTAGATTCAAGAACCAATGGTTCACAAAAGAAGTGCAAAGCACTGTTCGTTTCCTTGATCTAATTTAGATCAAAGAAAAACAAGTTTTTCTTTTTATTTCAGGAACCAAAGGTTCATAAAAGTGCAAAGCACTATTTTTTTTTATTTTTTTTTTCTTGTTTTAAAGAACCAGTGGTTCATAAGAAGTGCAAAGCACTGTTTATTATGTGAAGATCATTGATCTGGTTTTTAGATCAATGATCTATTAGAAGAAATTTCTTCTCTCTTGTAAAGGTTTTTACCTTTTTCTTGAGATTTTTCTCAGATTTCTCTCTGTTTGAAGCTCTTGATTTTTTTTTAAGAAATGTTGATCCCCCCTTTTTTTATTTTAGAAAGAAGGATTATTGGTCGTTGGGACCCACCACCTCTTCGACGACACTGAGAGATTACAGTGCCATATATCGAAGGTGTGGAGGGATGTACCCTTTGAACCATGTCTCACTCATTAGAGGGGAAGAACAGGCTGGAGCTTAAGCTTTTCGCTACTGAAAAAGGCTTCTTTGCGTTCGCGCACGTGCGTCGCACGTGTGCCGCATGTGTTGGGCGCTCATATTTGCACGTAGCGCACATGGATCTTGCGCATATGCGCATTATGGGGGGGAGCAAGCTCCTATGGAGAACGAGTCTCCTTTGAATATTCTCATGTGGTGCGCACGTGCGTTGCACGTGGTGCGCACGTGGCGTGCGCACGTGCGTTGCACGTGGCGCACATGCGCATTATGAGGAGAAGCAGGGCTTTTATATATGGAGAACATGCTCCTTTTAATATTATTAAATGTTCTCATGTGGTGCGCACGTGCGTTGCACGTGGTGCCGCATGGCGGGCACACGTGCGTTGCGCGTGGCGCACATGCGTATTATAAGGAGAAGCAGAGCTTCTATATATGGAGAACAAGCTCCTTTTAATATTATTAAAATGTTCTCATGTGGTGCGCACATGCGTTGCACGTGGTGCCGCATGGCGGGCACACGTGCGTTGCACGTGGCGCACATGCGCATTATGAGGAGAAGCAAAGCTTCTATATATGGAGAACAAGCTCCTTTTAATATTATTAAATTTTCTCATGTGGTGCGCACGTGCGTTGCACATGGTGCCGCATGGCGGGCACACGTGCGTTGCACGTGGCGCACATGCGCATTATGAGGAGAAGCAAAGCTTCTATATATGGAGAACAAGCTCCTTTTAATATTATTAAATATTCTCATGTGGTGCGCACGTGCGTTGCACGTAGCGCACATGGCGCTTGCGCATATGCGCATTATGGAGAAGCATGCTCCTATCTTGGAGAACTAAGCTCCTTTGAGTATTGAATCCTTTGAGAATTTAACTCTACCTTTCTAAGAGGTATCCCCTCTTATTTATATGGAAGTGGTAGAGAAGCCATCTCTCATTTTCCCGATGTGGGACTAAAAAATGCATTCCCCATGTAGTAGAGCATTACTTTAGATTACACGTGTATAACACATTTGCTCATAACTTTTGATCTCGGATGAATTATGAGGCCCATAATATATCAAATCGAAGGTCTTTTCGAGATGCTTTCAATATCATCATAATTTAGCTGTTTTTCGTTTCGGAGTTTGTCAAAATACAGCTCGGAAAATACCGGTTCGCATCTTCTTCCGTAGATCACATGTGCATAGATATTTGCTCATAACTTTTGATCCCGGATGAATTATGAGGCCCATAATATATCAAATCGAAGGTCTTTTCAAGATGCTTTCAATACCATCAGAATTTAGCTATTTCTTATTCCGGAGTTTATCAAAATAAAGCTCGGAAAATACTGGTTCGCATCTTCTTTCTTAGATCACATGTGCATAACACATTTGCTCATAACTTTTGATCCCGGATGAATTATGAGGCCCATAATATATCAAATCGAAGGTTTTTTCGAGATGCTTTCAATACCATCATAATTTAACAGTTTCTCATTGGGTAGTTTATCAAAATATAGGCCGGAAGATACTGGTTCGCATTTTCTTAAGCGTATCGCTGCCATTTGATACCTTGGACTCTTTTGCGCAGAAATTTTCAGCGGGAACAACCCCACAGTCCATGTTTTGGTTTAAGGACGCATAAGTTCATGAGTTTAAGGATCTCACAATCTGTCTTTTGGTTTAAGGACGCTTAAGTCCATGAGTTTAAGGACCCTACAGTCCGTGTTTTAGTTTAAGGACGCTTAAGTCCATGAGTTTAAGGCCCCCATAGTCCATGTTGATGTGTGGTTGTCGGGACCCGTCACCTCTCTGATATCGTTGAAGGATTACAACGATAGGAGTCAAAGGAGTTCGGAGATGTACCCTCGAACCGGTCGTAAATTGATTTAAGAGAGCAGCTGTGCTCAGTCAATTTAATTTGAGGACTTACGGCCATGATTGGGCTAAGTCCAGTTGAAAAATATTCAACGCTTTTATTTATTTTTGGTCTATTAGACCTATGCTGGAGCTTTGCCCACATTTAAATAATGCCTTGCATTACTTTTTATTTTTGTTTGGGCTCTGCCCATAAAGGATGCAGAGTATCAATTTGTTTTGGGCTCTGCCCATTTATAAATGATGCAGAGCATCAATCTTACTTGGGCTCTGCCCTTTTATAAAAGATGCAGAGCATCAATTTGTTCTGGGCTCTGCCCATTTACTGCTTTGCAATTTATTTAGGCCTCCTAGGTCTTTTTGATTTGGGTCTGGCCCTTTAGCAGAAGAAATGCATTGCATTTGTCAGGCGCTTTGCGCCAATCAAAGAGCGCAAGCGCTTATGGTGAGGACACGTGTCATGCAAGCGCAGTGCGCTACGCCAGCGCGCTGCGCTGCTGACACGTGGCGCGCTGTGGTGAGTTGCGCCAGTTTCAGAGAGCAAGGCTCTATTTCAAAAGCGCATAGCGCAAATGATTCAGATACTGACACGTGGCGCTCTCTGGTGGCTTGCGCCAACCCAAGAGCGCAACAGCGCAGTTTTGCAAGTGTAAGGCACTATTAATTTGAGAATCTTTTAGATTCCAGAACCAATGGTTCATAAAAGAAGTGCAAAACACTTTTTGTTTTCTTGATCTAATTTAAATTCAAGAAAACAAGTTTCTCTTGTTTTTCTTATTTCAGGAAACCAGAGGTTCATAAAAGTGCAAAGCACTATTTTTTATTTTGTTTTTTATTAAAGATCATTGATCTTGTTCTTAGATCAATAATCTATCAGAAGAAATTCTTCTATCATAAAGGGTTTTTTTTACCTTTCTTCTTGAGATTCTTCAGAGATCTCTCTCTGTTTGAAAATTTCGATTTCTCACAAAATGTTCCTCCCTTTGAATTGAGGTCTAGGGGCCTTTATATAGTGCCCATAAATTAGTTAGAGAGATCTTTCTCTGAGTGATTTGGGGAATTTTCCCCACCGTTGGATCTTTGATCCAAGGGCTTCTGTTTTACAGAAGAAAATCTTCTTGTTTTAAAAAGAACAGAAAGATTTCTTTAAAATCTTAATTCTGTTTGGCGCAAACACCCCAGCGCGTGACACGTGTCAAGCAGCGCACATCGCAGCGCAACTGCGCTAGCGCATCTGCGCTGACACGTGTCGCGCAGCGCAACTGGGCTGACACGTGTCGCGCAGCGCAGTGCTTGCGCAACTGAAGCGTTGCTTCCTTTAATTTTGTTTTAGATAGAGCTTTGCTCTGATTGGGCGCGCTGCGCTGATGTATCAGCGCCTGACACGTGACGCGTTGTGTCCGGGATTTGAAGCGTTGCTTCAAAATTTGAATTTTGAATTTCAACAGAGTTTTGCTCTGATTGGGGGAAACACATATCCGTCCATCTTTTCATCCTTGGTAGCTGATTTTGCAGACTGATGTTGTGGCCCTTCTTTTTCGGTAACGGGCAATCAACTGAAAGCGGCTGGCCTGACCGAGTTCTTGAATAGTGTTGGCGCTTTCTTTTTGGTTTTGCCCCACTGTTTTTGCGCGGCACAAAGCGTCTGATAGACTCTTGAAGAGACGGTGTCATGCTTTCGATGTTGGAGCTGAGGCACACCACTTTGGAGCATCGTCCGTTTTGATGTCTTCTTGATTCTGGCAGTCATGGTGTTTTTCTGAACCCACTTCAGGGGTTCGAAGGAGTTGCTGATTTTTACGGCCGACTCGGCTGTCGTCGTAGGGTAACCCTGTCCTTGGAACTTCACAAGATTCCACCTGGCCGGAGTCCTGGCCCTTTTGTTGGCTTTATATCCGAGCCACTTCTGTCTCAACTTTTCTGTTTTGAGCATTTGGCAGGCTTTGGTCCTTCGGGAAGACATCGTAGACCGATTGATAGAGAGTCCAGAGAAGACACCTGCTTACGCGATTGTTAAGGGCACCGTCTGAGCTTGCTGGAGATACTTTGTGGCTCCACTGGTGTTGAAGGCCTTGCCCATAGCCGGAACAATGGAAAGCCATTCGGATACGGATTTTCTTTTGGGGTGGGATGCTTTGGCAACCATAACGTTCGGCATCCTGCCCCTTGAAGTCGGTTTGGCTACTTGGTTTGCTGAGACCTCCACCGGATGAGCGTTTCCGGTAGGGTAGATGATGACGGAACCAAATTGACGGGGCGGCTCCTCCCATTGCCGGCCGAGACTTGCAGGGAGAACCATGCGGCATTGATCTTAACCACGTAGGGAATCAGAGTCGCGTCAGAAATGAAGCTCTTCTGGGAAGACAAGATTGCTGAGTTCGAGATTATGACTGAAAGCTGTTAACCTGTACATACAAAAAATATGATATCAGTACAGGCAATCGATATATATGTTAATTGAGTTCGCATGAACATTTAACCCGAAATATGGGAGGAGAGAAAGTGTCTCACCGGGTGTGTCAGAATTTGTAGAGTGTTTTTCGTCACCCCACTGAGATGAGAAATACGTGTCACTTGTCAGGCGTATTACAGATTCCCTCTGCCTGGGGTAGGCTGAGCTTTATTAATTGTGGGGATCCGAATCTCAGACAGTCGCGGACTAAACTGCCGTTATTACCCCACGCTTTTGGAGCGAGGGAACCTCCGATTGACGGGTAAAACTAGTCATACAAACTCAATGTGCAGTGTGCGTGCGTTGTGTTTTAAAGGGGACTTAGACATATCGGGGGCCTCACAGAGTTTACGGGGGTCCCGCTATCCGGATAGCCGGCTGGGGGTTAAGGGGCTAGCAGCCCCCTTACGAGGAGCATGGCAGCGCCCCGTTAGAAATTTTTTCTAACAGGAGACGTGTTTTGAGTGTGGAGCGTGAGGGAAAAAGAGGGGTGAGGAGCGTCCTAAGGACATATGAATGGCATATGGGTGCCGGGCGTCCGCGGGTCGCATGAGTGGCATGTGGGCGCCAGGCGCTCGTGGGTCCCGTACCCTGCGCGTAGGCGCCGGCGAGTCCCATGCCCTGAGCGTGGGCGCTCGCGGGTCCCGTATCCTGCGCATGGGCACCGGGCGCCCACGCGTCACATATCCTGCGCGTGGACGTCCGCGGGTGGTCACGTGCGCGGCATGCGGCCGCTGGAAACACCAGCGAAGAAAGGGGCTTAGCCCTTGGGCTGGGAGTTGAACTCTCGAGAAGCTTTGAAGTTGAACTCCTAAACAGGAATTAGGTATAGATTTGGAGTTAAACTCCTAAAACATTTAGATTTGGAGTTAAACTCCTATGTAAGAAATTGGATGTGGATTTGGAGTTAAACTCCTAAAAGGTCTGGATGTGGAGTTAAACTCCTTTTAGTATTTGGATCCTGAAGTTGAACTCCTCGAAGATTTTCGGAGATGATCAAAGGGGACCCATATCTTCTTTCTAGAGCCTCGGATCCTCCCAAAATGGGATTTTTGGAGGCGAGTCTTCTTCGTGATCCTCTTCTTTTACTGGATCTTGGAGAAAAAAGAAGGTGAGATTAAAAATCTCCCTTTTAGTGATTTGATGGGAGATCCGAACTCCCCTTCGAGGGTTTTATAGTGAAAAACTATTTCCTTCTGGAAAAAGAAAAGTTAAACTCTTAATTTAACTGGGAATGAAAAGAAAAGGAAGAAGTTGAGAGAAAGGAGATGGAGCCATAAACCCTAAATTTTTTGAGAGAATGAGAAGTCCTTTATTTTATCATCATATTTGCCTTTTATAGGCTGCACACTTTACATATAGCTCCTTAGACTTTTCAAAATGGCGCTTGTACCACCACATGTCTTATGTGTTTATTTGTTTTTGCATATAAGCCATGAGATTTTCAAAAATTTTGGCTTTTGTCAATTTTTTTATACATTTATTTCTTTAAAAAAATGCATTTAAACTAATTTATCGTCTCCTTTTTGGCATGGAGCCGGCCCCTTCCATTCTTGGTCTTGATTTGGGTTTGGGCCCACTTGGCTTGGGTTTGGACCCGCTTGCTTGGGCTCGGGCACACTTGGCTGGGTGTTAACTAACTTTGACTTGGTCAACCGGGATGTAATTTTTGACTCCAACAGTATATTCTATCTATTAGGGTATTTATTTTTTCGCTCCATGCACGTGTAATTTATCAAATGTTTTTAAGTAGTTTTAGTATTAGTATTATATTAGTTTTCAAATTTGTTTTTTTTTTGTATGGATCGATTTAGATGAGCATTACCGTTTCGCATTCATATATGTTTAACTTGTATATACCAACAAGCAATAGTTCAGCTGGTATGACACTTTTCTTCCTGAAGAACGCATTCCCATGAGGGGAAGTGACCACAATTTAACAATTTGAGGGCAAATTCCTGGGTCCCCTAGGAGCCCGCATGTTGCATGCTGTGTATGGGTGTGTTGTGTGCTTACGGACCAGTTTCAACAAAATTGTTTAGATTATATCTATTTGAACCAATTTGGCTCGACTCTCTCATGTCCGTTTCATACTCGTATCCAGTTTCAAATAAGGATATGTTTCCTTTTGTTATTGCGGACTGGTGTTTGTATCCATGATTAGAAATCGAAACAAGATATGGTAGTGTTTTTATCCACTGCATATAAGAGCGGAATGCAACTCTAGCTCCAAATATCCGGATCATGTAAGATTCATTCGATACATTAGATTGAGGAACATTTTTATTAAGCTCCAATTGCATCCAAGCTTATCGAAGGAGAATGATTTCTAATGCAAGAAATTGCTGTTAAATTTGAAATTAAGTTTGTTGATTCTACATGCCGGATGCCGATGCCAAAAGCATATTTCACTGAAGGTTCATATTACATAGGCATTTACCTTGGACATCCTTTGAGGATCCCCCAAGGTATCTCCTTCACGATATTTCAATGAGCTGCAGCTCAGATGGTATGGACACTTTCTCTTTTGAAAAAGGTGCGGGATTCGAACCCCAGAAACACCATGAGAGAAGATGGCCACAGATTAATGCTTTCGAGGCAAATTCGTGGGTCCCTGTCCACGTTTGTGAGTTGTGTGTTTGTGTGTGGTGTGGGTGTGGGTGTGCAGTATGCATTGGTTGGGGCTTACGGGCTAGCACCCAAAAAAAGAGAGGGGGGCATATTGTTGTTTGTGATTTAAAAGGCCAGTATTTTGCACGCGTGATGCACGTGTGTAATATAACTGAAGCAAAAAAATTTATCCTGAAAATTACTAAGTACGTCTATAGTTTTTCTAAATTTAAATTAAATGCACGTGGTTAGTGATGATATTAAAATTGAGAAATTTATGTGGTATACAGATATAAGAGCTTATGTATAAATTTGTAAGATTTTTGACCGTGAGAGGGAATGTATAATGAATGAGAGATAAAGAGTGTTGTTGATCTATCATCTTCTTATTTTTGTATTTTGGATGGATGAGGTGGACATCTTTGATTCTCACTTTTGGCTGCTGAAATTTTGTCATTTTTTCTATTTTCCTTTTTGTTGATTAATGAAATCATCGGGCTGTTCAAGGATCATCCGAGATGATCATAACTGTCGATGCAAAAAGGTCGGATGATAGACTAACGGTAGTGAAATTGAAAAAATAATGGGTAAATCGTTATATAATCCCTCAACATTTCACCCATATTGCACTTTAATACCCCCTGCATTTAAATACCCTGAATTATAACACGTTGCTAGATCACCGCCTCCGGTTTATCTCTAATTCTAAATACAATTATCTGACCGATACCTTGGTAAAAAGTCATGTAAGCTTAGGAGATGCTAATGATTGCATTTTCCGACCGGTGGTTCATTAGAGGTCTTGACTACCGATAAAGAGTCTTAGAAAAATCACTAGGGCAATAAAGAGGGCAACATGGCGGGTGAAACTTTGGAGCATTATGCTGCAATTTACCCAAAATGTCACCGGAAATCAGGAATAAAAAAAATGCTTGTCCTGACAGGATGGTGAAATTCACGTAAACCGCATGGGTTCTTATTAGATAAAAAATGGGCATAATATCCACTAGTAATACTTTTCATACCGGTGCGGTGGAATCTATGCAGCCTGTATTTATTCCCATTGGATAGAAGATGAACCATGTTATCCATTATCTAAGTACTTACATTCTATACCACACGTTGTATCCGATGAGAATCCATAAAGCCTATATATGGATTCCACCGCACCTATAGGAAAAGTATTCGTGTAGAGCAATTCACACCATCTATACGGATATTTATTGGCTGCAAGATGGGATCGGGGTGCAATTCTCTATTTAGTAGACACGCTGTCCATTTTTTCTCCAACTCCAATGAAAATCCATGCAGCCTATATGGATTCCACTATCCCGGTAGTTAAAGCATTTTTCGGAAAATTGCACCCCCATCCCACCTTGTAGACATCCCTGTAGATGACGTGGATTCTACCACATGAGTAGAAAAAGTATTTCTCAGAATTAAACCCGAGCAACGCTTTTCCTGCTTATTTACTAGATGGGTCATCCGATACAATTTCATATGCAGTGAATAACATGACCAAAATTATGTGACACGTGGATGCCAAATGAACTGAGAAACCTAGCAAAAGGAAGCTTAACTGTAAGTTCGAAAAATCAACTACGCGGCACTTTGATCTACCGTTCGATTTCTCACGAACAACAAAATCAACGGTCCTTATCAACTCCTTCCATGCGCCCATCCGCATAGAGAACTCCCCTCATCTCCTCGCCCTCCTCCCTCCCGCGCTCGTCTCACAAATGAATCGTTCTCCTAATCGGCAATGTGGTAATGGGCCCCACAGCGCTGGCGCAGGTTAGTCCTCGCCCCGTCTCTCTCTCTCTCTCTCTCTCATCCCAAGCTTCCCTCCCCTCTCTCTCTCTCCTCGGTCTAATCTCTTTCCTTATAATCGCACGCTCACGATACCTTTCGCATCTCTATTCCTCTCTCCTCGAGCAAAGACCTAGGGCTTCGGTTCTCAACCCGCCCTCTTTGAAACCCTAACCCTAACGCTACCCCCAACCCTAACCCTAGAAGCGCATGGACCCGAGGCGGCCGCAAAACAACGGGCTTTCCTACGACAATCTCTTCAACCTCGAGGTAATCTTCTGTTTCGATCTGGTTCTTGGGGTTCGATGTTATCCTTTTCAGGGTTTTGATGATTATTTTGTGTTAATTTCCTTTGATTATTGGGAAATTTCGAATTTTAATGTTTGTGTGTTGTCGTTGGGTTTGGATGTAGCCGCTGATGAACTATCCATTACCTCGTCCCGCTGATAGTCATGGAAGCAGTAGTCAGGATACGAGCACAAGTAGCCAAGGTATCATTTTTATGTGTTTTTTGTCGCCGTTCTTTGCTTTTCTGGTTCAGTTTTAAGTTCAAGTACGGTTAATTCTATTTAAAAGGTAATGTGTGAATCATGGGTTAATTCAAGATGTCTAATTTAAGTTTGACATGATGCGCGTGCTGTTCTCATTAGGTCAGGGCGCAGTGATGGGTTATGGTAACGGAAATATGAAGCAGAATAGCCATGGAGTTGAGTTTGAGACTGGTTTGAGTTCTTACCGCAGAAGAGATGTTGATAGCGATAATGAAGATGAGGGAGGCTATGATACCAGGATCACTGAAGATCGTTACAGATCAATGCTCGGTGAGCATGTAGAAAAATATAGGAGGGTTAAATTGAATGATTCATCAGAAGGAATGGCTTCTACTCGCGTTGCAATGCCTAGTGTGAGAAGCAACCATACCTCGAATGTTGGGAAGTCCAACCATGGGACCAGAATTAAGGAGGAGCCGATGTTTCGCGGGATGAATGCATCACCTGAATATTTTGCAGATGATCATGAGTCGGATTATGGTGGAGGGAGTAGATATAATCCATCTCAGGATTCTTCCTACCTGGACATTGGCGAGGGCAAAAAATATAAAATCCCTCCAACTTATGATAAGCTTGCGGTGATGATGAAGTTGCCGAGCTTTTTGGATATTCGGATAGATGAGTATTTCTTAAATGGAACACTGGATTTGAGGTCTCTTGCAGCATTTGTTGCTAGCGATAGGAGGTTTGAGGCTCGAACTCGAGGTGGGTTAGCTGATCCTCAACCACAATATGAATCGCTTCAAGCCCGGTTGAAGGCTCTCGCAGCTAGCAACTCGAATCAGAAGTTTAGCCTCCAAATTTGTGATATCGGTCTTGACACTATTCCTGAAGGAGCAGCTGGGAGAATTCGACGCTCTATCATGTCTGATTCTGGTAATTTACAGGTTTGCTATGTTAGAGTTTTGGAGAAGGGAGATACATATGAGGTGAGTACTGAAATTCTTATTTCTTCTTATTATTTTTGGAAGTACTGATGTAAAATGTAAATGAATTCTTCATGTTAACAATACCTTTCTCGCCTTGATCTCAGATTATTGAAAGGAGCTTACCTAAGAAGCAGGTAGTGATGAAAGATCCATCTGTGATTGAGAAGGAGGAGATGGATAAGATTGGGAAGATCTGGGTTAATATTGTGAGAAGAGATATCCCAAGACATCATAGGGCTTTCACTAATCTCCACAAGAAACAAATAGCAGATGCCAAGCGTTTCTCGGAAACCTGCCAAAGAGAAGTATTCATTGTTTATTATTAGACATGATTATGCACTTCTTCGTTTTGCTTACTCCTTGATTTAAGTACAAAGTATGGTGTCAGAGTTTTGCCTTTACTGATTTGTCAATTATGCAATTTAGGTAAAATTTAAAGTTGGTAGGTCAATCAAGCTAATGAGAGGTGCTGCAATTCGCACAAGAAAACTTGCAAGAGACATGCTGATATACTGGAAGAAAGTAGATAAAGAACAGGTATATCTTGTAATTGTAATATGTTAAGTTCTCTGAGTTGTTTGGTAATTATCCCATGCTGTCCTGTTTACTTGAAAGGCTGCTGTTGGCTTTAGTCTCTGATTTTTTGTAATTAATCTATTCCAGAGTGCATTTTTACTTTCAATGTTTGTCCTGTATGATAATCTCTTTATATAGAATGCAGACTTCCACCTGGGAGCAGCGTTTTAATTGGATCGAGTGATTCAGCTTGTGTATGTCTCTTTATATAGAATCCGAAAGCCGTTAGAAGATGAGACCCACACACTTAGAATGACAAATAAATGTACTCTTTTCTCTGTCCTTCCAATCCACGTTTTCTAAGAAGCGGGGCCCATTTATTTTCTTGTTTTGCCTTTCCTCTCAACAAATACTATTTTGCAGTAGGAAGTAAATCTATCCTTTACATTTGTCCCCTAAAAACTCCTGTTTTGCAGGATTCTATAAAAAAAACAATGATTTTACATAATCATTCATTTTTTTGCTATTCTCTGGCTTTAATGAGAATATCCTTTTTTAGTTAATCCTCAAATTTTGAAATATATTTTTGATTTTTTAAAACTATAGTTTACCTTGTATTAGGCTTTCGAATTCTACTATTATTTTTATTAGGTTCTCGAATTAATATAATTTTTCGAATGTAGACATATGAATACTCTTAACTGATGACGTTTAAACTGTTGGATACATTTAAACTGTTTTATACATTTTAACTTTTATATACATTTAAACTGTTGTAGCCTGCATTCACCATTTTTTATATGGTCTAATGGTTAGTCGGCTAGGCTTTAGCAATTCTAAAAGTCATAAAATTTGAAAATTGTGTTAGCAATCGTAAAAATTTGGTAAAGTTGTAAAAGTTAGGGTTATTAATACGTGATCATAATTTTTTTTAACTTACTGATGTTCATTAAGCTGAACATGCAGCGCACAAGCAATTAACTAGTTGACTATAATCATATCATGTCACATACATATCAATCCCTGTCTTAAAACACAGCATGGAAGAACGCCTACACCATATCCTTTCCGTCCGACTATTTGTTATAAGCCACGAGCCATTTTTCTTTAATATTTTGGAAAGTAGTGAATATGATCCACATGTGGTCTGTGATTCTTTTTCTACAATGTAGATATTCCTTTTTTCTCTACTACTTGTACAGATAGCATCAGATTATCGGTATGCACTTGCTGGTAACCTTTTAACATGTTACGTTGTGCTGCTTGTGTTAACTGTCCCTCATGGATTATAAACTTGTATAAGCTTTTCCTGTTAGCATAATATAAGCATAGGTATAAGCTCAAGGGCATCCCCACTCTATATGGATTGATTACAAATTGTGAATTATGCGATAAGATATTCCCAAAAAAGTTATCCCATTTATCTTTCTGTAAATTTGAATGTTGTTGTCTAATCTAAATAATGGTCGATTGATTAGTAATGCTGATGTTCTTAACCAGACAATTTGAATCATACTTAAAAAAAACATGAGAATACTCTATTGGGAGTGTTTTATTGATCTTGCAGGTTAATCATGTTAAAAAAACTTGTGTTTATTTTATTGGGAGTGTGTTATGGAACATCTTTGCATAAATTTCAAGTTTCCCCAGTTCATTTCTGTTGAAGTCTCGGCTGCATGGCTTGTGAATTGTGATGAACCTGTGGTCTTGTCGTAGCTAGAGTCCTTGTTTTATGTTCTCATTAGTTGCCGATTGGTGTTTCCAGTGTAGCTGAAATCTGATTTCAGATAAGCTATGTGTTTTATTTTTCTGAGCTGCTTGTTTGCAGGCAGAACTAAGAAAAAAAGAAGAAAGAGAAGCAGCTGAAGCTTTGAAGCGTGAAGAAGAGCTTCGAGAAGCAAAGAGACAACAGCAAAGGCTTAACTTTTTATTATCACAAACAGAGTTGTACAGTCATTTCATGCAAAACAAGTCTTCACAACCTTCTGAGAATTTAATCACGCCAGATGGTGAACCCGCAGCCCTCGAAGAGCCATCTGCCACCACAGATGAACCAGGGGTAGAAGAGGACCCTGAGGAAGCGGAATTAAGAAGAGAAGCTCTGAAAGCAGCCCAACACGCCGTGTCAGAGCAGAAGAAGATAACTAATTTATTTGACAACGAATGTTTGAAGCTTAGACAAGCTGCTGAAACTAAAGATGCTGCAAATGATTCAGCAATTGCAGGGTCCACCAACATTGATCTACTCAATCCGTAAGGCCTCTTCATCAATAGCTTGATTTATAACTAAGAAAGTCGAATGAAAAAATTACTTGTAACTGATTTTGGTATTTCATGTTTCTCATATCTTGCTTCCTTGTGTAGCAAGATGACTAATATCATGATATTATTATTTTTAGTTCGACAATGCCTGCAACCTCATCTGTGCAAACACCGGAACTATTTAAAGGTACTTTGAAAGAGTATCAGTTGAAAGGGTTGCAATGGCTTGTTAATTGCTATGAACAGGTAATGCATATGACAGCATAATTAGAGGTCTTTTCGTGATATTGAGCTTTTCATCTGATATAATGAATACTCTGTCTCTTATTCTTTTATGTAGGGTTTGAATGGGATTCTTGCTGACGAAATGGGCCTTGGAAAGACCATCCAGGCTATGGCATTCTTGGCCCATTTGGCTGAGGTAAGAGAACTTGGTTTATAATAATGCAAGCCATTAGCTATTGTCTATTTTAACTTCTGGATCGATTTGTTAATTCTCAATTTACTAACTTTATGTGAAGTGTATCTATTCTGGCATACGATGATATGATACTCTTTTATGCTTCAGTATTGATATGGGCCTATCTAGTTAATGTTGGTCCCCTTTCCATTTTTCTAACATCAGTTGTCTCAAGCAGGAGAAAAATATATGGGGTCCGTTTTTGGTGGTCGCACCAACATCTGTTTTGAGTAATTGGGCCGATGAAATAAGTCGATTTTGTCCTGATCTGAAGACACTTCCATACTGGGGTCAGGCAAATGAAAGGAATATTCTCAGGAAGAATATTAACCCAAAGCGTCTCTATAGAAGGTAAGCTGGATGCTGCTGCAACTTTTTTTTATTTCAATATTTGCAAATTGGGTCAAATCTTTGTATTCATCATCTCAAAAAATTGTATGGTAATAAACCTGCTCCGATCCTGTTAGGGATGCTGGATTTCACATACTCATAACTAGCTACCAGTTGATAGTTGGTGATGAGAAGATCTTAAAGCGTGTTAAATGGCAGTACATGGTACTAGATGAAGCACAGGCAATAAAAAGCTCAAACAGGTATCTTGATCATGTTTTTCAATCCAGATCTACGATATCAAAATAATTTGACCACGCACATTTAGCCTTTTATCTTTATTTTCCTACCTATAGAAGCAGAAATTGATTTTATGGTACTTTTTTGTTAAAATTTGTGTAGTCAACGATGGAAGACATTGCTCAGCTTTAACTGTAGAAATCGTTTACTACTGACTGGGACACCCATACAAAATAATATGGCAGAGCTGTGGGCTCTGCTTCATTTCATCATGCCCACTCTGTTTGACAGCCATGAACAGTTTAACGAATGGTTTTCCAAAGGGTATTGCTTCTTAAATATTAACTTCCTTTTCTCTTTTTAATTACAATCAAATCTCTGTCACTGATCTGTTTATTTTACACAGCATTGAGAGCCATGCAGAACATGGGGGCACATTAAATGAACATCAGCTTAACAGACTGGTAAGTGGTGCAGATCACAATTATAGGGTTTTAAGTAACTTCGAAAACTTTATCCTATGATTAAAATATCAGCTTATATGTAGAAAGCTAGTTAGAAACATGCTGCTTTATAAATAGAATGCTATGCTTATTTTTTGAATACATAGATTATCCATTAATGCTTTCATGGTGCTTTTGATTGTCTTTTTCTTGACATAAATAATTTTTTTGATTCTGACAGCATGCAGTTTTAAAACCCTTTATGTTGCGTCGGGTTAAGAAAGATGTCTTAACCGAAATGACTGCGAAGACGGAAGTTATGGTTCATTGTAAATTAAGTTCCAGGCAGCAGGCCTTTTATCAAGCTATAAAAAACAAAATATCACTTGCCGAGCTTTTCGATAGTAACCGCGGGACCCTAACCGAGAAGAAACTTGTTAATTTGATGAACATAGTCATCCAGCTACGCAAGGTATTTGTTGAATATGTTCTGATTCAATTCTATCATCTAAGTTTACTACCTGTCCCCAAAAGTTTGGAAAAAAAGGATTTGTTGTTGTAGCTACATTTCACAAAAGTTTTTTGGAGAAAAAGGAACTTGCATTTACTGAACTTAGTTTTCTTCTATATTTAGTGGTGTTTAGTATCATAAAGAATATCAGTGCATAATGTAAAATAACAATTGCTGGCAGCTTCAGTTTCATAACTTCACGTGATGTCTTTAGAAATAAATTTTGCTGATATGAAGTTTTCTCCTTTTCGTAGGTGTGTAATCATCCAGAACTGTTTGAACGTAATGAGGGAAGCTCATTTCTGTACTTTGCAGATATCCCAAATTCTCTTCTTCCTCCTCCTTTTGGAGAGATGGAAGATGTTCACTACTCAGGACACTTGAATCCTGTGTCATATAAGGTGCTTTTTAATCTTTCCCTTTTAAAAAAAATCATTTGTTCATCATTACAATTCTCTGCCTACTCTACTTTTGATTTTCCTTTACGCTCTTACTGCCGCCTCTTTGTTTCTTCTTTTAATATCTATTGCTGGATTTTGTTTCATGCTTTCAGGTCCCAAAATTGATCTATCAAGAAATTATCCGAAACTCTAAAACATCTTCTTTAATGGTCGGGGAAGGTTTGCATCGTAATTCTTTCGAGAGGTTCTTCAGTATATTTTCTCCTGAAAATATATATAGTTCTATAGCCACACAATTACCATATGAGGATTCTGTGACTGCCGGGACATTTGGCTTTACTCGTCTTATGGATTTATCACCAGCGGAGGTCTCATTTTTAGCGAAATGTTCTTTGCTCGAGAGACTACTGTATTCTGTCATAAGCTGGGATAAGCAGAGTGTAGATGAAACTCTTGACCTTTTTATGGATTTAGAGGGTGGGGATTTTCAAGATAAGCAGCTAGATGAATCAAAAGTAAGAGCAGTTGCACGCATGCTGTTGATTCCTTCAAAATCTGAGGCAAGCATTCTCAGAGAGAAACTAGCACCTGGTCCTAATGATGACGTTTTTGAGCCATTAGTGATGTCACATAATGAAAGATTACTATCCAACATTAGGATTGTGCGTATGTCGTATGCTTTTATTCCAAAAGCCAGAGGTCCACCAGTAAGTTTGATATATGTTTGCATTTTGCTATCTCTTCTGCATAACTATCTTTTGCTCTATAGTGAAGAGGAAGTCTTTTTTTAAATATATTTTTATGCATGGGACCACTATGAGTGTTGTGTATGCTTCTGTCTTCTGATACGAAGTGTTCCCTTCAATTTGCAGATAAGTGCTCAGTGCACAGACAGAAGCTTTGCTTACCAAGTTGTTGAGGAGTTGCACCATCCTTGGGCAAAGAAGACGTTTCTTGGGTTTGCTCGCACATCTGAGTTTAATGGTCCCAAAATGCCTACTGGTCCTCATCATTTGATTCAAGAGGTCGATGCAGAATCATCTTCTGTTAGGCCCATGCTTGAGCTCACATATAGGATTTTTGGTTCCTCTCCACCCGTGCAAAGCTTTGACCCTGCTAAAATGCTTACGGTATATATAACTTCCTTTTCTTTTTTCTTACGAGCTTTAAGAGCATTTTTCATATATGATGAAATGATTTTTGGAATCGTCTCTATCTAGGAGTGTATCATACTTATATGACAGTGCTATCTATTTTTTCATTTTATGTATATCCAAAATGGTGGCTGGCTTTAACTAATTAAGTTTTCTTCTATTCAGGATTCCGGGAAACTTCAAACACTAGATATATTATTGAAACGTCTGCGGGCTGGAAATCATCGTGTTCTTTTGTTTGCACAAATGACAAAAATGTTGAACATTATTGAGGTTTGTTTTTTTGTTCTTGTATTTTGACATCATAAACTTATATGCAGAATATTGAATTGTTTACATTAATATTTGCTGTCATGATTAATGTACTTGTACACACGATTGATTAATGTACTTGTGCACAAAATTTTCTTGGCTGAATGATGTCAATCTGCTTAAAGATTAGGGGAGCAATGTAGTTGCTTGCTCAATATTGATTCCAAGGGGGACAGCTAGGATGAGGGTTTGGCCTATTGTAAACAGATCTGAATGTCTTGCACATCAATTATTGTGAATTTTTGTTGACAAGAAAAGGCCTTGTCAATTTATCTAAAGTAAGGCATTGTTTCTTGGTTGCTAGGGAATCATAATTTTAGTTTGTGGAATATTACCTATTTAACTTAGTTCTATAGAACCTGTCAAGTTACATCTGGGAGGTATCTCTTTCCTCTTAAAAAGAAAACCCTGGCATTAGGCTTTGATTCCTCACCTGATTTTACCATCATGCTCGTGCAAGAGTCAATATCAGGGAGATTGGCTAAAGTGGCTAATACATCTAAATAGCTAAAACGAAAGCCTGTGGGCATGCTAATCCATGCGAAGGTGGCAGAAATGAGACTCATCATACTACTTCTGCCCTCTGTTCTGTTACCATGCCCCTGATTGAAGCTAATAAAAAATTACAATTGTATGTTAACGTACAACGATTTTTGTGCTGATTATCAGGATAAGATCCCTTTTGGATTAATTGACACTAGCTGTATGCACTTGGTATCTTAATTGTTGCTTTAAGGTGTTTGTACTTTGTACTATATGTTTTTTGGTTATTCGACATTTATCAAAATTTATTTTGCAGGACTACATGAATTATAGGAAATACAAGTACTTTAGACTTGATGGATCATCCAGCCTTTCGGATCGACGTGACATGGTTAGAGACTTTCAGCAGCGGTAGGCGTCATTAACTTCTACTGAGCTTTCATTGACGATTGTTTAATGCCTTTTGAATTCTAAAATTACTTTCAAATGAAACTTTTAAGTAAAATTGAAATTTGACCCAAAAAAAAATCTTTTGTATGTTGCAGTAATGACATTTTTGTATTCTTACTGAGCACTAGAGCTGGAGGTCTTGGTATCAATCTGACAGCTGCCGATACTGTCATCTTTTATGAAAGTGATTGGAATCCAACCCTAGATCTTCAAGCAATGGATCGAGCACATCGGTTAGGTCAAACAAAGGAGGTCAGCAAGATCAGAACTTAACCTACCATGGATAGATTGATATTTGATGAATTATATCCCTTTATCCTGATTATTGGTTCACTTGTTTGAGCTCTCCATTAAATTCTTTTAGGAGTCGAGGCTCGGTATGAAATATTGTTTTGTAGTATTAATTTTGTGTTAAGATCTTTCGTGTTTATTGTATAAATGCTATGCATGCTTATTTTCTCAAATACATAGGGGCAGTGGATGAATCTTTACTTAGAAAGAGTTGTGCCTCACAGTTCCTTCTCATTTGATGAATATTGGGGCCATTGTTTATGGGGCCACTTCTAGTCTCTAGCCACATTTGGTCTTCACAACTTAAATAATGGTTTAAAAGAGAACTTTCGCCTTCGATATAATTGTATTAATGTGCTACATCTTCTAGTTATATTTAAACATCCAAATAATGCTTCAAATTGTATGTATAGCTTACTTGTATGTATGATATTGTTTGTGCCTATCAGATTCTCTCGTTGATACAGCCTTGCAATTCATCACCTCAACTTAAATTCTGGACAACTGGGTTATCTACTTAATCACGCTTTATACACTCATTTTTCCCTTCTCAATCATCTGAATAATGCGGAAATTGCTTCTGGTCCGAGTTCATGTTAGTAATAGCACATGCTCATAAATTTCAATATTCAGCATATCTGGATTTGGTAATGACATGACACTTATTTGTGGCTCGACTGCAATGTAATTTAAGAGGGTACAATTAACTGTGATTTAATGACTTGTACTATATTGCATTTGTGCAGTATATATGATTGTATGGACTTAATTTATTTACACATGTTAGCTTACCCATTATATTGCAAACTTCATATTGAATATATATATACTTCCGTAATTTATTTGCAAATTACACTGCATGTAGGTCACTGTGTACCGATTGATTTGCAAAGAGACGGTTGAAGAGAAGATACTGCAAAGGGCAAGCCAGAAAAATACCGTGCAGCAGCTGGTTATGACTGGAGGCCATGTTCAGGGTGAGCTGTTGAAGCCTGAGGATGTGGTATCTTTACTTATTGATGATGCCCAGCTTGAGCAGAAGCTACGAGAAATCCCTCTACAGGTTAGCTTTCTATCTGTTGACTATATTTTCTTTTTCCTTCTCAGGCAGTTTTTGTGCTATATTCCACAAATACTGTCAAGAAGACATCCATAGTGGATTTGTATTGGATACTTGGATACTAAGAATATTAGCAAGATGCTTCTTTTGGCACATCATAAAGTTTATATTGTATTCTGGATATGCCGAGCATGTATCGAAACCTAAGGAAACTGATTATTTATGACATTTTTTATTTTTAATTTAATACATAGACACATTCATGTAATTTGTCCACCTCTTAATGAAAATTTGAAATATGATGTTTGTGTAGCTCTTATATTACTTAAATAAAATGACCAGTTAACGCCATTCATATTCTCCTAAACTGGTGGATAGTTAAGAAAAAGAGAATTTCGGCTTTGCATTGTTAGACAAGTGAATTTAATTGCATTTATACCTTTTGATTTGCTAAAATGATAATTTTATTGTTGTCATGTCCATATGTGTGTTTGTACTGAACATTATAAATTTGCACGAATCCCAGTGATTTGTATCCTAAATTCTTGAGAAATTGTAAATAAAAAAATCTACTTGTATGTATTCGATACCAAATCCATACTCTAAGTCAGCCTGTGATATGTTTATCATCTTCTTTTCTCAGGCAAAGGATCGGCAGAAGAAGAAACGGACACTGAAAGGGGTAAGAGTAGATGCTGATGGGGTTGTATCATTGGATGACGTAGATAACCTTGCACCACAAGATGCAGCAGATTATGGACCTGCTGAGCAACATAGTGAAAGTTCTGCCAACAAGAAGGTACTCCTTAGTTCCTTTTTTTTATATATTGAATTCGCCATTTATTATTATCTTCAACTTGGGTTAATAAGGTGGTTATAGGCTTTTGAAATATGCATGGCCTTCCAGGTTGTATGACGCTTTGCCAAGAACAGATTGGCTGTAATTTTAGATTGTTCATGGTGGCACATTGGTTTCCTTTTATATATTTTGTTTTACTTATTTGAGGAGACGGCCAAAGAAATGGATTCATATTAGCTGAACCCAGAATTTTGCTATATAGGTTTCTTGTTGTTGCCATTGTTGTGCATTTTGTATAACGTCTGTGCATTCAACAACAACAGGCTGCGGCGACAGCAGGCCTTTGATCTAAAGTTTTTGGGTCAGCATCATGAATCCTCTTCTTCTATTTAGCTCTGTTAAGGACCATCTCCTTGATTACATTGGCAATTATAATATCTTTCTAATTGTCTCCCGCAATGTTCTTTTTTGCTACCTCCAGGCTTTAGAAACATGTTTTCTAATTGCCAACATTTTGATGATCTTATAGCTGTCGTATTAGATTTTCTCTTCAGTTTTATCTGTTGTCTCATAATACTCTACAAAAATTTGTCTATTAAGTTTCATGAGTCATCACTCTTCAATCTCAGCGCTGCTTTGTTTTTGGTTCATCTTTATAACATGGCCTTCTATTTCTCAGAGAAAGTCGAGATTCGACAACCCACCCCCTCCAAAGCCACGTAATCCTCCAGAATCCAAGAAAAACAATATGAACACAGAAATCAATGATCTGCATCCAGTGGCATACAATGAAACTAACCTTCTCCAACAGAGACCGCCAAGACCAAAAAGACCAAAGAAGAGCATCAACGAGAACATCGAGCCTGCCTACAATTCTTCTGCACCGGATTATTATCAACAATCTTCATATGATTACGGCTTGCATGACTATGGGGGTGGAGTGTAGTAACATCCAGTTGTGTAGATATTGACAATACTAATTCATTCGCAGTCCGGAGATTGCTCGTTGTAAGACTACATGAGAACGATTGGTGATCTCAGCAAGAGCAACAGAAACTGTTTTAATAGCTAATATAGTTTCTTATGACCAGTGGTCGGTGTTTACCTATGTACAGCAACAGCACAGTTTAGGTTAATATTATCCGAGTTAAAGTTGACGAAGGAGCTTTCTCCAGTAAATTTTGCGCCGCCTCAGTTTTGTTTTGTTTTTTCTTTATTTTTTATGTTTTTGTTTCATTTACCTTATGAAGGAGCTTGTAAGCAATTGTTTTTATATTACAAGAAATAATTGGTCAGGGTTCCTTTTTTATTGTCTTAGATATATTTAAATGGGTAAATTCAATAAAATACCCTTAACATAAATACCTTAGTTTTTATATTACAGTAAAATACCTTATACTATGTATCTGAAGGGGAAATTTTTCACTAAATTCCCCTCAAATAGCTGCCCAGGTATTTTACTGCTGTAAATATAGTTTAAGGTATTTTTAATGAAAAACTGCAAGGTTCTCCTTTTTGGCTTTGTGCATGTGATATTAGCACAAATTTCTGTTTATATCCTTTTTAAAGGTTTTGACTGCAAGGCTGGAAGAATTTAGTCTCTGCAAAGAGATTAATTTAGAATTATGATGGTATCATTGTTCACCAATTTGATGGTAATTAAAGTAAAGGAAGGAAATGAAGAAGTTGTTCGAAAGAATGATGCAATCGTTAGGTTATTTTTCGGTGATGTTTTTGGTATCTTTGATTCATCAAGTTATCATTCAAAGGAAACTACTGGCTAGGTATTGTAGAAACTTCACAAAGTAAAAATTATATCTTGCGGAACTTTTTAAGACTTTTGAAATTTGTCAAGATAATAGCATGTGTTTGGACATGTGCAAATTTTTCGGATTGTTGATATGGAAGTGCATTGCTAATTAGAGCTATACAAAATCATAATCCTTTATATTTTATGCTTCAAATAGAACTAAACAAGTTAATTACGTTATTCATTTTCTTTTTCTTGAAAATCCAGAAAATCAGGGTGTTTGCTTGAAATTTAGCCTAACATCCATACAAAATATTTCTCCATAATTTTCACTATCTTAAAATATTATATTTTAAGCTTCATTAAAGCTAAACACAAAGTATGGCAATTTTCCATTGGCATCAAATCTATATAAAATTTAAGATACAAAGAACGGAGATTTCTCATTTACAAAGCAACATTAGGAAAAGTGCGGGGTTCGAACCTCAGAAACCCTAAGAGAGGAAGTGACCACAAATTAACGTTTTCAGGGCAAATTCATAGGTCCACTGGATGCATGTGTGTGCTTGTGTGGTGTGCGTTGTGTGTATAGGATAGGGCGTATGAGCCAGTGCCAAAAAAAAAAAAAATTCTACCAAATTAAATTTAGATACTTAGAATCTATTTACCATTAGTTTCTTTTATGGCGTGATCTGATACCCAATTGGATCTACAGAACCCGACCCGACCCCAATATGATTTTCTTAGCCAACATTTCAATATTTAATCCTCATTTAAGCCCATTTAAATTAATCAATTTGCTTCCATTATTTATTTCAAAGATTTCCATAATATTTTCCTTCCATCTTTCTTTATATATTATAGAAATCGGCCCATCCGGCAATATTTTGTCCTCTAGTTAGGAAAATTATCCTCCGCCCTCTGGAATTTAAGAATATTTGCATTCAGTCCCTGCTCATTGTTCGGTAGCCCCTTGCTAGTACAAATTAAAACTCAAGAAATTATTAAGATCTTTTAACATACATTTTCCTAATTAAATATATAATTACCATTTTAATCATTTCATAACTACCATTATAAATATAGAGGTCGTCATAGCTTCATGAAGAGCATTAAGCAATTAGCTACGGCTAACTCTCTCCTCTCTCTTGTAGCTTTTGCCCTTTTTGTTTCAATCCTTGGTTCTTTCATAGGTAATTAAACGAATTTTATTTTTCAATCAGCAAGTTTTTTTTAATTTAATTATTTTTAATAAAACTTCGCGGCTGCAGAGGGTACGGAAATTATCGGTGTGAACTACGGATTTTTAGGCAACAATTTGCCACCAAGCAACGAAGTCATATCCCGAAACATATCGAAAGCCCGTCTGTTCAATCCTAACGCGGATGCCTTGAAAGCTCTAAAAGGTTCCGGAATCAAGGTAGTTCTGGGGACTCTTAATGGAGATATCCCTCAGCTTGCTTTGGACCCGTCCTTTGCCACTCAATGGGTCCGAACCAATATACTTCCGTATAAAGACTCCGTTACCGTTAATATTGGCAATGAAGTTATACCTAGCGAATTCGCTAGTCATGTTCTTCATGCAATGCAAAATCTCGATTTGGCGCTTGTTTCTACTAATCTGAAAATCCCTGTTATGACCGTTGTTGCCACATCGGTTCTCGGGGAATCTTTCCCGCCGTCACAGGTCCTTTGGAATTTTCAAATTATTTATTTTTAAAATTTAAATATGTTTTTATCAGGTTAAAGTTTTTTTTTTCAATTATCAATTAAATATGTAAGCCAATTTCAATGCTTGATTATGATAGGAGTGGCTACGGATTGAAGATTTAATGGGGCATGATTAAAAAGGATAATTTTTTTTTTGGTCTTGTAAAAGAATTATAATAGATTTATGGTTTAGTTGTAAAATATTTAATGGCCTCTTATAAATTAGTATTGATAATTTTTTTCTTCCATCACCAGAGATTATATACAAGTTTCCTTTTTATTCAAATTTTGCTCCTTTGGTTTTTGCACCTAAGGAAATAAGACAATATGGGCCTAAAATAAAAAGTTACAAATATTTGTTCAGGGTCTAATTAAAATAAATCTTAATTAATTTATAGTATTCATGAGCAACATCCATCTTTATCTTAGTGCTTAATTGTTTGATCCTTTTGTATATTATATCTGCTTCTTTGCGATTATAAGCACAAAACTTAAAGACTCTCCGAATTGATTTCAATTTGATGGTCTAATGCAGCGTTAAATAGCGTCGTAAAAAAATTAAATATAGAATTTTCTTTAATAAATATTTAATAAATACAATTATTGATTGAATCGGTTATAACCATACAATCTCTCTACCGATCTTAAATAACCACTAGAATCACTATGAATCATTTTAAAAATAAATTAACAGCTCCCACCATATAAGTTTTAATCTTCGCTAATTTATTTAATTTAAATTAAACATAGTTTTTATTTGAACACGTGTATCCCGCGTACAAAGATACTAGTCTTATTAATTATTGTTTTTATTTTCTTACTTCAATCACTTTCAACTTCAAAATTTGGTCTTCAAATTAACCAAAACTTGTGAATATTTCTTTTCAGGGTGCATTCTCAAAAGCTGCAAGCCCTATGATGGTTCCAATAATTGAATTCTTGGCATCTAAAAACACTCCACTTCTAGTAAAGGTGCATCTTTTTTCGCATATATCGGCGATCCCGAAACAGTATGACTAGACTACGCGCTCTTCACCGCCAACGATGTTGTCATACAAGATGGATTGCTTGGCTACCAAAATCTATTTGATGCGATAACAGATGAGGTCTATTCCGCAATGGAGAAAGTCAGAGGTTTCAATGCAACAATTGTTATATCAAAGACGGGCTGGCCATCTGGCGTGGCGACGGAGCTAACATCCAGAATGCGAAGTCATATAACAATAATCTAGTGGAGCATGTTTCTAGTGGTGCCGGGACACCTAAAAGACCCGGAAAGTCTATTGAGGCATACTTATTTGCTCTGTTCAATGAGAATGAGAAGCCAGCCAGCTGGTACAGAACAGAATTTTGGGTTGTATCAAAGTGAGAAGACTGAGGTCTATCATGTTAATTTGCCTAACTAAAGAGTGGAGGAGTGGAAATTCTAGGTAGTTAGCATTTAGTATGGTAGCAAATGATTGATTATGATAATTTTCTTTTTCATTTTATTGAGCTTTTTAGAAGATACAATTCTCATTTGCTTGTGAACTGGGCTTTGTTTGGTTTAGTGAATATTTCTATCAGTAGAAAGCAAAAATTCCATGTTAAGAAATTCTTTTTAATATATTTTCTTAAGATCAAATATTTGGTTTGTTTGCAAGTTATGTTGGTGTGATGTAAAAAAAATGTGTAAGAAAAAATAAGTCCATGTTTCTTTCATTTATTTCTATATCAATTCTAACATAATTTTTCCAAAGTTTGAGCTATATATGATTTGCAACTTCTAGAAACTCTTTTTGATAATATTATTGAGACTAGTGTTAGTTATATGTATGCCCTAGAGGCCATTACTGTACATAGGATGTATATTGTAGTGGATGCTAGGACATATATAGGGAGGACTTTCTTGCTCGACATGATAGTATGCTATCTGGTTGATCTTTACCTTAACGTGTACACTGATTGTCTCTCTGTTACATGTTGGTAAAGCCCTTAGGATGTGTGCTTGACTACCTGGACTATGATGCAGATCATACTAGTGGGGACATGGTAGTCCATAAGTACATCCTTCAAAGTCCCTAGTCGTGGGTGTATCGAGACGGGGCATCGATATATCAGAGTAGACTAGCGTATACCTTCTCGACCCATACAGATGGGCGATGGATGATCCCATATCCATTGGTGTTTGACATCAGAGATGATATACAGGTGCTCAGCAGAGACTGGGTACACTGGACGGACTCGCCGAGAACTCCCAGATGGTATTATACCTCACGTCAGATGGCAGTTCTCTGGTGACACTGGTACAGAGTAGTCTGTTGACCCGAGATCGTCATAGAGTCTTGTGTGGTTCCCACTGTGCTTTGATTTCCATCTTACCACGTCCAAGAGGGCGTGCAAAACGGTGGTTTTTGGGTACAGTCCCGAGTCACATGGAGGCAATGAGCGATAGGAGGGGATTCGTCTCTCCCGGTATAGGGAGTTGATGTTGCGCTGTGTTCGATTGGCTATAACAGGAAATCCCTGGTCAGGCTTGCTGAGATTTACTGGTAAGTGTTACCAGTAGTTTCTCGAAGTGTTATAGACCTCATATCGACACGACTTATCGAGCTATTGGGGTCTGACGTTTACCACCCCTAGGCGAGATATGCGGCATATCAGACGATCAGACCGGACTGTACGGTAAGTGTTACTGGTTGGATTCACAGGAGTGTGAGCGGGCTTGCTCGTCGATCTTCTGATCGCTCAATACCCGGGTGGCCGTTACGTTTAGCAGACCGCTTGCGGCTTGTGGATGTTTGATATGATCATCATCTGCTGCCGGCGTATTGACGAGTCTTTAGAGTCCTACACAGAGGTTTCCTGGCTCAAGCGAAACGAAATAGGAGCGCATATGAGATATGTGCGGGACCGAGAATAATGCGTGTATGTGATACCGTATTTCATTCTCGCGATGAATGTATCGATTAGGTTATATGCGATATACCCTAGTTATCGAATCAAGGATTGATTCGATAAACCGATACATTGGATACTAGTCGGTTATATACGATATGACCGGATCGTTAAATCAAGTGTTGATTTAATGATTTAATGCATAATTATATATTTGATATATTACTTTGCATTAACTAGTATCGGTTCACTTTAATTGGATTTTCTCGCTCGGATGTGCACATTGTATATTCGATATAGTTTTGTGCACATGATTGTATCATGTTTGATGATGCATGCTTACTTGGTTTGTGTTAAAGATTGATCCATGGTTATTTAAATGGTTAGGATTTTGTTTTTCATATACATTTATTTATTCATTTATTTCTTTGGAAAATATAATGCATAAAGATAAAATGGTGGCTTTTATTTTTGTTTCTTTCATGAACATTCATGAAGGTTTGAATAAAGTGACCATTTTGTCTCATGCTTAACCCTAACCACTACACCTAACCATGGTCCTCTCTCTACACTTAACCATGGTGTGATTATGATAAGAATAGATTTTATTTTCCATTATTATTATTCTTATTATAACATTATTCTTCTTCTTCTTCCTTTCTTCACTTGAAGAAAGCAAGCTCCATCAATGGTGTTTGATGGAAATGAGTGAGAAATCCAATTCTAAAGTCTACCCACTTCCTATTTCTTCATCCTCTACCTCTTGCCAAGTAGTAGAGTGTGTTTCCTTCACAAGTTTTCATGGCAAGGTGAAGGTGGAGCTTGATCTAGCGATGCCTCGACGTAGATCATCTTCGGCATGGACATCGACGACCTAGCTCGCCTATTCTCCGATGAAGCCGACGCTAGAGCCCGGATTCTTTTTGGACAGCAAAGGAACTTCGTTGCGGAGCTATGGAGGTGGAGCACCGGATCTACAAAGGTTGTATTTCCGTTTCCCATTAGTTAAGTTGTTAACTACTTTATTGTTTCGCCTAGATTTCTAGCCAACGGTCCGTAGTCGGGTTTCTCGGCACCGTTAAATTTTGAAATTGGCATGGTTGATGCCTTGTGAGACCTCTTGGGAATGCCTAGGAACCTTTCAGCTAGAATAAAAAACTAATTTTTTAGGGAAAAATGGTATAAGTACCTAGGTTTGAAAAGCAATAGTTTTAGATCCATGCCCAAAAGAAGTTGTGAAAAAATCCTGAACTTAAATATTCCTGTGTTTTACTCTTGTTTTATGCCAACACTGTACTTTCAGGTAAGCTATTATATTTACCTTTTAAAGTATTATGGTTATCTTTCAAATTACTACATTTATGTTATAAAGTACCGCATTCGTGTTAAAATACTATATTTGATATGAAACTGTTACATTTTTTAGTAAAATTACTATATCTATTAAAAGCATGGCAAACAAAGGAGGAGTGGAAGAGGAAGAAGAAAAAGAGTGGGTTGTGAACAGATTAATTCTGGGTCAAGAGCCAAAAAGTCCTAAATTGATGGCTTGTTTTCACTTTGGATTTCTTGAGCATAGATATATGTTAAGGGAGTGTAATTCATGCTATATTAGCAGGGGAAAAAATCAGTAAGGTATAAAAGTGAAAAGTACTTCTTTTACGATCATTATTTAAAGTTAAAGCTAAATTTCAGCAATCAGAAATGATTTTGTTCGAAAAATTGAAACTAAAATAGATTTTTCCAAACCAAAACTTTTTGGATTCTAAAGTTAGTTAAGCTAGGATTTAGAAAATATCCAATCTTAATGGAATTTTTCCTAAATTGGTTTGTTAGTTAGAACCAAACTAAACAATCATAAGTGTGTGATTTTTTTAACCAAATCTAGATATTAAAATAGATTCATCCATAGTTTTATGGCATTCCTTTGATACCCAATAAAATCAAAAGTTCCAATCATTATGTTCATTAAGCCCATTTACATGTTCAATTTTCTTTTCTTAATCATTTTAATAATTACCATAATCTCTACTACATTGATACCCAAGATGGGATGTACGGAGCACATGCAGATAAAACTCTTTAATTTCCTGCCATGTCAGCAGCACTGATGTGTAAAAAATTGATATTTTTCATTTATATTAAACTTAAAATATGTAGATTTGGGGTTTTTGATGCTATTCATATATAACAAACTCCCAACAACTAAAAGATTTTATATTCTCATCATCTCTATAACTCTCCTTATTCCCACGTTCCATCTCTCTAATTAATTCTTTAAAAATCTTTTCAAATCTTTTATACAAACGCACATGACATGTGCAATGTTCTAGTATTAATAATAAAAAACTTGTGAAATAAATATTGATCCAAAAAGCTATATAAATATAGAGGTCTCATACAATGCTCTTCATATCTCCATCAAAAGCATTGGTTATGGTTAACTCCATCCTCTCTCTTGTTTCATTTGCCCTCTTTGTTTCAATATTTGGTTCTCTCACAGGTAATTATTTAACAATTTAATATAATTCAAATATTTTCTTTTTCCTTCGGAAATTTGAATGGGATGATATGTAGAGCGTCAAAGCCTTGGTGCGAACTAAGGATTGCTAGGTAACAACCTGCCCCTGTCGGATCAAGTTGTATCCCTCATCAAATCCCAAGGCTTATCAAAAGTTCGTCTCTTCGATCCCAATGCCGATGCCTTGAAAGCTCTTGAGCGTTGTGGAATTTATTAACGAAGATCTCCCTCACCCAATGGGTTTATCCTAATGTTCTACCTCCCATCGAATTTCAATATATTACCGCGGCAAAAAAATAAGTTGTACGAGAGAACTCGCTAAATATGTACTTTCCGCTAACCAAAATCTCGCTTCTGCGCTTTTTGCTGCTAAATTGGAAATCCCGGTTACAACAGCCATTGCCACGGGAGTGCTTGGGGTCAGGTTTCCGCCCTCACAGGTGCTTTTTCTTTGTGCATATATATTATTTACTTTTTTTTTTTTTTGCAAAAATTCCCAAATTCAAAATATGAGCATCTTTACCTTTACGGTACGCTTGTATATTTCAAAAGGAGAAATATATAAGATTTTTTAAAAAAGAATTAGTTAAAATAATATAGATTTTAAAGGTTTTTGGCAAGATTTTTATTTTTAAAAAATTTAATAAGTTAGCTATTTTAAATAATTTTTAAAAAGCGTTATTATCTTAACTAAAAATATTTAAGATATTTCTCAAAAAAAAAAATTAAAGTGATTTAAACTAAAAAAACCAACAAATCTTTTTTTCTATATGTTATTAATTTAATTATGTGCATTACACATGTCATAATAAGTTGACACGTCGTCACTGTGACAAATTAGAGCGGTTTATTTTGCACGTGCTCTGTACACCCCTTCTTTGGTATTAATAACTCTATTATTATAACTCAAACATACGTGGGCAACACAAAAAATTTCTCCTTTTTTCCTTATAAAAATTCAAAAAAAAAAAGAGAAAAATCCCTCAGTGTTCAACTCCAAAATTTGCCAACTCATCTCCTTAAATACATAATATATACCCTTTGGCTAAATAAAAGGTTTCTAAAAAGTCCAAGTAGCTCACATTCCACAAATATGGTGTGTAGAATTTTCTTGCATGAGAAATAATAATTGGCTACCATCTATTTCACAAATTGTTTAAAAAAATTAATGCATATACCACAAATATTTGTACAAATGTCATTATATGAATGAATAGCTGACTTTTAAATAATAGCATGACTATACATAAAAACATTAATTTTCAACTTTATTTCACTAAATTAATGTTTTTATAACTTTACATTTATACTAATTTTTTTTAAATCTATTAGTTTTCATCTATCAATTGTATTTTTCCTATACAATCAGCGGTATACAAAAATTTGAATCGGTGTCAGAGCTACGTATTTGCTTGTTGCTTAGAATAGAATTTAATCTGAAACAAAGTAGTGGTAAGTATGCGTACTTCTTATGGAAAATGTAAATATATAGTACTATTTTTATGCACAACCCTGTTATGCACACGTGCATCGCATGTGCAAAGTATAGTAGAGAAACTGGAAATAATTAGATGATGTCATTAATCAAAAAATCAAAAAATCAATAAAATGACAAAATTCTAATAGCCAAACTTGAGCATTGAAGATGTCCATCTCACCCATCACAAAAACAAAAATAAGAAAATGAAAAATCAACAACCATTTTTCTCTCTCTTTCATGTTCATTGTACATTCTTTTTTATGCTCAAAAACCTAAAAAGAGATACGCCTTATAAATTTATACGCAAGCCTTTATATATTTGATATTTTGTATAATCCAAAAGTTTCTCAATTCAACTATTACCACTAACCGTATTCATTTAATTTAAATTTTGAAAAACTATAGCTATCTTTAGAAACTTTCGTGTAACGTCCAGGATAAAAAAAGTTTACGCGCATCTTCAGTATATATGTTGTTCAAAACATACATGCACGTACAAAAATACCAGTTATTATTATAACTAGAACATATGGGACATCCAAAAAGTTTCTCTATTTTTCTAATAAGATAATTAAAAATTGAAAAAAAAATCTCTCATAAAACTTCAGCTCCAAAGTAAGCCAACTCATACACTTAAATTGGTGACTTTATCTTTTTGTTCTTTAACATTTAAATGCAATAATAGTTGATCAAAATGGTTCAATAATTTTATCAATAATAACCCCAATAATTAATATATTTACAAAATATAGTTTAAACAAGTTGACCACCTAGTGAATATTTCTACACAACTTACTAATGAACCATATTAATTTTTAAAATTAATATAAATATCTTATATTTAACTAAAGTTATGTATTTATGCAATAACATTAATAAAACTTTCTTGAAGATAGTCATTTCCAAAAACAAATTTGTTCATAGAAATGCAAAAAACTTTATTTCTTTTGGAAATTAGGTTTCATGTATTTCAAAAAATAATTATACATATGTATTTTGTGCTTATGTTTAATATACACATCTTAATATACACACTGTTGGGTTTCCCTAGTCGTTCGCAGCGCAGCAGAAGCGAAAAATCGCGAATAAAAGTTACGTGCAAACGTGAGAAAACCGTAACCTAGAATCCGTTCTAAAACACTAAACTGGTAAACATACAAAAGCAAAAATCTAGCTACAAAGTTGAGAACATACAACCTTTGTTGCGTGTCCACCTAATTGTGGAAGACTCCTGCAAACTCCTCGTAAGTCGTCAAGAATGCACTTGAGAGGCAACCATCCTTGTCAAAAATGATCCATCCGAAGGAAATCGATCCAAGCTCCAGTTTCACCTGGTGAAGCAACCGACACTCCAAAAGTATTTCAAATAGAGTGTAAGAATGCATGAATTTTCCACTAACTTTTTTTCTCACTTTCAAAGTTCAAGAGAGTATCCATGAAAGGAGAAAGATGGAGAAGCAAGTCTAACATAACACCAATGAGCTAAGTCTTAACTTGAGAATAGAATGAGAGAGAGGCTTCAATTTTTCAACCATAAAAGAAAAGATGACATAACAATTTCCAATTAAAATAAACAAGCCCATCCTTCTCATCCATCTTTCAAATCATACTCTTTGTTATCTCACCATGCATCTCAATTCTTGTATTTCCATAAAAGTAAATTCATGAATGAGATATCCTCTTTCTAGAAATATTCCCGTATAATTACGGAATACGTCACCGGTATACGTATCAAAATATATATACGCATATCTGTATAAAAATACGAATAATCAAGAAAGAATGAATAGTAAACTTAATAATAGAATATATATATATATATATGTGTGTGTGTGTGTGTGTGTGTGTGTGTGTAAATTATTAAATCAATACTTGATTTAATAATTCGGCTTAATCCTAAACTGGCAAGTATTATCAACCGTCCGATTAAATTCCGTATAACCAGTACACGTTAATCCCGTCAAAAATTTTGGCTAAGAGCTATTTGTTCCCTTATAAAGAAAAGGAGAGAAGAAATAGGAAAAAAATTGGCATCACGTGTTAAACACATGAGCGTTTATATGCAAAGCATATAAGCGCTGAAAGTAAATAACAAAAAGGCTAAACAGGCCACACGTGTTAAACACGTGAGCGCTCATATGCAAAGCATATGAGCGTTGAAAATAAACATGTTAAAACCGACACTAGGGCTCACGTGTTAAATACGCGAGTTCTCTTGTTGCATTTTTTAACAGCGCCAATTTAAAATGCTCCCATCTGTGATAGAATTAAATTTTATTTGGGAAATATTTTTCCTGATCTTTCTAATATGAAAAGATCTTTCTCTAACAGAGAATCTTGGATTTAAAATCCAATAGTGATAAAATATCACCAATTAAATTATCTGATAAAATTAAATTCTATATTATAGAATTAAATTTTATTTTGGAAATATTTTCCCTAATCTTTCTAATATGAAAAGATCTGTTTTTTTAATAGAGAATTTTGGATTTAAAATCCAATTGTGATAAAATATCACCAATTAAACCATCTGATAGAATTAAATTCTATGTAAGAAATATTTTTCTCATCTTTCTTAAACTAGAAATATCTTCTCTGTTAAACAGAGGACTTTTGGATCAAAAATCCAACTGTGATTATAAAATCACCCATCGATCATCTAATAGAATAAAATTACATCTTAGGGAAATATTTTCCTAATCTTAATAAACAAATAATAATGATCTTCTCTATTAAATAGAATAAAATTCTATATTAGGAAAATATCTTCCTAATCTTAAATCTTATGATAAAATAAAATTCTATTTTAGGAAAATATTTTCTTAATCTTGTTAAACTAACAAGATATTTATATGATAGAATAAAATTCTATCTTAGTTAAGTATTTTCCTAATTTTATTAAAATAAAAAAGAAATTTTCTCTGTTAAACAGACAACCTTTGGATTAAAAATCCAACAGTGAATAAAATTCACCGGTCGATATCAATTGGATTGATTATGAAATCAATCACGATCTTAATGAGAGATTTTCGCAACAATTTTTTTTTCTTTCTCCTATAAATAGGAACAAAGAAATGAAAAGAAAGAGAGGACCGGAGATAAAAAAAAGAAATGACCATCCTATAAGTTTCTGTAAAAATATAGAAGGCTCTCCAAAATTTTCGGCAACAGAGAATTTAATTCTCTTCGAAGAAGATTTTCCTCCTCAAAACCCTTGGTAAAAAAAAAGAAGAGATCAAAATATCTCCTTTACCTATCATTTCACATCTAAAGGTTTAACCCTTTTAAAATAACTTAGTTTTTTCTTTGGATTTGAGATGCACAAGACAAGTCTCACACAAATTAAGAATTTAATTCTCATCGAGAAGATTTTGTTCTTTAGAATCAAAGATTCGAGGAAGAACAAAGTTGAAAAGAAAAAGATGGAGTCCATAATACTTCAGGAACTTAGTTCCTTCAAATCAAGAAATTAGTTCTTTAAGAACCTGATCCAAAATCCTCAAAACAGTGATCTTGGTGATCGTTAATGGTCAAAATATCATTAATGGAGGTTTAACCTCACTGAAAATATGAACAAGAGAACATGGATGGAAGAACATGGAGAAGATGGAATCTATAATACACCAGGAACTTAGTTTCTTAAAATCAAGAATTTAGTTCTTAAAGAACCCGATCCAAGATCCTCAAAATTGTGATTTTAGTGATCGTTAATGGTCAAAATACCATTAACAAAGATTTAAGTTCTCTAAAAAATATCAGTAGAGATTAAATCTCCAAAAAACTTAGTACCTCACGTGTAACACACGTGAGCGCTCAAAAGAAACTAATAACTTAGAGCCTCACGTGAAACACACGTGAGCGCCAGACGCTCAGCGTCTCACATGAAACACACGTGAGCGCTAGAAAACAAAAATGTTTAGTGTTTAGCACTAGTGCAACGTCTCATGTGAAACACACGTAGGTGCCACAAAAGACTAGTGCTTAGCACTATTATAGCGCCCCACAATACACGTGAGCGCTATATGCAGCTGAGTGCTTAGCTCTGCTGGGTGTTACAGAAATCCAATATTAGCCCAAATTGGCTAAGTTTATATATTCATGATATCCAAACTGATTTTAGTCCCATACATGACTAACTGTCATGCCCCGCTTCCCAGAGTGCGTTAAGATCGACACGTGACAGAGCCAACCATGCTACCTGTGGTTAGGAAACATCTCTCTACAGTCACATTACGGCTGTCTATAAGATATCAAGACCAATAAAATAAAACCGAACTATCTAGTACATGTCCATATTCCAGAATAAACGAGTCAAGAAATAATATATGCGGAAGCAATAAATCCAATAAACAATAACATCTGGAAAGTACGTCCCAAATACGGGCTCACATCAGGAAACAAAAGTACGGAAAGAAACTAAACTAAACTGAATACTAACAGGATCCTCACTGCTCGGCCTGTCGGCTGAAATACTCCTGATCGGTCTGCGACAAAAATAGAGGATCTGGGCCATTGAAAACCTAGACGCCAATGCGTCATAATATCAAACAATAAAATATAATCAGGAGGTAACAAGATATGCAAGCATGAGTACGAACAATAATGAGTGTATAACCGTAACATGAATATGGAACAGTGAAGTGTATGTGCATGCGCTGAGTAATCAATACTACTGGGTTAATTACTCTCAAGTCTTTGAAATCAATTTAATGAATCGTCGATATAACTCAATAGTATCCCGTGCATGCCCGGGACCACAGTCCAGATTCTCGGGCTGAAACCGAGACGTGCCACTAATCACAAAACAGGAAACATGTACAAATGAATGATATCAGCATCATCCTCCCGGGACTGGCCTAGCCCACAAAATTGATCAGTATAAGCGTCGAACTGTTGAGTTACAAGTCCAGATTCTTCGGAGGAATTCAGCATCGGTTTCTTGTTCCTGACGCCGCTCCGACGACGCCTCCGGGCTTTCTTTTGGCCCAGCGAGTGTGGCCATCTGTGTTAGCATCTCCTGGAGCTTCTGTTGTTACTCCTGGGCCTTTGTTATAGATCGCGTAAGCGGTCGATGACCGGTGGAAATACGTCTATCCTCTTTTTCGGATGCCATATAGACGGTATGCATTACCATGCCCCCAGACTTGGGGCGTTTGGGTTCAGTGGTCTTGCGATCCGTCGCAGACACAGGGATTTTCTCCGGCCTTCTCCTCTTGTGGGCGGTCGAAGTTGAGGGCGCCGTTGCATTGGGCACCCAAGTAGCTGTTGCCTTTTATGGCTTGACAGGATGGTTCTCTTCTCGCTGAATTTTCACCTTTTTCTGTCGGCGAGAGTAATTTTGATCAATCACCGAGTCGTGAACCTGTCGCCAAACTTTGTAAATTTTAGAGGACAGCCGCTGAGGGGGCTGCTCTAGCTTCACCTTAGTAGCGTTCTCCACGGGTGGAGGAGATCTCTTCAGCTCGGCAGTCGTAGAGTTCTTGCGGACCCTCCTCAGTGGTTCAAAACTGTTCCCGGTTGGAACAACAGCGTCGACTTCCACCATTGGAGCTGGCGGAGTCAGTTCAGAAGGGGAATTTCCTCTAGCTTTCCTTACTCGGCGCTAGTGGTGACGTCGAGCGTGTCGAGCCATTGGGATTGTTTCAGCTGTAGGGGTGACTTCCTCATGCCCCTATCAAAGGCAGACTTCTGAGCAGGGGAAGCATCCTTGACGATTTCGCCTGGAATAGGAGCTGAAACAGTCAGTCTTGTGAAGATTGAACCTTTGGCAGGAGAAGCCGCCTTGATGACTTCATGAGCAGGAATGGCTATCCGCTTAGGGATAACACCTTCAGGAATTGCGGGCTTCTTCGTGGGCCCATCTGAGCTTCGGCCCGGTCGATTGAAAACTGAGGTAGTTGACTTGGACGACCCATTGAGAGGGGTCGCAGTAGTGGCAAGCCGATCAAAGACCGACTTCTTGGGAGCTTCTTGCGATGGTACAGGAGCGCCGAATCTCGTTGGCGGGAACATGGTCCCGAAGAATAGCCCAGTGGTGGCCTGAGTCACCTGGTCCACTGGCATCGTGAACAGGGAGGCCGCCTGGGGCCTGTAGGTTACACCTCCAGATGAGGTGGAACGGGAGTTGCAGTTGCAGCTGGAGCAGTTAAAGGCCATTTCTTTTCTGTTTTCTGCATGGAGCAAGACACCGAATCTTAGTACCTCGAACCCAAGGGCAATCATATTAAACTGCGATTCGTTCGCGAACACGACACACGAAGTGTGGAGTGGAAAGAGGAAGAGGTCCCACCGGGCATGCCAGAATCTGTTCTCCGCCGAAAGACGCGACCGGGACGTTGGGACGTCCGGCCTGAATTTCGAGGGCAGATGCTATTTGGTGCGATCCGTCCACCTCTCCGAAGATGCCAAGTTGATTTATGATACCATGTATCGAAGGTTTAGACGGATACGGCCGATGTAGCAGACTTCGTCAGATTCCCCATCATTGAGGGATTTTTGATTGTGGGGACGCTCTTCCATGCAGGCGCAAGCCCCTGCGGTTAATTACACTACCGCATCGCGGTAACCACTTTCTCTTTCTCCAGATGGTCACTTCGTGTCGTGTGTGTTTGTTTTGTTTTTGGTTACCCGTGGATTGTATACGGAGACTAATTTATGTTGTCGCCAGAGATTAAATCTCCAAAAACAACAGCAGAGATTAAATCTCAAAACAACTTAGCGCCTCACGTGTAACACACGTAAGCGCTCAAAAGAAGCTAATAACTTAGCGTCTCACGTGAAACACACGTGAGCACCAGACGCTCAGCGCCTCACGTGAAACACACGAGAGTGCCAGAAAATAGAAAAATTTAGTGCTTAGCACTAGTGCAGCGCCTTACGTGAAACACACGTGAGCGCCACAAAAGACTAGTGCTTAACACTATTATAGCGCCTCACGTGATATACACGTGAGCGCTATATACAGCTAAATGCTTAGTTCTACTGGGTGTTACAGAAACCCAATCTTTGCCCAAATTGGCTAAGCTTATATTCATGATATCCAAATTGATTTTAGTTCCATTCATGACTAACAATCTTCATCCCATACCTTCTAAAGTTAATCTTAGTCTCAAATAAGACTAATGATTCTTAGATGATCTATCATGATCTTTCCCTCAAATACGGGATTTGGTTCAAGGGTACATCTCTTCACATCTCTAATATATATCGTTGTAATTCCTCAACGTGTTCAGAGAGGTGGCGGATCTCAATAACCAACAACTCCTCTTCCTTCGTTCCAAACATTGGAATGATGGATCGAGATATTCCGAAACTACACATTCGCCCCAAATACGGCTATAATAGACCGAGATGTTTCTAAACTAGACATTCGCCCTAAATACTGTGATAATGGAATGAAACGTCCTTATACTAATATTCGTCCCAAACAAGGAATGTTGGACCGTAATGTCCTTTAACTAAAATAATTGAGCCCATATGCTTATTTGTTTCTAAGCTGATCTTAGTCTCAAATATAACTAACAATCCTTAGAAAACCCAAATATCCCGTTAACTGATGGAACTCATTTATATGAGATCTGCGTCCTAAGTTCATTCCCGTTGGCAAATCAATATACCAATGTGGACTGTTCCCCTCCGAGCGACGGCCAAGACATGGATGTATTGCCTGGGATTCGGGGCAGATGCTATTTGGTTTTATCCGTCCACCTCTCCGAAGATGCCAAGTTGATTTATGGTACCGTATATCGGAGGTTTAGACGGATGCGGCCGATGTAGCAGACTTCGTCAGATTCCCCCTCACTTGAGGGGTTTTTGATTGTGGGGACGCTCTTCCCTGCAGGCGCAAGCCCCTGCAGTTAATTACGCTACCGCTTCGCGGTAACAACTTTCTCCTTCTCCAGAATTTCACTTCGTGTCGTGGGTGTTTTTTTTGTTTGTGGTTGCCCGTGGATTGTATACGGAGACCAATTTATGTCGTCTCCTGTAGGATCTGGATTAGTCCAAATCCGTGTTTTCTTAGATTTGGGTTTGGGGTTTTGGTTTGAGGATACGTTAGCCGTATTTGAGGCTAAGATCAACTCAAACGTTTGTTAAGGATACGTTAGTCCAGTTTGAGACTGAGATCAACTTAACGGGATCGTTTAGATCCGACAAAAGAGCATTTGGGGGCTCTATTGTTCCAGTTTAGGGACATAGTGGTCCATTGCATGTATGGCCGTCGGGACCCGTCACCTCTCTGACGACGTTGAAGGATTACAATGACAGATGTCAGAGGAGTTCTGAGATGTACCCTTGAACCAAAGTTGATTGGGGGATTTATAGTCCAATTTGGGACTAAAGTCTGTTTGAAGGTTTAAGGATACGTTAGCCATATTTGAGGCTAAGATCAACTTAAACGGTTGTTAAGGATACGTTAGTCCAGTTTGGGACTAAGATCGACTTAACGGGATCGTTTAGATCCGACAAAAGAGCATTTGGGGGCTCTATTGTTCCAGTTTAGGGATATGGTGGTCCATTGCCAGTTTAGGGACATGGTGGTCCAATACTAGTTTAAGGACATAGTGGTCCAATGCCAGTTTAAGGACATAGTGGTCCATAAAATGTATGGCTGTCGGGACCCATCACCTTTCTGAAGACGTTGAAGGATTACAACGACAAATATCAGAGGAGCTCAGAGATGTACCCTTGAACCAATGAGTTGGTTGAAAGAGCAGATGTGCTCAGTTCAAGATGATTTGAGGACTTATGGCCAGTTTGGGCTAAGTCCAATTATGTTTGAAATATTGGCCCTTTGGACCATTAGACATTTGTCTGGGTTCAGCCCCTCATCATTCAGCAGTGCTAAACAGAGGTTTGGGGGCTCTGACAACATTTTGTCTTTGATTTCCTCAATTTTGAGATTTATTTGGAGGAGGGACTTTTACCTCTGGAAAATTAGCTAATTTGGCTAAAAGTAGTGTTAAACACTAGAGAACAACAATGTTAAACACTGGAGGTAGAACTCTCAAATTAGTGTTAAACACTAAAAGACAATCAGTGTTAAACACTGGAAATATAATTTTCAATTTAGTGTTAAACACTAGAAACAATCAGTGTTAAACACTGGAAATATAATCCCCAAATTAGTGTTAAACACTAAAGAAAGAGGGGTCACGTGTGGACACGTGAGAGCGCCCAAAGGTAGGACCAAATCCCTTTTCTTCATTCTGCAATTAAGTGTTAAACACTTCTTCATCTTTTGAGCATCACGTGTTGACACGTGATGGAGATTTATGCACTGATCATTAAAGCACTCGCTAAGGGGTCATGTGGGGACACGTAAGAGCGCCCAAAGCTTATATTTCCTTTGCTTTTTCTTTCTGTGTTTTGTAGGTCACGTGGGAGCACGTAAGGCATTGCTTCAAAGTTTTCCTCCTCATTTCTGGGGATCTCTTCAGGGGTCATGTGACCTTGGTCTTTTGCATGCATGGAGATCTTTTAAGTCTCTTTATTTTATTTTGAGAATTTAATTCTCTGTAAGATTAAGAATTAAATTCTTATCTAGGGTAAAACCCTAATTTCTTTTTAAAGGAATTAAATTCCCAAATATGTAAAAGAATTAAATTCTTATATAGGGTTAAACCCTAGTTTCATTTTAGGAGGAATTAGATTCCTGTTGATCTGAGAGAATTAAATTCTCAATTAGGGTTAAACCCTAGTTCTGTTTTAGGAGAATTAAATTCTCAAAACTCAATTCCCCTTCTAAGTTTAGGATCTGCATGGCAGGATCTCGACCCGATGAGAATTAAATTCTCAACTTATGGGGAGATGTGCTCTGTGCAGATCTTCAACCAGAAGAAGAACTAAGTTCTTTTTTGTATAAGAGTTAAACTCTTGGATTGAGAATTAAATTCTCTTTATTGAAGTTTTGATCCTTTTTCCCTTTCTCCCCTAGGGTTTTCTTTGTTGAGAATTAAATTCTCCTTTCTTTTCACTCTCTGTTGTTGTTATCTCCCCAAAAAAAGGTAGCTCATTCTCTTATCTTCTTGGCTCCTATTTATAGGAGAAGGAAAAGAATCAATTTGTTTAGCAAATCTCTCATTGAAAGATTTGATTTGTTTTCATCATTAATATAATCCTTTAGATCATCCAAACTAATTTTGATCAATCACCAAGTCCTGAACCTGTCGCCAAACTTTGTAAATTTTAGAGGACAGCCGCTGAGGGGGCTGCTCTAGCTTCACCTTAGTAGCGTTCTCCACGGGTGGAGGAGATCTCTTCAGCACGGCAGTCGTAGAGTTCTTGCGGACCCTCCTCAGTGGTTCAAAACTGTTCCCGGTTGGAACAACAGCGTCGACTTCCACCATTGGAGCTGGCGGAGTCAGTCCAGAAGAGGAATTGCCTCCAGCTTTCCTTACTCGGCGCTAGTGGCGACGTCGAGCGTGTCGAGCCATTGGGATTGTTTCAGCTGTAGGGGTGACTTCCTCATGCCCCTATCAAAGGCAGACTTCCGAGCAGGGGAAGCATCCTTGACGATTTCGCCTGGAACAGGAGCTGAAACAGTCAGTCTTGTGAAGACTGAACCTTTGGCAGGAGAAGCCGCCTTGATGACTTCATGAGCAGGAATGGCTATCCGCTTAGGGATAACACCTTCAGGAATTGCGGGCTTCTTCGTGGGCCCATCTGAGCTTCGGCCCGGTCGATTGAAAACTGAGGTAGTTGACTTGGACGACCCATTGAGAGGGGTCGCAGTAGTGGCAAGCCGATCAAAGACCGACTTCTTGGGAGCTTCTTGCGATGGTACAGGAGCGCCGAGGCTCGTTGGCGGGAACATGGTCCCGAAGAATAGCCCAGTGGTGGCCTGAGTCACCTGGTCCACTGGCATCGTGAACAGGGAGGCCGCCTGGGGCCTGTAGGCTACACCTCCAGATGAGGTGGAACGGGAGTTGCAGTTGCAGCTGGAGCAGTTAAAGGCCATTTCTTTTCTGTTTTCTGCACGGAGCAAGACACCAAATCTTAGTACCTCGAACCCAAGGGCAATCATATTAAACCGCGATTCGTTCGCGAACACGACACACGAAGTGTGGAGTGGAAAGAGGAAGAGGTCCCACCGGGCATGCCAGAATCTGTTCTCCGCCGAAAGACACGACCGGGACGTTGGGACGTCCAGCCTGAATTTCGAGGGCAGATGATATTTGGTGCTATCCGTCCACCTCTCCGAAGATGCCAAGTTGATTTATGATACCATGTATCGAAGGATTAGACGAATACGGCCGATGTAGCAGACTTCGTCAGATTCCCCATCATTGAGGGGTTTTTGATTGTGGGGACGCTCTTCCATGCAGGCGCAAGCCCCTGCGGTTAATTACACTACCGCATCGCGGTAACCACTTTCTCTTTCTCCAGATGGTCACTTCGTGTCGTGTGTGTTTGTTTTGATTTTGGTTGCCCGTGGATTGTATACGGAGACTAATTTATGTTGTCGCCCGTAGGGCGTGGATTAGTCCAAATCTGTATTTTTTTAGATTTGGGTTTGGATTGGGTTTAAGGATCGTTAATCTCATTTAAGACTAAGATCAACTTAAACATTTGTTAAGGACACGTTAGTCTAATTTTAGACTAAGATCCACTTAACAGGATCATTTAGATCCAACAAGAGAGCATTTGTGCTCTATTGTTTAGTTTAGAGACATTGCGGTCCATAGCTAATTTAAGGACATTGCGGTCCATGAGTTTAAGGACCCCACAGTCTGTAGTTTATAGACGTCATAGTCTGTAAAGTTTAAGGACATCATAGTCTATGGGTTTAAAGGACCCCACAGTCCGAGATTAAGAACATCATAGTCCATGGGTTTAAGGACCCCACAGTCCAAGGTTAAGGACATCATAGTCCATGGGTTTAAGGACCCCACAGTCCATGGAATGCTTGGTTGTCAGGACCCGTCACCTCTATGAAGACGTTGAAGGATTATAACGACAAATATCAGAGGAGTGAAAAGATGTACCCTCGAACCAATATTGGTTGGGATCTGTAGTCTAATTTGGGACTAAGATCAAAAATTTATGAGCATATAGGCTCAATTAATCTGAGTTAGGGTTCTGTGACCACTTTGGGCTCGGCCCATTTGGTTAAAATGTTGAACATTTAACAATACTGAGCATTGGTTTGAGTTCTGACAATCTTTTTATCTTTTATTGAATGCCGAGCATTCATCATAGCTCTGGGCTTTATTTATAGAACAATTTATGTTCTTTTAGCCCACACGTGAGGAGCATGTGGCGCGCTTGGAGTTTTGCGCCAGTCAAAAAGCATAGAGCGTTTCTGCTGGGTAGCGCACACGTGAGGAGCACGTGGCGCGCTTGGCGATGTGCGCCAGATTTGGAGCGCTAAGGCACTTCTGTTGAGTAGCGCACACATGAGGAGCACGTGGTGCGTTTGGTGCTGAGCGCCAGTCCAAAGAGCGCACAGCGTTGCAGAGCCTTAGCGCTCCAAACTTAAAAAAAAGTGCATTGCGCTCATTGACTGGCGCTCACCGCCAAGCGCGCCACGTGCTCCCCACGTGTGCGCTACTTGAACAGAAGCGCTTTGCGCTCTTTGGACTGGCGCTCAGCGCCAAACGCACCACGTGCTCCTCATGTGTGTGCTACTCAACAGAAGCGCCTTAGCGCTCTAAATCTGGCGCACAGCGCCAAGCGCGCCACGTGCTCTCCATGTGTGCGCTACCCAGCAGAAGCGCTCTGCGCTCTTTGATTGCGCATGAACCTTCGTGCCCTATCAGCTTCTTTGGCCACCAAAGGTCCCGCGAATCGGCTGAACCGTGTCCACTCAGCAGCATGCGCGTCCACGGATCCGCCAATTTGCTTCAGACTGATAAATCTTTCTTCCATTTCTTCCCGGGCAGTCTGCGGAAAGAACTTCTCCAAGAAACTCTGCGAGAAAGTTGCCCAACTGATCGGCTTGGGCAAACGGGTCTCTTCCACAAGCCACCACTCACGGGCATAGTCCACCAATTGGATGCATACAACATCTACTCTCTGGTCCTCCAGAATCTGTGCTGCAACTCCGTATCGACTAGCCACTGCTCTGCTGGCAACGGCTCCTCCAAACCAGTGAAAGTGGACGGACCAAGTCTCCTGAAATCCGCCACGGTACCCACACGCTGTACTGGTTTAGCTGCAACAGTATTTACGGACTGCTGGACTGTCCGCAAACCTTCCTGAAAAGCTTCGGCTTGCCGCTGGTTCAGCTCAGTTTGCCGCTTCTGGTTCTCCAGCATCCCACGAATTACTCCAAGCAATGCGGCGTCATCAACACGCCTTTGGTACGATCGCAATTCTCTATCTGCCATGATCCTGAAACCAAGACACCGAAGAGGATCAGCATGATAAACAAGATTCAACTTGCGATAAAACATAAACTGGTAAGCAATGAAACCGAGAGAAGTAAGGTAATATAATGACCATAAAACAAGGAAGTGAATCAAGACTAGGACTCCAAATTACTTAAATAGAGTACCGCATTATAACAATACTGCAGTTCATAGTTACAATCACATAACTCCGTTCAAGTCGTCCAAATCCTAGTATCAGAATAGAAAGAAACAATAGGGAACCAGAACGTTTCAAGTCGAGATGCAAAGTTGTTTGCATATCGTCAAGACAAGGGTCATGAGAAGATATGATTCAAGAATCACGATAACAATGTGGCAGGACATGTTCCTAATCACGGATTTTCTGATTCATGTATTGGGTCCAATACCCAACTATAAAAGAATCAAACCCGATTAACCTAAATCCTATGGCTCTGATACCAAACAAGCCCTGTCACGCCCCGCTTCCCAGAGTGCGGTAATATCGGCACGTGATAGAGCCAACCATGCTACCTATGGTTAGAAAACATCCCTCCACAGTCACATTACGGCTGTCTATAAGATATCAAGAACAATAAAATAAAACTGAACTATCTAGTTCATGTCCATATGCCAGAATAAACGAGTCAAGAAATAATGTATGCGGAAGCAATAAATCCAATAAACAATAACATCTGGAAAGTATGTCCCAAATACGGGCTCACATCAGGAAACAAAAGTACGGAAAGAAACTAAACTAAACTGGATACTAACAGGATCATCACTGCTTGGCCTGTCGGCTGAAATACTCCTGATCGGCCTGCGACAAAGATAGAGGATCTGGGCCATGCAAAACCCAAACGTCAGTGCGTCATAATATCAAATAATAAAATATAATCAGGAGGTAACAAGATATGCAGGCATGAGTACGAACAGTAATGAGTGTATAACTGTAACACGAATATGGAACAGTGAAGTGTATGTGCATGCGGTGAGTAATCTATGCTACTGGGTTAATTACTCTCAAGTATTTGAGATTAATTTAATGAATCGTTGATATAACTCAATAGTATCCCGTGCATGCCCGGGACCACGGTCCAGATTCTCGGGCTGAAACCGAGACGTGCCGCTAAGCACAAAACAGGAAACATGTACAGATGAATGATGTCAGCATCATCATCCCGGGATCGGCCTAGCCTCCAAAACTGATCAGTATAAGCGTCGAACTGTTGAGTTATAAGTCAGGTTTCATCATTGATTTCCCCTTACCCCCAAGGTTATGTGTTCAAGTCAGGTATTGATAAATCTGGAGTTAACGCCAACACAGGATCAAGCAGGTACAGGTTTGTCTATGAAGACAACAGGATACGTCCGTCAGGACAACATGTCAGGATTGTCGGCATTAGTAACAAGATCAGGTAACAGGTCAAGTAGTGGTGTATCATGTCATGCCAGGTAGTGCACAGGCATCAAACGGATACTCATAATAAAACTGTAGCAAGTACGGATGCACGATAAAAGGACGGATGCACATATATCTATCAGGGATTACATCTACAACTTCATGACTACGCATGATGCACATTATCAAGTATGGGGTGATAATATAACAGTAACATGAAATGATATCATCTGGCATGCAACTAGATGTATAATAAATTGTACGAACGCGAATGGATATTGTAAAACAATAAAACAATAACATGGATGTATAATACAGTAAACATATGATGTTTTTATTCATATGGATGCAAAATATATATCATAGCATGTAGCAAGATAAAGTTGCCTAATCGGATCTCGATACGGGGTGCGTACACAGCGTCCGACGTCGGGTAAACGTCGTAATGCACACGCGCGCGTACAGAACAGGACCAGGCAACGCAAGAAGGTGACTACGCTGGCTGGGAACGTCCACTGGGTCGTCTGGATCGTCGGCGATGGCACGGCTCCGGCGATCACCGGAAAACAGAAACCTAGGAAGAAGAGAAGAAGAAGAAGGAGAAGAATGAAGAGGAAGACTGGGGTTTTGGTGGTTGTAGACAGAGGCGAGGCAGGCGAGACGACGACGACGATGATAGGTCGTCGACGGCGAGATCCACGGCTATGGTAATGGTCGCGGTGTGCAGGGGTTTCGGTGCAAGGAAAGGCTCTGGTGCTCGGTTGGCGTCGGAGGGTTTGGAGAGAGGAGAGAGGGAGGAGAGGTGGCGGAGGAGAGGTCGACGATGAGGTTTCGCCGGCGGCGAGGTTACAGGCGACGACGGGTGCAGCGACGAGCATGGGTTCTTGGGTTCGTTGTGGTCTCGTCGTCGGGGATGCAGTAGAGGATAGGAGATGGAGGCGATGTCGAGGAGGGGTTGGAGATGCAGGCGACGGCGGCGAGGCGCGGCAACGAGGGCAGGCGTGGGTTCTCGTGACGAAGGCTTCGCGGGAAAAATGGGGAAGATGAGGAGTGAGAGAGAGAGAGAGTACGTGGGGTAGGTTTTAAAGGGTTAGTAAAAAAAATATTATATATAAAAGTTAGAGAGAGAGAGAGAGAGAATCAGATTCTGATTAAGGAAAAATATTTTTTTGTTAATAATATATATACAAACGTTAATATATAATATTAAACAGTTAAAATACTATTAGAATATAATATTAGTTAGATTTGAGATTTTGGCTAATACAAAACTACTCCAAAATACGTTCGGGTCGGGTCTAAATTTACGGTTTGAAAATACGGATAATATGTGTGTCAACCAAAGCCAAAATACGATATCCGGGTAACGAAAAATGCATATCCCCAAGAACGGATACACGTAGCGTGCACGTAGTGATCCAAACGAGTCTGTTTCACTGAACGGAACGAGAACACGATGTACGGATGCTACCACAGGGTCAGGGGTATGATACAGGCCATGCTAGATATTTTTAAAATATATTATTAGATTATAATTGTATTGTTAAAAATGCAGATGCCAAATATAGTGCAAGTACTCAGGATATACAACATGACAGTGCACGGATTCTAATAACTAGCAGAGATAAATCACAAACAGGAATCAAGACGGTTTTCCAGCAAGTGGGTCGGGTCGGATGCAAACACGGATCCAAAACACAATAAATCAAGAAATAGCCATAAATAAAGAAATACCCAAAAGAACTGGTATAAATGAATTAGGGTGTTACACTAACGATCTTCATCCCATACCTTCTAAAGTTAATCTCAGTCTCAAATAAGGATAATGATTCTTAGATGATCCATCATGATTTTTTTTCAAATACGGTATTTGGTTTAAGGGTATATCTTTTCACACCTCTGATATATGTCGTTGTAATTTCTCAACGTGTTCAGAGAGGTGGTGGGTCTCAACACCCAACAACTCCTTTTTCTTCGTCCCAAATATGGGAATGATGGATCGAGATGTTCCTAAACTAAACATTCACCCCAAATATCCCGATAATGGACCGAGATATCCCTAAACTAGACATTTGCCCCAAATACGGCGATAAGAGACCGAAATGTTCTTAAACTACATTCGTCCCAAACAGAGAATGTTGGACCGTGATGTCCTTAAACTAAAATAATTAAGCCTATATGCTCATTTGTTTCTAAGTTAATCTTGGTCTCAAATATGACTAACGATCCTTAGAAAACCCAAATTTTCCGTGAACTGATGGACCTTATTTATATAAGATCCGCGTCCTAAGTTCATTCCCGTTAGCAAACCAAGCTATCAACGTGGACCCCGTCAAGCAAATCCTTGACCCAAATCCAAATCTCAAATATACAGATTTGGGCTAATCCGCGTATGGGCGACGACATAAATTAATCTCCGTATATAATCCATGGGCAATAAAAACAAACAAAATAACACACGACACGAAGTGAACTGCTGGAGAAGGAGAAAGTGGTTATCGCAACGCGATAACGTAATTAACTGCAAGGGCTTGCGCTTGCAGGGAAGAGCGTCCCCACAATAAAATAACCCCTCACAAATTAGGGGGAACTGATGAAGTCTGTTACAACGGACGCATCTATCCAAATCTCTGATATACGGCGTCATAAAGTAACTTGGTATTTTCGGAGAGGTGAATGATATGTCCAAAAACTATCTGCTCCCAAATTCAGGATAGACGTCCTAACGTCTCGGTCTTTTTTTTCCTGCGGTAAACAGATTCTGGCATGCCCAGTGGGACCTCATCCTCTTTCCACTTCACACTTCATGTGTCGTGTTTTTTCGCGATCAAATAATCGTGGTATATATGTTTGTAGTTTCCCTTGGGTGATGGGATACTGAAACTGGCATTTCATCTCTATACAGAATGGCGTTTGCTTCCACTTACCGCAATCCAAACTTTGTCACATCTGGAGGAGTCATGTATGTGCCACTTGCAGCCTCAAATCTCTGCAGTTCGGTTCTTCATGAAATCAACAGGCATTTCTTTGGGATAATAGTCCCACTTCCTACTCCCGATGTCTCAACGCCAAAGGGGAAGGCCCAGAAGAAGGCTGTCTTCCACAGGCTGGCTCCTCAAGCTTCATCTCTGCCAACGGCATCGGTCTTTATACGACTGGCTCCTTCCAAAGATCAAGGTCAATGCAGGGGGCATAACATTCATGCTCTGAAAGAAAACAGGGGACATGCTCAGCAAACTCCCAAGACTGAAGAAATTCCGGTCAGAAGACACGATCGACGTCAATATGGGCGTCAAATAAGAAAAGTTGGGGGCAGTTCTTCTTCCGTGTTGACTCAACCCGCTTCAACTCCAATGATACTGATGTTCTAACCGGAACAGTTTCGAGATGCTACGAAGAGCCAGGCAAAACTCCCCCATCGCGGTATTGAAAAAGTCATCGCAAACCACGGAGATCCAAGAAGTCCAGAAGCCAGTTCGCTCTCTAAAAGAACTTTCATCATCTATATATAAGGTGTGGGAACAAGTGATGGACTCAGCCGTTATCTGCTGCCCTTCCCCTAAGCGTCAGTTAAACTCTGACAACTCCCTTCCAATTACAAAGGGAATCATCCCAAGACGGTTCCTACTACAACAGTTCCTCCCAAAGCCAAAACGACTTCTCACAAAATAGGGAGGCCAGATAAAGCTCAAGCGCCCGAGGCAAACTTCAAAGGCCAAAACTTTAAACAACCTAAGCTTGGGGGCATGGTAGTTCATACAGTCTACATGGTGAGCTTCAAAGACGAATGTCACACTTATTCTAGTCACGGACCGCATACTCAATCTCTGAAAAAAGCTCAACTGCAACGTGAAAAGTTGCAGAAGATACTTGCTCAGGCGGAAACACTCGCTAATCCATCGTCTAAGGCAAATCCCGAAGACGCACCTGAAGAAAGAATAGGGCAGGAGTCGGATGTTGACCTCCTAAAACGCGCTCTCAAAAAGAGAGATGAAGAAGCGGTAGAAATGTCCACTAAAATGAACCTGATGGCCCTTCTGATCCAGAATATGGCTGGAATGATGGTCCAATCGGAACCATTGGCAGATGAACCGCCGGCAGTTGCTTTTAAAGACAAAGGTGACATTTCAAATCCTCTTCAAGCCCTATCAACGGCTGAGGAGGAAATGATCCCAAAAGCAAAGCTAGACGTATACATCGCTTAGAAAATCAAAGCTCACTATGCTAGAGAAGCTGCAAATAGGTCAATCAAGATTGGTCGACCAAATCCGGCATGGTACGATCAAATACATTACCCGCCAAAATATATACTTCAGACGTTCCACATATACAAAGGAACCAGGAATTCTAGCCAGCACATTGCGCATTTTTAATCTATGTGCGGCGACACTGGAGGAAACGATATACCGCTCCTCTGATAGTTCGTCAACTGTCTGGTAGGCATTGCCTTCGAATGGTATGCGGAACTCCCAAATGACTCCGTAAACACCTTCGAACAAATGGAGATGCTTTTCTGTCAAAGATTCGCTAGTGTAAATAAACACACTAGCATGGCGGCGTTGGTCAACGAAAGGGTTGGACCGAATGAGATCTGCGTTCAATATGTTACCTGATGGTGAAATTTCTAGTCAAAATGCAAGCAACACATCAACGAAACTGCAGCCGTGGAAATGTTTGTTAGGGTCAAAAATTACACTCCGGTTGACCAAGTCAAAGCCGAAGTCAACCTCAAGCCAGGCAGGCCTAAGTCTAGGTCAAGTGGGCCCATGTCCAAGTCGAGCCCTGCGACCGGCCTCCCCCATGCCAAAATAAAATCATGTAATAAATAATTCTGATGTAATTTTTTTATGCATGAATGGGCATAAAGCCAAATTTTTGTAAAGTCTATGGCCCATGTGCAAAATAAATGAGCACATGAGGTATGGGATGGGCAAAATGCCATTTTGTAAAGCCCAAGGGGCTATGTGTAAATGTGTAAGCCTATATAAAGCAACATGATGATGAAATAAAAAAAGAACAATTTATTCTCTCAAATTCTAGGGTTTGTGCCTCTTTCCCTTTCCTCAAGGTTCTAAAACCTTCTCCCCCTTTTTTGAATTAAATCAAGAGTTTAACTCTTTCTTTTTCAAAAATAAATAGTTTTTCACTATAAAACCTTTGAAGGAGAACTCGGATATGCCATCAAATCTGTAAAAGGGGAGATTTTAAGTCTCACCTCCCCTTTTTCCCCAAAGATCCAGCCAACAGAGAGAAAGGAGAAGGATACCCATCTCCAAAATCCCATTCCTGGAAGAGCCGAGGCTCAAAAGAAGATCCACAGATCTCCAGGAGTTTAACTCCATTCAAGATCTGTTGGAGTTTAACTCCATAAATCAAACCCTTTTTTAGGAGTTTAACTCCAATTCTATATCTAATCCCTGTTAGGAGTTCAACTCCAAAACCCCTTGGGAGTTTAACTCCTAACCCAGGGGCTAAGCCCCTTTTCCGCTGGTGTTTCTAGCGGTCCCATGCTGCGCACGCGACCCATGGGCATTCAGCGGCCGCGTGCCATGCACGTGACCCGCGGGCGTCCAGCGGTCGCGTGCAGGGCACGTGACCCACGGGCGCTAAGCGCCCACATGAGCCTCACGCGACCCGCGGACGCGTGCAGCGCACGTGACCCGCTGGCGCCCTGTAGTCACGTGCACGGCATGTAACCCATGGGCGCTAAGCGTCCACGTGCGCCTCACGCGACCCGTGGGCGCTCAGCGCCTAGCAGTCGCGTGCAGCGCACGTGACCCGCTGGCGCCCTGTGGTCGCGTGCAGGACACGTACCCGCGGGCGCCAAGCGCTGACGCGCCAGGCACGTGACCCATGGGCGCCAGCGCCCACGCGCCATGCACGCATCTTTAAAACGCTCCCCCCATCATTTTATATGTACTCCACACTAAATATACTTCCCCCGTTAAAAAAAATTTCTAACGGGGCGTTGCCCCGCACCCCGTAAGGGGGTGCTAGCCCCCTTGACCCCCAATCCACTGTCCGCGTAGTGGGGCCCCTTAAACTCTGCGGGGCCCCCGATATATCCAAAACCCTTCCAAAACACAACACACGCACACTGCACACTGAGTTCGCATGACTAGTTGACCTGTCAATCAGAGGTTCTCTCGCTCCGAAGGCATGGGGTAATTAACGGCAGCTTAGTCCGCGGCTGCCGGAGATTCGGATTTCCACAATCAATAAACCCCTATCTACCCTAGGCAGAGGGAATCTGTAGTACGCCTGACAAGCGCATGCCTATTCCGATCTCAATGGGGTGACGAAAAACACCCTGCAATATTCATAACCACTCTTGACCTAAATTCAAAGGTGTTCCTATATATGACCCTCTTCAAGCTGACGACCTTCCAAGAACTCATGCATAAAATGGCTCGATTGGATCAGATGGGTCAAGACTCTTTCTCATTCGATGAAGATGTATGAAAAGCAAAGGCAAGGTGGCGTTTGTCGCCAACACTCAACAAAGAATGAGCAGCTCCGAAGCAACATGTCGCCAAAACAGCGACAGCACGGATTCTACCCTTCGAATGATTGGACCGCGAATACTCGCTCCCCCGGGATATATGTAGAGGGAATATTGCTCACTGGTGGAATAATCTCTACGCCAGATGGTCCTTTTTTCAAAAAAAAAAAACAACAACAGGGAGAATATTAAGGGACCTACAAACGGGTCCTACAATCAAACGGAATATCCCGCTTGAACAAAAAAAACATGGGAGGGATGTGGAATCCATGTCCCACTCCAAATCAAACAATGAGGGGAAAAAATCACAAGTCATGTTCATTCTTCCAAGGAAGAAGAGAACTCGGCAGAAGGAGTGGCGTGATATCTCGTTCCTTCAAGAAGATGCTTTGTCAGTGTCAAAAAGCGATATTGATGGGCAGGGGGCAGGTGCCGTTTAAAGAGCGGTATTTCCCACAAAAACAACTTGATTGGTGTGATAATAAAAGAAGCAGTCTAAGAGAGTGAAAATTGCTTGAAGTGTGAAGTGTCCACATATACAAAGGACAGGCAGCAGTGCCTCGGCAAATAAGAGTTGGAAGGGATGAGTTATGGAATTCCTTGACTAAATGATAAATAATGGACCTAAATATGCCTAAACTAGAGCGTCGCCTCAAACATAGTGATAATGGACCGAAATATCCATAAACTAGAGCGTCGCCTCAAACATGGCGATAATGGCCCGAAACGTCCTTAAACTAATGCGTCGCCTCAAAAACGGCGTGTTGCCTCAAAAATGGCGATATTGGACCAAAACGTCCCTAAACTAGCGCGTCGCCCTAAATACGGCGTATGCTTCTTGGGATCGACATTGCAATTAAAGTCCCAATGACGAATATTGCAACTTAAGTCCCACCGGCTACATAGCTTTTCCAGTGATGAAGCCACCCTAAGTATCACCGGAAAATAGATAGGTCATCTACGGCGAAGCTGCTTTCGAGAGTTCCGAAAAAAAACCGGTATGTCCACAAGCGAAATGGGCATGGATGAAAACCCGAAAGGACGTCATGAGTAAAAACAGCAGGACTGCCGACGAGTTTATGAAAACCCGAAAGGGCGCAATCTCGTTAAAAAAAGAAAAAGAAGAAAAAGGAAAAAAAGAGAAACGGTATGTCCACAAGCGAAATGGGCACGGATGAAAACCCAAAAGGGCGCCGTGAGTAAAAATAGTAGGACTGCCGGGGAGCTTGTGAAAACCCGGAAGGGCGCATTCTTGTAAAAAAAAATAAAAAAAATAAAAAATAAAATACACTTGCAGGATCCATTCGATCTTATGAGGAGAAAATACCTGCGTGAGATCCTTACGAGTCACAAAGGAGCAACGCACTTAGAAACTCACATGATTTCTAAGGAGAACATATACTTATGAGATCCTCATGACTCGTAAGGAGAATCCCCCTTATGAGACCCACACGACTCATAGAATTCAAAAGCTTTAAGTTGCAGGAATCCAGACCTGTCCTTAAACAATTATAACCCCTAAGCTGCCCTACAAGCAGTCTGATATTCACCCTTGTATACAATCCACAAGCATGAAAAAATATGTTCCCATAAAGTTCTACTGACGGCGAGAAATATCCCTATATGGTGAACGACACTTGTAAGTCCTTTCGACTTATAAGGAGAAAACACTCTGGTAAGATCCTTACGACTTGCAAGAGAAAACACACTTAGAAATCCCTACGATTCCTAAGGAGAAAATACACCTACGAGATCCTCTCGAATCGTAGGGAGAAATACCTTTATGAGGCCTTTACAGCTCATAAAGTCAAAAATCCTTAGTCGACAAGATCTTAACCCTGTTTGCTAACCTATCTTTGTTCAAATCAATAAAGGCAAATGATGATTCGCTCCTGGAAATATCCTAGTTGTAGCGATGCTGATGCCTAAACAGGTATCAAACTTCAAGTTTTCTCACGGTAAATGATGATTCGCTTTTGGCAACATTTCAGTTGCAGCAATACTAATGCCAAATTTGGTATCAGGACCCAAGTCCCCGATTCGCAACAAAGTCAGCGAGCAAAAAAGTGCAAAAAAAATGCATATGAAATAGTCGAAATGATAAGGCAACTTGCAATAAAAATCAGCGAGCAAAAGATATATGCATATGAAACAGCCAAAATGTTTCGGCAACTCGCAATAAAAAATAGCGAGTAAAAATAAAAAATGATATAGCCGAAATGATTCGGCACCACGATAAATAGCCGAAATGATTGGGCAATTGCAACTTTCGCGATATAAAAAAGCTGAAAGGATAGAGCATCGCGGAAATATAAAAAAATTAATAAATTTTTTTCTGCCTTGCAAGTAGGTTTATACCGACTCTTATATGCAATCCATAGGTACAAATGAAAGAAAGGAGTAATGGAAAAATCCTAGCTCCAGCTAGACGTTCCTTCTCACTGCAGACGGAGCGTCAACAAAGACCAAATGGTGAAACATATAAAAGTGGAGAAATGGAAAAATCCTAGCTCCTGATCTCGATGGCAACATCTACAGCATAGAGATCAACTTGACATCCTTCTCATTCCAGCAAGGTGCAGACGCGACATCAACAACGACCCAAGGGTCAAACAAAAGTGGAGTAACGGCATATTCCTAACTCTAGGTCTTAATGGCACGTTTACAGCCTAGAGACTAATTCGATATTTCTCTTACCCCAGCGGAGTACATATATGGCGTCAACAAAGCTCTAAGGAGCCAAATCAAAAAGGAGTAATGGCAAAATCATAGCTCCAACTTGATCTCCTTCTCATTCCAGCAGGATGCAGATGCGACTTCATTAAAGACCAAAGGGTCAAATTAAAATGGAGTAATGGAAAAATCCTATATCCAGCTTGACGTTCATTCTCGGTGCAGACGCAACGTCGGCAGGGACCCAAGGGTCGAACCAAAGTGGAGGGATGGTAAAATCCTAACTCCAGATCTCGACGGCAATATCTACAGCCTGGAGATCAGCTCGACGTTCTTCCTATTCCAACTGGGTGCGGACGTGATGTCAACAAAGCTCCAAGGAGCCAAATAAAAAAGGAGTAATGGAAAAATCCCAGCTCCAGCTCGACGTTCCTTCTCGATGCAGACGCAACGTCATCAAAGCCCAAGGGTCAAATAAAAGTGGGGCAATGGTATATTCCTAGCTCCTGATCTCGATGGGTACATTTACAGCTTGGAGATCAACTAGACATGCTTCTCATGCCAGGAGAATGCAAACACGGCGTCAACCAGGACCCAAAGGTCAAATAAAATTAGAGTGACGACATATCCCTGGCTTCAGATCTTGATTGCAATACATACAGTATAGAGGTCATTCGTATGTCTACTTTACTTCAGCAAAGAATTGGCGCGACATCAACAAAGGAAAAGTGAAGTGATGGCAAAATTCTAGCTCCAGCTCAACGTTCCTTCTCCGTGCAGACGCGACGTCAACAAAGAACCCAAGGATCAAATAAAAGTGGAGTAATGGAAAAATCCTAGCTCCAGATCTTAATGGCAACATCAAGAGCCTAAAGATCATCTCCACGTTCTTTTCACTCCAGTAGGATGCAGATGCGATATCAACAAAGCTCCAAGGAGCCAAAATAAAAATGGAGTAATGGTAAAATTCTAGCTCCAGATCTTGATGGCAATATCTACAGCCTAGAGACCAACTCGACGTGCTTCTCATGCCTGCAGGACGCAGACGCGATGTCAACCAAGAGTCAAATAAAATTGGACTGACCGCATATCCCTAGCTCCAGACTTCGATGGCAATACATACAGCATAGAGGTCATATGGATGTCTACCCTACTTCAGCAAAGAATCGGCACGACATCAACAAAGCAAAAACGAAGTGACGGCATATTCCTAATTTCGGGTCTTAACAACAATACATATATGGCCTAAAGACCACTGGAGATCATCCTACCCCAGAAAGGTGCGGTTATGACTCATCGGAGCTCTAAATTGAGCCTAACCTCAAGTAAAAAGCGCCACGGTAAATAACTAACGCTTGTTCTTCTGACGGTAATATAACCTAAGAAGATTACTTGAAAACGTCTTGTACAGCCTTAGAAGGGATCAGAGACACGACAGTTGTGGGGCTACTCGAGCAGCAACCTAAGAGACTGTATATCGAGAAATAAATCAGCCGACGCGACGGTATGATGGACTTAAATCTAGTACCACAAACCTAACGGACCTCTTTCAAAAAAAGGAGTTATCTATATTTCACGTTAGGATACACCTGCGAGATCCTCTTGACTCATCTCGACTCATAAGGAAAAACATCTTTATGAAACCCTCACGACTCATGAAGGTGAAAAGTTTTAGGCGACGGGGATATCAACCTGTTTCCTAAGCACTGTGGCCCTACAAGTAGGTCCAAATTGACTCTTGTATACTATCCATGGGCTACATTCTCCAAAATTGCATACCGATGAGAAGGAGAAACCACTTACGTGTCCTCTCGACTCGTAAGAGGAAAATTCTCTTGTGAGATCCTTACGACTCTCAAGAGAAAACGCACTTAAAAGTCTTCACGACTTCTAAGGAGAAAATACACCTACGAGATCCTCTCGATTCGTAGGAAGAAACATCTTTATGATACCCTCACGGCTCATAAAGTTGAAAAACCTTAGGCGACAGATCTAAACCTGTTGCCTAAACCATCGTTGCCCTACAAGGATGTCAAGATTGACTCTTGTATACTATCCATGGGTGACATTCGCCAAAGTTACATGCCAATGAAATGAAGAAGCTACTTACTGGTCCTCATGACTCGTAAGAAAAAAATACCCGAGTGTGATCCTTACGACTCACGGAGGCGATGAATACTTAGAAATCCTTACGATTTCTAGGGAGAATATGCACCTATGAGATCCTCAAGACTCGTAGAGAGAAAAACCTTCTTGAGATCCTTACGTCTCATGAAGATGGAAAAAATTCTTAGGCTACAAGGACCCTAAACTTGTCTCCTCAGCCATCAATTCTATAGCCATGCATAACTCTGCACTATTCCATCCTTGTACATACTTACGTGGGTAAAATAGTGGGAGGCATTTATTCCCGCCATAATTTTTGGCTAAGAGCTATTTGTTCCCTTATAAAAAAGAGAGAGAAGAACGAGGAAAAGAATTCCCACAGTTTGGCATCACGTATTAAACACGTGAGCGCTTGTATGCAAAGTATATAAGCGCTGAAAGCAAATAATAAAAAGGCCAAACAGGCCTCACGTGTTAAACACGTGAGTGCTCATATGCAAAGCATATTAGCGCTGAAAATAAACAGGCTAAAACCCACACCAGAGCTCACGTGTTAAACATGTGAGTTCTCTTACCGCATTCTTTGACAGCGCTCACATGCAAAGTATGTGAGCGCCCCAATTTAAAATGCTCCCATCTGATAGAATTAAATTCTATTTGGGAAATATTATCTCTGATCTTTCTGATATGGAAAGATCTTTCTCTAACAGAGAATCTTGGATTTAAAACCCAATTGTGATAAAATATCACTAATTAAACTACCTGATAGAATTAAATTCTAAATGATAGAATTAAATTCTATTTGGGAAATATTTTCATTGATCTTTCTAATACGAAAAGATCTTTCTCTAATAGAGAATTTTGGATTTAAAATTCAACTGTGATAAAATATCACCAATTAAGCCATCTGATAGAATTAAATTCTATGTGGAAAATATTTGCCTAATCTTTCTTAAACTAAAAAGATCTTCTCTGTTAAATAGAGGGCTCTTGGATCAAAAATCCAATGGTGATTATAAAATCACCCATCGATCATCTGATAGAATAAAATTCTATCTTAGGAAAATATTTTCCTAATCTTGATAAATAAACAAGAATGATATTCTCTATTAGATAGAATACAATTCTATATTAGGAAAATATCTTCTTAATCTTGTGATAGAATAAAATTCTATATTAGGAAAATATTTTCCTAATCTTGTTAAACTAACTAGATATTAATATGATAGAATAAAATTCTATCTTATGAAAATATTTTTCTAATTTTATTAAAACAAACAAGAAATCTTCTCTGTTAAACAGAGAGCCTTTGTATTAAAAATCCAATGGTTAATAAAATTCACCGGTTGATCTAAAATATCAATTGGATTGATTATGAAATCAATCACGATCTTAATGAGAAATTTTCACAACAAATTGATTCTTTTCCTTCCGCTATAAATAGGAGTAAAGAAATGAAAAGAAAGAGAGGACTAAAGATAAAAAAAAGAGGAGAGCACCCTATAAACTTCTGTAAAAATATAGAAGACTCTCCAAAAGCTTCGGCGACAGAGAATTTAATTCTTTTCGAAGAAAATCTTCTTCCTCAAAATCCTAGATAAAGAAAAAAGAAGAGATCAAAATATCTCCTTTACCTATCATATCACATCTAAGGGTTTAACCCTTTTAAAAGAAATTAATTCTTTCTCTGGATCTGAGATTCACAAGAAAAGTCTCCCACAAGTTAAGAATTTAATTCTCATTAGGAAGATCTTGTTCTTGAGAATAAAAAATTTAGGGAAGAACAAAATTGAAAAGAAAAAAGATGGAGTCCATAATACTTTTGGAACTTAGTTCCTTTGAATCAAGAACTTAGTTCTTTAAGAACCCAATACAAGATCCTCAATATAGAGATCTTGGTAATCGTTAATGGTCAAAATACCATTAACAGAAATTTAACCTCTCTGAAAACATGAATAAGATAACATGGAGAAAAGAATATGGAAAAGATGGAGTCTATAATACTCCAGGAACTTAGTTCCTTAAAATTAAGAACTTAGTTCTTAAAGAACCCGATCCAAGATTCTCAAAATTGTGATCTTGGTGATCGTTAATGGTTAAAATACTATTAACAGAGATTTAAGTTCTATAAAAAACAACAGCAGAGATTAAATCTCCAAAAAACTTAGCGCCTCACGTGTAACACACGTAAGCGCTCAAAAGAAGCTAATAACTTAGCGTCTCACGTGAAACACACGTGAGCACCAGACGCTCAGCGCCTCACGTGAAACACACGAGAGTGCCAGAAAATAGAAAAATTTAGTGCTTAGCACTAGTGCAGCGCCTTACGTGAAACACACGTGAGCGCCACAAAAGACTAGTGCTTAACACTATTATAGCGCCTCACGTGATATACACGTGAGCGCTATATACAGCTAAATGCTTAGTTCTACTGGGTGTTACAGAAACCCAATCTTTGCCCAAATTGGCTAAGCTTATATTCATGATATCCAAATTGATTTTAGTTCCATTCATGACTAACAATCTTCATCCCATACCTTCTAAAGTTAATCTTAGTCTCAAATAAGACTAATGATTCTTAGATGATCTATCATGATCTTTCCCTCAAATACGGGATTTGGTTCAAGGGTACATCTCTTCACATCTCTAATATATATCGTTGTAATTCCTCAACGTGTTCAGAGAGGTGGCGGATCTCAATAACCAACAACTCCTCTTCCTTCGTTCCAAACATTGGAATGATGGATCGAGATATTCCTAAACTAGACATTCGCCCCAAATACGGCTATAATGGACCGAGATGTTTCTAAACTAGACATTCGCCCCAAATACTGTGATAATGGAATGAAACGTCCTTATACTAATATTCGTCCCAAACAAGGAATGTTGGACCGTAATGTCAAATAATTGAGCCCATATGCTTATTTGTTTCTAAGCTGATCTTAGTCTCAAATATAACTAACAATCCTTAGAAAACCCAAATATCCCGTTAACTGATGGAACTCATTTATATGAGATCTGCGTCCTAAGTTCATTCCCGTTGGCAAACCAACCTACCAATGTGGACTGTTCCCCTCCGAGCGACGGCCAAGACATGGATGTATTGCCTGGGATTCGGGGCAGATGCTATTTGGTTTTATCCGTCCACCTCTCCGAAGATGCCAAGTTGATTTATGGCACCGTGTATCGGAGGTTTAGACGGATACGACCGATGTAGCAGACTTCGTCAGATTCCCCCTCGCTTGAGGGGTTTTTGATTGTGGGGACGCTCTTCCCTGCAGGCGCAAGCCCCTGCAGTTAATTACGCTACCGCTTCGCGGTAACAACTTTCTCCTTCTCCAGAATTTCACTTCGTGTCGTGGGTGTTTGTTTTGTTTGTGGTTGCCCGTGGATTGTATACGGAGACCAATTTATGTCGTCTCCTGTAGGATGTGGATTAGTCCAAATCCGTGTTTTCTTAGATTTGGGTTTGGGGTTTTGGTTTGAGGATACGTTAGCCGTATTTGAGGCTAAGATCAACTCAAACGTTTGTTAAGGATACGTTAGTCCAGTTTGAGACTAAGATCAACTTAACGGGATCGTTTAGATCCGACAAAAGAGCATTTTGGGGCTCTATTGTTCTAGTTTAGGGACATAGTGGTCCATTGCATGTATGGCCGTCGGGACCCGTCACCTCTTTGACGATGTTGAAGGATTACAATGACAGATGTCAGAGGAGTTCTGAGATGTACCCTTGAACCAAAGTTGATTGGGGGATTTATAGTCCAATTTGGGACTAAAGTCTGTTTGAAGGTTTAAGGATACGTTAGCCATATTTGAGGCTAAGATCAACTTAAACGGTTGTTAAGGATACGCTAGTCCAGTTTGGGACTAAGATCGACTTAACGGGATCGTTTAGATCCGACAAAAGAGCATTTGGGGGCTCTATTGTTCCAGTTTAGGGATATGGTGGTCCATTGCCAGTTTAGGGACATGGTGGTCCAATACTAGTTTAAGGACATAGTGGTCCAATGCCAGTTTAAGGACATAGTGGTCCATAAAATGTATGGCTGTCGGGACCCATCACCTCTCTGAAGACGTTGAAGGATTACAACGACAAATATCAGAGGAGCTCAGAGATGTACCATTGAACCAATGAGTTGGTTGAAAGAGCAGATGTGCTCAGTTCAAGATGATTTGAGGACTTATGGCCAGTTTGGGCTAAGTCCAATTATGTTTGAAATATTGGCCCTTTGGACCATTAGACATTTGTCTGGGTTCAGCCCCTCATCATTCAGCAGTGCTAAACAGAGGTTTGGGGGCTCTGACAACATTTTGTCTTTGATTTCCTCAATTTTGAGATTTATTTGGAGGAGGGACTTTTACCTCTGGAAAATTAGCTAATTTGGCTAAAAGTAGTGTTAAACACTAGAGAACAACAATGTTAAACACTGGAGGTAGAACTCTCAAATTAGTGTTAAACACTAAAAGACAATCAGTGTTAAACACTGGAAATATAATTTTCAATTTAGTGTTAAACACTAGAAACAATCAGTGTTAAACACTGGAAATATAATCCCCAAATTAGTGTTAAACACTAAAGAAAGAGGGGTCACGTGTGGACACGTGAGAGCGCCTAAAGGTGGGACCAAATCCCTTTTCTTCGTTCTGCAATTAAGTGTTAAAAACTTCTTCATCTTTTGAGCATCACGTGTTGACACGTGATGGAGATTTATGCACTGATCATTAAAGCACTCGCTAAGGGGTCATGTGGGGACACGTGAGAGCGCCCAAAGCTCATATTTCCTTTGCTTTTTCTTTCTGTGTTTTTTCGGTCACGTGGGAGCACGTAAGGCATTGCTTCAAAGTTTTCCTCCTCATTTCTGGGGATCTCTTCAGGGGTCACGTGACCTTGGTCTTTTGCATGCATGGAGATCTTTTAAGTCTCTTTATTTTATTTTGAGAATTTAATTCTCTGTAAGATTAAGAATTAAATTCTTATCTAGGGTAAAACCCTAATTTCTTTTTAAAGGAATTAAATTCCCAAATATGTAAAAGAATTAAATTCTTATATAGGGTTAAACCTTAGTTTCATTTTAGGAGGAATTAGATTCCTGTTGATCTGAGAGAATTAAATTCTCAATTAGGGTTAAACCCTAGTTCTGTTTTAGGAGAATTAAATTCTCAAAACTCAATTCCCCTTCTAAGTTTAGGATCTGCATGGCAGGATCTCGACCCGATGAGAATTAAATTCTCAACTTATGGGGAGATGTGCTCTGTGCAGATCTTCAACCAGAAGAAGAACTAAGTTCTTTTTTGTATAAGAGTTAAACTCTTGGATTGAGAATTAAATTCTCTTTATTGAAGTTTTGATCCTTTTTCCCTTTCTCCCCTAGGGTTTTCTTTGTTGAGAATTAAATTCTCCTTTCTTTTCTCTCTCTGTTGTTGTTATCTCCCCAAAAAAAGGTAGCTCCTTCTCTTCTCTTCTTGGCTCCTATTTATAGGAGAAGGAAAAGAATCAATTTGTTTAGCAAATCTCTCATTGAAAGATTTGATTTGTTTTCATCATTAATATAATCCTTTAGATCATTCAGTGAATTTTTATTCACCGTTGGATTTTAAATCCAAAGATATTCTGTTTGTTATTTTCGGTGAGATTTAGGGGAAATCTTTCCTTATCTAAGATTTTTTCCATAAATTGATGATTTTTAATCACCCTTGGATTTTTAATCCATCGGTCCCCATAATTCTTTTTCATTTGGAAAGATTTAGAAGATTTTAGAATTTAATTCTATTAACTGTAAGGCTTTCGAAGCTAGTCGCGTGCTGACACGTGACCCTTGGTCACGTGTGAGCACGTGACCCCCAATAAAGTCCTTTTCTCAGCGTTTATTTATGCTTCAGTTTTAACCATCACGTGTCAACACGTGACCATTGGTCACGTGTGAGCACGTGATACCTCATTGAGGCATTTCCTTCAGCCATTTGCTTTTATTTCTGTTTTAACTATCACGTGTCAACACGTGACCATTGGTCATGTGTGAGCATGTGACCCCCAATTGGGTCCTTCTTCAGCCGCTTGTTTTTATTCATGTTTTAACTATCACGTGTCAACACGTGACCATTGGTCACGTGTGAGCACATGCCCCCCAATTGGGTCCTTCTTCAGCCGTTTGTTTTTATTCATGTTTTAATTATCACGTGTCAACACGTGACCATTGATCACGTGTGAGCACGTGATACCTCATTGAGGCAATTCCTAATTTTTAATCAGGGAACAGTGAATAGCATATTTGCTCATAATTTTTGATCCCGGATGAATTATGAAGCCCATAATATATCAAATCGAAGGGTTTTTCGAGATGCTTCCAATACCATCAGAATTTAATAGTTCCTCCTTCGAGAGTTTATCAAAATATAGGCCGGAAGATACTGGTTCGCATTTCCTTAAGCGTATCGCTGCCATTTGATACCTTGGACTCTTCTGCGCAGAAATTTTTGGCGGGAACATGGACCCCGTCAACCAAATCCTTAACCCAAACCCAAATTTCAAATATACGAATTTGGACTAATCTGCGCCCTATATGCGACGACATAAATTAGTTTCCTTATACAATCCACGGGCAATCAAAACAAACAAAATAACACACGACACGAAGTGAACTGCCGGAGAAGGAGAAAGTGGTTATCGCAACGCAATAACGTAATTAACTGCAGGGGCTTGCACCTGCAGGCAAGAGCGTCCTTACAATAAAAAAAACCCTCACAAATGAGGTGGAATCTGATGAAGTCTGTTACAGCGGTCGTATCTATCCAAACCTCCGATATACGATACCATAAATCAACTTGGTATTTTTGGAGAGGTGGATAGATATGTCCAAAAAGCATCTGCCCCCAAATTTAGGCTAGACGTTCTAACGTCTCGGTCTTGTTTTCGGCGGTAAACAGATTCTGACGTCTTGGTCCTTTTTTCGGTGGTAAACATACGTATTTAATTGGACCCCTGCACGTATCAATATACGGCCTTTACATCATATCGCCTGAACCGGAAAAACCTTCCGTGTGGGACTCTGATGACTCGACAATATACTAGCAGTAAATTACTGGATATATCCATAAGCATAAGTACGTCAGCGGCACTAGCTGTAAGTAATGGCTACCCAGGTATCTGCCAAAATAGAGGTCGACAATCAAGTCCATCCGTACCTTACTGAGCCTGAATGTGATAATCTCGGTACAGTCCGATCTCTTCGTCTAAGAGTATCGCATACCGGGTCTGAGGAGTGAATAACGTCAAACCCCTAATAACTCGATAAGTCATGCCGGAGTCAAGCTCATCACCCATCGAGAAACTTCTGAACTCATATCAGTAAATCTCTTCTACCCTGACCAGAGATTTATGGTGATGGCCAACCGAACACAGCGCGACATCGACTCCTAATATTAGGAAAGACGAACCCCTGACAATCGCTCACTGCCTCCATGTAGTTCTGGACTGTACCCAACTAAAACCTATTTGCATGACTCTTTTGATCCATGATAGGATAGTAATCTAAGTACAGTGGGAACTCATACGAGACAAAAGACGATCTCAGGTCAAAAGATTAACCTGTACTCATGTCATCAGAAAACTGCTAACTGACGATAGGTATAATACCATATAAAAGTTCACGGCGAGCCCGTCCATGTACTCACCTCAAGTGAGCACCTGTATACTATCTTAGGTGCTAAAACACCAATGGCTTGTGAGACCGGCCACCGCCACTCGTCGGGGTCTATAAACATGTACATTAGTCTACTTTGGAATATCGATACCCAGTCTTGATACTCTCTCGACTAGGGACATTTAAGGATGTGTTTAGGAACTACCCAGCTCCCACGTATATAATCGCCATCATAATGCTGGTAGTCAAGCAAGAACCTACGGGTTTTATCATTATGTATTAGCGACACGTAATAACCCGTAAAACGTATACACATCAATGATAAACACAAACCAGATAGTATACTATTATCTTAAGCAAGACTGTTGTACCTGTATAAGTCCTCCCTCAATTATCATAATCGCCCAGCTGCAATTACAATAATTGCCTTGAGAGCACTATAACCAGCACACACATGCGTCGTACATGCAAAAATACTAGTAAATTAGTCATCTTAAGATAATACTTGAGTTGGAGCAATTTATTCGTGGTGCATTTTCGGAAGATGCAAGTCCTATTATGGCTCCATTGATCGCTTTCTTGGCATCTAAAAACACTCCCCTTCTTGTTAATGTATATCCTTACTTTGCATACAGCGGGCGATCTGAAAAATACACGGTTAGACTACGCGCTCTTTGCCTCCAACGAAGTGATTGTGCAAGATGGATCTCTGGGCTACAAAAATCTATTTGATGCGATACGGGATGCAGTATATTCTGCAATCAAGAAAGCCAGAGGTTCGAGTGCGAAGATTGTCGTATCAGAAAGTGGTTGACCATCAGCTGACGGAGCTGAAGGAGCGAACATTGAGGATGTGAAGATTTACAATAATAATTTAGTGAAACATGTGGCTAGTAGTGCTTGGACACTAAAAAGGCATGGAAAAGCTATTGAGACGTATATATTTGCTGTGTTCAATGAGAATCAAAAGACAGCCAGGAAAGAGCAGAATTTTGGATTGTGTCATAAAACTGAGGTTTATCATTTTGATTTGCCTTAAACTACAGGGGGGCCTATGCAAATGCACAGGTCTATGAAAAATACTGCAAAGATTCTGTTTTGATATTTTGCATGACCTACGATGACTGTAAATTAGTCATATAAATGAATGTTGAATGTGTTGGGGTTTCTTAGCATGAACATTAGGTTTTAGCAAGTATCAAATATGCAATTTAAAAAATTTAGAGTGCTAAAGAACACATACCTAGAATCGAACTAGAGAATTAAGGTTTTATAAAGCATGTAAACAAACTTTATACTAAGTGAACAAAGAATACAACCTTTGTAGACCGGTCCTTCACTTCTAAAGCTCCGTATAGTAGTCCCTTAGCTCCAAATAGTGGTCCCCGAACTCTTCTTAGGCTCTACTAGGCGAAAAGAACGAACTTGCTTAAGGATTTTCGAGGCCGAAAATGATCTATGTTGAAGAATCTATAACTCAAGCGATTTCTTCACTAATTGAGAAATTAGTGAAGTAAACAACCTATAATAAATGGCTAGTTTGGTATAAATTGATGAAATAGGAATTTTGCTCACTTTAGACTCTTTTTCTTTTTCACCCTACTTAAAAGCTAGAGAGCAAAGAAGGAGATGAAGAAGATGAACTAATGTGAACCCTTAGATGAGAAAATATTTCAAGAGATATTAATAGAGAGTTAACCATGGCTAAAGATAATAGTTGGGTTAATAAATATCTAGAGTAAAACAAAATTAGTGGACTAAATCAAGACTTCTACATACTTCCACAAGTATCTCAAGCCATGACATTTTACACCTAATTTTGGTTTATCCCTTAATTATTAATCATCCAAATTATCTTTAGTTTGGTATGAGTCTCATATACCTATGTCCAATGTATCATCTAGCATGACACAAAAATAAATATATTAATATATATCTCATATATATTTGTAGAAAAGAAATTCTTAAGTGAGCTAATATTAGTTAATATATTAATATATCAAATATATAATTATATATTAAATTATTAAATCAACACTTGATTTAATAATTCGGCTATATCACATACAACCGACTAATATCATTTATATGTTTATCAAATATACATATAACAAATTATTGAATCAACACTTGATTCAATAATCCGGTTATATCACATATAACCTATATCTCATATATATTTTGGTTTATCCCTTAATTATTAACCACCCAAATTATCTTTAGTTTGGTATGAGTTTCATATACCCATGTCCAATGTATCATCTAGCATGACACAAAATAAATACATTAATATATATCTCATATATATTTATATGTATTTGTAGAAAAGAAATTCTTTAGTGAGCTAATATTAGTTAATATATATTAATATATCAAATATATAATTATATATTAAATTATTAAATCAACACTTAATTTAATAATCCGGCTATATCACATACAACCGACTAATATCATTTATATGTTTATCAAATATACATATAACAAATTATTGAACCAACACTTTATTCAATAATCCGGTTATATCATATATAACCTATATCGTGAGATTAGAATACGGTATTACATACACGTATTAATCTCAGTCCCGCACATATCACATATGTGCCCTACTTCGTTTCGCTTGAGCTAGGAAATCTCTGTGTAGGACTCTAAAGACTCGTCAATACGCTAGCAATATGTAATGATCATATCAGTCACCCATAAGCCGTCAGTGGTACTAGCTGGACATAGCAACTACTCAGGTATTGAGCGATCAGAAGATCAACAAGCAAGCTTGTCTAAACTCCCGTGAATCTAGTAAGTAACATTAAAGTACAGTCCGGTCTCTTCGTCTGAAATATCGCATATCGAGTCTGGGGTGGTAAACGTCAGACCCCAATAACTTGATAAGTCATGCCGATGTGAGGCTCATAATGGGTCGAGAAACTACTGATAACACTTACCAGTAAATCTCATCATCAGCCCTGACCAGGGACTTCCTGTTATAGCCAATTGAGCATAGCGCAACATCAACCCCCAATACCGGGAGAGACGAAACCCCTACTATCGCTCATTATCTCCATGTGACTCAAGGCTGTACCCAAAATCCACCTGTTTGCACGCTCTCTTGAGCGTGGTAGGGAGAAAGTCAAAGCACAGTGGGAATCACACAAGACTTTATGACGATCTCGGGTCTACAGACTATCCTGTACCAGTGTAACCAGAGAACTGCTATCTGACGATAGGTATAATACTATCTAGAAGTTCTCGGCGAGTCCTGATCGGTGTACCCATTCTCCAAGGAGCACATGTGTATAATCTTTGATGTCAAACACCAATGGCTGTGGGATCAACCATCGCCCCATACAGGGTCAAGAAACGTACACACTACTCTACTCTGGAATATCGATGCCCTGTCTCGATACTCTCTCGACTTGGAACAATTAAAGGATGAACTTGTAGACTATCCTGGCCCCACTAGTATGATCTGCATCATAGTCATGGTAGTTGTTCCCTCATGGGAACTGAATAAAATATATGAATAAAGCAACGAGGAAAGCCTCCAAGTAGAGCATCACGTGTCCACACGTGATCGGGCCTCACGTGCAGACACATGACTTTTTATAGGCAAAGCCTATAGGCGCTGTATGAAATAAACAATTGGAGATGCTTAATTGGTGAGGTCACGTGCCGTCACGTGATGGGTTCCTGAGCCATCTGAACTAATAGAATTAAATTCTAATTAAGAAGCTATATGCTTAATTGGTGAGGTCACGTGCCAACACGTGATGGGCTCCTAAGTCCCCTGAACTAATAGAATTAAATTCTAATTAAAAGGAATCAAAAGCCCTAATTGGAAAAATATTTCTCTAGATCTTTCCAAACAAGAAAGATCGCGCTCTGTAAAACAGAACGCCGTTGGATTAACAATCCAATGGTGATTAAAAGATCGCCAATTTACAGAAAAATTCTGTACAGGGAAATATCTTCCTAATCTTGTTAAGAACAACAAAAAAGATATCTTCTATAAAAAAGAAGTTTTTGGATTAAAAATCCAACGGTGAATAAAATCCACCGAGTGATCTAAAAGATCATGTTGGTTATAAAATCAATCAAAATCTCTCAATGAGAGATGGGCTGAACAAAACTGATTCTTTTCTTTCTCCTATAAATAGGATCCAAGAAGAAAAAAGAGGGGAGAGACAGAAGGAAGGAGAGAGAAGAACCCCTTGAAAGGAAAAAAGAAAAGAAAAGAGAATTTAATTCTCCAGAGAGAAGAAGGTCTCTTCAAAGAAGAAAGAAACTTTAGGTAAGAGAAGGAAAGAGATCACCCCATAAGCTCCCACAAAATAAAAGAGAATTTAATTCTTAAACTAAGAGTTTAACTCTTCTGAAAAGAACTTAGTTCTTCCTCTAGTTGAGATCTGCAGAAGCAGATCTCCCCACAAGTTGGGAATTTAATTCTCATCGGGGAGATTCTGTTATGTAGATTCAAACCCAGGGGAAAGAACTAAATTCAAAGAATTTAATTCTTATCAGAACATATAGGAATTTAATTCCTCTAATAAAATTAGGGTTTAACCCTATAGAAGAATTTAATTCTTATAAAACAAAAGGGGCTCGAACGTCTCAAAACTCAAGATCTCCATGCACGTAAGGAAAAGATTAGTTCTTGAACAAAAAGAGAACAAACTGAGATTGGCTCACACGATCCCACGTGATCCCCTAAGCAGTGCTTAGCTTTCATAAAGCAGAAAGGGGATAGATTAAAGGCAATAGCGCCAAATTCGAGCGCCTCACGTGACCCCACGTGAGTGCCTCAAATCCTTAGTATTTAACACTACTTCAAGCGCCTCACATGACCCCACGTGAGCGCCTTAAATTCTTAATGTTTAACACTACTTCAAGCACCTCACGTGACCTCACGTGAGTGCTTCAGACTCTCAGCGTTTAATGCTACTTCAAGCGCCTCACGTGACCCCACATGAGCGCTGTCACTCCCCGCTTCCCAGAGTACGCAAGATTGGGCACGTGACATAGCCAACCATGCTACCTGTGGGTAGGAAGTATCCATCCACAGTCACATTACGGTTGTAGAGATATCAAGAACAAGATAAATAAACTAATCTAACACATGTCCAAATCCATAATAACAAGAGTCAATAAACAATAAGTGCGGAAGCAAATGATCCAATACAATAAATAAACAGTACGTCCCATAATGCGGGCTCACATCTGGAAATGAAATGAAATAAATAAACTAAACACTATGGAACTCACAGATCAGCCTGCTGGCTGAAATATTCCTGCTCGGTCGTCGACAGTGGTAAGGAATCTAGGCCATGCAAAACCCAGACGTCAGCGCGTCATGTCAACCAATAATATAATATAAACATGGTAATAAGCAATGCAGGGATGAACATGAATGAAGCAGTACTATGAAATAACAGTGCAGGGTAATATGCAGTGGTGACTAAACTGTCCTACCAGGTTTCTACTCTAAAGTCCTTGAAATCAATTGGTGACTCGTCGATGTAACTCAATAGTATCCCGTGCGTGCCCGGGACCACGGTCAAGATTCTCGGGGCTGAATCCGAGACGTGCCGCTATGCAGTAATAGGTAGCAGGATGGGCGAGTGATGTCAGCATCATCACTCCGGGGCTGGCCAAGCCCGTAAGACTGATCAGAACAGGTATCGAACTGTTGAGTTACAAGTCGGTTTCACCTTTGATTTCCCCATACCCCCAAGTTATGTATGTCAGGTCAGGTATTCAGTAATCAAGGACTAATGCCAACACAGGATCAGGTAACAGGTCAGGTTTGTCTGGATAGACAACAGGAATGGTCCATGAGGACCCCAAGTCAGGTTTGTTGGCATTAGGCATGAGATCAGGTAATCAGTCAGGTCGTGGTGCAACAGGTTGAGTCGGTATGTATATATGTCATGTGTAGCAAGGTCAGGTCAATATGTAGTGCAATCGAGTACGTGCTCACAACAGGTATACAATCGAATAAGGAACAACAGCAGGAATAACGGTTCATTTAATCACAATGGTACATGAATATGGTGCAGTTGTATTATATTAACAGGTTCAAGCACCCTTGGGGTGCAATAGTCACAAGGTGAAACAATATCAACAACATAAAGTAATGAAGGTACATGAATTGAAGACTAAAGCATAAATAATTGTCTCATGGATGATTTAACGAATAAGGACGATCTAATTGGTTTAGTTAGTTAAAGTATGGATCGATAGCAGACCGATTAATTACAAGAAACTACTATAATGATTCAATGTTAAAGATACTTGCAACCGTCAATTCTAAGTTATACTAAATATCGATATTACCATCAACTGTGTGGTTAAATTAAATAATATGATAATTAAATGTATAGCAAGACTTGATCTTGTATTAGCATGTTAGAGCAAGTATTCGGATACTTGCCTCGACGGTTTTGCAAACCGGAAAACACGAATGCAAAGTAGGCGGAAACCACGAGACGGATGCACGGGCCACGGATCGAGTCCAAACAGCGAACAGCGGGACCACACGGACCAGAGTACTTCGCTGGAAAGTTGGGTCCAAACGAAGGAACGGCTGGAATCCAGCGAAAGTCGAAAAGGCGACGAAGTTAGCAAAACATACGATACCCGTACACTAAGACCAGCGGGGGTTTAACATTAATGGAAAGTTAAAAGAGATGCTTACAGGGAAGAACCAGGGGGCAACCACGACAGGTTCGACGGCGAGGGGCGCGCCGGCGGCGAACGGGGATGCGGCGAGGGCTTGGAGGTGGCTGGATCGAGATGCAGCGAGTAGGGGAGAGGCAAGGGCCTGGTCTGGGCTGCAGGAGGAAGAGGAGGTGGTCGTCGGTGTGCTGGCGACGACGAGGGGGTCGACGGTGTCCCTTTTCCGGCGAACCAGAGGGTTAGGTGATGGGGGTTGGGCTCGGGTTGGTGGTGGTCCGGCGAGGGGAGGAGGAAGAAGACGACGAGGTCGGGACGAGGGTGAAGGGAGGAAGATTCTGGTGTCGGCGGCGATGAGAGGCGGCGGCGACGGCGAGCACTGCATGCTGGTGTGGCGTCGGGGGTTGGGTTGCAGGCTCGGGAAGGAGGGAGGAGAGGAGGTAGGGGTGCGGTTGGGATGTGGAGGTGAGGACGGTGACGGCGAGGTCGCGGGGAGGTCGACGGCGACGGCAGGAGATGGCTAGGGTTAGGGTTCGGGGTTCGCGAGGTTTCTCGTGTGAGGGAGAAAGAGGAACAGTGGGTTTATATAATAGATGGAGAGAGAGAGGGATTGTTACACAGAGAGAGAGAGAGAGAAAAGATTAGATAGAGAGAGAGATTGTTAGAGAGAGATTGAGAAACGGAGAGAGAGAGAGAGTGTTGGTGGGGCCCACGAGGGTTTTAGCCCCTCGTGATTGGCTGAGATGGGTACGAGAATATTAAAAGGAAATTTTAAGGGATTAAAAAAAAGATTTTAACGTTAAAAATTTAACAGAACATATATTTTATAGTTTAAATATATTAAATTAAAATGGGTATTACGGCGCTAAATGAAACATTTCCAAATCGCGCCCGGGTTGCGCCCAAATGTTTCAAATTCAAATTATAGGATTTTAAGCGAGTTCCAAATTTTAAAAGGAGATGTTTTGTGATTAAAATGCATGCCCCTAAGTCGGACACTTGCACGCGCGCGTAGACGTCCAAACTTGCCCGTTTCGCCGAACGGGACGAAATCTCGACGCGCGGACGCTACCACGCGACTAGTGGCGACGAGTAGGCCAACATGGATATTTTTAATTTCATTTTAGGTGTTAAAATTTGTTATGTGCCAAAATGACTTAACCGGTTAAAATTTAGCAATAAACACCAAACAATCAGGATAATTAGAATGAGCAATGTATAACACTCAACTAGCAATAGAAATAGTATTATTGGGCTCGGGTGTTACATCATACCCAACTTCAAAAAGAATTTCGTCCTCGAAATTCCAAGAATACAAGATAGCTAACTACAGGAAAAGGTGAGGAAATTTCTGCCGGATCTCGTCTTCTCGCTCCCAAGTGGATTCTCCATGCAATCGATTACCCCAAGAAACTAGCACAAGAGGGATAACTTTGTTCTTAAGAACCTTTTCTCTTCGATCCTTGATTTCAACTGGTCGCTCCTCAAAAGTTAGGTCCTCCCGTACAGTCAACTCCGAATGATCCAAGACGTGAGTCTCATCTCAGACATACCTCCGTAGTTGAGATACATGAAACACATCGTGCACTCCTGCCAATGACTGTGGTAACGCCAAACGGTACGCTACCTCTCCAACACGCTCCAATATCTCGAAGGGTCCAACGAATCGGGGACTAAGCTTTCCCCGACTCCCAAAGCGAATCACCCCCCTAGTCGGTGATATCTTCAGAAATACCAAATCACCCATGGCGAACTCTAGAGGTCTTCTTGACGTGTCGGCCCAACTTTTCTGTCTGTCTTGAGCTGCCTTCATATGCTTCCTGATTGTATTCACCTTCTCAACTGTCTGTACCACCAAATCTGGTCCTAGTAACCTTCGTTCACCAACATCATCCCAACAAACCGGTGAGCGGCACTTACGACCATACAACGCTTCAAATGGAGTCATCTGAATAGTCGCTTGGAAGCTATTGTTGTACGAAAACTCCGCCAGGTGTAGATGATCCTCCCAAGAACCTTTGAAGTCCAACATGCAAGCCCTCAACATATCTTCAAGGGTCTGGATCGTTTTTTCCGATTGTCTATCCGTCAGAGGGTGATAAGCTGTGCTAAACTTCAATCGAGTCCCCAAACTTTCTTGTAAACTCCTCCAGAAGTGCGACAAGAACCGAGTGTCCCGATCGGACACGATGCTTACCGGTACTCCATGCAATCTTACAATCTCCTGCATGTACCGCTCTGCCAAAGTCTCTGTCGATTGACCAACCCGAAAAGGAATAAAATGAGCTGCCTTGGTCAACCGATCGACAATCACCCATACAGCATTGTTGCCCTTTGGACTCCGCGGTAAAGCCGTCACGAAATCCATGGTTATATGTTCCCACTTCCACTGAGGGATCGGAAGTGGTTGCAACAAACCAGCAACCCTTTGGTGTTCAGCCTTGACTTGCTGACACACCAAGCACTTAGCCACGAAGCGAGCAATCTCCCGCTTCATACCTTCCCACCAGAAGTGCTGTCGAATATCTCGGTACATCTTTGTCCCTCCTGGATGTACAGAGTAAGATGAACTGTGTGCCTCCTTCATAAGCTCTTCACGCACATCCCCTTTAGGCACACATACACGGCTACCATATCTCAACGAACCATCTTCGTGGATCAGTAAATCGGTTCGCAGCCCGGCTTCAACCTGCTCTCGAAACTTTTGCAGTCTAGGATCCTGCGATTGTGCTGCTTTAATCTTCTCAACTAAGGACGACTGTACTAGCAACTGCATCAACTGTCCCGTAGCATGTGGTAGCACAACCTCCAAGTCAAATCTCTGAAAATCCGCAATGATCTCCCTTTGTGCGGTCAATACCTGAATTGCGGGTAACCGACTAAGCGCATCCGGCATGACGTTAACCTTTCCCGGATGGTACTTAAGATCAAGGTCGTAGTCGGCCATCAGCTCCAACCATCTGCGTTGCCTCATGTTCAACTCCTTCTGAGTGAACACATACTTCAAACTCTTGTGATCTGTAAAGACTTCGATTCTCTCGCCCAAAAGGTAGTGTCTCCAAATCTTCAAGGCGAAGATCACGGCCGCAAGCTCCAAGTCATGAGTCGGATAATTCTTCTCATGAGTCTTCAGTTGTCTCGATGCGTCAGCCACGACCTTCCCATTCTGCATCAAAACACATCCCAATCCTTTTCCAGATGCGTCGCTGTGAATCACCAGTCCTCCTGAATTATCTGGTACGGTCAGGATAGGGGCGGTTATCAACTTCTGCTTCAACGTCTCGAAGGCCAATGCACATCCATCCGTCCAAACAAACAGTACCTCCTTGCGCGTGAGCTTGGTTAACGGCTCTGCTAAGCGAGCGAAGTTCTCCATAATTCTTCTGTAGTATCCGGCGAGTCCAAGAAAACTTCTTATCTCCGCGACATTCTTTGGAGTTGGCCAATCTCGAACTGCTGCAATCTTCTCGCGATCAACGGCGATTCGATCGCCCGACACGACATGTCCCAGAAATTTTACTTCTTCCAGCCAGAATTCGCACTTACTCATCTTCGCGAATAATTTCTCCTGTCTCAGCGTCTGCAGTGCGATCTTTAAATGCTCAGCATGTTCCTCCGGACTCTTCGAGTACACCAGAATATCGTCAATGAATACCACAATAAACTGGTCCAAGAATGGTGAAAAGATTCTGTTCATCAAATCCATGAATATTGCCGGCGCATTCGTCACTCCGAAGGGCATCACCAGATACTCGAAATGTCCATATCGAGTTCGAAACGCCGTCTTGCAAATGTCTTCTGCTTTTACTCGGACCTGATGATATCCGGATCGTAAATCCAGTTTCGAGAATACTCTCGCGCCACTAAGCTGCTCAAAAAGTTCTCCAATGCGAGGGATCGGGTACTTGTTCTTAATAGTCACCCGGTTCAATTCTCGATAATCAATGCACATCCTTCTCGTGCCATCCTTCTTCTTTACTAAAAGAACTGGAGCTCCCCAAGGCGAGTTGCTGCTTCGAATCCAACCTTTCTTGAGTAATTCACCAACTTGTTTCTTAACTTCCTCCAATTCCACTGGTGCCATCGGATAATAAGATTTTGATACTGGCGCTGCACCAGGAATAAGGTCAATCGCGAACTCCACATCTCGCTTCGGCGGTAAGCCCGATATATCTTCAAATACATCCATAAAGTCGCGAACAACTGCCGGCTCTTCATTACTATCAACTTCCATAGCTGTAAGAACACTGTTTGTCGGCCTAGCCCTAAACTCGACTGGCCCGACAGAACTGCTTCCTTACCGCAACTGCTGTCTACATTGTTGGCTGCGAAAGGTCTAGCGAGACTTCTGAGTCTCGTCCATTCTGCTGCATGCGCGTCCATGGCGCTCCATTCTGCCTTAGTCCGATGAACTTCTCTTTCATTTCCTCCCGTGCAGTCTGCAGGAAGAATTTCTCCAGGAAACTTTTAGAAAAAATAGCCCAACTAATTGGCTTGGGCAAGTGGGTCTCCCCCACAAGCCATCACTCTCGGCGTAATCCACTAGCTGAAAGCGCACACAACAACTCTCTCGTCCTCTGGGATCGGTGCCGCAATCAGCAAATTCTCCGTGTCACTAGCCTCTGCTCGGCTGGTAACAGCTCCTTTAAACCAGTAAATGTAGACGGACCCAAAAGTCTGAAATCTGCTACGGCCCTTACTCGTTCGACTGGTCTAGTTCCATCGTTGTTTACAGACTGCTGAACGATCTGCAAACCTTCCTGAAACGAATCTGCTGTTGCTGGATCAGCTCAGTCTGTCTCTTTGATTTCCAGCATTCCTCTTATCACTCCAAGCATGGCGGCTTCGTTCACACGCCTCCGGTACGTCTTCAACTTCTTACCTGTCATAATCCTGAACTCAAAACACCCAACATTAGCATGATGATAGATTCTGAATGTGGATCAAGGCTAGAACTCCAAGATACTTAAATAGAGTACCGCATTGTAGCTATGCCGCGGTATCATAGCCGCAATTACTTAACTCCATCCAAGTCGCCCAAGTCCTAGGGATAACAAGAAATCAGGTTTCCGAGTCGACATGCAAAGTAAGTTTGCACGTCGTAAAAGATATAATCAGGAAGAATGTGATTCAGGAATGGTAAAACGGTCAAGGTGGCAGGACATGTTTCCTAAACACGGGTATTCTGATTCGTGTATTGGGTACAATACCCAACTACAAAAAATCAACCCAACTAACCTGGCGCTCTGATACCAAAAGAACCATGTCACGCCCCGCTTCCCAGAGTACGCAAGATTGGGCACGTGACATAGCCAACCATGCTACCTGTGGGTATGAAGTATTCATCCACAGTCACATTACGGTTGTAGAGATATCAAGAACAAGATAAATAAACTAATCTAACACATGTCCAAATCCATAATAACAAGAGTCAATAAACAATAAGTGCGGAAGCAAATGATCCAATACAATAAATAAACAGTACGTCCCATAATGCGGGCTCACATCTGGAAATGAAATAAAATAAATAAACTAAACACTATGGAACTCACAGATCAGCCTGCTGGCTGAAGTACTCCTGCTCGGTCGTCGACAGTGGTAAGGAATCTGGGCCATGCAAAACCCAGACGTCAGTGCGTCATGTCAACCAATAATATAATATAAACATGGTAATAAGCAATGCAGGGATGAACATGAATGAAGCAGTACTATGAAATAACAGTGCAGGGTAATATGCAGTGGTGACTAAACTGTCCTATCATGTTTCTACTCTAAAGTCCTTGAAATCAATTGGTGACTCGTCGATGTAACTCAATAGTATCCCGTGCGTGCCGGGGACCACGGTCAAGATTCTCGGGGCTGAATCCGAGACGTGCCGCTAGGCAGTAATAGGTAGCAGGATGGGCGAGTGATGTCAGCATCATCACTCCGGAGCTGGCCAAGCCCGTAAGACTGATCAGAACAGGTATCGAACTGTTGAGTTACAAGTCGGTTTCACCTTTGATTTCCCCATACCCCCAAGTTATGTATGTCTCAGGTATTCAGTAATTAAGGACTAATGCCAACACAAGATCAGGTAACAGGTCAGGTTTGTCTGGATAGACAACAGGAATGGTCCATGAGGACCCCAAGTCAGGTTTGTTGGCATTAGGCATGAGATCAGGTAATCAGTCAGGTCGTGGTGCAACAGGTTGAGTCGGTATGTATATATGTCATGTGTAGCAAGGTCAGGTCAATATGTAGTGCAATCGAGTACGTGCTCACAATAGGTATACAATCGAATAAGGAACAACAGCAGGAATAACGGTTCATTTAATCACAATGGTACATGAATATGGTGCAGTTGTATTATATTAACAGGTTCAAACACCCTTGGGGTGCAATAGTCACAAGGTGAAACAATATCAACAACATAAAGTAATGAAGGTACATGAATTGAAGACTAAAGCATAAATAATTGTCTCATGGATGATTTAACGAATAAGGACGATCTAATTGGTTTAGTTAGTTAAAGTATGGATTGATAGCAGACCGATTAATTACAAGAAACTACTATAATGATTCAATGTTAAAGATACTTGCAACCGTCAATTCTAAGTTATACTAAATATCGATATTACCATCAACTGTGTGGTTAAATTAAATAATATGATAATTAAATGTATAGCAAGACTTGATCTTGTATTAGCATGTTAGAGCAAGTATTCGGATACTTGCCTCGACGGTTTTGCAAACCGGAAAACACGAATGCAAAGTCGGCGGAAACCACGAGACGGATGCACGGGCCACGGATCGAGTCCAAACAGCGAACAGCGGGACCACACGGACCAGAGTACTTCGCTGGAAAGTCGGGTCCAAACGACGGCACGGCCGGAATCCAGCGAAAGTCGAAAAGGCGACGAAGTTAGCAAAACATACGATACCCGTACACTAAGACCAGCGGGGGTTTAACATTAATGGAAAGTTAAAAGAGATGCTTACAGGGAAGAACCAGGGGGCAACCACGACAGGTTCGACGGCGAGGGGCGCGCCGGCGGCGAACGGGGATGCGGCGAGGGCTTGGAGGTGGCTGGATCGAGATGCAGCGAGTAGGGGAGAGGCAAGGGCCTGGTCTGGGCTGCAGGAGGAAGAGGAGGTGGTCGTCGGTGTGCTGGCGACGACGAGGGGGTCGACGGTGTCCCTTTTCCGGCGAACCAGAGGGTTAGGTGATGGGGGTTGGGCTCGGGTTGGTGGTGGTCCGGCGAGGGGAGGAGGAAGAAGACGATGAGGTCGGGACGAGGGTGAAGGGAGGAAGATTCTGGTGTCGGCGGCGATGAGAGGCGGCGGCGACGGCGAGCACTGCGTGCTGGTGTGGCGTCGGGGGTTGGGTTGCAGGCTCGGAAAGGAGGGAGGAGAGGAGGTAGGGGTGCGGTTGGGATGTGGAGGTGAGGACGGTGACGGCGAGGTCGCGGGGAGGTCGACGGCGACGGCAGGAGATGGCTAGGGTTAGGGTTCGGGGTTCGCGAGGTTTCTCGTGTGAGGGAGAAAGAGGAACAGTGGGTTTATATAATAGATAGAGAGAGAGAGGGATTGTTACAGAGAGAGAGAGAGAGAAAAGATTAGATAGAGAGAGAGATTGTTAGAGAGAGATTGAGAAACGGAGAGAGAGAGAGAGAGTGTTGGTGGGGCCCACGAGGGTTTTAGCCCCTCGTGATTGGCTGAGATGGGTACGAGAATATTAAAAGGAAATTTTAAGGGATTAAAAAAAAGATTTTAACGTTAAAAATTTAACAGAACATATATTTTATAGTTTAAATATATTAAATTAAAATGGGTATTACGGCGCTAAATGAAACATTTCCAAATCGCGCCCGGGTTGCGCCCAAATGTTTCAAATTCAAATTATAGGATTTTAAGCGAGTTCCAAATTTTAAAAAGAGATGTTTTGTGATTAAAATGCATGCCCCCAAGTCGGACACTTGCACGCGCGCGTAGACGTCCAAACTTGCCCGTTTCGCCGAACGAGACGAAATCTCGACGCGCGGACGCTACAACGCGACTAGTGGCGACGAGTAAGCCAACATGGATATTTTTAATTTCATTTTAGGTGTTAAAATTTGTTATGTGCCAAAATGACTTAACCGGTTAAAATTTAGCAATAAACACCAAACAATCAGGATAATTGGAATGAGCAATGTATAACACTCAACTAGCAATAGAAATAGTATTATTAGGCTCGGGTGTTACAAGCGCTCCAGATCTTCAATATTTAAACAATACTTTAAGACCTCACGTGGGAGCACGTGAGCACCGAACATATGCTAGTGTTTTAGGCCAACCTTAGCGCAAGTTAGCTAAGTCTCCCAAAGCCAAAACTCTTTTTCAACCGAGCCGCAATTATACTCAGGTCTTTCAAAATTGATCTCAGATGGCATTCAAAGTAATGTTATCCCATTCCTTCTCAATCTGACATTTGGTTCAAGGGTATATCTCTCCACACCTTTGATACATGTCGTTGTAATTATTCAACCTTTTCAGAGAGATGGCGGGTCCCGACAACCAACAGCTTTTTTTGGTACATTTCCAAACCCATGGATACACCCTATTAGACCGTAACGTTTTTAAACTAACTACGGACCGCAGCGTCCCTAAACTAAACTCTATGAACTATGAGGTCCTTAAGCTCATGGACTATGATGTCCTTAAACTTATGGACCGCAACGTTCCTAAACCAAACCCTACAAATTATGATGTCTCTAAACTAGACTATGATGTCTCTAAACTATGGACTATTAAAACAATAAAGCCCAAATGCTCTTTCGCTGGATCTAAATAATCCTAAAACCCTGTTAAGTAGATCTTTGTCTAAAATTAGACTAACGTATCCTTAACAATCATTTAAGTTGATCTTAATCTCAAATGAGATTAACGATCCTTAAATCAGTCCAACTATAGATCCCTCAACTGACATTGGTTCAAGGGTACATCTCCTCACACCTCTGATATGTGTTGTCGTAACTCTTCAACGTCTTCAGGGAGGTAGGGGGTCCCGATGATTTGTGTGAGATTTTATGATCAAAAATATTTCTAAACCGCAATCAAGAATGGCGTCGCTTGGTAGCTAGCCGGTGAGTACGGGTCGGTCCACAGAGATGTTGTGAATTTCCTAATCGCTCTTACGAGTTAATTCCGATGGGTGTCGGATCTTATTGATTAAATCTAAAAACTAAATCTATCTAGATCTAAATCTTGCTAGGGTTAGCTTTAGGGTAGGTTTGGAAATATAAATAAATCTCACCGCTTTCTATACCCAAATTAAGATCTATTAGGAGTTATGGTAATTATTAATAAAGTGGATTAGAACCATTCGGGAAGATGTTTCTTTCTCTAGGTTCTTGTTCTTCCTTTATCAATCCTTACCCTAACCTTCTTGGAAAACACGCTCAACCGGGCCTTTATACTACGGTATCACCACTACCTCGAGGGATAGGATGCCGTAGGGAGCGGTGTGTGCGTGTATGAATGGAGTCCTATTAAAAATGTGTGATGGGCAAGAAAGGGATGAGAGATCTCATCTCTCAAAAGCCTTCCCCAAAGCTAACCCTAACAAGCGAGGAGACTACTCGCTCATTAGGGAATTGAAGAACATGCTATCTATCTATCTAGGGCAAGGAATTAAATATCTAAACTAGGGCAATTAAATAAAACTACTTACTTTACAGATGGCTCTCTCTAAACATTTACACAGGGTTGTCAGATCTGAATAGATGATATGAAAAGAGGTATCGATGCTCTCCAAAAGAAATCTGAATTTTATTAATGAAAGGAGGCATACTTCAAAAGAGGTATTTGGGTTTCTATTTATAGGACATATAAACCTTAGGTTACAATTGATTCACGCATCTGCTTTTACAAAAATACCCCCTAAGAAAAAGACCTATTCAATGATCCGCGCACCGCCACCAAAATTCCACCGACACGGGCAGAAGACGGCCACGGTTCCGTGGCCAAAAGCAGGCATTGGCCGCGGTTCCGCGGCCGTATGTTGGACTTGTGGTGTCAGTTTCTTCTAGCTGGTTCTGGTGCATGTTTTCTTCAATTTTCTTTAGTCCTTTTCTCAGATTGGCTTCTAGGTTTCTTCCAGATTCCATAGTGAATAATTGTAGTGAACTTTTACCGCTGCTTCGTGACAAAGTCTTGAACTTTACGCTGCCTTGTACTTTGTGAGCTGATCTTTGTGTAGGCTTGATCAAGATTCCACCATTTATTGGTCTTAGTCTCACTTTTGCATCGTCTTTTATCTTTTTCACTGTTTTTGCTCCGAGAACCTGTAACCTGTAACTAAGTAGCAGATATGGGTCAAAAGCACCTGTTTATTTGTAAAATGCATAAGAATGGGGAATATAATAATGCAATATTATGGTATGAACAAATACCCCCAAACTTATCTATGCTCGTCCTCGAGCAAACCTAGTTTTATTCTCAACAAAATCCAAACCTCACTTTCGCAGGGAAACGCGATTGCACTGAGCTCGTGCAACAAGCCGTTAAACCTCTAGGTGTCCCTAGTAGGAGGAGTGTTGTCTCCTGAGGGTTTTCAGCGGATACTACCCACAAAATCCTATCAATTAGGCCCATTGACTTTTATTCTCCAATTAGGTTTTTTAACAAGAAATTCTATTATCTTCGACCCATAAATTATCCACCCGTATTCTTCACGCTTCCTTATTATTTAACTTAAGATTATATATATTCTTGTGAATTTACTTAGCTTTTGGCATCTCTTAAGTTTTCCTTCTAGGGTTCTATCTCAACTTAGGAATTTTTATCATCTCTACTAAAGATACAAGTCCTATTCTTCATTCCCATCTCTTATCTAAACCCCAATCACATACCCCTACGTGTTTGTATAAATCACCCCTACACTTGGAAATTCAAATCAAGCAATCATACTCTTGTCCATTGTCCAAAGCACTTCTTAATAGGTGAATTTCGCTCACACATCCTTCATGCGACCGTTAATACTTCTTGAGGTACCAACAACCGATTACAAAATGTGTATGCGCATTAAAGCGTAATTCCTAGTCTTGTAACACCTAAGGCTTTAGCAGTGACTCCCAAACTAGTTGGTTTAAGGCACTAGGTGATGAAGCACCCTCGCTAAATATTTTTCTATTTTTGCAGCCTTAAGTAATCACAAAAACCAGTGTTCATTTTTTTATTTTATTCACACTTGTATTTTTTTTATTTTTCATCGTACTAAGGACTTTAGACAAGAGCATTTCAAGGTCTCTTCTACTATTCCAAGTTTCAAGGTCCGTGTTTGTGCAATTTGTAGGGTATACATTTTCAGAATCTCGACTTAAGCTAGGAATTATTTTTCAAACTTATACTCTAATAATAATATCAATACTCTTCCTTTGTTTTAACTTAGCCCAAGAAGTCAACTCAAAATTTGCCTATTTCTAAATAAACTATAAAGACATATACTTTCTACCGTTAAACTTTAAGAAAAGTTATTTTTAGGGTTTTTAATTTACTAAGTCTAGATCTAGTTGTTCCTAGCTAGTTAACCTTTTTGTTAAACTCAAGTCAATTATGGCCAAAATTGAATACTTTAATTTTTATAATTTTTCAAATTTTTTCAATTTTTATGGGTTTTAAAATAAGTATGCAAATGCAAAAATATACACATGAATGCGAAGAAAGAAGGCTTACCGAGCATACCCCCAAACTTAACTTTGACAGTGTCCTCACTGTCATGCTATACCAAGAGGGTCAAAATGTCGGCACTCCCTTGTTTATTTATTTATAAAAAATATATATATTTTTTATTGTTAAAAGAAAAAACAAAATAATATACAACAAGGTTCCCCCCAAACTAAACAAGGCCTTACACAGACCAAAGGTTAGCACCAACCATTCAAAAATCTTATCACGGTAATGGTAGGGTTGGTGAAAGAATGGAGTGTAGAGAAAGGAGTTGAGAAACACACGAGACCGAATGGGAAGAAGAGTGGAATATGGTCTCGGTGGAGGAGGAGAATAGCGGAAAAGAGAAAGAAGTATAGTACGATCTTGAGGGTGTAAATCGAGTGAATAAATTAGCGCAATTTGTGATGACTGATGCGTTAAAAACGATTGTGCCAATCTATCAACCCGTCGAGAAATGGGATCAAATTGCTCAAGACTCGCAAGAAAATATGGGTACGTCGAACTTGGTAAACCATCCATTGAAAGTGGAAGCGTGACGAATCCTTGCTCGGTCGAAACGATAGGAAGGACGAAAGGGAGTGATTTAGGGATAGTCTTAATCTCACCTAAGTAATCTGTCTCGAAATTGAAGGATTCCATCAATGGTTCGAAATGACTGTAAGCAACCGAGTCTGATGGTTCTACTAAGTCATCTGAAAATGTAAAGGACTAAAACTCGGGAGGTGAGTTTTCAACATCGTCCGAAAAGGTGAAAACCTCGTAATCATTATCGTCTGTGAGAACTGTGTCAGATTCAAAGAGAAATTTTTCAAGCTCACAGTCTTCAAGTGTGATCTTTTGCGTGGTCGGAACGATGGAAAGGAGGGAGGGTGATATAACAGTTAAAGGTTCAGGAGGATGAATTGGAAAATCCAACACATCAAACAAAAATGGTTCAACCTCAATATTATCCTCAATACTCTCCTCAATACTATCCTCATAATTCTCCTCAAAATTTAGCCTATCCATGCCATTATCATCAAAATCGAGACGCATATGAGGTTCGGGAGAAACAAATAATGACTCGGGATGATGAATTGGAGATAAAATTTCAGTCAAATTTACGGGTTCATCATCCAAAATATTCCTGGTGTCTATATCCTCAATCAAGTGAAAATCAATTTTTTCTGACACCTCATCAAAAGCATGGATATTTATCAATTCAGGTTATAGAGTAGAGGTGTAAAGATCGAAAGGATTAGGTGTGGTTTCACTCGAAAGAGATTCTTCACAATCTGGCAAATCAATCACTACAAAGTCGCACAACTCATCATTTTGGACACATGTTTGAAAACTGGAGTTGTTGGATTCAATTGGGTATGTGTAGGATTGATTTGGAAGGTGTAAAACTCACTCTCTCCTCTCAAATTCTCACTCTGTCCAACCGCCTCATTATACATTTGAAAATTTGGAGCTAGTTGGAAACTAGCTACCGGTTCACGAGCTTGTCTAAGGGCGGCAATGGACGCATCCACATTCCTAATTATTTTGTTTGTTGCTAAAATATAAGCTTCCAACGATTGTTCCAAACTAGACATGGGTTGTGAAGGGGTTTCGGTAAAATATTCAAAGTTGTTTGGATACGTGAACCTCCCAAATGGCTGTGGAGAAGCAATGTCTAGTGAAGGTGGGAAAGTCGGGTAGGACTGGTAGGAATTGGATGATTGGACAGGAGTAGGGTCAACATTTGGATAAAAAGGTGAATGGGCTTGTTGATCCCTAGAACTGGATGTGTGGAGTGGAGTGAAAAATCGACTACGAGATTGTGCAATATGCTCCGCAATAGACATGGGTTTAGGAGTTACATTCGGACTCGAAAAAGTGGTATCAACGTAAGAAGGTGGTGAAGGTTGAAATGGTTGATACGAAGTGGATTGCAGAGTCGAACTGTTTCTCCTAGACGCTTCTATTCGATCTTTCAAAGAAATTTTGGGCATGGAGGGGTCGTCCTTAAATCGACCGAAACAATTCGCGTAACAGGCAAAGTTTGATTCAGGGTACCAAAGTTCGGCAAGAGATTTATGAGGTGGGGTATCCATGATGGAAGAAAGGAGAAGAGAAAGAATGTGTGGTGCACGGATTTCTTAGCGACAAAATTTGCAAGTTTTTATAAAAAAAATTTCCTTTTTTTTTCTTTTTCTCTTTATTTGGAACTGTTTGCAAAAAAGATTTTTGATAAAGGGCTTAGACACACTTTCAATCAACCACAAATGCACAATCAGGCCTAGATCTAGGGTCACCTAGGTCAGTTAGACAGCTCCTAACTGTTCCAAAGGGTTAGAAATATGACCTCAAACCGCCTCTTCACCGCCAACTGCGGCCAGGTAAGTGCCAGGTGAGTGGGAGGCTCTCCACTACAAGTAGTGGTCCTAATTAAGTAACCACTCGCCTTAGACACACTTGTCTAGACACCGCAAAGTCAGGTTAGGATCAACGGCCGATGCCTACAACTAGTCCTTTGTCATATTGAGCGCGACGTCCTTAGGGCTGAGTCTAGTATTTTTTAAATTAAATAATGGTCAATGCATATGCCTTATGTGATTTCTGGGGTCCTGGGAAGGGTGATGAAATCCCCACCCAATCTGAATTGGTCTCAAGCCCCTTAAAATCAGATTAAATATATGCAAAACAGAAAAAATCACTTGCAATCAATTTTTATTTTAAGCGCGGTGCAAAGAATCCTGCACAAGATTTGTTATTGGAAGGGAGAAGATTTTTTTTAAGCGCAAAGAATCCTGCAGGAAATTTTTACAAAAGATATATCAGGATTTATAGAGGAGGAACAGGGGAGACTTACAGTGCAGTTTCAGATGATGACGTTACCCAATGGCCGCGGATACGCGGCCAAAGCGACCCTTTAGCGGCGGAAACGCGGTGCTACAGTAGGTTCAGATCCCAAGAAAAATTTGGAGGTGATGACATCACCTAGCTGCCGCGGATGCGCGGTCGTAAGGGTGGTTTGGTGGCGGATGGGCGGTTGCGTGGAGGGTTCAGTTCTCCAGATTTTTTCTGCTGTTCTGTTGTTGAAATCTTCTGCTGTTCAGATCTGCCTTTTTCTGTTTTGATCTCTAGATTTTTCCAGATCCGAACTCGATTGTAGATCCTGCAAAATTCAAACAAAAATACCCTTCACAAAATACAAAGATGATAAATTTTTATATTTTTTAATTTTTCAGTTTTTATGATTTTTTATGATTTATATTAACCCGAAATTGCAAAAAGGAAATAACACGCCATCCCCGGCAACGGCGCCATTTGATTTGTGTGAGATTTTATGATCAAAAATATTTCTAAACCGCAATCAAGAACGGCGTCGCTTGGTAGCTAGCCGGTGAGTACGGGTCGCTCCACAGGGATGTTGTGAATTTCCTAATCGCTCTTACGAGTTAATTCCGATGGGTGTCGGATCTTATTGATTAAATCTAAAAACTAAATCTATCTAGATCTAAATCTTGCTAGGTTTAGGTTTAGGGTAGGTTTGGAAATGTAAATAAATCTCACCGCTTTCTATACCCAAATTAAGATCTATTAGGAGTTATGGTAATTATTAATAAAGTGGATTAGAACCATTCGGGAAGATATTTCTTCCTCTAGGTTTTTGTCCTTCCTTTATCAATCCTTACCCTAACCTCCATGGAAAACACGCTCAACCGGGCCTTTATACTACGGTATCACAGCTACCTCGAGGGATAGGGTGCCGTAGGGAGCGGTGTGTGCGTGTATGCATGGAGTTCTATTAAAAACGTGTGATGGGCAAGAAAGGGATGAGAGATCTCATCTCTCAAAAGCCTTCCCCAAAACTAACCCCAACAAGCGAGGAGACTACTTGCTCATTAGGGAATTGAAGAACATGCTATCTATTTATCTAGGGCAAGGAATTAAAGATCTAAACTAGGGCAATTAAATAAAACTACTTACTTTACAGATGGCTCTCTCCAAACATTTACACAGGGTTGTCAGATCTGAATAGATGATATGAAAAGAGGCATCGATGCTCTCCAAAAGAAATCTGAATTTTATTAATGAAAGGAGGCATACCTCAAAAGAGGTATTTGGGTTTCTATTTATAGGACATAAAACCCTAGGTTACAATTGACTCGCACATCTGCTTTTACAAAAATACCCCCTAAGAAAAAGACCTATTCAACGATCTGCGCACCGCCACCAAAATTCCACCGACACGGGCAGAAGACGGCCGCGGTTCCGCAGCCAAAAGCAGGCATTGGCCACGGTTCCGCGGCCGTATGTTGGACTTGTGGTGTCAGTTTCTTATGGCTGCTTCTGGTGCATGTTTTCTTCAATTTTCTTTAGTCCTTTTCTCAGATTGGCTTCTAGATTTCTTCCAGATTCCACAGTGAATAATTGTAGTGAATGTTCCCCTCCGAACGGCGGCCGGGACGTTGGGACGTCTGAGGCGTTAGGTTCGGGGCAGATGCTAGTTGGTGCTATCCGTCCACCTCTCCGAAGATGCCAAGTTGATTTATGGCACCATATATCGAAGGTTTAAACGGATGCGACCGATGTAGCAGACTTCGTCAGATTCCCCCTCGTTTGAGGGGTTTTTGATTGTGGGGACGCTCTTCCCTGCAGGCGCAAGCCCCTGCAGTTAATTACGCTACCGCATTGCGGTAACAACTTTCTCCTTCTCCAGATGGTCACTTCGTGTCGTGGGTGTTTGTTTTATTGCCCGTGGATTGTTTACGGAGACTGAGTTATGTCGTCGCCCGTAGGGCGTGGACTAGCCCAAATCCGCATTATCTTAAATTTGGGTTTGGGGGGGGGGTTTGGTTTGAGGATACGTCAGCCCTACTCGAGGCTAAGATCAACTCAAACGTTTGTTAAGGATACGTTAGTCTAACTTTGTGACTAAGATCAACTTAACGAGATCGTTTAGATCCGACAAAAGAGTGTTTGGACTCTAATGTTCCAGTTTAGGGACATAGTGGTCCATCTTCTGTATGGCTGTCGAGACCCATCACCTCTCTGACGACGTTGAAGGATTACAACGACAGATGTCAGAGGAGTTCAGAGATGTACCCTTGAGCCGGAGTTAATTTGGGGGATTCGTAGTCCAGTATGTTTGAGGGTTTAAGGACGCGTTAGCCATCTTCGAGGCTAAGATCAACTTAAACGGGACCGTTTAGGTCCAACAAAAGAGCATATGAAGGGCTCTATTGTTCTAGTTTAGGGACGTTGCGGTCCATGGGTAGTTTAAGGACATTGCGGTCCGTGGGTAGTTTAAGGACATTGCGGTCCGTGGGTAGTTTAAGGACATTGCGGTCCGTTGTTAGTTTTAAGACATCTCGGTCAAGGTTAAGGACGTCGTAGTCCATGGGTTTAAGGACCCCACAGTCCGGTATGTGCTCTGGATGCTTCACACGGGTTCACTGCCGTGCTTAGCGAGGACCAGGCTCCGCTCTGGACGTTTTCCGTGGGGTCAAAGAGTGACGTTATCCACGTTCCGCGTGACCAGGAATTTGTATGAGTTTAAGGACCCCACAGTCCATATCATGGGTGGTCGTCGGGACCCGTCACCTCTTTGAAGACATTGAGGGATTACAATGCCAAGTATCAAAGTAGTGAAGAGATGTACCCTAGAACCGGAGTGGCTTGAGCAGTCCGTGGCCCAATTTGAGGTCAGGACTGATTAATTATGTTATGAGCCCATTGGCCCAATTAGTCACGAATTGAGGACTTATGGCCAGCTTGGGCTAAGTCCCATCATGTCTGGAATATTGATTCCTTGTGAGTCCATCGAGGGAGAAGCTTTGCCTCTATCCCTTTAGCCAATTGGGCTATAGACTAGTGTTAAACACTTCAAAGCAATCAGTGTTGAACACTGGGAATGAGTTTGACAAGCTAGTGTTTAACACTAGAAGAATAATTGGTGTTAAACACCAGCAACAAGGCCTTGAAATGATCATAAGCACTAAAACAGCTCAGTGTTGAACACTGGCAATGGGGATCTCAAATTAGTGCCGAATATTAAACACTTAATATTGAACACTACGAACAAAATTCTTTAATTAGTGTTGAACACTAAGGCCCGATAGCATTTCAATACTGGATTCGAGGGTTTTAACTTAGTGTTAAACACTACAGCAAGAACGGTCACGTGGCCCCACGTGAGAGTGCCTTCCCTTCAATGATTCTGCCGAAATTACTGTGTCTTTGATAGCGTCACGTGTCAGCACGTGACGGGCATTCAAATGCCTATGTGTTAAGGCTTCTGCTGAAAGTCACGTGGGTCACGTGGGGTGCTGCCTCAAAGGGGCTTTCTGTAGGGCTTTTGGGGGGGTCACGTGGTGACACGTGACCCTGCCTCAATGTTGTTTTTTGGAGGATCTGTTACTCCTCTTTCAAGAATTAAATTCCTCGAACTTTTAATCTCAGAGGAATTAAATTCCTATTTCCTTTTGAAGGCTTATATTCTGGAATAGAGTTTAAATCTGAGTTTTCTGTGGGAATTAAATTCCTTGTTTATGCGAAGAACCGAATAGGGTTAAACCCTAACAAAAGCTTTTAAGGAATTAAACTCCCCTTTTCTGAGGATTATGATTAAAGGAATTAAATTCCCACCGTTTCGACAGAACTATGTTCTTAATTAGGGTTCAACCCTATTTCTTTTTGTTTTGAAGGAATTAAATTCCCATGATACAGGGTCGAACCCTAACCTTGTTTTGGAGGAATTAAATTCCTATAGTTCTATAAGAGTTAAATTCTCATGCTTGCATTCCTTCTCTATGTTTTGGATCTGCATGGCAGGATCTCGACCCATTGAGAATTAAATTCTCAACCTTAAGGGGAGATGTGCACTTTGCAGGCCCTCTATCAAAGAGAGAAGAAATATGTTCTTCTGTTTTTATATTATCAGAGTTAAACTCTGTTGAGAATTAAATTCTCCTTCTTTCAAACGCCTTTCCCTTTCTTACCTAGGTTTTTTGCAGAAGATCTGAGTCTTTTTCAAGTATCAAAGCTCTTCTCCTTTTCTCTTTTCTTCTCTGCGTCTGTATCCCCCTGTGTCTCTTGGCTCCTATTTATAGGAGAAGCAGCCGAATCAATCAGTTTTTGACGAATCTTCATTGAGATTTGATTTGCGTCCATCATTCATTTTGGGCCTTTGGATTATCAGGTGAATTTTATTCACCATTGGATTTTAAATCTAGAGATTCTGCTTTGTTATTTTGGTTAGATTTAAAGGGGGAAATCTTTCCAAACCCGAGATTTTCCCATAGATAGATGATATTTCATCACCTCTGAATCTTTAATTTGATTGGTCCCAAATAATTACTTTCCTTTGGAAAGATTCGAATTTCCTTCAGAATTTAATTCTGTCGTCACAAATGGGCTTTGAAAGCCGGTCACGTGTGACCACGTGACCCATGGTCACGTGTAGACACGTGACCCTCTTTGGAATGAAGAATCCTCTTCCTTTCTGCGCTATCTTCCGGTTGCTGTTGTAGCCATCACGTGCTACCACGTGACGCCTGGTCACGTATGAGCACGTGACCCCTGTCTGGCACTTCTTTCTTTGGTTCAATTGGAGAGCGAGTTTGCTGCTTTGAACGTCACGTGTCGACACGTGACCCTGGTCACGTGGGAGCACGTGACCTCTTCTGAAGCTTTTTTCCTTGACTTGATCAGCGAATCAAAGTGCGCTTTTTCTGTATTTTATAGGTCACGTGTCAACACGTGACTGCTGTCACGTGTAAGCACGTGGCCTCTTTTGAAGCTTTTCCCAGAAGCTTTCCTGATTTTAAATCAGGAAACAAATGCCCCCACAGCGTTGTTCTCACGTGTCAGCATGTGAGTGCAACGCTGTCATCTCTCGCGACCGTTGGATTCCTTTAGGGGTCTGGGGAGACGAAACGTTTCCATTGTTTTCTATAAATACTGCTGTCTCTTCATAGGAGCCTTCACCTTGCTCATTCATCTTCTTCCTCTGAGAATTTCCCCTTTGAGAATTTAATTCTCACTTTCAGAGCTTAGTTCTCTGTCTTGATCATTTCCCAGAGTTTAACTCTGTTGACGGATCCTTTCCCTCAGGTAAGAATGTTGAACGGCCAAAGAGCCTTTGTCTTTAAAAGAACTCTTTGGATTTCAAATCTATGTTAAGGGTTTCGCCAAGAACCCATTTTTCTTCACGTTTCTCCATAAGAACAGGGAGCCTTCGAACTGTAGATCTCTTAGGTTTTAGGTGACCTTTGGGGGGATGATGACAACGTTTCAACTCCATGGACTTTAATTCCATCAAAATTATTTCTGGGAATTTAATTCCCCCTTTTTTTTTTAATAAGGAATTTAATTCCTATGAAGAACTCAATCTCTTCACACAGAGGCTCCTTGGGGTCTCTTGGCCCGAGGCTGTTCTTCTGCAATTAATGCGATGGGGATTTTGTAATGATGCTAGTGACTTTTATTTCAGGTATCATGGACGCCCATCTGTATCGTCTTGACGAGATCATTTCCTATGGGAACATTCGTGCGCTGGGCCGCAGTCAGGACCAAGAGTTCACTGATGCCCAGTTCGCCGAGATCATGAGCCGCTTTGATGAGTACAACCATCGACTATTTCCCCGTCGCTCTTCTCTTCTGAGGCTGATCGTACTGGCGATCCGGGAGGCCCTTCCTCTCTTTTGCGCCGGCATACCACTCGGGGACTTAGACGCTGCCGAGGATAAGGTGCATTCGGTGTACCTTATGGGCTTGATCTCAAAGAGGAGGCGGGATGATCTCATTGATCTTCTTCATCAGCTTTTTCAACAATCAGCCATACTGGGCGCCTATCGGAGGGTAGAGGACATCCGTGGGGACCCCGATGCTTGTGACCGTGAGCGAAAGCATACTCGGGAAGTTCGCAACGTTTGGAAGGTTTTGGATAAAGTTAATTTTGAGTTTCTCAACCCATGCCCCGCATCTGAAGTGTTTCCATTGTAAATGTGTCCTCGATATTTTGTATGAACCTCTTGAAGTATGAGTGGCGAGTTTTATTGTGTTCTCTCATGTTTGCACGCCTTTTTCCTGGAATTTTATCATTTCACTATTGTTGTTACTGATGCTTTTAATATGCATGGTGCTATTCTATTTTCTAGTGCACGTCAAATTTGGGTCTCACACGTTCCGCACGTGGGACCATTTGATGGGGACTGTTCACAAAATTTTGCGTGCCGCATTTCTAGCGCGCAGTATCGGATGCAAAAAAAAAAGCCTTGGAAATAGTTATTTCTCCTTGATTTTCGATGCCTTTCCTTTTTGAGCCTTGGAAACATCTTTCGCATGCAAGATTTTCCGCGCATGGCACTTAATGCACCTCTTTATATTCTTTAGGCCATAGCCTATTTTCTCCTTACAGAGAAATTCATTCCCATATCGACGTGATTTAATTTAAGGAGTATCCGAGCGTTATGGCCTGCAACCGTCCACACGCTCGTCGGCAGCCATGGGAAGTGCCCATCGAGGAGATGATCCCCCGCTTTGCCGCTCGGCTAGTGGATCTACTTCTTACTGATGACGAATGCGACTTAGCCATGCATGAACTCTCGATCCGTAGGGGGTCTCCCCTCCCGATGGGTTCTCTCTGGCTCCGGATGATCCTCTCGGCCGTGCTTGCCGATGTTCCTCCTCACCCGGCAGAGATGACCCTGGCGATGCTTGATGCGGCGGAGGAAAAACTCGAGGGCTTTCATGAAGCCTGCCTGATTACTCAGGCTCTAAGGGACTGCTCAATTCATCTACTGAGAGAGATAAAGGCCCAGCGAGCCATTATGTTTGCATTCGCGGACGAACACGGCACCAACCGATGGGGAGCGACTCCTTGCGAGAATCGTCGCTTCGATGTGCTGGAGAAAGCGGAGAGAGAGATGGAGAATCTTGTCCTTTGCTTCATCAACCCCTGTGCCGTTGATCCTGTGTTTGGTGATCTTTTTCGTTAGTGTAGAACCCCCTTTTTTTTTTGTACATACTCATGAATAAGAGTATCTGCCTTTTTTTTGTTTTGAATTGTATTTTGCATTCATTTTGGTTTATGAATAAAAGATACAATTTTCCTCTCAGTGATGTGTCCCCTTTTCATTGAATGCATTCTGCGGATATTCTATCTTAATCTTCTTGCAGGACGGCCGTGGCTCAGGACTCAGGGTTAGGATCTGTTTCCTGAGGCCTTTGCATCTTATGAGCCACGAGGGTCTCATAAGGAGTCTTTCTCCCTATAGGTCGAGAGGATCCCATAGGTGTGAGTTCTTCTTAAAGATCGTGAGGATCCTTAAGCGGGTTTTCCCTTGAGAGTCGCAAGGATCTCACAAGAGAGTTTTTCTTCCTTACAGGTGGCGAGGGCCTGCAAGTGCCGGGTGTGATCACCTTTTTCCGTGTTTCACGGGGTTAGGGATCTCTCGAGGTATCGTAGTTTAAAGACGTCGCGGTCAAGGTTAAGGACCTCATAGTCCGTGGATTTAAGGACTCCACAGTCCGATGTTAGTTTTAAGACATCACGGTCAAGGTTAAGGACCTCATAGTCCGTGGATTTAGGGACTCCACAGTCCGGTGTTTGGTTGCAGGGACCCGCCACCTCTTTGAAGACGTTGAGGAATTACAACGCCAGGTATCAAAGGAGTGAAGAGATGTACCCTTAAACCAAGGCGAAATCCGTAGGGAATTGGGGGGATTGATCGTTAGTTTTAAGACATCACGGTCGAGGTTAAGGACGTCATAGTCCATGGATTTTAAGGACTCCACAGTCCGGTGTTTGCTCTGGATGCTTCACACGGGTTCACTGCCGTGCTTGGCGAGGACCAGGCTCCGCTCTGGACGTTTTCCACGGGGTCAAAGAGTGACGTTATCCGCGTTCCACGTAACCAGGAAGTTTGCACTAGATGCTTCACACGGGTTCACTGCCGCGTTAGGCGAGGACTAGGCTCCACTCTAGATGCTTCGCACGGGTTCACTGCCATGCTCTGCGAGGACCAGGATCCGCTCTGGACGTTTTCCACGGGGTCAAAGAGTGACGTTATCCGCGTTCCACGTGACCAGGAAGTTTGCACTAGATGCTTCACACGGGTTCACTGCCGCGTTAGGCGAGGACTAGGCTCCGCTCTGGATGCTTTGCACGGGTTCACTGCCATGCTCTGCGAGGACCAGGATCCGCTCTGGACGTTTTCCATGGGGTCAAAGAGTGACGTTATCCGCGTTCCACGTGACCAGGAAGTTTGCACTAGATGCTTCACACGGGTTCACTGCCGTGTTAGGCGAGGACTAGGCTCCGCTCTGGATGCTTCGCACGGGTTCACTGCCATGCTCTGCGAGGACCAGGATCCGCTCTGGACGTTTTCCACGGGGTCAAAGAGTGACGTTATCCGCGTTCCACGTGACCAGGAAGTTTGCACTAGATGCTTCACACGGGTTCACTGCCGCGTTAGGCGAGGACTAGGCTCCGCTCTGGATGCTTTGCACGGGTTCACTGCCATGCTCTGCGAGGACCAGGATCCGCTCTGGACGTTTTCCACGGGGTCAAAGAGTGACGTTATCCGCGTTCCACGTGACCAGGAAGTTTGCACTAGATGCTTCACACGGGTTCACTGCCGTGTTAGGCGAGGACTAGGCTCCGCTCTGGATGCTTCGCATGGGTTCACTGCCATGCTCTGCGAGGACCAGGATCCGCTCTGGACGTTTTCCACGGGGTCAAAGAGTGACGTTATCCGCGTTCCACGTGACCAGGAAGTTTGCACTAGATGCTTCACACGGGTTCACTGCCGCGTTAGGCGAGGACTAGGCTCCGCTCTGGATGCTTCGCACGGGTTCACTGCCATGCTCTGCGAGGACCAGGATCCGCTCTGGACGTTTTCCACGGGGTCAAAGAGTGACGTTATCCGCGTTCCACGTGACCAGGAAGTTTGCACTAGATGCTTCACACGGGTTCACTGCCGTGTTAGGCGAGGACTAGGCTCCGCTCTGGATGCTTCGCACGGGTTCACTGCCATGCTCTGCGAGGACCAGGATCCGCTCTGGACGTTTTCCACGGGGTCAAAGAGTGACGTTATCCGCGTTCCACGTGACCAGGAAGTTTGCACTAGATGCTTCACACGGGTTCACTGCCGCGTTAGGCGAGGACTAGGCTCCGCTCTGGATGCTTCGCACGGGTTCACTGCCATGCTCTGCGAGGACCAGGATCCGCTCTGGACGTTTTCCACGGGGTCAAAGAGTGACGTTATCCGCGTTCCACGTGACCAGGAAGTTTGCACTAGATGCTTCACACGGGTTCACTGCCGCGTTAGGCGAGGACTAGGCTCCGCTCTGGATGCTTCGCACGGGTTCACTGCCATGCTCTGCGAGGACCAGGATCCGCTCTGGACGTTTTCTACGGGGTCAAAGAGTGACGTTATCCGCGTTCCACGTGACCAGGAAGTTTGCACTAGATGCTTCACACGGGTTCACTGCCGTGTTAGGCGAGGACTAGGCTCCGCTCTGGATGCTTCGCACGGGTTCACTGCCATGCTCTGCGAGGACCAGGATCCGCTCTGGACGTTTTCCACGGGGTCAAAGAGTGACGTTATCCGCGTTCCACATGACCAGAAAGTTTGCACTAGATGCTTCACACGGGTTCACTGCCGCGTTAGGCGAGGACTAGGCTCCGCTCTGGATGCTTCGCACGGGTTCACTGCCATGCTCTGCGAGGACCAGGATCCGCTCTGGACGTTTTCCACGGGGTCAAAGAGTGACGTTATCCGCGTTCCACGTGACCAGGAAGTTTGCACTGATTGTATCCGCATTTCGCGGGATGGAGGCTTGACTGTTGGCGATGTGTATACCACCGAGCCATGGAACTGGGAGCTGCCGCTGCTCTGCTTTGTTTGAAGTCATGTCCGTTGTTACGAGACGAGTGTTTGGATGATCTCTAGGTCGCTTGTGGCCCGTCGAGACCTGGCTTCTTTTTCTGATGAAACCTGGGGGAGAAGTATGATCCCCTTTTTGTTTACGCCCTTGGATTGTGTACAGGGTGTGATGGAATATCACCTGTAGGGCATAAATTTTATTTTTATTTTATTTCTTTTTCCGCGATGCTCTATCATTTCAGCTTTTAGATCGCGAAAATCGCGATTGCCCAATCATTTCGGCTATTTTTCGCGGGGCCCAATCATTTCGGCTATTTATTTATTTTCTGCTCGCTGCTTTTTATTGCGAGTTGCCCCATCATTTCGGCTATTTTTCATGCCTTCATTTTTACTTGCTGCTTTTTATTGCAAGTTGCCCCATCATTTCGGCTATTTTGTAGGCATGTGTGGCTTGCTAGCTTTTCGTTACAAGCCTGGGTTTTAGGCACCGATTTTGGCATCAGCACCGCTACAACTGGAACGTTGCCAGGAGCGAATCATCATTTGCTTTTGTCGATGACGAACAAAGGTGGCTCAGCAAACAGGGTTAAGGGTCCTGTCGACCAAGGCTTTTGACTTCATGAGCCGTAAGGGTCTCACAAAGGTATTTCTCCCCGCGAGTCGTGAGGATCTCGTAGGTGTGTTTTCTCCTTAGGGATCGTGAGGATTCCTAAGTGTGTGCTCCTCTGTAAGTCGTAAGGATCCTACAAGAGGGCTTTTCTCATTATGGGTCGAGAGGACCTATAAGGGTTGGACTTTGTTGGGGAAATGTTTATTCGCGCCCGTGGATTGTATACAAGGGTCAGTATGGAGCCACTTGTAGGGCAGTATTGGAGGTTGTGGAGGATTTTGCTTAAGAACAGGTTCAGGTTTCTGTAACTTAAGACTTTCAAATCTTATGAGCCGGGAGGGTCCCATAAGAGAATTCTCCTTACGAGTCGTGAGGATCTCGTAAGTGTATTTTCTCCTTAGGAATCGTGAGGATCCCTAAGTGCGCTGCTTCTTTGTGAGTCGTAAGGATCTCACGCAGGTGGTTTCTCCTTACAAGGTCGAGAGGACTCTGTAAGTGTCCCTTAACGAGGTTGCGCCCTTTTGGGTTTTCACAAACACTCGCCGGTAGTCCTGCTGTTTTTACTCACGGAGCCCTTTCGGGTTTTCATCCGTGCCCATTTTGCTTATGGACATACCGTTTTTTTTATTCTTTTTCATATATATATATATATATATATATTTTTTTTTGTCAGCCTAAAGATGCTGCGGTAGTAGTTTTAGGGACGTTTCGGTCCGTCGTTAGTTTAAGGACGTTTCGGTCCGCCGTTAGTTTAAGGACGTTTCGGTCCGGCATTAGTTTAAGGACGTTTCGGTCCGTAGATAGTTTAAGGACGTTTCGGTCCGTAGATAGTTTAAGGACGTTTCGGTCCGTCGTTAGTTTAAGGACGTTTCGGTCCGTAGATAGTTTAAGGACGTTTCGGTCCGTAGATAGTTTAAGGACGTTTCGGTCCGTCGTTAGTTTAAGGACGTTTCGGTCCGTAGATAGTTTAAGGACGTTTCAGTCCGTCGTTAGTTTAAGGACGTTTCGGTCCGCCGTTATAGGAAGGCCGGCTGCTGCTTGTAAAGTCTGAGCCTGGGAAGATAGCGAGCGGACATAGTCGTCGTCATCTATCATTGACCTAGGCTGCAGCTTATTAAGCATGGTATTTCTTCAAGAAGCGGCCGTTTACTGGCCTGAAAGGCCTTTCACCGTGCATGTCCATGAGTAGATAGGCCCCACCCTGGTAGACCTTGTCTATGATGTACGGGCCTTCATAGTTTGGCTCAAATTTTCCTCGCTTGGCGCGATTGGGGATCATAGGTCTTTTGACCACTAGTACGAGTTCGCCTTGGCGGAATGTCCTCGCCTGGTCAATCTTTCATACGAGCGCGTCATCTTTGCTTTGTAGGCCTCTAGATGTTGTTGCGCTATGAGTCGGGTTTCGTCGAGGGCATCAAGCTCCTCAAGCCGAAGGTGAGCATTTTCTTCGTTCGTCAGCTCGTGGTGGACTGCTACTCGTAGAGAGGGTAACTCTATCTCGAGGGGGAGAACTGCTTCCGTCCCAAATACCAACGCGTACGGCGTTGTGTTCGTGGCCGTCTTGAATGTAGTTCGATAAGCCCAAAGGGCTTCTTGCAGCCTTTCGTACCAGTCCCTCTTATTCCTGGAGACGGTCTTTTTTATGATCTTCGTCAAGGTCTTATTGAAAGCCTCGGCTAGACCGTTAGCTCGTGGGTTGTAAACTGAAGAATATCTCCAGTCTATATTGTGCTCTGTGCGAAGCGGCTAATCTTATGGCTTCGGTAGGCCGGCCCATTATCGGAGATAATCCGTCGTGGAGTTCCGAACCGATAGATGACGTGCGTCTTGAAGAAATGGAGGATATTCTCCGTCTTCACTTCCTTCAGTGGTACTGCTTCTGCCCATTTGGAGAAGTAATCAGTTGTTGCCAGGATAAAGCGGTGTCCTCGGGATGATGCTGGCTCAATGGGGCCGACTATGTCAGTCCCCCACATTTCGAATGGCCAACTAGCCAGTGTCGGGTGCAGTGGATTCGGATGTTGGTGGATGAAGTCTCCATGGATCTGGCATGAGTGGCATTGCTTCGCATACTCGAGGCAGTCCTGGATCATCGTGGGCCAGTAGTAACCCATCCGTTTAATTTTTAACTTCATCTTTGGGCCTGCTTGGTGAGAACCGCAAAGTCCGTCATGAACTTCCCGAATGACTCTTTCTGCTTCGTCAGGTCCCAAGCATCTCAGCCATAGAAAATCAAACGATCTCTTGTACAGGGTATCGTTGACGAAAGCGAAGGATAGAGCTCGTTTCATAAGCTGATGTCTTGAGGACGCTTCTTCGGGCATTCGGTGGGACTTGAAGTAGTCTATGAAGACTTCCCTCCAGTCCTCAGCCTTCTCACGGTCTTTTATTTGTAGGGTCGCTTGCTCAATCGCTCCCTTTTCTTTATATAATTCCGGAGGTATTTCTGCCGGGGCGAGCACTCGACGGCTTTGTACTACGATTCTGACGTCATCGAGGTTCTCGTCGGCCAGTTCTTTAGCGAGTTTGGCCAACGCGTCTGCTTTGCTGTTTTCTGCGCGCGGTATGTTCTCTAGAATATAGGAGGGGATCTGGGCCAACAGTTGTTGCACCTTTTCGCCGTACTTTACCAATTCTGGTTTGCACGTTTGGTAGTCACCATTTACTTGGCTAACGACCAGCTGAGAATCCCCGTATATGAGGAGGTCTTCAATTCCCATGTTGATGGCGATTTCGAGGCCCGCTATCAGGGCTTCGTATTCGGCTTCATTGTTTGTCCTTGACTCTGTTAAGGAAAAGGCGAAGCGCATTATCCCTCCTTGTGGAGTTGCAAAGATAAGGCTTATCCCCGATTTGATGATCGGGCTACCCTGTTTCTGTTTCTTTATGGAGGACGCTCCATCGAAATAGAGTTCCCATCGTGTGCTTCCACCGCCAATTGCGTCAAATGTATGCTCGTCTGGCATATCACAGTTCAGAGGAGAGTCGGCCGGTATCGGGTGTTCAGCGAGGAAGTCAGCAATGGCCTGGCCTTTCACTGCCTTGAGGGGTTGATATGTTTTCGAGAACTCCATCAAGAGCAAGGCCCATTTAGCGAGTCTTCCCGTCAATATAGCCTTTGACATCAGGTATTTAAGGGGGTCCACATTCGAAATGAGACGGACTTCATGCGCCAACGCATAGTGCCTGAGCTTCGTTATTGCAAAGATTAATGCCAAGCAATGTTTTTCGATGGGCGAGTAATTGCTTTCTGCCCCCAGCAGCACTCGACTTAAGTAGTAAAGTGCTCTTTCTTTCCCTTGATCGTTCTCCTGTGCCCATAATGCGCCCAAAGAGCCTTCAAGGGCGGCCGTGTAAAGAATGAGAGGCTTTCCTTTCACTGGGGCAGCCAACACCGGAGGATTTTGCAAGTATTGTTTGATCTCGTCTAGTGCACCTTGACATTTGTGATTCCAAACGAACGGGGTTCCCTTTTTCATCAGGCGGCTGTAAGGACGGCATTTGCCCGAAAGATTAGCGATAAACCGCCGGATGTATGCGAGCTTCCCTTGGAGAGACCGCAACTGCTTGAGGGTTCTTGGCGGAGGCATTTCCATAATCGCTTTAATCTTTGACGGATCTATTTCAATACCTCGGTGTCGAACGATGAATCCCAGGAATTTACCCGAGGAGACTCCAAACGCGCACTTGAGGGGATTCATTTTCAAATTGTATTGCCGAAGGCGTTGAAATACGGTTTCGAGATGCTTTAAATGCTCTTCGTATGACATGCTCTTCACTACGAGGTCATCGATATAGCATTCGACGATGTCGTGTATGAGATCGTCGAAGATTTTTGTCATGGCCCTTTGATAGGTAGCGCCAGCGTTCTTTAGGCCAAAGGGCATAACCCTGTAGCAGAATATGCCCAAAGGAGTCCGGAAAGCGGTGTGCTTCTGGTGTTCGGGATGCATTTTTATCTGATTGTATCCTGATGAACCATCCATAAAGGAGAAGACCTCGTGAGTGGATGTGTTATCTATCATTAGCTCGGTTACCGGCACCGGGAAATCGTCCTTTGGGCATGCTTTATTGAGATCCCTGAAAGCCACGCATATGCGCACCGTTCCATTCTTCTTCATTACCGGGACGATGTTGGCAATCCAGTCGGGATATTGGACTTCCTGGATAAATCCGGAATCGATCAACTTCTTGACTTCGGCGTTGATGCTCATCTCCAGCTCAAGTCGCATCCTCCTTGGCGCCTGCTTGACTGGCTTGATATCTGGGGATATTGCTAATCTATGCACCGCAATCTCCGGATCCAATCCTGGCATCTCGGAGTAGTTCCACGCGAAGCAGTCTTTATGCCGTAGGAGCACGTTCTTTAATGCGGTCACCTTTTCCTCGGATAACAGCTCGCTGACAAATGTCGGTCGCGGGTCGTCTGCCGATCCCAGCTCGATCTTCTTGAGGTTATCTGCGGTAGTATGTATACCGTCTTCCAGTTTCTTTCGGAGCGGGCGGGAATTCCGAGATCAACTCATCATCGCTGTTCTCGAAGCATCGGGGAAGGTCATCTTCGTTCTCGGACTCTTCTTTTAATATCGTAATCATATAACAGGTGCGAACCCGCTCCCAAGACTGAGGCGGATCCGGTTCTGCTCTTGCAGTTTTGGGCTCGTGCTTTTGCGGCGGCGTTACTTTCCAACCGTCGGATAAAGCGAATCTACCCCGTCGGTACTGGTCCTCGACCCAGTTCTTGAAGGTGAAGCAGTCTTCGGTAGGATGTCCTATGGCTCGGTGATAAGAGCAATAACTCGGATGAGAGACCTTGCTAGCTTGCTCAGGATGCCTAGACTCTGGAAGCGTGATCATCTGATATTTTAGGGCGAGCTTGAGTAACCTTTCCGTCTTGTCTCGGGGAAAGGAGTACGCTCGGCTCATCTTTTCTATGAAGGACGAATCCGAGCTGTGCAGCACCCGTAGCCCCCTAATCTTGCGTCGTTGTTGTCGGCTCTTCTTTTCGCTTCTTGACTTATTTCCATCTCCGCCTCGGGCCTTTCGTGTGACGGGTTGACAAGGATGAACATCTTTATCTTTTGTAGCCTGTTGGAATAGACGTTGCGTCCTGGCCCTCTCATAGATGGCCATTTCGCGGTTGTGGTCTTCCCGAACTTTCTGATCCGCTGTCGTGGTAGGCTTGCCCATTCGTCCTTTAAACAACGGGTTTGGCGCTTCGATCGCGGGGTTTAGTTTTGATGAGGGATTGGCCTCTCCTGACAGGGCGCCTTCTTCTTCATCAGAGGTATATATGGCGTAGCTGCCGTGGGCTCGCTCCCGTTTTCCGGTTCTCGCGTACCCAAGCCCAAGTGTTTCCATTTTCCCATTGGGCAATTTGCGCTGAGTCCCGGGGACATCCCAAATCCTGTTATAGAACCGAGCCTGCCGCACCGTCTGTCTTAAGGGTACTCCTTGGCGCTTCAATAACTTCTTCAATCCATTTGTATAGTATCTAGGCAGACGGATGGGTTGGAGCCTGTCAAGTGTAACATCCGCGCCGTGCCAGATCTCTTTCTCCACCTTCGACTCTGAGGATTGGTAGAATAGGATCACCTTCTCACCCCTTCGCCTGGGAAGGACGTAAAACGTTTGCAGGTCCTGCACGCTGTGAGCTTGAAGCGCGTCGAGATCCTTATAGTGTTCTTGCGGTACCATGGTGATTTGCAGACTATGGTCCTCGCAAAGGGGTGCCTGTATTGACAGCCGACTGGAGAATACGGCGTTAACCTCGTCCTCCGAGTCACTCCCGAAGACCGGTATGGGGGTGGGCGCCCCCAGGTTGTTGCGTTGGGATGGCCCTGTATACACTATTTCCTCCTCCTCTTCGGTATCGCTCCCAAAAACGGGAATGGTGGCGGCGGCTTTGTCCTTTGGGTCGCGACACCTTTCTGTATCTTCGAAATCTGGCAAAAAGTATTTCGCGTCTTCGTATTTGCGAACTTCGTTTACAGAAAACGGGTTCAACTCGCCTGTTACGGTGTACTCGAAACCATCCTTGAAGTACTTCATACACTGATGTTGCGTAGAAGGGATGATGTTGTACTCGTGTAGCCAAGGACGACCGAGCAAGGCGTTGTAGCAGGTCTTGGCGTCAATGACATGGAATTTGATGTCTGTGACGAGAAGTCCGAAGCGTAACGTCAGTATTACAGATCCGAGAGTCCGTGACGATTGAGAGTCGAAACCGGAGATAGTAATTTTGTCACGAGCGAGGTGTTGCACACTCATGCAGATTTCCTTCAACACCCGAACATTAAGGAGGTTAACGGAGGATCCATTATCCATCAGGATCTTGCCTATCTTGATGTCATGGCAGTATCCAGAGACATATAGGGGGCGGTTGTGGTCGCACGTCCCGAGAAGGAGGTCTTCATCACCGAAAGTGACATCGGCCGTATGCACTTCCTCCAGTTCATCCTTCATCCTTTCAGTGGCGAGGAAGGCTTGGAATTGCTCGGGTTCTTGTAACGCCTTAATTAGTGAGTCTCGCGCTTCTTTCGATAATAGGAGGGCATCAAGAATGCTAAGCTGAGAGGGTAGCTTCCTTAGGTGCGCGAGGATGTTATAGTCTACCTTACCCTTTTTGGGAGGGTCTTTGGTAGTTAGCTCTTTTGTGACCTGGTCATCTAAAGTGATATCTTCAATGACCTTTTCCTTTCCCTTATCTTTTCGGCCGACGGGCCCGAGATTCTTTTCTGGGAGTGCGCGATTGCGCAGCTGAATGTTCTCGCAGATCTCCGATTCCTCCTCTTTTCCCGAGAAAGATTCTTTAAAGAGAGGGCCCAGAGCCATTTCTTCATCAGAGTCGCTCCCGAAGGTGAGAACTTGTGACTCCCTGGCGTTAACCATGCAACAGTTGCCAGTCGTTATGTTGTGCCCATCGACAGTGCTTCTTCGCTCCCGACGGATCTTGCGTTTCATGCGCTTAAAATGTTGCCGATGAGCAACATATCCTTGCCACCATATCTTAAAGGCGTCGCACTCCTCCGTGGGACGTGAGATTTTCCGATGATATGTGCAATAGTCAGGGTGCGTCTCTACCTCATCGTGTGTGTTTCCTTTCGAGGGTGGTAGCTTCATCCCCATTGACATGGCTTTAGCAAACCTTTTTCTCGTCTTGAATGTCTTCTTGTCTGCTTCGGATGCCTTATGCTCTGTCAGGGGTAGTTCAACTCTTTCGTTCAGTTGCCCGCATTTGGATCCTTCCGACGTGGTCATCTCACGCTCCTGGTCCGCTTTACATTTTAGACGAATCTCGTCTAGAAAAGCGTCGATCATTTCATCTGTTGGCCATGCGCGTTCTGGTACAGGCTCTGCCTCCAGTTTCCTAATGCCAGGAGTTTTCCCATCATCGGCAAACGAGTGGGAGATTACATTACAACTCGCCACATATCCTTCGGATTCATCCGACGAGCTTTCTCCATCATCTTCCTCTTGAAAGATGTGGTTGAGGAACTCTTGCAGTGTGACAGGAGTCCGCGCCTTCTGATTGTACTCTTCTAACGCGTCGATTTGCTTTTGCAAGTTCGTGTGTTCTTTTCCAGGCTTCACGGACTTCTTGGATTTCTTCTTCTTTTTCTTCGAAGATTTTGACGATTGGGCGTGAGTATCTGGGCTCTTACCGTGAGTCTTTGTAGTCGGGCGGCGCCTTAGCATCCCTTCGATAATTTGAGGTTCAAGAGGGTCCTTCCATTCGACCGCAGGGCACGCATGAAGGTCTCTCAGCATTCTTTTGGTTTTAGTTGATAGCACGACCTCCCATGGAGCTTCTTCAATAAAAGAACATGTTGCCCCCGGTGTATCCGCTTTCCTAGGGGCATGCGGCTGTGGTGGGTTCACCTTCCACTTTTCGGACAGTACAAACTTCCCCTGGAGGTATTGGTTTTCAATCCATCCTTTGAAGACGAAGCAATCTTCAATCGGATGGCCTACCGTTTGATGGTAAGGGCAGTAGTTGGAGTCATTCACCTCGGTGGGTTGCGGCGGTCGTCTTGGATTTGGTAGGTTTATAAGCCTGTTGCGTATCGCCAGCTCGAATAACCGCTTCGTCTTGTCTCGTAGGAACGAGTAGGGACGCTTCATTTTCTCATTATAATACCGACGCCTTTCCTCCAGTTGATCTGCCGGTTTCGGGGCGTTAGGTTGCTGTTGGGCATTCGCAACAAAGGTTGCCCTCCCTTTACCCTTGTCATTCCGAGGTTCCGACTTCGGTGTAGGTGGTCTATGACCCATCTGGTCCATCTGAGCCAACTTGTCGATTAAAACCTGGAATGTGGTTGGCTTAAAGAACATCATAAACTGGGAGATAGTTGCGTGGGGGTCTAGGGTTCCCACGAACATGCCCACCGCAGGTGCTTCCTCGATGCGTTGCTCACATCTCGACCACAAGTTCCTCCAGCGTATAGCGTACTGGACCCAGGTTTCGCCTGGTTTTACCCTGGCGTTAATAAGTGCGGTTATTGGAGTGCGTTCGCTGGCACTTGCAAATCGTTGAGTGAACAACAACTCCATTTCAGCGAACGTTTTGATGGAATCGTTCGGGAGTTCTGAATACCATTCGAACGCTGTTTCTGATAAGCTGCCCACGAACTGGCGAAGCAACAATTTATCGTCACCGCCGGTGTTACCGCAGAGGGCCCGGAACTGGGCAACATGTTGATGGGGATTGCCGGTCCCCTTATACACATGGAATTTCGGTATCGTATAGCCTTGCGGGTATTTGATTTGATCGTACCAGCTCGGATACGGCCGCCCCGTTTTCACGACTTGACCAGCTGCCTCATTCGCATGATGAACTCGGATTTGCTGGGCTATGTAGTCAGCTAAGTCAGCCTTAGAGATTGCCTCCTCCTTGGCCGTTGAAAGGGCTGGTGGTGGATTTGACGTTTCTCCTCGGTCGTCTTCAAGAACGATCGGGGGATCCTCGGCGGGTGAGTCCTGCTGGATCATCATTCCTATCACGTCTTGAAAGAGAAGGCCCATCCGTTGTATGTTGGATGCTTGTTCAGCAGCCTCTTTGTCCCTTCTCTCCAGTGTTCGGCGAAGGAATTCAGCGTCTGTTTCTTCCTCCCGGCGTGCGTCTGAGGACGTTCTGGGTTTTCTTTTGGTCCGGTGAGCGCGGCCATAGCATTCATCATTTCTTGAAGCTTTTGTTGCTGCTCCTGGGCTTTCGTCACGGATCGGGTTAGGGGTCGGTGGCCCGTGGAAGTGCGGCTTTCCTCTTTCCCAAAGGCCATGTAAACAGTGTGCACCACCATGCCCCCAGACTCAGGGCGTCTGGGTTTAGTGCTTTCAGTCGTCGCTGCATGCTGTGAGGTCCTCTCTGGCCTCCTCCTTTTGTGAGTCAGTTGATCACCAGTTTTTTGGGGTTTAGCCTGGTGACCGGCTTCAGGTTGGATTTTCAGCTTCTTGTGCTGGCGGGAGAAGTTTGGATCGATGATCGAGTCTCGGGCCTGCCGCCAAGCCTTATAGATTTTGGAAGACAGCCGTTGAGGAGATCGGGGCTGTTCGGGTTTTGTTTCCTCAACCTTTTTCAATGAGGGAGGAGACCTTTTCAGTACTGCCGTGGGGGAATTCCTTCGCACCTTATTTAGCATTTCAAAGCTGTTCCCAGTTGGAACAGCATCATTGACCTCTGTTACCGGGGCCGCTGGAGTCAGCCCGGAGGGAGAGTTGCCCCCAGCCTTCCTTACTCGGCGCCAATGGCGACGTCGAGCGCGTCGAGCGGGCGGCGTTGGGTCAGCAGTAAGAATGGTTCCTTCTTGCCCCCTGTGTGGATGGGGGGTTGTTGTTGGCGTTAGCCTATCGAAGACCGATGTCCTCTGGGAAGCGGGAGCAAAGACCGGAGCCTTTAATCTTGTAAAGACTGACTTTTTGGCTGGAGAGGTCGCCTTGGCGATTTCGGGAACGGGAACGGCCACTTTCTTAAAAGCAGCCTTCTCTGAGATTGTAGGCCCCGTGATGAGCTCGCAGGATTCCTGGCCCAATCTAAAGAAGACCGAGGCATCGACGTTGGGCGACTCGTTGAGAGGAGCCGCGGCAGGGGTAAGACGATCAAAGACCGACTTCCCGAGAGTTTTCTTCGTCAGCACTGGAGCGGTAAAGTTTGTCGGCGGGATCATAGTCCCAAAGAACAATCCTGTGGTGGCGCGAGTGACCTGTTCCACTGGCATTGTGAATAGCGAAGCAGCTTGGGGTCCATAGGCTATACCTCCTGGCGAGGCAGAGCGTCGGCTGCAATTGCCGTCTGAGCAGTTGGAGGATTTCGCAGGGGTGGAAGCCATCGATCCTTTGCTTTCTGCAATAAGCGAGATGCCAATTCTCAGTACCTTGAAACCCGAGGGCAACTATTAGCGAACCGCGATTGGTTCGCGAATCACGACACACAAAGTGTGGAGTGGAAAGAGGAAAAGGTCCCACCGGGCGTGCCAGAATCTGTTCCCCTCCGAACGGCGGCCGGGACGTTGGGACGTCTGAGGCGTTAGGTTCGGGGCAGATGCTAGTTGGTGCTATCCGTCCACCTCTCCGAAGATGCCAAGTTGATTTATGGCACCATATATCGAAGGTTTAAACGGATGCGACCGATGTAGCAGACTTCGTCAGATTCCCCCTCGTTTGAGGGGTTTTTGATTGTGGGGACGTTCTTCCCTGCAGGCGCAAGCCCCTGCAGTTAATTACGCTACCGCATTGCGGTAACAACTTTCTCCTTCTCCAGATGGTCACTTCGTGTCGTGGGTGTTTGTTTTATTGCCCGTGGATTGTTTACGGAGACTGAGTTATATCGTCGCCCGTAGGGCGTGGACTAGCCCAAATCCGCATTATCTTAAATTTGGGTTTGGGGGGGGGGTTTTGGTTTGAGGATACGTCAGCCCTACTCGAGGCTAAGATCAACTCAAACGTTTGTTAAGGATACGTTAGTCTAACTTTGTGACTAAGATCAACTTAACGGGATCGTTTAGATCCGACAAAAGAGTGTTTGGACTCTAATGTTCCAGGTTAGGGACATAGTGGTCCATCGTCTGTATGGCTGTCGGGACCCATCACCTCTCTGACGACGTTGAAGGATTACAACGACAGATGTCAGAGGAGTTCAGAGATGTACCCTTGAGCCGGAGTTAATTTGGGGGATTCGTAGTCCAGTATGTTTGAGGGTTTAAGGACGCGTTAGCCATCTTCGAGGCTAAGATCAACTTAAACGGGACCGTTTAGGTCCAACAAAAGAGCATATGAAGGGCTCTATTGTTCTAGTTTAGGGACGTTGCGGTCCATGGGTAGTTTAAGGACATTGCGGTCCGTGGGTAGTTTAAGGACATTGCGGTCCGTTGTTAGTTTTAAGACATCTCGGTCAAGGTTAAGGACGTCGTAGTCCATGGGTTTAAGGACCCCACAGTCCGGTATGTGCTCTGGATGCTTCACACGGGTTCACTGCCGTGCTTAGCGAGGACCAGGCTCCGCTCTGGACGTTTTCCGTGGGGTCAAAGAGTGACGTTATCCACATTCCGCGTGACCAGGAATTTGTATGAGTTTAAGGACCCCACAGTCCATATCATGGGTGGTCGTCGGGACCCGTCACCTCTTTGAAGACATTGAGGGATTACAATGCCAAGTATCAAAGGAGTGAAGAGATGTACCCTAGAACCGGAGTGGCTTGAGCAGTCCGTGGCCCAATTTGAGGTCAAGACTGATTAATTATGTTATGAGCCCATTGGCCCAATTAGTCACGAATTGAGGACTTATGGCCAGCTTGGGCTAAGTCCTATCATGTCTGGAATATTGATTCCTTGTGAGTCCATCGAGGGAGAAGCTTTGCCTCTATCCCTTTAGCCAATTAGGCTATAGACTAGTGTTAAACACTTCAAAGCAATCAGTGTTGAACACTGGGAATGAGTTTGACAAGCTAGTGTTTAACACTAGAAGAATAATTGGTGTTAAACACCAGCAACAAGGCCTTGAAATGATCATAAGCACTAAAACAGCTCAGTGTTGAACACTGGCAATGGGGATCTCAAATTAGTGCCGAATATTAAACACTTAATATTGAACACTACGAACAAAATTCTTTAATTAGTGTTGAACACTAAGGCCCGATAGCATTTCAATACTGGATTCGAGGGTTTTAACTTAGTGTTAAACACTACAGCAAGAACGGTCACGTGGCCCCACGTGAGAGTGCCTTCCCTTCAATGATTCTGCCGAAATTACTGTGTCTTTAATAGCGTCACGTGTCAGCACGTGACGGGCATTCAAATGCCTATGTGTTAAGGCTTCTGCTGAAAGTCACGTGGGTCACGTGGGGTGCTGCCTCAAAGGGGCTTTCTGTAGGGCTTTTGGGGGGGTCACGTGGTGACACGTGACCCTGCCTCAATGTTGTTTTTTGGAGGATCTGTTACTCCTCTTTCAAGAATTAAATTCCTCGAACTTTTAATCTCAGAGGAATTAAATTCCTATTTCCTTTTGAAGGCTTATATTCTGGAATAGAGTTTAAATCTGAGTTTTCTGTGGGAATTAAATTCCTTGTTTATGCGAAGAACCGAATAGGGTTAAACCCTAACAAAAGCTTTTAAGGAATTAAACTCCCCTTTTCTGAGGATTATGATTAAAGGAATTAAATTCCCACCGTTTCGACAGAACTATGTTCTTAATTAGGGTTCAACCCTATTTCTTTTTGTTTTGAAGGAATTAAATTCCCATGATACAGGGTCGAACCCTAACCTTGTTTTGGAGGAATTAAATTCCTATAGTTCTATGAGAGTTAAATTCTCATGCTTGCATTCCTTCTCTATGTTTTGGATCTGCATGGCAGGATCTCGACCCATTGAGAATTAAATTCTCAACTTTAAGGGGAGATGTGCACTTTGCAGGCCCTCTATCAAAGAGAGAAGAAATATGTTCTTCTATTTTTATATTATCAGAGTTAAACTCTGTTGAGAATTAAATTCTCCTTCTTTCAAACGCCTTTCCCTTTCTTACCTAGGTTTTTTGCAGAAGATCTGAGTCTTTTTCAAGTATCAAAGCTCTTCTCCTTTTCTCTTTTCTTCTCTGCGTCTGTATCCCCCTGTGTCTCTTGGCTCCTATTTATAGGAGAAGCAGCCGAATCAATCAGTTTTTGACGAATCTTCATTGAGATTTGATTTGCGTCCATCATTCATTTTGGGCCTTTGGATTATCAGGTGAATTTTATTCACCATTGGATTTTAAATCCAGAGATTCTGCTTTGTTATTTTGGTTAGATTTAAAGGGGGAAATCTTTCCAAACCCGAGATTTTCCCATAGATAGATGATATTTCATCACCTCTGAATCTTTAATTTGATTGGTCCCAAATAATTACTTTCCTTTGGAAAGATTCGAATTTCCTTCAGAATTTAATTCTGTCGTCACAAATGGGCTTTGAAAGCCGGTCACGTGTGACCACGTGACCCATGGTCACGTGACCCTCTTTGGAATGAAGAATCCTCTTCCTTTCTGCGCTATCTTCCGGTTGCTGTTGTAGCCATCACGTGCTACCACGTGACGCCTGGTCACGTGTGAGCACGTGACCCCTGTCTGGCACTTCTTTCTTTGGTTCAATTGGAGAGCGAGTTTGCTGCTTTGAACGTCACGTGTCGACACGTGACCCTGGTCACGTGGGAGCACGTGACCTCTTCTGAAGCTTTTTTCCTTGACTTGATCAGCGAATCAAAGTGCGCTTTTTCTGTATTTTATAGGTCACGTGTCAACACGTGACTGCTGTCACGTGTAAGCACGTGGCCTCTTTTGAAGCTTTTCCCAGAAGCTTTCCTGATTTTAAATCAGGAAACAGTGAACTTTTACCGCTGCTTCGTGACAAAGTCTTGAATCTTGCGCTGCCTAGTACTTTGTGAAATGATCTTTGTTTAGGCTTGATCAAGATTCCACCATTTATTGGTCTTAGTCTCACTTTTGCATCGTCTTTTATTTTTTTTCATTGTTTTTGCTCCGAGAACTTGTAACCTGTAACTAAGTAGCAGACATGGGTCAAAAGCACCTGTTTATTTATAAAATGCATAAGAATTGGGGATATAATAATGCAATATTATGGTATGAATACCCGACAATCAATAAACTCAATGGACCGCAATGTCCCTAAACTAAAACAATAGAGTCCAAATGCTGTTTTGTTGGATCTAAATGATCCTGTTAAGTAGATCTTAGTCTAAAATTAGACTAACGTATCCTTAACAAACGTTTAAGTTGATCTTAGTCTCAAATGAGATTAACGATCCTTAAACCCAGCCCAAAACCAAATCTAAAAAAATACGGATTTGGACTAATCCATGTCCTACGGGCGACAACATAAATTAGTCTCCGTATACAATCCACGGGCAACCACAAATAAAACAAACACACACGACACGAAGTGACCATCTGGAGAAGGAGAAGGTTGTTGCCGCGATGTGGTAGCGTAATTAACTACAGGGGCTTGCGCCTGCAGGGAAGAGCGTCCCCACAATCAAAAACCCTTCAAACGAGAGGGAATCTGACGAAGTCTGCTACAACGGCTGCATCTGTCTAAACCTCCGATATACGGTGTCATAAATCAACTTGGCATCTTTGGAGATGTGGACGGATAAAACCAAATAGCATCTGCCCCCAAATTCAGGCAAGACGAACCTACGCGGTTTCGTCTCTGTTTTTCGTCGGAGAACAGATTCTGGCACGCCCGGTGGGACCTTTTCCTCTTTCGTGTTTCGTGATCGAATCGCGGTTTGCTATGGCTGCCCTTGGATTCGAGATACTAAGATTTGGTGTCTTGCTCCATGCAGAAAATGGAAGATCAATGGATTTCAACTGCACTAACTGCAACAACTGCAACAACTCCCACTCTGTCCTTGCTGGAGGAGTGACCTATGGGCCTCAAGCGGCCTCCGTTTTTACGATGCCAGTGGAACAGGTGACTCAGGCCACCACTGGACTATTCTTTGGGACCATGCTCCCACCAATGAGCTTCAACGCCCCACTGCCGCCGCAAGAAGTTCCGAAGAAGTCGGTCTTCGATTGGCTTGCAACTATCGCGACCCCTCTCAACGGGTCGTCCAAGTCTAATACTTCAGTCTTCGATAGGCTGAGCCTAATCTCAAAGGGGCCTACAAAGAGGCTCGCAATACCAGAGAAGGTTATCCCAGCTCCTGCTGCAGCTGAAGCCATCCAAACCGTTTCCCCTACTCGAAAGTCGGCCTTCGATAGGTTGACTATTCCTTCCCAGCGGATGTCAGTCTTTGACAGGCTGGCGCCAATAACAGCCTCTCCTCAAAGCAAGGGGCATGACGAAACTACTCTGACGATAAAGATGATCCAGGCTACACGACATGCTCGACCTCGCCACTGGCGCCGAGTGAGGAAAGCTGAGGGCAGTTCCCCTTCCGAACTTACCCCGCCAGCTCCAACGATGAAAGTTGATGCTGCTGTTCCAACAGGGAACATCTTCGAACCACTTAACAGGGTTCGTAAGAACTCTCCGACAGCCGTGCTGAAAAGATCTCCTCTACCTGTGGAGAATGCTACAAAGACAAAGCCAGAGCAGCCCCCTCAGCGGCTGTCCTCCAAAATCCATAAGGTCTGGCGACAGGTCCAAGACTCGGTGATCAACCAAGACTACTCCTGCCGACCGAAGAAGATGAAAGTTCAGCAAGAGAAGGACCATCCTGTCGTACAACATAAGGTGTCATCTACTTGGGTGCCCGCGGCAACGACCCTCTCAACTTCGACCGCTCACAAAAGGAGAAGGCCGGAGAAGATCCCTGCGCCTATGACGAATCGCACAGGCGCTGAATCCAAACGCCCAAAGTCTGGGGGCATGATAGTGCATACTGTTTATATGGCTTCCGGAAAAGAGGAAAGCCATGCTTCTATGGGTTATCGACCGCTCACCCGATCAGTGACAAAAGCACAGGAGCAACAACAGCAAAAGCTCCAGGAGATGCTAACAACTATAGCTGCACTCACTGGGCCAAAAGAAGTCCGGAAATATCGTCGGAGTAATGTCATGAACAAGAAACTGATGCTGATTTCATCCGCAGAATTCTCGAAAAGAAAGACAGAGAGGCCGCGGAATAAGCGGCCAACATAAAATGAATGGCGCTTTTATTCCAAGATATGGTCGGGATGATGATACAGCCAGATCCTCCAGCTGAAGACCCTCCGATTATCCTTGAAGACGACCGAGGGGAGACGTCAAACCCTCTTCCAGCTTGTTCAGCAGCCAAGGAGGAGACCGTCTCCAAAGTCCCCCTGGATGACTATATCGCTCAGCAGATACAAGCTCATCAGGCGAGCGAAGCGGCCGGGCAAATTGTTAAGACTGGACAACCCTATCCGGGTTGGTATGACTAAATAAAGTACTTACCGGGATATACGATCCCTAAATTCCATGTATATAAGGGGACGGGGAATCCACACCAGCACGTTGCTCAATTCAGAGCCTTGTGCGGTAATACCGGGGGTGATGACAAACTGCTGCTTCGCCAGTTTGTTGGCAGCTTGTCGGAGACAGCGTTTGAATGGTACTCTGAACTCCCAAACGACCCTGTTAAGACATTTGCAGAAATGGAGCTACTGTTTACATAGAGATTCGCAAGTGCTTGCGAGCGCACCCTAATCACGGCATTAATTAACACCAGGGTGAAGCCAGGCGAAACATGGGTCCAGTACGCCATACGATGGCGAAATCTATGGTCGAAGTGCGAACAACGCATCGAATAAGCGCCTGCAGTAGGCATGTTCGTGGGTACTCTGGATCCGCAGGCGACCATATCCCAGTTCATGATATTTTTCAAGACGACTACCTTTCAGACCTTGATTGATAAGTTGGCCTAAATGGACCAGATGGGTCATAAGCCTTCTTTTTTAAAGACAGAACCGCGGAATGAAAAGTGAAAAGGGAAAGCGACCTTTGTCGCCAATGCTCAACAACAGCCGAGCAACTTAAAACTGGTTGTTCGCCAAAACAACATGCGTCTACGCCGATCCCTCGAGGAGAGACTGAGACGTCCTTACTCATTTCCCCGGGATAAAACAAGGAGACTGTTCGAGCTGGCAGTGCGCAACAGGCTCATCAATTTGCCAGATCTAAGACGTCCGCTGCAGCCAGGTGATGCTAACAATCCTAATTACTGCCCCTACCACTGAGCAGTAGGCCATCCAATCGAAGATTGCTTCGTTTTCAAATGCTGGATTGAGGACCAATACCAGCAGGGTAGATTCGCGCTGTCTGAGAATTGGAAAGTAAGCCCGCCACAACCACACGCTCCTAAAAAAGTGGACACACCGGGGGCATCATGCTCTTTTATAGAAGAAGCTCTATGGGAGGTCGCTCTTTCAGCCAAGACGAAAAGAATGCTGAAGGATCTTCACACATGCCTGACAATCAGGTGGAAAAGTCCGCTAGAACCCGAGATCATTGAAGGAACGCTGAAGCCGCGCCCAACGCCAAGAGTTGGTAGCGATAATCAAAACGCTCAGGCCCAGCCGTCAAAGTCTTCGAAGAAGAAGAAGGAGACCAAAAAGCGCGTCCAACCCGAAGACAGCCGTATAGGTCTGCAGAAATACATCGATGCACTGGAAGAATATAACCAGAAGGCACAGACCCCAATCACGTTGGACGAATTCTTTAAGCATGTTTTTGAGAATGAAGACGATGATGCCGATGAAGGAGACAATTCTTCAGAAGGGCCTGAAGACTATGTGGCAAGCTGCCACATGATCTCTCACTCGATAAGTGGCAAAGAAGCTCCTGATGCAGAAAAACTGGGGGCAGATCCCGAACCGGAACTCCTAGAACCGTCAGACGAGATGATTGACATGCTGCTGAACGAAGTCTGTCAAAAGAGCAAAGCTGATCGAGAGCGCGAAATGGCCATATTTGAAAAAGCCAAACGCCAGCGACTCGACGAAAGGGTTAAAACACTCCCACCAAATCAAAGCACATCCACCGCAGACAAAAGCAGGCTTAAAACGAGGAAACAATTCGCTAAAGCCCTGTCAATGGGGATGAAGCTGCTAGCCTCCAAAGGAAACACTCCTGGTGGGATGCACTTTGGCAAAACAGATGTACATCCTAGTTACTTCTTATACTATCAAAAGATTGCACATCCTACCGAAGAATGCAATGCCTTTAAAAATTAGTGGCAAGGATATGTTGCCCACCGGCAGCATTTCAAGCAGATGAAACGCAAGATGCGTCGAGAGCAGAAGAGCACGAAAAATGAGCGCAAAAGAACTATCGGCAACTGTCACATGGTTGATAGCAAGGGATCGCAAGTTCTCACCTTCGGAAGCGATTCAGATGAAGAAATAGCCCTCGGCCCTCTCTTCAAGGAATCCATCTCTGAAATAGAAGAGACACGAAGATCTGCGAGAACATTCAGCTACGTAATCGTACGCTACCTGAAAAGAATCTCGGATCCGCAAACAGGGGGATCAGATAGAAAAGATAAGGGGAAGGAAAAAGTCCATGAGGATATCGCCCTCGATGATCGAGTCGTCGAAGAGTTGGCAGCCAAGGACTTACCCAAGAAAAACAAGGTGGATTACAACGTTCTGGCACACCTGAGGAAAATACCCTTGTAGCTAAGCATTCTCGATGCCCTTCTGCTATCCAAAGAGGCGAGAGATTCTCTGATCAAAGCATTACATGAGCCTGAGCAGTTTCAAGCTTTCCTTACCGAAGAAATGATAAAGATCGAGCTTGAAGAGGTACACACTGCTGACGTCATTTTCGGCGATGAAGATCTCCTCCTCGGAACGTGCGAGCACAACCGTCCCTTGTATATCACCGGATACTGCCATGACATCAAGATAGAGAAGATCCTAATTGATAACGGGTCCTCTGTCAACCTCCTGAATGTGAGGGTGTTCAAAGAAATCTGCATGAGCGTTCAACACCTCGCTTGGGATAAAATCACTATTTCCGGTTTTGACTCTCAGTCATCATGGACGCTTGGGTCTGTGATACTGACATTAGGCTTTGGGCTGCTCATCATTGACATCAAATTTCATGTCATTGATGCCAAGACTTGCTACAACGCTTTGCTTGGCAGGCCTTGGTTACACGCATACAACATCATCCATTCTACACAATATCAGTGTATGAAGTATTTCAAGATGGTCCGTAATGGAGGAGCTAAACCCATTCTCCGTGAATGAAGTCCGTAAATACGAGGACGCAAAGTACTTTCTGCCAGACTTTGAAGACACGGAAAGATGCAATAAACCGGAGAATAAGCAAAAATCTATCACCACTATTCCGATTTTTGGGAGCGATACCGAGGAGGAAGAAGAGATAGTCTATTCGGGGCCGCCCCAATACAACAAGCCGGGACCATCTACACCTATTCTGGTTTTTGGCAGTGACTCTGAAGACAAAGTCAACGCAGTGTTCTCGTTCCGACCATCAATGCAAGCCTTCACTGGAGATGATCAGAGTTTGCAAATCGCCATGGTTCCGCGACAGCACTATAGAGAACTTGATGCGCTTGAAACATATAGCGTGCAAGAGCTGCAGACATTCTACATCCCTCCTAGGCGAAAAGATGAAAATGAGATCCTCTTTTATCGATCCGCGGAAACCAAAGTGGAGAAAGAAATCTGGCATGGTGCCGATTCTGCACTTGACAGGCTCCAGCCCATCCGTCTGCCCAGATACTACACAGAAGGATTAAAAAGGCTGTTAAGGCACCAAGGCATACCCTTTAAGCAGATCGCGCGACAAGCTCAGTTCTACAATAAGATCTGGAACGTTCCTGGTACTTAGCGAAAATTTCCCAACGGAAAGATGGAAGTGATCAGGCTTGGATATATCCGATCCAAGAAACGGGAGCGATTCCATGGCTGCTATCTCATACATGACTTCGATGAAGAAGGAGAGGCTCTGTTAGAAGACGCTAACCCTGAACCAAAACGAGGTCCCGCCATGAAAGTGCCAAGTCCGTCGTTCGAAGAACAAATGGACAAGCTAATAAGGGAAACGGGTCAAAAGGTCCGGGATGACCATAGCCGCGAAATGGCCATTTACGAGAAAGCCAGGACGCAGCGCCTCCTTCAATAGGCTACGGAGAATGACGATGCTCTTCGTCGCCAACCCGTCGTACAAAAGACCCGACACAAAAGCAAAAACAAGTTGAAGAATGAAAAAACGTTCGACAACGGCAAAGCGGGTCCAAGAAGCCATGCGATCGAGAATTGGGCGGCCGGAATCCATCGCTGATAAAGAAGATGGGCCGAGCATATTCTTTTCCCCAAGATAAGACAAGGAAGATATTCGATCTTGTCATAAAATATCAAATGATTACACTCCTGGAGTCCAAACACCCCGATCAAGGAAACGAGGTTCATCACCCAGATTATTGCTCCTATCACCGAGTGATAGGACATCCTCTCGAAGACTTCTTCACCTTCAAAAACTGGGTCGAAGACCAGTATCAACTCGGCAAGTTCTCTTTATCCAGCAGTTGGAGGGTAACCCCGCCACAGAAGCATGAACCGAAAACCACATATGCAGCGAGAGTATAACTAGATCAACATCAGTCTTGGAAACAATCTCGCACCTGTCACGTAATAACGCTGACAAAAGAAGGAGTGCCTGAGAATATGGATGACTTCTCCTGGTGCTTTGAAAACGATGATGACAAAGTGATCTCAGAGTTTCCACCGGCACCAAAAGAGCTGGAAGATGTGATGCATACTACTTCAGATAACCTCAGAAAAATCGGCTTGGGGACTGCAAACGACCCACGACCGACGTTCGTCAGTAAGCTGTTGTCTGAAGAAAAGGTGGCTACGCTCAAAGACATGCTCATGCAGTATAAAGACTGTTTCGCATGGAACTATTCCGAAATGCCGGGACTAGATCCGGAAGTAGATGTGCACAAATTGGCGGTATCTCCGGATATCAAGCAAATCAAACAAGCACCAAGAAGAATGCGGCTCGAACTTGAAATGAGCATCAACGCCGAAGTCAAGAAACTAATCAACTCCGGTTTCATCCAAGAAGTTCAATACCCCGATTGTATTGCCAATATCGTTTCAGTGGTGAAGAAGAATGCGACGATGCGCATCTGCGTGGACTTTCGGGACCTCAACAAAGCTTGTCCGAAAGATGACTTCCCCCTATCGATTACTGAGCTGATGATAGACAACACGTCCACTCACGAAGTTTTCTCTTTCATGGACGGCTCATCAGGGTATAATCAAATAAAGATGCATCCCGAAGACCAGAGGCATACCGCTTTCCGGACCCCTTTGGGTATATTCTGCTACAAAGTGATGCCTTTCGGTCTGAAGAACGCTGGCGCCACCTATCAGAGGGCCATGACGAAGATTTTCGATGACCTCATACACGAAATCGTCGAGTGCTATATTGACGACCTCATGGTAAAAAGCAAATCGCACGAGGAGCATTGGGAGTATCTGAAGATAGTGTTCCAACGTCTTCGGAAATACAACCTGAAGATGAACCCTCTCAAATGCGCATTCGGAGTTTCCTCGGGCAAATTTCTAGGGTTCATCATACGACACCGGGGCATCGAAATAGACCTGTCAAAGATCAAGGCGATTATGGAAATGCTTCCGCCAATGACTCTAAAACAACTGCGGTCTCTCCATGGAAAACTCACGGATATCCGACGGTTTATAGCTAACCTCTCCGGCAAGTGTCGCCCCTGTTCCCTGATTAAAAATCAGGAGTTACCTCAATGAGGTATCACGTGTTCACACGTAACCAAAGGTCACGTGTTGACACGTGATGCCTTTACAAATTTAAATTCTGTCAAGAAAAAGTATAAACAAGCGGCTGAGAAAAAACTCCAATTGGGGGTCACGTGCTCACACGTGACCAAGGGTCACGTGCCAGCACGTGACAGGCTTTGAAAGCCTTACAGTTTAATAGAATTAGATTCTAAATTTCTCTAAATCTTTCCAAATGGAAAAAGGTTAGGGGGAATCGTTGGATTAAAAATCCAAGGGTGATTAAAAAATCACCAATTTATGGAAAAATCTTAGACAAGGAAAGATTTCCCTAAATCTCACCGAAAATAACAAACAGAATATCTTTGGATTGAAAATCCAACGGTTAATAAAATTCACTGAATGATCTAAAGGATCATATTAATTATGAAAACAAACAAAATATTTCAATGAGAGATTTACTAAACAAATTGATTCTTTTCTTTCTCCTATAAATAGGAGCCAAGAGGAGAAGAAAGAGATAGAATTTTTGGAATCATGAAATTTCAGAGAGAAAAGAAAGGAGAATTTAATTCTCAACAAAGAAAACCCTAGGTGAGAAAAGAAAGGGGATCAAAACTTCAAAAAGAGAATTTAATTCTCAGATCTAAGAGTTTAACTCTTCTGCAAAAAGAACTTAGTTTTTTCTCTAGTATAAGATCTGCAGAAGCAAATCTCTCCATAGGTTGAGAATTTAATTCTCATCGGGTTGAGATTTTGCCATGCATATCCAAGACTTAGAGAGAGAATTGAGTTCAGAGAATTTAATTCTCCCAAATTTATAGGAATTTAATTCCTCCAAGATAAATTAGGGTTTAAACCCTATCTGAGAATTTAATTCTCCTACAATTATAGGAATTTAATTCCTTCAAGATAGACAAACTAGGATTTAACCCTAATTGAGAATTTAATTCTCTCAAATTCACAGGAATTTAATTCTTCCTAAATGAAATTAGGGTTTCACCCTAGATAAGAATTTAATTCATTTACATATATGGGAATTTAATTCCTCTAAAAGAAAAATAGGGTTTAACCCTACATAAGAATTTAATTCTTTCACAATTGGAATTTAATTCCTCCAAAATCATAATTAGGGTTTAATCCTATAAAGAATTTAATTCTTAAAGATCAAGAGATCTAAAAAAATCTTCCTATATGCAAAGGTCTAAAGTCACGTCTCCCCACGTGACCCCTGAAAAGATCCCTAAAAAGGAGAAGAAAAGAAGCTCTGAGGCAACGCCTCACGTGCTCCCACGTGACCTCAAAAAAAACAGAAAGAAAAAGCAAAGGAAATCTAAGTTTTGGGCGCTCTCACGTGTTACCACGTGACTTCTTTGCAAATGCTTTAGTGATCAGCGCACAGATGTCCATCACGTGCCAACACGTGATGCTCAAAATAAAAATATAAAAAAGTGTTTAACACTTAATTGCAGAACGAAGTAAAGGGGTCTGGTCCCGCCTTTGGGCGACCTCACGTGTCTACATGTGACCCCCCCTTTTTAGTGTTTAACACTAATTCGAGAGCTTTATTCCCAGTTTTTAACACTGTTTGTTTTCTAGTGTTTAACACTAATTTGAGAACTTTACATTTAGCGTTTAACACTAATTTCAAGACCTTATTTCCAGTGTTTGACACTGTTGCTTTCTAGTGTTTAACATTAATTTGGGTATTATATTTCAAGTGTTTAACACTGATTATCTTTTAGTGTTTAACACTAATTTGAGGGTTTATCTCCAGTGTTTAACACTGCGGTTCTCTAGTGTTTAACACTACTTTTAGCCAAATTGGCTAAATTTCCAGAGGCAAAAGTCTCCCCTTCAACCGAATCTTAAAGTTGAGTAAAATCTCAGAGCTATAATGTTGGATGCTCAATCAAAGATAAAAATGTTACCAAAGTCCTCAAACTCTTGTTTAGCATTGCTAAATAATGTGGGCTGAAACCAGACAAATGTCTAATGGTCCAACAAAAGGCCAATATTCCAAACTTAATTGGACTTAGCCCAAGTTGGCCATAAGTCCTTAATTTAGAATTAACTGAACCATTGTGCTCATAATTTAATTAATTGATCTTAGTTCCAAATTGGACTACAGATCACCAATCAACCTTGGTTTAAGGGTACATCTCTTCACTCCTTTGATATTTGTCGTTGTAATCCTTCAACATCTTCAAAAAGGTGACGGGTCCCGACAACCACACATTTCATAGACTATGATTTCTCTAAACTACGGACTGTGGGGTCCTTAAACTCATGGACTATGATGTCCTTAATCTCGACCGTGATGTCTTTAAAGTAACATTGGACTGTGGGGTCCTTAAGCCCATGGACTATTGTAACACCCGAGCCCAATAATACTATTTCTATTACTAGTTGAGTGTTATACATTGCTCATTTCTATTATCCTGATTGTTTGGTGTTTATTGCTAAATTTTAACCGGTTAAGTCATTTTGGCACATAACAAATTTTAACACCTAAAATGAATTAAAAATATCCATGTTGGCCTACTCGTCGCCACTAGTCGCGTGGTAGCGTCCGCGTGTCGAGATGTCTTCCCGTTCGGCTAAACGGGCAAGTTTGGACGGCTATGCGCGCGTGCAAGTGTCCGACTTGGGGGCATGCATTTTAATCATAAAACACTTCTTTACAAAATTTGGAACTCTCTTAAAATCCTATAATTTGAATTTGAAATATTTGGGCGCAACCCGGGCGCGATTTGGAAATGTTTCATTTAGCGCCGAAAATGCCTATTTAATTAAATATTATAAAACTAAAATATATATGACATAATATAATTCTGTTTCAAAATAACGTTTAAAATCCTTTACAAAATCTTTTTAAATTTTCTTTTATAACCCCTTTTCCTTTTCCCAGCCAATTACGAGGGATTAAATCCCTCGTGGGCCCCCCATCAACCATCTCTCTCTCTCCGTCTCTCTCAATCTCTCTCTATCTCTCTCTCTCACCTGAAATCTCTCTCTCCCTCTCTCCTAACTATCTCTCTCTATTTTATATCCCAACTGTTCCTCGTCTCGACCGCCTACGAGAGAACCCACCATCGAAGAACCCCAGCAAACCCTAGCTTCGTCGTGCCCTCACCGTCGACCTCCCCGCGACCTCGCCGTCACCGTCCTCGCCTCCACAGCCTAACCGCACCCCCTACCTTCTCTCCTCCTCCTTCCCGAGCCTGCAAACCCAACCCCGACGCCACCTCCTGCACGCGGTGCCCGCCGTCGCCGCCGCCTCCCATCGCCGACGACGCCAGAGACTCTCCCTCTTCACCCTCGTCCCGACCTCGTCGTCTTCCTCCTCCTTCCCTCGCCGGCGCTGCCACCAACCCGAGCCCAACCCCATCACCTAACCCTCTGGTTTGCCGGAAAAGGGACACCGTCGACCCCCTCGTCGTTGCCAGCACACCGACGACCACCTCCTCTTCCTCCTGCAGCCCAGACCAGGCCCTTGCCTCTCCCCTACTCGCTGCATCTCGATCCAGCCACCTCCAAGCCCTCGCCGCATTCTCTGTTCGCCGCCGGCGTGCCCCTCGCCGTCGAACCTGTCGTGGTTGACCCCTGGTTCTTCCCTGTAAGCATCTCCTTAACTTTCCATTAATGTTAAACCCCCCGCTGGTCTTAGTATACGTGTATCGTATTTTTCTAGCTTCGTCGCCATTTTTGACATTTCGCCGGATTCCGGCCGTGCCGACGACTAGACCCGACTCTCCAGCGAAGTACTCTGGTCCGTGTGGTCCCGCTGTTCGTTGTTTGGACTCGATCCGTGGCCCGTGCATCCGTCTTGTGTTTTTCCGCCGACGTTGCGTTCGTGTTTTCCGGTTTGCAAAACCATCGAGGCAAGTATCCGAATACTTGCTCTAACATGCTAATACAAGATCAAGTCTTGCTATACATTTAATTATCATATTATTTAATATAACCACACAGTTGATGGTAATATCGATATTGTAGTATAGCTTAGAATTGACGGTTGCAATTATCTTTAACATTGAATCATTATAGTAGCTTCTTGTAATTAATTGGTCTGCTATCAATCCATGCTTTAACAAACTAAACCAGTTAGATCGTCCTTGCTTTATTTGTTAGATCATCCATGTGACAATTATTTATGCTTTAGTTTTAATTTCATATAGCTTCATTGCTTTACGTTATTGATATCGCTTTACCCTGTGACTATTGCACCCCAAGGGTGTTTGAACCTGTTAATAAAGATAACACAAAGCACCATTGTGATTAAGTGACTATTATTGCTGTTTACTTTAAATTCTTGCTGCTGTTACTTATTCGATTGTATACCTGTTGAGAGCACACACTCGATTGCATTACATATTGACCCGACCCTGCTACACATGACATATACATACATACCGATGCACCGGACATGGTACCCTACATACCGACTCATTCTGTTGTACCATGACATGACTTGTTACCTGATCTCATGCCTAATGCCAACAAACCTAACTTGGGGTCCTCATGGACCATTCATGTTGTCTATCCAGACAAACCTGACCTGTTACCTGATCATGTGTTGGCATTAGTCCTTGATTACTGAATACCTGACCTGATATACATAACTTAGGGGTATGGGGAAATCAAAGGGGAAACCGACTTGTAACTCAACAGTTCGATACCTGTTATGATCAGTCTTACGGGCTTGGCCAGCCCCGGAGTGATGATGCTGACATCACTCGCCCATCCTGCTACCTATTACTGCCTAGCGGCACGTCTCGGATTCAGCCCCGAGAATCTTGACCGTGGTCCCGGGCACGCACGGGATACTATTGAGTTACATCGACGAGTCACCAATTGATTTCAATGACTTTAGAATAGAAAACCTGATAGAACAGTTTAGTTACCCACTGCACATTACCATGCACTGTTGTTTCATATTATTGCTTTATTCATGTTTATCCCTGCATTGCTTATTACCATGTTCATATTATATTATTGGTTGACATGACGCGCTGACGTCTGGGTTTTGCATGGCCCAAATTCTTTACCACAGTCGCCGACCGAGCAGGAGTACTTCAGCCAGCAGGCTGATTTGTGAGTTCTGTAGTGGTTAGTTCATTTATTGCATTTTATTTCCAGGTGCGATCCCGCATTATGGGACGTACCTTTCTATTATTGTATTGGATCATTTGCTTCCGCACTTAGTTATTTTGACTCTTGTTATTATGGATTTGGACATGTGTTAGATAGTTTATTTATCTTGTTCTTGATATCTCTACAGCCGTAATGTGACTGTGGATGGATACTTCCTACCCACAGGTAGCATGGTTGGCTATGTCACGTGCCCAATCTTGCGTACTCTGGGAAGCGGGGCGTGACAACTATGATGTCCTTAACCTCGACCGTGATGTCTTAAAATTAACATTGGACTGTGGGGTCCTTAAACCCACAGATTATGATGTCCTTAACCTTGATCGCGATATCTTTAAACTAACAATGGACCGAGATGTCCTTAAACTAACAATGGACCGTAATGTCCTTAAACTAATTATCGACCGCAATGTCATTAAACTAAACAATAGAGCCTAATTGCTCTATTGTTGGATCTAAACGATCCCGTTAAGTTGATCTTAGTCTAAAATGAGACTAACGTATCCTTAACAAACGTTTAAGTTGATCTTAGTCTCAAATGAGGCCAACGTATCCTTAAACCCAACCCCCCAAACCCAAATCTAAGAGAGATACGGATTTGGACTAGTCCACACCCTACGGGCGACAACATAACTTAGTCTCCGTATACAATCCACGGGCAACCAAACACAAAACAAACACCCATGACACGAAGTGACCATCTGGAGAAGGAGAAAGTTGTTACCACAATGCGGTAGCGTAATTAACTGCAGGGGCTTGCGCCTGTAGGGAAGAGCGTCCCCATAATCAAAAACCCCTCAAATGAGGAGGAATCTGACGAAGTCTGCTATATCGGCCACATCCGTTTAAACCTTCGATACATGGGCAGTTTGAAATGTGGGGAACTCGTGCCAGATCCACGGGGATTTTATCCATCAGCATCCGAATCCACTACATCCGACGGTGGCTAGCTGGCCGTTTGAAATGTGTGGAACTGACATAATCGGCCCCATCGAACCAGTATCGTCCAGAGGACATCGATTCATTTTGGCGACAACTGATTACTTCTCCAAATGGGCAGAAGCAGTACCGCTAAGAGAAGTGAAGAAGGAGAATATCCTCCTCTTCAAGACACACGTCATTTACCGGTTAGGTACTCCGCGACGGATCATCTCCGATAATGGGCTGCCTACAGAAGCTACAAGATCAGCCGCTTCACACAACAACACAACATAGATTGGAGATACTCTTCAGTTTATAATCTCCGAGCTAATGGTCTAGCTGAGGCTTTCAACAAGACTTTGACGAAGATCGTGAAAAAGACGATGTCCCGAAATAAGAAGGACTGGCACGAGAGACTGCATGAAGCTCTCTGGGCGTACCGGACTACGTTCAAGACGGCCACAAACACAATGCCATACGCATTGGTATTCGGTACAGAAACGGTACTCCCCCTCGAGATAGAGTTACCTTCTCTATGAGTGGCAGTTCATTACGAGCTAACGGACGAAGGGAACGCTCACCTTCGGCTTGAGGAGCTCGGTGCCCTTGATGAAACCCAGCCCACAACGCAACAAAATCTGGAGGCTTATAAAGCAAAGATGACGCGCTCATACGAAAGATTGACTAGGCCGAGGACATTCCGCCAAGGTGAAATCATGCTCGTGGTCAAAAGACCTATGATCCCCAATCGTGCTAAACGGGGGAAATTCGAGCCAAACTATGAAGGCCCGTACATCATAGACAAGGTCTACTGGGGTGGGGCCTATCTACTCATGGACATGCATGGCGAAAGGCTCTTCAGGCCAGTAAATGGTCGTTTCTTGAAGAAATACTATGCCTAACGAGGCACGGCCTAGGTCAATGATAGATGACGACGACTATGTCTGCTCGCTATCTTCCTAAGCCTAAACTCTGTAAGTAGTAACCGGCTTCTTCAATAATGGACCGAAACGTCCTTAAACTAACAGCGGACCGAAATGTCCTTAAACTAACAGCGGACCGAAACGTCCTTAAATTAATGATGGACCGAAACGTCCTTAAACTAACAACGGACCAAAACGTCCCTAAACTAACAATAGGCCACTATATCCTGGAACTAGCCGTTGACCGAGATGTCAATAAACTACGATGGATTGCAGCATCCCAAAGCTGATACAAAAAAAAGAATAAAAAAAGAAAGAAAAATGGTATGTCCATAAGCAAAATGGGCAGGGATGAAAACCCGAAAGGGCTCCGTGAGTAAAAACAGCAGGGCTACCGGCGAGTCTTATGAAAACCCAAAAGGGCGCAATCTCGTTCGAATAAAAAAAACGGTATGTCCACAAGCAAAAAGGGCATGGATGAAAACCCGAAAGGGCTCCGTGAGTAAAAATAGCAGGGCTACCGGCGAGTTTTGTGAAAACCCGAAAGGGCGCAATCTCGTTAAAAGACACTTGCAAGGTCCTCTCGACTTTGTAAGGAGAAACCACCCGCGTGAGATACTTACGACTCACAAGGGAGAAACATACTTAGGGATCCCCACGATTCCTAAGGAGAAATTACACTTGCGAGATTCTCACGACTCGTAGGGAGAACCCTCTTATGGGACCCTCACGGCTCATAAGATTCAAAAGTCTAAAGCTACAGGGATCTGAACCCGTTCTTAAGCAGCCCCCACAACTTTCAATACTGCCCTAAAAGCGGCTTAACACTGACCCTTGTATACAATCCACGGGCGTGAATAAACATTTTCCTAACAAAGTCCCGTCCGTGACTAAGAATATGTCTACACGGTGAACAACCCTTGTAAGCCCTCTCGACTTATAAGGAGAAAGTACTCTTGTAAGATCCTTACGACTTATAAGAGACCGTACACTTAGAAATCCTCACGATTCCTAAGGAGAAATTACAACTATGAGATCCTCACGACTCGCAGGGAGATGTACCTTTATGAGACCCTTACGGCTCATGAAGTCAAAAGCCTTAGTCGACAGGATCTTAACCCTGTTTGCTAAGCCACCTTTGTTCGACATCGACAGAGGCAAATGATGATTCGCTCCTGGAAATATCCTAGTTGTAGCGGTGTTGATGCCGAAATCGGTGTCCAAATCTAAGCTTGCAACAAAAAGCTGGCAAGCCACACATGCATACGAAATAGCCGAAATGATGGGGAAACTTGCAAACAAAATCAGCAAGTAAAAATGTATGCATGCAAAATAGCCGAAATGATTGGGCAACTTCCAATAAAAAGCAGCGAGTAAAAATAAAACAAATAGCCGAAATGATTGGGCACCGCGAAAAATAGCCGAAATGATTGGGCAATCGCGACCTTCGCGATATAAAATCTGAAATGATAGAGCATCGCAGAAAGAAATAAAAAAATGAAATTTATGCCCTACAGGTGATATCATATCAATCCCTGTATACAATCCATGGATGCAAACAAAGAAGGAATCACACTCTTCCTCCCCAAGCTTCATCAGAAGGAGAAGCCAAATCTCAATAGTTCACAGACAGCCTAGAGATCATCTCAACATTCGTCTTATTACAACGGACACAACATCAAGCAAAGAGGAACAGCGGCAACCCCCAGTTCCACGACTCGGTGGTGCACAGATGATCGAGAGTCAAACCCCGACTCCGTGAAATGCGGATAAAGTCAACCTTTCCTGGTTATGTGGAATGCGGCTTATGTCAATTATGACCCCGTGTGAAGCATCCAGAGCGGAGCCTAGTCCTCGCCGAACACGGCAGTGAACCCATAGGAAGCATCCAGAGCAAAATTCCTGGCTACGTGGAACGCGGCTTATGTCAATCCTGACCCCGTGGAAAATGTCCAGAGCGGATCCTAGTCCTCGCAGAGCACGGCAATGACCCCATGTAAAGCATCCAGAGTGGAGCCCGGTCCTCGCCGAACACGGCAGTGAACCCGTGGGAAGCATCTAGAGCAAAATTCCTGGCTACGTGGAACGCGGCTTATGTCAATCCTGACCCCGTGGGAAACCTCCAGAGCGAATCCTGGTCCTCACAGAGCACGACAATGACCCCGTATGAAGCATCCAGAGCGGAGCCTGGTCCTTGCCGAACACGGCAGTGAACCCGTGGGAAGCATCCAGAGCAAAATTCCTTGCTACGTGGAACGCGGCTCATGTAAATCCTGACCCCGTGGGAAACATCCAGAGCGGATCCTGGTCCTCGCAGAGCATCGAAATGACCCTGTGTGAAGCATCCAGAGCGGAGCCTGGTCCTCGCCGAACACGGCAGTGAACCCGTGGGAAGCATCCAGAGCAAAATTCCTGGCTATGTGAAACGCGGCTTATGTCAATCCTGACCCCGTGGGAAACGTCCAGAGCAGATCCTGGTCCTCGCAGAGCACGGCAATGACCCCATGTGAAGCATCCAGAGCGGAGCCTGGTCCTCGCCAAACACGGCAGTGAACCCATGGGAAGCATCCAGAGCAAAATTCCTGGTCACGTGGAACGCGGCTTATGTCAATCCTGACCCCGTAGGAAACGTCCAGAGCGGATCCTGGTCCTCGTAGAGCACGGAAATGACCCCGTGTGAAGCATCCAGAGCGGAGTCTGGTCCTCGCCGAACACGGCAGTGAACCCGTGGGAAGCATCCAGAGCAAAATTCCTGGCTATGTGGAACGCGGCTTATGTCAATCCTGACCCCATGGGAAACGTCCAGAGCGGATCCTGGTCCAAGCAGAGCACGTCAATGACCATGTGTGAAGCATCCAGAGCGGAGCCTGGTCCTCGCCGAACACGGAAGTGAACCTATAGGAAGCATCCAGAGAAAAATTCCTGGTCACGTGGAACGCGGATAATGTCAACTCTGACCCTGTGGGAAACATCCAGAGCGGAGCCTGGTCCTCGCAGAACACGGCAGTGAACCCGTGGGAAGCATCCAGAGCAACCCCTGACTCCGTGAAACGCGGATAAGGGCAACTTCACCCATCACTTGCGGGTCCTCACGACTCGTAAGGGAGTAAATTCTCTTGTGAGATCCTTACGACTTTCAAGAAAAAACTCACTTAGGAATCCTCACGATTCTTAAGGAGAAATTACACCTACGGGATCCTCTCGATCGGTAGGGAGAAAATTCTTTATGAGACCCTCACGGCTCATAAAGTTGAAAAGTCTTAGGAGGCAGATCTTAACCCTGAATCCTAAGCCATCGTTGTCCTGCTAAGAGATCAAGATAGACTACCTACAGAATACATTCAATAAAAAGGGATACATCATTGTGAAGAAAAATACGTCTTTTATTCATGAATCAAAATGAATACAAAGTACAATTCGTGAAAGAAACAAAAAAATACTCTTATTCAGAAGTATGTACAAAGAAAGAATAAAAAAAATATACATCTACAAGTTTTCAAGTCAGCGGGCGATTTAGCAGATTGGTCAGCTCATCCCTCTTTCGCTGGGCCTCGCCTTCATGGTTCAGTATCATCAGAAGACGGGCCTCCGCTTGAGCTTGCTGGGCCTGATATGAGGCAAGCCGTCCTTCGAGCTCTTTCTTAGTAGCCTTGTGAGCCTCAACCCTTTCACGAGTGAACACCGCGGCTTTGTCGATGGCCACCACCTCCTTGATGGCCTCTTGAAGCACTCGCCAGAGGTCATACGCTTTGTTGGCTTTGGCCGTAAGGTTGGCTTGGAGCTCCTTCATCGCCTTAGAAGCCAGCTCCCTCTCTGAAAATTTGCGGCCGAGCCTCTTCTCGCAGGACACCATGTTCACCGCGCACCGCTCTATCAGACCCCGCAAGCCCGCCTTCGCAGCCACAGCCTCCGAAGAAAGGCGGGTACATTCAAGCACGTGCAAGCAAGCCTCCACCTGCCAGCAAAACTCAACCCAGACTTGCACCACTGCTTCGCTATGATAGGTGGCAAGAAAGGGAAGAGAGCCGTTAGCTTCGGTAGCAAACGCTTCAGCCGTAATTACGCTGCCAGCACGAAGTTCCTCGATCAGTGATGACAGAGAGGCGAAGCTTAATTTTGCTAAACGTTTTGAGGCGCGCAGAGCATAGGGGCCGGGTGGCATGGCGATGCGCGACTTCAGTGCGGTGAGAACTGGCAGGGCTGTTTAGATTTATAAACGGTCAGCGAAACTTGTAATCAAAGAACAAATGGAACGACGTTGAGATTGTACTTACCCACAGTCATGCAAGAGGGATTTGAAGGCTCCCCAGGCCCTTCAAGAATCTCGACCTCATCGTCGGCCTCCATAACTGTAAAAGACGTCAATGTCATTTTATGAAAAAGTGACAATGCTGTGAAAAGGATGGTAAACAACACTAACCTTGCCCAGACGAGAGGATGATGCGCTGAGGAGATATCGCCTGTGGAGCGGCCATTTCCAGCAGACGCTGAAAGGACTGCCGGGGAGACAGATCGGCAATAGAGGCCGCCAGTCCGCGCAACTCTGAAAAGACAGAAGGGTTCAGATAATGGAAAGATTACTAATTTAAAATATAGAAGGTTACCTTCGACGCTCCTCCCATTCTGAGCTGGAGGGATGGCAGCTTCAACGGCCTCCGCCGCGGCCTCGGGCACATTATCGGGGACGCGGACTGGTGTAGCAGCTTCTGAGGAAGGAGCAGCGTCTGCCGATGCGGGCTCCAACGAAAAGACGGTAGCCCCGGCTACCTGCACCCTAGCCTCCGGGTCGCCCTCAGGTAGATCCATTGGAACGGCGACCACCAAAGGTGCCTCCCCTAAGGGAGCAAGTGTTTCGGGAGCAGGAGCCACCGCAGGAGGCTCAATCGCAAGAGGGACAGTTTCATCAACTCTCTCCACACTGAGCGGTGTTTCACTGGGAGCATCAATAGACTCTACGGCCAGAACACGGCCTAGAGACTTCGCCATCGCCGAAGTCTCTGCACAATTCACACAAGGATAATAATACATATATACGCGTGCAGATGATATGAAGTCTTACAAAGAAATATAGGAACATACCAATGCGCAAGGAAGCTTTCAGTATAGCTTGCTCAAGCCGACGCTCCTTCTCAAGGAGGTGTGCTTGCCGAGGTCCGAGGGTGGACTCGTGGCCTTCGGTCCACAGTGAAAGCGCATCCGCGGCGTCCTCCGAAGCATCCTGTTTAAGGGCCCTTTCACCCCATTCCTCCAAAGGGCCGATGAATCGTCGCCGGATCCACGGAGGGTCTTCATAAAAAATGACGGCTGGGTAGGGCTTCTTCGGAATTCTTACGTTCTCTGACTCGTCTTGAGAATGTCTTATAGCCTCAGCCAATTGTGCGGCTTCCTCGGCAGCTGAACTCGGAAAAAGTAAGCCAACGTCCGATTCTTGCAGAGCCAATGGTTCATCCTGAAGAATGGGCTCAGACTCTACTACAGAGTCGAGCAAATTAGTAGCCGTCCTCCTCCGTCGCTTGGATCCAGAACCGACCGCCGAAGATGACCGTTTCCACCCCCGTAGAGCCTTGGCACGACGCTGACCTACTTCGCTTTCAACGCCCTCACTCCCAACGCCCTCGCTTGGCTCTGCGACCGAGGACAACACGGCCATCGTCGATGTCGCGGGCGGTGGTACTGCTACTGGCGCCCTTTTACCCCTCGACTAAGCCCGGGTACCCAATGGCATACCAATTATGGGAGTGAGGTCCACCTCTGACTCCCCCGGAATGAGCGCGACACTGGTGTCCCTCAGGGGAAAGCGGACCGGTGCGCGCGGCCGCGGCAGAACTCCCGTGGCCTGAACTGGAGCAGGAGCACCGTAGCCAAGAAGCACCCTCTTCTCCTCAGCAATAATTGGGCTGACCCGATGAAGATACCAGCCCGTGAAGGACCCCACATATCGGGGAATATGGTCGGCTTCGGGAATCATGAAGTGGAAACCAGTGTTAGCCTCACGAAATGATAAGCAGCATCACGAACGGCTTCGGGTGAAGGGACGGGCGCAACTGTAAAAGCCTCGAAGGGAACGCCCTGATCATATCTAAGCTGCTGGGCAAAGTGGTGTGGGTTATACCGCATAAAAAGGGCCGCACTATTCTGACGGAATACCAGATAACCTGGTCTGATCGTGTACAAGTGCGTGGCCTCCCGGGGCTTCAAAGAAGGCATATCATCTTTCGACAGGTCGCAGAGTTGTTGAATTGGACCTGAAGGAGAAGATAGAGCCCGTCAACGAACACCAGTTCGCCCGTGCTAGCGTAAGGAGCAATCAATACACGAATGGCCCCGGACTGAGTTGGGTCAGGAGTAGAAGCACCCACCAGCCGCATCAATCGCGGAAAAGTTTAGGTGTCATAGAACTTGGGTCTTTGGTGTGCAGCAAAGGCCCCCAACATGTGCATCTCATAAAGTTTACTACATCCACACCTGGAGTTGAGGTATTAGCCGCGGCGCCTAACCCGTGATAAAGATGTGACAACGCTGGGATACCTACGACCAACCGTGTTCCTTCAGCAATGCGATGAGCAGGGTATATGACCGAGACTCTCATAAAACGGCGATGCATGGGGATGACGAACCAGCTAAGCCAGACGCTAATGAAGCCTACAAAGAAAGTCTCCTCATCAATGCAGGGAGCTGCAATCGATTCAAAAGATATCGCCGACATTATAGGTATGTAGTACTGCGGCAAATCCTCTTCCTTAGTCGGCCGCCTGTCCAAACCAAACCCAAAGGGGTCATTGATGTTCGCAAACTTCGGAGCCGTCTTCGATAGGACACCCTCACGAAGGAAGCAAGCGATGAAGCTCTTAAAAGTGACGCCCTGCTTCTCTGATTCTATGAACAGTTTGTCAAAGATGCCCAGAGCCTTGATCAAATTCGGGCGTTTGTGGCGGACGGCGTTCTCGATAGACAAGCCGTTAAGCATTGCGGGCTCGTCTCAAAAACGTACTTGTCGGGAGGCAGCAGCTCTTCATAAAGTGTCCCCCTAATCGGCAGCCCCGAGATCTCGCGGAATTCTTCCAAGGAAATCGAAACTTCGCGATCCCCTAGGAGGAAAGTGTTGGTGGTAAGATTCCACTGGTTCAGGAAAGCTTTAACCCACCAAACGTGGAGATTGGTAGTGGAAAAGGGACGCATATATCGCCTGGTAAAGCACAACCCTCTACAGTCGTGCACGGTGGGCGGACAGGATGTAGCGAGCCCAAAGAAGATAGCCCATGGGGTGTCGAGGGGTGAGCCCTATTTTGTAAATCTGCCCCCATAGTTGGGCCTCGACCTGGCAAATGCGGCATCCCAGAATATCTATGGCCGGGATAGGATGATTCGGGATGCCCGTCGTCGAAGGCTTAAGCCGTCCCATCGGGGTCCAATTCGGCATCTCCACGGCAAAGACTGTCCTTGGAGGATCCATTGGCAGAAACGGATAGGTAGGCTCTGTCGGCACTTTGCAAAGGAAACTCCAGCGACCCCGGATGATGTGACCGTACCAGGTCCCCCATAGAAGTAAGTTGGTGCGATTCGGGTCGTGAGCTTTGATTATTGCCATCACTTCCTCGTCAGACGTCGACTGGGGAAAAGCGGCTTCCGAGCGAGTGAAAGGAAAATACGGAACAGACGTCATCGTACCTGAAATAAAATAAAGGGAAACGGTTAAAGCAAAGCCAACAGCGTATATATATATAAATATATATATATATATGATTATATATATATATATATATATATATATATATATATATATATATAAAGACAATGGAAGAAAATGACAGCGGACTCATTTTAAGGGACCACTGGCTACAAAACACATGGGTCCCACAAAATCAAGATGGCGGCTGGCTAATGATGAGGCAAAGCAATTATAATGAGACAAAAGGAAGATTCTCATTAAATAAACAATGGATTTCAAATGACCCTACACATCCCCCTAAGAGAAATCCATCTTGGATTATTTGACAAATCAAACAGAATCAAGGGAATTAAATTCCCAGAAAGAGACACTGCCAACTTCTTCTTGGTTGCGAAGAAGACAACTTAGGGCATTCTCTAGGAAGAACTGAGTTCTTCATAGGAATTAAATTCCTTTTGAAAAAAAATGGGAATTAAATTCCCAGAGACATTTTCCAGAGCCAGAGCTCTTTGATGATGGAATTAAATTCCATGGAAAAGACAAACAACACCATCAACCTCTGAAAATCAGAGAAACCCTAAAGGGCCTATTGATTAAAATATGAATGGGTTTCTTTTTAAAGAACTTAAAAAAAAATGTGCGTGTTCTTGTTAAAGGGAAAAACCCTTGTTCTGGATTTAAAATCCAATAAAGATTTCTGCAAAAGTTCTTCATTCGTTCAAGATTATTACTTGAGGAAAGGGAATCTTTCAACAGAGTTAAACTCTGGAAAATTTTTGAAGCAGAGAACTAAGCTCTGGAAAGGAGAATTAAATTCTCAAAGGGAAAAGTTAACAAGGAAGAAGATGAGCAAAGAGTGGAGGCGCTTCTGAAGAGACCCCTGCATTTATAGGATGTGATGGAAACGCTTCATCTCCCCGATTCCCTAGATGGATCCAACGGTCACAAAAGTGACAGTATTGCACTCACGTGCAGACACGTGAGAGCAACGCTGTGGGGGTATTTGTTCCCTGATTAAAAATCAGGGTTACCTCAATGAGGTATCACGTGTTGACACGTGACCAAAGGTCACGTGTTGACACGTGACCTTTGGTCACGTGTTGACACGTGATGCCTTTAAAGATTTAAATTCTGTCAAGAAAAAGTATAAACAAGCGGCTGAGAAAAGACTCTAATTGGGGGTCACGTGCTCACACGTGATCAAGGATCACGTGCCAGCACGTGACAGGCTTTGAAAGCCTTACAGTTTAATAGAATTAAATTCTAAATTCCTCTAAATCTTTCCAAATGGAAAAAGATTAGGGGGAACCGTTGGATTAAAAATCCAAAGGTGATTAAAAAATCACCAATTTATGGAAAAATCTTAGACAAGGAAAGATTTCCCTAAATCTCACCGAAAATAACAAACATAATATCTTTGGATTGAAAATCCAACGGTGAATAAAATTCATTGAATGATCTAAAGGATCATATTAATTATGAAAACAAACAAAATATTTCAATGAAAGATTTACTAAACAAATTGATTCTTTTCCTTCTCCTATAAATAGGAGCCAAGAGGAGAAGAAAGAGATAGAATTTTTGGAATCATGAAATTTCAGAGAGAAAAGAAAGGAGAATTTAATTCTCAACAAAGAAAACCCTAGGTGAGAAAAGAAAGGGGATCAAAACTTCAAAAAGAGAATTTAATTCTCAGATCTAAGAGTTTAACTCTTCTGCAAAAAGAACTTAGTTCTTTCTCTAGTTGAAGATCTGCAGAAGCAAATCTCTCCATAGGTTGAGAATTTAATTCTCATCGGGTTGAGATTTGGCCATGCATATCCAAGACTTAGAGGGAGAATTGAGTTCAGAGAATTTAATTCTCCCAAATTTATAGGAATTTAATTCCTCCAAGATAAATTAGGGTTTAAACCCTATTTGAGAATTTAATTCTCTTACAATTATAGGAATTTAATTCCTTCAAGATGGACAAACTAGGGTTTAACCCTAATTGAGAATTTAATTCTTTCAAATTCACAGGAATTTAATTCCACCTAAATGAAATTAGGGTTTCACCCTAGATAAGAATTTAATTCTTTTACATATTTGGGAATTTAATTCCTCTAAAAGAAAAATAGGGTTTAACCCTACATAAAAATTTAATTCTTTCACAATTGGAATTTAATTCCTCCAAAATCATAATTAGGGTTTAACCCTATAAAGAATTTAATTCTTAAAGATCAAGAGATTTAAAAAAATCTTCCTACATGCAAAGGACTAAGGTCACGTATCCCCTAAAAAGCTCCCTAAAAAGGAGAAGAAAAGAAGCTCTGAGGCAACGCCTCACGTGCTCCCACGTGACCTCCAAAACACAGAAAGAAAAAGCAAAGAAAATCTAAGTTTTGGACGCTCTCACGTATTACCATGTGACCCCTTTGCAAATGCTTTAGTGATCAGCGAACAGATGTCCATCACGTACCAACACATTATGCTCAAAATAAAAATATAAAAAAGTGTTTAACATTTAATTGCAGAACGAAGTAAAGGGATCTGGTCCCGCCTTTGGGCGACCTCACGTGTCTACACGTGACCCCCCTTTTTTAGTATTTAACACTAATTCGAGAGCTTTATTCCGAGTTTTTAACACTGTTTGTTTTCTAGTGTTTAACACTAATTTGAGAACTTTACTTTTAGTGTTTAACACTAATTTCAAGACCTTATTTCCAGCGTTTGACACTGTTACTTTCTAGTGTTTAACATTAATTTGGGTATTATATTTCCAGTGTTTAACACTGATTATTTTTTAGTGTTTAACACTAATTTGAGGGTTTATCTCCAGTGTTTAACACTGTGGTTCTCTAGTGTTTAACACTACTTTTAGCCAAATTGGCTAAATTTCCAGAGGCAAAAGCCTCTCCTTCAACTGAATCTTAAAGTTGAGTAAAAACTCAGAGCTATAATGTTGGATGCTCAATCAAAGATAAAAATATTACCAAAGTCCTTAAACTCTTGTTTAGCATTGCTAAATAATGTAGGCTGAAACCAGACAAATGTCTAATGGTCCAACAAAAGGCCAATATTCCAAACTTAATTGGACTTAGCCCAAGTTGGCCATAAGTCCCCAATTAAGACTTAACTGAGCCATTGTGCTCATAATATAATTTATTGATCTTAGTTCCAAATTGGACTACAGATCACCAATCAACCTTGGTTCAAGGGTACATCTCTTCATTCCTTTGATATTTGTCGTTGTAATCCTTCAACGTCTTCAAAGAGGTGACGGGTCCCGACAACCACACATTTCATAGACTATGACGTCTCTAAACTACGGACTGTGGGGTCCTTAAACTCATGGACTATGATGTCCTTAACCTCGACCGTGATGTTTTTAAACTAACATTGGACTGTAGGGTCCTTAAGCCCATGGACTATGATGTCCTTAACCTCAACCGTGATGTCTTAAAATTAACATGGGACTGTGGAATCCTTAAACCCACGGACTATGATGTCTTTAACCTTGATCGCGATGTCTTTAAACTAACAATGGACCGAGATATTCTTAAACTAACAATGGACCGTAATGTCCTTAAACTAATTATCGACCGCAATGTCATTAAACAAAACAATAGAGCCCAATTGCTCTATTGTTGGATCTAAACGATCCCGTTAAGTTGATCTTAATCTAAAATGAGACTAACGTATCCTTAACAAATGTTTAAGTTGATCTTAGTCTCAAATGAGGCTAACGTATCCTTAAACCCAACCCCAAACCCAAATCTAAGAAAGATACGGATTTGGACTAGTCCACGCCCTACGGGCGACAACATAACTTAGTCTCCATATACAATCCACGGGCAACCAAACACAAAACAAACACCCATGACACGAAGTGACCATCTGGAGAAGGAGAAAGTTGTTACCGCGATACGGTAGCGTAATTAACTGCAGGGGCTTGCGCCTGCAGGGAAGAGCGTCCCCATAATCAAAAACCTCTCAAACGAGGGGGAATCTGACGAAGTCTGCTATATCAGCCGCATCCGTTTAAACCTTCGATACATGGTACCACAAATCAACTTGGTATCTTCGGAGAGGTGGACGGATAGCACCAATTAGCATCTGCCTCGAAATTCAGGCAAGACGTTCGCCACGTCTCTGTCACGTCTTTCGGAGGGGAACAGCCCCTACAGTCATCTAATGAAGAAAGGGACTCTGTTCATCTGGGATCGCAAATGCCAAAGCGCACTAGACGAAATCAAGCAATACCTACAGAACCCGCTAGTACTGACCGCCTCAGTCAAGGGAAAGCCTCTCATCCTGTACACAACAGCCCTTGAAGGTTCTTTAGGCATGCTATGGGCACAGGAGAATGACCAAAGGAAGGAAAGAGCCCTCTACTATTTGAGTCGAGTTCTCCTGGGGGGAGAAAACAATTACTCCCCCATTGAAAACACTACCTGGCGTTAATCTTCGCGATAACGAAGCTCAGACACTACGCATTGGCGCATGAGGTCTACCTCATATCAAAAGTGGATCCTCTAAAATATTTGATGACAAGAACCATACTAACGGGACGACTCGCTAAATGGGCCCTCCTCTTGATGGAGTTCTCGATAACATACCGTCCTCTCAAGGTAGTGAAAAGACAGGCCATCGCCGACTTCCTTGCTGAACAGCCGATACCTGCCGATTCATTTTTAATTTGCGAATTACCAGACGAGCGCGCGTTTGACATGATCGGCAAGGAAAAGGAAGGGAGTGATACCCGATAGGAACTCTACTTCGATGGAGCATCTTCCATGAAGAAGCGAAAGCACAACTCCCCCATAATCAAATCTGGGGTAGGTCTCATCTTCGTGACTACACAAAGAGGGATAATGCGCTTCGCCTTTTCCTTAACAGAGCCGAGGACGAACAATGAAGCTGAATATGAAGCTTTGATAGCAGGTCTTCAGATCGCTGTCGACATGGGAATCGAAGACCTCCTCATATACGGAGACTCCCAACTGGTCGTTAGCCCAGTAAACGGCGACTATCAAACGTGCAAACCAGAGTTTGTAAGGTATGGTGAGAGAGTGCAACAATTGGTGACTCAAATTCCCTCCTACGCCCTGGAAAGCATACCGCGTGCGGAAAATAGCAAAGCGGATGTGTTAGCCAAACTCGCTAAAGAACTGGCTGACAAAAACCTCGATGACGTGAGGATCATTGTGCAAAGCCGTCGGGTTCTTGCACCGGCAGAAATATCTCCAAAGTCGTCCTAAGAAAAGGGAGCGACCAAGCAAACGACCCTACAAATAAAAGACCAGGAAAAGGCTAAGGATTGGAGAGAAGTCCTTATAGACTACTTCAAATCCCGTCGAACACCTGAAGATGTGTCCTCAAGACATCAGCTCATGAAACGAGCTCTGTCCTTCGCCTTTGTCAATGACACTCTGTATAAGAGATCGTTCAAATCCCTGTGGCTAAGATACCTGGGACCGGAAGAAGCGAGGAAAGTCGTCCAAGAAACTCAAGACGGATTCTGCGGTTCTCATCAAGCCGGCCCAAAGATGAAACTGAAGATCAAAAGAATAGGCTACTATTGGCCCACGATGATTCAAGACTGCCTCGAATACGCGAAGCAGTACCACTCGTGCCAGATTCATGGGGATTTCATCCACCAGCATCCGAATCCGCTACACCCAACGGTGGCTAGCTGTCCGTTCGAAATGTGGGGAACTGACATAATCGGGCCCATCGAACCAGCATCGTCCAGAGGACATCGGTTCATATTGGCGACAACCGATTACTTCTCTAAGTGGGAAGAAGCCATACCGCTAAGAGAAGTAAAGACGGAGAATATTCTCCATTTCTTCATGACGCACGTCATCTATCGGTTAGGCACTCCGTGACGGATTATCTTCGATAACGGGCCAGCCTATAGAAGCTATAAAATCAGCCGCTTCGCACAACAGCATAATATAGACTGGAGATACTCTTCGGTCTATAATCCCCGAGCTAACGGTCTGGCTGAGGCTTTCAACAAGACCTTAACGAAGATCATAAAGAAGACGGTGTCCAAAAACAAAAAGGACTGGCACGAGAGACTGCATGAAGCTCTCTGGGCGTATCGGACCACATTCAAAACGGCCACAAATACAACGCCGTATCATTGGTATTCGGCACAGAAGCAGTACTCTCCTTGGAGATAGAGCTACCCTCTTTACGAGTGGCGGCTCATTACGAGCTAACAGAAGAAGAGAATGCTCATCTTCGGCTGGAGGAGCTCGAAGCCCTTGACGAAACCCAGCTCATAGCGCAGCAAAACCTGGAGGCTTACAAAGCAAGGATGACGCGCTCGTATGAAAGATTGACTAGACTGAGAACATTCAGCCAAGGTGAACTCGTGCTAGTTATAAAGAGACCTATGATCCCCAATCATGCTAAACGGGGGAAATTCGAGCCAAACTATGAGGGCCCGTATATCATAGACAAGGTCTACCAAGGTGGGGCTTACTTGCTCATGGATATGCATGTCGAAAGACCCTTTAGACCAATAAACGGTCGGTTCTTGAAAAAATACTACGCTTGACCGAAACGTCTATAAACTACTACAAAACGCAGCATCCTAAGGCTGACAAAAAAATGGTACGTCCATAACAAAAAATGGGCACGGATGAAAACCCGAAAGGGCTCCGTGAATAAAAACAATAGGGCTACCGGCGAGTTTGTGAAAACCCGAAAGGGTGCAGACTCTTAAAAAAATTCATGCACACTTGCAAGGTCCTCTCGACCCTGTAAGGAGAAAATACCTGCATGAGATCCTTACGACTCACAAAAGAACGACACACTTAGGGATCCGTACGATTCCTAAGGAGAAATTACACTTACGAGATCTTCACGACTCGTAAGGGGAATTCCCCTATGAGACCCTCACGGCTCATAGGATTCTAAAGCCTTAAGCTACATGGATCTGAACCTGTTCTTAAGCCATCACAATCCACAGATTGCCCTATAAGGGGTTCAATATTGACCCTTGTATACAATCCACGGGCGCAAATAATCATTTCCCCACCAAGTTCCACCGATGACGTGAAATGTCCTCATTTGGTGAATGACACTTGTAAGTCCTCTCGATTTACAAGGAGAAAACACTCTTTAAGATCCTTACGACTTATAAGAGAACATACACTTAGGAATCCTCACGATTCTTAAAAAGAAAACGCACCTACAAGATCCTCATGACTTATAGGGAGAAATATCTTTATGAGACCCTTACGGCTCATGAAGTCAAAAGCCTTAGTTGACAGGATCTTAACCCGGTCTACTAAGCCACCTTTGTTCAAACTGACAAAGGCAAATGATGATTCGCTCCTGGCAATATCCCAGTTGTAGCGGTGCTGATGCCTAAATCGGTATCAGATCCCAAGTCTCATACTCGTGGCAAGAAATCAGTGAGTCATAAATGTATATGAAATAGCCGAAATGATAGGGCAACTTGCAACAAAATCAGTAAGTAAAATATATGCATACAAAAATAGCCGAAATGATTGGGCAACTCGCAATAAACAGCAGCGAGTAAAAAGAAAAAAATAGCCGAAATGATTGGGCACCGCGAAAAATAGCCGAAAAGATTGGGCAATCACGAGTTTCGCGATACGAAAAGCTGAAATGATAGACATCGCGGAAAGAAATAAAAAAGGGAATGAAACATTTGCCCTGTAGGTAAGTCCATACTGACCCCTGTATACAATCCATGGGCATAAACGAAAAGGGAATTATATGTCCCAAACGAACTCTGTCAAAGGGAAAGTCAGATCTCAACAGCAACATCTATAGTCTAGAGATCAACAACGGCGTTCTTCCTCCAGCAGGATGAAGACGCGACATCAGCAAATGGAGCCACGGTATACCCCTAGCTCCAAATCTCGACGGTTCACAGACAACCTAGAGACTGCCTCAGAGCCATGGCAGAGCCCCTAGTTCCAAGTCTCGACGGCAACATCTACAGCCTAGAGATCGCCAACATCGTTCTTCCTCCAGCAGGATGCAGACGCGACATCAACAAATGGAGCCATGGCATACCCTTAGCTCCAAATCTCGACGGTTCACAGATAACCTAAAGACTACCTTGGAGCCACGGCATACCCCTAGCTCCAAATCTCGACGGTTCACAGACAACCTAAAGACTACCTCGGAGCCATAGCAGAGTCCCTAGTTCCAAGTCTCGACGGCAACATCTACAGCCTAGAGATCATCAACAGTGTTCTTCCTCCGGTAGGATGCAGACGCGGCATCAACAAATGGAGCCACGGCAAGGTCCCCTAGTTCCAAATCTCGGTGGTTCACAGGCAACCTAGAGATCAACAGCGGCGTTCCTTCTTATCTCCAGCAGGATGCAGATGCAACGTCAACAACTGACCCCAGGGTCAAAACAACGGAGCCATGGAAAAATCCCTAGTTCCAAGCCTCGACGGTTCACACGCAACCTAGAGACAAGCGCGACATTCGTCTCGTTATAGTAGACGCAATGCTAGCAAACGAAGCAAAGGAAAATCCCTAGCTTCAGGATCTTGACGGCAATTCAAATAAAACCTAAAAGACTATAGGAGATCATCCCATACCAACGCGGAGTGGCTATAACTCATCGGGCTCCCAAACTGAGCCCAACCTCAAGTAAAAAGCGACATGGAATATCCCTAACGCTTGCTCTTTCGACGGTAATACTACCTGGAAGATTACTTGAAGACGTCTTGTCTAGCCCCTGAAGGGATCAGAGACACGACAGTCGCGAGGCTACTCGAACAGCAAGATTGCCTATCAAGGAATATATCAGCCAACGCGACGGTACGACGGAAAAAACCTTAGTACCACAGACCCTAACAGACCTCTGTTGTAAAGAGCAGAGGTTAACTGTGACGTTAGGACATTCTTGCGAGAACTTCTCAATTCGTCTCGACTCGTGAGGAAATTAGTGTCCTTGCGAGAACTTCTCAATTCGTCTCGACTCGTAGGGAAAAGCCTTAGGCAGTGGGGATTAAAAAACCTGTTTCCTAAGTACTGGGGCCCTGCAAGTCATTCTAAGATGGGCGCTTGTATACTATTCATGGGCCACACTTTTCGAGGCTGAACATCGACAAGGAAGAAAACAACCACTTACGAGTCCTCTCGACTTGTAAGCAGGAAAATTCTCTAGTGAGATCCTTACGACTCTCAAGAGAAAGCACACTTAGGAACCCTCACGATTCCTAAGGAGAAAATACTGTAGGGTTAGCTTAGCACCTTAGTAAGGTTTTGGCAAGCATTAAACATGCTATATTAAATTTTTGGGGTGCTAAACAAATCAACCAAGTAATCGAACTAGAGAATTAGGGTTAATTTTGCATGTAAACAACTTTACATCTAAGAGAGAGGGAATACAACCTTTGTAGTCCGTTCTTTCGCTTCATAAGCTCCGAGTAGTAGTCCCTTCACCGCGATCCATGAACTCCCGGACTCTAGAGAGGCTCCACAAGTCGAATGATCCATACTTGCTTGAAAACTTTGAAATCCAAGATGATCTACTTCGAGAAAACACGAACTCAAGCTATGACTTCACTAATTATGAATTAGTGAAGCTAACACACTAATCTATATGGCTAGTATAGAAAAGGATGATGAAGTAGGAATTTTGCTCACTTTATTATTTAATTTCTCACTATTTTCTTCTTGATCTCAAAAGCTAGAAACCAAAATGAGAATGAGGAAGAAGAAGAAGAAGAATGAGTGAGAGTGAGGTTAAAAATGCAACCATGGGTCAAGTATATAATCCTTAACCATTGTAGAGAGTTAACCATGGCTATGTGTCATGGTTGGGTTAGAAATATCTAAGGCAAAACAGAAAGGGTGGACTTGGTCAATGGTAATCTACAAGCTTCATGAAGCTTCATCCATGACTCATTTCCACAATTTGAATTACTTAGATATTTAAATCTAAACATTACATATAGCATGGTATAACCTAGCATGATACAATATTATATATCACATATATAATATTTATGTAACAAAAGAAAACAATACAATAAACATATATCACATATATGTTAAATGTATCATAAGTGAGAATAATAAATACTTAAGTGAGCATATAATATATAAATATATATATATATATATATATCATTTTATTGAATCAACACTTGATCCAATAACCCGGCTATATCACATATAACCGGCCGATATCATATATCGCGAGAATAGAATACGGTATCACATATCGTATTAATCTCGGTCCCCGCACATATCACATATGTGCTCCTACTCCGTTTCGCCTGAGCCAGGAAACCTCTGTATAGGACTCTAAAGACTCGTCAATACGCCGGCAGTAGGTGATGATCAAATCAAACACCTACAAGCTGCAAGCGGTCAGCTAAACGTAACAGCTACCCGGGTATTGAGCGACCAGAAGATCAACAAGCAAGCCTGTACATACTCCTGTGAATCCAGTCAGTAACACTACCGTACAGTCCGGTCTCTTCGTCTGATATGTCACATATCCAGTCTAGGGGTGGTAAACGTCAGACCCCAGTAACCGATAAGTCGTGTCGATATGAGCCTCATAACGGGTCAAGAAACTACTGATAACTCTTACCAGTAAATCTCCATATCATCCTTGGCCGGGGACTTCCAGTAGCCAATCGAACACAGCGCAACATCAACTCCCAATACCGGGAGAGACAAAACCCCTCCTATCGCTCATTGCCTCCATGTGATTCGGGATTGTACCCAAAAGCCACCATTTTGCACGCCCTCATGGACGTGGTAAGGTAGAAGTCAAAGCACAGTGGGAATCACACAAGTCTCTATGACGATCTCGGGTTTACAGACTAACCTGTACCAGTGTCACCGGAGAACTGCTATCTGACGATAGGTATAATACCATCTAGGAGTTCTCGGCGAGTCCGTTCAGTATACCCAGTCTCCACTGAGCATCCGTACACCATCTTTGATGTCCAACACCAATAGATATGGGATCATCCATCGCCCATCATATGGGTCAAGATGCGTGTACGCTAGTCTACTCTGGAGTATCGATGCCCTGTCTCGATACTCCCTCGACTAGGGACAGTTATGGGATGTACTCGTAGACCATCCTGGCCCCACTAGTATAATCTCATCATAGACTTAGTAGTCGAGTGCAGATCCTAAGGGCTTTATCAACATGTGAGAGCAAGATAGTAAACTAATACAAGTCAACATGTTAAGACAAAGTGAAACCAGATAGCATACTATCATGTCGAGTAAGAAAGTCCTCTCTATATATATCCAAGCATCCATTATAATATACATCATATCTACAACAATGGCCTCTAGGGCTTATACATAACTAACAAATACACCTACGAGATCCTCTCGACTCGTAGGGAGAAAAATCTTTATGAGACCCTCACGGCTCATAAAATTGGAAAGTCTTAGGTGGCAGACCTGAACCTGTTTCCTAAGCCATCACTACCCTACAAAGAGGTCAAGATGGACTATTTACAGACCACATTTGCCAAAATTACATGCCAGAGAAATGGAGGTGCTGCTTAAGAGTGCGTAAACTATTCTGCGTCAAATCGAAATGAAAAGGCGTAACCTACGGGCATCAACAACATACTATGAATGACAGTAAGAAGAACATTTGATTCACATCCAGTTAAGCGTTCAAAGCATACCCATTTATGTATGTGTGGAAAAGGTTTAGTGCATAAAATAAACACGCGGAAACAAAAATTGTCTATTCATACTTCAGAAAATTCTTACAGTGATGAAAACAGTAAACAAAAACATCATTAAAATGTTTACAATTGCAAGACACAAATCCAGGACATGGATTGAGAAATTCAAAAGTTGGGCCATCTAAAATGTTTCGGGCCTCTCGGACCATTCTCGTATGCTTCTTCTCACGATCACAAGCGTCAGGGTCCTCACTGATGTCCTCCGCCCTTTGATAGGCAGCAATTATCGTCTCCTGTTGAAAAGTTTGATGCAGAATATAAACAAGATTGTCTCGCCTTTTCTTTGAGATTAGGCCCATCAGATACACCGAGTGTACCTTATCTTCGGCGTCATCCAATGCTTTAAGCGGCATGCCGTCATAGAATAAAGGAAGTGCTTCCCAGATCGCTCTCACAATGAGCTTCAAAAGAGCGGAACGACGAGGAAGCAGTCGACCATTGTATTCATCAAAGCGACGCATGATTTCGGTGCACTGAGCGTTTGTAAACTCCTGGTTCTGGCAGCAGCCTAGTGCGCGAATGTCTCCATAAGAAATAATCTCGTCGAGATCATACAGATGAGCGGCCATAACGTCTGAAAAGGAAAATCAGTGAGAGTTTAGTGGGCAAACTGATTATGAAAAAGTTTATTGAAACAGAAATTGGAATTCAAACAACTCTTGAAAAAACAACCTCTGATAAGACACCTAACAAAATTAAAAATCTGCGCGAATGAGGGGAAAACCCTATGAAAAGATTATCAAGAACACCAAGGAATAAAATTCCTAAGGAGTCCTCCTGATCTTTCAGAGCTAAGCTCTTCGCCTTAGGAATTAAATTCCCTTTACATGATGGAATTAAATTTCAGGAACTCACAAAAGAAAAACTTATATAAGAAACAAAATCTCATGAATCCCTAAAAAAAGAGAGGTGAATGTACGAGATATGGAGGTTTACTAATCAAAGATTACATCTTTGGATCCCTAAGAGAATGGGTCTTTGAAGTGAGCAAAGCTCTCATGGTGGATTTAAAATCCAGAAATTTTTGTTCAGAAAGAAAGTTTTTTTATGAGCAGAGAGTCCTTACCTAAAAAAAGGGGGGTTGACAGAGTTAAACTCTGAAATTACAATGGCAGAGAACTAAGCTCTGAGGAGGAGAATTAAATTCTCGAAGATGATGAAGAAAGAAGAAGATGAGCGAAACAGTGGTTGCCTCAAGAATAAGACCTCTGCATTTATAAGACATGATAGGAAACGGTTCATCTTTCCCGTTCCCTAGGCAGATCCAACGGCCATAAAGGTGACAGCGTTGCACTCACGAGCAAACATGTGAGAACAATGCTGTGGGGGCATTTGTTCCCTCATGGGAACTAAATAAAACATATGAATAAAGCAACGAGAAAAGCCCCCAAGTGGAGCATCACGTGTCCATACGTGATCGGGCCTCACGTGCATACACGCGACTTTTTATAGGCAAAGTCTATAGGCGCTGAATGAAATAAACAATTGGAGATGCTTAATTGGTGAGGTCACGTGCCAACACGTGATTGGTTCCTGAGCCCTCTGAACTAATAGAATTAAATTCTAATTAAGAAGCTTTATGCTTAATTGGTGAGCTCACGTGCCAACACGTGATGGGTTCCTAAGCCACCTGAACTATTAGAATTAAATTCTAATTAAAAGAAATCAAAAGCCCTAATTGGAAAATATTTCCCTAGATCTTTCCAAATAAGAAAGATTGTGCTCTATAAAATAGAACGCAGTTGGATTAACAATCCAATGATGATTAAAAGATCACCAATTTACAGAAAAATTTTGTCCAGGGAAATATCTTCCTAATCTTGTTAAGAACAACAAAAAAGATATCTTCTGTAAGAAAGAAGTCTTTGGATTAAAAATCCAACAGTGAATAAAATTCACCGAGTGATCTCAAAGATCATGTTGGTTATAAAATCAATCAAAATCTCTCAATGAGAGATGGGTTGAACAAAACCGATTCTTTTCTTTCTCCTATAAATAGGAGCCAAGAAGAAAAAAGAGGGGATAGACAGAAGGAAAGAGAGAGAAGAACCCCCTTGAATGGAAAAAAAAGAAAGAAAAGAAAATTTAATTCTCCAGAGAGAAAAAGGTCTCTTCAAAGAAGAAAGAAACTTTAGGTAAAAGAAGGAAAGAGATCACCCCATAAGCTCCCACAAAACAAAAGAGAATTTAATTCTCAAACCAAGAGTTTAACTCTTCTGAAAAGAACTTAGTTCTTCCTCTAGTTGAGATCTGCAGAAGCAGATATTCCCATAAGTTGAGAATTTAATTCTCATTGGGGAGATTCTGTTATGTAGATTCAAACCCAGGGGAAAGAACTAAGTTCAAAGAATTTAATTCTTATCAGAACATATAGGAATTTAATTCCTCTAATAAAATTAGGGTTTAACCCTATAGAAGAATTTAATTCTTATAAAACAAAAGGGGCTCGAACGTCTCAAAACTCAAGATCTCCATGCACGTAAGGAAAAGATTAGTGCTTGAACAAAAAGAGAACAAACTGAGATCGGCTTACGCGATCCTACGTGACCCCCTAAGCAGTGCTTAGCTTTCATAAAGCAGAAAGAGGATAGATTAAAGGCAATAGCGCAAAATTCGAGCGCCTCACGTGACCCCACGTGAGCGCCTCAAATCCTTAGTATTTAACACTACTTCAAGCGCCTCAATGACCCCATGTGAGCGCCTTAAATTCTTAGTGTTTAACACTACTTCAAGCACCTCACGTAACCTCATGTGAGCGCCCCAGACTCTCATCGTTTAATACTACTTCAAGCGCCTCACGTGACCCTACGTGAGCGCTCCAAATCTTCAGTATTTAAACAATACTTTAAGACCTCACGTGGGAGTATGTGAGCGCTGAACATATGCTAGTGTTTTAGGCCAACCTTAGCCTAAGTTAGCTAAGTCTTCCAAAGCCAAAACTCTTTTTCAACCGAACCTCAATTATACTCAGGTCTTTCAAAATTGATCTCAGATGGCATTCAAAGTAATGTTATCCCATTCCTTCTCAATCTGATATTTGGTTCAAGGGTACATCTCTCTATACCTTTGATACATGTCGTTGTAATTATTCAATGTCTTCAGAGAGATGGCGGGTCTCGACAACCAACAACTTTTTTTGGTACATTTCCAAACCCATGGATACATCCCATTAGACCGTAACGTTTTTAAACTAACTACAGACCGCAATGTCTCTAAACTAAACTCTATGGACTATGAGGTCCTTAAGCTCATGGACTACGATGTCCTTAAACTTATGGACCACAACGTCCCTAAACTAAACCCTACAGACTATGATGTCTCTAAACTAGACTATGATGTCTCTAAACTATGGACTATGATGTTCTTAAACTCCACGGACTATGATGTCCTTAAACTTATGGACCGTAACGTCCTTAAACTAAAACGATAGAGCCCAAACACTCTTTCACTGGATCTAAATGATCCTAAAACCCTGTTAAGTAGATCTTAGTCTAAAATTAGACTAACGTATCCTTAACAACCATTTAAGTTGATCTTAATTTCAAACGAGATTAACGGTCCTTAAATCAATCCAATTACAGATCCCTCAACTGACATTAGTTCAAGGGTACATCTCCTCACACCTCTGATATGTGTCGTTGTAACTCTTCAACGTCTTCAGGGAGGTGGAGGGTCCCGACAATCAATAAACCCAATGGACCGCAATGTCCCAAAACTAAAACAATAGAGTCCAAATGCTCTTTTGTTAGATCTAAATGATCCTGTTAAGTAGATCTTAGTCTAAAATTAGATTAACGTATCCTTAACAAACGTTTAAGTTGATCTTAGTCTCAAATGAGATTAACGATCCTTAAACCCAACCCAAAACCAAATCTAAAAAAAATACGGATTTGTACTAATCCACGCTCTACGGGAAACAACATAAATTAGTCTCCGTATACAATCCACGGGCAACCAAAAATAAAACAAACACACACGACACGAAGTGACCATCTGGAGAAGGAGAAAATTGTTGCCGCGATGCGGTAGCGTAATTAACTGCAGGGGCTTGTGCCTGCAGGGAAGAGCGTCCCCACAATCATAAACCCTTCAAATGAGGGGGAATCTGATGAAATCTGCTACAACGGCCGCATCCGTCTAAACCTCCGATATACGGTGTCATAAATCAACTTGGCATCTTCAGAGAGGTGGACGGATAAAACCAAATAGCATCTGCCCCCAAATTCAGGCAAGACGAACTTACGCGGTTTCGTCTCTGTTTTTCGGCGGAGAACAGTAGTCAAGTACACATCCTAAGGGCTTTATCAACATGTAACAGAGAGACAGTATAATGATACAAGTGTACATGTTAAGATAAAGAGCAACCAGATAGCAAACTATTGTGTCGAGCAAGAAAGTTCTCTCCATATATGTCCAAGCATCCACTATAATATACAATCATGTACAATATGGCCTCTAGAGCATACATATAACTAACAATCTCCCACTTGCACTAAGGCCAATTGTTGTAGTATCTCATACCCAACATCCCAAAAAGTCTCTCAAATGGCCTTCGTGAGTGGATCCGTCGTGTTATTCTTCGTTTCAGCTCTTCTGAACTCGATCTCCCGGAGATCAACTTGTTGGATATATGTATGCCCTAAAGGCCATTATGTGATAGTCGATGTATCTATACATGTATATATATTCAGTTTGCATTCTTGCTCGACATGATAGTATACTATCTGGTTATTCTTTATCTGACATGTTGATTTGATCATGCTTTTATTCATTCATACATGCTGATAAAGCCCCAAGGATATCTGCTTGACTACTCTGATTATGATAGAGATCATACTAGTGGGACATTTGTAGTCTATAAGCATATCCTGAAATGTCCCTAGTCGGAGGTGTATCGAGACGGGGCATCGATATACCAGAGTAGACTAGCGTATATGATACTAGACCCATGTGATGGGCGATGGATGTTCCCACATTCATCGATGTTTGACATTAAGATCATATACGGGTGCTCAGTGCTGACTGGGTACACTGGACGGACTCACCGAGAACTCCTATATGGAATTATATCTATCGTTGGATAGCAGTTCTCAGGTGACACTGGTACAGGTTAGTCTGTAGACCCGAGATCGTCATGGAGTCTTGTGTGTTCTCCCACTGTACTTTGATTGCCACCCTACCACGGCTCTACTGAGTCATGCAAACAGGTGGCCGTTGGGTACAGTCCCGAGATACACGAAGGCAATGAGCAATAGGAGGGGTTTCGTCTCTCCCAGTATTGGGAGTTGATGCTGTGCTGTGCTCGACTGGTTATAACAGCAAGTCCCTGGCCAGGGCTGCTGAGATTTGCTGATAAGTGTTATCAGTAGTTTCTCGATCTGTTATAGACCATTCACTGGCACGACTTATTGAGTTATTGGGGTCGACGTGACCATCCCTAGGCTCGATATGCAGCATATCTGACGAAGAGACCGGACTGTACGGTAGTGTTGCCGGATGGCTCGACGGGAGTTGTAGCAGGTTCGCTTGTTGTCTTCTGATCGATCAATACCCGGGTGGCCGTTACGTTTAGCTGACCGCTTGCGGCTTGAGGGTACTTGATATGATCATTACCCTCTGCCGGAGTATTGACGAGTCTTAGAGTCCCACAAAGGAGTTACCCAGTCCAGGCGAAACGTTGTGGTGCGCGTATGCGATATGCGCTTGCACCCGATTGAAATGTGCGTATATGATACCGAACATTGATCGGGTGGCCTGCTTTTGGTGGGGTCATATGAGATATGACCGGATTGATAAATTAAGTGTTGATTTGTCATCTAACCATTAGTTTTCTCACTTGAAACCTTTCTAGGGTTTGATGGATGTATGCATGCATGCATGTGTTTCTTTCTTCTTTTCTAGTTTCATGCACATGTAGATGTGCATACATGTATACATACATACATCAAACCATCATGGTTGATTGCATATGGAAATGGTGGCAATATAAGCCTCACACCATAGATTAAACAATGGATAATTATTTAATTTTGGTTTTAAAGTAAAATGAAAAAGGAAAGGATAAACATTCTTGCTTCTACATTCTTCTTCTAACCTAACCTATCTTAACTACCACTAACCAAGGGTTATCCTTCTCTTTATCATTTAAAACCCAAGTTAAATTAACTATCTATGATTTAATCATGGTTGAAGTTAAGAAGGAAATAAATATATATAGTGATATATATTTCTTTTTTTTTTTAACTCAAGGTTATCTTTTATACCTCTTGTTCATTTTAACTACCATCTTCATCCTCCTTCATCTCTTCCTCTCTAGTCTTTTCTAGTGAGCTAAATACAACTAAAGAAAGGTTTTTGAAGTGAGATTCCAAAGCACAACATCATTCTACTCAAGTCTAGCCGACTTGATTAGAGTGTTTCCTTCGGTTTTCCAAAGTAGCGAGCTTGGACGGAGTGCTCCGTGGTGGATCGTCGTGGACGCAAGGGAACTTTAAGAGGATCTCGATTCAACACCCAAGACACCAAGGAGTCCAACAAAGGGGAGCTACAAAGGTTGTAGCCTTCAAACCCTTATCTTTACTAGCTTAAAGTTTCATAACCCTAATTTTCTAGGATCGATCCCTTTGCATGTTAGTTTAGCACCTTAAAAATTATAACTTTGGGTCATGTGATGCTTCAAAACACTTCATAGGGTGCCATACTAACCTTACACAACTATCTCCTTGATCAGGTGATACCGTCTAAGAATATGTTTGGATCACTGATGGGATATGGGTTCCTAGGCCAAAGCCACAACTTCATTGTTATCACAATACACAAGTATTGGATGCTTAATGGTAGGAACCTCACTAAGTTCATCTCATGAACTTATTCATCCAGACAGCTTCTTTGGCAGTATCGTTGGTAACGATGTATTCAATCTTCATCGTCGTGTCTGCTACGGTATCTAGCTTGGAACTCTTCCAACATACCGTCCCTCTACTGAGAGTAAAGACAAAACCTGAGACTGACTTACAGTCGTCCTTATCACACTAATTAGAATCTGCAACGACCTTAGATATCATAAATCCGGAATATCAAATACTCCGGATTTCATGCCTAACACTATAAACCCGACATTTTAGCCTCAAATTGAAAACACTTTTCAATATCTAGTCGGGCAATTCAACAAGATTCCCAACAGTTGATCGAATGCTCGTCGCAAACATTAGTAGACAGCTGCACCCTCGATGTCGTCGACGAAGTAAACTTAGGCGGAACACCACGGCCGCGAGCACCTGAGTGTATGATTTTGGCTACGGGGTTCTCCTATAGTCACTTGGTCGGGACTATAGGGCGTGACTATCTAGTAGTGTTACCCGGCGATCGTTCGCGTGCTGTACGAGATTGCGACAGAGTTTTGATCCGAATCAAAACCCGGCGGTAACCGATCAAAAGAGACTAAATTGCTAGATTCACAAAATACTAATTAATTTCACAAAACTAATTATTGTGGATTCCAAATATTGTATCACAAATCACAGATATACAAGACGATGTTAAACATTTCGATCGATTTATCAAACACCCAAAATTCCCACAGAGCTCAACACTTGAGTCACACTTAAAACTACCCAGAATATGCCACAAGTACCTACGGATCAGCACAAGAAGGCACGGTCCCTGCCTCACCAACGGCGCCGCGGAACCACGGCGAAACCCATGGTTTGGCCGCGGTTGTGTGGCCGTTTGGTCGAGTTGGGCGCTCGTTCTTCTTGGGAATCCATATAAAACCCTGCACAATTTTCAACATATTTTTAAATTTAAAAATTCCAACTTTTGAAAATTTTTCCAGAAACCCTGATTTTAGGGTTTTGAAAAGTCGATCGAACTCTTTAATTTTGCCTAGACCACTCCTAATACTCTACCTTGGCTCTGATACCACTGTTGGGGTTTCTTAACATGACCACTAGGTTTTAGCAAGCATCGAGTATGCAATTTTAAAAAATCTAGAGTGCTAAGGAATACAAACCTAGAATCGAACTAGAGAATTAGGGTTTTATAAAGCATGTAAACAAACTTTACACTAAGTGAATAAGGAATACAACATTTGTAGATCGGTCGTTCACTTCTAAACCTTCGTGTAGTAGTCCCTTAGCTCCAAGTAGTGGTCCCCGAACTCTTCTTAGGCTCCACTAGGCGAAAGGAACGAGCTTGCTTAAGAATTTTCGAGACCGAAAATGATCTACGTCGAAGAATCTCTAACTCAAGCTACCTCATCACTAATTGAGGAATTAATGAAATAAACAACCTATAATAAATGACCAGTTTGGTATAGATTGATGAAGTAGGAATTTTGCCCACTTTAAAATTAATTCTCTCCTTTTCTTTTTCACCTCACTCAAAAGCTAGAGAGCAAAGAAGGAGATGAAGAAGATGAACTAATGTGAACCCTTGGGTGAGAAAATATCTCAAGAGATATTAGCAAAGAGTTAACTATGGCTAAAAATAATGGTTGGGTTAATAAATATCTAGAGTAAAACAAAATTAGTTGACTAAGTCAAGACTTCTACATGCTTCCACAAGCATCTCAAGCCATGACATTTTCCACCTAATTTTGGTTTATCCCTTAATTATTAATCACCCAAATTATCTTTGTCATGCCCCGCTTCCCAGTATACGGGCAGAGGACACGACGAGACCGCTACGTATTTACTCGGAAGTAAACACGCTAAGCATACCTAAGCAATATAAAAGAAATATACACAAGAGACAAATGTAATGAACAACAACTTTATTTATTAACATTCTTTTGTACAATGCATCCGAAAAGTAAATATATGGAATGGAAAGCAATGCCTAAACAGTAGCATAACAGAAATGGAAATACAGAAATGAAAATGTGTACAAGAATGTAAAGCTCTGGGTCGTAAGCTAGCTGATCCAAGTCCTCGCTGGTGGGCTCGATCTCCTGAAGGTCCAGATCACCTGACAACATTCCAAAGAAGAAAGAGACGGAATGTCGTCAGCGAACAATCGCTCGGTAAGTCCTAAAGATAAGGGAGAAGTAGAATAGACAGAGAAAGTGTAACTTTTAAAGTTGTATTATATTGTTAACGCTGTTGTTTGTAGTTTGGTACAGAAGAGTCCAGTGTATACGATAGGAGTCTCAGTAGACCAGAGATTAAGTTGAACGGAATGTACAAGGAACCATTTATGCCACGGTACAACAACAAATGAATTCAGGTTAGGTGTCTTAAATCTTGCGGTCTCGTGCCACTTCTAACACCTTCCGTACCAATCTACCTCTTAAACCCCACGATGTCTTGATTGTATTGTTTGTATTGTATTGTAAATTGCATTGTCTTGTAGATTATACAGATGGATGACTTGTGGAAACCATGATATCAGTAAATGGATGTAACTGGAGAATCATGTAGATCGAGGTATATCCATGGTTTGGTTCGGTCAATACAGATTGAATATATTGAACAGATTGATTATATGGATTCATGAATTCATATTGAATTGTAGTTTATACTTGAATCATATTCAAATCAAATTATTTATAATGAGACTCAGTCTGAGTCAGAACAATTAAGAAAAGAAATTGAAATCCTGAATTAGGTTTTGGTGTTATCGGTAACCGCTGCATATGGGCGGCAGGATTTGTGTCTTTTTCAAAAATGATTACCGTGTTGATAACACCGTTTCTTAAGTTTTCTACCTTAAATAGGCAAGCACCCATACCTCCGGCTCCCTGAGGGTCAAGAGACTGGTCTCGCTTAAACTTATGTTTACTAGGATCCTTATTGTAATTTATAAAACTTGAGAGGGTTTTATGTAAAAATAATTTTGTATAATTTTCAAAATACACCTAAAGTATTTTATTATTGTCTTTAAAGTTTTCATTGATGTATATTTTATCATTGTGACGTTTCTAGTGAATAAAACCTATTTTTCATAATATATGGTATTTAATTGTAAAGTATTGAACTTGTATGGAATTTCATGCTATTTTCATGTAAAATGATTCTCTTTGATTTAGAAAAGTTAGAATATTTATACTATATCAAAAATAGATATTTTGATAACACACACACACACACACACACATATATATATATTTATAAATAATTAAATTTATTATTTTTCTAGAAATCTCATTTTCTTAAGATATTTGTATTTTTAAATTTTTCGAGACCGTATGCTCCTTGCGGAGGTCTACGTCTCGCACTACTAAGCCCGAGAATGTGTGATAATCCGCACCATCCCGAACGGGTTCCCCAAATGGGTTGTAGCGACGCTTTGCAAAAATTTGTTAAAAATACGTAATGTTATAGAAAATGGTTTTTATAAGTGTTCATATCATAATTTTGCATTATTATATTCCCCATTCTTATTCATTTTACAAATAAACAGGTGCTTTTGATCCATGTCTGCTATATAATTGCAGCTTACAGGTTCTCGGAACAAAACAGTGAAAATGATGAAAAGATGATACAAAAGTGAGACTACGACCAACAAATGGAAGAATCTTGATCATGCTTACAGTTTGAAGAATAAACGAAGATCAATGGACAATATCAGAAAGCACAAAGGCAGCGCAAGGTTCAAGACTTCGACATAAAGCAAAGGATAAAAGTGTCACGCCCCGCTTTCCAGAGTACGCTAAATTGGGCACGTGACATAGCCAACCATGCTACCTGTGGGTAGGAAGTATCCATCCACAGTCACATTATGGCTGTAGAGATATCAAGAACAAAATAAAACTATCTAAAACATGTCCATAAGCCAAGATAACATGAGTCAAGAATAATAAAAGTGCGGAAGAAAAAGATCCAATACAAAATAACTGGAATGTATGTCCCATAATACAGGCTCACATCAGGAATAAAAATGCAGGAAATAAAAGAACTAACTACTGCTGACACCTCACAGCTCAGCCTGCTGGGTACTCCTGCTCGGACTGCAGCAAAGGTACGGAATCTGGGCCATGCAAAACCCAGACGTCAGCGCGTCATGTCATCAAGTAATAAAATATGAACAGAGTAACAGGCAATGCAAATATAAACATGAATGAAAAGCAGGGGTAACAGTAATATAAGTCAGGCAGTGCAGGGTAGTGTGCAGTGAATAAACTAAACTGTTCTATTGGTTTTCTACTCTAAAGTCTTTGAAATCAAATTGATGAGTCATCGATGTAACTCAATAGTATCCCGTGCATGCCCGGAACTACGGTCTACAGACTCTCGGGCTAAAACCGAGACGTGCCGCTAGGCAGTAAAAGGTAGCAGGTACAGACGAGTGATGTCAGCATCATCACTCCGGGGCTGGCCTAGCCCGTAAGACTGATCAGAACAGGTATCGAACTGTTGAGTTACAAGTCAGGTTTCACCATTGATTTCCCCATGCCCCCAAGTTATGTATGTTAAGTCAGGTATTCAGTAATCAAGAACTAATGCCAACATAGGATCAGGTAAGAGCAGGTTTGTCTGGATAGACAACAGGAACGGCCCGTGAGGACTACATATCATGTTGGTTGGCATTAGACACAAGATCAGGTAACGGGTCAAGTCAAGTAGTGCACGGTACCATGTCGGGTTAATCAATATGTATGTAGCAAGTCATGTCAAGATGTAAACGATATCATGGGTGTGCTCATAATCAGCTAGCATAATCAGGGTTATAATAATCAAGCATGGTTATCAACAACATGATCTAAGCAATGAGTTAAGCAATAAAGCAGATTTTATTTATTTAGCTGTACAGTTATCGATTGTGTTTAACAGACAGTGTCAGCATATTGTGAATACAGTATGATAGACGTAAATGCTGAAAACAGGTTAATAAATATTGAGTGATCCATGGATGCGACGACATGTATAATCTGTTTAATGAATGCAGTTGTAATTAGACCGGTTAAAGTTGCACATGGATGTCTGATAGGCTAAACTAAAAAAAGGTATCATAGCAATAAACAAATTGATCTATCATGTACAGATGATTGTTAGATGTAAATAATTAGATGCACGAATAAGTTTCACGTTTGGAATCATGAAATGTATAACGGAACTTTACACGGTTAACTTGAAATCCATTTTTTTCGATTCTAATTAGAGATTTAAAAGGAAATAAGTAATTTAGCATATGAATAGTTTATTATAGCATGTAGCAAGTTTCACTTACCTCGACGGGTCGCGAAACGGAAAACGGAACGTTACGCGTCGGCGGGGAAAAATAGCGACGCGCGCACGGTTCACGGAACGGACCCAAACGACGAACAGTGAAGCCACACAGGTCAGGGTTCCTCACTGGATCGTCGGGAAGCGTCATCGGCACGGTCGGATTCCGGCCAAACACAACAACAATGAACATAAAAATATTCAAGAATGCATGAAAAAGAGAAAAGGAAGAATTAAGAAGAAAGAAGGGAAGGAGGATGGAGAAGAGGGTGCTCACGATGATCTGTAGAGGGGTTGAGATCGTCGACCGTGTTGACGGAGCTCCGAAGAGGTACCTGCAGCGATCCCGGCAGTTTAAAGAAAACTAACCGAGAAGGGAGAAGAAAAAAGAAAGGAAGGAGGAGAAGGAAAGAGAAGAAGGAGAAGATCATGCTCACCGAGGGGGGTGCACGAGGACAGGGAACGGATCAAGATCGCCGGCGGCAATCCCACGGTGTGCAGCGGTGTGCAGGTGGGTGCTTGGTAGCTCTTGCAGGAAGCTCGGGGAGAGGAGGAAGGAGGAAGAAGAGGAGGTGGAGGTGACGAGGGCGAGGAGGCGACAAGGTCGGCGATGATGGCGTCGGCGCTCGGCAACGGCGAGAGGAGGCGAGGCGGCTAGGGTTTCAGGGAGGTGGGTTTTTGTTTCTGTGAGAAAAAGATAAGGAGGAAGAGAAATTTAAAGGAAAGGGAGAGAGAAAGATTCGTGGGGAGGAGAGAGAGAAGGAGAGACGGTGGGGCCCAGGGGTTAAGTGAAGCGCTGCGATTGGTTGAAGGAGAAAAGGTAAAAGATTTATGGGGTTAGCTTTCTTTGATTGGCTAAAGAAATGAAAAGATTTCTCGTTTGATACATCACAGAAGATTTCCTTCAACGGATGAGATTTCAAAACCCAAAAATATTTCCTAAGCTGCTGGAAAAAATATAGGTTAAGTAAAAATGAATTATTAAATAGTCATAATTTGGTGAGATACAAAATATTTCAGAATTGCGCCCGGGTCGAGTCCAAAAATTTGAATTTGAAAAACGAGAATTATTGGCGGGTTCCAAAAATTAAAATGAAGCATTATAATTAAAAAGCATACCCCCAAGAACGGACGCACGTACGTGCGCGTAGCCATCCAAACACGTCCGTTTCACTGAACGGGACGAGAACACGATGCAAGGACGCTACCACAGGGTTAGGGGTGTCAAGCAGGCCATGTCAAATATTTTTAATTTATTTTAGATGACTTAAATATTTATATGCAGAATTAGAATTGTCGGGGTAAATTTATAACTAGCAACAAACAAAATCAGGATAATGAATTGAATACCACACACCACACATATGGGAACAGAAACTTGTAGAACTGGACTCGGTTGTTATATTATACCCAACTACAAAAAGAATTTCGTCCTCGAAATTCCAAGAATACAAAAGATAGACGAAAAATCAAACTACAAGAAAAGATGAGGAAACTTCTGCCGGATTTCATCTTCTCGTTCCCAGGTTGACTCTCCATGCGAGCGATTATCCCAAGAAACAAGTACAAGAGAGATAACCTTGTTCTTAAGAATTTTTTCCCTTCGATCCACAATTTCAACCGGTCGCTCCTCAAAAGTCGAATCTGCTCGTACCGTCAGCTCCGAATGATCCAATACATGTGTTTCATCCCGAATATACTTACGGAGTTGAGATACGTGAAACACATCATGCACATTCGCCAAGGACTGCGGTAACGTCAAACGATACGCTATCTCACCAACACGCTCCAAGATCTCAAAGGGTCCAACGAATCGAGGACTGAGCTTTCCTCGACTTCCAAAACGAATCACCCCTCTAGTCGGTGATATCTTCAAGAATACCAAATCACCCACGACGAATTCTAGAGGTCTTCTCGACGTATCTTCCCAACTCTTCTGTCGGTCTTGAGCTGCTTTCGTATGATTCCGGATTGCGTTAACTTTCTCAACTGTCTGCACAACCAAATCTGGTTCCAACAATCTTCGTTCACCGACGTCGTCCCAACAAACAGGCGAACGACACTTGCGCCCATATAAAGCTTCGAAGGGAGCCATCTGAATAGTTGCCTGGAAACTGTTGTTGTAAGAAAACTCCACCAAATGTAGATGATCCTCCCAAAAACCTTTGAAGTCCAACATGCACGCTCTCAACATATCTTCAAGAGTTTGGATTGTTCTCTCCGACTGACCATCAGTTTAAGGATGATAAGCTGTGCTAAACTTCAATCGGGTCCCCAAACTTTCATGTAAACTCCTCCAGAAGTGTGATAAGTACCGAGTGTCCCGATCGGACACGATACTCACCGGTACTCAATGAAATCTTACAATCTCCTGCATGTACCGCTCCACCAAGGTTTCTGTTGATTGACCAACCCGAAAAGGAATAAAATGAGCTGCCTTGGTCAAACGATCAACAATCACCCATACTGCGTTGTTGCCTTTTGGACCCCTCGGTAGAGCTGTCACGAAATCCATGGTTATATGTTCCCACTTCCACTGAGGAATCGGAAGTGGTTGCAATAAACCAGCAACCCTTTGATGTTCAGCCTTAACTTGCTGACACACCAAGCACTTTGTCACAAAGCGAGCGATCTCCCATTTCATGTCTTCCCACCAGAAATGTTGTCGTAAGTCTCGGTACATCATCGTGCCTCCTGGATGTACGGAATAAGCTGAACTGTGTGCCTCCTTCAAAAGCTTTTCGCGAATATCTCCCTTTGGCACACATAAACGGATACCATACCTCAACGAACCATCTTCGTGGATCAATAAATCTGTTCGTGGTCCGGTTTCAACTTGCTCTCGAAACTTTTGCAATCTAGGATCCTGCGATTGCGCTGCTTTAATATTCTCGATCAACAACGAATTTACTTGCAGCTGCATCAACTGTCCCGAAGAATGCGGTAGCACAACCTCCAAAGCAAATCTTCGAAATTCTTCAACGAGTTTCTTCTGCGTAGTCAACATCTGAATTGCTGGTAACCGACTGAGCGCATCCGGGACGACATTAACCTTCCCCGGATGGTACTTAAGATCAAGATCGTAATCAGCCATCAGCTCTAACCATCTATGCTGCCTCATATTAAGCTCCTTCTGCGTGAACACATACTTCAAACTCTTATGATCCGTGAAAACTTCGACCCTTTCGCCCAAAAGGTAGTGTCTCCAAATCTTCAAAGCGAAAATCACAGCCGCAAGCTCCAAGTTATGAGTTGGGTAATTCTTCTCATGAGTCTTCAACTGTCTTGATGCGTACGCTACAACCTTCCCATGCTGCATCAAAACGCATCCCAATCCTTTCCCAGATGCGTCGCTGTGAATCACCAATCCTCCGGAATTGTCTGGCACGATCAGAATAGGGGCGGTTATCAATTTCTGCTTCAACATCTCAAAAGCTGACGCACATCTATCCGTCCACACAAAAGATACCTCCTTGCGCGTAAGCTTGGTCAACGGCTCCGCCAGCCGAGCAAAGTTCTCCATAAATCTTCTGTAATATCCAGCGAGTCCAAGAAAACTTCTTATCTCCGCAACATTCTTTGGAATCGGCCAATCACGAACTGCTGCAATCTTTTCGGGATCGACGGCAATTCCATCGCCAGACACAACATGCCCCAAAAACTTTACTTCTTCCAGCCAAAACTCGTACTTGCTCATCTTCGAATATAGCTTCTCTTGTCTCAGCGTCTGCAGTGCGATCTTCAGATGTTCAGCATGCTCTTCCATACTCTTCGAGTAAACCAAAATATCGTCGATGAACACCACAATAAACTGGTCCAAGAATGGTGAAAAGATTCGGTTCACCAATTCCATGAATATCGCCGGTGCATTCGTTACTCCGAAGGGCATCACTAAGTACTCGTAATGTCCATACCGGGTTCGAAACGCCGTCTTGCAGATATCTTCTGCTTTCACTCGGACCTGATGATATCCAGATCTCAAATCTAGCTTCGAGAATACCCTCGCGCCACTAAGCTGCTCAAATAGTTCGCCAATGCGAGGGATCGGGTACTTGTTCTTAATAGTCACCCGGTTTAATTCTTGATAGTCGATGCACATCCTTCTTGTGCCATCTTTCTTCTTAACTAGAAGAACTGGAGCTCCCCAAGGCGACTTACTACTTTGAATCCAACCCTTCTCAAGCAATTCAGCAACCTATTTCTTGACTTCTTCCAACTCCACTGGTGCCATAGGATAATACGCTTTAGATACTGGCGCTGCACCAGGAATAAGATCAATTACGAACTCTACGTCCCGCTTCGGCGGTAATCCCGATATATCTTCAAACACGTCCATAAAATCGCGAACAACAGCTGGCTCATCACTTTTTTCAACCTCCATTGATGCAAGAATACTATTTGTCGGCCTAGCCCTAAACTCAACTGGCCCGACAGAACTGCTTCCTCCAGCGAAGGTAAACTCGGGATGTCCGGGAATCTGGAAAATTACTTTCTTTGCCCTACAATCAATGTGAGCGTGGAAATTGCCAAGAAAATCCATTCCCAAGACGACTTCGTAGCTGCCCGTATCGATCACCAAGAAATCTGCAAAAGCTCCCGTCCGTACACAACAACTGTACAATCTTTACATTCCCTACTAGATATGATTTTCCCATTCCCATTGTGTATGTCCCAGAAACTAGGCAGGGTCGTGCAGGTAAACGAGTGTGTAGCTATAAACTTGGACGACATAAAATAATGGGATGCACCAGAATCAAATAACGCTAATGTGGGAAAACCATGAACGAGTAGAATACCTGAAACAACTTCTCCCGAAGCCTTAGCTTCCTCAGCCGTCAAGGTAAAAGCTCGAGCCTGATTAGGTCCTTGAGTCAGCTGCTTCTGTCCCTGGAACGGTCTCTGCGGAGGCTTCTGAAAATCATCCCTCATACGAAGCTTCGACGGACAAGCGCTGGCAGTGTGATCTGCCGCTCCACAAACTAAACAGAGTCCCTGCCTCCTTCGACACTCCTTTTGCACGTGTCCAGGTAAATGGCAGTAGTCACAAATTACGTTCCTTCTTCGATCAACGATCATTGGCTTCTTCATCGGTGTTACACTACGACGGTCCACTGGAATACCCTTGCGACCATGAGCTCGGTTTGGTACAAATGCCGGCTTCCTTACCGCAACTGCTGTCTGCTGTAAACTCCCAGTCTTTCCAGATAAGCTCTGATGTTCTCGTGCTGCCGTAAGTACCTGTGAGAAAGTGGTCAAACCTAGGAAGACAATCTGCCTCTGGATGTCTACATCCAAGCTGCGCATGAACCTCCGTGCCCTGTCTGCATCGTTAGCAACTAAAGGTCCAGTGAATCTACTAAGCCGTGTCCATTCTGCTGCATGCACATCTACGGGTGCTCCATTCTGCTTCAGACCGATGAACATCTCTTCCATTTCCTCCCGTGCAGTCCGCGGGAAGAACTTCTCCAGGAAACTCCTCGAAAAATCCGCCCACTTGATCGGTTTGGGCAAGCGGGTCTCCTCCACAAGCCACCATTCACGAGCGTAGTCCACTAACTGAATACGCACCACATCCATCCTTTTATCTTCTGGGATCTGCACCGCAATAAGTAAGTTCTCCGTATCAACCAGCCACTGCTCCGCTGGCAACGGCTCCTCCAAACCAGTAAATGTAGACGGACCCAAACGCCTGAAATCTGCTACGGTCGCTACTCGATCAACTGGTTTATCCTCAACCTTGTTCACGGACTGCTGAACGGTCCGCAAACCTTCCTGAAACGATTATGCTTGCTGCTGGATCAGCTCGGTCTGTCCCTTTTTGATTCTCCAGCATTCCCCGTATTACTCCAAACATGGCGGCTTCGTCTACACGCCTTTGGTACGTCTTCAGATTCTTGTCTGCCATATTCCTGAAATCAAAACACCCAAGATTAGTCTGATAACAGATTCAAAATATAGATCAAGGCTAGAACTCCAAGTTACTTAAATAGAGTACCGCATTGTAACTATGCCGCGGTATCATAGCCACAATTACATAACTCCACCCAAGTCGCCTAAGTCCTAGAGATAACAAGGAATCAGGTTTCGAGTCGATATGCAAAGGAAGTTTGCACATCGTAAAATATATAATCAGGAAGAACTTGATTCAAGAACGGTAAAACGGCAAGGTGGCAGGACATGTTTCCTAAACACGGGTATTCTGATTCGTGTATTGGGTACAATACCCAACTATAAGAGAATCAACCCGACTAACCTATGGCTCTGATACCAAAAGATCCATGTCACGCCCCGCTTCTAAGAGTATGCTAAATTGGGCACGTGACATAGCCAACCATGCTACCTATGGGTAGGAAGTATCCATCCATAGTCACATTACGGCTGTAGAGATATCAAGAACAAAATAAAACTATCTAAAACATGTCCATAAGCCAAGATAACATGAGTCAAGAATAATAAAAGTGCGGAAGCAAAAGATCCAATACAAAATAACTGGAATGTATGTCCCATAATACGGGCTCACATCAGGAATAAAAATGTAGGAAATAAAAGAACTAACTACTGCTGACACCTCACAGCTCAGCCTGCTGGCTGAAGTACTCCTGCTCGGACTGCAGCAAATGTACGGAATCTGGGCCATGCAAAACCCAGACGTCAGCGCGTCATATCATCAAGTAATAAAATATGAACAGAGTAACAGGCAATGCAAATATAAACATGAATGAAAAGCAGGGGTAACAGTAATATAAGTCAGGCAGTGTAGGGTAGTGTGCAGTGAGTAAACTAAACTGTTCTATTGGTTTTCTACTCTAAAGTCTTTGAAATCAAATTGATGAATCATCGATGTAACTCAATAGTATCTCGTGCATGCCCAGGACCACGGTCTACAGACTCTCGGGCTGAAACCGAGATATGCCGCTAGGCAGTAAAAGGTAGCAGGTACAGACGAGTGATGTCGGCATCATCACTCCGGGGCTGGCCTAGCCCGTAAGACTGATCAAAACAGGTATCGAACTGTTGAGTTACAAGTCAGGTTTCACCATTGATTTCCCCATGCCCCCAAGTTATGTATGTCAAGTCAGGTATTCAGTAATCAAGAACTAATACCAACATAGGATCAGGTAAGAGCAGCTTTGTCTGGATAGACAACAGCAACGGCCCATGAGGACTACATGTCATGTTGGTTGGCATTAAACACAAGATCAGGTAACGGGTCAAGTCAAGTAGTGCACGGTACCATGTCGGGTTAATCAATATGTATGTAGCAAGTCATGTCAAGGTGTAAACGATATCATGGGTGTCCTCATAATCAGCTAACATAATCAGGGTTATAATAATCAAGCATGGTTATCAACAACATGATCTAAGCAATGAGTTAAGTAATAAAGCAGATTTTATTTATTTAGCTGTACAGTTATCGATTGTGTTTAACAGACAGTGTCAGCATATTGTGAATACAGTATGATAGACGTAAATGCTGAAAACAGGTTAATAAATATTGAGTGATCCATGGATGCGACGACATGTATAATCTGTTTAATGAATGCAGTTGTAATTAGACCGGTTAAAGTTGCACATGGATGTCTGATAGGCTAAACTGGAAAAATGTATCATAGCAATAAACAAATGTGATCTATCATGTACAGGTGATTGTTAGATGTAAATAATTAGATGCACGAATAAGTTTCACTTTTGGAATCATGAAATGTATAACGGAACTTTACACGGTTAACTTGAAATCCATTTCTTTCGATTCTAATTAGAGATTTAACAGGAAATAAGTAATTTAGCATATGAATAGTTTATTATAGCATGTAGCAAGTTTCACTTACCTCGACGGGTCGCGAAATGGAAAATGGAACGTTACGCGTCGGCGGGGAAAAATCGCGACGCGCGCACGGTTCACGGAACGGACCCAAACGACGAACAGTGGAGCCACACGGGTCAGGGTTCCTCGCTGGATCGTCGGGAAGCGTCGCCGGCACGGTCGGATTCCGGCCAAACACAACAACAGTGAACACAAAAATATTCAAGAATGCATGAAAAAGAGAAAAGGAAGAATTAAGAAGAAAGAAGGGAAGGAGGATGGAGAAGAGGGTGCTCACGATAATCTGTAGATGGGTTGAGATCGTCGACCGGGTTGACTGAGCTCCGACGAGGTACCTGAAGCGATCCCGGCAGTTTAAAGAAAACTAACCGAGAAGGGAGAAGAAGAAATAAAGAAAGGAGGAGAAGGAAAGAGAAGAAGGAGAAGATCATGCTCACCGAGGGGGGTGCACGAGGCCAGGGAACGGATCAAGATCGCCGGCAACGATCCCACGGTGTGCAGCGGTGTGCAGGTGGGTGCGCGGTAGCTCTTGCAGGAAGCTCGGGGAGAGGAGGAAGGAGGAAGAAGAGGAGGTGGAGGTGACGAGGGCAAGAAGGCGACGAGGTCGGCGATGATGGCGTCGGCGAGAGGAGGCGAGGCGGCTAGGGTTTCAGGGAGGTGGGTTTTTGTTTCTGTGAAATAAAAAAGATAAGGAGGAAAAGAAATTTAAAGGAAAGGGAGAGAGAAAGATTCGTGGGGAGGAGAGAGAGAGAGGGAGAGACGGTGGGGCCCGGGGGTTAAGTGAAGCGATGCGATTGGTTGAAGGAGAAAAGGTAAAAGATTTATGGGGTTAGCTTTCTTTGATTGGCTAAAGAAATGAAAAGATTTCTCGTTTGATACATCACAGAAGATTTCCTTCAACGGATGAGATTTCAAAACCCAAAAATATTTCCTAAGCTGCTGGAAAAAATATAGGTTAAGTAAAAATGAATTATTAAATAGTCATAATTTGGTGAGATACAAACTATTTCAGAATTGCGACCGGATCGGGTCCAAAAATTTGAATTTGAAAAACGAGAATTATTGGTGGGTTCCAAAAATTAAAATGAAGTATTATAATTAAAAAGCATACCCCCAAGAACGGACGCACGTACGCGCGCGTAGCCGTCCAAACACGTCCGTTTCACTGAACGGGACGAGAACACGATGCAAGGACGCTACCACAGGGTTAGGGGTGTCAAGCAGGCCATGTCAAATATTTTTCATTTATTTTAGATGACTTAAATTGTTATATGCAGAATTAGAATTGTCGGGGTAAATTTAACTCTAGCAACAAACAAAATCAGGATAATGAACTGAATACCACACACCACACATATGGGAACGGAAACTTGTAGAACTGGACTCGGTTGTTACAAAAAGTCCACGACATTATGCACTGTGGAAATATGGAAGAGAACTAGAAGACAATTTGAGGAACCAAGTGAAGAAACAAGAAGCCAAATGCAACCAGAAGCAGCCCAGAAAAATCCAGCCCAAGACCCCTCTATATGGCTGCGGATCCACGGCCAAACATGGCTTTTGGCCGCAGTTCCGCGGCCATGATAAGCACGTGTCGGTGCAATGTTTGACGGTGTGGCGGTGCGTTGACTAGGCTTCTTAAGGTAAAATTGTAAATGCAGATAGGGATCGGGTGTAACCTTAGGGTTTCTATAATCTATAAATAGAAACCCTAATGCTCTTTTTAGAGCATGCCTCTTTTTATTGATAAAAATTCAGAATTCTATGTAATGTTTTGAAGAGTGCATCGAATAAAATAAGTCTTCTTTTTATGCCTTAATCTAATTTTCCTTTCTGCCCTAGTATAAATTTCATTTATCTGTCCTAGTTAATTAGTTTAGCACTTTTATTTAATTTCCGTAGTTTAGATAATTAGGTTATTAAAAACAATCATAAAAAATGTCTTTTATCAATTCCCTAATGAGTGAGTAGTTCCTCACTTGTTACGGTTAGGAATAGGAAAGGTTTGAGAGATGAAAATCTCTCACCCCTTTCTTTCCCATCACATATTTTTTATAGGACTCCATGCATACATACACACCGCTCACTACGGCACCCTATCCCACGAGGCAGCGGTGATACCGTAGTTTAAAAGACCGGTTGTGTATGTTTTCCATAGAGGTTAGGGTAAGAATTAAGAAAGGACGGATAAGGATCTAGAGGAAGAAATATCTTTTCTTCCCGATCGTGCTAATCCCTTTTATTAATTATTACCATAACACCTAAATAGATCTAAATTAGGGCATTGAAAGCGGTGAGAAATATTAAATTTCCAAATTTAACCTAAACCTAACCTTACCAAGGTTTTAATCCTAGTCTAAATCAACCTTAGTTTTTAGTGATAATCAATCCAACACCAATTGGAATTAACTCGTTAGAACAATAGAAAATACACAAAATCCCTGTGGACCGACCCGTACTCACCGGCTAGCTACTAAGCGACGCCGTTCTTGATTGCGGTAATTAATTCTTTGATTCATCTTTTGAAAGAGCATAAGCACGCACAATCTCTTACAATCAAATGGCGCCGTTGCCGGGGATGGCGTAATTATTTTCTTTTTGCAATTTTGGGTTAATATAAAATCATAAAATTCATAAAAAACTGAAAAATTAAAAAAATATAAAAATTTTATCATCTTGTTATTTTTTGAAGGGTGTTTTTTTTGAATTGTGCAGGATCGACGAACGGATTCAGATCTGGAAAAATACAGAGAGCAAAACAGAAAATAGCAGATCTGAACAACAGAGGAAAATCATAACAGAGGAGCAGAAGAAATTTCAAGAACTGAACCGATTAGCAGACCGCGTTTCCGCCGCCATAAGCCACTTTCCGCCGCGGATCCGCCGCGGGTTGCTGACATCAGCAACCCAAAACCCCTCTGTAAGCTTCTTTTCTTCTTCTGAACCCCCTGATATCCTCTGAAAAATTTTCCTGCAGGGTTCTTTGCGCAAAAACTTCTCCCCCTTCTCCAATAACTTGATCTTGTGCAGGATTCTTTGCGCCGCAATAAAAATTTTTTTTGCAAGTGTTTGATTGTGTTTACTGCTTTACATATTTAAAATTGACTTTAAGGGGATTTTACACCAGTCCAGATTGGGTGGGGATTTCATTACCCTTCCCAGGACCTCAAAAATCACATAAAGTATATTGCATTGACCATCAAGTTAATTAAAAAAGATTAGACTCAGCCTTAAGGACTGTCGCGCTCAATAAGACAAAGGAATAGCTGTAGGCATTGATCGTTTATCTAAACCTGATTTTGTGGTGCCTAGGCTAGACAGGTAGGAAAAGATAACTTTAAAAGGCCCGTCTCACGGTGATTCGTGAGCGGATCTCTCCTTTCTCTACTTGTGCTTACCTGGCCACAATTGGCGGTGAAGAGGCAATTTGAGGTCCTCACATCTGGCCCTTTGGAACTGTTAGGAGCAGTCTAGTTGATCTAAGTGACCCTAGATCTAGGCTTGCTTGTGCATTTGTGATTGATTGAACGTGTGTATAAGCCTTTTATTGAAAATCTTTTTGCAAAAAGCTCCTTATAAAAGAACACAAAAAGAAAAAAAAATTTACAAAAAGTTGCAACTTGCCGCTAAGAAATCCGTTGCACCCCACTTGCACTCACTTCTTCTCATTGACGTTGTCTTACCCCCACCTTCCGTTTTCACCTTTTGACTACACTACCTCTTTAGTGTATGTCCGGTTGGACTAGGGACACTAGTGCCCATTTAGTCCGTGTCTCGTTAGTACCGACTGACGACGCTTTCGACTCCGAAGTCGAAATTCCTTCCGCTTCCTTACCTTCACCTTCATATTCTTCGTCTTCTAAGGAGATGTCGGGATTCAATCATAACAATTCCTTACCCGCGGGACTGATTCCACCTCCACTAGGTGCGAATAACCCACAACACCCACCTGTTGAAGCGCCCCAACGAATCGCGCTCCAGAATCTTTTCTACTCTATTTGCACCGCCTTACCCACTTGTCTTTCACTTCCACCGGCAAATAGGGATAACTTTGAGATTAAACCCCACTTCATCAACATGTTGCCCAAATTTCACGAGCTGGAATCCGAAGATGCGTACATCTTCATAAACAAATTCCAGAATGTTTGCGCAATGATGAAGACAGCACAACTTTCTGATGATGCTATAAGGCGACATGTCGTTCCATTAACCTTATGTGACCTAGCCGAGAAATGGTTATATAGCACAGCATCACACTCGATTAAAAATTGGGAAGAGTTTGTTAAAGCTTTTCTTAAAAAGTTTTACCCACATCACAAGACCGTAAGAATTCGCAATGAGATCATTCAATTTTCCCAGCTTCTTTTCGAACCCTTTTGGAAGTGTTTTGAAAGATTTAAAGACCTACTTGTTCAATTCCCTCACCACGGTATCGAGAATTGGCAACTTTGCCAAACTTTATACGAAGGATTGAACCCAGCAACTAAGCAGTTGTTGGAAATCATTTGTCAAGGTCACTTTCTAACAAAATCAAGCGAGGAAGCTTGGCAGTTTCTCGACGATCTTGCTGAACAAACACTTCAGTGGGAAAGCGCTAAGACCACCTCATTTTTTTGAACAGGTCAGTCTAGGGCAGGCATACATCAACTAGATATTTCGATTGCAATGAAGGCCGAAATGGCCGCACTTACGAAAAAGCTAGAAACAATTGAGAGTAAATTCTCATCGCCTTCTCCTGCCCCTGCTTTACCCCCCACGAACTGTTTGCGCTTGTTGTTCGGATCCATCCCATCTAACCGAAGAGTGTCCTTACAATCCACCTGTTCAAGGATAAGATCAAGTCAATACTGTCTTTCAGTAAAGACAAAGAAATGATCCATACTTTTCGACTTATAATCCTGGTTGGAGGAGCCACCCAAATTTTGTTTGGAATCAAAATCAACAATTCCAAGGAAACAACAACTTTCAAAGGCCTTCTCCTCTATAACAACAAGCACCTTAAAAAACTCAATACCAGCAACCTTTCCAACCCCAACCTTATCCAAACCAAATGAACAATTTTGTGCCCAACAGTTTTTATCCTCAAAACAATTTTGTCCAACCAAATAACGATAAGGTTACCTCGCTAGAAAGAAGTTTGGATGTGTTTTTAAAACAATCCACACAATTCACAGTAAGGTTGGAGACTTCCATTCAATCTTTGGTGCAAAACAGTGCTTCACATGATCAAAGCATCAAATCAATTGAGGCCCAAATTGCATAACTAAATGCTGCGTTGAGCGAGCGAGAAAAGGGAAAGCTTCCATCTCAACCATTGCCAAATCCCGGTCACACACACAACGCACATGTTGCTTATGAACAACAAAATCATAATGTAAATGTTGTGACCACGTTGAGATCTGGAAGACTGTTGCACAATAACGTGGGTAATAGTGATGACATACCTGCCGATGCTTCTTCTTCTTCATCATCTTCTTCTCCTTCTTCATCTTCATCTTCTTCGTTAGAGCCTATTCTTCATTCTTCACAAGGTTCTACTTCTTCTAATTCGAACGGACCCACATCTCACATCACGAACACACCAACACTAAGATCCGTTCCAACTCCGCAATCTACTCCACAAATATTGGACTCAACAAATTTTCAAAATGTTCCTTTTCCAAACAGGTTGAGATCCAATAAACCAACTCTCAGATGGAGAAGATTGTGGAGTTATTCAAACAGGTTAGCATAAATATACCTCTCTTGGATGCAATCCAACAAGTCTCTTCTTACGCGAAAATCTTAAAGGACTTATGCACCAAAAAGAGGAAGTCACAAATACCAAAGAAAATTTTCGTGGCTAGTGCTGTAAGTGATACTCTTGTCCAATCTTTACCCCAAAAACATAAGGACCCCGGCTGTCCTGCAATTTCGATAACAATTGGGGATAAGAACATCAATAGAGCACTTTTAGATCTTGGTGCTAGTGTTAATTTGCTACCCTATTCAGTATACGAACAATTGGGCGTTGGAGAGCTTAAACCCACTCATTGTACTCTCCAAATGGTCAACCGATCCATCACCCATCTTAGGGGTGAGTTAGAGGATATGTTAATTAAAGTAGGAGATTTCATTTTCCCCGTTGACTTCATTGTTATGGATACACAACCTGTAGCTAACCCCCGGAGTCAAATTCCGGTGATACTTGGTCGACCATTCCTTGCAACTTCTAATGCGGTGATCAATTGTCGAAATGATTCGATGAACCTATCTTTTGGAAATATGACAATTGAACTCAACATTTTTAAGTTGGGGAATCAGCCTTCCGAGCCTAATGCTAGTATACTTGATGTTTGCTCAATCCATGAGATCACGCAGGAGGACTGTGAGCTCGAAAAATTTCTGTTCAATCACAGCAGTTTTGACGCCTCTAGTGCGTTCCTCCTAGAATCTGACACAGCTTTCACACCGGAAAACGATTACGAGTGTTTCACTTTTTTGGACGATTTTGAAGACTCACCACCCAAGTTTAAGTCTTTTGATTTTTCGGATGAGTTGGTTGAACCATCCGACTCGGTTGGTTACACTCGATTTGAACCATTGATAGAATCTTTCGAGTTCGAGACAGTTTCACCAATGTTACCTTCAATTGTTTCACCTCCAAAACTCGAACTCAAGCTTTTGTCATCTCACCTTAAATACGCTTATCTAGGTGAGAATGAGACCCTTCCCGTTATCATATTGGACTCTCTAGCCCTCGAGCAAGAGAAAGCCCTTTTAATGGTCTTACAAAATAACCGGCAAGCTTTTGGCTGGACTATGGCGGACATCAAAGGGATTAGTCCCCTCATAGTTGAACATCATATACATATGATGGATGATGCCAAGCCAGTAAGGGATCCACAAAGATGCCTCAACCCCATAATGAAGGAGGCTGTCAAGAAGGAGATTGTCAAATGTCTTAATAGTGGTATCATTTACCCTATATCTGATAGCCAGTGGGTTAGCCCCATTCATATTGTCCCAAAGAAATCGGGCATAACGGTCATAACCAATGAGGCGAATGAGTTAATACCTACTCGCACCCAAACTGGGTGGCGAGTTTGCATCGACCATAGAAAAGTCAACGCCGCGACGAGGAAAGACCACTTTCCTTTACCTTTTATTGACCAAATGCTAGAACGATTGGCTGGGCACGAATTCTACTGCTTTTTGGATGGCTACTCCGGCTATAATCAAGTTCCCATCGCCGAAAAGGATCAAGACAAGACCACATTTACTTGTCCTTTCGGTACATTTGCTTACCGTCGCATGCCCTTTGGGTTATGCAATGCACCCGCTACTTTCCAGCTGTGTATGATGGGGATCTTTTCTGACATGGTGGAGAAATTTTTGGAGATTTTTATGGATGATTTCTCCATTTTCGGTGACTCCTTCGATGAGTGTTTACTACAGTTAGACACAGTTCTTACCCGATGTAGGGATAAGAACCTCACTTTAAATTGGGAGAAATGCCACTTTATGGTACATGAGGGCATTGTCTTAGGACATGTCATCTCGCAAAATGGCATAGAGGTTTATAAAGCTAAGATCGAAGTCATTTCCAATTTTCCTCCTCCTAAATGCGTCAAAGACATCCGAGCCTTCCTTGGCCATACCGATTTTTATAGACGGTCTATCAAGAATTTTAGCAAGATAGCTAGACCCTTGACTCTTTTATTGGCCAAGGACACCACTTTTGATTTTGACTCAACTTGCATGAAAGCGTTCGAGTCATTGAAATACTCACTAATTTCTGCGCCCATTCTTTCATCTCCCGACTGGACGCATCCATTTGAAATTATGTGCGATGCATCTGATTTCGCCATTGGTGCTGTTCTTGGACAGCACATTAATAAGATGCCACACGTAATTTATTACGCTAGCCAAACATTAAATGAGGCCCAATTGAATTACACAACAACAGAAAAAGAATTTTTAGCCGTTGTGTTTGCACTTGAAAAGTTCCGGCCCTATTTAATTGGCTCTCCAGTGATTGTTTACATTGACCATTCAGCTCTTAGCCATATTTTTGCGAAGAAGGATTCTAAATTCCGGCTAATACGTTGGATTCTCTTGCTACAAGAGTTTGACCTTGTCATAAGGGACAAAAGAGGATGTGAAAACGTAGTTGCCGACCACCTTTCACGACTTCCTTCTTCGCCCACACTTGAAATTCCTATTAAAGATGTTTTTCCCGATGAGAAACTCTTAACCGTGTCATGCGAACCTTGGTTCGCTGATATAGTAAATTATTTGGCCACCGGACTGATACCTAAAGATTGGTCAAAACAGGACAAACTCTGATTCCTGTCCTAAGTAAAACACTTTTACTGGGATGAACCGTATCTCTTTAAATACTGTTCCGACCAAATCATTCGTCGGTGTGTCCCCGAAAACGAGTTTAAGAGTGTGCTGTCTTTTTGCCACGATCAAGCGTGTGGCGGGCATTTTGGCCCCAAAAAGACAGCAGAAAAGATCTTGCAGTGTGGTTTCTACTGACTACAACTTTTTAAAGATGCATATGAATACTGCAAGACATGCTCCCGGTGCCAACACTTGGGCCGGATATCGTGGAGAAATGAAATGCCGCTCCAACCAATTTTGGTTGTTGATATTTTTGATGTTTGGGGAATAGACTTCATGGGACCATTTCCCAATTCCTTTGGGAATATGTATATTCTATTGGCTGTTAACTATATGTCAAAATGGGTCGAGGCTGTGCCCAGCCGAACGAATGATAACAAGGTTGTTGTTCGATTTCTTAAAGAAAACATCTTTTCTCGGTTTGGGCATCCTCGAGCGATTATAAGTGATAATGGATCTCACTTTTGTAATAGGACTTTTGAGTCCTTAATGCGCAAATACTCCATTACTCACAAATTGTCAACACCATATCACCCCCAAACTTGTAGGCAAGCCGAGGTTTCGAATCGGCAGATTAAACAAATTTTGGAGAAAACGGTTTTTAAAAACCGTAAAGATTGGTCACACAAACTGATTGATGCACTATGGGCATTCCGTACTTCTTACAAAACTAATTTTGGCATGTCTCCATATCGGCTTGTTTATGGAAAGTCTTGCCACCTTCCTGTTGAAATTGAGCACAAGGCATTTTGGGCGATTAAAGAGTTGAACTTATCCATGGGAGATGCGGGCAGCAATAGAAGGCTGCAATTGAATGAATTGGATGAGCTGCGGGATGAGGCTTATGAAAATGCGGTAATTGTTAAAAACCGAACGAAGCTGTTCCATGACAAACACCTTATGCGTAAAACTTTCAAACCTGGTCAACAGGTTTTGCTTTATGACACTCGGTTACACTTCCATCCCGGCAAGCTCAAATCTAGATGGAAAGGGTCATTTTTGGTACGTACTGTATATCCGCACGGTACAGTAGATCTTGAAAACCCGGAGGACGGTACTTTATTTAAAGTAAACGGACATCGACTCAAACCGTTCCTTACTGCGGACCCGTCGGAGGAGCTCCTGTTTTTGCAAGAGCCGATTTATACTGACTAATTTTCCTCCGTTTACCCCTAAATTTTCGATCATCTAGCCAAAACATTTTTTCAAACAAGTTTGGAGGTATGTATTATTTGTAAATATATAAATACAAAATAACATAAAAAATAATAAAAAATTTGAAAATAAAATTTTTTTGGGTATTTTTCTAAATTACAGATTGAATAAAATAAAATTTTTATTTGCAAATAATTTCCTCTTTTTGGAGGGGTTTATTTCCAAGTTTCCATCACTCTCCCCCTATATAAAGACCCCGACCCCTCTCTCTGATCACAAACCCTAATTTTCATCTTATTAAAAACCTAGCCGCCGCCGCTTCAATTTCTACCGCTCGATCCCGTCGCCGCGCCGCGATTCCACCGCAGGAACCCACATCCGACCGCGCTTCCGCCGCGCAATAGTGTCTTCACCCTCTGATTTTTCAGAGGAGGTCAGATCTCTGAAAAGCCTCTCTGTCTTTAATTTCTTTTAGATCTGTATCTATCTAATGGCACACAGTATGCAACTTGAATGAGACTTTTCACAAATTTTTTCACATGAGGTGTATGGAAGTTATTTTGCAAATGAGATAACTCGTAGGGATTGGAACTTTTTGATATATAATCACCCTAACGCTTATGCACTTTCGGAATTAGTCACTCATTTTTACGAGTGTATGGAAGATGGGTGTCTCACCCAATTCGGCTTTATAAAATTGCAGTGGGGTGGTAGGGAAATTATCATCAATAGGGATATCATACATGAAGTCACATTAATCTCTCGGATACCCGCTCATGACCAACGTTTACAATTTGAGGATTACATGCTCTTGATGGGCAATGATTGCTCAAGAGAGCCGCGGAAGGGGATCCAAGCGAGAACCATTTTCGCCAATGTTTTAACTGTGTACCGTTGGGCACAAAACAATATTTTTGGAAGATCTTACAACACCACATTTTTACACCCTCATTGCATATTGTACATACCCTCATGACAAGAAACCCTCGTTTCGACATGTGCATAGTTTTGCTAAACTCAATAGGTGCGGGCAAACGGGCCGCAAATTACCCATGTCACATACTTATTACACAACTATGACGATATTTCCTCCCCGTAGAGGAGTTCGAATTTTACATGCTTGGAGGCATACCTGTCAGACCTCTTATTGAGGGCGTTTCTATGTCCTATTCACGATTGACGGATGTGTGGTCGAGAACTGAATCGGATGAGCACGTGCCCGCCCGAACTCCTAGCTCTAGCTCGACCGCGAGCGAAGGAGAACTCACTCCTTTAGAACATGCACATTTGATGCGGAGAGCTGTTAGGGGCATTGTTCCCCTTCGAACGGCGGCGCGACGCGTGGTCGTCTCGCCTGAGGTTCGGGGCAGATGCTAATTGGTGCTATCCGTCTACCTCTCCGAAGATGCCAAGTTGATTTATGGAACCGTATATCGAAGGTTTAAACAGATGCGTCCGATGTAGCAGACTTCATCAGATTCCCCCTCGCTTGAGAGGTTTTTGATTGTGGGGACGCTCTTCCCTGCAGGCGGAAGCCCCTGCAGTTAATTACGCTACCGCATCGCGGTAACCACTTTCTCCTTCTCCAGATGGTCACTTCATATCGTGTGTGTTTATTTTATGTTTGGTTGCCCGTGGATTGTATACGGAGACTGAGTTATGTCGTCGCTCGTAGGGCGTGGACTAGTCCAAATCCGTATTATCTTAGATTTGGGTTTGGGGGTTGTGTTTAAGGATATGTTAGCCTCATTGGAGACTAAGATCGACTTAAACGTTTGTTAAGGACACGTTAGTCTAGTTTTTAGACTAAGATCGACTTAACGGGATCGTTTAGATCAAACAATAGAGCCATTAAGGGAGCCCTGTTGTTTAGTTTAGTGACGTTGCGGTCAATAGGTAGTTTAAGAACGTTGCGGTCCATAGGTAGTGGTCCAATGTTAGTTTTAAGACGTTGCGGTCAAGGTTAAGGACCTCATAGTCCGTGGATTTAAGGACTCCACAGTCCAAAGTTAGTTTTAAGACATCTCGGTCAAGGTTAAGGACCTCATAGTCCATGAGTTTGAGGACCCCATAGTCCGAAGTTAGTTTTAAGACATCTCGGTCAAGGTTAAGAACCTCATAGTCCATGAGTTTAAGGACCCCACAGTCCGAAGTTAGTTTTAAGACATCTCGGTCAAGGTTAAGGACTTCATAGTCCATGAGTTTAAGGACCCCACAGTCCAAAGTTAGTTTTAAGACATCTCGGTCAAGGTTAAGGACCTCATAGTCCATGAGTTTAAGGACCCCACAGTCCGTATCAATATGTGGTCATCGGGACCCGTCACCTCTTTGAAGACGTTGAGGAATTACAACGCCACGTATCAAAGGAGTGAAGAGATATACCCTTAAACCGAGGTAGATTAAATAAACTTTGGCCCAATTTGGAACCAAGACCAATTAATTATATTATGAGCCCATTGGTTCAGTTGAATTTGAATTGAGGACTTATGGCCAGCTTGGGCTAAGTCCAATCATGTTTAGGATTTTGGCCCTCTGTTGGTCCATTAGAGGAGAGGCTTTGCCTCTAGACACTCAGCCAATGGGGCTAAAGTTAGTGTTAAACACTAAAGATCAACCAGTGTTGAACACTGAGAACGAGATTGACAAATTAGTGTTTAACACTAAAAGATATTTAGTGTTAAACGCCAGCAACAGGGCTTTCAAATTAGTGTTTATACACTGAAGCAAATCAGTGTTAAACACTGGCAGTGGAGATCCCAAATTAGTGTCAAACACTAAGATAATCAGTGTTAAACACTGTCGAACACTAAGAAAATTAATGTTAAACTCTGTTAACAGAGATTTAATTTAGTGTTAAACACTAAGAAATTCAGTGTTAAACACTGCAAGAAAGGCTCTTCGATTAGTGTTGAACGCTAAGGCAAAACAGTGTTAAACACTGGATTCAGAGGGTCCAATTTAGCGTTAAGCACTAAGGTAAGAGGGGTCACGTGGTAGCACGTGAGGGCGCCCTCCCCTTTATTTGTTTTGCCGAGAGTGGTGAATTCTTTGGAGCATCACGTGTTGTCACGTGATGGGCATATAAATGCTTGTATGTTAAAGCTTCTGCCAAGGGTCACGTGGGTCACGTGAGGCATTGCCTCAAAGGCCCTTCTCTGTGGATCTTTTCGGGGGTCACGTGGTAGCACGTGACCCTGCCTCTTTGTATGTTTTTGATTAAATTCTTCATTAAATCCCCATTGTCTTCTGCAGAATTATATTCTCTGATAGAGTTGAACTCTGATTTTCCTGTAGGAATTAAATTCCTCATATATGTGAAGAATTGAGTTCTGTCATAGGGTTAAACCCTGATAATAACTTTAAAAGAACTAAATTCCCCCTTTCTTTAGAGAATTACTCTTAGATAGGGTTGGACCCTAATTTATATTCTGAGGGATTAGATTCTGTCATAGGGTGAAACCCTAATTTCTTCTTTCTTAAGGGAATTAAATTCCTGTTATTTTGACAGAACTAAGTTCTTAACTAGGGTTAAACCCTGATTCTGTTCATTCTGAAGGAATTAAATTCCTATAACATAGGGTCAAACCCTAATTTTATCTTAAAGGAATTAAATTCCTATAGTTTTGTGAGAATTAAATTCTCAAACTTCCATTCCCTCTCTATGCTTTGGATCTGCATGGCGGGATCTCAACCCTATGAGAATTAAATTCTCAATTCAAGGGGAGATGTGCACTTTGCAGATCCTCCACTAAAGAGAGAACTATATTCTTCTTTTTAAGAATTAAAACTCTTTTGAGAATTAAATTCTCTTTTAAGGGCCTTCCCTTTTTTACCTAGGATTTTCTTCTGCAGAAGATCGAATTCTTCCAGAGTCTCACGGCTCTATCTTTTTTTTTCTATGTATCGATCTCTGTCTCTCTCTTGGCTCCTATTTATAGGAGAAGAAGCAGAATCAATTAGTTTTGATGAATCTTTCATTGAGGGATTTGATTTGTATTCATTCAGAGATTTAATTTGCATTCATCATTCATCTGGTCCTTTGGATTATTAGGTGAATTTTATTCACCGTTGGATTTTAAATCCAAAGATTTTCCTTTGTTATTTCGGTTAGATTTTAAGGGGAAATCTTTCCAAGTTCAAGACTTTTCCATAAATAGATGATATTTAATCACCTTTGGATTTTTAATCCAACGGTTCCAAATAATCATTCTCGTTTGGAAAGATTTGAATGCTGTTCAGAATTTAATTCTGTTAAGTAACGAGGCTTTGAAAACCTGTCACGTGTGACCACGTGACCCTTGGTCACGTGTAGGCACGTGACCCCCTGGAACAAACTTTCTTCTCCTTTTTGCGCTTTGTCTTCTGGCCGCTGCTTTGCCGTCACGTGCCACCACGTGCCCCCTGGTCACGTGTGAGCACGTGACCCTCCTCTTGAGCCCTTTTTCTCGAATTTAATCAGAGAGTGAGTCTGCTTTTGCCGCTGCTTTTAAATGTCACGTGCCAACACGTGACTGCTGGTCACGTGCTAGCAAGTGATGCCTCCTTCGTAAGCTTTCCTGATTTTAAATCAGGAAACAAATACCCCCACAGGGTTGTTCTCACGTGTTTGCACGTGAGTGCAACGCTGTCACTTTTTGTGACCGTTGGATCTGCATTGGGAGTAGGGTAGATGAAATGTCCTTTCAGAAGCACCTTCACTTTTTCATCTCCTTCCTTTCAAACCTTTCTTTTGAGAATTTGATTCTCGTTCTCAGAGCTTATTTCTCTGTTGTGTATGTGCAGTGCCGCTTTATCTTCCAATCAAGGCTGGTGCTCACGTGTTGCGCATGCGGGGCTCTGCTTGATGGGGACGTTTCATTTCCCTGATCTGATTCCAATGCGTCGTTGGGTTTCATTTCCTACACTCTCCTCTTCTTTTCGGGCTTTAAGAATAGTTCCACCATGCACAACATTTTTTGTGCATAGCATTAAATGCTCCCCTTTATAACCTGAAACCATGCCCTTCTTCCTCTCTTCACAGAGAAACCCATTTATACCTTAAGGTGATCATCTTTGAGAAACCGATCAATCGCCATGGCTTGCAATCGTCCCCATGCTCGTCGGCAACCATGGGAGGTGCCCATTGAGGAGATAATCCCTCGCTTCGCTGCGCGGCTGGCAGATCCCCTTCTCACCGACGCTCAATGTGACACGGTGATGTACGAGCTACTGACTCGTCGGGGCTCTCCTCTTCCCATGGGCTCAACTTGGCTTCGGATGATCCTCCTGTCTGTGCTTGCCGATATACCCCCTCATCCGGCGGAGATGACTTCGGCGATCCTTGACGCGGCGGAGGACAAGCTTGAGTGCTTTCACGAGGCTTGTCTAATCACTCAAGCCCTGAAGGATCATTCAATTCATATACTGAGTCAGATAAGAGCACGTCGGGCCGTCATGTCTGCTTTCGCTGATGAGCACGGCTCCAACCAATGGGGAGCGACCCCTCGCGAAAACCGTCGTTTTGACATGCTGGAGAGGGCAGAGAGGGAGCTGGAGAATTTTGTGTTTTGCTTTGTTAACCCGTGCATTTCTGATCCCTTATTTGGTGATCTTTTCCCGGTAGTGTAGCATGTTTGAATCAATGTACTCCTTTTATTATTGGCGATTTGCATGCTTTCTGTTGAATTTTCATGTTTGTCAGATAGTCGTACGTGTGTCTTGTTTGCGTAAATGAGCTGCCTGTTTTTCTTATGGGAACTTTCTTTAATTGCGAGCACCATCGTTACGTTGCATGCACCTCAGTGCCTCGGGTAACATTTCCTTTTAAACATTCGTATAGTTGCAAATGCGCGCTTGATAGGATATAGATCATAAACTTTCCTTGCTATCTCCCATATTGGGTGGTTTGTGCTGATTTTAGATCGAGTATTGTCGTCGAAGGGAGGCTTGTATATATATAGTCTTGAGTGTACGCGCCTTCCTTTGGAGATTATGGCCGAGAAGGCGAGCTTACGGGGCTTAATCGAGCGGTGCGCGGCGAATATGGTGTCATGCGAGAAGAGGCTCGGCCACAAGTTCTCGGAAAGGGAGCTAGCTTCCAAGGCGCTAAGCGAGTTTCATGCTATTCTTACTGCCAAGGCCAACAAAGCATATGAACTCTGGCGGGTGCTTCAGGAATCCATCAAAGAGGTGATGGCTCTCGATAAAGCTGCCACGTTCACTCGTGAAAGGGTCGAGGCCCATAAAGCCACCGAGAAAGAGCTTGAAGTTCGGCTTGCTTCATATCAGGCCCAGCAGGCTCAGGTGGAGGCCCGTCTTTTGGCGATCTTAAATCATGAGGCTGTGGCCCAACAAAAGCAGGATGAGCTGACCAAGTTGCTAAATCGTCCGCCTTCTTGAAACATTTGTATCTTTTCCTTCCTTCTTGTATAAACTCATAGATGAGAGTATTTTCTTTTGTTCTTTCATGAATTGTACTTAGTATCCATTTTGGTTTATGAATAAAAGATACATTTTTCTTCTCAATGATGTGTCTCTTTTATTGAATGTATTCTGCAGAAAATTTATCTTGGCCTACTTGCAGGGCAGCGATGGCTTAGGATTCAGGGTTAAGATCTGCTTCCTTAGACTTTTGCACTTTATGAGCCACGAAGGTCTCATAAAGAGTTTTTCTCCCTACAGGTCGAGAGGATCTCATAGGTGTAAGTCCTTCTTAAGAATCGTGAGGATTCCTAAGCGGGTTTTTCCCTTGAGAGTCGTAAGGATCTCACAAGAGAGTTTTATTCCTTACAGGTCGTGAGGACCTGCAAGTGCTGGATGTGGTCGCCCTTATCTGTGTTTCACGGGGTCAGGGGTCGCTCAAGGTATCATAATTTAAAGACGTCACGGTCAAGGTTAAGGACCTCATAGTCCATGGATTTAAGGACTCCACAGTCCGATGTTAGTTTTAAGACATCACGGTCAAGGTTAAGGACCTCATAGTCCGTGGATTTAAGGACTCCACAGTCCGATGTTAGTTTTAAGACATCACGGTCAAGGTTAAGGACCTCATAATCTGTGGATTTAAGGACTCCACAGTCCGATGTTAGTTTTAAGACATCACGGTCAAGGTTAAGGACCTCATAGTCCGTGGATTTAAGGACTCCACAGTCCGATGTTAGTTTTAAGACATCACGGTCAAGGTTAAGGACCTCATAGTCTGAGGATTTAAGGACTCCACAGTCCGATGTTTGGTTGCGGGGACCCGTCACCTCTTTGAAGACGTTGAGGAATTACAACGCCAGATATCAAAGGAGTGAAGATATGTACCCCTAAACTGAGGTGGCACCAATATAGAATCAGGTTGGTTGATTGTTAGTTTTAAGACATCACGGTCAAGGTTAAGGACATTATAGTCCGTGGATTTTAAGGACTCCACAGTCCGGAGTTTGCTCTGGATGCTTCACACGGGTTCACTGCCGTGCTTGACGAGGACCAGGCTCCACTCTGGGCGTTTTCCGCGGGGTCAAAGAGTGACGTTATCCGCGTTCCACGTAACCAGGAATTTTGCACTAGATACTTCACACGGGTTCACTGCCGTGCTCGGCGAGGACTAGGCTCCGCTCTGGATGCTTCACACGGGTTCACTGCCGTGCTCTGCGAGGACCAGGATCCGCTCTGGACGTTTTCCACGGGGTCAAAGAGTGACGTTATCCGCGTTCCACGTAACCAGGAATTTTGCACTAGATGCTTCCCACGGGTTCACTGCCGTGTTCGGCGAGGACTAGGCTCCGCTCTGGATGCTTCACACGGGTTCACTGTCGTGCTCTGCGAGGACCAGGAATTTTGCACTAGATGCTTCACACGGGTTCACTGCCATGTTCGGCGAGGACTAGGCTCCGCTCTGGATGCTTCACACGGGTTCACTACCGTGCTCTGCGAGGACCAGGATCCGCTCTGGACGTTTTCCATGGGGTCAAAGAGTGACGTTATCCGCGTTCCACGTAACCAGGAATTTTGCACTAGATGCTTCACACGGGTTCACTGCCGTGTTCGGCGAGGACTAGGCTCCGCTCTGGATGCTTCACACGGGTTCACTGCCGTGCTCTGCGAGGACCAGGATCCGCTCTGGACGTTTTCCACAGGGTCAAAGAGTGACGTTATCCGCGTTCCACGTAACCAGGAATTTTGCACTAGATGCTTCACACGGGTTCACTTCCGTGTTCGGCGAGGACTAGGCTCCGCTTTGGATGCTTCACACGGGTTCACTGCCGTGCTCTGCGAGGACCAGGATCCGCTCTGGACGTTTTCCATGGGGTCAAAGAGTGACGTTATCCGCGTTCCACGTAACCAGGAATTTTGCACTAGATGCTTCACATGGGTTCACTGCCGTGTTCGGCGAGGACTAGGCTCCGCTCTGGATGCTTCACACGGGTCCACTGCCGTGCTCTGCGAGGACCAGGATCTGCTCTGGACGTTTTCCATGGGGTCAAAGAGTGACGTTATCCGCGTTCCACGTAACCAGGAATTTTGCACTAGATGCTTCCCACGGGTTCACTGCCGTGCTCGGCGAGGACTAGGCTCCACTCTGGATGTTTCATACGGGTTCACTGCCGTGCTCTGCGAGGACTAGGATCCGCTCTGGACGCTTTCCACGGGGTCAAAGAGTGACGTTATCCGCGTTCCACGTAACCAGGAATTTTGCTGATTGTATCCGCATTTCACGGAATGGGGGTTTGACTGTTGGTGATAGGTGTATCGCCGAGCCATGAAACTAGGGGTTGCCGCTGTTCCACTTCGCTTGAAGTTGTGTCCGTCGTTACAAGACGAGTGTTGAGACAATCTCTAGGTCACTTGCGGCCCGTCGAGATTTGGCTTCTTCTTATGATAAAATCTGGGGGAGAAGTATGATCCCTTCTTTGTTTGCGCCCCTGGATTGTATACAGGGATAGATGTAACATCACCTGTAGGGCATAAATTTCATTTTTATTTTATTTCTTTTTCCGCAATGCTCTATCATTTCAACTTTTATATCACGAAGGTCGCGATTGCCCCATCATTTCGGCTATTTTTCACGGTGCCCAATCATTTCGGCTATTTATTTTATTTTTATTCGCTGCTTCTTATTGCGAGTTGCCCAATCATTTCGGCTATTTCTCATGGATACGTTTTTACTTGCTGCTTTTTATTGCAAGTTGCCCATCATTTCGGATGTTTTGTATGCATGTGTGGCTCGCTAGCCTTTTCGCTGCAAGCTTGAATTTTAGACACTGATTTCGGCATCAGCACCGCTACAACTGGGATATTGCCAGGAGCGAATCATCATTTGCCTCTGTCGATTTTGAACAAAGGGGGCTTAGTAAACAGGGTTAAGAGTCCTGTCGACTAAGGCTTTGACTTCATGAGCCGTAAGGGTCTCACAAAGGTATTTCTCCCTACAAGTCGTGAGGATCTTGTAGGTGTATTTTCTCCTTAGGAATCGTGAGGATTCCTAAGTGCATGTCCTCTTGCAAGTCGTAAGGATCTTACAAAAGGGTCTTCTCCTCATAAGTCGAGAGGACTTACAAGAGTTACTCACCATATGGACATATCCCTAGTCACGGATGGGACTTTGCTAGGGAAATGTTTATTCGCGCCCGTGGATTGTATACAAGGGTCAGTATTGAGCCACTTATAGGGCATTATCGAAGGTTGTGGGGGATTTGCTTAAGAACAGGTTTAGGTCTCTGTAACTTAAGACTTGCAAGTCTTATGAGCCGTGAGGGTCCCATAAGAGAGTTGTCCTTGCGAGTCGTGGGGATCTCGCAAGTGTATTTTCTCCTTAGGAATCGTGGGGATCCCTAAGTATGTTGCTCCCCTGTGAGTCGTAAGGATCTCACGCGGGTGATTTCTCCTTACAGGGTCGAGAGGACTTTGTAAGTGTCTTTTAACGAGGTTGCGCCCTTTCGGGTTTTCACAAACACTCGCCGGTAGTCCTGCTGTTTTTACTCACGGAGCCCTTTAGGGTTTTCATCCGTGCCTATTTTGCTTATGGACATACCGTTTTTTTATTCTTTTTCTCTTTTTTTTTACAAGGTCGCGCCCTTTCGGGTTTTCACGAACACTCGCCGGTAGCCCTGCTGTTTTTACTCACGGAGCCCTTTCGGGTTTTCATCCGTGCCCATTTTGCTTATGGACATACCGTTTTTTTATTCTTTTTTCTCTTTTTTTACAAGGCCGCGCCCTTTCGGCTTCTCACGAACACTCGCCGGTAGCCCTGCTGTTTTTACTCACGGAGCCCTTTCGGGTTTTCATCCGTGCCCATTTTGCTTATGGACATACCGTTTTTTTTTGTTTTTTTTTTATTTATATATTTTTTTTCTTTTTCTCCTTTTTTTATTCATCTCGTCAGCCTAAGGATGCTGCGGTAGTAGTTTAGGGACGTTTCGGTCCATCGTTAGTTTAGAGACGTTTCGGTCCGTCGTTAGTTTAAGGACGTTTCGGTCCGACGTTAGTTTAAGGACGTTTCGGTCCATTGTTAGTTTAAGGACGTTTCGGTCCATCATTAGTTTACGGACGTTTCGGTCTATTCAGGGGAAGGCCGGCTACTGCTTATAAAGTCTGAGCTTAGGAAGATAGCGAGCGGACATAGTCGTCGTCATCTATCATTGACCTCGGCTGTGGCTCATTAAGCGTAGTATTTCTTTAGGAAGCGGCCGTTTATTGGCCTGAAAGGCCTTTCACCATGCATGTCCATGAGTAGATAGGCTCCACCCTGGTAGACCTTGTCAATGATGTACGGGCCTTCATAATTTGGCTCAAATTTTCCCCGCTTGGCACGATTGGGGATCATAGGTCTTTTGACCACCAGTACGAGTTCGCCTTGGCGGAATGTCCTCGGCCTGGTCAATCTTTCGTACGAGCGCATCATCTTTGCTTTGTAGGCCTCCAGATTTTGTTGTGCTATGAGCCGGGTTTCATCGAGGGCATCAAGCTCCTCAAGCCGAAGGTGAGCATTTTCTTCGTTTGTCAATTCATGGTGGACTGCCACTCGTAGAGAAGGCAGCTCTATCTCGAGGGGGAGTACCGCTTCCGTACCGAATACCAGTGCGTATGGCGTCGTGTTCGTGGCCGTCTTGAACGTAGTTCGATATGCCCAAAGAGCCTCTTGCAGTCTCTCGTGCCAGTCTTTCTTATTTCGGGACACCGTCTTTATTATGATCTTTGTCAAGGTCTTATTGAAGGCCTCGGCCAGACTGTTAGCTCGTGGATTATAAACTAAGGAGTATCTCCAGTCTATATTATGCTGTTGCGCGAAACGGCTAATCTTATGGCTTCTGTAGGCTGGCCCGTTATCGGAGATAATCCGCCGTGGAGTTCCAAACCGATAAATGGCGTGCGTTTTGAAAAAGTGGAGGATATTCTCCGTCCTCACTTCCCTCAGCGGTACTGCTTCCGCCCATTTGGAGAAGTAATCAGTCGTCGCCAGGATGAAACGATGTCCCCTGGACGATGCTGGTTCGATGGGGCCGACTATGTCAGTCCCCCACATTTCGAATGGCCAGCTAGCCACCATTGGATGTAGTGGATTCAGATGCTGGTGGATGAAATCCCCGTGGATTTGGCACGAATGGCATTACTTCGCATACTCGAGGCAGTCCTGGATCATCGTGGGCCAGTAGTAACCCATCCGTTTAATTTTTAACTTCATCTTTGGGCCTGCTTGATGAGAACCACAGATTCCGTCATGAACTTCCTGAACAACTCTTTCTGCTTTGTCAGGTCCCAAGCATCTCAGCCACAGAGAATCGAATGACCTCTTGTACAGAGTATCATTGACGAAGGCGAAAGACAGAGCTCGTTTCATGAGCTGATGTCTTGTGGACGCTTCTTCAGGCATTCTGTGGGACTTGAAGTAGTCTATGAAGACTTCCCTCCAGTCCTCAGCCTTCTCATGGTCTTTTATTTGTAGGGTCGTCTGCTCAGTCGCTCCCTTTTCTTCGTATGATTCCGAGGATATTTCTGCTGGGGCAAGCACCCGACGGCTTTGCACCACGATTTTAACGTCATCAAGGTTCTCATCAGCCAGTTCTTTAGCGAGCTTGGCCAATGCGTCTGTTTTGTTGTTTTCCGCGCGTGGTATGCTTTCCAGAGTATAGGAGGGAATTTGGGTCAACAGTTGTCACACCCTTTCACCATATTTTACCAACTCCGGCTTGCACGTTTGGTAGTCACCGTTTACTTAACTAACGACCAGTCGAGAATCTCCGTATATAAGGAGGTTTTCAATTCCCATGTCGATGGCGATCTCGAGGCCTGCTATCAAAGCTTCGTATTCGGCTTCATTGTTCGTCCTCGGTTCTTGTTTGCGCTTCTTTACGGAGGACGCTCCATCGAAATAAAGCTCCCATCGGGTATCACCACCGTCGATCGCGTCAAACGCATGTTCGTCTGGCAAATCGCAATTTAGAGGAGAACCGGCAGGTACTGGATGCTCAGCCAGGAAGTCGGCGATGGCTTGGCCTTTCACTGCCTTAAGAGGCTGATAGGTTATTGAAAACTCCATCAGGAGCAGGGCCCATTTAGCGAGTCTCCCTGTCAATATGGCCTTTGACATTAGAAATTTTAAGGGGTCCACCTTTGATATAAGACGGGCTTCATATGCCAATGCGTAGTGCCTGAGCTTTGTTATCGCAAAGATCAATGCCAGGCAGCGTTTTTCAATGGGAGAATAGTTGCTTTCTGCCCCCAGAAGAACTCGACTTAAGTAGTAGAGTGCTCTTTCTTTCCCCTGGTCATTCTCTTGCGCCCATAATGCGCCCAAGGAATCCTCAAAGGCTGTTGTATAAAGAATAAGGGGCTTTCCCTTGACTGGAGCAGCTAACACCGGCGGGTTCTGCAGGTACTGCTTGATTTCATCTAGCGCGCTCTGGCACTTTTGGTCCCAGACGAACAGGGTTCCCTTCTTCATCAGGTGACTGTAAGGACGGCACTTGCCTGACAGGTTGGCGATAAACCGCCGGATATACGCGAGCTTCCCCTGGAGAGACCGCAGCTGTTTGAGAGTCCTTGGGGGTGGCATTTCCATGATCGCCTTGATCTTGGATGGATCTATTTCGATACCTCGGTGTCGGATGATGAATCCCAGGAATTTACCCGAGGAGACTACGAACGCGCATTTGAGGGGATTCATCTTCAAATTATATTGCCGAAGGCGTTGAAACACGGTCTTCAGATGCTCTAAATGCTCTTCGTATGACATGCTCTTCACCAGAAGGTCATCGATATAGCACTCGACGGTTTCATGTATGAGATCATCGAAGATCTTTGTCATGGCCCTTTGATAGGTGGCACCGGCGTTCTTTAATCCGAAGAGCATCACTTTATAACAGAATATTCCCAAGGGGGTCCTGAAGGCTGTGTGCTTCTGGTCTTCGGGATGCATCTTTTTCTGATTGTACCCTGATGAACCGTCCATAAAGGAGAAGACCTCGTGAATGGACGTGTTATCTATCATTAGCTCGGTTACCGGTACCGAGAAATCGTCCTTCGGGCAGGCTTTATTGAGATCCCTGAAATCCACGCATATGCGCACCGTCCTATTTTTCTTCATTACCGGGACGATGTTGGCGATCCAGTCAGGATATTGGACTTCTTGGATAAATCCAGAATCGATCAGCTTCTTGACTTCGGCGTTGATGCTCATCTCAAGCTCGAGCCGCATCCTTCTCTGCGCCTGCTTGACTGGCTTGATTTCCGAGGATATTGCTAATTTATGTACCGCAATCTCTGGATCTAATCCCGGCATCTCGGAGTAGTTCCACGCGAAGCAATCTCTATGCTGTAGAAGCACGTCCTTTAACGCAGCCACCCTTTCTTCAGATAGCAGTTCGCTGACGAATGTCGGTCGCGGATCGTTTGCCGATCCCAACTCAATCTTCTTGAGGTTATCTGCAGTAGTATGTATGCCATCTTCCAGTTCCTTCGGAGCCGGTGGAAATTCTGAGATTACCTCATTGTCATTGTTTTCGAAGCACCAAGAGAGCTCTTCTATGTCCTCGGACTCTTCTTTTAATATTGTAATCATGTAACAGGTGCGAATCCGCTTCCAAGATTGATGTGGATCTGGTTCTGCTCTTGCGTCTTTGGGTTCGTGCTTTTGTGGCGGCGTTACCCTCCAGCTGCTGGATAAAGCGAATCTGCCTTGCCGGTACTGGTCTTCGACCCAGTTCTTGAATGTGAGGCAGTCTTCGATAGGGTGTCCTATGGCTCGGTGATAAGAGCAATAGCCCGAATGAGACACCTCGTTAACTTGCTCAGGGTGCTTAGACTCCGGAAGTGCGATCATATTATGTTTTATGGCGAGCTCGAGTAGCTTCTTCGTCTTGTCTCGAGGGAAGGAATACACTCGACTCATCTTCTTCATGAGGGACAAATCCGGACTGCGCAATGCCTGATCACACGACTCTCTAATCCTGCGTCGTTGTTGTTGGCTCCTCTTTCCGCTTCTTGATTTACTTCTGCCTCTGCGTCTGGCCTTTTGTACAACGGGTTGACAGGGAGGAGCATCTTTGTCTTTTGCAACCTGTTGAAACAGACGTTGCGTCCTGGCCTTCTCGTAGATGGCCATCTCGCGGTTGTGATTTTCGCGAGCTTTTTGACCCACTTTCCTGATAGGCTTGTCCATTCGTTTTTCAAACGACGGACTCGGCACTTCACTCGCAGGATCCAGTTTTGACGAGGGGTTAGCATTCCCCGACATGGTGTCCTCCTCCTCATCGAAGTTATATATGGCGTAGCTGTCGTGGACTCGCTCCCGTTTCCCGGATTTCACATATCCAAGCCCAAGCGTTTCCATTCTCCCGTTGGGCAATTTGCGCTGAGTCTCAGGGACATTCCAAATCCTGTTGTAGAACCGAGCTTGTCGAACAGTCTGTTTTAAGGGTATTCCTTGGCGCTTCAATAGCCTCTTTAGACCATTTGTGTAATATCTAGGCAAACGGATGGGTTGGAGCCTGTCGAGTGTAGCATCCGCGCCATGCCATATCTCTTTCTCCACTCTCGTTTCTGTGGATTGGTAGAATAGGATCACCTTTTCACCCTTTCGCCTGGGAGGGACGTAAAACGTCTGCAGGTCTTGCACATTGTAAGCTTGAAGTGTGTCAAGATCCTTATAGTGTTCCTGCGGCACCATGGTGATTTGCAAACTCTGATCATCGCCAGGGGATGCTTGTATTGACGGCCGACTGGAGAACACGGCATTAACTTTAACTTCCGAGTCACTTCCGAAGATCAACATGGGGGCGGACAGTCCCAGGTTGTTGCGTCGGGACGGACCAGCATAGACTATCTCTTTTTCTTCTTCGGTGTCGCTCCCGAAAACAGGGATGGTGGCGATGGCTTTATTCTCCGGCTTGCGACACTTTTCTGTATCCTCGAAGTCTGGCAAAAAGTACTTCGCATCTTCGTACTTGCGGACTTCGTTCACGAAAAATGGGTTCAGCTCACCTGTTACGGTATATTCGAAACCATCCTTGAAGTACTTCATACACTGTTGCTGTGTAGAAGGGATGATGTTGTACTCATGTAACCAAGGACGACCGAGCAAGGCGTTGTAGCAGGTCTTGGCGTCCATGACATGAAACTTGATGTCCGTGATAAGCAAACCGAAGCGTAATGTTAGTATTACAGATCCGAGAGTCTGTGATGACTGGGAGTCGAAACCGGAGATGGTAATTTTGTCGCGAGCGAGGTGCTGCACGCTCATGCAGATTTCCTTTAACACCCGAACGTTAAGGAGATTGACGGAGGATCCATTATCCACCAGGATCTTGCCTATCTTGATATCATGGCAGTATCCAGAGACATATAAGGGACGGTTGTGGTCGCACGTCCCGAGGAGGAGGTCTTCGTCACCGAAAGTGATGTCGGCCGTATGCACTTCTTCCAGTTCATTCTTCATTTTTTCTTCGGCGAGGAAGGCTTGGAATTGCTCGGGTTCTTGTAACGCCTTGATTAATGAATCTCGCGCTTCTTTCGATTATAGGAGGGTATCGAGAATGCTGAGCTGAGAAGGTAGCTTCCTTAGGTGCGCTAGGATGTTGTAGTCCACCTTACCCTTCCTGGGAGGGTCCTTGGCAGTCAGCTCTTTCATGACTTGGTCATCTAAGGCGATATCCCCTGTGACCTTCTCCTTTCCTTTATCTTTTCTATTTGCGGGCCCGAGATTCTTTTCCGGGAGCATGCGATTGCGCAGCTGAATGTTTTCGCAGGCCTCTGGTTTTTCCTCTTTCCCTAAAACGGATTCTTTAAAGAGAGGGCCCAGAACCATTTCCTCATCAGAGTCGCTCCCAAAGGTGAGAACTTATGATCCTCCGGCGTCGACCACATAACAGCTGCCGGTAGTTCTTTTGTGCCTGTCGGTTGTACTTCTTTGCTCCCGACGAGTTCTGCGTTTCATGCGCTTAAAATGTTGCCGGTGAGCAACATATCCCTGCCACCATATCCTAAAGGCGTCACACTCCTCCGTAGGGTGTGAAATTTTCCGATGATATGAGCAATAATTAGGGTGCATCTCCACCCCATCGAACGTGTTTTCTTCCGAAGGTGGTACCTTCATCCCTACTGACATGGCTTTGGCGAACCTCTTCCTCGTCTTGTACTTGTTTTTATTCGTATCAGATGTCTTTTGATCTGGCGGGAGTGCTTCGACTCTTTCGTTTAGTCGCCTGCGCTTGGCTCCTTCCGATGCAGCCATCTCACGCTCCTGATCGGCTTTACTCTTCAAACGAATTTCGTCTAGAAAGGCGTCGATCATTTCATCTGTTGGCCATACAAGTTCTGGCTCAGGCTGTGCCCCCAGTTTCTCAGTGCCAGGAGTTTTCTCATCTTCCGAGTGGGAAATCACTTGACAACTCGCCACATATCCCTCGGATTCATCCGATGAGCTCTCTCCATCATCTTCCTCCTGAAAGACGTGGTTAAAGAACTCTTGCAGTGTGACAGGATTCCGCGCCTTTTGATTGTACTCCTCCAGCGCATCAATCTGTTTCTGCAAATCCGTGCACTTGTCTCCAGGCTTCACGGACTTCCTGGACTTCTTCTTCTTTTTCTTCGAAGATTTTGACGGTTGGGTGTGAGTACTTGGGCTATCACTACCGATTTTTATAGTTGGACATGGCTTCAGCATCCCTTCGATAATTTGAGGTTCAAGCGGGTTCTTCCACTCAACCGCTGGGCACGCATGAAGGTCACTCAGCATCCTTCTGGTTTTAGCTGATAGCACGACTTCCCATGGAGCTTCCTCGATGAAAGAACAGGTTGCCCCCATCGTGTCCGTCTTCTTTGGAGTGTGCGGCTGGGGTGGATTCACCTTCCACTTTTCGGATAGTGCAAACTTCCCCTGAAGGAATTGATCTTCAATCCATCCTTTGAAAACGAAGCAATCCTCAATCGGATGGCTTACCGTTTGATGGTAAGGACAATAGTTGGGGTTATTCACCTCAGTGGGTTGTGGCGGTCGCCTTAGATTTAGCAGGTTTATAAGTCTGTTGCGTACTGCCAGCTCGAATAACCGTTTTGTCTTATCCCGCGGGAACGAGTAGGGACGCTTCATCTTCTTATTATAATACCGGCGTCTCTCTTCCAGTTGATCCGTCAGCTTTGGGGCATTGGGTTGCTGCTGGGCATTCGCGACGAAGGTTGCCTTTCCTTTACCCTTGTCACTCCGAGGCTCGGGCTTCGGGGGAGACGGTCTATGACCCATCTGGTCCATCTGGGCCAACTTGTCGATTAGAGCCTGGAATGTGGTTGGCTTAAAGAACATCATAAACTGGGAGATAGTTGCGTGAGGGTCTAGGGTTCCCACGAACATGCCCACCTCGGGCGCTTTCTCAATGCGTTGCTCGCATTTCGACCACAAATTTTGCCAGCGTATAGCATACTGGACCAACGTTTCGCCTGGTTTTACCCTGGCATTAATCAATGCCGTTATTGGAGTGCGTTCGCTGGCGCTTGCGAATCGCTGAGTGAATAGCAACTCCATTTCAGCGAACGTCTTGATAGAATCATTCGGGAGTTCCGAATACCATTCGAACGCCATTTCTGATAAGCTTGTTAGTGTATATGCCCTAGAGGCCATTACTGTATCATACTAGTTTGTATATTACTTAATGGAAGCTTGGGATATTCATCTTGTATATACAATCTTGCTCAAAATAGTAATATGCTACTTGGTTTGTTTCTACTTCAATGTGTACTTGTGTTTATTTTAGTATATCACCTATACACATTAGTGGAGCCCTTAGGATCTTTGCTTGATTACCAGTGTTGTGATGGCAGTCACACTAGTGGGGGCTGGGTAATCTATAAGCACATCCTTATGCAGGTCCCTAGTCGCAGGACTATCGAGACAGGGCATCGATACTCCGGAGTAGACTAGCGCATGCGTTTCTCATCCCAGTGTGGGAGACGGTCTGTCCCACAGCCGTTAATACGTCGTACTGGAGATAGTATGCGGGTGCTCGTTAGGTTACGAGTACACTGGACAGGACTCGTCGGGAACTGACCGGTTGGTATTATACCTATCGTCAGTTATCAGTTCCCAGGTGACATGAGTACAGCTTAGTCCGCTGACTTGACACTGTCACTTCACCTCGAGTGTGTTCCCACTATACTTTGATTACTACCCTACCACGGCTCAAAAGAGTCGTGCAAACAGGTAGTAGTTGGATGCAGTCCCGAAGCACTTGGAGGCAGTGACGATTAGACAGGATCCGTCTCTCCCGATATTGGGGGTTGACATCGCGCTGTGTCTAGGAGAGCCATTACACGAGTAGTCCCTGGCCAGGGCAAGCGGGATAGACTGGTAGGCTTCCAGTGTTATCTCAGGGTGTATTGGGCTTCACTCCGACACGACTTGTACCGCTATTAGGGGACTGACGTTTACCGCCCCCTAGGCCCGCCATGCGATGTATCAGACGAACAGACCGGACTGTACGGAGATTGTCACATTCAGGCTCGGTAGGAGTTCAGATGGGTTTCACCTCGTCAGTCTTCTTGTCGGCATCTACCTGGGGATCGTTACGCGCAGCTAGTGCCGCTTGCGGTCTGTGGTTAAACCCACTGCCAGCATAGTGTCGAGTCTTTAGAGTCCCACACAGAAAGCTATTCGCCTTTAGGTAAAAGAGTAGAGGTCGCATGGTTTTGCGACAGGTCGCATGGTTTTGCGACAGGGTCCGGTCACATCCGTGCACTTGTGCACGTACAGTGTCCGGAAAGTTAACACTAGCGGGCTTTGGTTTAAGCCAGATCCTAGTGTACGTTTTGGGATTGGTTTTATCCAGTATGTATTCGTGTTCCTCGGAACGCGAATGCGGGTGTGTATGCACAGTTGACGGAGAGACAGAGGCAGAGAATTCTCATTATGGTTGTTGACCGTTGACTGTTGACTATTGACTTTTTGCTCAACCCTAATGAGAATATGATATGTAATTAACAATAATATTAATTAAGTATTGTGGTGACATGGTTGTTGAGGGGTTGACTTTGTTGACTTGTTGACTTTGTTGACCGGTTGACTAGGTTGGACTAGTTGACCATCATGATGACAATGGCTATCATTTTATGGCAAAGAGTTTTTACTTGCTTGTTCTCTTGTGCAATATGAGTGCATGAAATGATATAGCCATTTTGACTTAAACCATTTACACAATACTTGATTACTATTTTTGTGATGATGGTTTTGGATTATGAGAGCCAAGTGAGAAAAGTCTTGCTCATTCTATCATTTTCATTCTCTTTCTTGTGTTCTTGAGCTCTCATCTTCTTCCTCTTGCTCTCCCTCTCTTTAGTCTATGGTTCACTTGTCTCATGTGTTGAGAACCAAGAACCATAGAGAAAATCCCAACACACTCTTCTCTACTCACTCTAGTTCACAAGGTTTAGCAAACCGAGTGAACTAGTTTCTTCAAAGTACGAAGAAGAAGCCAAAGGTAGAAGCTTTCAGGTGGATCGATCTTCGGCGCAAGGAGACGACGGGGTGAAGCCGATCCGGACAACCATCGAGGCTTGAAGACGAAGGAGTTCAAGAAAGAAAGGTATAACCCCCTAACCGAGTAGTTAACAACTCCTAGTTAGGTTGTTAGTTAGATGTTTAAAAAAGATCCGGTTTTGAGTCCATGTTACCGCCTCTAGAAAAAAAAATTTCACCAAATTCCGCATGCCCGAAAGTACCGGGAGAGGTAGCATGGACTTACAGTGGTATCAGAGCCTAGTTAAACTCTATCTAACATGTTAGCATAGTAGCTAGAAATTCGATCGGAGAAAAAGTCCCGAAATAAACCCGAAATTCAAAATTGCTGTCGATTTTTAAAGTTCTGTAAAATTGATAAATTTCATCTTAAAAATCGGCTCAGGGTTTTTATTACACACCCACGAAATTTGGTCCCACGAACCGGTCAAAGCGCCGCGGAAACGCGGCGGGAGCACGCTCCCGCCGCGGTTCCGCGGCCGAGTTGACTCGGCCGAGGTCCAAATTTTGTGCAGTGTTTTTATGGTGTTGTTTTGGGGTTTTTGGAATATGTATTTTTTGCCCAGATTTTCCAGAACGAAAATTTTGTGTTTGGGGCCTAAAAATCCGTATTTTTGATCGAACTTCTAAAGACTTAAGCTGACGGGTTTTTATCTGTGATGTGATATTTGTATTGAACGTCTGCTAATCGCTATATATCGATTAGTGGGGGTTATACAAATCTGTGATCTATAATGTCATTGGAATGTGTATATGAATTCATTGGATTGCCGCGGGTGAATAGCCGGGGGTTATGAGACGAGAGTTTTCTTTTCTTTCAATTCATGTAAATTTGTAAATTGATGTAATAATTATTCGTATGGCCGCACAACCGGGTCGAGGTTGTAGCCGTCATTGTATAATTTCTTTTTACTGTTTTTGCTCCTAGGATAGACCCATGGAAGGGGTGCACAAACTACCGGGTATGCCGAAGTGCCGAGTGGCCTACTCACGGAGTTGAGGGAGGTTGCTTCGCTTCGGGTACTTGGCGGGTAGTTTGCCGCACCCGTAGGGGTCTTGGGTGGGGTATTGGCTATTCACCGCGACCGTGTAATCTGCTTTTCGTTACAGGCTCGTACGAATTGCGGGTTCCTAGTATATCCAATGTGTTCATCTGTAATCTGAAATGGCTATCATTGCAATATATCTATATATGATATTATTTAGGCGTTGCTTATGTTTTACAGCCGCGCTAGCCCAGCCCCCGCTCTGTCGTTAGTTAAGTAACCTAACGGGTAATGACGGGGCCCCGTGGCGAATGCGAATGGCATAAGCGTACGTCATATTTTTGGTTGTTTTCTGCAATGGTAGGATTAAATGATGGGACGCATTAAAAGAACTAATGCAAGAATATCACGCATTAAAAGAACTAATGCAAGAAAAATAAACCAAATAAAAGTCATTGGAACACTTTCGAAAAACCACTCGGTTCTTTTCAAAACTAAGTTTTAAATGCGGAGCTTGAGACACTCCTTTTAAAAGCTATCTCGTTCCATCGATTATATCAAGTTCACTACGTTCACGGTTTAGCCAAAACCATTCGTAGCCCTCCGTCGTTTCACATGGATGGTCAATAGTATTCAAGCTATGTTTGTTGGCCAAAGTCAAGGCATAGTGATTGGTAGCTATTGGGTATTCATGTGCAGCATAGATAGATGCGTTAGTTTGGAACAGTCGTACTGCCTTGTTGGCCAAAGTCAAAGGTAGGTGCGGGTGGATTCAAATTAACCTAGAGAACGACGGGTAGAACTTGACATGTGACTTATGATTTGTTGGCCAAAGTCAAGGTCATAAGAGCATGGGGTAAAAATCCACATCGAGAGTTTCAAAAGAACTGAAACTTGCTAGTGTTGCATACCATTTGGAGTGTGATGGTTCTGGTAGGATTCCTTCAGTTTCGTCACGCAATGATATTTGGATCCCGATCCTACTGTGAGTATATGCTGCTCCTCGGGTAATTTCTCACTTAACGATCAATGCTATAAACCAAGTAGGTGTCTAAAAAGGTGTTAGCGGGGCTACGCCCCCAGGGAAAAGAGGTTATTTAATTAAGGAACTTCGCGAAAGCGTTGGAAAACCTCCCTCGAAGTACCAACACTGGCCTGGCTGGACGGTTAAGCAAGTATTGTACGGTGAGATTGATCCTGACTAATTCTTCCTTTTTGGTTTGAGGAGGGATTCGAGAAACAGTGGGAGCCATCCTGTTTAGACAAACTAAAAACCATTCTAAACTTGCAAGAGCATCATGCTGAGTGTTTCTTCTCTCTCCTAATTGCAGCGACCAATCGACATGACTGGACTTAAGTTACTTCTAGATAAAAACATACTGACAGGGCCAAACTACAAAGATTGGCTCAGGAATGTCAAGATGGCAATCACTTACGACAAGCTGAGGTATCTTCTTACCACCAAAGCTCCCCCTGTCCCAGGTCCCAAAACCAGCGTCGCGGATAAGGAAATCCGTAAGACCTGGGAACTAGATTGCGCGAAGGCCAAGTGCCTCGTGCTTGCCTCTATGGACAACGAACATCAGAGGAGGCACGAGAATATGGACCTCGAATCCATATTTCTCCATACAAAAGAACTGTATGCAGAGCAGTCTCATATCGCAAGATACGAAGTGTCGAAGAAGTTAGTTTCGGCAAGGTTGGCCGTCGGATCATGGGTAGCGGAACACGTGCTTAAGATGATTGGCTACATAGAAGAGCTCGCGGACCTTGGGACCACGTTGGAGAATGAGCTCTATACGGACTTGATTCTCCCGTCCCTTCCTTCCACTTACGCCCAGTTTATCCTGAACTTCAACTTACAAGAAAAAGAAATTGAACTTTCAGAACTCCTCAACATGCTGAGGAGCGCAGAGGGCACCCTACAGAAAGGTAGGGAAACATCCACTTTGTTTGTAGGAGGATCTTCCTCTTCTAGGTCCAAGCCGAAAGCCAAGGGAAAGAAGAAGAAAGCCCCCGCCAAACCAAGGGGCGGTGTTAGTAAAGTGGATACGAAGGGAAAGGCAAAAGCAACAAAGAAAGTGGGAAAGCTTGTGGATAAGGAAGAATGCTTCTATTGTCATAAGAAGGGACACTGGAAGAATGATTGCAGGGCTTAGAAGGCCGGAACACGGGATCTGAAGCAGGTTGCGGCTTCAGCTTCAGGTGTGTATGTTATTGAAAACTGTCTTTCAATAAACTCTACTTCCTGGGTATTGGATACCGGATCAGGATCTCATATCTGTAATTCTTTGCACGCATTGAGAAACCGTAGGGTTTTGAAGGCAGGTGACATGACCCTCAAAGTTGCAAACGGAGCTAGCATGGATGCTAAGGCCGTGGGGGACTATCACCTGGGAATGTCAGATGGACATGTTTTGGTTTTGCGTAATTGCTTTTTTGTACCCAATGCAACTTGTAATATCATTTCTGTATCTTTGGTTTCTAAAGAAGGTTATGAATTTGCGTTTGTAAGCAATGTTGTAAACATTCACCTTAATCAAGTTCTGATTGGGTCAGGTACATTAAGCAATGGTATATACGTATTAAACCAACCGCAGATTTTCAATGTCCAGAATACACACAAAAGAAAGTCTCCGGAAATAAATCAGACTTTCTTGTGGCATTGTAGACTGGGTCACATCAATGAGAGAAGGTTGACGAAGTTACATACAGAAGGATATTTGAATGCGTTCGAATATCAATCGTATGCCACTTGTCAATCCTGTCTCAAAGGAAAGATGACAAAGACTCCGTTCACTGGACACGGAGTAAGAGCGAATGAGCTCTTGGGACTCGTACACAGCGACGTGTGCGGTCCAATGTCTACACATTCGTGAAGCGGTTATTCTTATTTCATTACTTTTATGGATGACTTTTCAAGGTACGGTTATGTCTTCTTAATGAAACATAAGTCCGAAACCTTTGGAAAATTCCAGGAATATAAGAATGAAATAGAAAAACAAACCGGCAAAAGTATCAAGATTCTAAGATCGGATCGAGGTGGTGAATACTTGAGTGCCGAGTTCCTGGACTATTTAAAAGAGAACGGAATTCTCTCTCAGCTTACTCCTCCATACACTCCGTAACATAACGGTGTATCGGAGAGACGGAACCGAACCCTATTGGATATGGTACGGTCCATGACGAGTAACGCTGAGTTACCGCGATCATTCTGGAGGTATGCGCTAGAATCAGCTGCATACCTTTTGAACCGAGTTCCAACTAAGACTATGCCTACTACACCATATGAGATGTGGTGCGGGAAGAAACCCTATCTTAAGCACATTAAGACATGGGGATGTCCAGCTTTTGTTAAAAAGCAGCATGCGGACAAGCTCGAGGCACGCTCAGTACAATGCAAGTTTGTGGGATATCCAGAGAACTCCAAGGGATATTTCTTCTACTGCAAAGAGGAACAAAAGGTTTTTGTTTCTCGTCATGCCTACTTCTTGGAAACTGAGTTTTTGGAAAACCAGATAAGTGGGAGCACAGTAGAACTGGAAGAAATTCCAGAACTACGAGCTATTACTGAAAGCTCAGTGGAACCAGAGGGTTCAAAAGAACAAGACATTCCTACGTCGCTCCGCAGGAGTAGTAGGCAGTCTCATCCGCCCGAGAGCGTTGACTCGGTAAAATGGCTGGATGCAATGCGGACCGAAATGGAGTCCATGTACACCAACAAGGTATGGACGTTGGACATTGCTCCAGACGGGGTAAAACCCGTAGGATGCAAGTGGATCTTCAAAAGGAAGATTGGTATAGATGGACAGGTTGAGACCTATAAAGCTAGACTTGTTGCAAAGGGTTTTCGTCAAAGACCTGGTTTGGACTATGACGAAACCTTTTCTCCAGTGGCTATGCTGAAATCCATTCGGATCCTTCTTGCCATTGCTGCCTTCCACGATTATGAGATCTGGCAGATGGACGTAAAGACCGCTTTTCTAAATGGAAATTTAGAGGAGTGTGTCTATATGAACCAACCAGAGGGTTTCATTCAGAGTGGGAGCAGCGGAAAGGTGTGCAAGTTGCTTAAGTCCATCTATGGACTAAAGCAGGCATCGCGGAGTTGGAACATCTGTTTTGATGAGACGGTCAAGGAATTTGGCTTTATCAAAAATCCATATGAACCATGCATCTATAGTAGATTTGTAGCGAGAACTGTAGTATTCCTCGTTTTATACCTGGATGATATTCTCTTAATAGGAAATGACATTCCTATGCTACAATCTGTCAAGGGGTTCTTGTTGTTGGGGTAAAAATTTACACCCCCGTTGACCGAGTCAAAGTCAAGGTCAACCCCAAGTCAGGTGGGCCCAAGCCCAGGTCAAGCGGGCCAATGCCCAAGCCGAGCCCGCGGCCAGCCTCCTCCATACTAAAATATAAATCATGTAATAAATAATTTTTATGAAATTTTTTATACATGAATGTATGCAAAATGGGCATAAAACCAATATTTTGTAAGCCCATGGCTTATGTGCAAAAAATGAAATGGCACATGAGCCATGGGATGGCAAAATGCCATTTTGTAAAGCCCAAGGGGCTATATGCAAATATGTAAGCCTATAAAAGGCAAAATGATGATGAATAAAGTAATACCTTTCATTCTCTCCACAAAAAAAATTAGAGCTGAGCTCTTTCTTCCTTCTTCAAGGTTCCAAAACCTTCTTCCTTCTCTTGAATTAAATCAAGAGTTTTACTCTTCCTTTTAAAAAACTAAATAGTTTTCCATCACAAAACCCACAAAGGGGAACTTGGATCTGCCATCAGATCTTAAAAAGGAGAGATTTTGAGATTTTACATCTCTTGATCTTCAAGACCCAGCAAGCAACAGGAGGAAGAAGAAGAACCCTTCCATTAACCCAACAGAAAACAAAAAAAAAACAAACAAAACAAAAACACACTCAGGAGTCTAACTCCTCTTTGATTTCTCTTCAGAGAAATCTTTTTAGGCTAAAAGCCTGTTGTGTGCGCAAGTCGCCCGCGTGCCGACACGTGGCGCGCGCGCTTGCGCAACTGCGCAAGTGCGCAAGTCGCCCGCGTGCCGACACGTGGCGCGCGCGCTTGCGCACCTGCGCAGTTGCGCAAGGCGCCCGCGTGCCGACACGTGGCGCGCGCGCTTGCGCAACTGCGCAAGTGCGCAAGTCGCCCACGTGCCGGCACGCGGGCGACTTGCGCGCGCACCTGCGCATCCCTTGGATGCCTTTTCCCCCTCTTTTTGTGTACATAAATATATATATACATTTGTATACAAATGTACACATACACATACTCCGCAACATTCTCCCCCTCCAAAAAATTTTCGGGCCGGGGCGCTGCCCCGCACCCCGCAAGGGGGCTGCTAGCCCCCTTGACCCCCAGCCCGCTATCCGGGTAGCGGGACCCCCGTAAAAACTCTGCGTGGCTCCCGATATATCCAAAACCCCCCTTTCAAAACACAACACACGTACACTGCACATTGAGTTCGCATGACCATTTTAACCCGTTAATCGGAGGTTCCCTCGCCCCAAAGGCGAGGGGTAATTAACGGCAGCTTAGTCCGCGGCTGCCGGAGATTCGGATCCCCACAATCATTAAACCCCGGCCTACCCTAGGCAGGGGGAATCTGTAGTACGCCTGACAAGTGCGCGCGTATTCCCATCTCAATGGGGTGACGAAAAACACCCTACAGGTTCTGGCACGCCCGGTGGGACTAATCTCTCCTCCCATATTTCGGGTTAAACGTTCATGCGAACTCAATCAATATACATATCGATTGCCTATACTGAAATGATGTTCTTTTTTTCCCGTGCAGCAATCAACCTTCGACGACAATGTCTCCCCAGACGAATTCAGCTTCCAACGTGACTCCTATTCCGTACGTGGTCAAGATCAACGCTCGTGTGGTTCTCCCCGCAAGCCTCAGTCGACAATGGGAGGAACCGCCCCGCCAGTTTGGCTCTGTCATCATCTACCCTGCCGGAAGCGCTCATCTGGCAGAGATCCCGGCGGAACAGGTGGCCAAGCCGGTCTCAAGGGGTAAGAGGCCAAATGTCGTGATCGCCAAGGCACCACAACCGAAGCTCAAGACGGTATCTGAACGATTCTCTGGCGCTCCAGCGGGGTGCAAGAGCTTCGGTACAAAGGGCAACAACAAATGTCGCGGACGAGCTCAAGCGATGACTCCAACAAACGCACAATCGAGCGTATCTCCAAAGCCCTCCATCGCCCAGTCTGCGGTGTCTTCCCGAAAAGCCGAAGTCTGCCAGGCGCTTAGAACAGAAAAGTTAAGGCAGAAGCGGCTCAGGTATCGAGCCAACAAGAGGGCCAGGGCTTCGGCCAAATGGAATCTTGTGAAGTTCCAAGTGCAGGGTTGCCCTGCGACGACGGTTGAGTCGGACGTAAGAATCAGCAATTCCTTCGAGCCTCTGAAGTGGGTTCAGAAAAATGCCATGACCGCCAGAATCAAGAAGACAGCAGTCCGAACAGTGCCACAAAGAGACGTGTCCCAGCCCCAACAGAAAAAGTATGACACGGTCTCTTCAAGAGTCTATCAAGCACTCTGTGCCGCACGAAAGCAGCGGGGCAAATCCAGAAAAGAAGCGCCAGCACCATTCAAGAACCTGGTTAGGCCAGCCGACTTCGATCGACTACCAGCTACCGAAGCAAGGGGGTCAAGACAGCGATCCGTGAAATCAGCTGCCAATGATAGAAAGACGTCCGGATATACCATCCATACGGTCTATATGGCGGGCGGACGCCCCAGCGACAACCTTCGCAGCAAAAGCAAGGATGGGGCCACCACATCCCAAGCCCAATCTAGCCTGAATGTGGTCGCTGCCGCTCAAGAACAGCCGCCCCCGCTGGATGAAGAAAACCCTCTCGACGAGGATGATAGGCAGAAAGACCCCTCGGTTCATGCAGAGTCAAGCTCGGACAGCGAGGAAGAGCCGACTTTCCGCTCCAGGACCGCGGAGCAAGAGCTGCTTCAAGAGCTTCGAAAACAGCTCAGGAGCAAAGATAAAGAGATGGCCAAGCTCTACTCGAAGATTGACGACTTAACGAACGTAGTGATGCAGCTTACGGCTCAAATTGCTCGAACACCTCCCAACCAAGCACAAGCCGCTACTAATCAGCCGGGTGATGACAATCCGAGGCAGCCAATGCCTGTTCCTTTAAGACCAAGACTGGTCGAGCCGCATGAAAGCCGGCCACACTCCGCTTCTGGGGACGCCTTGGCCCCAGATAGCACTATCCCGCTAACACAGGATCGGATAATGGATTTGGTCACCAGCAAGGTTAAAACATTGGTGGCCGAAGCTGAAGCTCAGAAAGAAATCGGCAGTAGTGGGCGGCCATATCCCGCGCAGTACGATCTGATTGAGTTCCCAAGCGGCTACGTCATTCCTAAGTTCGGAAGATTTGATGGAACGGGGAATGCAAATCAGCACGTCGCCCACTTCAAAGCATCGTGCGGAAATACAGGGGGCAATGACGCACTCCTTCTTCGTCAGTTTGTCAACAGCCTGACCGGCGTCGCCTTCGACTGGTACGCGAGCATACCAGACGGGTCCGTCATTACCTTTGCCCAAATGGAGTCTCTGTTCCGGCAAAGATTCATGAGCGTCAGTGATAAAATCTCCATTGCCGACCTTGTGAGGACCAAGCCGGGGAAGAATGAAAGCAACACTGACTTTATCGTCCGATGGCGTAATCTCACGGTCAAGTGCGAACCGCCGCTGGAGCAGGACCAGTCCGTCAGCCTTCTCATTGGGAACCTCAGCAATTGGATGGTCCCCTTCTTGTGTACAGCGGGCCTCAAGACGTTTCAGGAGCTAACCAAGAAAGTCCAAATGCTGGAACGCTCGAAGCAAGAGTCCCCGCCAGACTCTCAGAGAGACAAAACCTGGAAAAGCAAGCGGGACGACAACCGTAGAAGCGGGAGTTCCAGCAGTACCAATGTCTTCAATGCCTCCGACAATGAAGAAAAGTGAAGGGCGGGCGAATCCAAAACCAACCGGTCTCGAAAGCCATTGCTGGGAGGAGATGGGCCTTCCCTAGAGGAGAAAAAGAACAAGGTTTACTCTTTCAGAAGGGACAAGGTTCGCAAGATATTTAAAGATGCCTTGAACAACGGCCTACAACTGCCGGAGTCGAAAAGACCCCAAGAAGCAAAAATGACCGACAATCCTCTGTATTGCCCGTACCACCGAGTAGTGAGCCATGCGATCGAGGATTGCTATATCTTCAAGGACTGGGTCGAGAAGCAGTACAAGGCTGGAGAGATCGAGCTGTCCAAAAGCGTGTTGGTGAATAATCAAGTTGCAACCGCTAACTTTATACAGACGGAAGTTGAAGCCTTCTGGGAGCAGACAGCTGAACCTGCTGCCCTGACAAATGAAACTGACTCATCGCGGCCTCCGTGGAGTACACACATGTCTAATAAGACGAAGAAGATGATAAGGCTACTTCGGAAGGAACCCAGGATGGAATGGGAAGGGCAGAAGAAGCCTACCGGGCCAGCTGCCAATGCGGCTTCATCAGGCTCAAAATCCAAGAAGCTCAAGAAGAAGAAAAGTGCAGCTCGGCGCGAAAAAGAGTCTGCAGGGAGATCGACCATTCAAAAATATATCGATTCCCTTGAAGAATATGAACAAAGGGAAAGAACATTGATTCAATTGAAGGAGTTCTTCCCTGTACAAGCGGCTGAAATTCTGGGGGAGTTAGAAGAAGACTCCAATGAAGAGATCCCAGTAGTGACCTGCTATGCCATCCATCTTGGCAGCGACTCCGAAGACGATCTCTGTTTTCCCGAAGAGGACGAGGAGCTCACTACAAAGGCCAATCAAATTCAGCTCAGAAGCGGCAGGGCTTTACCACAAAATCAAGGCAACGCCCCAAAAGGGAAGGAAAAACAAGTCGCTAATGAAGAAGATGGCAGAGAACCAGCCGATGAAAACACAAGTCCTTCCTCGGTGGACTATAATGTCTTGGCGCATCTCCGGAAGCTTCCGTCTCTCCTGAGCATCTACGACGCCTTGGTCCTATCTAAGGAACTTAGAGATGTTCTCATTCACGCTCTACAAAACCCCGAGCGGTATCAGGCTCACTTTGCGGAAATTAATATGAAAGAAGCCCAGCACGCTTTGCATGCCGCCGCAGTCACATTTAAGGATGAAGAATTGTTACTGGGAACGGCTGAGCATAATCGGCCGCTTTACGTTACCGGGTACAGCGACGGAGATCGAATTAATCGCATATTGATTGATCCGGGGTCCTCAGTGAACATCATGAACTTGCGAACTCTGAAGAGTTTATCAATGGACGTCCGACACCTGTCAAGGGAAAGAATTGTCATTCAAGGCTTCAACCAAAATTGTCAGCAAGTTCTGGGGTCCATAGCTCTGCCAATTAAATTTGGGGATTTGCAAACTGAAGCTAAGATATATGTGATCGACGCCGACACATCTTATAAGATTCTCTTGGGGCGGCCGTGGCTCCACGATTACGGCATCATTCCGTCAACTCTCCATCAATGCATGAAGTATACTAAAAATGGCGAAGAAAGACGCATTGACGGAGACATCCAGCCGTTCGGTGTGCATGAAGTCCGCTATGAAGATTCCCGGTACTTTATGAACCACCAAAATGCTAAGCCACAACTGACTGAGGATAGACCGGCCCCAAGACCCAAAAGCAAATCTGCGCCGGTTGTCACTTTCAGAAGTAAAAACACCCAAGTGCGCCCACATTTCGGTAGCGACACTGACGAGTCCGACGCTGGAAGCCCGTCCTTCCGTAAAACTCGCCCTCGTTTCGGCAGCGATACGGATGAATCCGTCACTGAAGCCCCATCTAGCAGTAAAGTCCGCCCTCATCTTGGCAGCGACACTGAAGAGTCAGAGGAGGAGGACCTGTCGTGCAATAACGGTGCAGATTGGACCCCCACGCAACAAGCGAAACTGCGAGAGACCTTCGAAGTTGCAGAAGGATCCCTAGCCGTTACAAGGGTACCAGAGCAAATGTGCAAAGAGCTCGATGCATTATCAATCTCCACCGTGGACCAGCTGAGAACTTTCTACGTTCCCGGGAGGAAAAGAGGACAGAAGGGCATCTTGTTTTATGGGTCAAACCCCGTTGCGCACCCGGACGATTTGTCTGTCGCGTGCCTTCCATATGAGAGAGGCATAAGAGCCGTCCTCAATCCCAGATACTATGCGCCCGAGATGCGGGAATACTTTAACAAGTGCGGATGCCGGTTATATCAAACGGAGTCCGAAGCAAAGTTTTACGAAGGGCTATGGCATCCTCCCCAGGTCCGAGCACTCATCGATGGACGAATTCCAGACAGACAGGGAATAGGTTACATTCAACCTGATTCCAGAGCGTGCTACATGATCCATGTTGGTGAAGCTGGCGAAAGATCAAATGATGAAGACGAGATAGCCGAGCCAGAAGAAGCTCCTCAAGAGCTCGAAGATGGAGGACAAGCAACCTTTGACGAGCTAACCGAGATTGACTTAGGAACGCCCGATAATCCAAGGCCGACCTACATCAGCTCGCTCTTGTCAGAGGAAATGAAAGAGCAGATAATTGCCCTGTTGCGTGAGTTCGTTGACTGCTTCGCGTGGACATACAAAGAAATGCCTGGCCTTTCCCCTGAAGTAGCCGTGCATAAGCTGGCTATATCTCCTGATGCTAAGCCAGTCAAACAAGCTCCTCGAAGAATGAGAAGGGAGTTGGAAGAAAAGGTCATCGAGGAAACCAAGAAACTCATCGATGCCGGCTTCATCAGAGAAGAGAAATATGCGGACTGGATCGCATGCATAGTCCCAGTCAAGAAGAAAAATGGGCAGATCCGAGTCTGTGTCGATTTCAGGGACCTCAATAAGGCATGTCCTAAAGATGACTTCCCGCTACCGGTCATGGAAATGATGGTCGATGACACCTCAAATTACGAACTGTTCACCTTTATGGACGGCTCGTCTGGATATAATCAGATCAAGATGTCGCCTGAGGATGAGAAGCACACAGCATTTCGAACCCCGATCGGAATATATTGCTACAAGGTAATGCCATTCGGACTGAAGAACGCAGGTGCTACATATCAAAGGGCGATGACTAATATCTTTGATGACCTAATCCATAAAGTCGTCGAATGTTATGTTGATGATCTGGTCGTCAAGACTAAAGCCAAGGCCGATCATATCCAAGATCTCAGGACCGTTCTCACCAGACTGAGGGAATACGATCTGAAGATGAATCCTCTGAAGTGCGCTTTTGGCGTGTCATCGGGAAAATTCCTGGGCTTCATAGTCCGACATCGAGGGATCGAAGTTGACCCATCAAAGATAAAGGCCATCATGGAGATGCCTCCTCCAAAGAGTCTGACACAGCTAAGATCTTTTCAAGGCAAGCTTGCTTATATACGGAGGTTTATCTCAAATTTATCGGGGAGATGTAGGCCCTTCTCAAAGCTCATGAAGAAAGGAGCTCCTTTTATCTGGGATGCCGAATGTCAAGCAGCATTCGAAAGCATCAAACGATACTTATTGCACCCTCCAGTGCTGGCCGCTCCCATTCCAAATAAACCGCTGATTCTCTACACTGCCGCACTGGACGAGTCACTCGGTGCGCTCCTTGCCCAGAATAACGAGGAGGGAAAAGAAAATGCCCTCTATTACCTCAGTCGAACTCTAGTCGGGGCGGAACACAACTACTCCCCAATCGAAAAGCAATGCCTGGCTCTGATATTTGCTGTGAAGAAGCTGAGGCACTATCTGCTGGCTCATCGGGTTATGCTGATCTCCAAGGTCGACCCGCTCAAACACTTGATGACCAAAGCAAGCCTAGCCGGCAGAATGGCAAGATGGGCTGTCATGCTACTTGAGTTTGACATAGTTTACACTCCTCAGAAAGCAGTAAAAGGGCAAGCTCTTGCAGACTTTCTCGCTGCTCATCCCATACCAGAAGGGTCGCCACTAAATTGTGAGTTACCCGACGAACAAGTGCTGCACCTCGAGAATGACGAGCCATGTTGGGAGCTCTACTTCGATGGGGCCTCATCGATAAGAACCTCCAGTAAATCAAGCGTCCCGGAGATAAAAGCAGGGATAGGATTGGTGTTCATCACACCATCAATGGGAACCCTACGGCGTTCTTTCGCTCTCACCGAGCCTCGGACAAACAACGAAGCTGAGTATGAAGCTCTGATAGCTGGTTTGGAGCTCGCCGTAGAAATGGAAATCCGTCGGCTACGAGTCTACGGTGACTCCCAGCTTGTCGTCAACCAAGTAAGCGGCGACTATAAGATATACAAACCCGAGTTAGCTCGGTACAGAGGTCGAGTGGTGGAACTCATGAAATGGTTCACTCATATTGAACTAACGAGAGTCCCTAGAGCGTTGAACGGAAAGGCTGATGTACTCGCTCGCTTGGCCAAGGAGCTGGCTGATCCTGACATGGACGAAATTCTGATCACAGTCAGGAGCCGACAAATTCTACCCCCAGTCTCTCTACGAGAAGAGGAAAGCGCGGAACAGAAGAGCAGTCCTGCGGAAGAAGCTTCGATCATCCAAGACGAGCCCGATTGGAGAGAACCCTTCATAGAGTACCTCCGATACGGCAAGCTACCCGAAGAAAAATCTGCGAGAATTCAGCTGAAGAAAAGAGCTCTCCGATACGTGTTTGTAAACGACACGTTATACCGCAGGTCATATGACCAACTCTGGCTCAGGTGTCTGTCATTGGCCGAATCCCAAAAGGTCATGAAAGATGTCCACTCGGGCGTTTGCGGTGCTCACCAATCTGGCCCCAAGATGCGACTTCAAATCAAACGGCTTGGGTATTACTGGCCCACCATGATACGGGATTGCGGAGAGCATGCAAAGAAATGTTATATCTGCCAAATTCATGGTGATTTTATTCACAAGCATCCCAATCCATTGCATCCTACGGTGGCGTCGTGGCCCTTCGAAGTCTGGGGCACCGACATTGTTGGCCCAATTGATCCTCCGTCATCCAAAGGCCATCGGTTTATACTGGCCGCCACAGACTACTTCTCCAGATGGGCTGAAGCTGTCCCGCTAAAAGAAGTCAAGACAAAAGATATTCTGACATTCTTCCAGCATAACATTCTATACCGCTTCGGTACACCAAGAACAATCATATCTGACAACGGGCCTTCTTTCAAGAGCTTCAATGTCTCAAGATTCGCTACTCAGCACAAGATAGACTGGAGATATTCCTCCATCTATAATCCAAGAGCCAATGGGCTAGCTGAAGCCTTCAATAAGACTCTATGCAAGCTCCTGAGGAAAAATGCTTCAGCCAACAAGAGAGACTGGAATCTCAAGCTTCACGAGGCATTGTGGGCATATCGTACCACGCACCGTACTCCAACTCAGTCCACTCCATACTCATTGCTCTTCGGAGTGGAGGCGATCCTCCCCCTCGAAGTCGAAGTTCCAAGCTTAAGAATGGCCGTTCAGCATGAGTTGACAGAAGAGGAAAACGTGCTCCTTCGACTTGAAGAACTCGATGCCCTCGAAGAAAAGAGGCTCGCGGTACAGCAAAACCTGGAGCTATACCGAGCCCAAATGTCATGGGCCTATGACAAGATAACTCGTCTCCGTGCTTTCAAGAAAGGTGAATTGGTGTTGGTCCTCAAAAGACCGATCATCCTCAATCGACATGCCAAGGGAAAATTCGAGCCAAACTGGGAAGGACCATACGTCATTGAGAAAGTGTTCGACGGAGGATCCTACCAACTAATAAGTGCAGAGGGAGAAAGGCCCATGCCACCCATCAATGGACGATATCTCAAGAAATACTACACATGAATGCTCCAAGTCGCAGGCGAATTGAGCACATCAGCCCTACGGTCTGGATCAGACATCCTGCAAAACCGTATACAATCCACGGGCGTAAATGACCCCTATTTCTCCCAAATCCTGCCGGTGAGACTACTTTAAAGTCCCACCAGCGGCCAAAAAAAAAAAAAAGAAAAAAGAAAAAAAAGAGAAAGAAAAAAAAAGGAAGAAGAAATAAACGGTATGTCCACAAGCAAAACGGGCACGGATGAAAACCCGAAAGGGCTCCTTGAGTAAAAACAGCAGGACTACCGGCGAGTCTGTGAAAACCCGAAAAGGGCGCAAACTCGTGAAAAGAAATGAAATACACTCGCAAAGTCCTCTCGACCTTGTGAGGAGAAAACCCCTGCGTGAGATCCTTACGACTCACAATGGAGCAACACACTTAGGAATCCTCACGATTCCTAAGGAGAAAATACACCTGCGGGATCCTTACGACTCGTAGGGAGAAAATGCTTTATGGGACCCTCACGGCCCATAAAATTGAAAAGCCTTAGGTGATAGGGACCCAAACCTGTCTCCTAAGCCATCGTTCCCCAACGGGCAACGGCAAATGATGAGTCGCTTCTGGCATTTCGCTTCAGTGTTAGCGGTGCTGATGCCGACCAAAAACCCAAATCCCAAGTCCTCCCAAGGCAAATGATGAGTTGCTCCTGGCATTATTCCAGTGCAGCAATGCAGATACCAAACAAGGTCCAAATTCCAAGTCCCCAACCCCCAAATGGCGAATGATGAGTCGCTCCTGGTACCATATTCCAGTGCAGCGATGCAGACGCCAACCAAATTCCAAATCCCATACCCCAATGGCGAATGATGAGTCGCTCCCGGTACCATATTCCAGTGCAGCGATGCAGACGCCGGCAAAGTCCCGAAATTTTTTCAGCCCTACGGTCTGGATCAGACATCCTGCAAAACCGTATACAATCCACGGGCGTAAATGACCCCTATTTCTCCCAAATCCTGCCGGTGAGACTACTTTAAAGTCCCACCAGCGGCCAAAAAAAAAAAAAAAGAAAAAAAAGAGAAAGAAAAAAAAAGGAAGAAGAAATAAACGGTATGTCCACAAGCAAAACGGGCACGGATGAAAACCCGAAAGGGCTCCGTGAGTAAAAACAGCAGGACTACCGGCGAGTCTGTGAAAACCCGAAAAGGGCGCAAACTCGTGAAAAGAAATGAAATACACTCGCAAAGTCCTCTCGACCTTGTGAGGAGAAAACCCCTGCGTGAGATCCTTACGACTCACAATGGAGCAACACACTTAGGAATCCTCACGATTCCTAAGGAGAAAATACACCTGCGGGATCCTTACGACTCGTAGGGAGAAAATGCTTTATGGGACCCTCACGGCCCATAAAATTGAAAAGCCTTAGGTGATAGGGACCCAAACCTGTCTCCTAAGCCATCGTTCCCCAACGGGCAACGGCAAATGATGAGTCGCTCCTGGCATTTCGCTTCAGTGTTAGCGGTGCTGATGCCGACCAAAAACCCAAATCCCAAGTCCTCCCAAGGCAAATGATGAGTTGCTCCTGGCATTATTCCAGTGCAGCAATGCAGATGCCAAACAAGGTCCAAATTCCAAGTCCCCAACCCCCAAATGGCGAATGATGAGTCGCTCCTGGTACCATATTCCAGTACAGCGATGCAGACGCCAACCAAATTCCAAATCCCATACCCCAATGGCGAATGATGAGTCGCTCCCGGTACCATATTCCAGTGCAGCGATGCAGACGCCGGCAAAGTCCCGAAATTTTTCCGGCCCTACGGTCTGGATCATAAATCCTGCAAAACCGTATACAATCCACGGGCGTAAAACAATCCCAATTTCTCCCAAATCTTCTCGGGGCAAATGATGAGTTGCTCCTGGCATTATTCCAGTGCAGCAATGCAGATGCCAAACAAAAACCAAAATCCCAAAATCCTCTCCATGACAGATGATGATTCGCTCCTGGTACCATATTCTAGTATAGCGATACTGATGTCAACCCAAATCAAAATCAACAAGTCAACTTCCACTCCGACACCGCAAGAAGCGGAGCAAGTCAAGTCTACCCCTGACACTGCAAGAAGCAGAGCAAGTCAAATCAAGCATCGACCGTCCACGTCGCTAAAATGGCAGAACCGACCGTCTACGTCACTAAAAGGGCAGAACCGACCGTCCACATCACTAAAAGGGCAGCATCGACCGTCCACGTCGCTAAAAGGGCAGCATCGACCGTCCACGTCGCTAAAAGGGCATAACCGACCGTCCACGTCGCAAAAAGGGCAGAACCGACCGTCCAAGTCGCTAAAATGGCAGCACCGACCGTCCAAGTCGCAAAAAGGGCAGAACCGACCGTCCAAGTCGCTAAAAGGGCAGCATCGACCGTCCACGTCGCTAAAAGGGCAGCACCGACCGTCCACGTCGCTAAAATGGCAGCATCGACCGCCCAAGTCACAAAAAGGGCAGCATCGACCGTCCACGTCGCTAAAATGGCAGCACCGACCATCCACGTCGTTAAAAGGGCAGCACCGACCGTCCACGTCGCTAAAAGGGCAGCGTCGACCGTCCATGTCGTAAAAAGGGCAGTGCATCCCAAAAAGTGGGAACCAAAGCAAGTCGCCTCCATGTGAAAGAAGATCCATCAATTTCATGCACACAACCCACATATGCTATGTGCATTTATTGATGGGGGGGCACTTTGTTGGGGTAAAAATTTACACCCCCGTTGACCGAGTCAAAGTCAAGGTCAACCCCAAGTCAGGTGGGCCCAAGCCCAGGTCAAGCGGGCCAATGCCCAAGCCGAGCCCGCGGCCAGCCTCCTCCATACTAAAATATAAATCATGTAATAAATAATTTTTATGAAATTTTTTATACATGAATGTATGCAAAATGGGCATAAAACCAATATTTTGTAAGCCCGTGGCTTATGTGCAAAAAATGAAATGGCACATGAGCCATGGGATGGCAAAATGCCATTTTGTAAAGCCCAAGGGGCTATATGCAAATATGTAAGCCTATAAAAGGCAAAATGATGATGAATAAAGTAATACCTTTCATTCTCTCCACAAAAAAAATTAGAGCTGAGCTCTTTCTTCCTTCTTCAAGGTTCCAAAACCTTCTTCCTTCTCTTGAATTAAATCAAGAGTTTTACTCTTCCTTTTAAAAAACTAAATAGTTTTCCATCACAAAACCCACAAAGGGGAACTTGGATCTGCCATCAGATCTTAAAAAGGAGAGATTTTGAGATTTTACATCTCTTGATCTTCAAGACCCAGCAAGCAACAGGAGGAAGAAGAAGAACCCTTCCATTAACCCAACAGAAAACAAAAAAAAAACAAACAAAACAAAAACACACTCAGGAGTCTAACTCCTCTTTGATTTCTCTTCAGAGAAATCTTTTTAGGCTAAAAGCCTGTTGTGTGCGCAAGTCGCCCGCGTGCCGACACGTGGCGCGCGCGCTTGCGCAACTGCGCAAGTGCGCAAGTCGCCCGCGTGCCGACACGTGGCGCGCGCGCTTGCGCACCTGCGCAGTTGCGCAAGGCGCCCGCGTGCCGACACGTGGCGCGCGCGCTTGCGCAACTGCGCAAGTGCGCAAGTCGCCCACGTGCCGGCACGCGGGCGACTTGCGCGCGCACCTGCGCATCCCTTGGATGCCTTTTCCCCCTCTTTTTGTGTACATAAATATATATATACATTTGTATACAAATGTACACATACACATACTCCGCAACATTCTCCCCCTCCAAAAAATTTTCGGGCCGGGGCGCTGCCCCGCACCCCGCAAGGGGGCTGCTAGCCCCCTTGACCCCCAGCCCGCTATCCGGGTAGCGGGACCCCCGTAAAAACTCTGCGTGGCTCCCGATATATCCAAAACCCCCCTTTCAAAACACAACACACGTACACTGCACATTGAGTTCGCATGACCATTTTAACCCGTTAATCGGAGGTTCCCTCGCCCCAAAGGCGAGGGGTAATTAACGGCAGCTTAGTCCGCGGCTGCCGGAGATTCGGATCCCCACAATCATTAAACCCCGGCCTACCCTAGGCAGGGGGAATCTGTAGTACGCCTGACAAGTGCGCGCGTATTCCCATCTCAATGGGGTGACGAAAAACACCCTACACTTGTCACACAGGTTCTCCATGAAAGACCTGGGTGATGCCTCATACATCCTGGGGATCCGGATCCATCGTGATAGATCCAAGAGGACATTAGGACTTTCACAGTCCAGGTACATCGACACCATACTAAAAAGATTCAGTATGGAAGATTCCAAGCGCGGTAACCTACCGGCTTGTCACGGGATCACCCTCTCTAAAGAGATGTCTCCCAAGACTGATTTGGAGAGGGATCGCATGTCTATTATACCCTACGCTTCTGCGGTAGGCTCTATAATGTATGCGATGTTGTGTACCAGACCGGATGTAGCTTATGCACTGAGTGTGGTAAGCCGGTATCAGTCAAACCCTGGGGAGAAACACTGGATAGCGGTAAAGAACATTCTCAAGTACCTGAGAAGGACTAAGGAGATGTTCTTGGTGTATGGCGGAAAAGACCTCCAGATCGAGGCCTTTGCTGACTCCAGCTTCCAGAGTGACAAGGATGATTCCAAGTCCATGTCGGGTTTTGTCTTTACCCTCAATGGAGGGGCGGTGTGTTGGAAGAGTTCCAAACAGGAAACCGTTGCTGACTCGACTATGGAAGCGGAATACATCGCTGCATCTGATGCCGCAAAAGAAGCCGTCAGGATGAGGAAGTTCTTGAAAGAACTTCAGGTGGTTCCGTCCATTGTTGATCCAATACCTCTGTATTGCGACAACAACGGGGCTATAGCTTTAGCGAAGGAACCCAGGTCCCATCAGAGATCCAGATACATCTTGAGGCGGTATCACCTGATCAGGGAGATCGTGGATCGCCAGGAGATCGAGGTTCGGAGGGTTGCTTCAGAAGATAACACTGCAGATCCATTCACCAAGGCCTTGCCCCAGACTCAGTTCGAGCGGCTGATCGAGATGATAGGTCTTCGATACGCCAGTACATGGCCTTAGTGCAAGTGGGAGATTGTTAGTGTATATGCCCTAGAGACCATTACTGTATCATACTAGTTTGTATATTACTTAATGGAAGCTTGGGATATTCACCTTGTATATACAATCTTGCTCAAAATAGTAGTATGCTACTTGGTTTGTTTCTACTTCAATGTGTACTTGTGTTTATTTTAGTATATCACCTATACACATTAGTGGAGCCCTTAGGATCTTTGCTTGATTACCAGCGTTGTGATGGCAGTCACACTAGTGGGGACTGGGTAATCTATAAGCACATCCTTATGCAGGTCCCTAGTCGCAGGACTATCGAGACAGGGCATCGATACTCCGGAGTAGACTAGCGCATGCGCTTCTCATCCCAGTGTGGGAGACGGTCTGTCCCACAGCCGTTAGTACGTCGTACTGGAGATAGTATGCGGGTGCTCGTTAGGTTACGAGTACACTGGACAGGACTCATCGGGAACTGACCGGTTGGTATTATACCTATCGTCAGTTATCAGTTCCCAGGTGACATGAGTACAGCTTAGTCCGCTGACTTGACACCGTCACTTCGCCTCGAGTGTGTTCCAACTGTACTTTGATTACTACCCTACCACGGCTCAAAGGAGTCGTACAAACAGGTAGTAGTTAGGTGCAGTCCCAAAGCACTTGGAGGCAGTGACGGTTAGACAGGATTCGTCTCTCCCGGTATTGGGGGTTGACATCGCGCTGTGTCTAGGAGAGCCATTACACGAGTAGTCCCTGGCCAGGGCAAGCGGGATAGACTGGTAGGCTTCCAGTGTTATCTCAGGGTGTATTGGGCTTCACTCCGACACGACTTGTACCGCTATTAACGGACTGACGTTTACCGCCCCCCTGGGCCCGCCATGCGATGTATCAAACGAACAGACCGGACTGTACGGAGATTGTCACATTCAGGCTCAGTAGGAGTTCAGATGGGTTTCACCTCGTCAGTCTTCTTGTCGGCATCTACCTGGGGACCGTTACGCACAGCTAGTGCCGCTTGCGGTCTGTGGGTAAACCCACTGCCAGCGTAGTGTCTAGTCTTTAGAGTCCTACATAGAAAGCTATTCGCCTTTAGGCAAAAGAGTAGAGGTCGCATGGTTTTGCGACAGGTCGCATGGTTTTGCGACAGGGTCCGGTCACATCCGTGCACTTGTGCACGTACAGTGTCCGGACAGTTAACACTAGCGGGCTTTGGTTTAAGCCAGATCCTAGTGTACGTTTTGGGATTGGTTTTATCCAGTATGTATTCGTGTTCCTCGGAACGCGAATGCGGGTGTGTATGCACAGTTGACGGAGAGACAGAGGCAGAGGATTCTCATTAGGGTTGTTAACCGTTGACTGTTGACTATTGACTTTTTGCTCAACCCTAATGAGAATATGATATGTAATTAACAATAATATTAATTAAGTATTGTGGTGACATGGTTGTTGAGGGGTTGACTTTGTTGACTTGTTGACTTTGTTGACCGGTTGACTAGGTTGGACTAGTTGACCATCATGATGACAATGGCTATCATTTCATGGCAAAGAGTTTTTACTTGCTTGTTCTCTTGTGCAATATGAGTGCATGAAATGATATAGCCATTTTGACTTAAACCATTTACACAATACTTGATTACTATTTTTGTGATGATGGTTTTGGATTATGAGAGCCAAGTGAGAAAAGTCTTGCTCATTCTATCATTTTCATTCTCTTTCTTGTGTTCTTGAGCTCTCATCTTCTTCCTCTTGCTCTCCCTCTTTTTAGTCTATGGTTCACTTGTCTCATGTGTTGAGAACCAAGAACCATAGAGAAAATCCCAACACACTCTCCTTTACTCACTCTAGTTCACAAGGTTTAGCAAACCGAGTGAACTAGTTTCTTCAAAGTACGAAGAAGAAGCCAAAGGTAGAAGCTTTCAGGTGGATCGATCTTCGGCGCAAGGAGACGACGGGGTGAAGCCGATCCGGACAACCATCGAGGCTTGAAGACGAAGGAGTTCAAGAAAGAAAGGTATAACCCCCTAACCGAGTAGTTTACAACTCCTAGTTAGATTGTTAGTTAGATGTTTAACCAAGATCCGGTTTTGAGTCCATGTTACTGCCTCTAGAAAATTGTTTTTCACCAAATTCCGCATGCCCGAAAGTACTGGGAGAGATAGCATGGACTTACAGAGCTGCCCACGAATTGGCGAAGCAACAGTTTATCGTCGCCACCAGTGTTACCACAAAGCGCCCTGAACTGGGCCACATGCTGATGGGGATTGCCTGTCCCCTTGTAGACGTGAATTTTGGTATTGTGTAGCCCGGCGGATATTTGATTTGATCGTACCAGCTTGGATACGGTCGCCCCGTTTTTACGACTTGACCAGCTGCCTCAGTCGCATGATGCACCCGGATTTTCTGGGCTATATAGTCGTCCAAGTCAGCCTTAGAGATTGTCTCCTCCTTGGCCGTTGAGAGAGCCGGTAGCGGATTTGACGTTTCTCCCTTATTATCTTCGAGGACGATCGGGGGATCTTCAGCAGGTGGGTCTTGTTGGATCATCATTCCCACCATATCCTGGAATAAGTGGGATATTTTCTTTATATTGGCCGCTTGTTCCGCAGCCTCCTTATCTTTCTTTTCCAGTATCTTCCGGAGGAACTCGGCGTCGGTTTCCTGTTCTTGTTGATGATCCGAGGATGCCTCGGGGCTTTCTTTCGGTCCAGTAAGCGCGGCCATTGCGTTTCTCATTTCCTGGAGCTTTTGCTGTTGCTCCTGAGCTTTGGTTACTGACCGTGTAAGCGGTCTATGACCTGTAGACGCACGGCTGTCTTCTTTCCCCGACACCATGTATACGGTGTGGACCATCCTGCCCCCAGCCTTAGGGCGTCTGGGTTTAGCGCTTTTAGCTCTCGTTGCAGGCCCGAGGATCTTCTCCGGCCTCCTCTTTTTATGAGCAGTGGAAGTTGAGGGGGCCGTTGAAGTGGGCACCCAGACAGCTTTTCGTGGCTTAGCCTGGTGACTAGCTTCCTGTTGGATTTTCAGCTTCTTGTGCTGGCGGGAGAAATTTGGATCGATTATCAAGTCTCAGGCCTGCCGCCAGACTTTATAGATTCGGGCGGACAGCCGTTGAGGAGATTGGGGTTGTTCTGGCTTTACTTCTATAGCCCTTTTCAGCGGATGGGGAGACCTCTTTAGCACCGCAGTAGGAGAATTCCTTTGCACCTTATTTAGCATCTCGAAGCTGTTCCCAGTTGGAACAGCAGCATTGACTTCTGCCATCGGGGCTGGAGGAGTTAGCCCAGAAGGGGAGTTGCCTCCGGCCTTCCTCACTTGGCGCCAGTAACGACGTCGAGCTCGTCGTGCTGATGGAACCGGCTTGGTGAGGGCGATAGTCTTGTCTTGCCCCCTGTGTAGGTGGGGGGTCATTACTGGTGCCAGCCTATTAAAGACTGATGCCCTTTGGGTAGCAGGAGTGGAAGCTGGAACAGTCAATCTTGTAAGGACCGACTTTTTGGAAGGAGAAGCCGCCTTGACGACCTCAGGAGCGAGACTGGTTATTTTCTTAGGAGCAGCTTTCTCTGGGACTGCAGGCCCCATTGCGGTTCCACAGGAGCTCTGGCCCAGTCTGGAGAAGACCGAGGCACTGGTGTTGGGCGACCCGTTGAGAGGGGCCGCGGCAGGGGTAAGACGATCAAAGACCGACTTCTTGGGAGCCTCCGTTGTCTTCACCGGAGCGGTGAAGCTTGTCGGCGGGAGCATGGTCCCAAAAAACAATCCTGTGGTGGCTCGAGTGACCTGTTCCACGGGCATTGTGAATAGCGAAGCAGCTTGGGGTCCGTAGGCTATACCTCTTGGCGAGGTAGAGCGTTGGTTGCAAATGCAGTCCGAGCATGTCGCACAAGTGGAGGCCATTGATTCTTTGCTTTCTGCAGCAAACGAAACACCAAATCTTAGTACTTCGAAAACCAAGGGCAACCATTAGCGAACCGCGATTGGTTCGCGAATCACGACACACGAAGTGTAGAGTAGAAAGAGAAAAAAGTCCCACCGGGCGTGCCAGAATCTGTTCCCCTCCGAACGGCGGCGCGACGCGTGGTCGTCTCGCCTGAGGTTCGGGGCAGATGCTAATTGGTGCTATCCGTCTACCTCTCCGAAGATGCCAAGTTGATTTATGGCACCGTATATTGAAGGTTTAAACGGATGCGTCCGATGTAGCAGACTTCGTCAGATTCCCCCTCGCTTGAGGGGTTTTTGATTGTGGGGACGCTCTTCCCTGCAGGCGCAAGCCCCTGCAGTTAATTATGCTACCGCATCGCGGTAACCACTTTCTCCTTCTCCAGATGGTCACTTCGTGTCGTGTGTGTTTATTTTATATTTAGTTGCCCGTGGATTGTATACGGAGACTGAGTTATGTCGTCGCCCGTAGGGCGTGGACTAGTCCAAATCCGTATTATCTTAGAATTGGATTTGGGGGTTGTGTTTAAGGATACGTTAGCCTCATTGGAGACTAAGATCGACTTAAACGTTTGTTAAGGACACGTTAGTCTAGTTTTTAGACTAAGATCGACTTAATGGGATCGTTTAGATCCAACAATAGAGCCATTAAGGGAGCCCTGTTGTTTAGTTTAGTGACGTTGCGGTCAATAGGTAGTTTAAGGACGTTGCGGTCCATAGGTAGTTTAAGGACATTGCAGTCCAATGTTAGTTTTAAGACGTTGCGGTCAAGATTAAGGACCTCATAGTCCGTGGATTTAAGGACTCCACAGTCCAAAGTTAGTTTTAAGACATCTCGGTCAAGGTTAAGGACCTCATAGTCCATGAGTTTAAGGACCCCACAGTCCGAAGTTAGTTTTAAGACATCTCGGTCAAGGTTAAGGACCTCATAGTCCATGAGTTTAAGGACCCCACAGTCCGAAGTTAGTTTTAAGACATCTCGGTCAAGGTTAAGGACTTCATAGTCCATGAGTTTAAGGACCCCACAGTCCGAAGTTAGTTTTAAGACATCTCGGTTAGGGTTAAGGACCTCATAGTCCATGAGTTTAAGGACCCCACAGTCCGTATCAATGTGTGGTCATCGGGACCTGTCACCTCGTTGAAGACGTTGAGGAATTACAACGCCACGTATCAAAGGAGTGAAGAGATGTACCCTTAAACCGAGGTAGATTAAATAATCTTTGGCCCAATTTGGAACCAAGACCAATTAATTATATTATGAGCCCATTGGTTCAGTTGAATTTGAATTTAGGACTTATGGCCAGCTTGGGCTAAGTCCAGTCATGTTTAGGATTTTGGCCCTCTGTTGGTCCATTAGAGGAGAGGCTTTGCCTCTAGACACTCAGCCAATGGGGCTAAAGTTAGTGTTAAACACTAAAGATCAACCAGTGTTGAACACTGAGAACGAGATTGACAAGTTAGTGTTTAACACTAAAAGATATTTAGTGTTAAACGCCAGCAACAGGGCTTTCAAATTAGTGTTTATACACTAAAGCAAATCAGTGTTAAACACTGGCAGTGGAGATCTCAAATTAGTGTCAAACACTAAGATAATCAGTGTTAAACACTGTCGAACACTAAGAAAATTAATGTTAAACTCTGTTAACAGAGATTTAATTTAGTGTTAAACACTAAGAAATTCAGTGTTAAACACTGCAAGAAAGGCTCTTCGATTAGTGTTGAACGCTAAGGCAAAACAGTGTTAAACACTGGATTCAGAGGGTCCAATTTAGCGTTAAGCACTAAGGTAAGAGGGGTCACGTGGTAGCACGTAAGGGAACCCTCCCCTTTATTTGTTTTGCCGAGAGTGGTGAATTCTTTGGAGCATCACGTGTTGTCACGTGATGGGCATTTAAATGCTTGTATGTTAAAGCTTCTGCCAAGGGTCACGTGGGTCACGTGAGGCATTGCCTCAAAGGCCCTTCTCTGTGGATCTTTTCGGGGGTCACGTGGTAGCACGTGACCCTGCCTCTTTGTATGTTTTTGATTAAATTCTTCATTAAATCCCCATTGTCTTCTGCAGAATTATATTCTCTGATAGAGTTGAACTCTGATTTTCCTGTAGGAATTAAATTCCTCATATATGTGAAGAATTGAGTTCTGTCATAGGGTTAAACCCTGATAATAACTTTAAAAGAACTAAATTCCCCCTTTCTTTAGAGAATTACTCTTAGATAGGGTTGGACCCTAATTTATATTCTGAGGGATTAGATTCTGTCACAGGGTGAAACCCTAATTTCTTCTTTCTTAAGAGAATTAAATTCCTGTTATTTTGACAGAACTAAGTTCTTAACTAGGGTTAAATCCTGATTCTGTTCATTCTGAAGGAATTAAATTCCTATAACATAGGGTCAAACCCTAATTTTATCTTAAAGGAATTAAATTCCTATAGTTTTGTGAGAATTAAATTCTCAAACTTCCATTCCCTCTCTATGCTTTGGATCTGCATGGCGGGATCTCAACCCAATGAGAATTAAATTCTCAATTCAAGGGAAGATGTGCACTTTGCAGATCCTCCACTAAAGAGAGAACTATGTTCTTCTTTTTAAGAGTTAAACTCTTTTGAGAATTAAATTCTCTTTTAAGGGCCTTCCCTTTCTTACCTAGGATTTTCTTCAGCAGAAGATCGAATTCTTCCAGAGTCTCACGGCTCTATCTTTTTTTTTCTATGTATCGATCTCTGTCTCTCTCTTGGCTCCTATTTATAGGAGAAGAAGCAGAATCAATTAGTTTTGATGAATCTTTCATTGAGGGATTTGATTTGTATTCATTCAGAGATTTAATTTGCATTCATCATTCATCTGGTCCTTTGGATTATTAGGTGAATTTTATTCACCATTGGATTTTAAATCCAAAGATTTTTCTTTGTTATTTCGGTTAGATTTTAAGGGGAAATCTTTCCAAGTTCAAGACTTTTCCATAAATAGATGATATTTAATCACCTTTGGATTTTTAATCTAACGGTTCCAAATAATCATTCTCGTTTGGAAAGATTTGAATGCTGTTCAGAATTTAATTCTGTTAAGTAACGAGGCTTTGAAAGCCTGTCACGTGTGACCACGTGACCCTTGGTCACGTGTAGGCACGTGACCTCCTGGAACAAGCTTTCTTCTCTTTTCTGCGCTTTGTCTTCTGTCCGCTGCTTTGCCGTCACGTGCCACCACGTGACCCCTGGTCACGTGTAAGCACGTGACCCTCCTCTTGAGCCCTTTTTCTCGAATTTAATCAGAGAGTGGGTCTGCTTTTGCCGCTGCTTTTAAATGTCACGTACCAACACGTGACTGCTGATCACATGCTAGCACGTGATGCCTCCTTCGTAAGCTTTCCTGATTTTAAATCAGGAAACAGGCATAGATGAGTTGAGGGGGATATCAAGGGAACATGATCGACGGTTGACTGAGGTAGAGCAGGGGATCCGAACCCTGCTGGGTAGGGCTGAGCGTTCCCGCTCACGCTCAAGAGCGCGGCGTGCGGCCGAGCAGTAAGGGTATTGCTTGTGATAAGTTTAGGGGAGTTGGTGGTTGTAAATAATTATCTTTTGCATTGCATACTTTTTTTTAAATTTTTATATATATTTTTCTCTTTCTTTTGCATGTTTAAATTCTGCATTGCATCTATATAAAAAAATCATAAAAATTGAAAAAAAATGATGAAAAAAATTAGAAAAATATAAAAATCAAATAAAAAGTGAAAATTTTGAAAAATTATAAAAAATTGAATAATTCAATTTTGGCCATAATTGATTTGAGTTTGACACGAAGGTTAACTAGCTAGGAAGAATTAGATCCTAAACTTAGTAAATTAAAAATCCTAAAAATATCCTTTCTTAAAATTTAACGGTAGAAAATATATGTCTTTGTATGTAGTTTACTTATAAATCGGCAAATTTTGAGTTCACTTCTTGGGCTAAGTCGAAATAAAGGAAGAGTATTGATATTTTTATTAAAATATAAGTCTGAAAAATAATTCCTAAGCTTAAGTCTAAATTCTGAAAATATATACCCTATAAATTGCACAAACACGAACCTTGAAACTTGGAATAGTAGAAGAGATCTTGAAATACTCTTGTCTAAAGTCCTTCGTATGAAGGAAAATAAAATAAAATACAAGTGTGAATAAAAGAGAAAAAAATGAACACTGGTTTCTGTAATTACTTAAGACTGCATAAATAGAAAAAAATATTTAGCGAGGGTGCTTTATCACCTAGTTCCTTAGACCAACTGGTTTGGGAGTCACTGCTAAAGCCTTAGGTGTTACAAGACTAGGAATTACGCTTTAATATGCAAACACATTTTGTAATCGGTCGTTAATACCTCAAGAAGTATTAACGGTCGCATGAAGAATGTGTGGCCAATTTCATCTAAAAATTCACCAAAGTACTTTGGACAATGGACAAGAGTATAAGAGCTTGAATTGAATTTCCAAGTGTAGGGATGATACATACACACACGTAGGGGTATGTGATTGGGGTTTGGATGGGAGATAGAAATGAAAAATAGGACTTATATCTTTAGTAGAGATGATAAAAATTCCTAAGTTGAGATGGAACCCTAGAAAGAAAACTCAAAAGATGCTAAAAACTAAATAAATTTACAAAACATATACAATCTTAAGTTAAATGATAAGGAAGCGTGAAAAATACGGGTTGATAATTTCTGAGTTGAAGATAATAGAGTTTCTTGTTAGAAAACCTTATTGGAGAATAAAAATCAATAGGCCGAATTGATAGGATTTTGTGGGTAGTATCCGCTGAAAACCCTCAGGAGACAACAATCCTCCTACTAGGGACACCTAGAGGTTTAACAGCTTGTTGCATGAGCTCAGTGCAATCGTGTTTCCCTCCGAAAGTGAGGCTTGGTCTTTTTCGAAAATAAAACTAGTTTTGCTCGAGAACTAATAAAAGATAAGTTTGGGGGTATTTGTTCATATCATAATTTTGCATTATTATATTCCCCATTCTTATTCATTTTACAAATAAACAGGTGCTTCTGATCCATGTCTGCTATATAGTTGCAGGTTACAGGTTCTCGGAACAAAACATGAAAATGATGAAAAGATGATAAAAAAGTGATACTACGACCAACAAATGGAAGAATCTTGATCATGCCTACAGTTTGAAGAATAAACAAAGATCAATGGACAATTTCACAAAGCAAAAAGGCAGCGCAAGGTTCAAGATTTCAACACGAAGCAAAGGGTAAAACATTATGCACTGTGGAAATCTGGAAGAGAACTAGAAGACAATATGAGGAACCAAGTGAAGAAACAAGAAGCCAAATGCAACCAGAAGCAGCCAAGAAAAATCCAGCCCAAGACCCCTCTATATGGCCGTGGATCCGCGCCAAACATGGCTTTTGGTCGTGGTTCCGCGGCCATGATAAGCACGTGTCGGTGCAATGTTTGACGGTGTGGTGGTGCGTTGACCAGGCTTCTTAGGGTAAAATTATAAATGCAGATAGGGATCGGATGTAACCCTAGGGTTTCTATAATCTATAAATAGAAACCCTAATGCTCTTTTTGGAGCAGGTCTCTTTTTATTGATAAAAATTCAGAATTCTATGTAATGTTTTGAAGAGTGCATCGAATAAAGTAAGTCTTCTTTTTATGCCTTAGTCTAATTTTCCTTTCTGCCCTAGTATAAATTTCATTTATCTGCCCTAGTTAATTAGTTTAGCACGTTTATTTAATTTTTGTAGTTTAGATAATTAGGTTATTAAAAACAATCATAAAAGATGTCTTTTATCAATTCCCTAATGAATGAGTAGTTCCTCACTTGTTAGGGTTAGGAATAGGAAAGGTTTGAGAGATGAAAATCTCTCACCCCTTTCTTGCCCATCACATATTTTTTATAGGAATCCATGCATGCATACATACACACACCGCTCACTACGGCACCCTATCCCACGAGGCAACGGTGATACCGTAGTTTAAAAGACCGGTTGTGTATGTTTTCCATGGAGGTTAGGGTAAGAATTAAGAAAGGACGGACAAAGACCTAGAGGAAGAAACATCTTTTCTACCCGATCGTGCTAATCCCCTTTATTAATTATTACCATAACACCTAAATAAATCTAAATTAGGGTATTGAAAGCGGTGAGAAATATTAAATTTCCAAACTTAATCTAAAGCTAACCCTACCAAGGTTTTAATCCTGGTCTAAATCAACCTTAGTTTTTAGTGATAATCAATCCAACACCAATTGGAATTAACTCGTTAGAACAAATAGAAAATACACAAAATCTCTGTAGACCAACCCGTACTCACAAACTAGCTACTAAGCGACGCCGTTCTTGATTGCGGTAATTAATTCTTTGATTCATCTTTTGAAAGCGCATAAGCACGCACAATCTCTTACAATCAATAAGTTAAAGGTATTTAATTGTAAATTCGTATTTCCGTATTCTATATTTCCGAAAGGTATCGTGTTATGTTGCGTATGAGTGTTGTGAAGAGATAGGTCATTACCTCGTGAACTATCTAAAAGTATAGCAAGAGTAATGATGTTTTATGTCAAAACTAAACTATATGGTATTTTTCTGAAAATGTGCGATAAAAATTACAATATGAATTCTTTTTCTATGAAACTTATTCAATATGTTTTGTTAACGTTTAATGGTCATGATGTGCAAGTTTGGTATTGTTGTATTTAAGAAAATTGGAACTTTTTAAAGAAAACCGAATCGGAAGTCAGATTAACTCCGTTTTCGTCGGGTTTTAGAATTACGAGTTTTCAGAAAAGAAAAGAGAAGAGGGAGGAGGGAGAAGGACTTACGGGATTTTAGATTAGAGAAGTGGAAGAGGGAGTGGTAGGAGGTGCCGGTCCGTCGTTTCGTCGCCGGGAGTTCTTAGGGTCGTCTTCGGAAGTTCGCCGGAGTTTCGCCCTTTACTAACTCCACTTGTACACAAAAGTTCTAGAGAATTTTCTTGAGAGTTTGGACAGAATTTGTCAGTGAGGGGGTATGAATTGGAGCGGTATTTATAGGAAAAGATTAGGCTTAAGGATTGATAGAAAAATGCATTAAAATAGCTTAAATTGGTTTTAATTGGCTCTGGAATAATGCAGGTAAAATAAATATGATAGGGGTTATAAGGAGATCAAGAGGCACAGGTTTCATGAAAGAGACTCGGCGATCAGACCAAGTCAACCCGGCGGCGCTGGCCGAGTCAGCCGTGCCGCCGGCCCGATCCGGCCGAGTCAGGCCGGGACTTGGGGCCGCGTGTCCCTTACCGATTTGTCTACCCCCTAGACCAGTTTGTTTTATATGTAACTTTTGGTTTTTACGAGTTATGCACGTATAGGGTCTTGGGCTTCTAAAAATTTAAAAGAAAACAATATAAAAATAATGTGACTGATGGGATTTGAATTCGGGTGCTGTGTCTTAGCAGTGCAAGGCTGAGCTATAAATGCTTTCTTCCTATTAAAAAGCAAAGCAATTAGTTATAGTACTCACAGGAAATGCAAATACCCCAAATATACATTAACTTTAAATCAATTTTATGTACACAAGAATTGGAGTTGTTACAATTTTTAGTTTGGTATGAATCTCATACACTCATGTCCAATGTATCATCTACCATGCCACAAAAATAAATATATTAATATATATTTATATGTATTTGTAAAAAAGAAATTCTTAAGTGAGCTAATATTAGTTAATATATATTAATATATCAAATATATAATTATATATTAAATTATTAAATCAATACTTGATTTAATAATCCGGTTATATCACATACAACCGACTAATATCATTTATATATATATCAAAGATACATATAACAAATTATTGAATCAACACTTAATTCAATAATCCGGTTATATCACATATAACCTATATCACTAGATTAGAATACTGTATCACATACAAATTTTAATCTCAGTCTCTTACATATCACATATGTGTCCTACTTCGTTTCGCTTGAGCTAGGAAATCTCTGTGTAGGACTCTAAAGACTCGTCAATACGCCAGCAGTAGGTAATGATCATATCAGTCACCCACAAGCCGTCAGCGGTACTAACTGGACGTAACGGCTACCCGAGTATTAAGTGATCAGAAGATCAACAAGCAAGTTTGTCCAAATTTCCATGAATCCAGTAAGTAATACCACCGTACAGTCCAGTCTTTTCGTCCGATATGTCGCATATCGAATCTGGGGTGGTAAATGTCAGACCCCAATAACTTGATAAGTCATGCCAATGAGGCTTATAACGGGTCGAGAAACTACTGATAATACTTACCAGTAAATCTCATCATCAGTCCTGGCCAGAGACTTACTGTTATAGCCAATCGAGCATAGCGCAATATCAACCCCCAATACCGGGAGAGAAGAAACCGCTCCTATCGCTCATTTCCTCCATGTGACTCGGGACTGTACCCAAAATCCACTTGTTTGCATGCTCTCTTGGGGGTGGTAGGGAGGAGATCAAAGCACAGTGGGAATCACACAGGACTCTATAACGATCTAGGGTCTACAGACTAACCTGTACCAGTGTCACCAGAGAACTGCTATCTGACGATAGGTATAATACCATTTAGGAGTTCTCAGCGAGTCCTGTTCGGTGTACCCATTCTGCAATGAGCACATGTGTATAGTTTTTTTTATGTCAAACAACAATGGTTGTGGGATCAACTATCGCCCCATATAGGGCCAAGAAACGTACACACTAGTCTACTCTAGAATATCGATGCCCTGTCTCGATACTCTCTCGACTAGGAACAATTAAAAGATGAACTTGTGGACTATCCTGACCCCACTAGTATGATCTGCATCATAGTCCTGATAGTCAAGTACACATCCTAAAGGTTTTATCAATATGTAACAGAGAGACAGTATAATGATACAAGTGTACATGTTAAGATAAAGAGCAACCAGATAGCATACTATCATGTCAAGTAAGAAAATCCTCTCTATATATATCCAAGCATTCACTATAATATACAATCATGTACAATAATGGTGTCTAGGGTATACATATAACTAACAGAATGATATAAAAAATATTATTACAATTAAGTATAGAATAATTAATGAAAATTAAGGCAAGATATTATACCACAATTTATATTGGTACTGTGTAGTGAATAAAAATAATTTGCACGAAAATGCATCTAAAATAATAAATAAGGTATTTATATATTTATTGGTAATATCTTAATGTTTGAGAGGTGGAATTTTAGCAAACAAAGTCCTATAGTAAGCTGATTTTGTCACACTTGTTTTAAAGTCCACATAAAATATAGACAAAAATGTTTTGACATCGGATTATAATCTCATGACTACAATGACATGACCTAGTCCTGGGATGGATACCACTCCAATAAACCATAAAAACACGTTGTTCATTCAGCTGTCTATTTTTTAAGACATGGCGGACCGCAGCGAATTTACTATTATTGTCCGTAACTTAATATAACTCCAAAATATATATCAATTTAAATAACGCCTCTAAACTTAAATTTAATTATAAGCGAAAAAAATGAAATTTTCAGTCTTTGAGCACCGTGATCAACTCAAGATGGCCAGAAGATACACCGAATTAAATCGTAGCACAAAAGGAGTGAAATTTAATTTTCAAAATCTTTTAGCTTAGTATGAATAAACATAGAAGGGCAAATGCAAATTTTTCTTCAAATGTACGCGGTGGAATGTAAATTTCCACAGAAAAAACCCAAATTTTTTCTTGACTCTGTATGAAAATATGGATAACCATAGAGTAGCCAAATGCAAATTTTCTTGAAAACTAAACGGAGGAGGATAGATTTTCTTGGAAAACGCAAAAAATGAGCTTGATTACGCTCCACTTTGCATCTTTTAGTATGCACGAGAGCGCAAACACTAGCAATGGCCCGGTGCGAAAATCAAAGCCATGAAAAATCATATTAATTTAAAATTTTATTATTATACAATTTGTAAATTATAATATCTCATATTTATGAATTTCACATGTAAAATATATGAAGGATTAAGTTACAAATATTTCGGCATTTTTCTTTAGATTTTTATTATTTTCCTTAAAATACACAAAAATCATGAAATTTTTAAAAATCTCAAATACAATTCTTCGGTTTTTAATATTTTGCTTATTCTGGCTCACTAGAATTAGGAAATGTACATAAATCGGATTTTTTTTGTTTTCTATCAATTTTGAAAATTTTGCATGCTATATAGCACAAGAATATGGAGAAATTTAAAAAATCTAAAAATTTCTGTTCTATTCGATTGTCAATATTTTACTTGTTATGACACGAAAAATCATGAAAATTTCAAAAATAAAATATTTTTATTCTTCGTTTTTTCTGTATTTTTGCATGATACAAAATACGAAAATCGTAAAATTTTCAAAATTCTCGTTTTCTTCTTTTTTCAATATCATACATGTTATGAAAATCATAAAATTTTCAAAAATCTCATAATTTTCTGTTATTTTCTATTTTTTATGCTATAACACATGACAGTTGAGTAATTTATAAAAGTCCCAAAATTATTCATTTTCTTCAAATTTATGATATTTTGTACACTACCACACAAAAATTACGTAATTTTTGTGTCTCATGCTTTTCTATTTTTCGGTTTTTAAAATATTTTGTTTGCTATATGCACACGAACCTATCGAATTCAAAAATCTCAACAAAAAAAAAATCAAGTTTACGATATAAATTTACAGTTGGGATACAACGCATTGTAAATCTGTTAAGTTTGGACGGATTTTGAATTTAGGTTTTAAATTTCCGGTTGAGAATAAAAATTATTAAAAAACGAAGCAGATCCGGTTTCACCGGACAAGCTTATATATTAGTTAGGCGTAATTACCCTTAAGGAAAACTCGTTGAATTTGTTTTTGAACATGAACAAGAGATTCCCAGTGGTTGCTCATTGCTCTTCAAGAAAATCTGTATGCTTTTGACCAAAGCTTATTTGAGTGAGATAAGCCAGGAACAATCAGTTGCATCATCTTTGTCTGTGAAAACCTAGGCATTTTGATTCTTACTCGAATGAACAGCTTTGAGCAACAGGTGGGAGGAATGCCGGATAGGGAGCAATCATTTGCAAGACATTATAACAACAACCGAGCCTTTTATCCCAATCATATGGGATAGGCTACATGAACCAACATGAGAATGACGTCGGGTCGAGCACATAGATCCTTCACCTCCACTCGCTCTTATCGAACAATATGCTTTCATTAAGATCTTTGGCATCCATATCTTTTCGTATCGCATTCGTCCACGTTTTCTTCGGTCTTCCTTTCGCTCTTTTGATTTGGTCTAAATCGAGAATATTTATTCGTTAAACCGGTGCTTCCGTAGGTCTGTGTCGCACATAACCAAATCATCTTAGAAAATTTTTCCGCATCTTCTCATCCACGGGGCTACACCAACCTTTCCACGAATATTCTCATTCCGCACTTTATCCTTTTTAATGGTACCACACATCCAACGAAGCATGTATAGGTAGACGTTCGCGTTCGTGCCGCAAACTAGCAGTGAGTGCGGAATACAAAAAGAAAATTTTCGAAACGAGAGAACAAACACTATAACTTAGAATCGAATCCGAACACTAAACTAAAAACATATATATGAAAGAGTTTTAACTCCTAAGTTTGTGATTACAATCTTTATAGTCGTGTCTTTCATTTTCTTTCCACTTCCTTAGCTCCTTAGGCCGTAGGGAACGAGCTTGGGAGTCGGTCTTTCTTACCGAAGATGATCTACCTCGAAGAAAACGTAGCTAAGGCTCTAGCTTCACAGGTGAAGCAACTAGTGATCAAAACTTATCAGGAATTGATCATTAGTATGATATAGTGGCTAATCTCTAAAGTTCCTCTCATAATTTTATCATCTTTCTCATCTTAGAAAATCCAAGAGAGGAAGAAGAAGAAGCTTGGATGTAAGTTTCATCAAGCATGGCTCAAGAATGAATCATCATCTCTCTTTTTCTCTTCTCTTTTTCTTTTAATGTGAGAGTCGGTGGGTTGTGTATCATCATGGTGAGTCACAAGCCCACAACATTCTCACGTCACAAAGAAGAGATGAGAAGAGAAAATTGCCATCTCATTGTACACATATACATATGTATATGCATATATAAAAATATATACAAATACACTAATACAAGTATATACTACAAATATATAGACCCGTATTCATATCACAATATGAATACCGTATTCGTATAAAATACGAATATCCATATTTGTACTAAGATACAAAATACCCGTATTTGTATCAAAACACAAACACGTATTTGTATCAAAACACAAATACACGTATTTATACAAACACCCGTATTCATATAAATATCGTATTCTTTCAAAATTCGAATACCGAAAAGAGAGGTACTAAAAAAGATATATAATACTAGCTTACATTTAATCCTAAATGCGATAACCTGACTATCTTTCAAACCGGCTGGTATTAACAAAACTGTCCGATTGAAAATACGTATACAAACACACGTATTTAATCGAAACCAAGTACATATCAAAATACGTACACTATATCATTTCGCCCGAGCTGGAAAAGCCCTCTGTGTGTGGGGGCTTCTAAAGACTCGACAATATGCTGGCTGTGGATTTAACCACAAGCACGTCAACGGCACCATCTGTACGTAACGGCTACCCAGATATTGAACGAAAGGAAGGCCAACAAGAAAACTTGTCCTTATCCCTACTGAGCCTGAAAGTAACAATCTCCGTACGGTCTGATCTGTTCGTCTAAGAGTATCGCATATCGGGTCTAGAGTGTGGATAATATCATACCCCTAATAACGTGATATGTCGTGTCGGTGTAAAACTCATCACCCACTAAGAAACTATTGATCCAAATCAGTAATTCTCGTCCATCGCGGCCGAGGATTTCTGGTGAAGCCTACCCGTGCACAGCGTGACATCTATCCCTAATACCGGGAGAGACAAATCCCCGACGATCCGCTCACTGCCTCAATGCGGCTCGAGACTGTACCCAATTAAAACATGTTTGCACGACTCAGTAGAACTGTAGTAGGGTAATAATCAAAGCATAGTGGGAACTCACACGAGACAAATGACGATTTCAAGTCAACAAACTAACTTGTACTCATGTCACCAGAGAACTGCCATATGACAATAGGTATAATACCATCTAGCATATTTCCTGCCAGTCCATCCAGTATAACTCATAACCCAATGAGTACATGTATACTATCTTTGGTGACTAACTAACACCAATGGCTGTGAGACCGGCCATCACCCCTCGTCGGGGTCGAGAAACGTAAACACTATTCTACTCTAGAATATTGATGCCCAGTCTCGATATTCCCACGACTGGGGACATATAAGAATATGCTTATAGACTACACAGTTCTCACAAGTGTGATCGCCACAATAACCCTGGTAGTCAAGCAGGAATTCTGAGGGCTCTATCAACATGTAATAGTGATTCGTAATACTACATAATACATGTACATGATTATAGAGATGAATCAGATAACATACTATTATCTCGAGTAAAACTGTTCTACCTGTATAGGTTATCCCTCAATCATCATAATTGTCTGTTTGCGATTACAATAATTGCCTTGAGAGCACTATAGCCAATAGCATGCACATCTCCGCTACATAAATCTTCTATGCATGATGTTTCTCAGGAGCCCAGCATTCCGTACCATATAATAAGGCATGCCGAATAGTGCTTCTACAAAACCTCCCTTTCAAGCTTAATGAAAAGTTACAATTGCATAAAATTCCCGTTGCATTCCTCCATTTCAATCAGCCAGCCTGAATTTTCTGGTTGACATCGCTATTGATCTCCCCATCTTTTTGGATGATGGAACCTAGATATCTAAACTGATCGCTCGGTGATATTTCTTGCCCATCCAGTATTATACCACTGTGATCTCGACTTCTCTGTTTACTAAATTTGCATTGCATATATGCTGTTTTGAAACTACTCAATCTAAACTCTCGAGATTCCAACGTTTACCTCCATAACTCCAATTTTGTATTAACCCCTGATTTCTCATTTACCAGAATAATACCATAAACGAATAATATACACTAAAACACCTCATCCTGGATAGTTCTAGTAAGTTTATCCATCACTGTGGCAAATAAGAATGGACATAATGCGGATCCTTGATACAAGCCAATTGTGATCGGAAAATCTCTCGCTAGGCCGTTGTAAGTCCTATATTTGCCACTACTCTATCATACTAGTCCTTGATTATATCAATATGCTTGATTAGGACTCCCTTCTCCATCATTATCCACCATAATACCTCTGTAGGTATCCTATCGTAAATTTTCTCTAAGTCAATAAACACCATATGCAAATCCTTTCTCCTCTCTCGAAAACGTTCGATAAATTGACGAAGCAAATGAATAGCCTCTGTCGTCGATCGTCTCGACATGAACCCAAACTAGTTCTCTGTTATCTTAACATTCTGGCTTAGCCTGTGTTCAATCCCTCTCTTTTAAAACTTCATGGTATGACACATAAGTTTTATTCCACGGTAGTTTGAGCAATATTGAATGACATCCTTATTCTTATAGAGAGGTATAAGGGTACTCTTCCTCCACTCATTTGGTATTTTTTGGTTTGCCAAATCTTATTAAACATGTCTGTCAGTTATCTAATACCTATCTCTCCTAGGCATCTCCATAGCTCAATAGGAATCTCGTCTGGACCAACAACTTTTCTTGGTTTCATTCTCTTCAAAACCTCAGTAACTTCAGATATTCTTATTTTACCCATGAAATCACAATTTATATCTTAACATTGAATAAAAAGCCCATCCACATCATTAGTAAAACTCTCAGTAAACAATTTGTCAAAATATTTGCCAAGATCTCAAGTCATAAGATAATGCAAAATTTAAAATCGAGTTAACTGTTTCATTCCTCTATCCAAAACCAAAACCTATATGGACAGTATCAAATCCATTACGATTAGTACCTACATGTCCATTGAGATCACCCCCAATAAATAACTTCTCACTACTGGGTATCTTTTACACCATCTCTTCTAAATCCTCCTAAAACCAATGCTTATTAGAGTCATCAAGCCCTATTTATGGTGCATAAGCACTAATAAAATTAAGGATCGCCTCATCTAAAATAAGCTTGATTAATAAAATCATATCACATTTTCTTCTAATCTTAATTACATCCTCAAGCAACCATTTATCTATGATTATGCCTACCACATTACAATTTTTATCTCTATCCGTATACTAAAACTTATAACCCTATGGCTTTATAACCCTTTCATTTTCACCTACCCACTTGGTTTCTTGCAAACATATGATACCAACTCTCCTTCTAATTATTGTCTCCACTAATTCTGTTAATTTACTCGTAAGAGAACCTATATTCTAAGAGCCTAGACGGATCATATGAAACCCTTGTTTATTTGACACTACACCCGGGACCCGATATAGCACGCCGCTTCCGGACGACGACCTAAAAGTCCTTGCATACTTAACACTACACTCTGGATCCGATGTAGCGCGTCGATGAGTAGGAAACGTCCCAATGATATTCTTATAGTAGTTCATATCATAGAATGCAACAAAGTTTTATACTGGCTGTCATAAGCCTACCACAACGTACATCCTTTCCCATCCGGACTTGGGATCGGCAACAGCTGGTTTAATCATTTGCAAGACATTATTAAACTTAAATCATATATAAATTTTACAGTTGAGTCCGATGTAAAATTTAACTTTTCCATACAATCAAATTTAAACACAAACCATTTATAGGCAATCAAACAATTTATCAGGTTTGGAAATATGAAATTACAATTTTTTAAATACTCACAACTCCTAAAATAGATTGAAGTAGATTTACATTCTTCACAACATATACTAAAATAAGACAAATTGTTCGTCATGCATGTCTCACAAACCGTCTTTCCCAGGCAGGCTTCCTGCTAATCTTCTCTGGATGGCTCCTAATTCTATCCAAACTCTTAATTTACACCAGATATATAGTTTTTCTATTGATGGTAATTATCATCACCAAAATTTACAGCTTTTATAGTTGTTACAACCCTCAATTCTTGTCATTTGCCCTATAATTGTTCTTTCTCTTCCATTTTATCTCTCTCCTCCCTCTCTAGCCATGGAAATTTTCAGATTTCTATCCATCCTCATCCTTTGTCTCTCATCGTTCGTCGTATCCGAGCACCACCAAGCACCAAGTGTGCCGTCCGTCATCGCCGTCTGCACCAAGACGGACTATCCTGACTTATGCTACTTCTCCCTCCAACAACACAAAAACTCTGACCGCAGCGCATCCTCCGTTTTTACTTCCCTGGTCAAGACGACGGCCGACTACACCAGGGTCACGCGCGACATGGCGCTCCGTGTTGCGAAGAAGAGCAAGAAGCCGTCGAAGCTAGAGAGGAAGATCGTGGCGCGGTGCCAGATGAACTACAAGAGCGCATTGGATGACCTGGAGTCGGCCATGATGGCAGTCGCGATGAGCGACTAGGCGATGGCGAGATACATGCTGAGCTCGGCGAAGACGGACTACATGAGCTGCGAGCATCGGTTCCTCGACAAGCCAGAGATCAGCGCTGTGGGGGAGCATGATGAATTGCTTGTCAAGATGGCTAGCAATTGTCTTGATGTTTTTGAATTGTTATGATGTATGTATATATATTTTTTGATTTATTGATTTTCCTTGGGGAGAAATTTGAAAAATCCCCCCATTTTAATTTGACTTCTTACCAAACCTAATTTCAAGAAGAGTTAATGATGTTTGTCCTTGCAATTGTTCTTAAGATGTTAACTAAATCATTTTGATCATATAAATTAACTCGTGTTTCCGGTTTGGAGACTATTTGAAATCTAAAAAACAAGCAACAAAAGGATACAAGAGTATATGAAAAAATATATAGATATTCAATATTATACCAAACTGAACAACGAGAAATATAATTTTTATACTTAAAAACGAATTCAAAACTTGTTTAGAACCTCATCATCCTGGCCCATTCCAAATATAAAGTTACTAGTTTTCTCTACTCTTCCACATTGTAGGGTAGCAATATTTGACTAAATATCTACCATAATCTGAGTCTCCTGTAAACAGAAATGAGTTTATAACTATGATCTTAATTTAAGGAAGAGTAATAATTCTATTATTCCGAAGTAATTAAGTAGTATTTTGCACATGTGATGCATGTAATGTATTAAAATAAAAGTTTGTTGTAGATATTTTTATCGTCTTAACTAAAAGTCTTTAAATGATCTATAATCTCTGATAAAATTCATTATGAATATTTTCATATCTTATAAATTTTTATTGATTTTGAGTTTGAGGTTAATGGAGGAAAGAGGCCATAGGATGGAATTCCCTTCTATGGCGTCGAAAAAATACATCCTCCCTCATTTTTTCCGACGATCAGCACCCACCATCTTCATCGATATCATCTAAGATGTGGGTACACCAAATTTCATGTGATTCTACAACTTTTTCACCGTTGATTTAGTGGGTTCAAAATTAACGGTTTATCGACAATAGAACTTTTTACATTGCTAAATCAACGGTGAAATGGTTATAGAATCACATGAAATTGGTGTACACACAGCTTAAATGATAACGATGAAGATGGTGGATGCCGATCGGCAGAAAAAATAAGAGAATGTGTATTTTTTCGACGCCATAGGAGGAAATTCCTGCCTATGGCATCTTTCCTCCATTATTCTCTTTGAGTTTTTATCAAATCGTTAAAAATCTATATTAAGTCTTTAACATTCTTTATCTCTACTATTATAACCACGAAATATTGAGAGACTCCGAATTGATTTCAATTTAGTGGTCTAATGCAGTCTTAAATATTGCCACATCAACCATAAAAAAATAAATGCATAATTTTCTTTAACAAATATTTAGTAAATACAATCATAAACTGAATCGGTTATAACTATACAATTATCTCTACCGATCTTAAATAACTACTAGAATCATTATGAATAATTTTGAAAACAAATTAACCACTCTCACACTCCCGCCATGTAAGTTTTAATCTTCTCTAATTTTTTTGAATTCAAATTGAAAAAATTAAACATAATTTTTATTTGAACACGTGTATCGAACGTCCGAGATACTAGTTATCTTAATAAAAAAATAGCTTATTTCACGGAAACCATCCTGCGGTTTACTCGACTTGTCCAAATCCATCTTCACGTTTGAACCTATCACCAAAACCTCCCGAACTTTCACTCCGTTAAACAACAACCCCGAACCGTTAATTATGAAGTGATTGATCATGTTACCCTTCTCTTTCTCTAAAAAAAAAATTCTACCCATTTCCCTTTATATTATTGCTACGATAAATCCTAAAAGTTCTGAGATATCGACTCCGGATGAAATTTTGCTGAACTATACCAAAATTTCTACACGTTCTAGATCAAACACAAGCGAGGAAGACTCGACTCATGAAATGATGACTAATTTGATCTTGTTTAAGACCAGATTGGGGAAAAAGGATAATCTTCATGAATTATTTGTTTGTTTTTTTTTATAATTTGTGGGGGGTGGTTTTATAAATTGGATTTCGGTTGATATAGGGGTGTGTATTGGATGAAAAAATCCCTCTCGTTCATGTTTGGTCGAAGGACCACAGCTCTAAATAAAGTCTATAGAGCTTTAACTTTGGTCAAAGGACTATAGCTTCAAATATCATCTCATCATATGGCAAACAATATTGTCAAGTATGGTAAATACATTATAATCAAGTTGTATGTTTCCACTATAATTTTGTGAGTCGGTCTTGGCGGTAAGGGTATGGTGCTGGTTGAAGTGTAAATAAATATCATTACTGATTTCAATAAATATACATGAGAGGAGGGGTAATTTCGGAACAAAAATGCAAAATCAGTCACATGACAGATTAAATTGAATGAAAATGTTAAAAAAAAACTAAAGACGGGGGTTGGTTGTTTAATGGATTGAAAGATCGAGGATTTTTGGTGACAGCTTTAAATGTAAGTGGTTTTGGACAAGTCGAGTAAACCAAGGGATGATTTCCATGAAATAAACCAAAAAAATTGAAAAATCTTTATCATCTTAACTAAAAATATTTAAGTGCGGATCCGTTAGGGGTTCATGTTTTTCAAATTCATGAACTTTTTCGTGTGACCTCCTTTTAATGATCCACTCCGTCCAATGTGTTCTACACATTGTAAATAGTGTATGGATGAAAAATCACATCTAATGGAAGTGTTTTACATGTGCAAAACCTTATTTAAAATTTTTTAAAAACTACACGGTTGAAATAAATCCACACATTTTGCACATGCAAAACACTTTCATTAGAGGTAGTTTTTCATCCATACAGTTTTTAGTACATGTAGAACACCTTAGACGAAGCGGATCGTTAAAAGAAGGTCACACACAAAAGTTTGAGCATTTGAAAAAATACGAACCCGTCCTAATGGATCCATACTCTTTAAGATATTTCTCAAATTGTTCTCTATGATAACATATACCTGCATGTACCGCATGTATCACATCATTATTGTTTAGGTGGCCACAAATTGGAGGATTGCTTTAAACGTGCTTCTTAAACTCCTTTGCAACATTTCAGAAAATGGTAAAGATTATTTTTGGAATTTACATAATAATATGATATGTTTTATTAAAATAATACCAATTATTGAATTAGGTGATCATAATATGGTTATATAAAGACATTTATGAATTTTGTCATGATAAAACTAATTATTTTGATCATGGCTAGCATATATTAACGTTAACTTTTGCATTACCTTTCTAAATAAGAAATTAGTGTTTTATTTTGAGCATGGCTACACATTTTTAGTTTGTGCATGGTTAAATCATAGGGGGAGGGACATGAGAGCATGGCACACCCATACCTCCTCCATTCCACTTTTTCTCCTCATTTTCTTTATCACTCACTTTTCCTCAAGCTCCCAAACACACTCTCATTCTCTCATCTCTAATTCTCTCATTCTCATTTCTTCTCTGCTTCATGACAAACTCTCACCTCATCCAAAATCCCAACTCCAAATACCAAAATCCAAACAAACTACAAATCTTCATCTCCTCAACTTGAAAGCATTAAAGATTCAAGTAGAAGCCTTCAAGTGTTCAAGTGGCATCCTACAAGCTTGATCTTCTTCTTCATCTCCTTATATAGATAAAAATCCTTATATTGTCAAGTTTTACATGTGTTTAAAATTTCCAACATGAATTAAGTTTTCAAAAACTAGTATTTTGATGAAGTTTTAGCATTTAAATGAATTCTGGAGTAATTTTGTGTCTTTTCAATATAAACAAACAATTATATCAATCCAGTTAGAACACTAGGGGACCACCATAAAAGTAGGAGGCTCTAACTCCTAGTTCCAACCGTCCAGGTCGGTTATTGTAGCACATTTGGTCGACTCATTTTTTGATTTTGGTGTCAGGGTTTGGTCAGTAGCTCATATACTTGATAAGTAAGTTCCTGTGATACTTTGTTTTTCCTCATATTCTATAATGAAAAATCTGGTGGTTTGAGTTGGTTTTGACGATATTTTAAGGTTTTCAAACTTGTGAATCTGTATTTTTAATTCTTGATGCAGTCTTTTATGTTAAAACTGCGAGTTCGCGGGTAATTCCTTATTGTTAGCATTCGTCTCGCTCTTATTGGTCATAGGTTATAACCTATGCATATTTGTTCGTTGCATCAATATCGATTTGAATTCTTATGTGTGTGTGTGGTTATGTGAATGCTAGGTTCGATTGCGGAGACCTCCGAGGCAGTGATGAAGCGCGAGACGATTGTAGAATACGACTAGCGTGATCGCAAACTGTGGGTAGATTAATCTACGAGTGGGGAATCGGGTGAATGGCGTATAGCAACCCCTTGAAACATATTGATTATGATATCATTGAATTTGCTTAGCATTCATGCCATGTATGTTAGACTTGTTCGATATGTAGTATACTTCGTTAGTATCACTTAATAGGCTTATTGTAGATACACTTGGTAAAACACTAACACAAATACTAATAATGGTCATGTTGTACGATCACGAACTCGCATGTACACTGTACATCATTAGTACTACCAGGTCACGTAGAACTTGCCATGCTTATGTATCGTGGTAAGATCGATGTTATAGTAGGATGGTATTATATACAATTTATATTAGGTGCGTGTACGAGACTTGAAGTTCTTGCTGATTGTTGAGCGAGTACGCGACTGAAGATCCGTACTAGTCGCCGTACGTGTACGTAACATGAGGTGTCCATACCGATTATTGAGTGGGTGCGCTAACGAGATATCCGCACCGGTGCTATATTTGTACGTGACTAGATGTCTGTACTGTTGATATTCTATTGCTATATGCATACGTAGATTTGATTTTCGTGCTAGTTATACTATGTGTTTGGATACGAAGATTAGATATTCGTACCGAATATTATTATGATATGGGATAATGGAATATTTGATAGTTATTGTACGATGCGAGATTTCGTACGGGGTGATATGATGATGATAGATGATGATGATTGGCCGAATATGGCCCCTATTCTACTTGACTCGTGGAGTCATACTATTTTACCCATTTTGGAGATTTTACTGATATGATGGTATTACCCACTTTCCAAAAACAACGATTCGTTTCATATTTTAAAAAATTGATAATGAAATGATGCACTACTTGGATTTCAAAAGAGGTAAATATGTATGTTTTAAAAACATTATAACCTTCTTATTTTCAAACAATGTTTTGTTCTATTTTAAAAACATATAAGTAGGAATATTCGAAGTAATTATCTATTTACTGTTCTTTTATGCTACGCTTACTTTACATGTCATTCGCTCGCGCTTATCTTATGATTTTCGCTACGCGTCATATATTGTTGATGTTATACCTCAGTTGTATGGGACACTGATATATGTGTGTGTGTGTGTGTGTGTGTGTGTGTGTGTGTGTGATATCGCTACATTTATATTACTGGCTTATGCTATGATTTGTTATCCGTCTATGCCATGCCTAGTTCACACAGACTAAAAGGGTACGAGCTTGACGAAATTTATATTACTGTGGATATGATGTGATATGATATCAATTCTAAGAGATTGAATATATATATATATATATATATATATATATATGTGTGTGTTGTTAGTGATATGTATGCCCTAGAGGTCATTATTGTATGATATAGTGGATGCTTGGACATATATATGGAAGACTTTCTTGCTCGACATGATAGTATGCTATCTGGTTTTCTTTATCTTAACATGTTCACTGGTATTATTATACCGTCTCTCATATACATGTTGATAAAGCCCTTAGAATGGTGGCTTGACTATCAGGACTATGATGTGGATCATACTACTGGGACCTGGGTAGTTCATAAGCACATCCTTCAATTGTTCCTAGTCGAAGGTATATTGAGACAGGGCATCGATACACCAGAGTAGACTAGTGTGTATGTTTCTTGACCCTATATGGAGGCGATGGTTGATCTCATATCTATTGGTGTTTGACATCAAAGATTGTACACAGGTGCTCATTAGAGAATGGGTACACCGAACAGGACCCGCCGAGAACTCCTAGTTGGTATTATACTTATCGCCAGATAGCAGTTCTCTGGTGACACTGGTACAGGTTAGTCTGTAGACCCAAGATCGTCATAGAGTCTTGTGTTGCTCCCACTGTGCTTTGATTTCCTCTCTACCATGGCTCAAAGGAGTCGTGCAAACAGGTGGATTTTAGGTACATTCCTGAGTCACATGGAGGCAATAAGCGATAGGAGGGGTTTCGTCTCTCTCGGTATTGGGAGATGATGTTGCGCTATGCTCGATTGGCTATAACAGTAAGTCCCTGGTCAGGGCTGTTGATGAGATTTACTGGTAAGTATTATCAGTATTTTCTCATACCGTTATGAGTCATACATCGGCATGACTTATCAAGTTATTGGGGTCTGACGATACCACCCCTAGACTCGATATGCGACATATCAGACGAAGAGATCGGGCTGTACGGTAAGTGTTACTTATAGGCTTCATGGGAGTTTGGACAAGCTTGCTTGTTGATCTTCTAATCGCTCAATACCTAGATAGTCGTTACATCCAACTAGTACCGCTGACGGCTTGTGGGTGACTGATGTGATCATCACCTACTGCTGGCGTATTGACGAGTCTTTAGAGTCTCACACAGAAGTTTTCTGGTTCAAGCGAAACGAAATAGGGCACATATGTGATATGTGCGGGGGCCTGATTAAATACGAGTATGTGATACCGTATTGTAATCTGGCGGTAATTTGTTCTCAGTTAGGTTATATGTGATATAACCAGATTATCGAATCAAGTGTTGATTAGATAATGTGATATACAGATAAATGATATTAGTTGGTTATATGTGATAACCGGATTATTAAATCAAGTGTTGATTTAATAATTTGATATATATTATATTTGATATAATTATATATTAGCTCATATTATTAGCTCACTAATTATTCTTCATAATATATATATATTAATATGTGTGTGTGTGTGTGTGTGTATGAAGCATGGCATGAATTTTCTATTTTTGGAAAATAGAAAATGAGGTGTAAATAGGAAGATATTTTGAGCATGGTGTGAAGCATGAGCTTTATTATTTGTTTATTACTCTTGACTTACTATTCAAGTATGGTTGCAATTTCTTATTGCATTTTATTCCATATTTGAATAAGTGAGGAAAGAGAGAGTCATTTTTCACTTCACTCTCACAATTCATTTCTTGACTTGAGTTTTACTTAGCCATTTTTTTTTGAGAGCTCATATGATGAGCTTCTCTCTAGCTCTCACCATCATCATCCTCTTCCCCATGCTTCAAGCTCTAAACCCTCACATGTGATGTGAATCATAGAGCTTGAAACCCTAGTGAGCATATAAAACCCCTACTTCACCATCCTATACTTCATTAGCACTCTAGTATAGTGTGTTTTCTTCACTGAAGAGTTTAGTGAAGAGATAGCTTGGATTGGCGGACTTCGGGTGGACCATCTTCGGCACGAAAATCATCGGAGGAAGCTTGTTTATTCTTCAAGTAGAGCCTAGTGGAGTTGCGTGGACTACTACCCGGAGCTTTATGAAGAGAATGGCATGATCTACAAAGGTTGTAGCCCCTTTCTCTTTCTATAGTTAATCATATCATCATTATTAAACCCTATTATTCTAGTTAAGATCTTAATTAGTGTTCGTTAGCACCCGAAATTTTTAAAATTGCATGTGTGATGCCCATTTAAACCCCGTTGTGGTGCAAGTGTACACTTTCATGGTATCAAAGCCAAGCTGGAACATTTAGGTAGGTCTTTACGATGTTAAAGTGTTCGATCGAGTTTCGAAACCCGCGATTTATCATGTTTCTATCGAATTTTCAAAAGTTGGAATTTTGGTGATTAAAAATATTCAGAAAATCATGCAGGCTTTTTAATGGAGCCTCAAGAAAATTAACGACCTAACTCCCTTAAACGGCCGTGGTTCTGCCGCATGTTAGTCGAGTTATGGTGTCATTTCTCTTGTGCTGCTCCATTTGGTGATCATGCACTCTCTGGATGTTTTTAATGATTCTCAAATTGTTGAGCTCTCTGGATTTTATGGATATTCGATAAATCGATCGAAATATTTAACGTTATATAGACTTTGATGATATGTGATACAATTGTTAGAATCCGGAATAATTAGTTTTGTGAAAACTAGTTTGTATATTGTAAATCTAACCGTTTAGTCTCGTTTGATCTATTGCCACGGTGTTTTGATTCGGATCAAAACTCCGTCGCAATTGCGTATAGTACGCGATCACTTAGTCGAGAATCTTGTTGAATTATCCGACAGCTTATTGAAAAGAGTTTTCAATTTGAGACTAAAATGCAAGGTTTAAAAGTTAGGCATGAAATCCAGATTCTAATTATTGTAGTTTTTCATTTCTTTTCTGCGACCGTAGGTGTAATATATGGGGTTATGTGTTGCTGTGATATATTTTATTGGATCGTCGTGATTGATTAGCTGGGGGGTTTTATGTGAGATGAGAGTTTTTTATTTTCATTCATGTAAAATCTATATGTAATATTCTTTTATTGGGACACTTCCGGGTTGAAGATAATGTCACCACTGATGTATATTATTTACTTTTCCACATTAGGATAGACCCAAGGCATGGAGCACAAGTAACCGGGTTCTAGAGTCCAGTGGGAGACCATCTCGAGGAGTCGAGACCGGGTCTGCTAACTCTAGAATTGGCAGGGTTGCTTGCCGCTCTCGTAGAGGTCTAGGGATGTGGGATTGGCTATTCATCACGACCGTGGAATCCGTGTTTTTCATTATTAGCTTAATTTAAAACACAGACCTTCTACTATATCCAATATTTCATATGTTGACTTCTGTTGCTTGGTTTTGTGATGTGATCATATAACTGCGTGAAACGAATGCTTTATTATAATAAACGTTGCTTATGTTTTGCATCCGCGCTAGTCCAGCCCCCGCTCTGCCGTTAGTTAAGTAACCTAACGGTGCATGACGGGTCCCCGTGGCGAATGCAGATGGCATAAGCGTACGTTCTATTTTCGTTTCTTTTTCTGTGATGTTGAGGAAATATTAAATGATAGGACTTCATTAATGAGATTAATGAAAAGAAAAGAAACCTAAAAATATTATAGAATCAAAAGTTTTTAAAAAGGTAGCTCTAGTTCTTGCTTTGCATTATTCCTTGATGAATATCCAGCACCTTATTTGATGAGGAAAGAGCCGAGATCTCTTCACCGGGAGTAACCTCTTTAGCAAAATTAGCAAATGCTACAACTCACTTGCTTTATCATCATAGCTTCTTTAGTTCTTGCTTTGCATAGTGGTATTTCTTGATGGATATCCAGCACCTCATTCGATGAGGAAAGAGCCGAGATCTTTTCACCGGGAGTAGCCTCTTTAGCAAAAACTAGTAAAATCTATTCGGTTTGTTTTTGAAAACTACTCGATTTTAAAAGTGGAGCTTAAAGCACTCCTTTTTGAATCACTAGATTTTACAACGATATTGTTGGGGTCAAAATTTGCACCCCAGTTAACCAAGTCAAAGTCAAGGTCAACCCCAAGCCAGGCGGACCCAAGCCCAGGCAAGTGGGCCCATGCCCAAGTCGAGCCCAGCGGCCGGCCTCCCCATACCAAAATAAAATCATGTAATAAATAATTTTTTATGTAATTTTTTTATGATGAATGGGCATAAAGCCAAATTTTTGTAAAGCCTATGGCCTATGTGCAAAAAGAAATAGCACATGAGACATGAGATGGGCGAAATGCCATTTTGTAAAGCCCAAGGGGCTATATGTAAATGTGTAAGCCTATATAAGGCAACATGATGATGAATAAAGGATAGACTTTTTTATTCTCCCTAAAAACTAGGGTTCCTTTGCCTCTTTCTCCTTTCTCAAGGTTCTAAAATCTTCTTCTTTCTTTTGGATTAAATCAAGAGTTTTACTCTTCCTTTTCCAAAACTAAATAGATTTTCACCACAAAACACACAAAGAGGAGCTTGGATCTTCCATCAGATCTTAAAAAGGAGAGATTTTTTTTAAAATCCCACCCCTCTTGTTATCCAAGAGCCAGCCAACAAAGGAGGAAGAAGGAGATCCATCTCCAAAAACCCCACTTTGGGGAAGATCCAGGGCTCAAGGGGAGAAGCCCCCTTCATCAGCTTCAAAAATATCTTAGGAGTTTAACTCCTCATATATATATATATATATATATATATATATATATATATATATATATATATATATATATATATATATATATAATATAAATAGACACACACACACACATACATACACACACAAAATAATAAGTATTTCTTTCTGGGAGTACAACTCCTAGTGCAGGGACCAAGTCTCTTTTGCCGCCCAGTGCCCGAGCGCCCATGTGCTTGGCACGTGAGGCGCTAGCGCCCAAGCGCCCAAAGCGGGAGGGCCCGAGCGCCCACGTGCCTGGCACGTGAGGCGCTAGAGCCCAAAGCGCTAGCGTCCGAGCGCCCACGTGCCCATGTACTTGGCACGTGTGGCGCTAGCGCCCAAAGCGTGAGCGCCCACGTGCTTGGCACATGAGGCGCTGGTGCCCAAAGCGCTAGTGCCTAAGTGCCCATGTGCCTGGCACGTGAGCAGCTGGCGCCCAAAACGCTAGCACCCAAAGCGCTAGCGCTCGAGCGCCCACGTGCCTGGCACGTGAGGCGCTAGCGCTCGAGCGCCCACGTGCCTGGCACGTGAGGCGCTAGCGCCCTGACGCCCAAAGCGCTAGCGCCGAAGGCGATAGCGCCAGCGCCCAAGCGTCCGCGTGCCGCGCATGTGAGGCGCTGGCACTTTCTCCCATGCATTCTTTGGATGCCCTTTCCTTTATATATATATATATATATATATATATATATATATATATATGCATGCGCACACATACTCCACCACACTGTTCCCGTTAGAAAAAAAATTCTAACGGGGCGCTGCCCCGCACCCCGAAAGGAGGCTGCTAGCCCGCTTGACCCCCAGCCCGCTATCCGAATAGCGGGACCCCCGTAAAAATTAGGCGGGGCCCTCAATATATCCAAAACCCCTTCAAAACACAATACTGCACATTGAGTTCGCATGATCTATTTGACCCGTCAATCGGAGGTTCTCTCGCTCCAAAGGCGAGGAGTAATTAACGGCTGCTTAGTCCGCGGCTGCCGGAGATTCAGATCCCTACAATCAATAAACCCCAGCCTACCGTAGACAGGGGAAATCTGTAACGCGCCTGACAAGCGCATGCGTATTCCCATCTCAATGGGGTAACGAAAAATACCCTACAGATTCTGGCACGCCCGGTGGGACCAATCTCTCCTCCCATATTTCGGGTTAAGCATTCATGCGAACTCAATCAATATACATATCGATATTTATACTAAAATAATGCTCTTTCATGTAGGACTTCAAGCGATCAAGCCTCAACCATGTCTCCAAGGACCAGCTCAGCTCTCAACACGGCTCTCATCTCATACACGATGAAGATGGACTCTATGACGGTCCATCCGGCCAGTCTTGGGCGACAGTGGGAGGAGCCGCCGCTACTATTTGGCTCTATTATGTTCGTGTCAGTTAACACCGTCTCTACTCTTCAAGCTCCGGTAACCGACAAACCGGTCTCGAAAGGCAAAAAGCTAAATGTGGTGATCTCGAGGGCGCCCCAACCTAAACGCGAGTCGGTGTTCAAACGGCTCTCCTTGGTCCCAGCTGGGGGCAAAGCCGTCAGAACAAAAAAAGTTTCCAGACGTCGTAGGCAAGCCCAGGAGATACCCTCGATGGACACGCGGGCGGATGTCTTCTCAAGCCTCCCCATCACTCAGCCTATGGTGGCTTCCCGAAGAGCAGAAGCTTACCAAGCGCTCAAGGCAGAGAAGCTGAGGCAGAAGAGGCTCAGATATAGAGCCAACAAAAGGGCTAGGGCTCTGGCCATGTTAAAATTTATGAATTTCCAAAGCCCGGACCGCTCCATGAAACTAGCTGCCAGTGATGAAAGAATGGCTGAATGTGTTATCCACACCGTCTATATGGTGGGCACGCGTCCCAGCGACAATCTTCGCAGCAAAAGCAAGGATGGGGCCACCGCATCTCAAATCCAATCTGGTGTGAATATGGCTGCCACATTCCAAGACCAGCCTCCTCTGGAAGGTAATGAAGACCCTTCCAATGAGGCTGATAAGCAGAGAGAGCCCTCGGCTCATGAGGAGTCAGGCTCGGAAAGCGAAGATGAGCCCATCTTCCGTCCTAAGAACGCAGAGCAGCAACTTCTCTAAGAGCTCCGAAAACAGCTCAGAAGTAATGATAAGGAGATTACTCCAAAATTGACGACTTGACGAATGTCGTCTTGCAGCTCACGGCCCGACTTTCCTCTCAGCCGCCCAATCAAGCGCAGGGCTTTTCTCATGAACCGGGAAATGGTGTCCCAGGGCAGCCAACGCCTATTCCCCCAAATCCAAAGGTGGGAGGACCGCATGAAAGTCAGTCGCCTCCTATCTCGGGAAATGTCTTGGCTACCGATGACAGTAACCCGCTAACTCAAGATCAAATTATGGATTTGGTTGCCAACAAAGTCAAAACATTGGTAGCTGAAGCCGAAGCGCAAAAAGATGTTAGCGGTAGCGGGAGACCATATCCTGCTCAGTATGATCTGGTAGAATTTCCCAGCAGCTATATCATCCCTAAATTCGGAAGATTTGATGGGACGGTAAATGCGAATCAGCACATCGCCTACTTCAAAGCCTCATGCAGGAATACTGGGGGCAATGATGCGCTTCTCCTCCGCCAGTTCGTTAATAGCCTGACCGATGTCGCTTTCGACTGGTACGCGAGCATACCAGATGGCTCCATTACTACTTTCGTCCAAATGGAATCTTTGTTTCGATAAAGGTTCATGAGTGTCAACGATAAGATCACCATCGTCGACCTCATAAGGACCAAGCCAAAGAACAACGAAAGCGGCACGAATTTTATAACCCAATGGCGCAATCTCTCCATCAAATGTGAACCGCCGATAGAGCAGGACCAATCTGTCAGTCTCCTTGTCGAAAATCTCAACAATTGGATGGCACCGTTTCTATATGCCGCGGGTCTCAAAACATTCCAAGAGCTGACCAGGAAAGTTCAGATGCTGGAGCGCTCAAAGCAGGAGTCCTCCTCGAATTCCCAAAATAACAATAGGTTCTGGAGAAACCGAAAAGACGAAAATCGCAAAGGCGGAACTCCGATGATTCTGAATCTTTCAACACTTCGACTAATCGAAATAAGCTAGGGATGAGCGGGCCTAATGCCAACCAGCCTCGGAAGCCAGTGTTCGGAGAGAGAGGAGAATCTCCATTGAAAGAGAAGCTGGATAAGATCTATTCCTTCAGAAGGGACAAAATCCGTAAAATATTCAAAGACGCCCTAAGGAACGGTCTACAACCGCCAGAGTCAAAGACCGCAGGAAGCGAATATGACCGACGACCCCAAATACTGCCCCTATCACAGAGTGATAAGTCATACCATTGAGGACTGCTTCGTCTTCAAAGATTGGGTCGAAAAGCAATACAAGGCAGGAGAGATAGAACTGTCCAAAGGCGTGTTAACAAACAGTCAAGCCGTGACCGCAAATTTCATACAAACGGAGACCGAAGTTCTTCGTGAAACTGATTCTCTCAGACATATTCCTTTCTCTGGGAACAATCGACCACCACGTCATTAAACTGGGAACAGTCGACCTCTAAGTCATTAAACTGGGGATGTAAAAATGTGTAAATAAAACAGAAAAAGCCGAAATGATGGGGCAACTCACAATAAAAATCAACGAGTAAAAATAAAGATAAAAATAAAGCTGAAATGATGGGGCAACCGCGAATAAATAGCCGAAATGATGGGGCAATCGCGACCTTCGCAATAAGAAAAGCTGAAATGATAGAGCAATCGCGGTAAAAAAAAACGGTGAATGATGAGTCGCTCCTAGTACCATATTCCAGTGCGGCGATGCAGACGCCAACCAAATTCCAAATTCCCAAACGGCGAATGATGAGTCGCTCCTGGTACCATATTCCAGTGCAGCGATGCAGACGCCAAACAAATTCCAAATATCAAAACGGCGAATGATGAGTCTCTCCCGGTACCATATTCCAGTGCAGCGATGCAGACGCCAACCAAATTCCAAATCTCAAAACGGCGAATGATGAGTCGCTCCTGGTACCATATTCCAGTGTAGCGATGCAGACGCCAACCAAATCCCATACCCCAACGGCGAATGATGAGTCGCTCCTGGTACCATATTCCAGTGTAGCGATGCAGACGCCAACCAAATTCCAAATCTCAAAATAGCGAATGATGAGTTGCTCCTGGTACCATATTCCAGTGTAGCGATGCAGACGCCAACCAAATTCCAAATCTCAAAATGGCGAATGATGAGTCACTCCTGGTACCATATTCCAGTGTAGCGATGCAGACGCTAACCAAATTCCAAATCCCATACCCCAACGGCGAATGATGAGTCGCTCCTGGTACCATATTCCAGTGCAGCGATGCAGACGCCAACAAAGTCCCGAAATTTTTCCGGCTCTACGGTCTGGATCATACATCCTGCAAAACCGTATACAATCCATGGGCGTAAATCGATCCTAATCTCTCCCAAGTCGTACCGGCGGGACCACATTCAAAGTCCCACCAGCGATGAAGATTCCAAAAAAAAGGTATGTCCACAAGCAAAATGGGCACGGATGAAAACCCGAAAGGGCTCCGTGAGTAAAAACAGCAGGACTGCCGGCGAGTTTGTGAAAACCCAAAAGGGCGCAAACTCATGAAAAAGAGATGAAATGCACTCGCAAAGTCCTCTCGACTTTGTGAGGAGAAAATTCCCGCGTAAGATCCTTACAACTCACAAAGGAGCAACACACTTGGGGGTCCTCACGACTCCTAAGGAGAAAATACACCTACGAGATCCTTTCGACTCGCAGGGAGAAAATGCTTTTATGGGACCCTTACGGCCCATGAAATTGAAAACCCTTAGGCGATAGGGATCCAAACCTGTCTCCTAAGCCATCGCTCCCCAACGGGCAAACGCAAATGATGATTCTCTCCTGGTACCATATTCCAGTGTAGTGATACTGGTCCCAAACAAAAACCAATTCCTAAATCCTCTCGGGGCAAATGATGAGTTGCTCCTGGCATTATTCCAGTACAGCAATACAGATGCCGACCCAAAAACCAATTTCCAAATCCTCCCGGGGCAAATGATGAGTTGCACCTGGAATTATTCCAGTGCAGCAATGCAGATGCCGACCAAAACCAAAATCCCCAAATCCTCTCATGGCAAATGATGATTCGCTCCTGGTATCATATTCCAGTGTAGCGATGCTGATGTCAACCCAAATCAAATCAAACCAACAACCTCTGCGGCGGAATCATGCTTCGTTTCAGAATTTACCCCCTGTCGAAATCATGCTTCGCCTCGGAGTATCCACCTGCCCTGTCGGAATTATGCTTCGCATGGGAATCATCCTCTACATCAAAACCAGCGACACTCTGTGCCGGGGAAACGTCGACCACAGACACTCCGTGCTAGGGACAAGTCAACCAGCGACCTCCTCGTCGGAATTATGCTCCGCCCTGGAATCAAGTCAACCAACGACCTCCCCATCGGAATTAAGCTCCACCTCGGAATCAAGTCGACCAACAAGCTCTGCGTCGGAATCATGTTTCGTCTCAGAATATACCTCGTGTCAAAATCATGCTTTGCCTCGGTGTATCTGCCTTCCCTGTCGGAATTATGCTTCGGCTCGGAATCAACCAGCGACCTCTTCGTCGGAATTAAGCACCGCCTTGGAATCAAGTCGACCAACAAGCTGTGCGTCGAAATCATGCTTCGTGTCAGAATGCACCCCGTGTCGAAATCATGCTTCGCCTCGGAGTATCCACCTGCCCTGTCGGAATTATGCTTCGTCTGGGAATCATCCTCTACATCAAAACCAGTGACACTCCGTGCCGGGGAAACGTCGACCACAGACACTCCGTGCCGGGGACAAGTCAACTAGTGACCTCTTCGTCGGAATTATGCTTCGCTCTGGAATCAAGTCAACCAACGACCTCCCCATTGGAATTAAGCTCCGCCTCGGAATCAAGTCGACCAACAAGATCTGCATTGGAATCATGCTTCGTCTCAGAATGTACCCCGTGTCGAAATCATGCTTCACCTCGGTGTATATGCCTTCCCTGTCGGAATTATGTTTCGGCTCGGAATCAACCAGCGACCTCCTCGTCAAAATTATGCTCCGCCCTACAATCAAGTAAACAAGCGACCTCCTCATCGGAATTATGCCCCGTCTCGGAATCAAGTCGACCAATAAGCTCTGCATCGGAATCATTGTTCTCCGCCGAAAGCCGGGAAGACAAACGTCTCGCTAGAATTTGGGGGCAGATGCTATTTGGTTTTATCCGTCCACCTCTCCGAAGATGCCAAGTTGATTTATGGCACCGTATATCGGAGATTTAGACGGATGTGGCCGTTGTAGCAGACTTCGTCAGATTCCCCCTCGTTTGAGGGGTTTTTGATTGTGGGGACACTATTCCATGCAGGCGCAAGCCCCTGCAGATAATTATGCTACCGCATCGCGGCAACAACTTTCTCCTTCTCCAAATGGTCACTTCGTGTCATGTGTGTTTGTTTTAGTTTTGGTTGCCCATGGATTGTATAAGGAGACTAATTTATGTTATCACCCGTAGAGCATGGATTAGTCCAAATCCGTATTTTCTTAGATTTGGGTTTGGGTTGGGTTTAAGAATCGTTAATCTCATTTGAGACTAAGATCAACTTAAACGTTTGTTAAGGATACGTTAGTCTAGTTTTTAGACTAAGATCAACTTAACGTTTGTTAAGGACACGTTAGTCTAATTTTAGACTAAGATCAACTTAACGGGATCATTTAGATCCAACAAAAGAGCATTTAGGCTCTATTGTTTTAGTTTAGGGACATTGCGGTCAAGTTTAAAGACATCATAGTCTGTAAAGTTTAAGGACATCATAGTCCATGAGTTTAAGGACCCCGCAGTCCTTAATGTTTAAGGACGTCATAGTCCATGAGTTTAAGGACCCCACAGTCCATAGAATGTCTGGTTGTCGGGACCCGTCACCTCTCTGAAGACGTTGAAGGATTACAATGACAAATATCAGAGGAGTGAAGAGATGTACCCTTGAACCAATATTGGTTGGGAGATCTGTAGTCCAATTTGGGACCAAGATTAAAGATTTGTGAGCACATGGGCTCAATTGATCTGAAGTAGAGATTTGTGGCCAACTTGGGCTCGGCCCATTTAGTTAAAATGCTAAGCATTGGTTCTGACAATTGTTTTTGTCTTTTACTGAGTGTTGTGCACTCATTATAGCTCTGGGGCTCAGTTTATGTTCATTTAGCGCACACATGAGAAGAACGTGGCGCGCTTGGCGCTGTGCGCCAGACAATGAGCGCATTGCGCTTCTGGTGAAGTAGCGCACACGTGAGGAGCACGTGGCGCGCTTGGCACTGAGCGCCAGTTAATCAGCGCAGAGCACTTCTGTCAAGTAGCGCATACATGAGGAGCACGTGTTGCGCTTGGCGCTGAGTACCAGTCAATGAGCGCAGAGCACTTCTGTCAAGTAGCGCATACATGAGGAGCATGTGGCGCGCTTGGCGCTGAGCGCCAGTCAATGAGCGCATTGCGCTTCTGGTGAAGTAGCGCACACGTGAGGAGCACGTGGCGCGCTTGGCGCTGAGCGCCAGTCAATGAGCGTATTGTGCTTCTGGAGCGCTAAGGCTCTGCAACGCTATGCGTTAGTTTTGGAGCGCTGAAGCGCTTCTTTTTTATTGGAGCGCTATGGCTCTTTTTAGGCAGCTTTGCGTCCTGAGAATTAAATTCTCTTTCTTATAAGAGACTTTGTCTCATAGATCTAAGAATAAAATTCTTATTTATTTTTCATAGGAGATGTTTCAATCTCTTATGTTTTTGGTGAAAAGGCTTTGCCTTTTTGGATCTGTGATCCTAAAAGAATTGAATTATTCTTCCCCCTTTTATAATGAGATATTATAATATCTGAAAGACAATTTGTCTTATAGATCTATGATCTGAAGAAGATTAAGTTCTTCCCCTTATTTTTTATGATAAGAGACTTTGATCTTTGTTGTGAAAGACCTTAGTCTTATAGATCTATGATCTTAGAAAAAGAAATCAATTCTTCTTTTTATATGAGATGATTTCATCTCTCTGTTCTTTTTTTTTTTACCTTGAAGAAAATTTTCTTCTTCTGAGAGTTTACACTTTGTCTTTGAAATTTCTCAAAGTTTAGGGGGAGGGTTCCTCCTTATCAGACTTGAAGCCTTGGGGCATTTATATAGGGCAAGCTGATTTATTGAATCAGTTAAAGAGATCTTTTCTCTAATTGATTTGGGGATTTCCCCACCGTTGAATCTTTAATCCTAGGGCTTCTGATTTACAGAATGCAATCTTCTTGTTTTTAACAAGATTGGGAAATCTTTCCCGACACAGAATTTATTGTGTATTTTAGTGATTTTTAATCACCATTGGATCATTGATCCGACGGTGCTCTGGTTTACAGAGCAAAATCTTTTTGTTTGGAAAGATTCTGAAAAATGTTTTCTTTACAGAATTTTATTCTGGTCAACTGATGAATTTTAATCATGTTCGTTGGATCTTTGATCCAACGGTTGGGAACATTTAGTCCAGCGCTAGCGCTCTCGTGCTTTGCACATGATGCGCTGCTTAGAGTGCAGCGCACTTAGTGCTAGCGCTTACGTGCTTTGCACGTGGTGCGCTGCAGCGCTCTTAGCGCTAGAGCTCATGTGATTTGCACGTGAACGCCGCCTCAGAGTCTTTGACTCTCAGCGGTGGCGCTGTTATGAAGCGCTGCTTCATTTCAAAATTTGAAATTTGAACAGAGCTTTGCTCTGATTGGGGGAAACAATCATGCTTCGTCTCAGAGTGTACCCCGTGTCGAAATCAAGTTTCGCCTCGGTGCATCTGCCTTCCCTGTCGAAATTATTCTTCAGCTCGGAATCAACCAACAAGCACTATGCCGGAACCATGCTTCGTCTCAGAGTATACCCCACGTCGAAATCAAGCTTCGCCTCGGTGTATCTGCCTTCCCTGTCGGAATTATGTTTCGGCTCGGAATCAGCCAGCGACCTCCTCATCGGAATTAAGCTCCGCCTCGGAATCAATTCGACCAACCAGCTCTGCGCCGGAATCATGCTTCGTCTCAGAGTGTACCCTGTGTCGAAATTATGCTTCGCCTCGGCGTATTTGCCTTCTCTGTCGGAATTATGCTTCGTCTGGGAATCAACCTCTGCATCGAAATTATGCTTCGGTCAGAATGTCTGCCGCTCTTCGGAATTATGCTCCGATCCCTGGAATCATGCTCCGCTCTTCGGAATTATGCTCCGATCCCTTTGGAATCATGCTCCGCTCATCGGAATTATGCTCCGATCCCTAGAATCATGCTCCGCTCTTCGGAATGATACTCCGATCCTCGGAATTATGCTCCGATCCCCGAAGTTATGCTAATCGGAATCATGCTCCGATCCCTGAAATCATGCTCCGCTCTTCGGAATTATGCTCCGATCCCCTGGAATCATGCTACGATCCCTGGAATCATGCCCCGATCATTGGAATCAAGCTCCAATCCCCGGAATTATGCTCCAATCTCTTGAATCATGCTCCGCTCTTCGGAATTATGCTCCGATCCCTGGAATCATGCTCTGCTCTTCAGGAATAATGCTCCGATCTCGGAATTATGCTCCAATCCTGGGAATTATGCTCCGATCCCCAGAATTATGCTCCCGGGATGATGCTCCGCCCCTGGAATGATGTTCCACCTCGAAGTTTAACTTCAAGATCCATCAATTTCATGCACACAACTCATATGTGCGGTGGCATTTATTGATGGAGGGCACTTTGTTGGGGTCAAAATTGCACCCCAGTTGACCAAGTCAAGGTCAAGGTCAACCCCAAACCAGGCGGGCCCAAGCCCAAGCAAGTGGGCCTATGCCCAAGTCGAGCCCCGCGGCCGGCCTTCCCATGCCAAAATGAAATCATGTAATAAATAATTTTTTATGTAATTTTTTTATGCATGAATGGGCATAAAACCAAATTTTTGTAAAGCCCATGGCTTATGTGCAAAATGAATAGCACATGAGATATGGGATGGGCAAAATGCCATTTTGTAAAGCCCAAGGAGCTATATGTAAACGTGTAAGCCTATATAAGGCAACATGATTATGAATAAAGGATAGACTTTTTCATTCTCCCTAAAAACTAGGGTTCCTGTGCCTCTTTCTCCTTCCTCAAGGTTCTAAAACCTTCTTCTTTCTTTTAAATTAAATCAAGAGTTTTACTCTTCCTTTTCCAAAACTAAATAGATTTTCACCACAACCCACAAAGGGGAGCTTGGATCTTCCATCAGATCTTAAAATGGAGGGATTTTTTTTAAAATCTCACCCCTCTTGTTATCCAAGAGCCGGCCAACAAAGGAGCAAGAAGGAGATCCATCTCCAAAGACCCCACTTTGGGAAAGATCCAGGGCTCCAGGGGAGAAGCCCCCTTCATCAGCTTCAAAAATATCTTAGGAGTTTAACTCCTCATATATATACATACACACACACACACACAACAACAACAACAACAACAACTGAGCCTTTTATCCCAAGCATATGGGGTAGGCTATATGAACCAACATGAGAATCACGCCGGGTCCAGCACATGAATCATCTGTCTCCACTCACTTCTATCGAACAATATACTTTCATTGAGTCCTTTGGCAACCATATCATCAGCGAATAGCATACACCAAGGTACTTCATCTTGGATAGTTCTAGTAAGCTCATCCATCGCTATAGTAAACAAGAATGGACTTAATGCAGATCCTTGATGTAAACCAATAGTAATCGGAAAATCACTCGTTAAGCCGCCGCAAGTTCTGACATTTGCCACTACTCCATCGTACATATCCTTGATTATGTCAATATACTTGACGGGGACCCCCTTCTTCATCATTGTCCCCCATAATACCTCTCTAGGTACCTTGTCGTACGCTTTTTCTAAATCAATAAATATCATATGCAAATCTCTTCTCCTCTCTCGAAAACGCTCGATAAGTTGACGAAGCAAATAAATAGCCTCTGTCGTCGATCGTCCAGGCATGAACCCAAACTGGTTCTCTGTTATCTTAATATCCTTCCCCTCCCATTTCCAAGACCCATTCTCATCAGGAATATCAGCCATGCATCTAGCCTGTGTTCAATCACTCTCTCCCAAAGTTTCATGGTGTGACACATCAGTTTTATTTCACGGTAGTTTGAGCAACTTTGAATGTCACCCTTGTTCTTGTAGATAGGTATAAGGATACTTTTCCTCCATTCATTTGGCATCTTTTTTGTCTGCCAAATCTTATTAAACAGATCTCTCAGCCATTTAACGCATATTTCTCCTAAGCATCTCCAAATCTCGATAGGAATCCCGTCAGGACCAACCGCTTTTCTTAAACCCATTCTATTCAAAGCTTCTTTAACCTCAGGAAGTCTTATTTTACGCATGAAAACATACACACACACACACACACACACACACACACACACACACACACACACACAAAATAATAAGTGCTTATTTCTGGGAGTACAACTCCCAGTGCAGGGACCAAGTCCCTTTTGCCGCCCAACGCCCGAGCACCCACGTGCTTGGCACGTGAGGCGCTAGCGCCCAAAGTGCTAGCGCCCAAGTGCCCAAAGCGGGAGGGCCCGAGTGCCCACGTGCCTGATACGTGAGGTGCTAGCGCCCAAAGCGCTAGGCCCGAGCGCCCACGTGCCTGGCACGTGTCGCGCTAGCGCCCGAGCGCCCACGTGCCTGACGCGTGTGGCGCTAGCGCCCAAAGCGCTAGCGCCCAAACGCTAAGGCACGAGCGCCCCAGCGCCCAGCGCCTAAAGCGCTAGCACCCGAGCGCCCACGTGCCTGGCAAGTAAGGCGCTGGCGCCCAAAGCGCTAGTGCCCAAGACGATAGCGCTAGCGCCCAAGCGCTCGCGTGCTGCGCACGTGAGGCGCTGGAGCTTTCTTCCATGCATTCTTTGGATGCCTTTTCCCTTATACACACACACACACACACATATGCACACACACACATACTCCACCACACTGTTCCCGTTAGAAAAAAATTTCTAACGGGGCACTGTCCCGCACCTCGTAAGGGGGCTGCTAGCCCCCTTGACCCCCATCCCTCTATCCGGGTAGCGGGACCCCCATAAAAATTAGGCGGGGCCCCTGATATATCCAAAACCCCTTCAAACACAATACTGCACATTGAGTTCGCATAACCTGTTTGACCCGTCAATCGGAGGTTCTCTCGCTCCAAAAGCGAGGGGTAATTAACGGCAGCTTAGTCCGCGGCTGCCGGAGATTCGGATCCCCACAATAAATAAACCCCAGCCTATCCTAGGCAAGGGAAATCTGCAATGCGCCTGACAAGCGCGTGCGTATTCCCATCTTAATGGGGTGACGAAAAACACCCTACAGATATCAAGTTCATTACGTTAAAGGTTTTCTTAAAAATCAGCCGTAGCCCTCCGTCATTTCAGATAAGTACTATTTAGTATTTGTGTTGCGTTTGTTGATCTCCGTCAAGGTGTAGTGTGCGGTAGCTTATTAGTGCTTATCTGCCGCATGTTATGCAATTGGATTAGGGTAATCGTACGGCCTTGTTGACCTCCGTCAAGGGTCGTGCGGGTGGGTTTAATTCAATCAAAAAATGAACGGGTTGAACTTGACTAGCGGCTGTTGGGGTCAAAATTTGCACCCCGGTTGACCAAGTCAAAATCAAAGTCAACCCTAAGCTAAGTGGGCCCAAGCCCGGGTCAAGTGGGCCAATGCCCGGGTCGAGCCCGAACATGAAGCGGCCGGCCTCCCCCCATGCCAAAATAAAATTTTTGTAATAAATAATTTTGTTGTATTTCTTTTATTTTATTTTATCAATAAATGTAAGAAAATGGGCATAAAGCCAAATTTTTGTAAAGCCCATGGCTTAAGTGCAAATAGAAATGGCACATGAGCCATGGGATAGGCAAAATGCCATTTTGAAAAGCCCAAGGGGCTATGTGTAAAGCGTATAGCCTATAAAGGCAAAAATAATGAAATATCTCAACAACTTTTTCTCTCTCCAAAAGAACCAAGATCTGTGATCTTCTCCTTCCTTAAGGTTCCAAAACCTTCTTCATTTTTGTATTAAATCAAGAGTTTAACTCTTCCTTTTCCAAAAATAAATAGTTTTTCACCACAAAACCCACGAAGGGGAGCTCGGATCTCCAATCAGATCTCGAAAAGGGGAAACTTTTAAATTTCACCCCCTTTTTCTCCAAGATCCCGCCTATCAAGAGAAGGAAGAAGAAGACCCATCTCTAAAAATCTAACTTTGGACAAATCCAAGGCTCAAAAGAAGAGCAATAAATCCCCAGGAGTTTAACTCCTTTCTAGATCTGTTGGAGTTTAACTCCATAAATTAGTTTCTGTTAGGAGTTCAACTCCAAAAACTTCTTGGGAGTTCAACTCCCCGGCCTAAGGGCTAGGCCCCTTCCGCGGGTGTTTCCCGTGGTCACGTGCGCGCCGTGTGACCCCGGGGCGCTAAGGCGCCCATCGGTCACGTGCGCGCCACGTGACCCCGGGGCGCTAAGGCGCCCATGGTCATGTGCGCGCTACGTGACCCCGCAACTCCAAAAACTTCTTGGGAGTTCAACTCCCCGGCCTAAAGGCTAAGGCGCCCATCGGTCACGTGGGCGCCACGTGACCCCCGGGCAATAAGGCGCCCATCGGTCACGTGCGCGCCACGTGACCCCGGGACGCTAAGGCGCCCATGGTCCCGTGCGCGCCACGTGACCCCGGGACGCTGAGGCGCCCATGGTCCCGTGCGCGCCATGTGACCCCAGGGCGCTGGGGCGCCCAATGGTCGCGTGTGCGCTACGTGACCCCGGGCGATGAGGCGCCCAATGGTCGCGTGTGCGCTGATTGATCTCAAAAACTATCTATAACCGCAATCAAGAACGGCGTCGCTTTGCAGCTAGCCGGTGAGTACGGGTCGGTCCACAAAGATGTTGTGAATTTCCTAATCGCTCTTACGAGTTAATTATGAATGGTATGAATGGATTAATTAAATCTAAAAGCTAAATTAATCTAGGGCGATTGAATTAAAGATCTAACTATCTAACTAGGGCAAGAAATTAAATTTAATCTAGGGCAGAGAATGAAAAATTACCTAGGGCAAGAATTGAAATTTAAACTAGGGCAATTAAATAAATCTACTTACTTTACAGATAGCTCTCTCTAAACATTTACACAGGGTTGTCAGATCTGAATAGATGATATGAAAAGAGGCATCGATGCTCTCCAAAAGAAATCTAAATTTTATTCATAGAAAGAGGCATAGGGAGGCATGAAAAGAATACAATGATTTGGGCTTCTTGGGCTTTTTATTTCTTTGGATCTTTATTCAATTTGGCTTCTCTATTTCTTCCAGATCTCCAGTGAACAATTACAGTGGACTTTTAACCGTTTGCTTTGTAATCTTGGACCTTGCATTACCTTGTACTTTGTGAATTTTATCTTTGATGTAGGCTTGATCAAGAGTCTTCTGTTTGTTGGTCAAAGTCCACTTTTGCATCGTCTTTTCATCGTTTTCACTGTTTTCTGTCCAAGAACCTGTAACCTGTAATATGTAGCAGACATGCGTCAAAAGCACCTGTTTATTTATAATACGAATAAGAATGGGGAATATAATAATACAATATTATGGTGTGAACAAATACCCCCAAACTTATCTTTTGCTCGTCCTCGAGTAAACTTATTTTTTTTTTATTCTCTACAAAAACCTAACCTCACTTTCGCAGGGAATCGCGATTGCACTGAGCTCGTGCAACAAGTCGTTAAACCTCTAGGTGTCCCTAGTAGGAGAAGTGTTGTCTCCTGAGGGTTTTCAGCGGATACTACCCACAAAATCCTATCAATTTGGCCCATTGACTTTTATTCTCCAATTAGGTTTTCTAACAAGGAATTCTATTATCGTCGACTCGTAAATTATCCACCCATATTCTTCACACTTCCTCATCCTTTAACTTAAGATTATATATTTTCTGCAGACCTACTTAGCTTTTAGCATTTCTTAAGTTTTCCTTCTAGGGTTCCATCTCTACTTAGGAATTTCTATCAACTCTACTAAAGATACAAGTTCTATTCTTCACTCCTTTCTCTCATCTAAACTCCAATCACATATCCCCACATGTGTGTATAAATCACCTCTACACTTGGAAATTCAAATCAAGCAATCATACCATTATCCGTTGTCCAAAGTACTTATTAGTAGGTGAATTTTTAATTGAATCTTGCTTACACATCCTTCATGCGACCGTTAATACTTCTTGAGGTGCTAACAACCGATTACAAGATGTATTTGCACATTAAAGCGTAATTCCTAGTCTTGCAACACCCAAAGCTTTTAGCAGTGACTCCCAAACCAGTTGGTCTAAGGCACTAAGTGATGAAGCACCCTCGCTAAATATTTTTTTCTATTTTTGCAGTCTTAAGTAATCACAAAAACCAGTGTTCATTTTTTTCTTTCTTTATTCACACTTGTATTTTTCATTTTATTTTCTTCTTCGTACTAAGGACTTTAGACAAGAGCATTTCAAGGTCTCCTCTACTATTCCAAGTTTCAAGGTGCGTGTTGGTGCAAATTGTAGGGTATACATTTTCAGAATCTAGACTTAAGCTAGGAATTATTTTTCAAACTTATACTCTAATAAAAATATCAATACTCTTCCCTCGTTTTAACTTAGCCCAAGAAGTGAACTCAGAATTTGCCTATTTCTAAATAAACTACAAAGATATATACTTTCTACCGTTAAACTTTAAAGAATGTTATTTTTAGGGTTTTTAATTTACTAAGTCTAAGATCTAGTTGTTCCTAACTAGTTAACCTATTTGTCAAACTCAAGTTAATTAGCCAAAATTGAATACATTAATTTTTATGATTTTTAAAATTTTCAAATTTTTATGGGTTTTAAAATAAGTATGCAAATGCAAAAATATACATATGAATGCGAAGAAAAAAAGACGTACCGAGCATACCCCCAAACTTAAACTTGACAGTGTCCTCACTATCATGCTACACCAAGAGGGTCAAAATTGTCGGCACTCCCCTGTTTATTTATTTACATTTTTTTTTTGAATTTTTTTTATTTAATAGAAAAGAAAACAAAAAATATATATACATATATACAATAAAGTCCTCCCCAAACTAAGCAAGGCCTTACACAAGCCAAAGGTTAGCACCAACCATTCAAAGATCTTATCGTGGTAATGGTAGGGTTGGTGAAAGAATGGGGTGTAAAAGAAAGAAATGAGAAGCACACGAGACCGAATGGGAAGAAGGGTGGAATATGGTCTCAGTGGAGGAGAAGAATGGCGAAAAGGAGAAAGAAGTGGAGTACGATCTTGAGGGTGTAAATCGAGTGAATAAATTAACGCAATTTGTGATGACCGATGTGTTAAAAGCGATTGTGCTAACCTATCAACCCGTCAAGAAATGGGGTCAAATTCCTCAAGATTCGCAAGAAAGCATGGGTATTCCGAACTTGGTATTGGAGATGAAAACGTAACGGTCTCTTGTACGATCGGAATGATAGGAAGGACGAAAGGGAGTGAATTAGGGATAGTCTCATTCTCACCGTAGTAAACTGTCTTGAACTTAAAATATTCCATCAATGGTTCGAAATGACTGTAAGCAACCGAGTCTGATGGTTTAACTAACTCATCTGAAAATGTAAAGGACTCAAACTCAGGAGGTGAGTTTTCAACATCGTCCGAAAAAGTAAAACACTCGTAAGTGTTATCGTCTGTGAGAACTGTGTCAGATTCAAAGGCAAATTTTTCAAGCTCACAGTCTTCGAGCGTGATATTAGGCGTGGTCGGAGCGATGGAAAGGAGGGAGGGTGATATAACAGTTAAAGGTTCGGGAGGATGAATAGGAAAATCCGACACGTCAAAGAAAAATGGTTCAACCTCAATGTTATCCTCAATACTCTCCTCAATACTATCCTCATAATTCTCCTCAATATTTAACTCATCCATGCCATTATCATCAAAATCAAGACGCATATGAAGTTCGGGAGAAATATCTAATGACTCGGGATGATGAATTGGACATAAAATTTCAATCAAATCTACAGGTTCATCATCCAAAATATTCCCGGCGTCTATATCCTCAATCAAGTGAAAATCAATTTTTTCTGACACCTCATCAAAAGCATGGATATTTATCACTTTCGATTCTAGAGTGGAGGTGTAAAGTTCAAACGGATTAGGAGTGGTTTCACTCGAAAGGGGTTCTTCACAATTTGGCAAATCAAGTACTACAAAATCACACAACTCATTTTTATTTTCAACTGGTGAATCATTTGAGACAATCGATGGAAAACCGAAGTTGTGGGCTTCAATTGGGTATAGGTAGGTTTGATTTGGAATTGTGTAGAACTCACTCACTCCTCTCAAATTCTCACTATGTCCAACCGTCTCCTCATACATTGGAAAATTTGGAGCTAGTTGGAAACTAGCTGCCGGTTCACTAGGTTGTATAAGGGCGGCTACGAACACATCCACAATCCTCACCATTTTGTTTGTTGCTGCAATATAAGCCTCCAATGACTGTTCCAAACTAGACATGGGTTATGGAGGGGTTTCGGTAAAAGATTCAAAACTGTTTGGATGCGTGAAACTCCCAAATGGTTGTGTAGAGGCAATATCTAGTGAAGATGGGAAAGTCGGGTAGGACTGGTAGGAATTGGATGGTTGGACAGGAGTAGGGTCAACATGTGGATAAAAGGGTGAATGGACTTGTTGATCCCTAGAACTAGATGTGTGGAGAGGGGTGAAAGATCGGCTACGAGATTGAGCAATATGCTCAGCAATGGACATCGGCTTAGGAGTTACAGCAGGACTTGAAAAAGTGGTATCAACATATGAAGGTGGTAAATGTTGACTTGGTTGACACAAAGTGGGTTACAAAGTCGAACTGTTTCTCCTAGACGCTTCTATTTGATCTTTCAAAGATATTTTTGGCATGGAAGGATCTTCCTTAAATCGACCGAAACAATTAACGTACGAAGCAAAGTTAGGTTCGGGATACCAAAGTTCGGCAAGTGATTTATGATTTGAGGTACCCATGTTAGAAGAAAGAAGGTTGGGTGGTGCAAGGATTTCTTAGCGGCAAACTTTGCAAGTTTTGTTAAAAAAAAAATTCCTTTTTCCTCTTTCTTTTTATTTGTTTGGAACTTTTTGCAAAAAAAAATTTTCGATAAAGGGCTAAGACACACTTTCGATCAACCAAAAATGCACAATCAGGCCTAGATCTAGGGTCACCTAGGTCAGCTAGACAGGTCCTAACTGTTCCAAAGGGCTAGAGATAGGACCTCAAACCGCCTCTTCACCGCCAATTGCGGCCAGGTAAGTGCCAGGTAAGTGGGAAGGAACCACAGTAGTGGGCCTAATTAATAACCACTAGCCTTTGACACACTTGCCTAAACACCGCAAAGTCAGGTTAGGATAAACGGTCGATGCCTATAACTAGTCCTCTGTCCTATTGAGCTCGAAGTCCTTAGAGCTGAGTCTAGTATTTTTTAATTAAGAATGGTCAATGCAAATGCCTTATATGATTTCTGGGGTCCTGGGAAGGGTGATGAAATCCCCACCCAATTTGAATTGGTCAAAAGCCCCTTAAAGTCAGTTTTAAAGATATGCAAAGCAGAAAAATCACTTGCAATCAAATCTTTTTATTTTATGCGCGGCGCAAAGAATCCTGCACAAAATTGTTATTTGGAAGGGAAAGATTTTTTTTTAAGCGCAAAGAATTCTGCAAAAGATTTTTCAGAGGAGATATCAGAGATTTGCAGAGGAGGAGAGCAGAAGACTTACAGAGGTTTTTTTTTTACTGAACCGCGGAGGAAATCTGGAGACTTGAAACGATCAAACGGCCGCTGATCCGCCGCCGCAACCCTCTTCCGACCGCGGATCCGCCGCAAGGCGATGACGTCAGCACGCGGTTTTTTTTTTGTCACCAGATCGCACGGTTGACTTGTTGACTCTGTCCTCCAAATTTCTTCTGTTGTCTATTGTGATATTTCTCTGTTTGTTCGGATTTAATATTTGCTGTTTTGATCTCTGTAGATTTCCAGATTCGAATTTGTTCGTAGATCCTGCAAAATTCATACAAAAATACCCTTTCCAAAAATAACAGATGATATATTTTTATATTTTTTTGATTTTTCAGATTTTTATGATTTTTTTAATTTTGATTAACCCGAAATTGCAAAAAGAAAATAACACGCCTTCCCCGGCAACGGCGTCATTTGATTGATCTCAAAAACTATCTATAACAGCAATCAAGAACGGCGTCGCTTTGCAGCTAGCCGGTGAGTACGGGTCGGTCCACAGAGATGTTGTGAATTTCCTAGTTGCTCTTACGAGTTAATTATAAACGGTGTGAATGGATTAATTAAATCTAAAAACTAAATCAATCTAGGGCAATTGAATTAAATATCAAACTATCTAACTAGGGCAAGAAATTAAATTTAATTTAGGGCAGAGAATGAAAAATTATCTAGGACAAGAATTGAAATTTAAACTAGGGCAATTAAATAAATCTACTTACTTTACAGATGGCTCTCTTTAAACATTTACACAGGGTTGTCAGATCTGAATAGATGATATGAAAAGAGGTATCGATGCTCTCCAAAAGAAATCTAAATTTTATTCATAGAAAGAGGCATAGAGAGGCATGAAAAGAATACAATGATTTGGGCTTTTATTTATAAGATATAGAAACCCTAGGTTACAATTGATTCGCACGTCTGCATTTACCAAAATATCCTTAGGAAGACCTAGTCAAAGTAGACTCCAAACTTTGGTAAAATTTTATGTCTGGAAATTTTGGATCTGATTCTGGGCTTCTTGGGCTTTTTATTTCTTTGGATCTTTATTCAATTTGGCTTCTCTATTTCTTCCAGATCTCCAGTGAACAATTGCAGTGGACTTTTAACCGTTTGCTTTGTAATCTTGGACCTTGTATTGCCTTGTACTTTGTGAATTTTATCTTTGATGTAGGCTTGATCAAGAGTCTTCTGTTTGTTGGTCAAAGTCCACTTTTGCATCGTCTTTTCATCTTTTTCACTGTTTTCTGTCCAAGAACCTGTAACCTGTAATATGTAGCAGATATGCGTCAAAAGCACCTATTTATTTATAAAACGAATAAGAATGGGGAATATAATAATGCAATATTATGGTGTGAACATGCGCCACGTGACCTCGGGCGCTGAGGCGCCCAATGGTCGCGTGTGCGCCACGTGACCCCGGGCACTATGTGCCCACATGCTACGCACGCGTCTTTAAGACGCTTTTTCCCTTCTTTTTTTGTGCACTCCACACTAAATGTGTCTCCCCCGTTGGATGATGAAACTCCGCGGGGCCGTCCGATACATCCAAAACCCCCTTCAAAACACAACACTGCACATTGAGTTCGGATGACCAGTTTAACCCGTTAATCGTAGGTGCCCTCACTCCAAAGACGGGGGGTTAATCGGAGGTGCCCTCACTCCAAAGACGGGGGGTAATTAACGGCGGCTTAGTGTGCGGCTGTTGGAGATTCGGATCCCCACAATCAATAAACCCTAGCCTACCTTAGGCAGGGGGGAATCTGTAATGCGACCGACAAGTGCGCGCGTATTCCCATCTCAATGGGGTGACGAAAAACACCCTATAGATTCTGGCACGCCCGGTGGGACCTTTCTTTCCTCCCATATTTCGGGTTAAACGTTCATGAGAACTCAATCAATATACATATCGATTGCCTATACTGAAATGATATTTTCTTTTCGTGCAGCAATCAACTTTCGACGACAATGTCTCCCAAGATGAATTCAGCTTCCGACGCGACCCCGATCCCGTACGTGGTCAAGGTCAATGCCCGTGTGGTTCTCCCCGCAAGCCTCAGTCGATAGTGGGAGGAACAGCCCCGCCAGTTTGATTCCGTCATCATCTACCCTACCAGAAGCGCTCATCTGGCAGAAATCCCGGCAAAGCAGGCGGCCAAGCCGGTCTCAAGGGGCAAGAGGCCGAATGTCGTGATCACCATGGCACCACAACCGAAACTTAAGACGGTGTCTAAACGACTCTCTGGTGCTCCAGCTGGGGGCAAGACATCTGGTACAAAGTGCAACATCAAACGTTGCGGACAAGCTCAGGCGATGACTCCAACAAATGCACAATCAGGCATATCTTCAAAGCCCTCCATCGCCCGGTCTACGGCGGCTCCCGGAGAGCCGAAACCAGCCAAGCGCTCAAAACAGAAAAGCTGAGACAAAAGCGGCTCAGGTATCGAGCCAACAAGAGGGCCAGGACACCGGCCAAGTAGAATCTTGTGGGGTTCCGAGGGCAGGGTTACTCCGCGATGACGGCTGAGTCGGTCGTAAAAATCAGCAATTCCTTCGAGCCTCTGAAGTGGGTTCAGAAAAATGCTATGACCGCCAGAATCAAGAAGACAGCGGTCTGAAAGTCGCTACAAAGAGACGTGTCCCGGCCCTAACAGAAAAAGTATGAAAACAGCGGGGCAAAACTGAAAAGTATGCGTCAGCACCATTCAAGAATCCGGCCAGGCCAGCCGCCTTCAGTCGACTGCCCGTTACCAAAACAGGAGGTTTAAGACAGCGATCCGAGAAATCAGTCACCGATAATAAAAAGACGGCTGAATATGTTATCCATACGCTCTCTATGGCAGGCGGGCGTCCCAGCGATAACCTTCACAGCAAAAGCAAGGATGGGGCCACCACATCCCAAGCCCAATCTGGCTTGAATGTGGTTGCCGCTTCCCAAGAACAGCCGCCTCCGCTGGATGATCAAAACCCTCTCGATGAGGACGATAGGCAGAAGGACCCTTCGGTCCAGGCAGAGTCAAGCTCGGACAGCGAGGAAGAGCCGACTTTCCACCCCAGGACCGCGGAGCAAGAGCTACTTCAAGTGCTTCGGAAACAGCTCAAGAGCAAAGATAAAGAGGTGGCCAACCTCTATTCGAAAATTGACGACCTAACGAATGTTGTGATGCAACTTACGGCTCAAATTGCTCAAGCGCCTCCCAATCAAGCACAAGTCGCTACTCATCGACCGGGTGATGACAATCCAAAGCAGCCAATGCCTGTTTCTTTGGGTTCAAGACTGGTCGAGCCGCACGAAAGCCGGCAACATTCCGCTTCTGGGGACGCCTTGGCCCCAGATAGCACTATCCCGCTAACACAAAATCGGATAATGGATTTGGTCACCAGCAAGGTTAAAACATTAGTGGCCGAAGTGAAGCTTAGAAAGAAATTGGCGGTAGTGGGCGGCCATATCCCGCACAGTACGATCTGATCGAGTTCCCAAGCGGCTACGTCATTCCTAAATTCGGAAGATTTGACTGGACGGGAAACGCAAATCAGCACGCCGCCCACTTTAAACCATCGTGCGGAAATACAGGGGGCAATGATGCGCTCCTTCTTCGTCAGTTTGTTAACAGCCTGACCGGTGTCGCCTTCGACTGGTACGCAAGTATACCAGATGGGTCCGTTATTACCTTTGCCCAAATGGAGTCTCTGTTTTGGCAAAGGTTCATGAGTGTCAGTGATAAAATCTCCATTGCCGACCTTGTGAGGACCAAGCCGGGGAAGAATGAAATCAACACCGACTTTATCGCCCGATGGCATAATCTCGCAGTCAAGTGCGAGCCGCCGCTGGAGCAGGACCAGTCCGGCAGCCTTCTTATTGGGAACCTCAGCAATTGGATGGTCCTATTCTTGTGTAGAGCAGGCCTCAAGACGTTTCAAGAGCTAACCAAGAAAGTCCAAATGCTGGAACGCTCGAAGGAAGAATCCACCCCGGACTCTCAGAGAGACAAGACATGGAAAAGCAAGCGGGATGACAACCATAGAAGCGGGAGTTCCAGCAGTTCCAATGTCTTCAATGCGTCCGACAATGAAAAAAGCGAAGGGCAGGTAAATCCAAAACCAACCGGTCTCGAAAGCCATTGCTGGGAGGAGATGGGCTTTCCCTAGAGGAGAAAAAGAACAAGATTTACTCTTTCAGGAGGGACAAGGTCCGCAAGATATTTAAAGATGCCTTGAACAACGGTCTATAATTGCCAGAGTCGAAAAGACCTCAAGAAGCAAAAATGACCGACAATCCCCTGTATTGCCCGTACCACCGAGTAGTGAGCCATGCGATCAAGGATTGTTATATATTCAAAGATTGGGTCGAGAAGTAGTACAAGGCTGGAGAGATCGAGCTGTCCAAAAGCGTGTTGGTGAACAATCAAGTTGCAACCACCAACTTTATACAGACGACAGCTGAAGCCTTCTGGGAGCAGACAGCCGAACCTGCTGCCCTGAGAAATGAAACCAACTCACCGCAGCCTCCTTGGAGTAAGCACATATCTAATAAGATGAAGAAGATGATAAAGCTTCTTCGGAAAGAGCCCAGGATGGAATGGGAAGGGCAGAAGAAGCCTACCTTTCCGGCTGCCAATGCGGCTCCATCAGGCTCAAAATCCAAAAAGCTCAAGAAGAAGAAAAGTGCAGCTCGGCGCGAAAAGGAGTCTGCAGGGAGATCGACCATTCAAAAATATATCTGATCCCTCGAAGAATATAAACAGAAGGAAAGAACTCTGATTCAATTAAAGGAGTTCCTCCCTGTACGAGCGGCTGAAATTCTGGAGGAGTTAGAAGAAGACTCCAATGAAGAGATCCCAGTAGTGACCTGCTAACCATCCATCTTGGCAGCGACTCTAAGGAGGAGCTTTGTTTTCCCGAAGAGGACGAGGAGCTCGCCACAAAGGCCAACCAAATCCAACTTAGAAGCGGCAGGGCTCTACCTTCAAATCAGGGCAACGCCCCAAAAGGGAAGGAAAAACAAGTCGCTAATGAAGAAGATGGAAGAGAACCGGCTAATGAAAACTCAAGTCCTTCCTCAGTGGACTATAATGTCTTGGCTCATCTCCGAAAGCTCCCGTCTCTCCTGAGCGTCTACGATGCCTTGGTCCTATCTAAAGAGCTTAGAGATGTTCTTATTCACGTTCTACAGAACCCCGAGCGGTATCAGGCTCGCTTTGCGGAAATCAATATGAAAGAAACCCAGTACGTTCTGCATGCCGCAGTCACGTTTAAGGACGAAGACTTGCTACTGGGAACAGCCGAGCATAATCGTCCGCTTTACGTGACAGGGTACAGCGACGGAGACCGGATTAATCGCATATTGATTGATCCAGGGTCCTCAGTGAACAACATGAACTTGCGGACACTGAAGAGTTTGTCAATGGACATCCGACACCTGTCAAGGGAAAGGATTGTCATTCAAGGATTCAATCAAAACTGCCAGCAAGTTCTGGGGTCTATAACTTTGCCAATCAAATTCGGGGATCTGCAAACTGAAGCTAAGATATACGTGATCGACGCCGACACGTCTTATAAGATTCTCTTGGGACGGCCGTGGCTCCACGATTACGGCATCGTTCCGTCAACTATCCATCAATGCATGAAGTATACTAAAAATGGAGAAGAAAGACGCATTGACGGAGACATCCAGCCGTTCGGTGTGCATGAAGTCCGATATGAAGATTCTCAGTACTTTATGAACCACCAAAATGCTAAGCCACAACTGACTGGGGATAGAGCGGCCCCAAGACTCAAAGGAAAATCTGAGCCGGCTGTCACTTTCAAAAGCAAAAACGCCCAAGTGCGCCCGCGTTTCGGTAGCGACACTGATAAGTCTGACGCTGGAAGTCCGTCCTTCCGTAAAACTCGCCCCCATTTCGGTAGTGATACAGACAAATCTGATACTGAAATCCCATCTAGCAGCAAAGTCCGCCCTCATCTTGGTAGCGACACCGAAGAGTCAGATGAAGAGGACCTGCCGTGCAACAGCTGTGCAGATTGGACCCCCATGCAGCAAGCGAAACTATGAAAGACCTTCGAAATTGCAGAAGGGTCCCTGGCCATCACAAGGGTGCCAGAACGGATGTGCAAAGAGCTCGACGCATTGTCAGTCTCTACCGTGGACCAGCTGAAAACTTTCTACGTCCCCGGGAGGAAAAATGTACAGAAGGGCATCCTGTTTTATGGGTCAAACCCCGTTGTGCATCCGGACGATCTTTCTGTCGCGTGCCTTCCCTATGAGAGAGGCATAAGAGCCGTCCTCAATCCCAGATACTATGCACCTGAGATGCGGGAATACTTCAAAAGGTGCGGATGCCGGTTATATCAATCGGAGTCCGAAGCAAAGTTTTATGAAAGGCTATGGCATCCGCCTCAGGTCCGAGCACTCATCGGTGGACGAATCCCAGATAAACGGGGCATAGGTTTCATCCAGCCTGATTCTAAGGCATGCTACATGATCCATATTGGGGAAGCCAGCGAAGAGTCAAATGATGAAAATGAGCTAGCTGAGCCAGAAGAAGCTCCCCAAGAGCTCGAAGATGGCGGACAAGCAACCTTCGATGAGCTAACTGAGATCGATTTGGGAACGCCTAATAATCCAAGGCCGACCTACATCGGCTCACTCTTGTCAGAGAAAATGAAAGATCAGATAATTGCCCTGCTGCATGAGTTCGTCGACTGCTTCGCGTGGACATACAAAGAAATGCCTGGCCTTTCCCCTGAAGTGGTCGTGCATAAACTGGCTATATCTCCTGATGCTAAGCCAGTCAAACAAGCTCCTCGAAGAATGAGAAGGGAACTAGAAGAAAAGGTCATCGAGGAAACCAAGAAACTCATCGATGCCGGTTTCATCAGGGAAGAGAAATATGCAGACTGGATCGCATGCATAGTCCCAGTGAAGAAGAAAAATGGGCAGATCCGAGTTTGTGTCGATTTCAGGGACCTCAACAAGGCATGTCCTAAAGATGACTTCCCGCTACCGGTCATGGAAATGATGGTCGATGACACGTCAAATTACGAGCTGTTCACCTTTATGGATGGCTCGTCTGGGTATAATCAGATCAAGATGTCACCCGAGGATGAGAAACACACAGCATTCTGAACCCCGATCGGAATATATTGCTACAAGGTGATGCCGTTCGGACTGAAGAACGCAGGTGCTACGTATCAAAGGGCAATGACCAATATCTTTGATGACCTAATCCATAAAGTCGTCGAATGTTATGTTGATGATCTGGTCATCAAGACTAAAGCCAAGGTCGATCAGATCCAAGATCTTAGGACCGTTCTCACTAGATTGAGGGAATACGATCTGAAGATGAATCCTCTAAAGTGCGCTTTTGGCGTGTCATCAGGAAAATTCCTGGGCTTCATAGTCCGACATCGAGGGATTGAAGTTGACCCATCCAAGATAAAGGCCATCATGGAGATGCCCCCTCCGAAAAATCTGACGCAGCTAAGATCTTTTCAAGGCAAGCTTGCTTATATACGAAGGTTTATCTCAAATTTATCGGGGAGATGTAGGCCCTTCTCAAAGCTCATGAAGAAAGGAGCTCCATTTTTCTGGGATACCGAATGTCAAGAAGCGTTCGAAAGCATTAAACAGTACTTGTTGCGCCCTCCAGTGCTGGCCGCTCCCATTCCAAATAAACCGCTGATTCTCTACACTGCCGCGCTAGATGAGTCACTCGGTGCACTTCTTGCCCAGAACAACAAGGAAGGAAAAGAAAATGCCCTCTACTACCTCAGTCGAACTCTAGTTAGGGCGGAACACAACTATTCCTCGATCGAAAAGCAATGCCTGGCCCTGATATTTGCTGTGAAGAAGCTGCGGCACTATCTGCTCGATCATCGGGTTATGCTGATCTCCAAGGTCGACCCGCTCAAACACTTGATGACCAAAGCAAGCCTAGCTGGCAGAATGGCAAGATGGGCTGTCATACTACTTGAGTTTAACATAGTTTATACTCCTCAGAAAGCAGTAAAAGGGCAAGCTCTCGCAGACTTTCTTGCTGCTCATCCGGTATCAGAGGGGTCATCGCTTAATTGTGAGCTACCTGACGAACACCTCGAGGAAGATGAGCTATGGTGGGAGCTCTACTTTGATGGAGCCTCATCAATAAGGACCTCCGGTAAATCAAGCGTCCCGGAGATAAAAGCAGGGATAGGGTTGGTGTTCATCACGCCATCAATGGGAACCCTACGGCGTTCTTTTGCTATCACCGAGCCTCGCACAAACAATGAGGCTGAGTATGAAGCTCTGATAGCTGGTTTGGAACTCGCCATAGAAATGGAAATCCTTCGGCTACGGGTTTACGGTGATCCCCAGCTTGTCATCAACCAAGTAAGCGGCGACTATAAGATATGCAAACCCGAGTTAGCTCGGTACAGAGGCCGGGTAGTGGAACTCATGAAACGGTTCACTCACATTGAACTAATAAGAGTCCCTAGAGCGTTGAATGGAAAGGCTGACGTACTCGCTCGCTTAGCCAAGGAGCTGGCTGATCCTGATATGGACGAAATTCTGATCACAGTCAGGAGCCGGCAAATTCTACCCCCGGCCTCTCTACGAGAAGACAAAAGCGCGGAACAGAAGAGCAGTCCTACCGAAGAAGCTTCGATCATCCAAGATGAGCCTGATTGAAGAGAACCCTTCATAGAGTACCTCCGATACGACAAGCTACCCGAAGGAAAATCTACGAGGGTTCAGCTGAAGAAGAGAGCTCTCCGATACGTGTTTGTAGATGACACGTTATACCGCAGGTCATATGACCAACTCTGGCTCAAGTGTTTGTCATTGGCCGAAGCCCAAAAGGTTATAAAAGAAGTTCACTCAGGCGTCTGCGGGGCTCACCAGTCCGGCCCTAAAATGCAGCTTCAGATCAAACGGCTTGGATATTACTGGCCCACCATAATAAGGGATTGCGAAAAGCATGCAAAGAAATGTCATATCTGCCAAATTCACGGTGATTTCATTCACAAGCATCCCAATCCGTTGCATCCTACGGTGGCGTCGTGGCCCTTCGAAGTCTGGGGCACCGACATAGTTGGCCCAATTGATCCTCCGTCATCCAAAGGCCACCGGTTCATATTGGCCGCAACTGACTATTTCTCCAAATGGGCTGAAGCTGTCCCGCTAAAAGAAGTCAAGACAGAAGATATTCTTATATTCTTCCGGCATAATATTTTATACCGCTTCGGTACACCAAGAAGAATCATTTCTGACAACGGGCCTTCTTTCAAGAGCTTCAAAATCTCAAGATTCGCAACTCAACACAAGATAGACTGGAGATATTCCTCCATCTATAATCCAAGAGCCAATGGGCTAGCCGAAACTTTCAATAAGACTCTATGCAAGATCCTGAGGAAAAATGCTTCAGCCAACAAGAGAGACTGGAATCTCAAGCTTCATGAGGCGTTGTGGGCATATCGCACCACGCACTGTACTCCAACTCAGTCCACTCCATACTCATTGCTCTTCGAAGTGGAGGCGGTCCTCCCCCTCGAAGTCGAAATTCCAAGCTTAAGAATGGCCGTCCAGCATGAGTTGACGGAGGAAGAAAACGTGCTCCTTCAGCTTGAAGAGCTCGACTCCCTCGAAGAAAAGAGGCTTTAAATACAGCAAAACCTGGAGCTGTACCGAGCCCAAATGTCACGGGCCTATGACAAGATGACTCGTCTCCGCGCTTTCAAGAAAGGCGAATTGGTGTTGGTCCTCAAAAGACCAATCATCCCCAATCGACATGCCAAGGGAAAATTCGAGCCAAACTGGGAAGGACCATACGTCATCGAGAAAGTGTTCGACGGTGGATCCTACCAACTAATAAGTGCCGAGGGAGAAAGGCCCATGCCCCGATATCTCAAGAAATACTATGCGTGAATGCTCCAAGTCGTAGGCGAATCGAGCACACAGGCCCTACGGTCTGGATCATACATCCTGCAAAACCGTATACAATCCACGGGCGTAAACGACCTCCATCTCTTCCAAGTCCTGCCGGTGAGACTACTTTTAAAAGTCCCACCAGTTAAAAAAAAAGGTATGTCCATAAGCAAAACGGGCATGGATGAAAACCCGAAAGGGCTCCGTGAGTAAAAACAGCAGGACTACCGGCGAGTTTGTGAAAACCCGAAAGGGCGCAAACTCGTGAAAAGAGAGAAAATACACTCGCAAAGTTCTCTCGACCTTGTGAGAAGAAAATCCCTGCATGAGATCCTTACGACTCACAAAAGAGCAACACACTTAGGAATCCCTACGATTCCTAAGGAGAACATACACCTGCGAGATCCTCTCGACCCGTAGGGAGAAAATGCTTTTATGAGACCCTTACGACTCATAAAATTGAAAAGCTTTAGGTGATAGGGACCTAAACCTGGCTCCTGAGCCATCGTTCCCCAAAGGGCAACGGCAAGTGATGAGTCGCTCCTGGCATTTCGCTTCAGTGTTAGCGGTGCTGATGCCGACCAAAAACCCAAATCCCAAGTCATCCCAAGGAAAATGATGAGTTGCTCCTGGTATTATTCCAGTGCAGCAATACTAATGCCAAACCAAAACCAAAATCCAATTTCTCAAAATTCTCCTGGCCCTACGGTTAGTCCCCAAATTGACTACCGTATACAATCCACGGGCTCGAATAATTCTCATCATACCCATACCCCACCGCAATCACCAGTCCAGCGGCCGGTCTCCGTCTTTGGACTTATGCTCCATTTGGAAAGACCCACTCATGTGTCCTCACGATACATGAGGAGAACAAACTTACAGGATCCTCACGACTCGTAAGAAAACACCTTCGTGGGATCCTTACGACTCACGAAGGAAAAACACACTTAGGAGTTCCCAAGACTCCTAAGGAGAAAGTACACTTATGAGATCCTTTCGACTCGTAGGGAGAAAATGCTTTTATGGGACCCTTACGGCTTATAAAATTGAAAAGCCTTAGGTGATAGGGACCTAAACCTGTCTCTTAAGCCATCGCTCCCCAACAGGAAAAGGCAAATGATGAGTTGCTCTTGGCACATGTGCTTCATTGTTAGCAACGCTGATGCCTACCCTAATCCCAAAATTCCAAATTCCAATCAAATAGACCCCTAAGTCTTTAAACTGGGAACGGATGATCTCTAAGTCGTTAAACTGGGAACAGATGACCCCTAAGTCGTTAAACTGGGAACGAGGGAAATCTCCTCATGGCAGATGATGATTCGCTCCTAGTACTATATTCCAGTGCAGCGGTGCTGATGTCAACCCAAATCACATCAAATCAGAAAAACAACCAATGGCCTCCCTGGCAGAATCAAACTCCACCTCGGAAACAAGTCAACTTCGTCCCTGACATCACAAGGAGCGGAGCAAGTCAAATCCAGCACCGACCGTACAAGTCACGAAAAGGGCAGCACCAACCGTCCAAGTCGTAAAAAGGGCAGAACCGACCGTCCAAGTCGCAAAAAGGGTAGCAACGACCGTCCAAGTCGCAAAAAGGGCAGCACCGACCGTCCAAGTCGCAAAAAGAGAAGCACCGACCGTCCAAGTCGCAAAAATGGCAGCACCGATCGTCCAAGTCGCTAAAAGGGCAGCACCGACCGTCCAAGCCGCAAAAAGGGCAGAACCGACCATCCAAGTCGCTAAAGGAGCAGCACCGACCGTCCAAGCCGCAAAAAGGGCAGCACCGACCGTCCAAGTCGCAAAAAAGGGCAGCACCGACCGTCCAAGTCGCTAAAAGGGCAGCACCGACCGTCCAAGTCGCTAAAAGGGCAGCACCGACCGTCCAAATCGCAAAAAGGGCAGAACCGACCGTCCAAGTCGGTAAAAGGGCAGCACCGACCGTCCACGTCGCAAAAAGGGCAGCAACGACCGTCCAAGTCGTAAAAAGGACAGCATCGACCGTCCAAGTCGCACAAATGGCAGCACCGACCGTCCACATCGCTAAAAGGGCAGCACCGACCATCTAAGTCGCTAAAATGGCAGAACCGACCTTCCACATCGCAAAAAAGGCAGCACCGACCGTCTAAGTCGCAAAAAAGGCAACATCGACCGTCCAAGTCACAAAAATGGCAGCACCGACCGTCCACGTCGCTAAAAAGGCAGCACCGACCGTCCAAGTCGCTAAAATGGCAGCATCGATCGTTCAAGTCGCAAAAAGGGTAGAATCGACCGTCCACGTCGCTAAAATGGCAGAAACGACATCCATGTCATGAAAATAGAGTCGACCTCCACGTGAAAGAAGATCCATCAATTTCATGCACACGACCCACATGTGTGGTGTGTGTGTATTGATGGGGGGCAATTTGTTGGGGTCAAAATTTGCACCCCGGTTGACCAAGTCAAAATCAAAGTCAACCCCAAGCCAAGTAGGCCCAAGCCCAGATCAAGTGGGCCAATGCCCGGGTCGAGCCCGAACATGAAGCGGCCGGCCTCCCCCCATGCCAAAATAAAATTTTTGTAATAAATAATTTTGTTTTATTTATTTTATTTTATTTTATTTTATGAATAAATGTAAGAAAATGGGCATAAAGCCAAATTTTTGTAAAGCCCATGGCTTATGTGCAAATAGAAATGGCACATGAGCCATGGGATAGGCAAAATGCCATTTTGAAAAGCCCAAGGGGCTATGTGTAAAGCGTATAGCCTATAAAGGCAAAAATAATGAAATATCTCAACAACTTTTTCTCTCTCCAAAAGAACCAAGATCTGTGATCTTCTCCTTCCTCAAGGTTCCAAAACCTTCTTCATTTTTGTATTAAATCAAGAGTTTAACTCTTCCTTTTCCAAAAATAAATAGTTTTTCACCACAAAACCCACGAAGGGAAGCTCGGATCTCCAATCAGATCTCGAAAAGGGGAAACTTTTAAATTTCACCCCCTTTTTCTCCAAGATCCCGCCTATCAAGAGAAGGAAGAAGAAGACCCATCTCCAAAAATCTAACTTTGGACAGATCCAAGGCTCAAAAGAAGAGCAATAAATCCCCAGGAGTTTAACTCCTTTCTAGATCTGTAGGAGTTTAACTCCATAAATTAGTTTCTGTTAGGAGTTCAACTCCAAAAACTTCTTGGGAGTTCAACTCCCCGGCCTAAGGGCTAGGCCCCTTCCGCGGGTGTTTCCCGTGGTCACGTGTGTGCCACGTGACCCCCGGGCGCTAAGGCGCCCATCGGTCACGTGCGCGCCACGTGACCCGGGGGCGCTAGGGCGCCCATCGGTCACGTGCACGCCACGTGAACCCGGGGCGCTAGGGCGCCCAATGGTCACGTGCGCGCCACGTGACCCCAGGCGCTGAGGCGCCCAATGGTCACGTGTGCGCCACGTGACCCCATTGGGCGCCTCGACCCCGGGCGCTGAGGCTCCCAATGGTCGCGTGTGCGCCACGTGACCCCGGGCACTGAGACGCCCAATGGTCGCGTGTGCGCCACGTGACCCGGGCACCATGCGCCTACATGCTACGCACGCGTCTTTAAGACGCTTTTTCCTTTCTTTTTTTGTGCACTCCACACTAAATGTGTCTCCCCCGTTAGAAAAAATTTCTAATGGGGCACTACCCCACACCCCGCAAGGGGGCTGCTTGCCCCCTTGACCCCCAGCCTGCTATCCGGGTAGCGGGCCTCCCGTAAAAACTCCGTAGGGCCCTCGATACATCCAAAACCCCCTTCAAAACACAACACTGCATATTGAGTTCGCATGACCAGTTTAACCCGTTAATCGGAGGTGCCCTCGCTCTAAAGGCGGGGGGTAATTAACGGCGGCTTAGTCCGCGGCTGCCGGAGATTCGGATCCCTATAATCAATAAACCCCAGCCTACCTTAGGCAGGGGGGAATCTGTAATACGCCCGACAAGCGAACGCGTATTCCCATCTCAATGGGGTGACGAAAAACACCCTACAGTGGTCTATGGTTTGTTGACCTCCGTCAAGATCATAGGAAGCTAGGGGTAAAAACAGATATTGGGAATTTCAAGTGTTGAAATTTGCAATGAGATTGCATACTTTCTATATGATAGTTGGATCCCGACTGCGAGTAAAAGTTACTCCTGCGTGAGTTTTACACTTTACAATTAGCTGATCAATTAGGTGTCTAAGAAAGGTGTTAACGGGGTAATGCCCCTGCGGAAACAAGGTTATTTAATTAGTTCCATGTGAAAGCATGGGGAGACTCTCTCGGAGTACCAATACATGTCTGGCCGAACGATTGGCGAACTTGTAGGGTGTAATTAATCCCTGCTAATCTTACCTTTTAGGGTTTGAAGGAAGATTTGATAAAAACAATGGGAGCCATCCTGATTAGATAAACTTATAACCAATCTAATCTTGCAAAGAGCGCACGCAAAGTGATTATCCTTCTCTCTCTCCTGATAGCGACCAATGACATGCGTTAATCAAGATAATAATATGGATGTATTGACCGAACCTACTTATTATACTGTGTTATGTTCCGCTTATTCTTATGATTGTCATAAGTCGGAGCAAGGAATAGGGGAATATCCGGATTCTCACGTCACCCAAACGAAGAATAAGCATGTTGATGCATCGTCTTCGGGTGTGTTCGTTACCAAGAACTGTTTCTAAGTTAACTCTACGTCCTGGGTATTTGATACTGGATCCTGATCTCACGTATGTAATTTGTTACATGGACTAAAGATAGGTAGAGAACTGGAAAATGGTGATATGTCTCTAGGAGTAGGGAATGGAGCAATTGTTGCAGCCAAAACAGTTGGCGAATATCACCCAGAGTTACCAATTGGTAATACAATGATTCTGAGTGACTGTTATTTCGTACCAAAAATATTGTGAATGTTTTCCTAAATCAAGTGTTGATTAGGTATGGTGCGTTTTATAATGGTATATACATTCTAAATCACAAAACAGTTCTAAGTATACAGAACACACACAAGAGAAACAGTTCAGAAATAAACGAAGTCTTCTTGTGACATTATAGAGTAGGTCATATCAATGAGACAAGACTAGCTGAGTTGCATAAAGATGCATGTTTGAATCCGTTCGAATTTACATCTTATGAAACTTGTCAATCATGTCTCAAAGGTAAGATGACCAAATCTCCGTTTACTGGACACGGAGAAAGAGCTACTAAACTTTTGGACAGATACATAGTGATGTATGCGGTCCTATGTCTACACATGCCAGGAATGGTTTCTCGTACTTTATTACATTCACCGATGATCTCTCAAGATACGGATATGTGTTCCTGTTGAAACACAAATTTGAATCTTTTGAGAAATTCAAGAAATATAAGTACGAAGTTGAGAACCAGACGGGTAAAAGTATTAAAATCTTTCGATATGATCGGGAAAGAGAATACTTGAGCACGGAATTCAGAGACTACTTAAAAGAGAATGGGATTCTCTCTCAGCTTACTTCTCTGTATACACCATAGCACAATGGAGTTTCGGAGCGGAGGAATCGCACCCTATTAGATATGGTGCGCTCTATAATGAGTAATACTAAGTTGCCTATTTCCTTTTGGGGTTATGCACTTGAGATAGCTGCATACCTATTGAATAGAGTTCCGACCAAATTCGTTGCCTACCACTCCATATGAGATATGGAATGGGAAGAGACCATCTTTTAAACAAGTTAAGATATGGGGTTGTCCGGCCTATATTAAAAAGCAAAATCCGGACAAGCTCAAAACAAGGTCAGTTCTGTGCAAGTTTGTAGGATTTCCCAAACATTCGCGAAGGTATATCTTCTACCACACTGAGGAATAAAAAGTGTTTGTTTCTCGAAATGCCACCTTTTTAGAAAAGGAATTTCTTATGAAAGAAATTAGTGGCAATGAGCTAGAACTGGAAGAAGTTCCAGCTACACAAACTATAACTGACGATTTGGTGGAACCGGAGGATTCAATAGTCCCCAATGAACCTAAGCCACTCCGCAGATCTATTAGGGTTTCTCATCCACCTGAGAGATACTACGGTTTTCTCATAGACGGTGGGAGCAAGGATTGCATCATAGAAAATGATGACCCAACTAGTTTCGAGCAGGCCATCACAAGTGGAGATTCTGTGAAATGACGGGATGTTATGCGATCTAAGATGGAATCCATATACACCAACAAAGTATGGACTTTGAAAGATGCTCCTGAAAGGGTAAAATCGATCGGGAGAAAGTGGATCTTGAGAAGATAATTGGTCTAGATGGAAAAGTAGAGACTTTCAAAGCTAGATTTGTAGCAAAAGGTTTTCTTCAACGACTAGGTGTCCACTATGATGAAACATTTTTTCTCCAGTGGCTATGCTTAAGTCCATCAGGATCCTACTTGCCGTTGCTGCATACCATGACTACGAAATCTGGCAGTTATACTTCAAGACCGCTTTTCTAAATGGTGATTTAGAAGAGAGCGTGTACATGACACAGCTAGAGGGCTTCGTAGACAGTGGGAGCAGCGGAAGCGTGTGCAAGCAGCTTAAATCCATCTACAAATTAAAGCAGGCATCGCGGAACTGGAACATCTGTTTCGATGAAGCTGTCAAAGAGTTTGACTTCATCAAAAATGTAGATGAACCATGTATATATAAGAAGGCGGTAGAGAGTAAGGTTGTCTTCCTCGTATTGTACGTGGATGACATACTCTTGATAGGAAACGTTGTTCCTATGCTACACTCGGTCATGCCCTTCTTATCACACAAGTTCTCCATGAAAGATCTAGCTGATGCCTCCTACATCCTGAGGATTAAGATCTATAGAGATAGATCTAAACGAATGTTGGGATTGTCCCAATCCAAGTACATTGACACCATACTAAAGAGGTTTAGTATGGAAGATTCTAAGCGTGGTAATGTACCCGCTTGTTCAGGAATCACTCTCTCCAAAGAGATGTCTCCCAAGAATGATTTGGAGAGGGCTCGCATGCAAAGGATACCCTATGCTTCGGCAGTCGAGTCAATCATGTATGCGACGTTATATACCAAATCAGATGTAGCTTACTCACAAAGTGTAGTGAGTAGGTATCAATCAGATCCAGGGGAGAAATACTGGATAGCTGTGAAGAACATTTTTAAGTACTTGAGAAGGACTAAAGAAATGTTCTTGGTGTATGGTAACGGTGGAGTCGTTTACCGATTCGAGCTTCCAGAGTGATAAGGACGACAGTAAGTCGGTGTCGGGTTTTGTCTTCACCCTCAGTGGAGGGACGGTATGTTGGAAGGGTTCCAAGCTATATACCGTAGTAGACTCGACGATGAAGGCTGAATACATTGCTACCAACGATACTGCCAAAAAGGCTGTCTGGATAAACTTATTCATAAGATGAACTAGGTGTAGTTCCTACCATCGAGCATCTAATACCCGTGTATTGTGATAACAATGAAGTTGTGGCTTTGGCCTAAGAACCCCGGTCCCATCAGCAATCCATACATATTTTTAGACGGTATCACCTGATCAGGGAAATAGTAGATCTCCAGAAGATCGGGGTCAGGAGAGTTGACACAGAGGATAACACAGCGGATCCACTCACCAAGGCCCTCCCCCCAGATGCTAATCGAGAGACTCTTTAGGATTTTGGGTATGAGATACTACAATAACTGGCCTTAGTGAAAGTGGGAGATTGTTAGTGATATGTATGCCCTAGAGGCCATTATTGTATGATATAGTGGATGCTTGGACATATATATAGAGGACTTTCTTGCTCGACATGATAGTATGCTATCCGGTTTCCTTTATCTTAACATGTTCACTGGTATTATTATACCGTCTCTCATATACATGTTGATAAAGCCCTTAGGATGTTAGCTTGACTATTAGGACTATGATGCGGATCATACTACTGGGACATGGGTAGTCCACAAGCACATCCTTCAATTGTTCCTAGTTGAGGGTATATCGAGACAGGGCATCGATACACCAGAGTAGACTAGTGTGTACGTTTCTTGACCCTGTATGGGGGCGGTGGTTGATCCCATATCCATTGGTGTTTGACATTAAATATTGTACACATGTGCTCATTAGAGAATAGGTACACCGAACAGGACTCACCGAGAACTCCTAATTGGTATTATATTTATCGTTAGATAGTAGTTCTCTGGTGACACTGGTACAGATTATTATGTAGACCCGAGATCGTCATAGAGTCTTGTGTGGCTTCCACTGTGCTTTAATTTCCTCTCTACCACGGCTCAAAGGATTCGTGCAAACAGGTGGATTTTGGGTACAGTCCCGAGTCACATGGAGGCAATGAGTGATAAGAGGGGTTTCTTCTCTCCCGGTCTTGGGAGTTGATATTGCGCTATGCTCGATTGGCTATAACAGTAAGTCCCTGGCCAGGGCTATTGATGAGATTTACTGGCAATGTTATCAGTAGTTTCTCATACCGTTATGAGCCATACATCGGCATGACTTATCAAGTTATTGGGGTCTGGCGATACCACCCCTAGACTCAATATGCGACATATCAGACGAAGAGACCGGACTGTACGGTAAGTGTTACTTATAGGCTTCATGGGAGTTTGGACAAGCTTACTTGTTGATCTTCTAATCGCTCAATACCTGGGTAGCCGTTACGTACAGCTTGTACTGCTGACGGCTTGTGGGTGACTGATGTGATCATCACCTACTGCTGGCGTATTGACGGGTCTTTAGAGTCTTACACAGAAGTTTTCTGGTTTAAGCGAAACGAAGTAGGGCATATATGTGATATGTGCGGGGGCCTGATTAAATACGAGTATGTGATACCGTATCTAATATGGCGGTAATTTGTTATCAGTCAGGTTATATGTAATATAATCAGATTATCGAATCAAGTGTTGATTATATAATATGATATACAGATAAATGATATTAGTCGGTTATATGTGATATAACCGGATTATTAAATGAAGTATTGATTTAATAATTTGATATATATTATATTTGATATAATTATATATTAAGTAATATTATTAGCTCACTAATTATTCTTTATAATATATATATATATATATATATATATATATATATATATATATATTTGGAAAATAGAAAATGAGGTGTAAATAGAGGGATATTTTGAGCATGGTGTGAAGCATGGGCTTTATTATTTGTTTATTACTCTTGACTCACTATTCAAGCATGGTTGCAATTTCTTATTGCATTTTATTCCATACTTGAATAAGTGAGGAAAGAGAGCCATTCTTCACTTCACTCTCACAATTCATTTCTTGACTTGAGTTTTACTTAGCCATTTTTATGAGAGCTCATGTGATGAGTTTCTCTCTAGCTCTCTCCATCATCATCCTCTTCCTCATGCTTCAAGCTCTAAACCCTCATATGTGATGTGAATCATAGAGCTTGAAACCCTGTGAGCATATAAAACCCTTACTTCACCATCCTACGCTTCATTAGCACTCTAGTGTAGTGTGTTTTCTTCACTGAAGAGTTTAGTGAAGAGGTAGTTTGGATTGGCGGACTTCGGATAGATCATCCTCGGCACGAAGATCATCGCAGGAAGCTTGTTCATTCTTCAAGTGGAGTCGTGCGGACTACTACCCGGAGCTTTATGAAGAGAAGGACATGGTCTACAAAAGTTGTAGCCCATTTCTCTTTCTATAGCTAATCATATCATCATTGTTAAACCATATTATTCTAGTTAAGATCTTGGTTATTGTTCGTTAGCACCCGAAATTTTTTAAATTGCATGTGTGATGCCCGTTTAAACCCCGTCGCGGTGCAAGCGTACATTGTCATGATATATATATATATGTGTGTGTGTGTGTGTGTGTGTGTGTGTGTGTGTGTGTGTGTAGATATAAGAAGATAAAAATGATTCGGACACAGTGGATATGGCCGAGGATCCATGAGATATGTGTGTGTGTGTGTGTGTGTGATCAATCCGTGATAGATTGAGGCAGGAAAAGGCAAGATATCGTCCGGTGATATATGTGTGATCAATCCATGAGTGATTGAGGGTAGCTGACACATGATATCTCTACAGATATATATATATATATGTGTGTGTGTGTGTGTGTGTGTGTGTGTGTGTGTGAGGGTTCAATATAAACGCCATGCACTGAGATGTATGTTATATATATGTGAGGGATCGATATAGATGCCTTGCACTGAGATGGATATTATATATATGTGAGGGATCGGTATAGATGCCCTGCACTGATGGGTTATATTATGCTATATATAGTAGCCGGACAGGACTGGTCCACGAGACAAAACCTGAATATTATTTTCATACATCGATATATTCTAAAGAGGTTTTCAAAGGAGCTATAGTCTCACTATTTTCGGTGTCTAGGATCGACATGGACTTTTACAAAAGAAAACCCTTTTTTAAATAAATCATTTTCAAAAGGCGAGACGTATACTTTAAACGAGATGCATACATTTCTTTACAAAACAACGTCCGCTACATGTGCCGCCTTATGTGTGTGTGTAACGAGATGCATACATTTCTTTACAAAACACGTCCGCTACATGTGCCGCCTTGTGTGTGTGTGTGTGTGTGTGTGTGTGTGTGTGTGTGTCATACGGCTATTTTGAAAGTATTTCATATACATATATCTTCCGGCTACTCTTATGTGATTACATATGGATGGGTGTTATATATGTATTATAACCTTAATTGTGTTATGGTTGGTCGTGTGCAATAAATATTGCACTACAGCTACGGCGATCGTGATTTGACACCATTGTGTGTGTGTGTGTATGCAGTGAGTTATCGACGGTTGTTGATTTTTAGTTTTTCATTTCGCAGTATTGTTTTTACTTTCTGAACTCACATACTTTCAAACGTATGTAGTTATGTTATGCCCGTACGGGCCAGATACTGATTACTTGATATTAACATGATAGCCACACACGGATTCATATATTCCATATGCTAGGATAGCAGTACACGAGTTGTACTGAGGGCTTACTATCTTATATTCTATCGCTCGAACTCTAGATTCGACGCGTGCTTATTTACCCTCCTTGATGTACACAGTATTCATGCTTTAGTTGTTTCACCGCTGATCCATACGACTTCGAGCTTGTTATATAATTCTACTCACGAATTGACAACTCACCCCGTTATGTCATAGTTCTTTGCAGTTTTGGCCGTTTGGATCCGTAGCGGCTTATTAGGCACGTTTGCTACCCTTTGGGCGTGGTTGCGCATATATTTGAGTTGGTGGGTCTCATTTTGTATCGGTTTTTGCCTTGTACCTATTTGTATCTAGAAGTACTTCATCAAAGACCAAGTCTAGTATTGTCGAGATCTTAGTGTTGTATATTTTATTGTTGTCGGACTCGTGTAGAGTCGACTTGATATATACTTATGTTGTTTACCTTCCGCATTGTTGATCTTTCGCCTTTTAGCGTCATATATTATTGTGTGGTTGTGTTTTCGTCATTTGGGTGTTTATTAAGCTTCCGTATGTGGGGATACTTGATATATACTTATCATTGTACATATTTTATTCAAAATTTACAAAGGAGGTGTTGCCTTTTTTTTTTCAAAAATCTTTCGGACCAGCTTTATTTTTTCATAAAACTTTTCTAAAACTTCACATCTATCGATTATTATCTATTTTCTTATATATCTGGTTTAGATTCCTGATTTTGGTTTACTTGGGTTACAATGGGATCCACTTGACTTCACATAATCTTTATACCGGTCATGTGCCCTTTTCGGGTCGTGACATCCTTCTTTGGCCTTAAAATAGTAGAGATGGAGATAAATACGAGATGAGGTGAGATGCAAACTATCCAAACATACACGAGCCTTAACAATCCAAGGTTGAACACGAGCCAAGCTCAACCCTGACCTGCCATGTTTGTGTTCGTTCATTTATTCCATCGAACTAAGAATTTTATCCAAGCTCGGTCTGTTTAGCTGCCCAGCAAGATTTTACACAAGCTAAGCATCAACGAGCTTTGAGTTTTTTTAACAAGCTAGGATTGATGAGAAGACCCTAGAGGACTTTTTGTCAAATTTTTGTCATAATTTAATAAGTTTGGGAATTTTATATAAAATTCACTTTTTTAACTTTAAAAAACACACCCTTATCGGAAGCTAAATTTCCTAATCCTCTTCGGTCTCTGCTTCCCTTTTGATCCTCTGAACAGAAAAAAAAATAGATAAAAACCCTAATCTTTCCCCCTTTTCATGTCTTCGCTCAATTTCTCCTTCCCTTGCTACTCCCACTTCAAATTCACCTGCAGTTTGCAAACCCTAGAAATTTTCATACATCGGCATCCTCTTCTTCTGCTGTTAGGGTTATGCATTCACAATGAGTGATCACAAGGTATCTCCTTTTTTGTTTTTTCTCCTAAAACCCTAGTTTATATATATATTATTTGTTTTGATTATGCAATCTTAGAAACTTCGTGGAATTGGTTATGATTATTTCACATTGCATGAGATGAATTCATTATATGCACGTTATATGACTTGAAGAAATTTGTGTTGAGGATTTGTGCATTGACATGAAAGCTAGTTCCTTTGGCATGTGCTCTATGGGAGATTCTTCGGTAATACCGGTGATATGGTATGAGCCATCTAAAATAACCTAAATAACATCTAATTGCAGAAATTAAAGAAGCAAATGAGAGGAACTAGGAAATTGAACCGTAATGAAACTAAATTAAGAACAAAAATATTTACAGTTTAAAAAAAAAAAACCTTCTAGCACCTATGTGCTCCACTTGCAACACTATGTAATAATACTTGCAAGTTGCAACAACCGGGAGAGAGAAAGAGATGGAATTTTTTGGGCATCTTTCGGACAGCTCTGTGGGGGTCCATATGTTTATTTCTTTCTCACTTATGACCAAGCACATGCACCCACTGCATGGAAAAAAATTTGTGGTATACATGAGAAGGAAAAACTAGATCCTTTAAACGTTTTCTAAATGAAAATTTATAATTTTTGAAGGGCATATATGCAAATAGGCATAGATGATGAGCTTGGGATATGTTCTTGGTGGGTTGGATTATTTAAAGAGAAAAAAATACCATGTCATGTCCAAGTTGCAAATCTATGGTGAAGGGAAAATGTTATCACCAACATGTGTCGGCCTATTATATTATGTTATAGTGTAATCAGAGGCAGTGATCTTCATATTCGTTAGCATATGTTCGTTTGGATATTCATTTGGTCTTCTATAGACATATAGAGATAATTGAATTTTTGTGTGGATACAATTCTGGTACTATATAGCAATTCCACAATAAATGTTTAATAGGATGATATTTTACTTAGATTGACTATATGAGTTCTTCTGCAAGAATGTATTGTTAATGATATGATTTCTGTGAGGTGATGCTTACCGTAATCCATATGCTGCCTGCAGAATATTTGTATATATAATATCTTGATTCACTCCAAAAAGCTTTTAAAATAGAAAAGTCTCTTTTTAAACCTCGATGCTAAGGAGGATTGTTTATAAATGTTAATGTTGTTTTTCATGTCTTGTTAACAAAGCCGGCTTCACTTAATTATCCAGGTGTTCGTATTTGGATCGTTCACTGAAGATGAAGCACGGTTGTTCCAGAACAAGTCGGCTCAGAAAAGTTGTGTGTCCCCTTCAGAAAAGGAAGGCGCACAACATGCTTCAACAAAGACAGGTACGATTAAATCTTTGGACATCGTCTCTTTAAATTCAGTTAAGAGCTTTGGCACTACATCGAAACAGACTGCTTCTGCTGTAAGATCAAGAGACATTCAGTCAACAAATTCAATTGGAAAGGGCACATCATTGAGAAATGGAAAATCGTCCGATTCGCAACATACTAAAAGTTCTCAAGAAAATGAAATCCTCAATGGACGCTCTTCCAATTCTGCTTCCGGCAGCAAAATGGATACTTTAGATATAAGTTTGGTGCATATAAGTGAAATTAGATGTGGCGATGCTATAACTCCTGTGGTGTACCATACGCTTATTGATAGACCTGCTGATGTTAATGATGATGGGTTTGAAGGATCAATGAATAATAATAATAATAAGTTTATTGAAAAATCTACGGATGTCCGAAAGAAACTAAATGAGCAAGCATCGCCAGCCAAAATTCTACTCCCTAGAGGCTTAATAAATTCAGGAAACCTATGTTTCCTCAATGCAACAATACAAGCATTGCTCTCCTGTTCACTGTTTGTTCAGCTTTTGCACGATCTAGCCAACCGCAATGTTCCCAAGGTTCTAACAATAATTAATGTTAGTCAGCTTGAGTTTTTAGTTATTTTTTCAAATTCTTAATATTGTGTCTTTCTTTTTTTAGAATGGATATCCGACATTAGGTGCATTTGTTGAGTTTATCTCTGGGTTTGAAATGTCTGATGATCCAAAGGCAAAGAATCACGAGAGACAAGTCCCCGCAGTGGAGCCTTTTGGTCCAATCATGTTCGACCCTATTCTGGAAATGTTTACCCCAGATCTCCCAAGTAGCTTATCAGGCTGGCGCAGGTGTGTATCTATATGGCTCCGCTCTCGTTCGTGTGTTTTCCTAATATTTAGAAAATCGACCCCTAAGACAGTGTACTGTGCTGCTTATCGCAGTTTTCTAAATGCTGGATTAGATAACTAATTTCTGCCTTTTGTTCGTAATCATCGTCTAGTATAATATGTCCTGTGGTTGCTAAATGACTACAGCAACAGCAACAATCCTTGTCTGCAATATGAATCCATTTCTTCCATTCTTCGCTGTTACGGGCTGACTCCTTCGTTAAGTTGACAATTAACACATCATTTATAAATATCTCCATGTTTGTTTAGGTCTACCCGACTCCTTGTTGCGCAATTAACTACGTTGTTGTCACTTCTCCTTACTGGAGCATATATTGGTCTTTGAAGCACATGCCCAGACCATCTTAATTAGTCCAATCCGTCGCTTATCCCTCATTTTAGTCTCTACGAGAGTGACCTCTAACTTGTTACAAATACTCTCATTCCTTATATTTTCTTTTAGGAGTATAACCAATCATTCAGCTCAACATTCTCATTTGGCTACACTCATTTTGGAAATATTTTTTTAATTTGCCCAATGTCCTGATCCATATAAAATGTTGGTCTTATATTCTTATCCACTTCAATTATCCCGCTGGAAGACTACATAAGGATTTTTTTAATAATTTAATCATATCTTTTGAATTATACACACACGCGCCGAATATTTTTAATCAAATATAATCATGTGTTGCAGAGCATGATGCGTTAGTAGATGTGGGCCACTATCACTAGATTTCAAGTATAAAGAAATCAACTTTGATTAGCACATTCACATATTTTTATTATAGAATTGCACATTGGATTGCATTAATTTCCATCAGTACTTTGGAAACATCATACACAGAAGATGCACGTAGCGGAGATGCGCATGCTTCGTTGGATGTGTGGTAATACTAGAAAAGATTCTGTGCGAAATGAGAATATTCGTGCAAAAGTTGGTGTAGCACCCGTGGAGCGGAAGATGCAGGAAAACCAGCTAAAATGGTTTGGTCATGTGCGACGTAGACCTATGGAAGCACCGGTTCGAAAAATAGATACTCTCGATATAGGCAACGTCAAAAGGGCGAAAGGAAGACCGAAGAAAACATAGATGGAGATGATACGAAAAGATATGCTTGCCAAAGGCCTCAATGAGAGTATATTATTCGATAGGAGAGTGGAGGCGGAGGATTCATGCGCTAGACCCGGTGTGATTCTCATGTTGGTTCATGTAGCCTGCCCCATGTGCTTGGGATAAAAGGCTCGGTTGTTGATGTTGTTGTAATACTTTTGAAACATCACAAGTATATTTGCTAATTTATGGAAGATTGGTAAGTAGGTAAATGGTATTGCGTTTTCTCATTCTAATGTTCTGCCTTGGCGAATCTCATTAGATATATTATGCGCATATTGCAATTTCAAAATTTTCTTTTTCCAAAATATAAAAATACATGGAATCTTCGAATTATCAAAGATTGAAAACATCATACTCTTTTACTATTGCCCTAAAAAAAATCTTTAATTTGTAATAAACTTTTTTTGGGCATATATCTAAATCTTTTGACTGAACTGTATTCATTCTCAGGCAAGAAGACGCCCAGGAATTTCTTAGTTTTCTAATGGATCGGATGCATGATGAATTGCTGAAGCTCGAAGGACATTTGTTGTTTTCAAATGGGAGGAGTCTGCCTCTAGTTTCATCTTCTGAAGATGATGGGTGGGAAACTGTGGGAAGAAAAAACAAGACTGCGGTAACCAGAACTCAGAGCTTTAGTCCGTCGCAACTTAGCACGATTTTTGGGGGGCAACTGAGGAGTGTTGTGAAGGCAAGAGGTATGTTAAATTTGAAGATTTCATTAAGGTCAGTACCAGATTCTTCAATTCCTTTTCTCCCTTTGTAACTTATCGATGAAACGTCTTAAAGGAAAGTAATAACATTCCACTGCTCATATTTCCCCAATTGAAATCCTGAATTTGAACTTACTTTTTTGCTAATGTTTTTTGGGGTAATATCAGTATATTTTCTTATTTCTTCATCATTGTGGATTTTTAATATAGCAATTGAAACGATCTTCAGTATCCTGGCTTCTGCCATTGGTTTAGGGAGTTGCATAAATTGTTTGCAAGGGAGTTGCTAAATTTTCTAGACCAGCAAGGATTCATTTGGTGTCTCCAAAAGGCCATCTTAACCATCTTTTGTTATACTTAAAAGGATTTGATATTTGACAATGCTAATTGGTGAATGCAATATAGTTGGTGAAGGGTATGTCCCATTAAACTATTAGTAGCTTAGAAGTCTGATTCTCTTCATAGTATTATTCACAATTATTTTCATATGCAGACTGCTGCGTCAAAGCTTAGGAAGCTTTTGAGTCGGTGGAGTTCAACTGGGTGAATTGCCAATATGGAAGTTGCTAATGGAATAGTATTTTTTTTATGCATCAGTTGTTTTCCTGGAAATTTTATTTTTAGCAACTCTGCTCGTTGATTTTTTCTATTTTAAATGAAGAAATATATATCATAAAGCTAATACAGGTATAAATCCTGATAGCTTATTCCTTAATGATAATGTTAATAATTTTAACAGTTATGCTTAAACTGTTGTAATTTGAGGAATGCCTGAATTTTTTTTCCAGCCACTCTACTTGTCTTTTTGTTGTTGGATGACTTATAATGTTAATTTTGTGTAGGCATCAAGGCGTCAGCTACAGTACAGCCCTTTCTCTTGCTTCATCTTGATATTCTACCAAACGCTGTTTGTACTATTGAAGACGCACTCCGACTTTTCTCTGCACCTGAAGAACTTGAAGGGTATAAGGCATCAGCTGGCAAGGTACCAAGTCTTTTATTACTATTTTTATTTTTTACGTTACAAAGTTACTTATGCTTCATCTGGCGATGCCTTCCAATTTCAAATTAGTGACCTTTGTAATTAATTGAAAGTTTAAAACTCCTTTTCATGCAGGCAGCTGTGATTAGTGCTAGCAAGTCGGTACAGATACAGACGCTTCCAAAGATATTGATCTTGCACTTAATGAGGTTCAGCTATGGAAGCAGTGGGAGCACGAAATTGCGCAAGCTGGTCCACTTCCCTCTTGAACTTGTTCTTGCCCGTGACTTGCTTGTGATTCCTTCTTCAGAGGTTAGCTTTAATTTTTCCGCAAGTCAACTTCATTATCTTCTTTTCGTTAAGCGCTTTGATTAGCATTTCCTTTGTTGTGGTATATAAATATTTGGGTGCTTGTTTTTATTGAGTAATACTTTTCCTACCAGTGTGATGGAATCCATATATGCTACATGGATTTCCATTGGATACAAGGTGGGCCGTGTTATCCGCTACCTAGATACATGTATCATATATCCCACCTTGTATCCAATGGGAATCCATGTAGTCTACATGGATTCCACCGCGCCGGTAGGAAAAGTATTACTCAATTTTATTATTCTTGCTTTAGAACGTAGATTCAGATTCGGGCATTTATTCTGCTAGTGATAGTTGGATGCTTCTGAACCATAACTCTTCAAACACATCTATCTTGCTATCAATAACGGTTGTACGCTTTTCGATCATCAACATTTATCTTGCTATTAATAACATTTATGAAGACGGAAAATGGCTGAGGTCCTGATCTCTTCTATCATAATGTAAAACCCTTAAATGGTTTTGCATTTGATTTCCCAATTTTACTAGCTCTCAAATCACAGAAGGCCACATGTGCCTCGACACCAATCAAGAAAGAGGAAGGAGTGGGGTAGCTAGCAATCGATCTTCTAGTTTTCTAATGTATCACACCAACTATATCTTTTATTTTTTATTTTTCTTTTCTGGCATTGACCTTGGCTACATCGCTCTTTATACTGTTCAACCTGCAAGTCTATCGGCTTTGAATGAGAACCACTTTGTTCCTTTTTTATTAATCCTTTTCCTATAAAACAATTTTGCATAGCAATAGTCCAAATGTTCTGTGAACGATTAATGTTTATGCATGCTTGTCCACAGTGCTCTTAGTAGTAATTAGTGAGTTGTGTATAACTCCCTTCATGTTTATATCTCATCCGGCACTTAGCATCCCTTGGTTCGGTCTTGATAAGGATATTCAACCTGATCTATGACTAACTCGGCTGTTTTATGCCCTAAGCAAAGTATATACGATGGGGTGTTATATACAAACTAATCCTTATAAAATCCTCTCTTTTTGCCCAATACAAATATTTAACAACATTAATCATTAATGAAATCATTTGGTTTTTTGTGCAGGGAAGGAAATATGAGCTTGTGGCGACAGTCACACATCATGGCCAGCAAGCATCGATGGGTCACTACACCGCCGATTCCAAGCACTCCAACGGCCAATGGCTTCGATACAACGATTCCTATGTAACTGCTGTGGGTATGAGCAAAGTGCTGCACGGCTACGCGTATATTCTCTTCTACAAACAGATGTGAAGTTTACAACATAAACTCTAATTAATATTAACTGCAATGTAAAGCTTGTTAATCTTGGTTCTTGCTGGTTAATGTTGCTTCATTGTTATTAGGTTAAGCTAATCAGAAGTTTTAGGCTGATATCGAAGTGATGTACATAGCTTAATATGGGTTTTCAGCTCGGTATATTATTATTGGCTTGCTTATCTATGTCGTATTTGAGGTGGTTTCATTGAAAATTAGATTTCTATAGCGTGAATTTTTGAAGTTTGTTTGTTGAATCCGCCACGCAAATGCAAGGTTGTTTTCGAGATCGAGTATTATGTGATGCATTACAGGCTAAATTTAACATAAATGTGGCGGAGTTTAAGCATTTAGCAGGTAATTACCATTGATTTGTTAATTGCAAATAAATTAGCAACAAGTTAGTGGTATTGTTATATTGTCATCGTAAATTGTAAATGAGGATATGAGGATACGAAATATCAATAAATTGTAAATTGCATATAGATATACGAAATATTAATAATGTAATCGTAAATTGTATATGAGCATACGGAATATGAAAATTTGCTGATAAATATGCATGCATGGTATACTGTTAGCATAAATTGTGAATGAGGATACAGAATATCATTAACTTGTAAATTAGCAAATAAATACGATGAATTTTAATGTTTTCTAATATACTCCCTCCGTTCTTTTTTACTTGTCATTTAGGAGAGAAAAATGTATCTACATTTTTGGAATAATGAGAAAATCATTAATGATAAAGATATCAATAAATGATACAATAACAAAAAAAAATCCTAGAAAATTAATTGCTGATATTAAAAAAATGATAATATTTTCCTTAATAGTTGAGGGCAGAAATAATATGATTTTTTTAGTGGTGATGTGGCAATAAATTAATTGTTGATATTAAGAAAGTAATAATGTTTTCTTTAATCGGTGTGCATTTTTCTAAAATGACAAGTAAAAAGGGACGAAGAGGATACTATATATGCTTTATTTCCGGAGTCTTTGTATCCATTGATGTAATATCTTTACTAATCTCTCTACTTAGTCTGCTATTATGACCATAAAACTTAAGCGTCCTTAAATTGATTTTAATTTGATGGTCTACAAAGCCTCAAAAAGCGTCACATCGGCAGAAAAAAAAAAATAAATGTAGAATTTTCTTTAACGAATATTTAATAAATGTAACGATCATCATAATCAGTTATAATTATTCAATCATCTCTACTGATTTTAAATAACTACTAGAATCATTGTGCTTCATTTTTTGGGGGTACCGGCCCGTTAGCCCTCACCTACAACACACACAACACAGCCACGCACGCCCCACGCACGTCCTACACACACATGAAACCCATGAATTTGTCCCGAAAGAGTTAAGTTCTGGCCACTTCCCCTCATTTTTATTTTTATTTTTTGGCATTGACCCGACATACCCATGCACACCACACCCATACATGTGACCCACGAATTTACCCTAAAGCGTTAATTTGTGTCCCCTTTCACTCTTGGGGTTTTCAGGTTCAAACCCTGTACTTTCCCCAAGAAAGGAAATGCTCATACCAACTGAGTTACTGCTCATTGATACTCATTGGTACAATGATTCATTTTGAAAACAAACCAACTGCTTCCGGCTTAAGTTTTAATTTTCTTTATTTTTTTTGAATTTAAACTAAAAAGGTTGAAAATAATTTTTATTTGAACACGCACATTTCACATGCAAGATACCAGTAACCACTAAACTTGAGGGGTTCTAAATTGTTTTCAAATTGATGATCTAAAGCGCCTAAATGTATAATTTTTTTTAATAAATACAATCATCAACTGAATTAGTTATAATTATACAATTATCTCTACCGATTTTAAATAACTACTAGAATTATGGCGAATCATTTTGAAAACAAATTTAAGAAAATTAAACATAATTGGAGGGAGGTGACTTGAGTGCTGAGAGAGCACCACTGGAGTATGGTTCCACGGTAACTCGTCCCGCCGGAGTTTATTGGCTATTTTGCATGGTTTGATTTGACTTGACCTTGGCATTACAAAATAGTCTTTGTACCTTATTTTTTTAATATATTTTCACACTTTAGCCCTTGAGCTTTACAAAATTGGCTTTTTGTCCATTTTTAAAAAAATATTTTCATGTTAAAGTTAAGTATTACATTTTCTTCATCGGGCCGGCCTTGCTTGAGCTCGGACTTGGTGTGGGCCCGGCTTGGACTCGATGGCGGGGAGTAATTTTCGACATCGGCAATAATGAATCATTTTGAAAACAAATTAACCACTCCCTTTATATAAGTAAATTTTCTTTAATTTTTTTTGAATTCAAATTTAAAAGTTCAAACACAATTTTATTTGAACATATGCATCATACGTGCAAGATACTAGTTAGATTAAACTAGAAAACATTGAAAGTCCATGGCATATACTGCAAATCACCGATTTTTATTTGTATTTGTACTTTTATCTGAATTGTTGAAACTTCATTAATATATGTAATGAATTTAATTTAGGCTTATTTCTATTATAAAAAAAAGGTCCCACAAGATTTTGTTGTTTTACAGGAAACTGCCAAAATGTTTGAAATCCCAAAATGCCACCATGACTAGTAATAAGCACTAACATTGTCACATGAGCACCATGACTTTAGTTGTTTTATCATCATAAAAATAAAAAATAAACCAAAACAGAATACACCCTTACAAATATCACTTTTTATGTTATATCAACATACTATACTATTTGGGTAATTTGCCAACAAATAAAAAACCTAGCAAGCCAAGTGGTAAGGCGGGGACTGCAAATCCTTTATCCCCAGTTCAAATCCGGATATTGGTGATGAGTATATAATGCAGGTTGAGTAGTAAAGTCTCCTTAGATGAATGCATAAGCAGGTAAAGAATACATTTGTTGAGCTACTAAGGAAGTAATAACCCCTAAAAAGGCTAGAGCAAGGCCAAATCTGGTTTATGACTTCTGCCAGCGCGTAAACCCCCTCTCCCGAAAAGGAGCGGGAGAAGAAAACTCGATCGATCTTTTCCAATAATTGAAATTGAAAAGAATTTATAAATGAATACTGATTTTGATTTGATGGAATGTCTAATATTTTTTCACCCGGAATTAATCGGATTGTTGCGAGCGGAACAAGAATCTCGTCAAAACCCTCCCCGCCGTAAAAAAACCCTCTGCTTGCAATATCTGTATAGCTGTCTGCAATATCTAGTTAAGCATGCATATTGCAGGGAACTGTACAGATATGCCAGTTAATTGCATGCAGATTGCAGATTGCTATACGGATACGACGATTTAATGCATACATACCGCAGTAAACCGCATGCATATTACATGATACTAGGTATTGCATGCTGGGGTTTTTCACAGCGGAAAACTTTGCTAGGGGGTTTTTGACAATTTTCCCTTATTATCTTCTTGCTTTTTCTTCCAACTCATTCCAACTCATCTACTCTATTATGTTGCTCCTCAACTTGCTCTTCACAAAGGACATAATTGCCTGCAACAAATCTTCACCTCTTGTCCCTGCCAAAGAAGCCAAGTGTGTAAAAGATTGTACTGTAGAAGGTGCTGCTCATAAATATTCATGAGTAAATGCCACTCTTTTTTTTTTCCCCCACCCCTTCTCAAAAGGGGTAAAAACCAATATTTTCTCAACAAAAAGAGTTGTGCATCCTTCTCTATAGCAATGTGCATTAAATTGAGGCCAACATGGGCTTGATTGATCTGGTCATTGTCCAGCTCAAATCCACATTGAGCTATGGAAATTTAATGAACATTCTTTGCCTAGCTTGATGTAACATAAAATCTCTTGCCCCCACTTAAAGTTTTCCTTATAAGAGATCAGTCGATTATTTGATGGAGCCATTGGAGAGAGACCACACAAGCTGGATCCAACTAATATTCCCCCAAAAATAATGGAGGCCAAAGTTTATTAGGGTTCCTTCCATCTTGGTCAAAGTTTTTATATATAGATCATAGGCTTTTGCAAATTTTCTATATGAGGTCATTTGTGGTTTTTGATATTTAATATCAGTCAGAAAATTATGCAGGTGCAAAGTTAATGTGAATTCATCATATTTTATGTCAAATGTAACTGAAAATAATTTAATTTATTATGCAAAACTAATGTGGATTCATTGTATATTTATATTGCCATACGCTTATTCTAATATGTTTCATAATAGTAGTTTTATTTATAAAGCTAATTATCTTATTCATGATACCTACAATATGGGTGCCGCTACTATAGCCTAGCGATAAAGAGTGCTATTTGAAGTTGAGCAAGAGCCTTGGGTTTTGATCCCGACTGTATCAGTTTACGACCTATTATTCAAGAGAAATGGAAACGGAAAAGAAAAGTAAACAAACACCTGTACCTACAATGGAGCTTTCATCTCCATATCGAAGATGTGATAGATTAATACATTATTCAGTAGTGAAGAGAGCTAACAACGTAGGAAGCCCCACGTCAAAACTATTATCATTTTGCATGAATCTAGCAGACTATATATTCTCTAATCTAATCCATAAATATCATACAAAATCGAGAAGAAGACCGCGGTCTATAGAAAAAAGACAAGAATATCCAACTCAACTCTCTCACGCCTTGTTAGGATAAAGTAAAAAAAATTAAAAAAAAATCCATATCTCTCTCTCTAATCAAGCCATGATCAAGCCAACCCCAACTCACTCAAAAAAAGATATGCTTCTAAACAGAAAAAAAACGAAACTTTTTTATTTGTACTTGTAACATTTTCATTCATCATATATATTATATTTTAGCTACAATATTTTGAGAATAAAAAACATGTAATGTATACGATTTATTTATTTTCTTAAAGCACATTTTTTTTCTTTAAAATAACCCAATGGTCATTTTTTATTTATAAAGTAAACGTGCATCGCACGTGCAAAACGCTAGTAACTGGAACTCAAGGGATGACATGTGACATTTTGTCATTTTTCAATAAAAACTCAAAAAACAAATCTTAATTTTTCTACATTTATTTCTGCATTCTATTCATTCCGTCCCTTTTTACTTGACGTTTTAGAGGAGTGCATACCGATTAAGGAAGGCATTATCATTTTCTTAATATCAGCAATTAATCTAGCAGCACAACTAAAAAATTATATCATTTCTGACCTCAACTTTTGGAAAGCATTAATGATATAGAATCATCACTAGCAATTTTCTAGGCTATTTTTCGTACTATATAATTTAATGATATTTTTATCATTAATGATTTCCTTATTATTCCAAAATGTCAAGTAAAATGCGACATTTTTTTCTCTCCAAAATATAAAAAAACGAGAGATGGAGGGAGTACATTTTCCATACCATCCTCACTCTCTCTCTCTCTCTCTCACACACATCTGTCAGAAAAACGTCTATGGACATTGTAACTGAGAATAAAAACTATATATCCCCACTCAATAGTTACTAGTTTTATGCACGTGCAAGGCATGTGGAGTTTATTTTATTAATACTGCGGTTTATCAAAAGGAAATATAATTCGATCATATATAAATAAATTTGTTTATTCCCACACCTATTTGTACTTTCTTTACTTCAAATAGATTATAGCTTCGCCACAATTTACATCATACAAGATCTATTCTTCACATAAATAAAAATGTTGATAAGAACGAGATCCAAATTTGACACTTTTATTTACATTCCACAGACTTTTAATCCAATATGTAATTTTGCACTACTAAAATAGGGGGTTGCCCCTACGGATATTGAAATCCGTAGGGGCAGATTTATGTTGGTCCTACGGATTAATCCGTAGGGCTAGAAGGTTGCCCCTACGGGTCAAGACGTTCAAGAATAAAAATATTAATTCTTAATTTGGTGTTTGCCCCTACGGAGCTGCAAACCAAGGACCTACGGACAAATCCGTAGGGGCAACTAAATAGCGATTTAATAAAGGGCACAGATCGATCGCCTACGCCCGTTATCTCTTTCTCCCTCTCTCGATCGCGCGCAAAACAAAATTCCCAAATCATTCCCGCCGTTCTCGTCGTCGCCACCGCCGTTCAGCTTAGTAAATCTTCAACTAAATTAAGGAAAATTTTGATTATTTAGGGCTAAGGTTCATGGCTGGGGCTGGGGTTGCGGTTGGAGTTGGGGTTCGGCAGGGGTTGCGGTCGGGGTCGGGGTTGGGGTTGGGGTTAGGATTAGGGTTGGGGTTCGGCTGCGGCTGCGGCTGGGGCTGGGGTTAAGGTTTGGCTTAGGGTTGGGGTTGGGGTTTAGCTGGGGCTGGGGTTAGGGTTAGGTTGGGGCGGGGCGGGGCTGGGGCTGGGCTGGAGCTGGGGCTAGGGTTAGGTTGGGGTTGGGGTGGGCTGGGCTGGGGCTGGGTCTGGGGTTAGGGTTTGGCTTAGGGTTGGGGTTTAGCTGGGGCTGGGGTTAGGGCTAACCTGGGGCTGGGGCTGGGCTGGGGCTAGGGTTAGGTTGGGGCTGGGGCTGGGGCTGGGCTGGGGCTAGGGTTAGGTTGGGGTTGGGGTGGGGCTAGGTCTGGGGTTAGGGTTAGGTTGGGGTTGGGGTTTGCTGAATTTGGCAAACCTGAGAAGAATTTCCAGCAATTTTAGCCTAGTTTGATTACTAAAATTATCGTTGATCGAGAAAATCTTGGGTCCTTCTAATCAAACATTGTTTGTTACTATATGTCAACGAGTACTGCTAAAAGAAAAAACCGATTTCAAATGGAAATTAGGTATGTACAATGTTCTAATATAATTTGTATTTCTTGCCATTATCAAACATATAAAAGTACTAATATGAAATGGAAAATAAATAAATAAATAATCAAAGCTTTGACATGTATGTAAAATCCCTTGTTACTTTTTCTTGGTTGCCCAACTTTGAAAATTCTATCTATTAAATTAGACATACTCTAAAAAGAATGATATTGCAAGAATTTGACTTGGTGGAGACTTGCATTATTAATAGAAATATGAAAGTGTAAGAATGTTCTTTACCTTCGATAGGGTTTGGTTGGGGTGGGGCTGGGCTAGCTAGGGCTTGGTCTTCATCACCTGATATAGCGAAATACAAAGCGTAATTCAGTACACCCGACCTTATTGAGTTTCCTATTGAAGTTCTCGGTCAAACGGCATATGCATATTTTTATTCGCCATGAAATCCCAATTATCAAACTACCGAGGACGAAAAGCCACCTTTGTTAGTCGAGAGTCATGGTAATAGACTTGTCATTATAGATCATAGTCAATTGTTTTTCCTATCATTTTCTTGATCCAGATGCTAATCAACTTGTTAATTAGTTACTGTTTTTATAACGTATTTGTCTATATTTGTTGACAGTGGCCTTTCTTTTGGATGAACATGTTTTTTTGATGCATGTTTCAGTCGTGTGAATTCATATGTTGCGTATAACGCTTTATGATATCAGTATCCTACATTTGTAGTTTTAATTGTTGATTGTTATAGATGAATGCCATTGCAATAATAGTTTTTGGTTGATGAATGCTATTGCAATGTAGGATGATCAGTTCTATCAATCTTGATCTCAATGGTTTAAAATCATGTTACACATACAACACGAATGCACAACAAACGCATAATTAGAGAGCGATTCGAGATATTCAGGTTAAAACCAATATATGATACTCGATGATAATATGAAACCTTCGTATTCCCATCGATACTCATATATGAAACTAAAAGCGCCACTTAGTCCCCGTCTATTGGTTAACATACGTGCGATGCTCGTCGTGACATAGAACTATACGAAATTTGTTAAATATCGGACGGTATAGCTCGATACTAACAACCGTCGTATAGTCTACTCGATGAGAAAATTCAATCGTATGGTAACCCATAGATTTGTCCCGTGTGGACAAGTTAAGAATGTATAAAGCAAACGCCTTCATTCACTTGTGTTTTCATCCGTTTCGAGATATTTCGTCGGTACCTTTCCGCTGGTTCTCCGTGTACAAAGATAGATTAGATGTTCATTTCAACGTTGTTTCATAGCTTTGAAATGATTATCTATTCTATTACAGTATACTCGGAGAACAGCGGGGAGGTGCTGCCGAAATTTACTCGAAACGGTTGAAAGCACAAGTGATGGGTGTTCGCTCTATACATTCTTAATGGGATAGAAGCCTACCCCCGACAGCCGGAACACACACACACAACAAGAATACATAACAAGCGCATAATTAGAGAGCGATTCGAGATGTTCAGGTTAAAACCATTATATGATAATATGAAACCTTCATATTCTCATCGATACTCATATATGAAACTAAAAGCGCCACTTAATCCCCGTCTATCGGTTAACATACGTGCGATGCTCGTCGTGACATAGAACTATACAAAAGTTGTTAAATATCGGACAGTATAGCTCGATATTAACAACCGTCGTATAGTCAACGCGACGAGAAAATTCAATCGTATGGTAACCCATAGATTTGTCCCGTGTGGACAAGTTAAGAATGTATAAAGCAAACGCCTTCATTCACTTGTGTTTTCATCCGTTTCGAGATATTTCGTCGGTACCTTTCCGCTGGTTCTCCATGTATAAAGATAGATTAGATGTTCATTTCAACGTTGTTTCACAGCTTTGAAATGATTATCTATTCTATTACAGTGTACTCGGAGAACAGCGGGGAGGTGCTGCCGAAATTTACTCGAAACGGTTGAAAGCACAAGTGATGGGTGTTCGCTCTATACATTCTTAATGGGATAGAAGCCTACCCCCGACAGCCGGAACACACACATACAACAAGAATACACAACAAACGCATGATTAGAGAGCGATTCGAGATGTTCGGGTTAAAACCGCTATATGATAATATGAAACCTTCATATTCTCATCGATACTCATATATGAAACTAAAAGCGCCACTTAGTCCCCGTCTATCGGTTAACATACGTGCGATGCTCGTCGTGACATAGAACTATACGAAGGTTGTTAAATATCGGACAGTATAGCTCGATACTAACAACCGTCGTATAGTCTACGCGACGAGAAAATTCAATCGTATGGTAACCCATAGATTTGTCCCGTGTGGACAAGTTAAGAATGTATAAAGCAAACGCCTTCATTCACTTGTGTTTTCATCCGTTTCGAGATATTTCGTCGGTACCTTTCCGCTGGTTCTCCATGTACAAAGATAGATTAGATGTTCATTTCAACGTTGTTTCACAGCTTTGAAATGATTATCTATTCTATTACAGTGTACTCGGAGAACAGCGGGGAGGTGCTGCCGAAATTTACTCGAAACGGTTGAAAGCACAAGTGATGGGTGTTCGCTCTATACATTCTTAACGGGATAGAATCCTACCCCCGACAGCCGGAACACACACACACAATAAGAATACACTACAAACGCATAATTAGAGAGCGATTCGAGATGTTCGGGTTAAAACCACTATATGATAATATGAAACCTTCATATTCTCATCGATACTCATATATGAAACTAAAAGTGCCACTTAGTCCCTGTCTATCGGTTAACATACGTGCGATAATTTATTCTTTTCAACGACAAACGCACACACAAAGCATATACACGGATTTTCTCCTTTGTCAGTAACTATCCCGTTCTTATATTTCTCAATATAGTCAGCATAAGCTATAATTTATATGTTATACAGTCTAACATGGCCCATGAGTACGTCAGAGTTAAGGACTGGATGTATGTGGATTGGAAATAACGTATGCAACCTAAATTTGTCGCTGGAGTTGCTGCTTTCCTTGAATTTGCACACGCACATAATAAGATCATAATAGAGAAGATTCTCTGTCCGTGCGATAGATGTGGCAATAAGTACTGGCAGAAGGTAGAATTGGCAGAGCTTCATATTGTAAAACATGGGTTTACTAGACTTTATACAACTTGGAAATATCACGGGGAAGGAGAAGAATGCAGTACTGCGGCAGAAGAAGTATAACATGATAATGCAGCAGGAGAAGAAGAAGAATTCGGTAATGCGGCAGAAGGAGAAGGCGGTAATATATTTCCATCAGAAGAAATGGAGGATATGGTAGAGGCTGCCCTAGGTGAATCTATTCATACCGAAGATGACATTCCTTCCGGTCAAGGACCGCGTGCGGATAAATATGAAAATTTCATAAATGATGCTAGGAAACCAATTTATGAGAATGCGAAGTATTCCACCCTCTCATGGTTCGTCCAACTTTTCCAGATTAAGTGTCTAAATGGATGGAGCAACAAGTCATTCACAATGCTTCTTTCATTCTTAAAAGATTCCATGCCTCCGGGAAATAATGTGCCTGACAGCTGGTACGAAGCCCAGAAGATGATGTCTGATTTGGGTCTAAAGTGCGAGAAGATTCAAGCATGTCATAAAAATTGCGTGTTGTACCAGAAAGAGAATTCAGATTTGAAAGAGTGTCCAACATGCGGAGAGGCTAGGTATAAGCCGAAAGATTCTGATAAGAAGCCTGATATACCTGTGAAGATAGCACGATACTTTCCCATAACACAGAGGCTACAGAGGCTATTCAGGTGCAAGAAAACAGCCGAGGCAATGATTTGGCATCACCGTGCTCCTCCAAGTGAAGATGGAAAAATGAGCCATCCAAGAGATTCACCGGCATGGAAGGATTTCGATAGGAGGCACGCAATATTCAGTAGCGATCCTCGCAATGTCCGGCTCGGACTGGCTACTGATAGCTTCTGCCCATTCAACTATATGGCTGGAAGTCACAGCACATGGCCCGTTGTAATGATAATTTATAATCTGTCGCCTTGGTTGGCTATGGACTAATCATACTTTATGATGCCTCTTCTTATCGACGGACCAAACTCACCGGGGAACAATATCGACGTCTATCTCTGACCTCTGATCGAGGAGTTGAAATCTTTGTTCATTGATGGTGAAGAGACATATGATGCAAACACAAATACAACCTTCATACTGCGTGCGGCTTTAATGTGGACAATTAATGACTTTCCTGCGTATGGAATGCTATCAGGTTGGTCCGTACATGGTCACAAAGCATGTCCTCATTGCCATGAACACACAACATCGAAATTCTTGAATTTTAGCAGGAAGGTTTGTTATTGCGGCCATCGACGTTTCCTGCCTCCAGACCACCCCTATAGGTTAGACACGGTTCACTTTGATGGTCATTAGGAGCTTCTTGGACCTCCATCCCCATTGTCCGGAGAGGACGTGACTGCTAAATGGGATGGTTACAATAACGTGACCTTCGGGATGGATCCGACGAAACAGGTCAAACCACCATATTGGAACAAGTTAAGCATTTTCTTCGAGCTTCCGTACTGGTCTACAAATTCAGTGCGTCATTATCTGGACGTCATGCATATAGAGAAGGGAGTATCAGAGCACATACTTAACTTGCTTCTTTGTAAAGACGGAAAATCTAAAGACAACATGAATGCTCGGATGGATCTACAAGAGTGGGGAATAAGAAGTGAATTGCACCCTAGACCGGTAGCGGGTAAACCGGGCAAGTTTGTACTTCCCAATGCCGCTTATCATATGTCACAACCGGAGAAGAAAAGATTCCTGCAGGTGTTGCATGATTTGAAAGTCCCCACAGGTTTCTCAGGATCATTCAGCAAGAAAATAAAAATTGTGAAGGGCAAGATCGATGGGCTGAAAAGTCATGATCACCATGTTATCTTGGATCACCTTCTTCCCTTAACCCTCAGGACTTCTCTCCCCGACTCGGTTGGTCTAGTAATCAACGACCTATGTTGTTTTTTCAGGGAGTTGTGTGCTAAAACACTGGAGGTTGTGACGCTGGATAAACTAGAAAATTCTATTGCGTTGATACTTTGCAAGTTTGAGCGTATTTTCCCACCGTCATTCTTCGATATCATAATACACTTGACGGTTCATCTTGCAACTGAGGCGAAATTAGCCGGACCGGTACAATATCGATGGATGTATCCCGTCGAGAGGTACGTGTAATTTTTCGTTTCGCGCAATTTATAAATTTATTGTTGTCCTGTATTCCCGTATTTATTTATTCAACATATTTTCATTAGGTACCGTTGCCGGTCCCAAGTCCGGATGAGAAAGGGTGAGGGTTGTGGTAGGCTTGTGACAGCCAACGTAAAACTTTGTCACATTCTATGACATGAACCATAATAAGAATATCGTTGGGGCGTCCCCTACTCAGCGACGCGCTACATCGGATCCCGGGTGTAGTGTTAAATATGCAAGGGCTTCTCGGTCGTCGTCCAGATGCGGCGCGCTACATCGGACCCCGGGTGTAGTGACAAATAAGCAAGGGTCGTCGTCCAGAGACGGCGCGCTACATCGGACCCCGGGTGTAGTGACAAATAAGCAAGGGTCGTCGTCTACAGACGGCGCGCTACATCGGACCCCGGGTGTAGTGACAAATAAGCAAGGGTCGTCGTCCAGAGACGGCGCGCTACATCGGACCCCGGGTATAGTGACAAATAAGCAAGGGTTTCATAGGATCCGTCTAGCTTCCTGGAACATAGGTTCCCTTACGGGTAGACTAATAGAATTAGTGGAGGTGATGATTAGGAGGAGAGTTGATATTATATGTTTGCAAGAAACTAAGTGGGTAGGTGAAAAGAGTAGAGTCATAGAGCCTTGGGGTTATAAGCTTTGGTATACGGGTAGAGATAAAAATCGTAATGGGGTAGGCATAATCATAGATAGACGGTTGCTTGAGGATGTAGTTGAGATTAGGAGAAAAGGTGATAGAATTTTACTGGTTAAGCTTATTCTAGATGGAGAGATCCTTAATGTTATTAGTGCTTATGCACCACAGATAGGTCTTGATGACGCTAGTAAGCGTCTATTCTGGGAGGATTTAGACGAGGTGGTGCAAAGTATACCTAGTGGAGAGAAGTTATTTATTGGTGGTGATCTTAATGGACATGTAGGTACTAGTCGTAGTGGGTTTGATACTATCCATGGAGGTTTTGGTTTCGGACAAAAGAATGAAGTAGGTGACTCGATTCTAGATTTTGCTTTATCTTATGACTTGATCTTAGCAAACACCTGGTTTAGGAAAAGAGAGTCCCACCTTATCACTTTTAGGAGCAGATCAAGTGCTAATCAAATAGACTTTTTTCTGACGAGAAGAATAGATAGAGGTTGTTGCATCGACTGTAAGGTAGTGCCAGGTGAGAGTGTAACCACTCAACATAGACTTTTAGTTCTAGATTTTCGATTTAGAAGAGAACTTAGGAAGATTAGACGTAAGGTAGAGCCTAAAATTAAATGGTGGCGATTGAAAGAAGGTAACCAAAAGGCTTTTATAGATCGTGTAGTACAAGAAGCGGATTGGCAGTCGGAAGACGATCCAGACAAAACATGGAACAAAATGGCTAGTTGTATCAAGAAAGTAGCTAGAGATCTACTTGGTGAGTTGAGAGGTGATGCTCCACCATCTAAGGACATATCATGGTGGAATGAAGATGTAAAGGCTGCTATTAAAATTAAAAGGGATTCTTATAAAGATTTGAAGAAAAGTACAGATGTGGAGAGATTTGAGAAGTACAAAATGGCTAAAAAGGAAGTTAAGAAAGCTGTTCGGGAAGCTAAATCTAAGGTCTACAAGGAGGTGTACGAGAAATTAGACACTAAAGAGGCTGCAAATGATATATACCGGATTGCTCGAATGCGGGAAAGGAAGACTAGAGACTTATGTGCGGTCAAGTGTGTCAAAAAGGAAAATCAGAAGGTTTTAGTTCGAGATGAGGATATCAAGGAAAGATGGAGAGATTATTTTGACAAATTGTTCAATGAGAGCTTTACTAAGAATTTGGATGGACTTGTCATTCAATCTCAAGATATAAATCGTGATTTCATGCGTAAAATAAGACTTCCTGAGGTTAAAGAAGCTTTGAACAGAATGGGTTTAAGAAAAGCGGTTGGTCCTGACGGGATTCCTATCGAGATTTGGAGATGCTTAGGAGAAATAGGCGTTAAATGGCTGACAGATCTGTTTAATAAGATTTGGCAGACAAAAAAGATGCCGAATGAATGGAGGAAAAGTATCCTTGTACCTATCTACAAGAATAATGGTGACATTCAAAGTTGCTCAAACTACCGTGGAATAAAACTGATATGTCACACCATGAAACTTTGGGAGAGAGTGATTGAACACAGACTAAGGAAGGATATTAAGATAACAGAGAACCAATTTGGGTTCATGCCTGGACGATCGACGACAGAGGCGATTCATTTGCTTCGTCAACTTGTCGAGCGCTTTCGAGAGAGGAGAAGAGATTTGCATATGATATTTATTGATTTAGAAAAAACATACGACAAGGTACCTAGAGAGGTATTATGGGGGACAATGATGAAGAAGGGGGTCCCCGTTAAGTATATTGACATAATCAAGGATATGTACGATGGAGTAGTGGCAAATGTCAGAACTTGCGGCGGCTTAACAAGTGATTTTCCGATTACTATTGGTTTACATCAAGGATCTGCATTAAGTCCATTCCTGTTTACCATCGTGATGGATGAGCTTACTAGAACTATCCAAGATGAGGTCCCTTGGTGTATGCTATTCACTAATGATATTGTTCTAGTAAATGAGACGAAAGCAGGGGTTAATGCCAAATTGGAATTATGGAGGCAAACATTGGAATCTCGGGGATTCAGATTGAGCAGGTCCAAGACAGCATATATGCACTGCAAATTTAGTAGCCAGAGAAGTCAAAACCATATTGGTATAACATTGGAAGGGCAAGAGATATCACCGAGCGACCAGTTTAGATATCTAGGTTCCATCATCCAAAGGAATGGGGAGATCGATAGTGATGTTAATCAAAGGATCCAAGCTGGTTGGTTGAAATGGAGGAGTGCAACAGGGATTTTGTGTGATCGTAACTTTCCGTTAAAATTGAAAGGGAAGTTTTATCGGAGCGCTATTCGGCATGCCTTATTATATGGTACAGAATGCTGGGCTCCTAAGAAGCATCATACACAGAAGATGCACGTAGCGGAGATGCGCATGCTTCGTTGGATGTGCGGTAATACTAGAAAAGATAAGGTGCGAAATGAGGATATTCGTGCAAAAGTTGGTGTAGCACCCGTGGAGGAGAAGATGCGGGAAAACTGGCTAAGATGGTTTGGTCATATGCGACGCAGACCTATGGAAGCACCGGTTCGACGAATAGATACTCTCGATATGGGAAATGGCAAAAGGGCAAAAGGGAGACCGAAGAAAACATGGATGGAGGTGATACGAAACGATATGGTAGCCAAAGGACTTAATGAAAGTATATTGTTCGATAGAAGTGAGTGGAGACAGAGGATTCATGTGCGGGACCCGGCGTGATTCTCATGTTGGTTCATGTAGCCTACCCCATATGCTTGGGATAAAAGGCTCAGTTGTTGTTGTTGTTGTTGTTGTTGTTGTGTGTACCTCTACACTCTTAAGAAGTATATACGCAATAAAAATCAACCAGAGGGTTCTATCATGCAAGGTTATCTTCTTGATGAAGCAACCACATTTTGTTCCCGCTATCTGGACGAGAACATTGAGACAAGGCTTAACCGACCACGAAGAATTCAAGACGGACCATATGGTAAAGCCGAGTATAAGAGGGTAGACACTATATTTATCAACAAGATATACCGGTTTATCTTGTTTAATTGCGCATGTCTTGAACAAATTAGAGAGTAAGTTTTTTTGGATTAATTGTTATATCTGTGTTTGTGTGTGTATGAAATGATATAATATTAATGTCACCATTATTTGTCGAAAACAGAATTTATTTTAACGAGGTACGTGAGGGGCATCCTGATTGGAATGAAGAACAATTGGAAAAATATCATCAGGATAATTTTTGTGATTGGGTCACAGATCATGTAAGTTATTCGAATAACATTTTATTGCTAACAGTTTTAATCTAAACTTGTATCGTTATGTATTTGTCGTAAAATTTGTTTTGTTAGATCCACGATCCGAACTTGTCTGCATCATTTGAGAGTGATTCAAGATGTTTAGCTCAATTTCCTAGTACGGAGGTTGCATATTACAAAGGATTTGGTGTCCTTGGATACAAATTCGAAGTTAAGGAATTAGAAACATCTAGAACCACTCAGAATAGTGGGATTGCGACGGTAGGATCGGACGGTGTGATTTATTATGGGTACTTAAATTGTATACTCGGTATCCACTATCCCGGACGATCAGAACCCTTTTATATATTCCAGTGTACTTGGTACGATACGCGAACCGATACGGACAGGTGGAGAAGCAAACTTGGAACTTTGAAAGATGAATATGGATTGACCAGTGTGAACACACTTCGATTTTACGGTCAGGAAGATCCGTTTATCTTTCCGAACCAAGCGTTCCAAGTATACTACTCACAGTGTTTGAAGCATCCGGGATGGAGTGTTGTATGCCGATGGAAACCCAGAGATGTCTACGATGTCCCAGAATACGAGGACAGCGATGAGGACGAAGAAGAGAGAAGGCTTAAAGTGCTTCGACCGTCTGTTTCGAAGGACGGGTTGTCTTCGACCGATCACGAAGTTACGTGGGTTAGAAATGACATCGACGATGAAATCCAAGTAGATATGTATAATGTGCCCACGAAACGAAAAAGGTTATCAGTAATGTTATATTATTACTTCACATTTTACGCTCTATACTGTTTCCTGATTTAAAATCAGAAAAGCTTATGGAAAAAGCTTCAGAAGAGGGTCACATGCTTACACGTGACCAGCAGTCACGTGTTGGCACGTGACATCTAAAAGCATCATCAAGGCAGATTCAGCTTCGTGACTACATCAAAGAAAAGGGCTTCAGAAAGGGTCACGTGCTCCCACGTGACCAGGGTCACGTGTTGGCACGTGACATTTTAAAGCGGATTCAAAGGCACATCGGTTCCCTGATCAAATCAAGGAAAAAGCTTCAAAAGAGGTCACGTGCTCCCACGTGACCAGGGGTCACGTGTTGGCACGTGACGCTCAAAACATCAGAATTGTTCTCCAGTTAAATCAAGAAAAAGAGTCCAGATAAGGGTCATGTGCTCACACGTGACCAGGGGTCACGTGGCGGCACGTGACGGTTAAGCAGCAACCAGAAGACAGGGCGCAAAAGGAAAGAAGAGGGCTCATTCCAAAGAGGGTCACGTGCCCACACGTGACCATGGGTCACGTGCCCACACGTGACCGGCTTTCAAAGCCCATTTTGTTAACAGAATTAAATTCTGAAAGAGATTCAAATCTTTCCAAAGGAAAGCGATTATCTGGAACCAATCGAATTGAAGATTCAGAGGTGATTAAATATCATCTATCCATGGGAAAATCTCGGGTTTGGAAAGATTTCCCCTTTAAATCTAACCGAAATAACAAAAGAGAATCCCTGGATTTGAAATCCAATGGTGAATAAAATTCACATAATAATCCAAAGGTCAAAAACGAATGATGGATGCAAATCAAATCTCTCAATGAAGATTCGTCAAAAACTAATTGATTCGGCTGCTTCTCCTATAAATAGGAGCCAAGAGACACGGGGATGGAGAGAGAGAGATAGTTACGCAGAGGGAAGAAAAGGAAGAGAGCCTTGATACTTTGAGGAATTTGGATCTTCTGCAAAAGAAAACCCTAGGTAATAAAGGGAAGGCTTTTTGAAAGAAAGAGAATTTAATTCTCAACAGAGTTTAACTCTGATATATAAAACAGAAGAACATATTTCTTCTCTCTTTGATAGAGGATCTGCAAAGTGCACATCTCCCCTTGAAGTTGAGAATTTAATTCTCAATGGGTCGAGATCCTGCCATGCAGATCCAAAACATAGAGAGGGAACGGAAGCATGAGAATTTAATTCTCACAGAACTATAGGAATTTAATTCCTTTAAAATAAAATTAGGGTTTGACCCTGTGTCATGGGAATTTAATTCCTTCAGAACAAAGAGAAACAGGGTTTAACCCTAATTAAGAACCTAGTTCTGTTGAAACAGCGGGAATTTAATTCCCTTAATCATAATTTAACAGAGAATGGGAGTTTAATTCCTTAAAAGCTTTTATTAGGGTTTAACCCTATTCAGTTCTTCACATATATGAAGAATTTAATTCCTACAGAAAATTCAGAGTCCAACTCTACTCCAGAATATAAATCTTCGAAAGGAAGTAGGAATTTAATTCCTCTGAAATTATTGTCAGGGTTCAACCCTACGAGGAATTTAATTCCTGGAAAAGATTAACAGATCCTCTAAACAACATACATAGAGGCAGGGTCACGTGCCACCACGTGACCCCCCCAAAAGACCTATAGAAAGCCCCTTTGAGGCAGTGCCCCACGTGACCCACGTGACCCTTGACAGAAGCTTTAACACACAAGCATTTGAATGCCCGTCACGTGATGGCACGTGATGCTCTGAAAGATGCGATAATCTCAGCAGAATAAATGAAGGGAGGGCGCTCTCACGTGTCGCCACGTGACCCCTCTTGCCTTAGTGTTTAACACTAAATTGAAACTCCCGAACCCAGTGTTAAAACACTGTTGGGCCTTAGTGTTCAACACTAATCAAAAAACTTTATTTGCAGTGTTCAACACTGACTACCTTAGTGTTTAACACTAATTTGAGATCTCTGTTACCAGTGTTTGATACTGATCTGTTTTAGTGTTTAACACTAATTTGAAAGCCCTGTTGCTGGTGTTTAACACCAATTATCTTTTAGTGTTAAACACTAACTTGTCAATCTCATTCCCAGTGTTCAACACTGGTTGGTCTTTAGTGTTTAACACTAGACATTGGTCCAATTGGCTAAATGGATGGAGGCAAAGCCTCTCCTGATTGGACTTAGCCCAAGCTGGCCATAAGTCCTCAATTCGTAATCAACTGGGTTAATGGGCTTATAACATAATTAATTGGTCTTGATCCCAAATTGGGCCAAGAACTATTTAATCCACTCCGGTTCTAGGGTACATCTCTTCACTCCTTTGATACTTGGCATTGTAATCCCTCAATGTCTTCAAAGAGGTGACGGGTCCCGATGACCACACATTGATATGGACTGTGGGGTCCTTAAACCCATGGACTATGAGGTCCTTAACCTTGACCGAGATGTCTTAAAACTAACAATGGACTGTGGGGTCCTTAAACCCATGGACTATGAGGTCCTTAACCTTGACCGAGATGTCTTAAAACTAACAATGGACTGTGGGGTCCTTAAACCCATGGACTATGAGGTCCTTAACCTTGACCGAGATGTCTTAAAACTAACAATAGACTGTGGGGTCCTTAAACCCATGGACTACGACGTCCTTAACCCTGACCGAGATGTCTTAAAACTAACAATGGACTGTGGGGTCCTTAAACCCACGGACTACGACGTCCTTAACCTTGACCGAGATGTCTTAAAACTAACGATGGACCGCAATGTCCTTAAACTACCCATGGACCGCAATGTCCTTAAACTAGAACAATAGAGCCCCGCATGCTCTTTTGTCGGATCTAAACGGTCCCGTTTAAGCTGATCTTAGCTTCAAAGATGGCTAACGTATCCTTAAACCTTCAAACAGACTGGACTATGAATCCCCCAATGGCTCGAGGGTACATCTCTGAACTCCTCTGACATCCGTCGTTGTAATCCTTCAACGTCGTCAGAGAGGTGACGGGTCCTGACGGCCATACATATGATGGACCACTATGTCCCTAAACTGGAACAATGGAGCCCAAACGCTCCTTTGTCAGATCTAAACGATCCCGTTAAGTTGATCTTAGTCTCAAACTAGACTAACGTATCCTTGACAAACGTTTGAGTTGATCTTAGCCTCAAGTATGGCTAACGTATCCTCAAACCAAACCCCCAAACCCAAATCTAAGATAACACGGATTTGGACTAGTCCACGCCCTACGGGCGACGACATAACTCGGTCTCCGTAAACAATCCACGGGCAACAAAACATAAAATAAACACACACGACACGAAGTGACCATCTGGAGAGGGAGAAAGTTGTTACCGCGATGCGGTAGCGTAATTAACTGCAGGGGCTTGCGCCTGCAGGGAAAAACGTCCCCACAATCAAAAACCCCTCAAACGAGGGGGAATCTGACGAAATCTGCTACATCGGCCGCATCCGTTTAAACCTTCGATACATGGTGCCATAAATCAACTTGGCATCTTCGGAGAGGTGGACGAATAGCACCAATTAGCATCTGCCCGAATTTCAGGCGAGACGCCATGTCGCGCCGTCCTTCGGAGGGGAACAGATTCTGGCACGCCCGGTGGGACCTTTTCCTCTTTCCACTCCACACTTCGTGTGTCGTGATTCGCGAACCAATCGCGGTTCGCTAATGGTGGCCCTTGGGTTTCAAGATACTGAGAATTGGCGTCTCGCTTATTGCAAAAAGCAAAGGATCGATGGCTTCTACTTCTGCGAAATTCTCCAACTGCTCAGACTGCAATTGCGACCAACGCTTTGCCTCGCCAAGAGGTATAGCCTACGGACCCCAAGCTGCTTCGTTATTCACAATGCCGGTGGACCAGGTGACTCAGGCCACTACCGGATTGTTCTTCGGGACTATACTCCCACCAACAAGCTTCACGGCGCCAATGCTGACAAAGGAAGCTCCCAAGAAGTCGGTCTTTGATCGTCTTACCCCTGCCGCGGCTCATCTCAACGGGTCGCCCAACATCAGCGCCTCGGTCTTCTCTAGATTGGGCCAGAAATTCGGTAGACCCATCATGAGGTCTGCAATCCCGGAGAAGGCTGTTTCTAAGAAAGTGGCTGCTCCTGCTCCCGAAATCGCCAAGGCAGCTTCTCTGGCCAAAAAGTCGGTCTTTACAAGATTGACGGCTTCAGCTCCCGCCCCTGCTACCCAAAAGACGTCGGTCTTTGACAGGCTAACACCAACAGCAACCCCCCACCTACACAGGGGCAAGACGAAACCATTCTTACCGCTGACCCAACGCCGTCCGCTCGACACGCTCGACGTCGCCATTGGCGCCGAGTAAGGAAGGCTGGGGGCAACTCCCCCTCCGGGTTAACTCTATCAGCCCCGATGGCAGAAGTTAATGCTGCTGTTCCAACTGGGAACAGCTTCGAGATGCTAAATAAGGTGCGAAGGAATTCTCCCACTGCAGTGCTAAAGAGGTATCCTCCCCCATTAAAAAAGGTTGTGGAAATAAAATCAGAACAGCCCCGATCCCCTCAACGGCTGTCTTCCAAAATCTACAAGGTTTGGCGACAGGCCCGAGACTCGATCATCGATCCAAACTTCTCCCACCAGCACAAGAAGCTGAAAATCCAACCAGAAGCTGGTCACCAGGCTAAACCCCGAAAGGCTGTCTGGACGCCCACCTCAACGGCCCCCTCAACCTCCATGGCTCATGAAAGGAGGAAGCCAGAGAAGATCCCCCAGCCTGCAACGACAGCTAATAGCACTAAGCCCAGACGCCCTAAGTCTGGGGGCATGATGGTCCACACCGTATACATGGCGTCAGGAAAAGAAGACAGCCGCGCGTCCACGGGTCATAGACCGCTTACACGGTCGGTGACCAAAGCCCAGGAGCAGCAGCAAAAGCTCCAAGAAATGATGAATGCTATGGCCGCACTTACCGGGCCAAAAGAAAACCCAGAAACGTCCTCAGACGCACGCCAGGAGGAAGAAACCGACGCTGAATTCCTTCGCCGGATACTGGAGAAAAAGGACAAAGAGGCTGCTGAACAAGCGGCCAACATACAACGTATGGGCCTTCTCTTCCAAGATATGATAGGAATGATGATCCAGCAGGACTTACCCGCCGAGGATCCCCCAATCGTTCTTGAAGACGACCGAGGAGAAACGTCAAATCCACCACCAGCCCCCTCAACGGCCAAAGAAGAGACGATCTCTAAACCTGACTTGGTTGACTATATAGCCCAGCAAATCCGGGTTCATCATGCGACTGAGGCAGCTGGTCAAGTCGTAAAGACGGGCCGGCCGTATCCAAGCTGGTACGACAAAATCAAATACCCGCAAGGCTATACGATACCAAAATTCCACGTGTATAAGGGGACCGGCAATCCCCATCAACATGTCGCCCAGTTCCGGGCCCTCTGCGGTAACACCGGTGGTGATGATAAACTGTTGCTCCGCCAGTTCATGGGCAGCTTATCAGAAACAGCGTTCGAATGGTATTCGGAACTCCCGAACGATTCTATCAAAACGTTCGCTGAAATGGAGTTGTTATTCACTCAGCGATTCGCAAGTGCCAGCGAACGCACTCCAATAACTGTATTGATTAACGCCAGGGTAAAACCAGGTGAAACCTGGGTCCAGTATGCTATACGCTGGCGGAATTTGTGGTCGAGATGCGAACAACGCATTGAGGAGGCACCCGCAGTGGGCATGTTCGTGGGAACCTTAAACCCCCACGCAACTATTTCCCAGTTTATGATGTTCTTTAAGCCAACCACATTCCAGGCTTTAATCGACAAGTTGGCTCAGATGGACCAGATGGGTCATAGACCACCTCCCCCGAAGTCGGAACCTCGGAACGACAAGGGTAAAGGAAGGGCAACCTTTGTCGCGAATGCCCAACAGCAACCTAACGCCCCGAAACCGGCAGATCAACTGGAAGAAAGACGCCGGTATTATAATGAGAAGATGAAACGTCCCTACTCGTTCCCACGAGACAAGACGAAACGGTTATTCGAGCTGGCAATACGCAACAGACTTATAAACCTACCAAATCCAAGGCGACCGCCGCAACCCACCGAGGTGAATAACCCTAACTATTGCCCTTACCATCAAACGGTAAGTCATCCGATTGAAGATTGCTTCGTCTTCAAAGGATGGATTGAAGATCAATACCTCCGGGGGAAGTTTGTACTGTCCGAAAAGTGGAAGGTGAACCCACCACAGCCGCATACTCCTAGGAAAGCGGATACACCAGGGGCAACCTGTTCCTTTATCGAAGAAGCTCCATGGGAGGTCGTGCTATCGACTAAAACCGAAAGAATGCCGAGAGACCTTCATGCGTGCCCCGCGATCGAATGGAAGGACTCTCTTGAACCTCAAATTATCAAAGGGATGTTGAAGCCCCGCCCGACTACAAAGACTCGCGATAAGGGCCTAAATACACACGCCCAACCGTCAAAATCTTCGAAGAAAAAGAAGAAGAAATCCAAGAAGTCCGTGAAGCTTAGAAACGAGCACACGAACTTGCAGAAGCAAATCGACGCGCTGGAAGAATACAATCAAAAGGCGCGAACTTCTGTCACACTGCAAGAGTTCCTCAACCACATCTTTCAAGAGGAAGATGATGGAGAGAGCTCGTCGGATGAACCCGAAGGATATGTGGCGAGTTGTAACGTAATCTCCCACTCGTTTATCGATGATGGGAAAACTCCTGGCACTAAGAAGCTGGAGGCAGAGCCTGTACCAGAGCGTGCATGGCCAACAAATGAAACGATCAAGGCCTTTCTAGACGAGATTCGTCTAAAAAGTAAAGCGGATCAGGAGCGTGAGATGGCAGCGTCAGAAGGAACCAAATGCAGGCGACTGAACGGAAGAGTTGAACTACCTCTGCCAGAGCGAAAGGCATCCGAAGTAGACAAGAGGATATTCAAGACGAGGAAAAGGTTTGCCAAAGCCATGTCAAGGGGGATGAAGCTACCACCCTCGGAAGGAAACACACATGATGGGGTGGAGAGCCACCCTGATTATTGCGCATATCATCGGAAAATCTCACACCCCACGGAGGAGTGTGACGCCTTTAAGATATGGTGGCAAGGATACGTTGCTCGTCGGCAACATTTTAAGCGCATGAAACGCAAGATTCGTCGGGAACGAAGAAGCACTGTCGACGGGCGCAACAGAACTACTGGCAGCTGTTACATGGTTAACGCCGGGGGGTCACAAGTTCTCACCTTTGGGAGTGACTCTGAGGAAGAAATGGCTCTGGGCCCTCTCTTTAAAGAATCCGCTTTAGGGAAAGAGGAGAAATCGGAGGCCTGCGAGAACATTCAGCTGCGCAATCGCACACTCCCAGAAAAGAATCTCGGGCCCGTGAGTAGAAAAGATAAGGGAAAGGAAAAGGTCACTGAAGATATCACTTTAGATGACCAAGTCATGAGAGAGTTGGCTGCCAAAGACCCTCCTAGGAAGGGTAAGGTGGACTATAACATCCTCGCGCACTTAAGGAAGCTACCTTCTCAGCTTAGCATTCTCGATGCCCTCCTATTATCAAAAGAAGCGCGAGACTCACTAATTAAGGCGTTACAAGAACCTGAGCAATTCCAAGCCTTCCTCGCCACTGAAAAGATGAAGGATGAACTAGAGGAAGTGCACACGGCCGACATCACTTTCGGTGACGAAGACCTCCTTCTCGGGACGTGCGACCACAACCGTCCTCTATATGTCTCTGGATACTGCCATGATATCAGGATAGGCAAGATCCTGGTGGATAATGGATCCTCCGTCAATCTCCTTAATGTTCGGGTGTTGAAGGAAATCTGCATGAGTGTGCAGCACCTCGCTCGTGACAAAATCACTATCTCCGGTTTCGATTCACAATCGTCACGGACTCTCGGATCTGTGATACTAACATTACGCTTTGGACTTCTCGTCACAGACATCAAATTCCATGTCATTGACGCCAAGACCTGCTACAACGCCTTGCTCGGTCGTCCTTGGTTACACGAATACAACATCATCCCTTCTACACAACATCAGTGTATGAAGTACTTTAAGGATGGTTTCGAGTATACCGTAACAGGTGAGTTAAACCCATTTTCCGTGAACGAAGTCCGTAAATACGAAGATGCGAAGTACTTTTTGCCAGATTTCGAGGATACAGAAAGCTGTCGCAACCCGGAGAACAAAACCGCCCCCACCATCCCTGTTTTCGGTAGCGATACCGAAGAAGAAGAAGAGATAGTTTATGCCGGGCCATCTCAACGCAACAACCTGGGGACGTCCGCCCCCATGTTGGTCTTCGGAAGTGATTCAGAAGATGAAGTTGATGCCATGTTCTCCAATCGGCTGTCGGTACAAGCACCCTCTGGCGATGACCATAGTTTGCAAATCACCATGGTACCGCGAGAACACTACAAGGATCTTGACACGCTTCAAGCTCACAATGTGCAGGACCTGCAAACATTTTACGTCCCTCCGGGGCAAAGGGGTGAGAAGGTGATCCTATTCTACCGATCCTCAGAGTCGAAAGTAGAGAAAGAGATCTGGCATGGCGCGGATGCTACACTTGATAGGCTCCAACCCATCCGTCTGCCCAGATACTATACAAATGGTTTAAAGAAGCTATTGAAGCGCCAAGGAGTACCCTTAAAACAGACTGTCCGGCAGGCTCGGTTCTACAACAAGATTTGGGATGTCCCTGGGACTCAACGCAAATTGCCCAATGGGAAAATGGAAACACTTGGGCTTGGATACGCGAGAACCGGAAAATGGGAACGGGCTCACAGCAGCTACGCTATATATACCTTTGATGAAGAGGAGGACGCCCTGTCAGGAGATGCCAACCCCCCATCAAAACTAGACCCCGCGATTGAAGCGCCGAGTCCGTCGTTTGAAGAACGAATGGGCAAGCCTATCAGGAAAGTGGGTCAGAAAGCTCGGGAAGACCACAACCGCGAAATGGCCATCTACGAGAAGGCCAGGACGCAACGTCTATTTCAACAGGCTGCAAAAGACAAGGATGTTCGTCTTTGTCAACCCGTTGTACGAAAGGCCCGATGCGGAGACGGAAATAAATCAAGAAGCAGAAAGAGGAGCCGACAACAACGAAGCAGGATTAGAGGGTTACGTGATCGGGTATTGCACGGCTCGGATTTGTCCCTCATGAAGAAGACGAGTCGAGCGTACTCCTTCCCCCGAGACAAGACGGAGAGGTTACTCAAGCTAGCTTTAAAACATCAAATGATCGCGCTTCCAGGATCTAGACACCCTGAGCGAGCTAACAAGGCTTCTCATCTGAGCTATTGCTCTTATCACCAAGCCATAGGACATCCTACCGAAGACTGCTTCACCTTCAAGAACTGGGTCGAGGACCGGTACCAACAAGGCAGATTCGCTTTATCCGACGGCTGGAGGGTAATGCCGCCACAGAAGCACGAACCCAAAGCCACAAGAGCAGGACCGGATCCACCTCAGTCCTGGGAGCGGATTCGCACCTGTTATACGATTACGATATTAAAAGAAGAGCCCGAGAACATGGATGACCTTCCCCGGTGCTTTGAGAACAGCGATGATGAGGTAATCTTAGAATTTCCGCCCGCTCTGAAAGAACTGGAAGATGGTATACATAATACTGCAGATAACCTCAAGAAGATTGAGTTGGGATCGGCAGATGACCCGCGACCGACATTTGTCAGCGAGCTGCTATCTGAAGAAAGGGTGGCTGCGTTAAAGAGCGTGCTTCTACGGCATAAAGACTGCTTCGCGTGGAACTACTCCGAGATGCCAGGATTAGATCCGGAGATTGCTGTGCATAAATTAGCAATATCCCCAGATATCAAGCCAGTCAAGCAGGCGCCAAGAAGGATGCGACTCGAGCTTGAAATGAGCATCAACGCCGAAGTCAAGAAGCTGATCGATTCTGGATTTATCCAAGAAGTCCAATATCCCGACTGGATCGCCAATATCGTCCCGGTAATGAAGAAGAATGGGACGGTACGCATATGCGTGGATTTCAGGGATCTCAATAAAGCCTGTCCGAAGGACGATTTCCCGGTGCCGGTAACCGAGCTAATGATAGATAACACGTCCACTCACGAGGTTTTCTCCTTTATGGACGGTTCATCAGGATACAATCAGATAAAAATGCATCCCGAAGACCAGAAGCACACCGCTTTCCGGACCCTTTAGGGTATATTCTGCTACAGGGCTATGCCCTTTGGTCTAAAGAACGCTGGCGCTACCTATCAAAAGGCCATGACAAAAATCTTCGATGACCTCATACATGACATCGTCGAGTGCTATATCGATGACCTCGTAGTAAAGAGCATGTCATACGATGATCATTTAAAGCATCTGGAGACTGTATTTCGACGCCTTCGGCAATATAATTTGAAAATGAATCCCCTCAAATGCGCGTTTGGAGTCTCCTCGGGCAAATTTCTGGGATTCATCGTTCGACACCGAGGTATTGAAATAGATCCATCAAAGATTAAAGCGATCATGGAAATGCCTCCGCCAAGAACCCTCAAACAGTTGCGGTCTCTCCAAGGGAAGCTCGCATACATCAGGCGGTTTATCGCCAATCTTTCAGGCAAATGCCGTCCTTACGGCCACCTGATGAAGAAGGGAACTCCATTCGTTTGGGATCACAAATGCCAAGGTGCACTAGACGAGATCAAGCAGTACCTGCGGAACCCTCCGGTGTTGGCTGCGCCGGTCAAGAGAAAACCCCTCATTCTTTATACAACCGCCCTCGAAGGTTCCTTGGGCGCATTATGGGCACAAGAGAACGATCAGGGGAAAGAGAGAGCACTCTACTACTTAAGTCGAGTTCTACTGGGGGCAGAAAGCAACTACTCTCCCATTGAAAAACATTGCTTGGCGTTAATCTTCGCGATAACAAAGCTCAGGCACTATGCGTTGGCACATGAAGTCCGTCTCATTTCAAAAGTGGATCCCCTTAAGTACTTGATGTCAAAAGCCATATTGACGGGACGACTCGCTAAATGGGCCCTGCTCTTGATGGAGTTCTCGATAACGTATCAACCTCTCAAGGCAGTGAAAGGCCAGGCCATTGCCGACTTCCTCGCTGAGAACCCGATACCGGCCGATTCTCCTCTGAACTGTGATTTGCCGGACGAGCATGCATTTGATGCGATTAGCGACGGAATCACCCGATGGGAACTCTATTTCGATGGAGCGTCCTCCGTAAAGAAACAGAAACAAGGTATCCCAATGATCAAATCGGGGATAGGCCTCGTCTTTGCAACTCCACAAGGAGGGATAATGCGCTTCGCCTTCTCTTTAACAGAGCCGAGGACAAACAATGAAGCTGAATACGAAGCTCTGATAGCAGGCCTCGAAATCTCCATCGACATGGGAATTGAAGACCTTCTTATATACGGGGATTCTCAGCTGGTCGTTAGTCAAGTAAATGGTGACTACCAAACGTGCAAGCCGGAGTTGGTAAAGTACGGCGAAAAGGTGCAACAACTGTTGACCCAAATTCCCTCCTATATTTTAGAGAACATACCGCGCGCGGAAAACAGCAAAGCAGACGCGTTGGCCAAACTTGCTAAAGAACTGGCTGACGAGAACCTCGATGACGTCAGAATCGTGGTACAAAGCCGTCGAGTGCTCGCCCCGGCAGAAATACCTCCGGAATTATATAAAGAAAAGGGAGCGACTGAGCAGACGACCCTACAAATAAAAGACCATGAGAAGGCCGAGGACTGGAGGGAAGTCTTCATAGACAACTTTAAGTCCCACCGAATGCCCAAAGAAGCGTCCTCAAGACATCAGCTCATGAAACGAGCTCTATCTTTCGCTTTCGTCAACAATACTCTATACAAGAGATCGTTTGATTCTCTATGGCTGAGATGCTTGGGACCTGACGAAGCAGAAAGAGTTATTCAGAAAGTTCACGACGGACTTTGCGGTTCTCACCAAGCAGGCCCAAAGATGAAGTTAAAAATTAAACGGATGGGTTACTACTGCCCACGATGATCCAGGACTGCCTCGAGTATGCGAAGCAATGCCACTCGTGCCAGATTCATGGAGACTTTATCCACCAACATCCGAATCCACTACACCCAACGGTGGCTAGCTGGCCATTCGAAATGTGGGGGACTAACATAGTCGGCCCCATCGAGCCAGCATCATCCCGGGGACATCGTTTTATCCTGGCGACAACTGATTACTTCTCCAAATGGGCAGAAGCAGTACCACTGAGGGAAGTGAAGACGGAGAATATCCTCCATTTCTTCAAGACGCACGTCATCTATCGGTTTGGAACCCCACGGCGGATTATCTGCGATAATGGGCCAGCCTACAGAAGCCATAAGATTAGCCGCTTCGCGCAGCAGCACAATATAGACTGGAGATATTCTTCAGTTTACAACCCACGAGCTAACGGTCTGGCCGAGGCCTTCAATAAGACCTTGACGAAGATCATAAAAAAGACCGTTTCCCGGAATAAGAGAGACTGGCACGAAAGGCTGCAAGAAGCCCTTTGGGCTTATCGAACTACATTCAAGACGGCCACGAACACAACGCCGTACGCGTTGGTATTTGGGACGGAAGCAGTGCTCCCCCTCGAGATAGAGTTACCCTCTCTACGAGTGGCAATCCACCACGAGCTGACAGACGAAGAGAATGCTCACCTTCGGCTTGAGGAGCTTGATGCCCTCGACGAAACCCGGCTCATAGCGCAACAACATCTAGAAGCCTACAAAGCAAAGATGACGCGCTCGTACGAACGATTGACCAGGCCGAGGACATTCCGCCAAGGCGAACTCGTACTAGTGGTCAAAAGACCTATGATCCCCAATCGTGCTAAGCGGGGAAAATTTGAGCCAAACTATGAAGGCCCGTACATCATAGACAAGGTCTACCAGGGTGGAGCCTATCTACTCGTGGATATGCACGGTGAAAGGCCTTTCAGGCCAATAAACGGCCGCTTCTTAAAGAAATACTATGCTTAATGAGCCACAGCCTAGGTCTATGATAGATGACGACGACTATGTCCGCTCGCTATCTTCCTAGGCTCAGACTTTACAAGCAGCAGCCGGCCTTCCCATAACAACGGACCGAAACGTCCTTAAACTAACGATGGACCGAAACGTCCTTAAACTAACGATGGACCGAAACGTCCTTAAACTAACGACGGACCGAAACGTCCTTAAACTAACGACGGACCGAAACGTCCCTAAAACTACTACCGCAGCATCTTTAGGCTGACGAGATAAAAAAAAAAGAAAGAGAAAGAAAAAATAAAAAAATATATGAAAAAGAATAAAAAAAAACGGTTTGTCCATAAGCAAAATGGGCACGGATGAAAACCCGAAAGGGCTCCGTGAGTAAAAACAGCAGGACTACCGGCGAGTGTTTGTGAAAACCCGAAAGGGCGCAACCTCGTTAAAAGACACTTGTAGGGTCCTCTCGACCTTGTAAGGAGAAACCACCTGCGTGAGATCCTTACGACTCACAAAGGAGCAACACACTTAGGGATCCTCACGATTCCTAAGGAGAAAATGCACTTGCGAGATCCTTACGACTCGTAAGGAGAATTCTCTTGTGGGACCCTCACGGCTCATGAGATTTGAAAGTCTTAAGTTACAGAAACCTAAACCTGTTCTTAAGCAAATCCTCCACAACCTTCGATATTGCCCTATAAGGGACTCAATACTGACCCTTGTATACAATCCACGGGCGCGAATAAACATTTCCCCAGCAAAGTCCAACCCTTGTAGGTCCTCTCGATCCATAAGGAGAAAGCCCTCTTGTAGGATCCTTACGACTTACAGAGGAACACACACTTAGGAATCCTCACGATCCCTAAGGAGAAAATACACCTGCAAGATCCTCACGACTTGTAGGGAGAAATACCTTTTGTGAGACCCTTACGGCTCATGAAGTCAAAAGCCTTGGTCGACAGGACCCTTAACCCTGTTTGCTGAGCCACCTTTGTTCATCATCGACAAAGGCAAATGATGATTCGCTCCTGGCAACATTCCAGTTATAGCGGTGCTAATGTCGAGATCGGTGTCTAAAATCCAAGCTTGCGGCGAAAAAGCTAGCAAACCACACATGCCTACTAAATAGCCGAAATGATGGGGCACCTTGCAATAAAAAGCAGCAAGTAAAAATGTATGCATGAAAAATAGCCGAAATGATGGGGCAACTTGCAATAAAAAGCAGCAAGTAAAAATGTATGGATGAAAAATAGCCGAAATGATGGGGCAACTCGCAATAAAAAGCAGCGAGTAGAGAATAAATAAATAGCCGAAATGATTGGGCACCGCGAAAAATAGCCGAAATGATGGGGCAATCGCGACCTTCGCGATATAAAAGCTGAAATGATAGAGCATCGCGGAAAAATAAATAAAATAAAAGTGAAATCCTCGCCCTACAGGTGATGTTACATCTATCCCTGTATACAATCCAGGGGCGCAAACAAAGAAGGGATCATACTCCTCCCCCAGGTTTCATCATAACAAGAAGCCAAATTTCGACGGTTCACAGATAGCCTAGAGATCATCTCGACGTTCGTCTCATGGCAGCAGACACAACATCAACCGAAACGGAACAGCGGTAACCCCCAGTTCCATGGCTCGGCGATATACATATCACCAAGAGTCAAACCTCCATTCCGTGAAATGCGGATATATTCAGCAAAATTCCTGGTTACGTGGAACGCGGATAACGTCACTCTTTGACCCCGTGGAAAATGTCCAGAGCGGATCCTGGTCCTCGCAGAGCACGGCAGTGAACCCGTGTGAAGCATCAAGAGCGGAGCCTAGTCCTCGCCGAGCACGGCATTGAACCCGTGTGAAGCACCTAGTGCAAAATTCCTGGTTACGTGGAATGCGGATAACGTCACTCTTTGACCCCGTGGAAAACGTCCAGAGCGGATCCTGGTCCTCGCAGAGCACGGCAGTGAACCCGTGTGAAGCATCCAGAGCGGAGCCTAGTCCTCGCCGAGCACGGCAGTGAACCCGTGTGAAGCACCTAGTGCAAAATTCCTGGTTACGTGGAACGCGGATAACGTCACTCTTTGACCCCGTGGAAAACGTCCAGAGCGGATCCTGGTCCTCGCAGAGCACGGCAGTGAACCCGTGTGAAGCATCCAGAGCGGAGCCTAGTCCTCGCCGAGCACGGCAGTGAACCCGTGTGAAGCACCTAGTGCAAAATTCCTGGTTACGTGGAACGCGGATAACGTCACTCTTTGACCCCGTGGAAAATGTCCAGAGCGGATCCTGGTCCTCGCAGAGCACGGCAGTGAACCCGTATGAAGCATCCAGAGCGGAGCCTAGTCCTCGCCGAGCACGGCAGTGAACCCGTGTGAAGCACCTAGTGCAAAATTCCTGGTTACGTGGAACGCGGATAACGTCACTCTTTGACCCCGTGGAAAACGTCCAGAGCGGATCCTGGTCCTCGCAGAGCACGGCAGTGAACCCGTGTGAAGCATCCAGAGTGGAGCCTAGTCCTTGCCGAGCACGGCAGTGAATCCGTGTGAAGCACCTAGTGCAAAATTCCTGGTTACGTGGAACGCGGATAACGTCACTCTTTGACCCCGTGGAAAACATCCAGAGCGGAGCCTAGTCCTCGCCGAGCACGGCAGTGAACCCGTGTGAAGCATCTAGTGCAAAATTCCTGGTTACGTGGAACGCGGATAACGTCACTCTTTGACCCCGCGGAAAACGCCCAGAGCGGAGCCTGGTCCTCGCCGAGCACGGCAGTAAACCCGTGTGAAGCATCCAGAGCAAATACCGGACTGTGGAGTCCTTAAAATCCACAGGACTATGACGTCCTTAATCTCGACCGTGATGTCTTAAAACTAACGATCAACCACCCCGATTCCTTACATATTTTGCCTTGGTTTAAGGGTACATCTCTTCACTCCTTTGATGCCTGGCGTTGTAAATCCTCAACGTCTTCAAAGAGGTGACGGGTCCCTGCAACCACACATCGGACTGTGGAGTCCCTAAATCCACGGACTATGAGGTCCTTAACCTTGACCGTGATGTCTTAAAACTAACATCGGACTGTGGGGTCTTTAAATCCACGGACTATGAGGTCCTTAACCTTGACCACGACGTCTTTAAACTACAATACCTGGAGAGACCCCTGACTCCGTGAAACACGGATAAGGATGATCACATCCGACACTTGCAGGTCCTCACGACCTGTAAGGAAGAAAAACTTTCTTGTGGGATCCTTACGACTCTCAAGGGAAAACCCGCTTAAGGATCCTCATGATCTTTAGAAGAACTCACACCTATGGGATCCTCTCGACCTGTAGGGAGAAAAACTCTTTATGAGACCCTCGTGGCTCGTAAAATGCAAAAGTCTTAGGAAGCAGATCTTAACCCTGAATCCTAAGCCATCACTGTCCTGCAAGGAGATCGAGGTAGAATATCCGCAGAATACATTCAATAAAAAGGGGGACACACCATTGAGAAGAAAAATGTATCTTTTATTCATAAACCAAAATGGATACAAAGTACAATTCATGAAAGAAGCAAAAAAGAAAGATACTCTCATCCATGAGTATGTACAAAAAAGGGAAAAAAGATACAAGTCCTCAAGCCGGCGGGCGGTGCAATAATTTTACCAGCTCGCCATTCTGTTGCTGAGTCACGGCTTCATGACGCAAGGTCTCCAGAAGACGAGCCTCCGCCTGAGCTTGCTGAGCCTGATACGAAGCGAGCCGAGCTTCGAGCTCTTTCTCGGTGGCTTTATGAGCCTCGACCCTCTCACGAGTAAACGTGGCAGCTTTATCGAGAGCCACCACCTCTTTGATGGACTCCTGAAGCACCCGCCAGAGTTCATACGCTTTGTTGGTCTTGGCTGTGAGATTGGCTTGAAGCTCGCCCAGCGCCTTGGAAGCTAGCTCCCTCTCCGAGAACTTGCGACCAAGCCTCTTCTCACATGACGTCATGTTTGCCGCGCACCGTGTTATCAGCCCCCGTAACTCCGCCTTTGCAGCCACAGCCTCCGAGGAGAGGCGAGAACACTCGAGAGCGTACAAACAAGCCTCCACCTTCCTACAGAACTCCACCCAGACCCGCACCACCTCCTCGCTGTGATAGGTGGCGAGAAAAGGAAGGGAGCCGTTAGCTTCAGCGGAAAACGCTTCGGCTGTGGTCGCACTACCAGCACGGAGCTCCTCGACGAAAGAAGATAGGGAGACAAGGCTCAATTGGGCCAAGCGTTCTGAAGCCCGCAAAGCGTAGGGGCCGGGCGGCATCACAATGCGTGATTCCAAAGCCATGGAGACTGGCAGGGCTGTTCAAATTTGGCAAATGTTAGTAAAACTCTTAAACGCAGAACGAACGGGACTATAATAAAATGTCACTCACCGACAGTCATGCAAGTAGGAGCTGAAGGTTCCCCTGGCCCTTCAACGACCTCGACCTCATCGTCAGCTTCCAAAACTATAAGAGACATCAACGTCATTTCGCAAAATAGTAACAATGCTATGGTAAAAAAAGGGAGAATGACACTAACCTTGCCCAGAGGAAAGGACAATACGCTGAGGGGAGATCGCCTGCGGAGCTGCCATCTCCAATAAACGCTGAAATGACTGTCGAGGCGACAGATCCGCAATCGTGGCCGCCAAACCGCGCAATTCTGGGAAAGATAAAAGAGTTCAGACTATGAAGGGGTTGCTAAATTAAAACGCAGAGGGATACCTGTTGTGCCACGGCAGCGCCCCCGGCCGTCTATCCGAGGCCAAAATGCGGAATCAAAATTTTCTTATCTTTTAAACTGGCGCTACCACGGACAATATACCCGGATCGTAACCATTAACCGATACTAGCAAACAAGAGAAAGGGTGAGAGATATACCGAGTGATCCGAGTCCTCCGGTCTTCTCGTCGTCGTCCCGATCTCCCGCGGAAACTCCGGTCGTCGCCTCCTTGCCGGAAGGGCACCACATCGTCTGCATCTTTTACGGGCTCCCACCTCAATACCGAGGCAACTCGGGCACGAAGCTGGCTAGTCGACGTGCCCAAGATTTGCTGTAGAATGTAGTGTAGATGATGTTTGTCTCATTTGGGGTTTGTAGTTGCCTTGATGGAGGAATAAGGTTATGGAAAAATGGTGCTTTCATTTTTCCAAAACTAGAAGAATGAGATGATGAAATATGTGCTACACCCAAAATGGAAATTTCTCTCATCCTTGCACAAAAGTGGCCGGCCATCATCTTTTAAGAATGGTGGAGCAAAAAAGAATATGTAGCATGAAGGGAGGTTATTGTAGGATAAAGCAAGAGGTGACCTTAAACAAAACATTATCATCACAAACTTACATCCAAACCATACCCTCTCAAATCACAATTAATGCAAGTGATGGTGCAAAAGAAAAGATGCTTATCATAATGAATACAAGTGCAAGAAACCCCCTCCTCAAATGTTATTTGCACAATTGCAAATAACCCCCTCCATCGGAAAAGTCCGGCCGGGAAAGAACAAAGGAAAACCGGCCGGAACGGAATGCAAACTGGCAACTCCAGAAAACTGGTCCCGTAATAAATTACAGGAAAACCCCAAAACTGTGCATACACACCCGCATCTGTATTCCGACCGGATACAAATGCAATGAGACAAAATCTACACTGTACTAAACTAGGACCGGCTTAAACCAAAGCCGGCTAGTAATATCCGTTCGATCCTAATCCGTGCAATACCGCACGTATCTGATCGAACCCTGCCATATATCCATACGGCTACTAGTACAAACCGTCCGATCCTGATCCGTGCAATACCGCACGTATCTGATCGGACCCTGCCATATCTCCATACGGCCTCTACAGCGTTTCGCCCGAAAGCTTGAGTAACTGAAAATGTGGTGGACTCTAAAGACTCGTCAATACTATGGCTGTGGATTTAACCACTAGCATGTCAGAGGTATTAGCCAATACGTAACGGGCCACCAGCTATTGACCAAAAGGGACGTCGATGAGCGAACTCATCCTGACACCCTACTGAGCCTGTCAGTGACAATATCCGTACAGTCCGGTCCGTTCGTCTATGAGCATCGCATGGCGGGCCTAGAGGGTTGGTAAAAGTCAGACCCCCAAAAGCGGTACAAGTCGTGTCGGAGTGTAGCCCAGAACGCCCTGAGATACTACTGGGATACCTACCAGTAAATCTCCTGCCTCGGCCGAGGGCTTTGCGTAATGGCTCTCCTAGACACAGCGCGACCTCACCCCCAATACCGGGAGAGACGAACCCCTGCAGATCCGCTCACTGCCTCCATGTGGCTCGGGACTGTACCCAACTAAAACCTGTTTGTACGACTCCTTTGAGCCATGGTAGGGTAGTAATCAAAGCACAGTGGGAACTCACACGAGACAAATGACGATCTCAGGTCGATGAACTAACCTGTACACATGTCACCTGGGAACTGCTATCTGACGTCTGGTATAATCCCAACTAGCAGGTTCCCGGCGAGTCCTGTCCGGTGTACTCATAACCTAATGAGCACCTGTATACATCTTAGGTGAACCAACTGACACAAGTGGCTTGTGAGACCGGCCACCGCCCCTTGTCGGGGTCTCGACTGTATACACTAGTCTACTAATGGAGTATCGATGCCCAGTCTCGAAACTCCCACGACTAGGGACCTTTTAAGGATGTGCTTATAGACCCCAGCTCCCACGTATATGATCGCCATCATACTGCTGGTCGTCAAGCAAGAATCCTAGGGGCTCTATCAACGTGTAATAGCGACCTGTTAGGTCACCTAAAGCAGTACACGATGATAAAGATAAACCAGATAGCATACTATCATCTCGAGTAAGACTGTCGTCCCGGGATAGGTCCTTCCTCAATCATTGCAATCACGTGCCTGTGATCCAATAATTGACTCTGAGGGCACTATCTCCAACAATCTCCCACTTGCACTCAAGGCTAATTATTGTGATGTCGCATACTCACAGCCCGTGTGATACCGAACACCCAACTCCTCTACTAGTCAGTCGCACAAAGCCTGTTTGCGAAACTATTGCGTTCGAGAAAAAGCCTCAGTGAGTGGATCCGCCTAGATGTTTCTTTCTATGTCTCTCTATATCTCAAGTTCGCGGAGAAAACCATCTCCCGAAATGAGCAATACCTGTCTTGGAATGTCTGGATGTCTGATGGGACCTAGTTCATAAATGAACTCCAAATCCAAACTTCTTAGACTGTATCGTCAACTGAACTTAATCAGTATCCTGCGCCATGCCTCCCTCAGTATCTGCCTGGATCACCTGTCCAGAATACTGTCCCTCGTCAGAGGGAGAACTATAACTCTGACAACCTCCTTGTCGTCCATGTCACCTTGGAAGCCTGGAGTGATAACCGTCTCCTAAAGGAGGCAACCGTTATCATATCCCTAGAACATTCACTTATGTTCTAAAACTGCTTCCGACTGTTCCTCCAGGATTGGATTAATATCATCTTATTGCACCTACTGCAAGAACAACATCTGGTGTGGTACTTGACATTTCATGATTGACTCAATTTCCTAAGCAAGTGATCTATCAATCATGCGTATCCCTCTCCCCTTTAGTCTGTAAGACACCTTTAGAGAGGGCGACTCCATCATCTGCAGGTACACTACCATGCCAGGAGTCGTCCATTCTAAATACTCTTAGAATGCTGTCAAAGTACCCTGATTGGGAAACCACCCAAATCTAGATCTAAAACCATAGATCTAGTAACCAGTATGTCTGATATAATGTCCAAGTCCCATGTGGAGAAAACACTGTGTGACGACCAAAGTATAACCGATCGTAGTATAGGAATATCACTTCCTACTACCTTCTCAACAGATCCATCCCCTATTCTGATGACGTCAAACCTATGACTGTCACATCAGAAAATAGATGATCTATCTCCGCTATATCTGCTTTAGTCTATAAATAGACATAAGCCTGATGTCCACCAATGCTTCCGCTGCTCCCACTGACTACGACAACTCTCTGGCAGAGTCATATAGACGCGCACTTCTAAAGCTAGTTTAGAACGACGCTATACTCATCCTCCTGCCGGGTCTCGCAGCCTGGAACAACAACAATGGCATGTGTGGGTAAACAAGAACTTCCCTGTCACCGTCCTTGAGGCTACCGGAGTGCCTCTCGGGTGCCTGAAGTTACCCACCGTATCTGCGGAGTGGCCAATGGAATGTCAAATCAGATTGAATCTTTAGGTTCCTTATCAAATCTTCAGTAATCGTTTGCGGTTCTGGAATCGCTTCCAGTTCTACCATACTCCCACTACTGTTTTTCTGAAAAATAACCATTTCTTTTTAAAATGTGGCGAGTTAAGAACAATATCACTATTGATCTTCCAGATGGTAGAAAGTCAACCCTCGTCATAGCCTGGGTCAACCCACAAACAGCCATTACAGAAACGTGCCTTGAGTTATCCAGAGTCTGGTTTTAATCATAAGCCGGACAACTCCCCGTACCTTAACAATGTTAAGATATGAACTGTTCTATATCCAATATAGAACCAGAGGCACTGATTTAAATAAACTAGATTCAAATCATGCAGCTATCTCCAGTGCATGTCAACTAAATGGAAGGAGGCCGATCAGCGTTACTCAACTTAGAAATGCTTCCAATTATGAGTAACCTGAAAGAGAAGCAAGTTCTCATTACTATCAACTGAATACCATACACAAGTATCTACATCTTCGATCACTTTGAAGAATCCCGATACTTGCTACACCTGGTTCTCTACTCTATTCAAATACGTATAACTCCTCAAAACTTAGACCCTGTGTTTCTACGAAACACATGTCTAAGAAGTTGAGAAGTTAAAAGTAAACAGAATATAGTATGAGGACTAACCCCTCTGTCCTAATGGACACTGGACAACATACAATACTCTGTATAAGTCCGCTGAGTCTAACAACTCTTTCACTGTGTGTCGTAGGTTGAAAACTGTACTTATGGTTAAGAAGAATTACACCGCTGTTTAATGCTCCTTACCTAACCATCCACTGATATAGGTAAATGTCATCGACATAATATCAAAAGGTATATCTCACTCTATGAAAATAGACGTACAGATATATCAATTTAAAATTGGTGCACAACAGCGGATATTCAAAACCAAATATTTGCCGACCGGCAAACAGCCCAGATGATCTCCTCAAATATCACCGATTACAACGAATCCCGATATAATGAGGATGATCACCCTATTCCCAATAACTTACTCCCACTCATCATCTGTAAAACCATACAGATGTGAGAATCAAACCTGGTAAATACATACCCTGGAGCAAGTGTCTAATCAGGAAATCAGTTTTCTTTTAACAGTACACAGTTGAACTGAAACATTGAAATGTTTCGATGGGGTATCCTGGTATTCCTAGTAATGCCTCTTCCATTATCCAGATTCACAACTATAACCGTATAATTCTTTGCCACTTCTCCAAATCCCTTTATATGTCTTTAGTCATTACCTTCTGCACACCCCTTACGCCAAATGGTTTTCTTCCTTCCCTACCGTTCGGCACCAGCCTATGGTTTGGAAGAAGACTATCCAATAAGCATAATGGGTGTACTGTCCTAATCCTAGGAACACTCGCAATGCGAGAGAAGGTGAAGATAAAAGACAACCGAATAAATCTTATTGCTATTTCTCCTGAACCAGAATCCATCCCCGAATTGGAACAAGTTCCTTTCGAGTTCGTATATAACCATACGATGGAGTATCCAATAAACTGTGGATCTTCGTAGTGATACGGAGTGTCCTGGAGAAATACAAAGGTGATTTAGGATTGGCGAATAAGTACTTGGTTTGGTCGTGAATAGTAGTCGCAATTTACTTTGCCCTCTTACTAATCCCTTTCCTTGTCTTAACTTAATACCTTCTGCACACCATCGTTATGCTAATTGGTTTTCTTCCTTCCCCACCATTCGGCACCAGCCTAAGATTTGGAAGAAGACTATCCAATTTGCGTAATAGGTGTACTATCTCCTAAACCAAGGAGTACTCGCAATGAGAGAAGGTGAAAAGAAAAGACAACTGAATAATCCTATTCGTTTTCTCCAGAACCAGAAACCATCCTCGAAGTCCTTCGAGTTCGTATATAACCATACGATGGTTTTGTCCAATGGAAGTGGACGTTTGTAGTAATACGGGGTGTCCTGGAGAAAAGGGTAAAAGTAGGAGTGGCAATGAGGTTTGCAACTCTGACAATCCAAAAGCCAGTGTTAAGAAGGTTCGGTCAACTTGGTCACTGAGTCATAGTCCAGGGTCGGGTCAATGGTCGCTGCCAAAGAGAGAGAGAAAAGAAACACTCAGCGTGCACTCTAACCTAGATCAGAATGGTTATCACTTTATCTAATCTGAAAACCTCCCACTGTACCGTCAAATTCTCCTCCAAACCTAAAAGAAGAACTAGTCGGGATCACCCGAGGAGTAAACCAACTCATCAGCAGGAATCGGGATCCAACTATCATCGCATGATAACTTGACGGAATCCACTCAAGTCACCACACTCCAGAAGTTATGCGCATATCTGGCAAGTTTCAGTTCTTTTGAAACTCCCGATGTGATTCTTACCCCTAGGACCCAAGTGACCTTGACACAGTCAACAAATCAAAGAGTCCTAGTCAAGTTCAACCCGTCATTATCCTGGATTGCATTAAATCCACCCGTACGAGCCCTTGACACAGTCAACAAGGCCGCACGACTGTCCTAACCAATCCCATTAATATGCTGCAAACAAACACTACTTAGCTACCGCACACTACGCCTTGACACAGTCAACAAACGCAGCACGAATACTAAGTAATACTTGTAAGAAATGACGGAGGGCTACGACTGGTTTTTGGCAAAAAACCTTTAACGTAATGAACTTGATATCGTTGAAGGAACTGCATAGCCTTTTTAGAAAATATAGTGACGAAAACCTTTACTAAAGAGGTCACTCCCGGTGAAGGGATCTCGGCTCTTTCCCCGTAGAATGAGGTGCAGGATATTCCAACTGAATACCACGATGCAAAGCAAAAGTAATCGGCTATAGTGAAGTTAATGCCCTGACGCAAACTTTTGTCCAAGGGGTCACTCCCGGTGAAGGGATCTCGGCCCTTGCCTCGTCGACTGAGGAGCAGGATATTCCAAATGAATACCACGATGCAAAACAAAAGTGAACGTCCTTGCAATAACAGCTTTTTGAAAAAGTGTTCCAACAACATCAAAATAGGTTTGTTTATCTTGCATTGATCTGAATCAACGCAGTCCCATCAATTGATCACACCACAAAGAACGAAAATATACTGACGTACGTATATGCCATCCGCATTCGCCACTGGGTTCCGTCATCACCCGTTAGGTTAGCTAACTAACGGCAGAGCGGGGACTGGACTAGCGCGGATGAAAAACATATACAACATCTACTAATATATATACCAATATATAGTATTTCGCTCAAGGCGTGAATAAAATGCAACATCACAGAAATGTACAGCATCACAGAACAATACAGATATCTGGAAGCCCCGGGTTTCACAGAGCCGCTGCTGAAACCCGACGTTCCCCTGGTCGTGTGGATAGCCTGTGCAATGAAATCCTAGACCCCTACGGGCGCGGCAAGTCACCCGCCAAAACCTGAAGCGAGGCAGCCCCCTTCAGCACCTTGAATGGACCACCCAGCACTTCACGGAATTCGGTAACTTGGGCACCCCTCCTGGGTCAACCTGTACCTCCTATGAGTGCGGCGAATAGCCCGCCAATTCCAGACTGAAGCCCCCTCCGTCTCAATGCCCTGAGATGCGGGCCCGTTGCCCTCTAGAACCCGGCTATCCGTGCACCCCTCCGCGGGGTAACCCTAGTACAGAAAGTAAAATATACATACACCGGGTACATCGACCGCAACCAGGTCGTGCCCCAAAAGAATAATACAAACAGGCAGTGACGGCAGTCCACATGTCGGACGCTCGCCCCGCAATATCAAATGTACATAATACAACAGAAACTGTACTAACATTGCATCCAGGCTATCCCCCACGACCGATCCGCAACAACACAGCATAAACACAGAACATCAACGTGAAAATCACGTTCGCAAATCCGTCTAACCGGGCTATAGCAGTTAGACCGGATTTACCGATCAAGTGACATTCACGGTCGCAGATATAATGTAAATACTGTGAAATAATGTGTTTAAAATATCCGATCGATCAAACATTAACAAGTGGGCCCCCAAGCAATACTGTAGCACTCACAGAAAATCTGGGCCCAATATTAATATTCCAAAACCCCAAAAATTAGCCCAGAAGCCCACTGGAAAAATATGATACAGTGAAGACACTAATGCGCGGCGGAACCGCGGCCAAAGGGGGGGTTTAGCCGCGGTTCCGCGCTTAAGTCATCGACTGACTGTGTCGAATTTTCCCAGCAGTCTTAGAATTTCATGTACATCAATTTTCTACAACCTGAAAAAATTTTAGAGCCCGGAAAAAATCGACAGAAAACTGATGCATGCAAAAACGCGGATTTTGGAATTTTGGTCGATCGGATAAGTAAAACGCATTAGAAAAAGCTAGGCTAGGTTAATGGCCTGGCTCTGATACCATGTTGCGCCACGGCAGCGCCCCCGGTCGTCTATCCGAGGCAAAAATGCGGAATCAAAATTTTCTTATCTTTTAAACTGGCGCTACCGCGGACAATATACCCGGATCGTAACCATTAACCGATACTAGCAAACAAGAGAAAGGGTGAGAGATATACCGAGTGATCCGAGTCCTCCGGTCTTCTCGTCGTCGTCCCGATCTCCCGCGGAAACTCCGGTCGTCGCCTCCTTGCCGGAAGGGCACCACATCGTCTGCATCTTTTACGGGCTTCCACCTCAATACCGAGGCAACTCGGGCACGAAGCTGGCTAGTCGACGTGCCCAAGATTTGCTGTAGAATGTAGTGTAGATGATGCTTGTCTCATTTGGGGTTTGTAGTTGCCTTGATGGAGGAATAAGGTTATGGAAAAATGGTGCTTTCATTTTTCCAAAACTAGAAGAATGAGATGATGAAATATGTGCTACACCCAAAATGGAAATTTCTCTCATCCTTGCACAAAAGCGGCCGGCCATCATCTTTTAAGAATGGTGGAGCAAAAAAGAATATGTAGCATGAAGGGAGGTTATTGTAGGATAAAGCAAGAGGTGACCTTAAACAAAACATTATCAGCACAAACTTACATCCAAACCATACCCTCTCAAATCACAATTAATGCAAGTGATGGTGCAAAAGAAAAGATGCTTATCATAATGAATACAAGTGCAAGAAACCCCCTCCTCAAATGTTATTTGCACAATTGCAAATAACCCCCTCCATCGGAAAAGTCCGGCCGGGAAAGAACAAAGGAAAACCGGCCGGAACGGAATGCAAACTGGCAACTCCAGAAAACTGGTCCCGTAATAAATTACAGGAAAACCCCAAAACTGTGCATACACACCCGCATCTGTATTCCGACCGGATACAAATGCAATGAGACAAAATCTACACTGTACTAAACTAGGACCGGCTTAAACCAAAGCCGGCTAGTAATATCCGTTCGATCCTAATCCGTGCAATACCGCACGTATCTGATCGAACCCTGCCATATATCCATACGGCTACTAGTACAAACCGTCCGATCCTGATCCGTGCAATACCGCACGTATCTGATCGGACCCTGCCATATCTCCATACGGCCTCTACAGCGTTTCGCCCGAAAGCTTGAGTAACTGAAAATGTGGTGGACTCTAAAGACTCGTCAATACTATGGCTGTGGATTTAACCACTAGCATGTCAGAGGTATTAGCCAATACGTAACGGGCCACCAGCTATTGACCAAAAGGGACGTCGATGAGCGAACTCATCCTGACACCCTACTGAGCCTGTCAGTGACAATATCCGTACAGTCCGGTCCGTTCGTCTATGAGCATCGCATGGCGGGCCTAGGGGGTTGGTAAAAGTCAGACCCACAAAAGCGGTACAAGTCGTGTCGGAGTGTAGCCCAGAACGCCCTGAGATACTACTGGAATACCTACCAGTAAATCTCCTGCCTCTGCCGAGGGCTTTGCATAATGGCTCTCCTAGACACAGCGCGACCTCACCCCCAATACCGGGAGAGACGAACTCCTGCAGATCCGCTCACTGCCTCCATGTGGCTCAGGACTGTACCCAACTAAAACCTGTTTGCACGACTCCTTTGAGCCGTGGTAGGGTAGTAATCAAAGCACAGTGGGAACTCACACGAGACAAATGACGATCTCAGGTCGATGAACTAACCTGTACACATGTCACTTGGGAACTGCTATCTGACGTCTGGTATAATCCCAACTAGCAGGTTCCCGGCGAGTCCTGTCCGGTGTACTCATAACCTAATGAGCACCTGTATACATCTTAGGTGAACCAACTGACACAAGTGGCTTGTGAGACCGGCCACCGCCCCTCGTCGGGGTCTCGACTGTATACACTAGTCTACTAATGGAGTATCGATGCCCAGTCTCGAAACTCCCACGACTAGGGACCTTTTAAGGATGTGCTTATAGACCCCAGCTCCCACGTATATGATCGCCATCATACTGCTGGTTGTCAAGCAAGAATCCTAGGGGCTCTATCAACGTGTAATAGCGACCTGTTAGGTCACCTAAAGCAGTACACGATGATAAAGATAAACCAGATAGCATACTATCATCTCGAGTAAGACTGTCGTCCCGGGATAGGTCCTCCCTCAATCATTGCAATCACGTGCCTGTGATCCAATAATTGACTCTGAGGGCACTATCTCCAACAATACCTTCAACACTCCTCCCATTCTGAGCCGGGGGGATAGCAGCCTCAACGGTCTCCGCCGTGACCTCAGGCTCCAACAAAGGGAGAGTAGTCCCGACTACCTCGCTTCCAGCCTTTGGGCCGCCCTCAGTAAGAGTCATTGGGGCGGCGGCCTCCAAAGGAGCCTCCCCCAAAGGGGCAAGCACTCCCTGATCAAGAACCGCCGCCGGAAGTTCTACCATGAGAGGAGCAGCCTCATCAGCCCCCTCCACATCCAGCAAGGCTTCATTGAGAATTTCGGCGGGCTTTAGCTTTAATGGGCCAGTAGGGAGCTCCCCCAGCGTCGAAGATTCTGCACGATTCAAATAAGAATAATGATACATATGCACGGGCATAAATAATCGGAAAGACTACAAAAGAAGCACAACGTACCTATACGCAAAGAAGCCCTCAATATGGCTTCTTCAAGCCGCTTCTCCTTCTCAAGGAGGTAGGCTCGCCGGGGTTCAAGGGTAGATTCATGACCGCCGGTCCACAAAGAGAGTGCATCAGCTGCGTCTTCTGAAGCGGCCTGCTTCAAAGCCCTTTCCCCCCATTCCTCCAAAGGGCCGATAAATCGCCGCCGAATCCACGAAGGGTCTTCGTAAAAAATTACAGCGGGATAAGACTTCTTCGGAACCTTGGCGTTATGAGACGCGTCTTTTGAGCGCCGTATGGCCTCAGCCAACTGTGCAGCCTCCTCATCAGCCGAACTCGGGAGGAGAAGTCCAGCGTCTGACTCTTGCAGGGCCAATGGTTCGTCTTCAAGGATAGGCTCAGACTCCGCCACAGAATCAAGCGGGGTGGTAGCCGCTTTCCTCCGCCGTTTAGACCCAGAGCCGGTCGCTGAGGATGACCGCTTCCTCCCTCGTGAAGCCTTAGGGCGACGCTGGCCCACATCGCCCTCAGCGCCCTCATCCCTGTTACTCTCGCTCGGTGCCACAACCGAGGACGACATCGCCATTGTCGACGCCACGGGGGGCGGTGCCGCCACCGGCAGAGGTGCTACCACTGGGGCTCGTTTACCCCGCGATCGAGAACCCAAGGGCATACCAGCTGTTGGAGTAAGGTCTACCCCTGACTCCCCCGGAATGAGCGCGGTGCCAATCTCCCTCAAAGGGAAGCGCACTGAAACCCTCGGTCGTAGCTTAGCTCCCGAAACCTGAGGAGGGGCGTCGTGACCAAGAAGCACCCTTCTTTCTTCAACAATAATTGGGCTGATCCGATGAAGATACCAGCCCGTAAATGCACCTACACATCGGGGCATGTACTCGGCTTCAGGGACCATGAAATGAGAGCCGGTGTTCAGCCTCATGAAATGATGAGCGGCATCACGAACAGCATCGAGCGAAGGGATCGGGGCAACTATAAAAGCCTCGAAAGGAACGCCCTGGTCGTATCCAAGCTGCCGGGCGAATCGATGCGGATTGTACCGCATAAAAAGAGCTGCACTGTCCTGGCGAAACACCAAGTAGCCCGGTCTAATTGTATACAAATGCGCGGCCTCCCGGGGCTTCAAAGAAGGTGCGTTGTCTTTCGACTGGTCCCAGAGTTGTTGAACGGGACCCGAAGGAGTAGACAAGACCCGATCATTAAAAACCAACCCGCCAGCGGTGGCATGAGGAGAAATCAGCACCCGAATAGCCCCGAATTGAGTCGGGTCGGCAGCAGAAGCACCCACTAGTCGCATAAGTCGCGGGAAGGGATAGGCGTCGTAAAAGGCAGGCCTCTGATGCATAGCGAAAGACCCCAGCACATGCATTTCGACCCAGGACGTGAAATAATGAAGCGAAAAGTTCACTACATCCACGCCAGGCGTAGAGGTATTAGCTGCGGTGCCCAATCCATTATAGAGGTGCGCCAAGGCCGGGATGCCGATGGCCAACCGCGTCCCCTCAGCAATACGATGAGCCGGGTAGATGACCGAGGCTCTCATGAAGCGGCGATGCATGGGGATAACGAACCAACTAAGCCAAACACTAACAAACCCCACAAAGAACGTCTCCTCGTCCATGCCTGGGACAGCAATAGATTCAAAAGATATCGGCGATATAATAGGGATGTAGTACTGAGGTAAATCTGATTCGTTGGTCGGCAACCTCTTCGGACCGAACCCAAAGGGGTCCCCAATGTTGGCAAACTTCGGGGCTGTCTTCGATAAGGCGTCCTCACGAAGGAAACAAGCAATGAAGCTCTTAAAAGTAACACCCTGCTCCTCGGACTCGGTGAATAATCGGTCGAAGATGCCTAGCGCCTTGATTAAACTGGGGCGCTTGTGGCGAACAGCATTCTCAGCAGACAGGCCGTCAACCGGGGCGGGCTCGGGTTCAAAAACGTACTCGTCAGGAGGCAACAATTCCTCATACAAACTACCCCTGATTGGCAACCCCGAAATATCATAGAATTCTGCTAGGGAGATCGAGACCTCGCGATCTCCTAGGATGAAAGTGTTGGTAGGAAGATTCCATTGGTTTAAAAACGCCTTAACCCACCAGACATGCGGGGACTTATAATGGAATAATGACGCGTATATGGCCTGATAAAGCCCGACTTTCTGCAACCGCGCACGATGGGCAGAAAGGATGTAGCGAGCCCAGAGAAGGTAGCTCGTAGGATGCCGGGGAGTGAGCCCTATCTTATAAATTTGCCCCCACGGGTGGGCCTCACCCTGGCAGATACGCCGCCTCAAGATGTCTATGGCCGGGATCGGATGGTTCGGAATACCGGTCGTCGAAGGCTCGAGCCTCCCCGTTGGAGTCCAGTTGGGCATTTCCACAGCAAAAACTGTCCTCAGAGGATCCATCGGTAAAAATGGGAAAGTGGGCTCCGTCGGCACCGCGCAAAGAAAACTCCGGCGACCCTGAATAATCTGACTGTACCAAGATCCCCATTGAAGAAGGTTGGTGCAGTTCGGGTCATGGGCCCGAATCATCGCCATCGCTTCCTCATCAGATGGTGACTGAGGAAAAGCAGCCTCCGAGCGAGAAAAGGGAAAGCGTGGAACAGAAGCCATCGCACCTGAAATCCAATAAAGGAAGACCGTTAAAAGAAAAGTTAGCAATATATATTCATGCATGAACATGAAGACTAGTTGAAGAAAGTAACAACAGAGTTTCCTGGGACCATTGGCTACAAAACACATGGGCCCCACAGAATCCGGATGACGGCTCATTAATAATGAGACCAAATAGTTACAATAAAACAAAGGGAATATCCTCATTTAATAAAGAATGATGACCATGCACATTCCCCCCAACAGGATCTGTCTCGGGCTCTACAATGAATCCAACAAGATCAAAGGAATTAAATTCCCACAGAAGACATCATTACAAAACCCCCATTTCATTAATTGCAGAAGAACAATCTCGGGCCAAGAGACCTCAAGAAGGCTCCATGTGAAGAAACTGAGTTCTTCACAGGAATTAAATTCCTTTTAGAAAAGGGAATTAAATTCCCATAAAACATTTTGTTGAAACGGAATTGAATTCCACAGATTGTCATCACCACTTCCCTAAAGATCATTTAAACCCTAAGAGATCTACAGTTTGAAGGTTAAGCGGTTTCATGTTCTTATGGAAAAACATGAAGAAAAAAAGGGTAAAAACCCTTGTTTTGGATTTAAAATTCAGAGGAATGTGAAGGTCCATCGTTTGTCCAAGAACATTACCTGAGGAAAAGAATTCTTTTCGAACAGAGTTAAACTCAGAAGATTGTTTCAAGACAGAGAACTAAGCTCTGGAAGCGAGAATTAAATTCTCAAGGAAAAAGTTTTCAGAAGAAGAAGATGAGCAAAGTGAAGGCTCCTATGAAGAGACAGAGGTATTTATAGAAGGCAATGGAAACGTTTCATCTCCCCAGATCCCTAGAGGAATCCAACGGTCACAAGAGGTGACAGCGTTGCACTCACGTGAGAACAACGCTGTGGGGGCATTTGTTTCCTGATTTAAGATCAGAAAAGCTTATGGAAAAAGCTTCAGAAGAGGGTCACATGCTTACACGTGACCAGCAGTCACGTGTTGGCACGTGACATCTAAAAGCATCATCAAGGCAGATTCAGCTTCGTGACTACATCAAAGAAAAGGGCTTCAGAAAGGGTCACGTGCTCCCATGTGACCAGGGTCACGTGTTGGCACGTGACATTTTAAAGCGGATTCAAAGGCACATCGGTTCCCTGATCAAATCAAGGAAAAAGCTTCAAAAGAGGTCACGTGCTCCCACGTGACCAGGGGTCACGTGTTGGCACGTGACGCTCAAAACATCAGAATTGTTCTCTAGTTAAATCAAGAAAAAGAGTCCAGACAAGGGTCACGTGCTCACACGTGACCAGGGGTCACGTGGTAGCACGTGACGGTTAAGCAGCAACCAGAAGACAGGGCGCAAAAGGAAAGAAGAGGGCTCATTCCAAAGAGGGTCACGTGCCCATACGTGACCATGGGTCACGTGCCCACATGTGACCAAGGGTCACGTGGTCACACGTGACCGGCTTTCAAAGCCCATTTTGTTAACAGAATTAAATTCTGAAAGAGATTCAAATCTTTCCAAAGGAAAGCGATTATCTGGAACCAATCGAATTGAAGATTCAGAGGTGATTAAATATCATCTATCCATGGGAAAATCTCGGGTTTGGAAAGATTTCCCCTTTAAATCTAACCGAAATAACAAAAGAGAATCCCTGGATTTGAAATCCAATGGTGAATAAAATTCACCTAATAATCCAAAGGTCAAAAACGAATGATGGATGCAAATCAAATCTCTCAATGAAGATTCGTCAAAAACTAATTGATTCGGCTGCTTCTCCTATAAATAGGAGCCAAGAGACACAGGGATGGAGAGAGAGAGATAGTTACGCAGAGGGAAGAAAAGGGAGAGAGCCTTGATACTTTGAGGAATTTGGATCTTCTGCAAAAGAAAACCCTAGGTAAGAAAGGGAAGGCTTTTTGAAAGAAAGAGAATTTAATTCTCAACAGAGTTTAACTCTGATATATAAAACAGAAGAACATATTTCTTCTTTCTTTGATAGAGGATCTGCAAAGTGCACATCTCCCCTTGAAGTTGAGAATTTAATTCTCAATGGGTCGAGATCCTGCCATGCAGATCCAAAACATAGAGAGGGAACGGAAGCACGAGAATTTAATTCTCACAGAACTATAGGAATTTAATTCCTTTAAAATAAAATTAGGGTTTGACCCTGTGTCATGGGAATTTAATTCGTTCAGAACAAAGAGAAACAGGGTTTAACCCTAATTAAGAACCTAGTTCTGTTGAAACAGCGGGAATTTAATTCCCTTAATCATAATTTAACAGAGAATGGGAGTTTAATTCCTTAAAAGCTTTTATTAGGGTTTAACCCTATTCAGTTCTTCACATATATGAAGAATTTAATTCCTACAGAAAATTCAGAGTCCAACTCTACTCCAGAATATAAATCTTCGAAAGGAAGTAGGAATTTAATTCCTCTGAAATTATTGTCAGGGTTCAACCCTACGAGGAATTTAATTCCTGGAAAAGATTAACAGATCCTCTAAACAACATACATAGAGGCAGGGTCACGTGCCACCACGTGACCCCCCCAAAAGACCTACAGAAAGCCCCTTTGAGGCAGTGCCCCACGTGACCCACGTGACCCTTGACAGAAGCTTTAACACATAAGCATTTGAATGCCCGTCACGTGATGGCACGTGATGCTCTGAAAGATGCGATAATCTCAGCAGAATAAATGAAGGGAGGGCGCTCTCACGTGTCGCCACGTGACCCCTCTTGCCTTAGTGTTTAACACTAAATTGAAACTCCCGAACCCAGTGTTAAAACACTGTTGGGCCTTAGTGTTCAACACTAATCAAAAAACTTTATTTGCAGTGTTCAACACTGACTACCTTAGTGTTTAACACTAATTTAAGATCTCTGTTGCCAGTGTTTGATACTGATCTGTTTTAGTGTTTAACACTAATTTGAAAGCCCTGTTGCTGGTGTTTAACACCAATTATCTTTTAGTGTTAAACACTAACTTGTCAATCTCATTCCCAGTGTTCAACACTGGTTGGTCTTTAGTGTTTAACACTAGACATTGGTCCAATTGGCTAAATGGATGGAGGCAAAGCCTCTCCTGATTGGACTTAGCCCAAGCTGGCCATAAGTCCTCAATTCGTAATCAACTGGGCTAATGGGCTTATAACATAATTAATTGGTCTTGATCCCAAATTGGGCCAAGGACTATTTAATCCACTCCGGTTCTAGGGTACATCTCTTCACTCTTTTGATACTTGGCATTGTAATCCCTCAATGTCTTCAAAGAGGTGACGGGTCCCGATGACCACATATTGATATGGACTGTGGGGTCCTTAAACCCATGGACTATGAGGTCCTTAACCTTGACCGAGATGTCTTAAAACTAACAATGGACTGTGGGGTCCTTAAACCCATGGACTATGAGGTCCTTAACCTTGACCGAGATGTCTTAAAACTAACAATGGACTGCTGGGTCCATAAACCCATGGACTATGAGGTCCTTAACCTTGACCGAGATGTCTTAAAACTAACAATGGACTGTGGGGTCCTTAAACCCATGGACTACGACGTCCTTAACCCTGACCGAGATGTCTTAAAACTAACAATGGACTGTGGGGTCCTTAAACCCACGGACTACGACGTCCTTAACCTTGACCGAGATGTCTTAAAACTAACGATGGACCGCAATGTCCTTAAACTACCCATGGACCGCAATGTCCTTAAACTAGAACAATAGAGCCCCGCATGCTCTTTTGTCGGATCTAAACGGTCCCGTTTAAGCTGATCTTAGCTTCAAAGATGGCTAACGTATCCTTAAACCTTCAAACAGACTGGACTATGAATCCCCCAATGGCTCGAGGGTACATCTCTGAACTCCTCTGACATCCGTCGTTGTAATCCTTCAACGTCGTCAGAGAGGTGACGGGTCCCGATGGCCATACATACGATGGACCACTATGTCCCTAAACTGGAACAATGGAGCCCAAACGCTCCTTTGTCGGATCTAAACGATCCCGTTAAGTTGATCTTTGTCTCAAACTAGACTAACGTATCATTAACAAACGTTTGAGTTGATCTTAGCCTCAAGTATGGCTAACGTATCCTCAAACCAAACCCCCAAACCCAAATCTAAGATAACACGGATTTGGACTAGTCCACGCCCTACGGGCGACGACATAACTCGGTCTCCGTAAACAATCCACGGGCAACAAAACATAAAATAAACACATACGACACGAAGTGACCATCTGGAGAAGGAGAAAGTTGTTACCGCGTTGCGGTAGCGTAATTTACTGCAGGGGCTTGCGCCTGCAGGGAAAAGCGTCCCCACAATCAAAAACCCCTCAAACGAGGGGGAATCTGACGAAGTCTGCTACATCGGCCGCATCCGTTTAAACCTTCGATATATGGTGCCATAAATCAACTTGGCATCTTCGGAGAGGTGGACGGATAGCACCAATTAGCATCTGCCCGAATTTCAGGCGAGACGCCATGTCTCGCCGTCCTTCGGAGGGGAACATATACATATATAGTCAATACTTTTAATGATTGTCTAATGCATCCACGAACCGTTTATCTAGATTTGATGACGATGTCGGGAGCAGCGAGGGGCGGCAGGAGCTCCAGCCGCGGCAGAGGCAGAGGCAGAGCGGTTCTGCCGCTCGGAGAGCTTCGTAGGGAGCTTCAAAGGGTCGGTCTTGCACCCAGATCGGAGACCCCTTCGGATGCCTCCTTCCGTGTGGATTTTGCCACACCTCCAGGTATACTGCACGCATATCCATTTTGAATGTAATATTACAGATATTCATGCCTGTTTATGTCAAAATTACTTATATTGTCAATGTTTGATTGTTTAGTTGTTGGTGATGCGTCCACATCTGGGACAGAGGCCACTCCCGCTCCTCCAGGTATGTTTATATATCATATAGTGCATGTATATTGATTTAGAATGCTATATCATAAATACACACACATTCCTTTTGCTCTTACGTAGCAATTTTTATTATTGTCTAGCTGTAGGTGGTGACACCACCGCACCTGCGGGTATATTTATATATCCTATAGTGCATGCATATTGATTTATAACGTTATATTATTGATCTACACATTCTTTTTGCAATTACTTATATAATCTATTTTTACTTGTCTAATTATAGGTGGTGCGTCCACATCTTCCGCAGGGGCCACTCCTGCCACTTCCATACCATCCGCATCGTCTGCAGGTTAGTATGAATAAATATAAAATATTTATTCATTTTACATATGCTCTATAGAATAAATATGAACTTCATGGAAATTTAGCGTCAATGTTTATTTTCTAGTTGCAGGGGATGCGTCCGCATCCGGGACCCCGGTTGTTCCTCACCGGAGGAACTATCGTCCCGCTCGTGCTGCTGCCCGGGCCCAGGCTCGTGCGATAGTCACCGGAGGTATATATCACACTTTAATTTTCGCTTAAGCTTGATTTCTTAATACAACTTTGTCTTAATATTGATTGTCTTGATATTTTGTGCAGACGCAGGGCCTCCCCATCCCTAGAGGGGGACTCGAGGCCCGAATCAGTCCCATAGGCTGAGGCCTGACAGAGCTAGGGGGGAGGCAGCATTCCCCATCTTTTTTACCCTTGACTATCGCTATACCGGTCCTCATACCGAGAGGTTCGGCCGGTATATGGGGGATGAGAGCCGGCTCGTGAAGAACTATCCACTTCACGTTGAGTGGGGCGAGCAGCACCGACGCTCATTCGCCCTCTTCTTTGATCAGGCTCGTGTACGTATTAACGGCCTATTTTCATTTGATTTATCCAATATATTTATTATTAACACTTGCAATCTAATAACAATGTTTTTTTTGTATTTTCAGTCGGATTACGATTTTCAGCCTGTACCCGACCCTGATCACCCTGGGAGGGTGCTCGACCTTCATGCTCTGTACAATGGCCTGATGAAGAACATGCAGACCAAGTTCCGATACAACAGGAATGAGCTGAAGGCCGACTGCTACTCCCTGTGGATGGCGACCCCCGAGGCAGAGAGAGCGGCCCTCCTATCTACTCCGGCGTTTACGAGAGTCGACGTAGAGACATGGCCTCTATTGTGCGATTATTTCGACTCCCAACGCAAACAGGTATGTATTTTAAATGTAATTCATTGTTTATGATATAATTTATTTCTTTGTGTTCCTTAATTAGAAAACTAAATGTTAATGCGTTGTGCAGAAACAGGCCGCTCAGAATACAGAGAACAGAAAGTTGGCGAAGAGGGGTCGCCCCACTTACACAGGTGGCTCGAGGAATATTACTCGAGCCATGGAGTTATCGGTAAATTACAATAGACCGACCTTTCTGATATTCTGCAATATTAAGAGTTATTTTCTAATATTTCTAATATTAAGAGTTATTTTCTAATATTGCAGACAGCTCAGACCGTGGCGCAAGGTGGTACACTGAGCGTGCTGTCCGCATATCTTGCCGTCCACGGCACCTCGACAGATCCCGCCACGACCGAGCCTCGATATCCCGACGTCGCTACCCAGGAGTATTGCGTAAGTGTTAAATATTTATTCTACCCATATTTGAAATTTTAGTTTTGGAAGCTTCAAGTTTAAATTTTATACTTATACTTTACTGCTTAATGTGGGTGTAGGAGCGGGTGGTTGAGCAGGCCGAGGCCTCGGGGATCGATTTTACCGGACAGAGCGATCCGAGGCTGCTGACCCCAGTTCTGGATGCCGCATACGGAGGGCACCACGGAGGTTGGGAGAGAGGCTGGGGACTGGGCCCTAACAGGGCCCATATGAGGTTGGACTCCACCCCGGCGGTTACTTCCTCCGTCTCCAGTGAGCGACGTGTCCAGCAGGAACTGGAGAGCTTGAGGGCCACCGCTGAGGAGTTGAAGGAGATGCTGGTATGTATACTACTTTATAGTAAAATATCATGTCATATTATAGATATCAACATATCCATAATTAGTACGTAGCTTGAGCTTATTTGATTTTAGACTTAGGTTTGATTAATCATACATACATATGTAATTAAAATAAACAACGGTTTTACAAACTAGATATCCAAATAGGATTTCGAAATAACTTGATAATGATACGAATTCGAATAATACACAGTTCTTACACGTTTCTTACACACGTTTGGTCCAGACGCGACAGGATACATGGCATGCATCTCCTTTGGCTGCGGCTCCGCAAGCCACTACATCGGCTGCGGTTCCGCAGACAGCTCCTATAGCTCCAGCGCCCGCTTAGACTCCCGCAGCCGCGGCTCCGCAAGCGACTCCCTCGACGGCGGCTGCGCAGACCACATCGCCAGCTCCACAGGACGCTCAGACTCCCGCTCGCGCCGAATTGCAAGGTTTATTGACCGAGGAGCAGGCGCGCGTTATTCTATCGTTATTCAGAGGTGGAGCTGGACCGAGCTAGGGTAGATTTTAGGTTCTTATTTTTTGAAACATGTATTTATTTATATCATATATATTGTACTACATTTTGAAACGATATTGATATTGATATTGGTTTATATTTATATCATATTCAGTATTTGGGTTTCTTTTGTATATTATATGTGTGAGATGTGATTATGAATGCTGCGATAAATGTTGTGTAATGATTAATTTTATATTTTATTGATATATATATTATTGTGCACAGGGCGAGAAAAAATAAGGCAGCCCTTTTTTAAAAAAACAGATAATGTGTACCTACGGATTAATCCGTAGGTACACATGTTGCCCCTACGGATTAAGCCATAGAGGCAAAATATCAGCAGTAACTGATATTTCCCCCCTGATCTCAGTGTCAGGGGGGTTGGTCTTGCCCCTACGGATTTATCTGTAGGGGCAAAAAAAGACCCCTACGGATAAGTACCTACGCATATATCCGTAGGGGATACTACTTGGCCCTACGGATATATCCGTAGGTACAGTTAATATAATTAAAATAACCGTAAATAAAATAACTTTTTTTCCCTACGCCTTAATCTTAGGTGCAAATGTACCTACATAGAACTCCATAGGGGCAAGTTTTTGACCGTATGGGTAACTTCAGGGCTTCAACTTGCACCTACGGCGTTTGCACCTACAGATTAATTTTTTGCCCCTACGAAGATATCCGTAGGGCTAGTGGGTTGCCCCTACGGGTAAATCCGTAGGGGCAACCCTTATTTGTAGTAGTGTTGGTGCTTAAAAATGCTAAATTCCTTCTTATTTTTTCATAGTAAAAACAAGTTTAATATGGAGACATTGTTTCTCTTGTGAATCATTTCTGGAAAAATAGGACTATAGAGGAAGAGTTAGCTAAATATAAATTTGAACAAAAAATGGTACAAACGTTATGATAAAATTTAATTCGACTGACCTGGAAAAATATGGATATTGATTATTAAATGCATAAGAAATAAAGTGTCAAATATTACATTGACATGGTGATGGAGGTCCATTTCGGGTCACTGTTCAGTTGATAAAACTGCACATTTGCTATTACATTTTTTCTACCATTTTCATATTAAAAAAAGGTCTTTATTATAATATATCATACATATGAGGGTTTATGTGTAAAAATACTATTTTTCATGTGTTGATATATTATAATTAGAATTTGGTAGGAAATTGTATGCAAATAATATCATTGACCAAATCCTAGTAGAACAAAGTCTACTAAATATTTGTTGTGCAGAACTTTTCCAAGTTGTGCAGAATTTTCCAAGACTAAAATCAAGGAAATCAAGTTGTTGAAGAAAAACTTGCCTAATTAAGAAAGCAAAACTTGGAGACCAAATCTGGCAACAACCACGAGAAGATTTCCATGATACAAAGGTTCCAAAGATCGCCAAATGTCACAAATACAAAGCCCAAGAAAAATGATGAAGAGAGGAGATTTAATGGCCGCGGATCCGCGGCTATACCCCCCCTTGGGTCGCGGATCCGCGGCATTATTGAGGGATTAGATGCTGAAATTTTGGGAGATGAATCTTTACTACTAGCTTCCAATTTTAGAAGCTAACTTTCTGGCTTTTGAACTATAAAAAATGACCGAGAGCCTCTTGGAAAATTTATCAAGCCGACGCGATCACGAAGTCCAAGACGGCTCACGCATCCAGGCCGGTCATCAACGGTTCATCTACCTCCTTAGAAGAGATCGAGAAGCAAAACTAGGATTTGTAATCATTTTCTAAGGAATCAATGTGTAATGAATATTGTTGATTAATAAAGGTAGCTCTTTTTCCTATTCTATTTCTTTGTAATTTAATTATGCATTTTCTCTCCATCTCTTTTTCTCCCAACATGCGCGAGTAATTCTTCGCTTATTAGGGTTCGTACGATTAGGGTAGGCTAATGGATGATGAAAATACCTAAACTCTTTTTATGTCCTATAAAGTTTATAAATTTTATCAAAAGAATCATTAACATCCTAATCGGGCGCGCTACCAATTCATTGTTAGCCGCGACCGCGATTAGAGATTAGATTAATGATTGTTTTGGTAAAGGCTAGATATGAACGGAGTTCCGTGTCGAGATAGGGGTTAAGAGTGGGATTCCTTTTCCCTCCAGAAACCCTAATCTACATGCATCACTGTCGTTCTAGTTTTAAATCTATTAAAGGATAGAAAAAGTAATTTTTAATTAATCATCTATAACTACTAAATCCTAATGAACCCTACAAGCCCCCTTCGTATATAAACTTACATTCATAAATAATCTAGATCTATATTTTTGCATTCTTGCTTAACGTAGATCTAGAAACTTTTCACAAAATTTTTTATTCCTCCTCTCTTTTTCAACACATCTAAAGTAAGAGTAAAAGATTCAACGTTTCCCAGAGGACGACCCGTACTCACCTCGGTCTAGCTACACGCGACACCGTTCTGATTGCGGTTACTTTAACTACAAAAACACATTTTTTTCGTAACAATCAAATGTCGCCGTTGCCGGGGAAACGTGCGTAATTTTTTATTCTTACTATTTGTATTGAATTCTTATACGATCTATATCATAAATAAAACAAAACTGCAAATTGTATATTTAACGATTATTGTGTGAATTTTACGAGGTGGATCTGAGTCACAGAATTGAGGAAACCGAAAGACAGAGACATTCATCAAGATCCAGAGAAGTGCAGGAGGCCACGTAGAAAAATTCATTACCTGATCCCTCTACTCTGCGGTGGAAGCGCGGTGAAAGGAGCCTTTTGGCGGCGGAAGCGCGGCGGGAGAGGAGAATTAGGGTTCCAAACTTCTCTGGTATATTTCCTATTTCTTTCTCTCTCTTCTCAAATCCAATAAAGTATCTTTTCTGCAGGATTCTTTGCAAAATATCGCCGCTCAAAAATCTTTTTGCAAAGTTTTGTTTTGCGGTTTGTTTTTGCATATTTTAATACGGATTTTTAAGGGGCAAGACCAAAATCCAAATTAGGTGGGGATTTTATCACCCTTCCTAAGCCCCACAAATCACAAACCGAGCATCCGCATCAACCGTACATTAATTTAAAAAAATATCTAGATAAGACTCTAAGGACTATCGCGCTCAATAAGGACAGAGGAAGGTCGTGGGTAATCTATCGCTTATCCACATTACTTTTGTGATGTCTAGGCAAGTGTGCCTAAGGTAAGTGGTTACTTAATTAGGACTACTACTTACGTAGTGGACAACCTCCCACTTACCTGGCACTTACCTGGCTACAAGAGTAGTAAAGAGACGGTAGAGGATTGATCCTACGGCTTGTCCTTTGGAAGTCTAGGAGCGGTCTAGAGATTGGACCTAGGTAACCATAGTTCTAGGGTTGTTTGTGCATTTTTGTGTGATTTGTCTAAATCCATCATTTTTCAAAACAAACCAATTATTTTCTCCCCTTTTTACCCCTTCCCCCTTCTTCTCTTCTTATAATGGGTGACCTAAACAGAAGAACACTTGCCGAGCTTTGCTGTCCACAACCAGATATCTCTTGTTTTCGTAATCCCTTCGGTATACCGTCCGGCTCTTCCATGTCCTTAAAAGATCATATAGAACAAGCAGGAAGAAATGGTTGACCACCTTAGTCTAGGTCTTATCAACCGTATCCTAATCCTACACCTGTTTCAGTTCATACCCAGAGTGAAGAAGCCCCTAGAAGAATGTCCATTGCTGAGCATATAGCTAGGGCTAGAGGCCAAAGTTTCAACCCGGACCAATATCAACCATCACCACCACTGTCCAAAGAAGAGCTTGATAGGCGGTTTGTGGCATATATGATGTCTATTGAAAATAGCCAACCAACCAACCCATATCAATATTCTTCTTATTATAATGTTGATCCTTCTCCTACCTAATTTTCGGAACCATTCTATTCCTATCAATCCAATCCGACTTTTCCACCATCTCTAGACAGTTCTTCTAATCAGTCATTTGGGAGTTTTAATTATCCACAGGAATTTCAATCTTATACTGAAACCCCTTATCAACCCAAGACTAGTCTGGAGCAGACATTAGAAAAATTTCTGGAATTGTCGAACCAAATTAGGAAGGAAACAACAGAGTGGATGCAAGCAAAGAATTTCAAACCTGCCCAAAATTTTTCAGTATATGATTCGGGCATAGGACAAAATGAGAATTCGGGTAGTGAGACAGAACTGTACACCCTTCCTAATCAAATCTCCCCATTCCAAACTGAAATCCACAACTCCAGTTTCATAGATTCATCAAGTACACCAAATAGAATGTCTGATAAGTTGTGTGACTTTATAGTGTTTGATTTACCCGACTGTGAAGGGTCCATTTCAAGTGAAACCATACCCAACCCTTATGATCTCTACACCTCCACTCTTGAACCAAAACTGATTGAAAACCATACTTTTGATGAGGTGTTTGAGAATTTTAACCTTCACTTGAATGAGGTGATTGACATTGGGGATATATTGATTGATGAACCCGAAATTTTGGATGATTTTGTCCCACCAATTCATCAAATCCTTTCACTTCCTTGTGGTCATCATCTTGAGCCTTTAATTCTTCCCGAACCCCAAATATGTCTTGAAGTTGATGATAATGGTATACCCGAAGATCAGACCGAAATACAGCCTCCATATTCCACATCTGGTTCAGCGACACTCGACACACCAATTTGTTTACCCATTTCACCTTCTACTTTCTCCGGTTCTTCTTCTGTTTCTATAGTTTCAGTGAGTTTTGATGAATCACAATCCGTTAATTCAAGTTCAACAATACCAGAAATTCAACTTGATTTGGATATTTTTGAAAATGAGGTAGATGAGTTTTTCGAGTCCTCTACCTCAATGATTTTTTATGAATCAAGTAGGATAAATTCTGGCACAAAACTCTTTGACAGCAAAATGTTCAATCACACCATTGATAAAAGTTTTGAAGAACTTTTTGTTGACGAACTTGAATTTTTAAACAATACGAATTTTGTGATTGATCAATCTCCACCTATAGAGGTTGAACCGTCACCATTCCTTCTTCCTAATCATTCACATTCATCCTCATTCTTTCTTTCCTCTAATTTCAAACCCTTTCAAGACCACCTCTTATCCCTTCCCCATTATTTCTTCACTCGATACAACACATTCTTCCACCGACCTATACGCTATACTGATAAAATCTTTGAATGGTTGGTGTTAACATTTGGTCTTTGTAAAGTCTTACTTTGACCAAATAACTCATCCCCTCTTAAATGCTTCATAATGTCTAACTCATGTTTGAGGGGGGGTATATTTTTGGCTCTTGAACATAACTTTTGTCCTCAAATTTGTGAGCCAAAAATAAGTTTGGGGGAGGATTTTCACTTTCATATATTCTTGCCCCCATTAATAATTTCCTCCTAAGCTTAAAGGTTTTTGTGATCCAGCAGATAGCAACAGTGAGGACACTGTTGAAAACAAGTTTGGGGGAGGTTTATGCTTATTTACGCATCACTTCGCATCATATTTTGCATAAGCACAACATTTTCAAAAAAAAAAATTTAAAAATTTTCTTTTATAACAAAAGAGTAGAAAGTGAAAAATTACATCCAAAAGATAGGAATAGTTTAATAAAACCAAGAAAATTAGAAGTTTTCTTAAACGAACTGGTAATAAGTGGTTATGAGCCGTTGTCCCAAGGGTTAGTAAGATGAAGGAAGTCACTAATCTGAGAATAAAAATAAGTCTGAAAAATAGTTTCTATTCTGGAAGCCAAACATTTGAATGTTGATACCCTACCATATGCACTTACACACGTCTTGAAAATCGGGATAGTAGAGGATACCTTGAAATGCTCTTGTCTAAAAACCAAAGTAGGAAGTAAAAAAAAATGAAGAAAATATAAAAATGGTGAAAAGAAAAAAATGAACACTGGTTTTGTTATCGCCAAGGCAGCAATAAAAAAATATAGCGAGGGTGCTTCATCACCTAATGCCTTAGATCAACTGGTCTGGGAGTCACTGCTAAGCCTTAGGTGGTGCAAGACGAGGAAAATATTATCACCTAATAAGCAAGCACATAAGTAATCAGTCGGTTAGTACCTCAAGAAGTATTAACGGTCGCATGAAAATGTGTGAGCAAATCTAAATTAAAAAGTTTTGCGGCATATGGACAAGAGTATGATAGCTTGAATTGAATTCTCCGAGTGTAGAGATGTCCATTACACACACGTAGGGGTATATGATCGATGTTTGGATGAAAGGTAGGAATGAAGAATAAAGACGATATTTTATTGAGGGATGATGTGATTTCTAACATTTTTTCATGACTATTAAGATAGGGCTCATGACAACTGAAAAGCTAGTATAGTTGGAAACTCATATTTTCAAAGTCTTTCTTTTATGGTTCTTATCTTTATATGTAAATTTCACCATCTCTCTTTTGTTATAGGATTGTGGGTGTAATCCGCTGAAAACCCTCGGAGACAACACTCCTCCTACTAGGGACACCTAGAGATTTAACGGCTTGTTGCACGTGCTCAGTGCAATTGTGTTTGCCTACGAAAGTGTGCTTAGTTTTCTCCTTTCTTTTTCTCCTTCTCTTGAATAAACTAGTTTTCTCGGGACGATCAAAGATAAGTTTGGGGGTATTTGTTCAGTTGATAAAACTGCACATTTGTTATTACATTTTTCCTACCATTTTCATATTAAAAAAAGGTCTTTATTATAATATATCATACACATGAGGGTTTATGTGTAAAAATACTATTTTCCATGTGTTGATATATTATAATTAGAATTTGGTAGGAAATTGTATGCAAATAATATCATTGACCAAATCCTAGTAGAACAAAGTCTACTAAATATTTGTTGTGCAGAATTTTTCCAAGTTGTGCAGAATTTTCCAAGACTAAAATCAAGGAGATCAAGTTTTTGAAGAAAAACTTGCCTAATTAAGAAAGCAAAACTTGGAGACTAAGTCTGGCAATAACCACGAGAAGATTTCCATGATACAAAGGTTCCAAAGATCGCCAAATGTCACAAATACAAAGCCCAAGAAAATGATGAAGGGAGGAGATTTAATGGCCGCGGATCCGCGGCTATACCCCCCCTTGGGCCGCGGATCCGCGGCATTATTGAGGGATTAGATGCTGAAATTTTGGGAGATGAATCTTTACTACTAGCTTCCAATTTTAGAAGCTAACTTTCTGGCTTTTGGACTATAAAAAGGGACCGAGAGTCTCTTGGAAAATTTATCAAGCCGACGCGATCACGAAGTCCAAGACGGCTCACGCATCCAGGCCGGTCATCAACGGTTCATCTACCTCCTTAGAAGAGATCGAGAAGCAAAACTAGGATTTGTAATCATTTTCTAAGGAATCAAAGTGTAATGAATATTGTTGATTAATAAAGGTAGCTCTTTTTCCTATTCTATTTCTTTGTAATTTAATTATGCATTTTCTCTCCATCTATTTTTCTCCCAACATGCGCGAGTAATTCTTCGCTTATTAGGGTTCGTAGGATTAGGGTAGGCTAATGGATGATGAAAATACCTAAACTCTTTTTAAGTCCTATAAAGTTTATAAACTTTATCAAAAGAATCATTAACATCCTAATCGGACGCGCTACCAATTCATTGTTAGCCGCGACCACGATTAGAGATTAGATTAATGATTGTTTTGGTAAAGGCTTGATATGAACGGAGTTCCGTGTCGAGATAGGGGTTAAGAGTGGGATTCCTTTTCCCTCCAGAAACCCTAATCTACATACATCACTGTCGTTCTAGTTTTAAATCTATTAAAAGATAGAAAGAGTAATTTTTAATTAATCATTCATAACTACTAAATCCTAATGAACGCTACAAGCCCCCTTCTTATATAAACTTACATTCATAAATAATCTAGATCTATATTTTTGCATTCTTGCTTAACGTAGATCTAGAAACTTTTCACAAAATTTTTTATTCTTGCTCTCTTTTTCAACACATCTAAAGTAAGAGTAAAAGATTCAACGTTTCCCAGAGGACGACCCGTACTCACCTCGGTCTAGCTATACGCGACACCATTCTGATTGCGGTTACTTTAACTACAAAAACACAACTTTTTCGTAACAATCAGTCACCGTCAGATGTTGTCTTCCGTTGATTTCTCGGTGGACTTTGTTAATTATCTCCTGTTGCGTGTGGGTCTCAATGGGTTTTGGAGGAAGAGGTGGAATGAGGTGTTTGGTGTCGAGTACCTGCAAAGAAGTCCCGGGGTGGTTTGGTACCACCAAGGACCCTCCGACGATCAAGTTAGTGATCAGATCCGAGCAGAGTAACGGCTTAGAAGAGTAAAGAATGGCCTACCTCACCCCTCTGTCATGGGGGTTTATATAGCGGCGGCAACACGCAGCAGCAGGTGCGAGAATCTCGCCGGCAGTTACGCTCCCGACGTCACGCCCGTGTAAAGAGCGGATCGCCCATTAATGAGGATCGTGATGGCGTGGAACGTAGGACGTTGCTGGCGGAGAATCTGCGCGTGGAGAGATTTGCGGAGCGGCGGTTACGCCTGTGAGCGGTGACCTTGGTCGGTGGGCGTATTCCCATCTCAATAGGGTGACGAAAAACACCCTACAGAAAGATTTCCCTGAAATTTGCCAGGAATAACAGACAAAATATCTTTTGGATTAAAAATCCAATGGTGAGTAAAATTCACTGAGTGATCTAAAAGATCATGTTGGTTACAAAATCAATTAAAATCTTTCAATGAAAGATTGACTAAACAAACTGATTCTTTTCTTTCTCTTACAAATAGGAGCCAAGAAAAGAAGAAAAAAGGGAACAACAACAGAAAAAAAGGGAATTTAATTCTCCAGAGAGAAAAGAAGATTTCCTCAGAAGAGAAAGAAACCCTAGGTGAGAAAGGGAAAGGGGTCATAAGCTCCAAAAAACAAAAAGAGAATTTAATTCTCAAACTAAGAGTTTAACTCTTCTGAATAAAAACTTAGTTCTTTCTTTGGTTGAAGATCTGCAGAAGCAGATCTCCCCATAAGTTGAGAATTTAATTCTCATCGGGGAGATTCTGCCATGCAAATCTAAAACTTAGAGGGAGAATTGAGTTTAAAAAATTTAATTCTTCCAAATACTTAGGAATTTAATTCCTCCAACAAAAATAGGGTTTAACCCTTAAAATAAGAACTTAGTTCTTCTTCATGGTTGAAAATCTGCAGAAGCAGATCTCCACATAAGTTGAGAATTTAATTCTCATCGGGGAGATTCTGCCATACAGATCCAAAACTTAGAGGGTGAATCGAGTTTAAAAAATTTAATTCTTCCAAATACATGGGAATTTAATTCCTCTAAATAAAACTCGGGTTTAACCCTACAAAAGAATTTAATTCTTAAACAAGGGACTTTTCATACACGTAAAAAGATCAAGTACCCAACCTGATCATGTAGCAACACGTGACCCTCCCTCTCAATGATCAAAAAAAGGATGAATGAGATGGGGTCACGTGCTCCCACGTGACCCTTGGATAAATTCCTCAAAATAAAGAGAACAGAGCCAAGTTAGAACAGACTTTGGGGTGCCCTCACGTGTCTCCACGTGACCCCCTAACAAAAACTTTAATATCTAGTGCATGGGTGCCCATCACGTGCCCACACGTGATGGCCATGAAGACTAAAAAAGTGTTTAACACTTATTTGAATATTCTGAGAATAAAATAAAGGAATCTTGGCCCAATCCTAGGGCGCCTCACGTATCCTCACGTGAGCGTCTCATTTTTCTAGTGTTTAACACTATCTTGAGCATTTCATCCCTAATGTTTAACACTATTTTAAATGCATCACGTGGGAACACGTGACCGCCGGATATGTGCTGGTGTTTAACACTGTTTTCAAATCAGTCTTAGCCCAAATTGGCTAAGTCTTCCAGAGGCAGTACCCCTTTTTGACTGAACCTCAATCACACTTTTGTCTTCCAAAATTGATCATCTCATACGAGTGCTTAGCACTCAATACAAGACAAAATATGGTCAGAACCCAGATCCATGTTTAGCATTGGTAAATAACAGGGAGCTGAGCCCAGACAAATGTTCAACAGTCCAAACAAAGGTCCAACATTTTAAACCTAAATGGACTTAGACCAAGTTGGCCATAAGTCCTCAATTCAGATTTAACTGAGCCCATGTGCTCATAATCTAATTAATTGATCTTAGTCCTAAATCGGACTACAGATTTCCCAATCAACTTTGGTTTAAGGGTACATCTCTTCACTCTATTGATATTTGTCGTTGTAATCCTTCAATGTCTTCAGAGAGGTGACGGGTCCCGATAACCAATCATTCCATGGACTGTGGGGTCCTTAAACCCATGGACTATGATGTCCTTAACCTTGGACTGTGGGCTCCTTTAAGCCCATGGACTATGATGTCCTTAATCTTGGTCCGTAATGTCCTTAAACTAATTATGGACCTCAAAGCCCCTAAGCTAAACAATAGAGCCCAAATGCTCTTTTTTTGGATCTAAACGATCCCGTTAAGTTGATCTTAGCCTAAAATTAGACTAATGTATCCTTAACAAACGTTTAAGTTGATCTTAGTCTCAAATGAGACTAACGTATCCTTAAACCCAACCCCAAACCCAAACCTAAGAAGATACGGATTTGGACTAATCCATGCCCTACGGGCGACAACATAAATTAGTCTCCGTATACAATCCACGGGCAACCAAAAACAAAACAAACACCCACGACACGAAGTGACCATTTGGAGAAGGAGAAAGTGGTTACCGCGATGCAGTAGCGTAATTAACTACAGGGGCTTGCGCCTGCAGGGAAGAGCGTCCCCATAATCAAAAACCCCTCAATGAAGGGGAATCTGACGAAGTCTGCTATATCGACCGCATCCGTTTAAACTTTTGATACATGGTGCCATAAATCAACTTGGCATCTTCGGAGAGGTGGACGGACAGCACCAATTGGCATCTGCCCTCGAAATTCAGGCAAGAAGAACCTACACGGTCTCGTCTCTGTATTCAGCGGAGAACAGATTCTAACACGTCCGGTGGGACCTTTTCCTCTTTCCACTCCACACTCCGTGTGTCGTGTTCATGAACGAATCGCGTTTTAATATGGTTGCCCTTGGGTTCGAGGTACTAAGATTTTGTTTTGCTCCCGTGCAGAAGAAAGAACAGCAATGGCCTCTAACTGCTCCAACTGCAACTGCAACTCCCATTCCGCCTCATCTGGAGGTATAACCTAAGGCCCCCAAGCGGCTGCCCTTTTCAAGATGCTAGTGGAGCAGATAACTCAGGCCACCACTGGGCTATTCTTCGGGAACCATGCTCCCGCCGATGAGCTTCAACGCCCCTGTACCATTGCAAGAAGCTCAGAAGAAGTCGGTCTTTGATCGACTTACCACTACCGCGGCCCTTCTCAACGGATCGCCCAAATCCAACGCCTCAGTCTTTGACAGATTGGGCCAAAGCTCATGTGGGCCCATGAAGAAGCCTGCGATACCAGAAAGAGTTATCCCAAAAAGGATAGCCATTCCTGCTCTCGAATTCGTCAAAGCGGCTTCTCCTGCCAAAGGGTCGGTCTTCACAAGACTGACTGTTTCAGCTCCCGTTTCAGACAAAATCGTCAAGGCTGCTTCACCTGCTCGGAAGTCTGCTTTCGATAGGTTGGCTATCCTCACTCAACGGACGTCAGTCTTCAACAGGTTGACAACGACAACTTCTGATAAAGACAGGGGGCATGAAGAAACCACCCTCGTTGCTGAGATAATTCCAACTGCAAGACACGTTCGACGTCGCCACTGGCGCCGAGTGAGGAAAGCTGGGGGCAATTCCCCTTCTGGACTGACTCCGCCGGCTCCAATGGTGGAAGTTGATGCTGCTGTTCCAACCGGGAACAGCTTTGAACTACTTAACAGGGTGCGCGGGAATTCGCCAACTGCCATGCTAAAAAAGTCTCCTCCGCCCGTTGAAAAGACCACAAAGGAGAAGCTAGAGCGGCCCCCTTAGCGACTGTCCTCTAAAATTTACAAATTTTGGTGACAAGTCCAAGACTCGGTGATTGATCAAGATTACTCTCGCCGACAGAAAAAGATGAAGGTTCGGCAAGAAAAGGATCACCCCGTCAGGCCACAGAAGGTGACAGCTACTTGGGTGCCCACTGCAATGGCCCCCTCAACTTCGACCGCCCATAAGAGGAGAAGGCCGGAGAAAATTCCCATGTCTGCGACAAATGTCAAGGGCACTAAGCCTAAACGCCCTAAGTCTGGGGGCATGGTAGTGCATACCGTCTATATGGCATCCGGAAAAGAGGATAGCCGTATCTCCATAGGTCATCGACCGCTTATGCGATCAGTGACTAAGGCTCAGGAGCAACAACAACAAAAGCTCCAAGAGATGTTAACAGTTATGGCCGCATTCACAGGACCGAAAGCAAGCCTAGAGACATCCTCGGAGCAGCGCCGTGAGCAGGAAACTGATGCCGAATTCCTTCGGAGAATGCTTGAGAGGAAAGACAAAGAGGCCGCGGAACAGGCGGCCGATATAAAATAAATGGCCCTTCTGTTCCAAGATATGGTGGGCATGATGATCCAGCCGAACCCTCCAGCCGAAGATCCTCCAGTAATAATTGAAGATGATAAAGGAGAGACATCAAATTCTCTGCCGGCTCTTTCAGCAGCCAAAGAGGAGACCATCTCAAGATCCGCCTTGGATGATTACATCGCTTAACAGATACGAGTTCATCAGGCGAATGAAGCGGCTGGGCAAATTGTTAAGACTGGACGACCCTATCCGGGTTGGTACTACCAAATAAAGTACCCGTCGTGATATAAGATCCCCAAATTCCATGTCTACAAGGGGACGGGAAATCCACACTAGCACGTCGCTTAATTTAGGGCTCTGTGCGGAAACACTGGAGGGGATGACAAACTATTGCTTCACCAGTTTGTTGGCACTTTGTTGGCAGTTTGTCGGAGACAGCGTTTGAATGGTACTCCGAGCTCCCAAATGACTCTGTCAAGACATTTGCAAAGATGGAGTTGCTATTCACCCAGCGCTTCGCAAGTTCTAGTGAACGCACCCCAATCACGGCACTGATCAATGCTAGGGTGAAGCCTGGAGAAACATGGTTTCAGTATGCAATACGGTGGCGGAATCTATGGTCGAAGTGCGAGCAACGCATCGAAGAAGCGCCTGCGGTAGGCATGTTCGTAGGGACCCTTGATCCGCAGGCGACCATTTCACAATTCATGATGTTCTTCAAGCCGACCACTTTCCAGGCCTTGATTGACAAACTGGCCCAAATGGACCAGATGGGTCATAGACCGTCTTCTTCAAAGCTGGAATCTCGAAATGAAAAAGGGAAAGGGAAAGCGACCTTCGTCGCCAATGCTCAACAACAGCCCAGTGGCCCGAAGCTAACTGATCGCCAAGAAGAGAGACGGCGATTCTTTAATGAGAAAATGAAGCGCCCTTATTCGTTTCCCCGGGAAAAAACGAGAAGATTGTTTGAACTAGCGGTGCGCAACAAGCTCATTAATTTGCCGAATCCAAAACGCCCATTGCAACCCGGTGAGGCTAATAATCCCAATTACTGCCCCATCACCAAGCGATAGGCCATCCAATTGAAGATTGCTTCGTCTTTAAAGGCTGGATTGAAGACCAATACCAACAGGGCAAATTCGTACTGTACGAGAATTGGAAAGTAAGCCCGCCTCAACCGCACGCTCTTAAAAAAGGCGGACACACCGGGGGCATCGTGCTCTTTTGTCGAAGAAGCTCCATGGGAGGTCGCTTTTTCAGCCAAAACCAACAGAATGCTGAAAGATCTCCAAACATGCCCAGCGATCAAATGGAAAAGTCCGTTGGAACCCGAAGTCATCAAGGAAATGCTGAAACCGCGCCCAACTCCAAAAATTGGTGGTGATAGTCAAAGCGCCCACACCCAGCCGTCAAAGTCTTCGAAGAAGAAGAAAAAGACTGTTCTCCGTCGGAAGACGCGACCGGGACGTTGGGACGTCGGGGCCTAAATTCCGAGGGCAGATGCTAATTGGTGCTATCCATCCACCTCTCCGAAGATACCAAGTTGATTTATGGCACCATGTATCGAAGGTTTAAACGGATGCGGCCGATATAGCAGACTTCGTCAGATTCCCCCTCATTTGAGGGGTTTTTGATTGTGAGGACGCTCTTTCCTGCAAGCGCAAGCCCCTGCAGTTAATTACACTACCGCATCGCGGTAACAACTTTCTTCTTCTCTAGATGATCACTTCGTGTCGTGTATGTTTGTTTTGTTTTTGGTTGCCCATGGATTGTATACGGAGACTAATTTATGTCGTCGCCCGTAGGGCGTGGATTAGTCCAAATCCGTATTTTCTTAGATTTGGGTTTGGGGGTTGGTTTAAGGATACGCTAGTCTCATTTGAGACTAAGATCAACTTAAACGTGTGTTAAGGATACGTTAGTCCAATTTTTAGACTAAGATCAACTTAACGGGATCGTTTAGATCCAACAATAGAGCATTTGGACTCAATTGTTTAGTTTAGGTGTTGGATATAGTGCCCTCAGAGTCAATTATTGGATCACAGGCACGTGATTGCAATGATTGAGGGAGGACCTATGCCGGTAGGACAGTCTTACTCAAGATGATAGTATACTATCTGATTTATCTTTATCATCGTATACTGCTTTAGGTGACCTTACAGGTCACTATTGCATGTTGATAGAGCCCTTAGGATTCTTGCTTGACTGCTAGCAGTATGAGGGCGATCATATACGTGGGAGCTGGGGTCTATAAGCACATCCTTAAAAGGTCTCTAGTCGTGGGAGTTTCGAGACAGGGCATCGATACTCCAGAGTAGACTAGTATATACAGTCGAGACCCCGACGAGGGGAGGTGGCCGGTCTCACAAGCCACTGGTGTCAGTTGGTTCATCTAAGATGTATACAGGTGCTCATTGGGTTATGAGTACACCGGACAGGACTCGCCGGGAACATGCTAGTTGGTCTTATAGCCGACGTCAGATAACAGTTTCCTGGTGATATGTGTACAGGTTAGTTCATCGACCTGAGATCGTCATTTGTCTCGTGTGAGTTCCCACTGAACTTTGATTACTAGCCTACCACGCTCAAAGGAGACGTGCAAATAGGTTTTAGTTGGGTACAGTCCCGAGCCACATGGAGACAGTGAGCGGATCTGCAGGGGTTCGTCTCTCCTAGTATTGGGGGTTAGGTCGCGCTGTGTCTAGGAGAGCCATTACACGAAGTCCTTGGCCAAGGCAGGAGATTTACTGGTAGGTATTCCAGTAGTATTGTTGCGCCACGGCAGCGCCCCGGCCGTCTATCCGAGGCCAAAATGCGGAATCAAAATTTTCTTAACTTTTAAACTGGCGCTACCGCGGGCAATAAACCCGGATCGAAACCATTAACCTATACTAGCTAACTAGAGATGGGGTTTGAGATATACCGAGTGATCCGAGTCCTCCGGTCTTCTCGTCGTCGTTCCGATCTCCTGCGGAAACTCCGGTCGTCGCCTCCTTGCCGGAAGGGCACCACATCGTCTGTATCTTTTACGGGCTCCCACCTCAATACCGAGGCAACTCGGGCACGAAGCTGGCAAGTCGACGTGCCCAAGATTTGCTGTAGAAAGTGTAGTGCTTTGTCTCTTTGGGGTTATGTTGCCTTGATGGAGGAATCAAGATGATATGAACTTGGGGATTTCTTTTGTAGCAATGGAAAAATGAGATGGATGATTAATACACCAAAATGAAACTCTCTCATTTTTTTTTCTCCTCTCCCAAATTGTTGGCCGGCCATCATCAAATAGAAATGGTGGAGGGAATAGCAAATCATGAAGGGAGGTAAGGGTAGGATAAAGCAAGTGGTGACCTTAAACAAAACATCAACCATGCTTAATACTTCTATTCACATCAAATCTCATTAATGCAAAAGCATGAATGAAAGATTCTAATCCTATCATAATGAATACATTTGCAAGAAACCCCCCTCCACAAATGTAATTTGCAAAACTGCAAATTACCCCCTCCATCGGAAAAGTCCGGCCGGGAAAGAACAAAGGAAAACCGGCCGGAACGGAATGCAAACTGGCAACTCCAGAAAACTGGTCCCGTAATAAATTACAGGAAAACCCCGATACTGTGCATACACACCCGCATCTGTATTCCGTCCGGATACAAATGCAATGAGACAAAATCTACACCGTACTAAAGTAGGATCCGGCTTAAACCAAAGCCGGCTAGTAACATCCGTCCGATCCTGATCCGTGCAATACCGCACGTATTCGATCGAACCTTGCCATATATCTATACGGCCACTAGTACTAACCGTCCGATCCTGATCCGTGCAATACCGCACGTATCTGATCGGACCCTGCCATATCTCCATACGGCCTCAACAGCGTTTCGCCCGAAAGCTTGAGTAACTAAAAGTGTGGTGGACTCTAAAGACTCGTCAATACTATGGTTGTGGATTTAACCACTAGCACGTCAGAGGTATAAGCCAATACGTGACGGGCCACCAGCTATTGACCAAAAGGGACGTCGATGAGCGAACTCATCCTGACACCCTACGGAGCCTGTCAGTGACAATATCCGTACAGTCCGGTCCGTTCGTCTATGAGCATCGCATGGCGGGCCTAGGGGGTTGGTAAAAGTCAGACCCCCAAAGGCGGTACAAGTCGTGTCGGAGTGTAGCCCAGAACGCCCTGAGATACTACTGGAATACCTACCAGTAAATCTCCTGCCTCGGCCGAGGGCTTTGCGTAATGGCTCTCCTAGACACAGCGCGACCTCACCCCCAATACCGGGAGAGACGAACCCCTGCAGATCCGCTCACTGCCTCCATGTGGCTCGGGACTGTACCCAACTAAAACCTGTTTGCACGACTCCTTTGAGCCGTGGTAGGGTAGTAATCAAAGCACAGTGGGAACTCACACGAGACAAATGACGATCTCAGGTCGATGAACTAACCTGTACACATGTCACCTGGGAACTGCTATCTGACGTCTGGTATAATCCCAACTAGCAGGTTCCCGGCGAGTCCTGTCCGGTGTACTCATAACCCAATGAGCACCTGTATACATCTTAGGTGAACCAACTGACACCAGTGGCTTGTGAGACCGGCCACCGCCCCTCGTCGGGGTCTCGACTGTATACACTAGTCTACAAATGGAGTATCGATGCCCAGTCTCGAAACTCCCACGACTAGGGACCATTTAAGGATGTGCTTATAGACCCCAGCTCCCACGTATATGATCGCCATCATACTGCTGGTCGTCAAGCAAGAATCCTAGGGGCTCTATCAACGTGTAATAGCGACCTGTAAGGTTACCTGAAACAGTACACGATGATAAAGGTAAACCAGATAGCATACTATCATCTCGAGTAAGACTGTTCTACCGGGATAGGTCCTCTCTCAATCATTGCAATCACGTGCCTGTGATCCAATAATTGACTCTGAGGGCACTATCTCCAACAATCTCCCACTTGCACTCAAGGCTAATTATTGCGATGTCGCATACTCACAGCCCGTGTGATACCGAACACCCAACTCCTCTACTAGTCAGTCACACAAAGCCTGTTTGCGAAACTATTGCGTTCGAGGAAAAGCCTCAGTGAGTGGATCCGCCTAGAAGTTTCTTTCTATGTCTCTCTATATCTCAAGTTCGCGGAGAAAACCATCTCCCGAAATGAGCAATACCTGTTTTAGAGTATGTCTGGATATCTGATGGGACCTAGCTCATAAATGAACTCCAAATCCAAACTTCTTAGACTGTATCGTCAACTGAACTTAATCAGTATCCTGTGCCATGCCTCCTTCAGTATTGCCTTGGATCACCTGTCCAAAATACTGCCCCTCGTCAGAGGGAAAACTATAACTCTGACAACCTCCTTGTCGTCCAGGTCACCTTGGAAGCCTGGAATGATAACCGTCTCATAAAGGAGGCTGCCGTTATCATTTCCCTAGAACATTAACTTATGTTCTAAAACTGCTTCCTACTGTTTCTCCAGGATTGGATTAATATCAACTTATTGCATCTACTGCAAGAACAACATCTGGTGTGGTACTTGACATTTCATGACTGACTCAATTGCCTAAGCAAGTGATCTGTCAATCATGCGTATCCCTCTCCCCTTTAGTCTGTAAGACACCTTTAGAGAGGATGACTCCATTACCTGCAGGTGTACTACCGTGCCAGGAGTCGTCCATTCTAAATACTCATAGAATGCTGTCAAGGTACCCAGATTAGGAAACCACCCAAATCTAGATCTAAAACTATAGATCTAGTAACCAGAATGTCTGATATAATATTCAAGTCCTGTGTGGAGAAAACACTGTGTGACAACCAAAATATAACCGATCGCAGTATAGGAATATCACTTCCTACTCTGTGTATGTCATCAAATACCAGGACATCACACCCTACTACCTTCTTAACAGATCCATCCCCTATTCTGATGACGTCAAACCTATGACTGTCACATCAGAAATAGATGATCTATCTCCGCTACATCTGCTTTAGTCTATAAATAGACATAAGCCTGATGTCCACCAATGCTTCCGCTGCTCCCATTGACTACGACAACCCTCTGGCAGAGTCATATAGACGTGCACTTCTAAAGCTAGTTTAGAACGAAGCTATACTCATCCTCCTGCCGGGTCTCGCAGCCTGGAACAACAACAATGGCAAGTGTGGGTAAACAAGAACTTCCCTGTCACTGTCCTTGAGGCTACCGGAGTACCTCTCGGGTGCCTGAAGTTACCCACCTCATCTGCGGAGTGGCCAATGGAATGTCAGATCAGATTGAATCTTTAGGTTCCTTATCAAATCTCCAGTAATCGTTTGCGGTTCTGAAATCACTTCCAGTTCTACCATACTCCCACTGCTGTTTTTTGAAAAAATAACCATTTCTTTTTAAAATGTGGCGAGTTAAGAACAATATCACTATTGATCTTCCAGATGGTAGAAAGTCAACCCTCGTCATAGCCTGGGTCAACCCACAAACAGCCATTACAGAAACGTGCCTTGAGTTGTCCAGTGTCTGGTTTTAATCATAAGCCGGACAACTCCCCGTACCTTAACATCGTTAAGATATGAACTGTTCTATATCCAATATAGAACCAGAGGCACTGATTTAATTGAACCAGATTCAAATCATGCAGCTATCTCCAGTGCATGTCAACTAAATGGAAGGAGGCCGATCAGCGTTACCCAACTTAGGAATGCTTCCAATTATGAGTAACCTGAAAGAGAAGCAAGTTCTCATTACTATCAACTGAATACCATACACAAGTATCTACATCTTCGATCACCTTGAAGAATCCCGATACTTGCAATACCTGGTTCTCTACTCTATTCTTATACCAATAACTCCTCAAAACTCAGACCCTGTGTTTCTACGAAACACATGTCTAAGAATTAGAGTAGTTAAAAGTAAACAGAATATAGTATGAGGACCAACCCCTCTGTCCTAATGGACACTGGACAACATACAATACTCTGTATAAGTCCGCCGAGTCTAACTCTTTCACTGTGTGCCGTAGGTTGAAAACTGTACTTATGGTAAAGAAGAATTACACCGTTGTTTAATGCTCCTTACCTAACCATCCACTGATATAGGTAAATGTCATCGACATAATATCAAAAGGTATATCTCACTCTATGAAAATAGACGTACAGATATATCAATTTGAAATTGGTGCACAACAGCGAATATTCAAAACCAAATATTTGCCGACCGGCAAACAGCCCAGGTGATCTCCTCAAATATCACCTATTACAACGAATCCCGATATAATGAGGATGATCTCCCAATTCCCAATAACTTACTCCCACTCATCATCTGAAAAGCCATACAGATGTGAGAATCAAACCTGGTAAATACATACCCTGGAGCAAGTGTCTAATCAGGAAATCAGTTTTCTTTTAACAGTACACAGTTGAACTGAAACATTGAAATGTTTCGATGGGGTATCCTGGTATTCCTAGTAATGCCTCTACCATTATCCAGATTCACAACTATAACCGTATAATTCTTTGCCACCTCTCCAAATCCCTTTATATGTCTTCAGTCATTACCTTCTGCACACCCCTTTAGGCCAATTGGTTTTCTTCCTTCCCTACCGTTCGGCACCAGCCAATGGTTTGGAAGAAGACTATCCAATAAGCATAATGGGTGTATTGTCCTAATCCTAGGAATACTCGCAATGCGAGAGAAGGTGAAGATAAAAGACAACCGAATAAACCTTATTCCTATTTCTCCTGGACCAGAATCCATCCCCGAACTGGAACAAGTTCCTTTCGAGTTCGTATATAACCATACGATGGAGTATCCAAAAACTTGGGATCTTCGTAGTGATACGGAGTGTCCTGGAGAAATACAAAGGTGATTTAGGATTGGCGAAGAAATACTCGGTTTGGTCGTGAATAGCAGTCGCAATTTACTTTGCCCTCTTACTAATCCCTTTCTTTGTCTTAACTTAATACCTTCTGCACACCATCGTTATGCTAATTGGTTTTCTTCATTCCCCACCGTTCGGCACCAGCCTAAGGTTTGGAAGAAGACTATCCAATTTTCATAATAGGTGTACTATCTCCTAAACCAAGGAGTACTCGTAATGAGAGAAGGTGAAAAGAAAAGACAACTGAATAATCCTATTCGTTTTCTCCAAAACCAGAAACCATCCTCGAAGTCCTTCGAGTTCGTATATAACCATACGATGGTTTTGTCCAATGGAAGTGGACGTTCGTAGTAATACGGGGTGTCCTGGAGAAAAGGGTAAAAGTAGGAGTGGCAATGAGGTCTGCAACTCTGACAATCCAAAAGCCAGTGTTAAGAAGGTTCGGTCAACTTGGTCACTGAGTCATAGTCCAGGGTCGGGTCAATGGTCACTGCCAAAGAGAGAGAGAAAAGAAACACTCAGCGTGCACTCTAACCTAGATCAGAATGGTTACCAATTTATCTAATCAGGAAACCTCCCACTGTACCTCAAATTCTCCTCCAAACCTGAAAGAAGAATTAGTCGGGGTCACCCGAGGAGTAAACTAACTCATCAGTGGGAATCGGGATCCAACTATCATCGCATGATAACTTGACGGAATCCACTCAAGTTACCACACTCCAGAAGGTATGCGCATGCCTGGCAAGTTTCAGTTCTTTTGAAACTCCCGATGTGATTTTTACCCCTAGGACCCAAGTGACCTTGACACAGTCAACAAATCAAAGAGTCCTAGTCAAGTTCAGCCCGTCATTATCCTGGATTGCATTAAACCCACCCGTACGAGCCCTTGACACAGTCAACAAGGCCGCACGACTGTCCTAACCAATCCCATTAATATGCTACAAACAAACACTACTTAGCTACCGCACACTACGCCTTGACACAGTCAACAAACGCAGCACGAATACTAAGTAATACTTGTAAGAAATGACGGAGGGCTACGTGTAGTTTTTGGCGAAAAACCTTTAACGTAATGAACTTGATATCGTTGAAGGAACTGCATAGCCTTTTATAAAAATATAGTGACGAAAACCTTTACTAAAGAGGTCACTCCCGGTGAAGGGATCTCGGCTCTTTCCCCGTAGAATGAGGTGCAGGATATTCCAACTGAATACCACGATGCAAAGCAAAAGTAATCGGCTATAGTGAAGTTAATGCCCTGACGCAAACTTCTGTCCAAGGGGTCACTCCCGGTGAAGGGATCTCGGCCCTTGCCTCGTCGACTGAGGAGCAGGATATTCCAAATGAATACCATGATGCAAAACAAAAGTGAACGTCCTTGCAATAACAGCTTTTTGAAAAAGTGTTCCAACAACATCAGATTAGGTTTGTTTATCTTGCATTGATCCGAATCAATGCAGTCCCATCAATTGATCACAACACAAAGAACGAAAATATACTGACGTACGTATATGCCATCCGCATTCGCCACTGGGTCCCGTCATCACCCGTTAGGTTAGCTAACTAACGGCAGAGCGGGGACTGGACTAGCGCGGATGAAAAACATATACAACATCTACTAATATATATACCAATATATAGTATTTCGCTCAAGGCGTGATAAAAGTGCAACATCACAGAAATGTACAGCATCACAGAATAATACAGATATCTGGAAGCCCCGGGTTTCACAGAGCCGCTGCTGAAACCCGACGTTCCCCTGGTCGCGTGGATAGCCTATGCAATGAAATCCTAGACCCCTACGGGCGCGGCAAGTCACCCGCCAAAACCTGAAGCGAGGCAGCCCCCTTCAGCACCGTGAATGGACCACCCAGCACTTCACGGAATCCGGTAACTTGGGCACCCCTCCTGGGTCAACCTGTACCCCCTACGAGTGCGGCGAATAGCCCGCCAATTCCAGACTGAAGCCCCCTCCGTCTCAATGCCCTGAGATGCGGGCCCGTTGCTCTCTAGAACCCGGCTATCCGTGCACCCCTCCGCGGGGTAACCCTAGTACAGAAAGTAAAATATACATACACCAGGTACATCGACCGCAACCAGGTCGTGCCCCAAAAGAATAATACAAACAGGCAGTGACGGCAGTCCACATGTCGGACGCTCGCCCCGCAATATCAAATGTACATATAAAACAAAACAGTACTAGCATTGCATCCAGGCTATCCCCCACGACCGATCCGCAATATCACAGCATAAACACAGAACATCAACGTGAAAGTCACGTTCGCAAATCCGTCTAACCGGGCTATAGCAGTTAGACCGGATTTACCGATCGAGTGACATTCTCGGTCGCAGATATAATGTAAATACTGTGAAATAATGTGTTTAGAATATCCGATCAATCAAAAATTAACAAGTGGGCCCCCAAGCAATACTGTAGCACTCACAGAAAATCTGGGCCCAATATTAATATTCCAAAACCCCAAAAATTAGCCCAGAAGCCCACTGGAAAAATATGATACAGTGAAGAGACCAATGCGCGGCGGAACCGCGGCCCAAGGGGGAGTTTGGCCGCGGTTCCGCGCTTCAGTCATCGACTGACTGTGTCGAATTTTCCCAGTAGTCTTAGAATTTCATGTACATCAATTTTCTACAACCTGAAAAATTTTTAGAGCCCGGAAAAAAACGACAGAAAACTGATGCATGCAAAAACGCGGATTTTGGAATTTTGGTCGATCGGATAAGTAAAACGCATTAGAACAAGCTAGGCAAGATTAATGGCGTGGCTCTGATACCATGTTGCGCCACGGCAGCGCCCCGGCCGTCTATCCGAGGCCAAAATGCGGAATCAAAATTTTCTTAACTTTTAAACTGGCGCTACCGCGGGCAATAAACCCGGATCGAAACCATTAACCTATACTAGCTAACTAGAGATGGGGTTTGAGATATACCGAGTGATCCGAGTCCTCCGGTCTTCTCGTCGTCGTTCCGATCTCCTGCGGAAACTCCGGTCGTCGCCTCCTTGCCGGAAGGGCACCACATCGTCTGTATCTTTTACGGGCTCCCACCTCAATACCGAGGCAACTCGGGCACGAAGCTGGCAAGTCGACGTACCCAAGATTTGCTGTAGAAAGTGTAGTGCTTTGTCTCTTTGGGGTTATGTTGCCTTGATGGAGGAATCAAGATGATATGAACTTGGGGATTTCTTTTGTAGCAATGGAAAAATGAGATGGATGATTAATACACCAAAATGAAACTCTCTCATTTTTTTTTCTCCTCTCCCAAATTGTTGGCCGGCCATCATCAAATAGAAATGGTGGAGGGAATAGCAAATCATGAAGGGAGGTAAGGATAGGATAAAGCAAGTGGTGACCTTAAACAAAACATCAACCATGCTTAATACTTCTATTCACATCAAATCTCATTAATGCAAAAGCATGGATGAAAGATTCTAATCCTATCATAATGAATACATTTGCAAGAAACCCCCCTCCACAAATGTAATTTGCAAAACTGCAAATTACCCCCTCCATCGGAAAAGTCCGGCCGGGAAAGAACAAAGGAAAACCGGCCGGAACGGAATGCAAACTGGCAACTCCAGAAAACTGGTCCCGTAATAAATTACAGGAAAACCCCGATACTGTGCATACACACCCGCATCTGTATTCCGTCCGGATACAAATGCAATGAGACAAAATCTACACCGTACTAAAGTAGGATCCGGCTTAAACCAAAGCCGGCTAGTAACATCCGTCCGATCCTGATCCGTGCAATACCGCACGTATTCGATCGAACCTTGCCATATATCTATACAGCCACTAGTACTAACCGTCCGATCCTGATCCGTGCAATACCGCACGTATCTGATCGGACCCTGCCATATCTCCATACGGCCTCAACAGCGTTTCGCCCGAAAGCTTGAGTAACTGAAAGTGTGGTGGACTCTAAAGACTCGTCAATACTATGGTTGTGGATTTAACCACTAGCACGTCAGAGGTATAAGCCAATACGTGACGGGCCACCAGCTATTGACCAAAAGGGACGTCGATGAGCGAACTCATCCTGACACCCTACGGAGCCTGTCAGTGACAATATCCGTACAGTCCGGTCCGTTCGTCTATGAGCATCGCATGGCGGGCCTAGGGGGTTGGTAAAAGTCAGACCCCCAAAGGCGGTACAAGTCGTGTCGGAGTGTAGCCCAGAACGCCCTGAGATACTACTGGAATACCTACTAGTAAATCTCCTGCCTCGGCCGAGGGCTTTGCGTAATGGCTCTCCTAGACACAGCGCGACCTCACCCCCAATACCGGGAGAGACGAACCCCTGCAGATCCGCTCACTGCCTCCATGTGGCTCGGGACTGTACCCAACTAAAACCTGTTTGCACGACTCCTTTGAGCCGTGGTAGGGCAGTAATCAAAGCACAGTGGGAACTCACACGAGACAAATAACGATCTCAGGTCGATGAACTAACCTGTACACATGTCACCTGGGAACTGCTATCTGACGTCTGGTATAATCCCAACTAGCAGGTTCCCGGCGAGTCCTGTCCGGTGTACTCATAACCCAATGAGCACCTGTATACATCTTAGGTGAACCAACTGACACCAGTGGCTTGTGAGACCGGCCACCGCCCCTCGTCGGGGTCTCGACTGTATACACTAGTCTACTAATGGAGTATCGATGCCCAGTCTCGAAACTCCCACGACTAGGGACCATTTAAGGATGTGCTTATAGACCCCGGCTCCCACGTATATGATCGCCATCATACTGCTGGTCGTCAAGCAAGAATCCTAGGGGCTCTATCAACGTGTAATAGCGACCTGTAAGGTTACCTGAAACAGTACACGATGATAAAGGTAAACCAGATAGCATACTATCATCTCGAGTAAGACTGTTCTACTGGGATAGGTCCTCCCTCAATCATTGCAATCACGTGCCTGTGATCCAATAATTGACTCTGAGGGCACTATCTCCAACAAGTATCTCAGGGTGTTCTAGGCTACACTCCGACATGACTTGTACCGCTTTTGGGGGTCTGAATTTTACCAACCCCCTAGGTCCGCCATGCGATGCTCATAGACGAACGGACCGGACTGTATGGATATTGTCACTGACAGGCTCGGTAGGGTGTCAGGATGAGTTCGCTCATCGACGTCCCTTTTGGTCAATATCTGGTAGCCCGTTACGTATAGGCTAATACCTCTGACGTGCTAGTGGTTAAATCCACAACCAAAGTATTGACGAGTCTTTAGAGTCCCCCACAGACTGTTTTCTCAAGTTTCGGGCGAAACGCTGTAGAGGCCGTATGGAGATATGGCAGGGTTCGATCCGATACGTGTGGTATTGCACGGATCATGATCGGACGGATAATACTAGCGGGCTTTGGTTTAAGCCGGATCCTAGTATTGTACAGTGTAGATTTTGTCTCTTTGCATTTGTATTCGGTCGCAATACAAATGCGGGTATGTATATACAGTCGCGGGGTATTCCTGTAATTTATTACGGGATCAGTTTTTTGGGAGTTGCCAGTTTGCTTTCCGTTTCGGCCATTTTCCTTTGTTTCCTTTCTTTGGCTGAAATTTGGTGGAGGGGGTTATTTGCAATTGTGCAATTAACAATTGAGAAGTCTTTTGCTTCATGATGGTTTTCATGATGGGTGTAGCTTCCATTGACTCCATGGTTCATGATTGTTTGACCTTTGGTGATATGATGGGAGTATGTTATGATCATTGGATTCCTCATCATCATTTTTCTCTCTCTTGGATGATAGCTTACCCCCTTGGACTTTTTCCCTTGCTTCACATCATGAGGCCGGCCACATTATGAAGGGGGTGATTTTTGATTTTGTGTGAGGATTTTTTTGGTTCACTTTCATTGCAAAAGAAAATCCCAAAGTTCGTTCCTCTTGATCATTCTCTCCTCCACCAAAACCATGGCAACTTCAACCCCATTGAGACAATAGAGTTCCACACTATTCTACAGCAATCCTTGGGCACGTCGGCTCGCCAACTTCGTGCCCGAGTTGCCTCGGTCCGGAGGTGGGAGCACGTAAAAGAACCCGGCGATGTGATACCCTTCCGACGAGGAGATGAAGACTGGAGATTCCGCGGGGAGATCGGGACGACGACGAGAAGACCGAAGGACACGGATCGCTCGGTATATCTATCTACCCCTTCTCTAGTTAGCTAAGAGTAGGTTAATGGCCCGATCCGGGATTTTTGTGCGCGGTGGTGCCGGTTTACAAGTTTTGTAAAAGTATCATTTCCGCATTTTGGCCTCGTTCAGACGGCCGGGGCGCCGCCGTGCACTTACATTACGGATATCGCGTTCGATTACCAGTTTAAGGACATAGTGGTCCAATACCAGTTTAAGGACATGGTGGTCCAGGTTAAGGACATCATAGTCCATGAGTTTAAAGATCTCACAGCCAAGGTTAAGGACATCATAGTCCGTGAGTTTAAAGACCTCACAGTCAAGGTTACGAACATCATAGTCCGTGGGTTTAAAGGGACCCCACAGTCCAGTTTAAAGACGTCATAGTCTATGAAATGTATGGTTGTCGGGACCCGTCACCTCTCTGAAGACGTTGAAGGATTACAACGATAAATATCAGAGGAGTGAATAGATGTACCCTCGAACCGACGTGAGTTGGTTGAGAGATCTGTAGTCCAGTTTGGGGCTAAGATCTGTTAAAATATTTATGAACAGATGAGCTCACTTAATATATGTTGAAGACTTATGGCCAATCTTGGGCTAAGTCCAATAAATGTTTAACGTTTTATTTTGGGCTGTTGAGCCTTTATTTGGGCTTGGCCCTTTTAGCAATGCTGAGCATTGATTTTGATTTTGACAGTATTTCTGTCTTTTAGTGCTGAGCACTCATAATAGCTCTGAGGCTTATTAAAGAACAATTTATGTTCTGTCAGCGCCCACGTAAGTGACACGTGGCGCGCTTGTCGCTTTGCGCCAGTTAAAGAGCGCATTGCGCTTCTGCTGAGTAGCGCACACATGAGTGGCACGTGGCGCGCATGGCGCTGAGCGCCAGATGATGAGCGCATTGCGCTAATATATGAGCGCATTGCGCTATTAATTCAATGGCGCACACATGAATGACACGTGGTGCACTTGGCGCTTAGCGCTAGTCCAAGAGCGCAGAAGCGCATTTCAGAAGCGCAAAGTGCAAGTTGTTAATTGGTGTATACGTGGTTGACACATGGCGCATTTAGCGCTGAGCGCCGATCCAGAGAGCGCAGAAGCGCAGTTCAAGAGCGCAAGGCGCATTTCAAGAGCGCAAAGCGCATTTGATCAATTTTATGATCCGGGGAACAAATTTATGTTCTTTTAAAAGGGACTTTGTCTCGACATTTAAGAACCACAGTTCTTATTTTGCAGGAGAGATTTTCAATCTCTTATTTTGATGAAAGGCTTTGCCTTTATAGATCCATGATCTGTGAGAAAAATTATGTTCTTCTTTTATTTTATAATGAGATCTTTTGATCTCTTTTATGAAAGACTTTTTGTCTTGTAGATCTATGATCTTTTTAAAGAAAGAATTCTTCTTTTTATGAGATGATTTCATCTCTGTGTTCATCATCCATCATCTTTACCTTGAAGAAATATCTTCTTGCAAGTGCTTGCTCTTTCTTTATCTTTGAATTTCTCAAAGTTTATGGGGGGGTTTCTCCATCTCAGACTTGAAGTCTTGGGGCCTTTATATAGAGCAAGCTGTTGCGTTGAATCAGTTAAAGAGATCTTTCTCTGATTGATTTGGGGATGTTTCCCCTCCATTGGATCTTTGATCCTAGGGCTTCTGTTTTACATAAGGTAATCTTCTTGTTTTTAGCAAGATTGGAAAATCTTTCCATAACAAAATTTAATTCTGATTAATTAATGATTTATCATTATTATTAGATGTTTTGATCTAACGGTAGGGAGTTTTTTAATTCCAGCGCTAGCGTACCCGTGCTTTGCACGTGGTGCGCAGCGCACATTGCGCTAGCGCACCTGTGTTTGACACGTAGCGCGCTGCTTGGAGCGCAGCGCACCTAGCGCTAGCGCACATGTGGCGTGCTGCTTAGAGCGCAGCGCACCTAGCGCTGGCGCCTACGTGCTTTGCACGTGGTGCGCTGCCTAGGGCGCATCGCACTTGGCGTTGTATCTGAAGCGTTGCTTCATTTCAAAATTTTGAATTTTAAACAGAGGTTTGCCCTGATTGGGGGGAAACAAATGCCCCCCACCGTTGCGCTCACGTGACCCACATGTGAGTGCAGCGGTGGTAGCATCTGCGCCCTTGGATCAACTCAAAAGATGAAACGGCACTCAGTGCCTATAAATAAGACCTTTGGTCCTCTGGGATGATCGCTGCTCATCATTTTCCTTTTTTTCTGAGAATTTTCGTTCTCTCACAGAGCATAGCTCTCCATCTTAAGAAATTTCAAGAGTCAAAACTCTGCCAAAACTTAGGTAAAGATTAAATCTTTTAAAATTCTAGGGTTTTACCTATTAACAGAGCCTTGCTCTTCATAGATCTTTGATCTAAAGAAACCCTTTTAGGGTTTCATTAACAGAGCTTTGCTCTTATGGAACTATAGATCTAAAGAGATCTTCTTTCAGGGTTTCTTAACCCATGAACAGAGCTTTGCTCATAAAGAACTCTTAGAGTTTGTTCATAGATCTTGAAGATCTCCGAATTTTTAATTCATAAAAATTGATTTCAATTTTTTTCTCTGATAGATTATTCCATCATCATTTTTTCCACAGCAAGACTTTTGAGGAATTTTTATTCCTTCATGATCAGAGTTTGACAAGTGTCACTCTGTCACAGAGCACTGCTCTCAAAGGGAGCTTTACTCCTATGACCGAGAGATCTCTCATTTAATGAGAATTTCTTGAGGATTTCCTCATTTAATGACAAGCTCATCAAATGATGAGGCTGTTTTATTAATGATGAACTGTCATCTAGATTTATTGGACCCCTTTTGGACCCTCTCCACTGCATTGCGGTGTGGTACAAATTTTACAGTACCAAGTGTCAGAATTTTAAATTATAGCACTGGCGGCTGACAATTTATTCTTTTCCCATGCAGGTACTATGTCTTCTGATACCTCTTTCCCGTTCGTCCGCTCGGAAGGCGGGTTTCTTGAAGTGCCCGTGGACCAAGAGGTTATTGCGCTGAGTAAGGATCATGACCCGGAATGTAAGAATCTTCATCTATGGGGTAGATGGTATGATCAAATTATCAGAGGCCGCTGGACCTTTTCTTGCGTGACGCCCTCGGAGCCTATCTCTGCGATCTCTTATGCAGATGCACCCCCGATCAATTATACTGTGGAGGATGTAAATTGGACTTCAGAATGGCTCATTCGGCCTTCTATTGCCGCAGTCCTCGTGCAACCGCCGGTGGTTTTGGACACCCTAGGGCGGCGCATATGTCAGGGTGAATCGCGCCCTTGGGGACAGCCCTACAACATAGGACTAACTCCCCGTCACCCGGTCGGATACTTACAGTGGGCCCGCTATATTTTGTCGGCGAAGAGGTCGCAGCTACTAAAGCTTGGATTGTACCCTGCGATCTACACTTCCATGTTCCAATATTCTGCACCTCCTACATGGTGGATCAAGGCGTTTTTAGAGCAGTGGAACATTCCGACCCACACCTTCCTCTTCTTGGATCGAGAAGTCTCCATCTCTTTAGAGGAATTTGCCGAGGTTTCTGGTTTACCCGTCAGGGGAGAGCATTATGAGGAGCTGCTTCCTACGGATGAGTATATTTTTGCCACCAAACCAAGGGTAATGGGCCTTACTCCAGAGAACGACATTCAACACCATTTCCCAAGTTTGATAAGGGTGTTGAATATGTATGAGAGTCTCTTCCTCGAATCCGGAGGCCGGGGGGTCAGCTTTGCGGACTTCATTGCCCGTTTTCTTCGCCCAGAAATTTTGTCGCGGCAAGGTAAGAAGTTTGCCAAACTTGATGATCTTTTCGGCTTTGGCTTAGATCGCCGGCCAATATTGGAAACTGATCAAAAGGATTTCTTTCTTCCCAATGCCGCGATCGTTCCCTTTTCAGAAATTGCCGCTCCGGGCATTGATGAGGAATCGTTCTTTCTAGGGTTCCTCGATTTATGGTTAAGTTGGTTTGCACTTCCCATGCACCCTCGCTACATGAGGCCTTCTGTCTTCTACCCCGCGCATCGAATGGTTGCCGGGATACAAGTAGCCGTTGGGATTGCTGGGCTAGCCCACCCATATCACGGCCTTAGCTTGGCAGCAAACACTACTGAGCCGGGGGTGCGACCTGCCAACTTTTCAATGCATTATTTCACCTCCTGGTTTGAGTTGCACGCGCTCGGGGTCTTCGGCATCCACAGAAGACCTTCCTTTTATGAAAGATGCAAGTTTCCTCGGATAATGCGGCTAGTCGACGCGTCCATTGTGAGTCCATCGCCGCGGGAAGCTAGGGGTTTGCTCCTTCGTCCACGCATGGTTGGAGACGGCATGTCCTTCACCGATAAGATTTTGACCGTCGGCCAGAAATTTGCAAAAGCGGTGCTGCCATTGCAAGACATTTTTAAAGACGGGGCCTCTGTGCTGAAAGCTCGGGAGATTCTTCACCTGTACTCCATCAGGCTGGGCTTTCTGGTATTTCGGCAAAATGATGCGGCGTTATTCATGAGGTACAATCCGCATCGTTTTGCCCAGCAGCTGAACTATAATCAGGGCGTCCCACTTGAGGCTTTCCTGGTAGAACCTGCTGCTACCGAAGAGGGAATGCGAAGCGCACTGCATCATTTTATGCGCCTGAACACGGGGTCCAACTTCTTTATCAACGAACCGAGTTGTGTCCCAAAGGCCCTTAATGTATACGTGGCGTGGTATCAGTATTCGATGGGTGCCGTAATTAGGGAGGAGAAGCGATTGCTGCTTGATCACAAGGGTATCGCTCCGGCCAGTGACCGAAACATCCCTCTGAAACGACGGGCCATTGTTCGCCCTCCATTAAGAGAAGTTGTTGCAGTCGAGGTCCCGCGTGATAGGCCTGAGCTGCCGATACCCCGTGCTCCCGTGGAAACGGTGACCGTGGCATCTCCCGAGTCTGACGTGGGTTCAGATATCGGGACTCGTCGTCCTAAGGTGCCCGTCAAGCGTAAGCTTGTATTGGAGGCGACCGGTACTCGCTCACAGAAGAAAAAGAAGAAGTCGATTCTTGTTGCCGACGTTGTATTTGGTCAGGAGCCTCATGCTCCTTACAGTGAGAGCTTGGGCGAATATGGGACCAGCGAGGGTCTACTCATAGCGCCGGACGATACTAATTTGGCGGCTGCCATTGCCGCTTCTGAGCGATCAGCAAGCCATAAAGCGGGACTGGCCATCCTCGCGCAATTAAGTAAGCTTCAATCGTAACCCCCTTTTTACGTTTTTGTTATGATGTTTTGACTGACACTCATTCTCCACCAGGTATTTCCACTGAAGACGCTCTAGCGGCTTCCCACAAGACTTTCGAGGAGGATGAGAGGATTCGCTCTTCGCTTTGCGTTGGTATATTTCGGCTCGTTGCGTCTTCATTCGCCTTTCTTATGGACAACCTGACCCCCTTCTTATTTTATCGCAGGGACTACAATGCCAATCCCGCAGGGTGATGTGGAGATGCTTTCAGGGCCAGCCATTGAAGTCCCGGCCTCCTCATCACTGCCGAAAGAGGCTTTACTTAAGCGACCAATGACGGATGCCATAACGGCTCCAGAGGTAACTATTGATGCGGACGATACCGTCCCGTTGACGGAGGTCTTGAAAAGATCCGCTCTTACGGCCCGGGCGGAAAGGAAGCGTAGAATGCGCGCAGCAAGGGAGCGTAATGCCACCTTGATCGCGGGTGCAAGTTCGAGCGTTGCTACCCCGGCTCCTACTCCTTCAAAGGATATTTCGGCTGCCTTGTCTACCGCTCACAAACGGGTAGCACGTGCGGCTCGGGAGGCAATCGAAAAGCCGACCCAAGGTAACGTGACATTGGGTTCTTTTATCGAAGTTTTAATTTTCAGGTTCTCATGTATCCTATCCTGCACGGCCAACTCTTGCCGAGGAAGTGGTAGGTGATGTGGCGGCAACCACCGAGCCTGAGGTAGCGGCAGGTGAGACAGCCACAATCGCCGAGCTCGAGGTAGCGGTAGGTGAGATGACTACAATCGCCGAACCCGAGGTAGCCACTCTTTCTCAAGAGTCGGGTACTGCTCCAATCGTCGCTCTTTCCCCCTGCGGCTCCTTGCCGCTGCCGGGCGCTGCGAGTGTCACGACGATTCTCGTGGAGTCAGGGGATGAGGCTACAGGTGGCGAGACCGTTCCGATGGAGGAGGGTGAAGCATTCGCTGCATCCGGTGACGCCCTTGTCGCGGTCTCAACCGGCGACTCACAAGGTAGATTTTGGGTCATTACTCTCCCTTTTATTCTGCGATTCCTTTCAATTTCTTTTTGACAGCGTTTCTCTTATTTCTAATGCAGGTGCGATGAGCGTTGAGGTTGTGCCACCCGAGAAAGCATCTCCAGTTGCTGCTTTGACGGTGACCGCTCCTCTACCTTCTCTCATACCATCTCAAATGCTGGAAGGTGCGGATTTATGATCCATCTGTTTCATTGTAGGCATTATACTTTATGTATTGACATTGCTTTATTACATCCTCGCAGGAGTTCTTTTTGATCACCTATATCAGGTGCTACACCCACCTTTCTCCTTTCAGTCAGAGATTGCCTCTTCTAGCGGAGCTGGTGAGTATAGCCTTTAGCTAACGTCCTTTCTTTTCTTTTACGGGTAGTCAAATCATTTCTAATTCTTCTTTGTTTTAATTGCAGCCCTACGGATCGAAGGAGGAGATGAAAGAACATTTGCACCACCGGTACTCCCAGTCTTGCCTCCTACTGCAGCCGGTATAGTAAAGTCCATTGTTCATGAACCTCTTTTACTTCTTGAACCGTTATTTGACTGTAATTTGCTTTGCAGCTGTGACACCGACTTCAGCTCCGTTTGAGTCTCAAGTCGTAATGCCAGCAAGCCCCTTCTCTCGACGCCCCTCTTCCAAAGATGCCGTGAATTGCCTGCGCACGTTGATTGATCATCTTGAGGTGCTTGATGCGGAGGCTCCTGCCCTTGCTACAGATTTCGCTGCTGAGGTTAATCCCATGCTGGCGACGCTCGTGCACTTTCATAACGAAGGCGTCGTGGAGTCCTGGGTTAATCACTGCAGAAAAATCGAGGCCTGTCTGCATGAGTTCGAGCTCGGACGTCCTGCTCCTGAGGTCCTGGCTGTGAACTCTCAACGGGCTGCTTGGATTTAGAAGAGCACTCCCTACTTTCGCCATCTTGAACAAGAAGCGGCCTTAAAGCGTGAGGAGTGTGAAGAGATTTCAAGCGACTCTGCTCGACTGCATACTCAGGTTGATGCCCATGCTGTGCAGTTGAAGACTATCTTTGAGAGCTTTCTACGATATATTTCCGACGGGCTAACACTGAGGCAGAAGCTCGATCTCATCGAGCAAGATGCACAGAATCGTGGGGCAGTTCAGCGGGCCGTCGAAGAGCAACTTTCATCCTACTTGCAGCAACGAGCCCAGGTCGAAGCAGAGTTGGCCGCGGCAGCTGACCAAGAAAAGGGGTTGAGGGAGGTGCGCGAGCGGCTGATTGGACTATTGAAAGCGCTTCCCTCTCAATAATTGTTTTTGTATCATTTGTAATTTTGAATAAAATGTATCCATTTTTTTCTTTTTCTTTCATAAGATGTATTCTGTACCCAATTGAATTTATGAATAAAAGATACATTTCTCTCGTAATGTCTTGTGTCATCACTTTGCTTTCTTCTTTTCTTCATTACCAGCATGTCACTTTAGTAAGCATAGCCTGCAGATGATAGAGAGAGTATCCCGTTTTGAATTCTTCGAGAGGTAGTGATGGCTTAGAAAGCAGGTTCAGATCTGCTGTCTAAGACTTTTCGATTTTATGAGCCGCGAGGGTCTCATGAAGACTTTTCTCTCTACGAGTCGAGAGGATCTCGTAGGTGTATTTTCTCCTTAGGAATCGTGAGGATTCCTAAGCACGTTTTCTCTTATAAGTTGTAAAGATCTTACAAGAAAATTTTCTTCCTTACGGGTCGAGAGGACCCATAAGTGATTGATGGTGTTGCCATTATCCGCATTTCACGGAATCGGGAGTTGCTCTGGGCGTTTCCAACGGGGTCAATATTGACTTTAGCCGTGTTCCACGGGACCAGGATTTTGCTCTGGATGCTTCCAACGGGGTCATAGCCGTGTTCTGCGAGGACCAGGCTCCGCTCTGGACGTTTCTCACGGGGTCAGGATTGACATAAGCCGTGTTCCACGTAACCAGGAATTTTGCTGGATGCTTCCCACGGGGTCATAGCCGTGTTCTGCGAGGAATAAACTGTCGCAATGGCTCCATGACTCTATCCTTTGGGAAGATGTCTAGTGAGTTCAATATTTATAAGATGGGAAGTCTGCCCCCCGTGCCTAAAACTAGTACACGAGAAGTTTGCTCTATTCACGAAATCACGCAGGAGGACTGCGAGCTTGAAAGATTCTTGTTTGATGAAAACAGTTTTGACGCCACTAGTGCGTCCCTCCTTGAGCCTACCACCGTTGACACAACCGATATGGATTATGAATGTTTCACTTTTTTGGATGATGACGACTCACAGCCCGAATATGAGTCTTTTGAATTTGTGGATGCGTTATTTGAACCATCCGAATCGGTTGTTTGCAGTGATTTCGAACCTGTGTTGGAGTCCTTTGAGTTCGAGGTAGATTCCGTAAAGATTCTTTCGCCTCCGAAACTCGAACTCATGTCCTTACCGCCTCACCTTAAATATGCTTACATAGGTGAGAATGAGACTTTTCCCATTATAATATCAGCCTCTCTAGCCTTCGAGCAAGAGAACGCTATTTTGGAAGTCTTACAAGATAGGCGGCAAGTTTTCGGTTGGACTATGGCGGACATCGAGGAGATCAGTTCCCTTATAATTGAATATCATATGCAATTGATGGATGATGCCAAGTCAATAGAGGACCCACAGGAACATTTTGGGGGTATTGTGGTTAGTCAACCTTCTCCTTTGGAAGTTGAACCACCCCCATTTCTTTTAAGAAGCTACGAGAATGCCAACATTCCACTGATTGCTGATCATTCGCATTCTCGTTTTGATTCATCACCACCTCCTGTATATTCATCTCCACACCTCCCATACCACCACTTCTATCTTCCCCAATTCTTTGTGGATCGCTACAACTTATTCTTCCACCAACCAATACTCTTTACTGATAAATTTTTCAACTGGTTGGTGTTGACTTTTGGTCTATACAAAGTTTGGCAGTAATGTCTAACATAGTTTAAATGAAGTTTGGGGGAGGGCCTTTTTGTATATATTTTTTTTTCTTAGCAATAAAAAATTTATAAATAAATAAACAGGGAGGTGCCGGTATTTTGACCCTCTTGGTTTAGCATGACAGTGAGGACACTGTCAAGTTCAAGTTTGGGGGTATGCTCGGTACGTCTTCTTCCTTCGCATTCATATGTACATATTTTTGCATTTGCATATTTATTTGAAAAACCATAAAATTTGAAAAATTCAAAAAAATTATAAAAATTATTGTATTCAATTTTGGCTAATTGACTCGAGTTTGATAAATAGGTTAACTGGATAGGAACAACTAGATCTTAGACTTAGTGAATTAAAAACCCTAAAGATAACATTCCTTAAAATTTAGCGGTAGAAAGTATATGCCTTGTAGTTTATTTAGAAATAGACAAATTTTAAGTTCACTTCTTGGGCTAAGTCGAAACAAGGGAAGAGTATTGATGTTCTTATTAGAGTATAAGTTTGAAAAATAGTTCCCAGCTTAAGTCTAGATTCTGAAAATGTATACCCTACAATTTGCACAATCACGCACCTTGAAACTTGGAATAGTAGAAGAGACCTTGAAATACTCTTGTCTAAAGTCCTTAGTACAAAGAAAAAAAGAAAAAAAGTGAATAAAAAAAAATGAACACTGGTTTTTGTGATTACTTAAGGCTGTAAAAAATAGAAAAAAATATTTAGCAAAGGTGCTTCATCACCTAGTGCCTTAAACCAACTGATTTGGGAGTCACTGCTTAAAGCCTTAGGTGTTGCAAGACTAGGAATTACGCTTTAAAGTGCTAACGCATCTTGTAATCGGTTGTTGGTACTTCAAGAAGTATTAACAGTCACATGAAAGATGTGTAAGCAATATTCAATTAAAAATTCACCTATTAAGAAGTGCTTTGGACAATGGACGAGAGTACGATTGCTTGATTTGAATTTCCAAGTGTAGGGATGATATTTACACACACGTGAGGATATGTGATTGGAATTTAGATAAGAGAAAGGAATGAAGAATAGAACTTGTATCTTTAATAGACTTGATAGAAATTCCTAAGTGGAGATGGAACCCTAGAAGGAAAACTTAAGAGATGCCGAAAGCTAAGTAGGTCTACTTAACATATATAATCTTAAGTTAAATAATGAGGAAGCGTGAAGAATATGGGTGGATAATTTACGGGTCGACGATAATAGAATTCCTTGTTAGAAAACCTAATTGGAGAACAATAGTCAATGGGCCGAGTTGATAGGATTTTGTGGGTGTAATCCGCTGAAAACCCTCAGGAGACAACACTCCTCCTACTAGGGACACCTAGAGGTTTAACGGCTTGTTGCACGTGCTCAGTGCAATCGCGTTTCCCTGCGAAAGTGCGGTTAGGATTTTAGTGAATAAAATAATAAGTTTGCTCGAGGACGAGCAAAAGATAAGTTTGGGGGTATTTGTTCATATCATAATATTGCAATTTATATTCCTTAATTCTTATTCGTTTTATAATTAAACATGTGCTTTTGACGCATGTCTGCTGCATATTACAGGATACAGGTTCTTGGAGCGAATACAGTGAAAAAGACAGAAAACGATACAAAGAGTGACTTTTGACCAACAAGTAGAGGGATCCTAGTCAAGCCTAGATGAAGGACAGTGCAAGGTCCAAAATGTCAAGACAAACGGTTAAAAGATCGCTACAAGTTTTCACAGAAAGATCTGGAGAAGAATAAGAAGCCAAACAGAGAAAAGAATTATGGAAATAAAAAGCCCAAAGTGTAAAGAACCAGCCCAGGAAGTTTGGTCAGATGATCTTACCAAAGGGCCGCGGAACCGCGGCCCAAGCCCACTAATGCCGCGGTTCCGCGGCCATTTAAAGCCCGTGTCGGTGTATTTTTTTTGGTGTCGGTGCGTCGGTGCGGGGGTTTGGATTTTTCGTGGGCAAATCTGTAATTGCACATGTGCGAATCCCGTAACCCTAAATTCTCCTGTTTACTTATAAATTGTAATCGAAAATTGTAAAACCGGATGCCTCTTTTCAATCAATAAAATTCAGAATTGCTGGGTGTATTATTCAGATCTGTTCTATATTGCTTGGAGGGAGCCGTCAACCTAGTAAGTTATTTTATGTCTTTGTTTTAATTCTTTTAATTAGTATGTCTTATCATCCCCTAATGAGCGAGTAGTCTCCTCGCTTGTTAGGGTTAGCCTTAGAGAAAGTTTTGAGAGATGAGATCTCTCACCCCTTTCATGCCATCCATACCTAAGAGTTAGAACTCCATGCATGCACGCACAACCACTCCCTACGGCATCCTACCCCTCGAGGTAACGATGAACCGTAGTATAAAGGGCCGGTTGCGCGTGTTTTCCATGGGGGTTAGGGTAATTATCAACAAAGGAAGGATACGAATCTAGAGGAAGAAATATCTTCCCAAAAGATTCGGATCCACTTTATTGATAATTACCGTAACATCTAATAGATCTAAAATAGGGCAATGAAAGCGGTAAGGAAACCTTTAATCTCCCAACTTCCCCTAAACCTAACCCTAGCAAGACTTTAATTTAGATTAATTTAGTTTAGTGATAGATCTAGTATTTTAGATTAAATCAATCCAAACAACATTTGGAATCAACTTGTAAAGACACATTAAGAAATCTACCCATCTCTGTGGATCGACCCGTACTCACCGGCTAGCTGCAAAGCGACGCCGTTTCTGATTGCGGTTAACACAAATTTTGAGACTAATCACTTCCCACGGGGTCATAGCCGTGTTCTGCGAGGACCAGGCTCCGCTCTGGATGTTTCCCACGGGGTCAGGATTGACATAAGCCGCGTTCTACATGATCAGGAATTTTGCTCTGGATGCTTCCCACGGGATCATAGCCGTGTTCTGCGAGGACCAGGCTCCGCTCTCGACATTTCCTACGGGGTCAGGATTGACATAAGCCAGGTTCCACGTAACCACGAATTCTGCTCTGGATGCTTCCCACGGGGTCATAGACATGTTCTGCGAGGACCAGGCTCCGCTCTAGACGTTTCCCACGGGGTCAGGATTGACATAAACCGCGTTCCACGTAACCAGGAATTTTGCTCTGGATGCTTCCCACGGGGTCATAGCCGTGTTCTGCGAGGACCAGGCTCCGCTCTGGATGCTTCCCACGGGGTCATAGCCGTGTTCTGCGAGGACCAGGATCCGTTCTGGACGTTTCCCACGGGGTCAGGATTGACATAAGCCGCGTTCTACGTGACCAGGAATTTTGCTCTGGATGCTTCCCACGGGGTCATAGCCGTGTTCTGCGAGGACCAGGCTCCGCTCTGGACGTTTCCCACGGGGTCAGGATTGACATAAGCCGCGTTCTACGTGACCAGGAATTTTGCTCTGGATGCTTCCTACGGGGTCATAGCCGTGTTCTGCGAGGACCAGGCTCCGCTCTGGACGTTTCCCATGGGGTCAGGATTGACATAAGCCACGTTCCATGTAATCAGCAATTTTGGTCTGGATGCTTCTCACGGGGTCATAGCCGTGTTCTGCGAGGACCAGGCTCCGCTCTGGATGCTTCCCACGGGGTCATAGCCGTGTTCTGCGAGGACCAGGATCCACTCTGGACGTTTCCCACGGGGTCAGGATTGACATAAGCCGTGTTCTACGTGACCAGGAATTTTACTCTGGATGCTTCCCACGGGGTCATAGCCGTGTTCTGCAAGGACCAGGCTCCGCTTTGGACGTTTCCCACGGGGTCAGGATTGACATAAGCCGCGTTCTACGTGACCAGGAATTTTGCTCTGGATGCTTCCCACGGGGTCATAGCCGTGTTCTGCGAGGACCTGGCTCCGCTTTGGACGTTTCCCACGGGGTCAGGATTGACATAAGCCGCGTTCCACGTAACCAGGAATTTTGCTCTGGATGCTTCCCACGGGGTCATGGCCGTGTTCTGCGAGGACCAGGCTCCGCTCTGGACGTTTCCCACGGGGTCAGGATTGACATAAGCCGCGTTCCACGTAACCAGGAATTGTTGACTCTGGGTTCTTTGTGCATCGTCGAGTCATGGAACTGGGAATTTTGCCACAGCTTCGATTTGTTGATGTCGTGTCTATTGAAATGAGACGGATGTTGAGATGATCTCCAGGCTGCTTTGTGAACCGTTCAGACTTGGCTCTCTTTCGGATGGAGCCTAGTAGGAAGTTATGGTTCTCTCTTAATTTGTGCCCCTGGATTGTATACAGGGATCGATGTGATCTCAGCTATAGGGCAAAAAGTTTCATTTTATATATTTTTCTTTCCGTGATGCTCTATCATTTCAGCTTTTATATCGCGAAGGTCGCGATTGCCCAATCATTTCGGCTATTTTTCGCGGTGCCCAATCATTTCGGCTATTTGTTTTATTTTTACTCGCTGCTTTTTATTGCGAGTTGCCCAATCATTTCGGCTATTTTGCATGCATATATTTTTACTTGCTGATTTGCAAGTTGCCCCATCATTTCGGCTATTTCGTATGCATGTGTGGCTTGCTGGCTTTTCGCTGCAAGCTTGGAATTAGACACTGATTTCGGCATCAGTATCGCTACAACTGGGATATTGCCAGGAGCGAATCATCATTTGCCTCTGTCGATGTCGAGCAAATGTGGCTTAGTGAACAGGGTTAAGATCCTGTCGACTAAGGCTTTTGACTTTATGAGCCGTAAGGGTCTCATAAAGGTATTTCTTCCTACGAGTCGTGAGGATCTCGTAGGTGTGTTTTCTCCTTAGGGATCGTGGGGATTCCCAAGTGTGTGATCTCTTATAACTCGTAAGGGTCTTACAAGAGTGCTTTCTTCTTATAAGTCGAGAAGACTTACAAGGGTTGTTCACTGTGCAAACATAACCCTAGTCACGAATGGGACTTTGGTAGGGAAATGTTTATTTGCGCCCGTGGATTGTATACAAGGGTCGGTATCGAGCCGCTTGTAGGACAGTATTGGAGGTTGTGGTGGCCGCTTAAGAACAGGTTCAGATCCCTATAGCTTAAGACTTTTGAATCTTATGAGCCGTGAGGGTCTCATAAGAGGGTTCTCCTTACGAGTCGTGAGGATCTCGCAAGTGTAATTTCTCCTTAGGAATCGTGGGGATCCCTAAGTGTGTTGCTCCCTTGTGAGTCATAAGGATCTCACGCAGGTGGTTTCTACTCGCAAGGTCGAGAGGACCTTGCAAGTGTCTTTTAACGAGGTTGCGCCCTTTCGGGTTTTCACAAAAACTCGCCGGTAGCCCTGCTGTTTTTACTCACGGAGCCCTTTCGGGTTTTCATCCGTGCCCATTTTGCTTATGGACATACCATTTTCTTTTTCTTTCTTTTTTTATTCTTTTTTTTGTGTCGGCCTTGGAATGCTGCAGTCTACAGTAGTTTATCGACGTCTCGGTCAACAGCTATTTTTAGGACATAGTGGTCCATTGTTAGTTTTAAGGACGTTTCGGTCCATCGCCAGTTTTAGGACATAGTGGTCCATTGTTAGTTTTAGGACATTTCGATCCATCACCAGTTTTATGACATATTGGTCCATTGTTAGTTTTAGGACGTTTCAGTCCGTGGTTAGTTTAGGGACGTTTCGGTCCGTGGCGAGTTACTACTTAAAGAGTTTGGGCTTAGGAAGATAGCGAGCGGACATAGGCGTCGTCATCTATCGTTGACTTAGGCCGCGACTCGTCAGGCGTAGTATTTTTTAGAAAGCAGCCGTTTATTGGCCTGAACGGTCTTTCACCATGCATGTCCATGAGTAGATAGGCACCACCCTGGTAGACTTTGTCTATGATATACGGGACTTCATAATTCGGCTTGAATTTTCCCCGTTTGGCATGATTAGGGATCATGGGTCTCTTGACCACTAGCACGAGTTCGCCTTGGCGGAATGTTCTCGGCCTAGTCAATCTTTCATATGAGCGCGTCATCTTTGCTTTATAAGCCTCCAGATTTTGTTGCGCCATGAGCCGGGTTTCATCAAGGACATCGAGCTCCTCAAGCCGAAGGTGAGCATTCTCTTCGTCCATTAGCTCGTAATGAACTGCCACTCGTAGAGAGGGTAACTCTATCTCAAGGGGAGTACCGCTTCTGTGCCGAATACCAATGCATAGGGCGTTGCGTTCGTGGCCGTTTTGAACGTAGTTCGATATGCCCAGAGAGCTTCATACAGTCTCTCATGCCAGTCCCTTTTATTTCGAGACACCGTCTTTTTCACGATCTTCGTCAAGGTCTTGTTAAAAACCTCAGCTAGACCATTGGCTTGGGGATTATAGACCGAAGAGTATCTCCAGTCTATGTTATGTTGTTGTGCGAAGCGGATGATCTTGTGGCTTCTGTAGGCTGGCCCGTTATCGGAGATGATCCGTCGCGGAGTTCCAAACCGATAAATGATGTGTGTCTTGAAGAAGTGGAGAATATTCTTCGTCTTCACTTCCCTCAGCGGTACTGCTTCTTCCCAATTGGAGAAGTAATCAGTTGTCGCCAAAATGAATCGATGTCCTCTGGACGATGCTGGTTCGATGGGCCGATTATGTCGGTTCCCCACATTTCGAACGGACAGCTAGTCACCGTTGGATGTAGTGGATTCGGATGCTAATGGATAAAGTCCCCATGAATCTGGCACGAGTGGCATTGCTTCGCGTATTCGAGGCAGTCCTGGATCATCGTGGGCCAATAGTAGCCCATCCTTTTGATCTTCAGCTTCATCTTCGGGCCGGCTTGGTGAGAACCGCAAAGTCCGTCGTGAGTTTCTTGGACGACTCCTTCTGCTTCTTCAGGTCCCAGGCATCTTAACTACAGAGAATCAAATGACCTCTTGTACAGAGTATCATTGATGAAGGCAAAAGAAAGAGCTCGTTTCATGAGCTGATGTCTCGAGGATGCATCTTCAGGTGTTCGATGGGATTTGAAGTAATCTATAAAGACTTCTCTCCAATCCTTAGCCTTTCTCTGGTCTTTTATTTGCAGAGCCATTTGCTCGGTCACTTTTTTTTCTTTGGACGACTCTGGAGATATTTCTGCCGGTGCAAGAACCCGACGACTTTGCACAACGATCTTCACGTCATCGAGGTTCTCGTCGGCCAGTTCTTTAGCGAGTTTGGCTAACGCATCCGCTTTGTTATTTTCCGCACGCGGTATACTTTCCAAGGTGTAGGAAGGAATTTGAGTCAGCAGTTGCTGTACTCTCTCGCCGTATTTCACTAACTCTGGTTTGCACGTTTGATAGTCGCCGTTTACTTGACTAACGACCAGTTGGGAGTCTCCGTATATGAGGAGGTTTTCAATTCCCATGTTGATAGCGACCTCAAGACCAGCTATCAAAGCTTCGTATTCGGCTTCATTGTTCGTCCTCGGCTCCGTTAAAGAGAAGGCAAAGCGCATTATCCCTCCTTGTGGAGTTACGAAGATGAGGCTCACCCCAGATTTGATTATGGGGGTACTTTGTTTGCGTTTCTTCATAGAAGATGCTCCGTAGAAGTAGAGTTCCCATCGGGTATCACTCCCTCCTTTCTCCCCGTCAATTGCGTCAAACGCGTGCTCATCTAGCAATTCGCAGTTCAAAGAAGAGTCGGCAGGTATCGGATGTTCAGCGAGGAAGTCAGCGATGGCCTGGCCTTTCACTGCCTTGAGGGGTCGATAAGTTATCGAGAACTCCATTAAGAGTAGGGCCCACTTAGCGAGCCATCCCGTTAATATGGCCTTTGACATCAGATACTTGAGGGGATCCACCTTTGATATGAGATGGACCTCATGTGCCAACGCGTAGTGTCTGAGATTCGTTATCGCGAAGATCAACGCCAGGCAGTGTTTTTCGATGGGGGAGTAATTGCTTTCTGCCCCCAGTAGAACTCGACTCAGATAATAAAGAGCTCTTTCTTTCCCTTGATCGTGCTCTTATGCCCACAGCGCGCCTAAAGAACCTTCGAGGGTTGTCGTGTATAGGACGAGAGGTTTTCCTTTAACGGGAGCGGCCAGCACTGGCGGGTTCTGCAGGTATTGCTTGATTTTGTCCAGTGCGCTTTGGCATTTGCGATCCCAGACGAACGGGGTTTCTTTTTTTATCAAGTGACTGTAAGGGCGGCACTTGCCGGAGAGGTTGGCTATAAATCGCCGGATATACGCGAGCTTTCCTTGGAGAGACCGCAGCTGTTTAAGAGTCTTTGGCGGGGGCATTTCCATAATCGCCTTGATCTTCGATGGGTCTATCTCGATGCCTCGATGTCGTATGATGAATCCTAGGAATCTGCCCGAGGAAACTCCGAACGCACATTTGAGAGGGTTCATCTTCAAGTTGTATTACCGAAGGCGTTGAAATACGATCTTCAGATGCTCTAGATGTTCCTCGTATGATTTGCTTTTAACTACGAGGTCGTCGATATAGCATTCGATGATTTCATGTATGAGGTCATCGAAGATCTTCGTCATGACCCTCTGATAGGTGGCACTGGCGTTCTTTAGACCGAAAGGCATCACCTTGTAGCAGAATATGCCCAAAGGAGTCCGGAAAGCAGTATGTTTCTGGTCCTCGGGATGCATCTTTATTGGATTGTATCCAGATGAGCCATCCATGAAGGAAAAGATTTCATGAGTGGACGTATTATCTATCATCAGCTCGGTGACCGGTACTGGAAAGTCGTCCTTTGGACAAGCTTTGTTGAGATCCCGAAAGTCCACACATATGCGCACCGTCCCATTTTTCTTCATCACCGGGACAATGTTGGCGATCCAGTCAGGATACTGAACTTCCTGGATGAAGCCAGAGTCGATTAGCTTCTTGACCTCGGCGTTGATGCTCATCTCAAGCTCGAGCTGCATTCTTCTCGGTGCTTGTTTGATTGGCTTGACGTCCGGAGAAATCGCCAATTTATGGACGGCTATTTCTGGATCTAATCCTGGCATCTCGGAATAGTTCCATGCGAAACAGTTTTTATGCTGCATGAACACATCTTTGAGCGTAGCCACCTTTTCTTCAGACAACAGCTCACTGACGAACGTCGGCAGTGGGTCGTTTGCCGTTCCCAAGTCGATTTCTCTGAGGTTGTCTGTAGTAGTATGTATCCCATCTTCCAGCTCCTTTGGTGCCGGTGGAAATTCTGAGATCACCTTGTCATTATCGTTTTCGAAGCACCAATGGAGGTCTCCCATGTTCTCGGGCTTTTCTTCTGACAGCGTTATCACATGACAGGTACGAGCTCGCTTCCAAGACCGATGTTGATCTGGTTCTACTCTCGCTGCATGCGCGGCTTTTGGGTCATGCTTCTGCGGCGGAGTTACCCTCCAGCTGATGGATAGAGCGAACTTGCCTTGCTGATACTGGTCTTCTACTCAGTCTTTGAATGTGAAGCAGTTTTCGAGAGGATGTCCTATTGCCCGGTGATAGGAGCAATAGTCCGGGTGAGAGACTTCGCCTGCTTGTTCGGGGTGCTTGGACTCTGGGAGGATAATTATTTGATGTTTTATAACAAGATCAAGTATCTTCTTTGTCTTGTCTTGGGAAAAGGAGTACGCTCGACTCATCTTCTTTATAAGGGACGAATCTGGATTGCTCGATTCCCGATCGCGTGGCTTCTTGGTCCCGCTTTGTCGCTGTCGATTGCCTTTCCCGCTCTTTGATTTATTTTTGCCTCTGCGTAGGGCTTTTTGTATGACGGGTTGATAAGGAAGAACATTTTCATTTTTTGCAACCTGCTGAAGGAGGCGCTGCGTTCTGGCTTTCTCATAGATGGCCATTTAGCGATTATGATCGTCTCGAACCTTTTGACCCGCTTCCCTTATAAGTTTGTCCATCTGTTCTTCAAACGACGGACTTGGCATTTTCACGGTGGGAGCTCGTTCTGGTTCATAGTTAGTATCTTCCCACAGAGCATCTCCTTCTTCATCAAAGTCATGTATGACGTAGCAGTCGCGGAATCGCTCCCATTTCTTGGATCGAACATATCCAAGTCCGATTGTTTCCATTCTCCCGTTGGGCAACTTTCGTTGAGTTCCGGGAACGTTCCAAATCCTGTTATAGAACCGTGCTTGTCGCGCAGTTTGCTTAAGGGGTACACCTTGGCATCTCAAGAGTCTCTTTAATCCGTCTGTGTAATATCTGGGCAAACGGATGGGCTGGAGCCTGTCAAGTGTAGAATCCGCACCATGCCAAATTTCTTTCTCCACTTTGGTTTCCCCGGATCGGTAGAATAGGATCGCCTTTTCACCTTTTCGCCTGGGAGGGACGTAGAATGTCTGCAGTTCTTCCACACTGTAGGTATCAAGTGCGTCCAGTTCTTTATGATGCTTTGGCAGAACCATGGAAACTTGCAAACTTTTGTCACGACCCGCTTCCCAGTGTACGGCGAAGTGGATGCGACGAGGCCCGCTACGTATATACATCAGAAGTACATACGCTAAGCGTAACTAAGCAATATAAAGTAATTCACAAGAGATGAAAATATAGAAATAACAGCAACTTTTATTAATAACATTCTTTGTACAATACATGAAAAGAAAATACAACTGGAATGAAAAGCAATGCCTAAACAGTGGCATAACAGAAAATGAAATAAACTGAAAAGAACAAGGTACAGTATCTAGAGCTCTGAATCTTCCTGGAACTGCTCCAAATCTTCACCGGTGGGCTCGATCTCAGCTTGGTCCAACGCACCTGACGATATTCAAAGAAGAAAGAAATAGAATGTTGTCAGCGAACAAGTCGCTCGGTAAGTCCCAAAGAAAAAAAGAATGAGAATGACAGAGTAACAGTATTTTCTAAAGTATTATATTATTGAATAGTATGGAACATTGTTTAACGCTGTTGTTTGTAGCTTGGTACAGAAGGATACCAGTGTATACGAGGGGGATCTCTATATGCTAGAGATCAGGGCAAAAGGAAAGTACAAGGAACCGTTATGCCACGGTACAACAGCAATAGGATTCAGGTTAGGTGTCTTAATCTGACCACCTCGTGCCACCTTTAACACCTTCCGTACCAATCTACCCCTTAAACCCCGTAGTGTTTTAACAGTATTGTAGTATTGGAATATGTAAGTTGGGTGACTGACCAAAACCATGATATCGGTAATCATGATGTAACTGTATAATCAGGTAAATGGAATATCAGGGTAATGGATGAATATCCATTGTTTGATTCAGTCAAAAGGAATATATTGTTAACTGGATTCAGGGTTTCATGTATTCAAATTGTGTTGGAGTATAAAAGAATATAGATTGACTTGAATCATATTCAAGTCAGGAATAGTCAGACTCTAACCCGAGTCGGACTAAAAGAAAGATAATTTGAAGTCCAATATTAGTTAGGGGCCTTTTTGTAATTTGTAAATCTTGAGGGGGGTTTCTGTAAAAAGTACTTTTGTATAGTTTTCAAAATACACCTCAAGTATTAATAATCGTCTTTATTGTTATAATGAATGTGAATTTTATTTGTGTTATTCTAGTGAATATATCCTAATAAAAGTATTAATTGTTTTATTTGAGATTCATGGTATTTAAATGTAACTTTTAATCTTTTAATTTTAGGAAAAAGTGGAAACTTTAGATTATGATAAAATAGGTGTTTAAATGTTAATTATATATATATTAACACATGAATAATTTTATATAATAATTTTATTTAGAGAAAGTCTCATTTTCCTTAAATATCGTATTTTAAACCTTTCGAGACCGAATGCTCCTTGCGGAGGTCTGAATCTCGCACTACTAGCCTGCGGGTGCACGATGAACCGTACTATCCCTAACAGGTTCCCCAAAAGTGGGTTGTAGCGGCACTTTGCTTAGGTTTTATAAACACTTCTCATTTAGGAAAACGGTTTTTATAAATATAAGGTATTTATTTGCAAAAGAGTTTAGTTTTCCGTATTTTAGTTGTTAGGGTTTCCTAAGCCAACTAGCCTATTTCTAAGGTCTAAACGATGAGTCATTAGAAGGCTCAAATCGCCTCTTCACCGTCAATTGCGGCCAGGTAAGTGCCAGGTAAGTGGGAAGGAACCACAGTCGTGGGCCTAATTAAAAACCACTAGCCTTAGACACGCTTGCCTAGGCACCACAAGACAGTTTAGATAAACGATCGATGTCCATGACCAATCGTGCTTTCATTTTATTAAAAGATTTTATTTAGAAATGTTTACAACTTAAAACTTCCCATAAAGGTTATAAAGATTAGGGTATTTTAATGAAAAGTCCTGTAATTTCGTATTCTATATTTTGACATATATCAATTAGGGTTATATTTGTGTGTGTGTAGAGGTAGGTCATTACCTCGTGACTTATTTTAAGTTTTGGTGAAGTTTAAAGGTAAAACATGACATATTAAACTTAAAGGTATTAAAGCGCAAGAATACGGTATTTGAAAACGTTATCATTTCATGTGTGAAAATTCATTCAAATTGAGTTCTACAAGTTTTGTGATCAAGATAAACATATTTAGGAGTGAGGTAATCGATTAAACTAAGAAAAATAAACTTCATGGTATTTTTATGAAAAGAATACGGTTTTGCAAAGAAGTTATCATTTCATGTGAAAAAGTTTATTTAAATCGGTTTATGGGTGATTAATAGTCAACATGAATATGGGTAGATTTTATGTATTAGGTGACAAGTGGAAATTTATAGAAAAACCGAATCGGAAATCGGTTTATCCGATTTCCGTCGGGTTCCAAAAAGTCGTATTTTTATATTTATAGAAAAGAGAGATAGAAGGAATGGGACTTACGGTTTGGACAAGCTAAGGAAGCTAAGGGATGTGGTGGTTGTCGATTCATCGAAAGCGTCGCGAAGGTTCTGATCCGGTCGCCGGAATCCGTCGTCAATTTCGGCAGCGCTTCGCTTCTCGCTCTTCGTACCGAGTTCTCGAGAATTTGAGAGAGTAGAATTAGAGTGGTGAGGTGAAATGGTAGAGGGTAGGGGTCTTTATATAGGGCTAGGCTAGGGTTAGGGTTTGAATTAAAAAATATTTTTAAAAAATGTAAAAATCATTAAAAATTCATTAATTTTGGTCTTAAAAGGAGATTAATGAGAAATGTGTAACGGTACAGAAAATTTAGACTATGCAAGTGAAGAGACCAAGTCAACACGAAACTTTTTCGTGTTGACGACTCGGCCGACCGGCCGATTCGGCCGAGTCAGGTGGCGTCGGTCGGGTGTGGTCTGGGGGAGGTTTTGGTGTACTTTAATTTTTATAATTCGCAATAAATTATGAGTTATGGCTGTTTGACCATTTGACTTCTAAAAAAAAATTAAAACAAAATGATATAAAAATTATGTGGGGCATGGGATTCGAACTCTGGTGGCTTGGTTCAGCAGTGCAAAGTGTTACCAATGAGCTACAAGCTCCTTCTTGTAATTATTGTAAGGAATTAGATACTTAAATTGTTTCCAGCAACATCAATACTCCAAGTATACACTATATTTAAAGCAAATTTTTGGTATACAAAATTGGAGTTGTTACAACTTTGATCTTCATCGGCGAAAGTTTGTATTGATGTCCGAGCAGAGAATACGGTATTGACCTCATCTTCCGAGTCGCTGCCGAAGATCAACATAGGAGTGGACGGTCCCGGTTTGTTGCACTGGGACGGTCCTGAATAAACTATCTCTTCTTCCTCCTCGGTATCACTCCCGAAAACCGGAATAGTAGTGATGGCTTTGTTCTTCGGTCTGTGACATCTTTCTGTGTCCTCAAAATCCGGTAAGAAGTACTTTGCATCTTCATATTTGCGGACTTCGTTCACGGAGAATGGGTTTAATTCCCCCGTCACAGTATACTCAAAACCCTCCTTGAAATACTTCATACACTGATGTTGTGTAGAAGGGATGATGTTATACTCGTGTAACAAAGGCCTGCCGAGCAAAGCATTGTAGCATGTCTTGGCGTCAATGACGTGAAATTTAATGTCCGTGACGAGTAGCCCAAAACGTAGCTTCAGTATCACAGACCCGAGCGTCCATGACGACTGAGAGTCAAACCCGGAGATGGTGATTTTATCACGAGCGAGGTGTTGAACGCTCATGCAAATTTCCTTCAACACTCTCACATTGAGGAGGTTGACGGAGGACCCATTGTCAACCAGGATTTTGCCGATCTTAATATCATGACAGTATCCGGAGACATAAAGGGGACGGTTGTGCTCACATGTTCCGTGGAGAAGATCTTCATCGCTAAAAATGATGTCAGCGGTGTGCACTTCTTCCAGTTCGTCTTCCATCTTTTCTTCAGCGAGGAAAGCTTGGAGCTGTTCGGGCTCTTGTAATGCCTTGATCAAGGAATCTCTTGCCTCTTTGGATAGCAGAAGGGCGTCGAGAATGCTGAGCTGTGAGGGTAGCTTTCTCAAGTGTGCCAGAACATTGTAGTCCACCTTACTTTCCTTTGGCGGGTTCTTGGCTGTCAGCTCTTTGACGGCTTGGTCATCAAGGATGATATCCTCAGGAACCTTTTCTTTTCCCTTATCTTTTCTGTTTGAGCCCTTATTTGCAGGTCCGAGATTTTTCTCAGGTAACGTGCGATTGCGCAGCTGAATGTTCTCGCAGCTCTTCGGTTCTTCCTCTTTTCCTGAGGTGGACTCCTTAAAGAGAGGGCCAAGAGTCATTTCATCATCAGAGTCGCTCCCAAAGGTGAGAACTTACAATCCCCCAGCGTCGACCATGTGACAATTGCCGGTAATTCTTTTACGCTCCTCGGTCGTATTTCTTTGCTCTCGACGAGTTTTTCGCTTCATCCGCTTGAAATGTTGTCGGTGGGCAACATATCCCTGCCACCAGTTTTTAAAAGCGTTGCACTCTTTGGTGGGGTGCGCAATCTTTCGATGATATAAGCAGTAGCTAGAATGTGTTTCCGCTTCACCAAGAATGTTTCCTTCGGAGGGTGGCAGCTTCATTCCCATCGACATGACTTTGGTGAACCTTTTCTTCGTCTTGAACCTGCTTTTATTTGCGGCGGATGCACTTTGATCTGGCGGGAGTGTTTCAACCCTTTCGTCCAATCACTGGCGTTTGGCCTTTTCAAATATTGCCATCTCGCGCCCTCGGTCAGCTTTGCTTTTAAGACGGGCTTCGTTCAGGAATGCATCAATCATTTCGTCTGATGGTCCTAAAAGTTCCGGCTCAGGCTCTGCCCCCAGTTTCTCTGCGTCAGGAGCTTCTTCACCATTTATCAACGAGTGAGGGATCACATGACAACTTGCCACGTAATCCTCAGACTCGTCCGACGAGTCTTCTCCATTGTCATCATCTCCATCCTCAAGGACGTGGGTGATAAATTCTTGGAGCGTGATGGGGGTCCGCGCCTACTGATTATATTCTTCCAGCGCGTCGATCTGCTTTTGCAGGTCCGTGCGTTCGCCATCAGGCTTCACGGGCTTCTTGGATTCCCTCTTCTTCGTGTTCGAAGAATTTGACGGCTGAATGTGAGCGCTTTGGCAATCACCACCAATTTTTGGAGTTGGGTGCAGTTTTAGCATTCACTTGATGACTTCGGGTTCCAGCGGATTTTTCCATTTGATCGCCGGGCATGTTTGGAGATCCTTCAGCATTCTTTTCGTCTTTGCTGAAAGAACGACTTCCCATGGAGCTTCTTCGACAAAAGAGCATGATGCCCCCGGTGTGTCTCCCCTTTTAGGAACGTGCGGTTAAGGCGGGCTTACTTTCTATTTCTCGGACAGGGCAAATTTGCCCTGTTGGTATTGATCTTCGATCCAGCCCTTGAAGACGAAACAGTTTTCAATTGGATGGCTTACCGTTTGATGGTAGGGGCAATAATTGGGACTATTAGCCTCGCCGGATTGCAACGGTCGTTTTGAATTCGGCAGATTGATGAGCATGTTGCGCACCGCTAGCTCGAACAACCTTTTCGTTTTGTCCCGGGGAAATGAATAAGGGCGCTTCATTTTCTCATTATAGTATCGCCGTCTCTCGTCTAGTTGATCCGTTAGTTTTGGTCCACTGGGCTGCTGTTGAGTATTCGCAACGAATGGCTCCTTCCCTTTACCCTTTTCATTTCGTGGCTCCGGCTTTGGAGGAGACGGTCTATGACCCATCTGGTCAATTTGGGCCAGTTTGTCGATCAAGGCCTGGAACGTGGTCGGCTTGAAGAACATCATAAATTGGGAAATAGTTGCTTGAGGGTCAAGAGTGCCCAAGAACATGCCCACCGCCGGCGCTTCCTCGATACGCTGCTCACATTTTGACCATAAACTTCGCCATCATATTGCGTATTGTACCCACGTTTCGCCTGGCTTCACCCTGGCGTTAATTAATGCGGTAATCGGGGTACGCTCGCTAGCGCTCGCAAATCTCTGCGTAAACAGCAGTTCCATCTCCGCAAAAGTCTTGACGGAGTCGTTTGGAAGTTCAGAATACCACTCGAACGCCGTCTCCGACAAGCTGCCGACAAACTGGCGGAGCAGAAGTTTATCATCACCCCCGGTGTTGCCGCACAAGGCTCTGAATTGAGCGACATGCTGATGTGGATTTCCCGTCCCTTTATATACATGGAATTTATGGATCGTATATCCCGGCGGGTACTTTATTTGGTCATACCAGCCTGGATAAGGCGTCCAGTCTTAACGATCTGTCCAGCCGCTTCGTTCACCTGGTGAGCTCGTATTTGCTAAGCAATATAATCGTCCAGAGCGGCCTTAGAGATGGCCTCCTCCTTGGCTGCTGAAAGAGCCGGAGTAGGGTTCGATGTCTCTCCCCTGTCATCTTCAATTATAATCGGAGGGTCTTCAGCTGGAGGCTCCGGCTGTAACATCATCCCAGCCATGTCTTGGAACAAAAGAGCCATTCATTTTATATTGGCTGCCTGCTCCGCAGCCTCTTTTTCTTTCCTCTCGAGCATTCTTCGGAGGAACTCAGTGTCAGTCTCTTGATCTCGACGCTGCTCTGAGGTCTCTGGACTTTCTTTCGGCCCAGTAAGTGTGGCCATTGCAGTCAGCATCTCCTGAAGTTTCTACTGCCGTTGCTCTTGAGCTTTTGTTATCGATCGGGTGAGCGGTCGATGACCCGTAGAAGCACGTCTTTCCACTCTTCTGGAAGCCATATAGACAGTGTGGACTACCATGCCCCCAGACTTGGAGCGTTTAGATTCAGTACTTTTGCGGTTCGCCGCAGCCACAGGGGCTTTCTCCGGCCTCCTTCTCTTTTAAGTGTTTGACGTTGAGGGAGCCGTTGTAGCGGGCACCCAGATGGATGACATTCTCTGTGGTACCACAGGATGGCTCTTTTCTTGTTGGGCTTTAAGCTTCTTTGGCTGGCGAGAGTAGTCCTGGTTAATCACTGATTCCTGGACCTGTCGCCAGACTGTGTAAATTTTGGAAGAAAGCCGCTGAGGGGCTGCTCCGGCTTCGTTTCTATAACATTCTCCATGGGTGAAGGAGATCTTTTCAGTACGGCGGTGGAAGAAAGCCGCTTAGCTCTTTGCGCTAGATGTAGACCGCTGATGCGCTTAGCGCTTTGCGCTCATTATATGGCATCAGCGTCAAGCGCTTCAACGCTTCAATTATAGCGCATCAGCGCCCTTCATTTAGCGCAAAGCGCTAAGCGCATCAGCGCTCTACATCTAGCGCAAAGAGTTAAGCGCATCTGCGCTCTTCACTTAGCGCAAAGCGCTAAGCGCATCAGCGCTTCACATCTGGCGCCAAGCGCACTAGCGCTTTAACCATAGCGCATTGCGCTCATCGACTGGCGCTAGTGCCAAGTACGCCACATGCTTTTATGTGCGCTTGGACAGAACATAAAATATTCTTTGAATAAGCCCTAGAGCTATGATGAATGCTCAGCATTCAGTAAAAGACAAACATTGTCAGAAGCTAAATCAATGCTCAGCATTGTTAAAAGGGCCGAACTCAAACAAATGCTTAACAGCCCAAAATAAGTGTTAAACATTTTAACTTGATTGGACTTAGCCCAAGACTGGCCATAAGTCCTCAATTCAGATTTAACTGAGCCCATGTGCTCATAATTGATCTCAGTCCCAAATTGGACCACAGATCTCCCAACCAACTTGGTTCAAGGGTACATCTCTTCACTCCTCTGATATTTGTCGTTATAATTCTTCAAGGACTTCAGAGAGGTGAGGGTCTCAATAACCAAACATTTCATGGACTGTGGAGTCCATAAACTCATGGACTATGATGTCCTTAAACTTTATAGACTGCGACGTCTTTAAACTGGACTGTGGGGTCCCTTTAAACCCACGGACTATGATGTCCTTAACCTTGACTGTGAGGTCTTTAAACTCACGGACTATGACGTCCTTAATCTTGACTGTGAGGTCTTTAAACTCATGGACCACTATGTCCTTAAACTGGTATTGGACCACCATGTCTTTAAACTGGTAATCGACCGCAATGTCCCTAAACTAAACAATTGAGTCCAAATGCTCTCTTGTTGGATCTAAACGATCCCGTTAAGTCGATCTTAGTCTAAAATTAGACTAACGTATCCTTAACAAACGTTTAACTTGATCTTAGTCTCAAATGAGACTAACGTATCCTTAAACCCAACCCCAAACCCAAATCTAAGAAGATACGGATTTGGACTAATCCATGCCCTACGGGCGACAACATAAATTAGTCTCCGTATACAATCCACGGGCAACCAAAAAACAAACAAACACCCATGACACGAAGTGACCATCTGGAGAAGGAGAAAGTGGTTACCGCGACGCGGTAGCGTAATTAACTGCAGGGCCTTGCGCCTTCAGGGAAGCGCATCCCCACAATCAAAAACCCCTCAAATGAGGGGGAATCTGACGAAGTCTGCTACATCGGCCGCATCCATTTAAACCTTCGATATATGGTGTCATAAATCAACTTGGCATCTTCGGAGAGGTGGACGGATAGCAGCAAATAGCATCTGCCCTCGAAATTCAGGCCAGACGTCCCAACGTCCCACCGGGCGTGCCAGATTCTATTCTCCGCCGGAAGACGCGACCGGGACGTTGGGACGTCGGGGCCTGAATTTCGAGGGCAGATGCTAATTGGTACTATCCATCCACCTCTCCGAAAATGCCAAGTTGATTTATGGGACCATGTATCGAAGGTTTAAACGGATGTGGCCGATGTAGCAGACTTCGTCAGATTCCCCCTCATTTGAGGGGGTTTTGATTGCGGGGACGCTCTTCCCTGCAGGCGCAAGCCTCTGCAGTTAATTACACTACCGTATCGCGGTAACAACTTTCTCCTTCTCCAGATGATCACTTCGTGCCGTATGTGTTTGTTTTTTTTTTGGTTGCCCATGGATTGTATACGGAGACTAATTTATGTTGTCGCCCGTAGGGCGTGGATTAGCCCAAATCCGTATTTTCTTAGATTTGGGTTTGGGGGTTGGTTTAAGGATACGTTAGTCTCATTTGAGACTAAGATCAACTTAAACGTGTGTTAAGGATACGTTAGTCCAATTTTTAGACTAAGATCAACTTAACGGGATCGTTTAGATCCAACAAGAGAGCATTTGGACTCAATTGTTTAGTTTAGGGACATCGCGGTCGATTACCAGTTTAAGGACATAGTGGTCCAATACCAGTTTAAGGACATGGTGTTCCAGGTTAAGGACATCATAGTCCGTGAGTTTAAAAACCTCACAGTCAAGGTTAAGGACATCATAGTCCGTGGGTTTAAAGGTGTTAGTGTATATGCCCTAGAGGCCATTACTGTATCATACTAGTTTGTATATTACTTAATGGAAGCTTGGGATATTCACCTTGTATATACAATCTTGCTCAAAATAGTAGTATGCTACTTGGTTTGTTTCTACTTCAATGTGTACATGTGTTTATTTTAGTATATCACCTATACACATTAGTGGAGCCCTTAGGATCTTTGCTTGATTACCAGCGTTGTGATGGCAGTCACACTAGTGGGGGCTGGGTAATCTATAAGCACATCCTTATGCAGGTCCCTAGTCGCAGTACTATCAAGACAGGGCATCGATACTCCGGAGTAGACTAGCGCATGCGCTTCTCATCCCAGTGTGGGAGACGGTCTGTCCCACAGCCGTTAGTACGTCGTACTGGAGATAGTATGCGGGTGCTCGTTAGGTTACGAGTACACTGGACAGGACTCGTCGGGACTGACCGGTTGGTATTATACCTATCGTCAGTTATCAGTTCCCAGGTGACATGAGTACAGCTTAGTCCGCTGACTTGACACTGTCACTTCGCCTCGAGTGTGTTCCCACTGTACTTTGATTACGACCCTACCACGGCTCAAAGGAGTCGTGCAAACAGGTAGTAGTTGGGTGCAGTCCCGAAGCACTTGGAGGCAGTGACGGTTAGACAGGATTCGTCTCTCCCGGTATTGGGGGTTGACATCGCGCTGTGTCTAGGAGAGCCATTACACGAGTAGCCCCTGGCCAGGGCAAGCGAGATATACTGGTAGGCTTCCAGTGCTATCTCAGGGTGTATTGGGCTTCACTCCGACACGACTTGTACCGCTATTAGGGGACTGACGTTTACCGCCCCCTAGGCCCGCCATGCGATGTATCAGACGAACAGACCGGACTGTACGGAGATTGTCACATTCAGGCTCAGTAGGAGTTCAGATGGGTTTCACCTCGTCAGTCTTCTTGTCGGCATCTACCTAGGGACCGTTACGCACAGCTAGTGCCGCTTGCGGTCTGTGGTTAAACCCACTGCCAGCGTAGTGTCGAGTCTTTAGAGTCCCACACAGAAAGCTATTCGCCTTTAGGCAAAAGAATAGAGGTCGCATGGTTTTGCGACAGGTCGCATGGTTTTGCGACAGGGTTAAGTCACATCCGTGCACTTGTACACGTTTAGTGTCCGGACAGTTTACACTAGCGGGCTTTGGTTTAAGCCAGATCCTAGTGTACGTATTGGGATTGGTTTTATCCAGTTTGTATTCGTGTTCCTCGGAACGCGGATGCGGGTGTGTATGCACAGTTGACGGAGAGACAGAGGCAGAGGATTCTCGTTAGGGTTGTTGACCGTTGACTGTTGACTATTGACTTTTTGCTCAACCCTAATGAGAATATGATATATGATTAACAATAATATTAATTAAGTATTATGGTGACATGGTTGTTGAGGGGTTGACTTTGTTGACTTGTTGACTTTGTTGACCGGTTGACTAGGTTGGACTAGTTGACCATCATGATGACAATGGCTATCATTTCATGGCAAAGACTTTTCACTTGCTTGTTCTCTTGTGCTATATGAGTGCATGAAATGATATAGCCATTTTGACTTAAACCATTTACACAATACTTGATTACTATTTTTGTGATGATGGCTTTGGATTATGAGAGCCAAGAGAAAAAAGTCTTTCTCAATTCTATCATTTTCATTCTCTCTCTTGTGTTCTTGAGCTCTCATCTCCTTCCTCTTGCTCTCCCTCTCTTTAATCTATGGTTCACTTGTCTCATGTGTTGAGAACCAAGAACCATAGAGAAAATCCCAACACACTCTTCTCTACTCACTCTAGTTCATAAGGTTTGGCAAACCAAGTGAACTAGTTTCTTCAAAGACCGAAGAAGAAGCCAAAGGTAGAAGCTTTCAGATGGATCGATCTTCGGCGCAAGGAGACGACGGGGTGAAGCCGATCCGGACAACCATCGAGGCTTGAAGACGAAGGAGTTCAAGAAAGAAAGGTATAACCCCCTAACCGAGTAGTTAACAACTTCTAGTTAGGTTGTTAGTTAGATGTTTAATAAAGATCCGGTTTTGAGTCCATGTTACCACCTGTAGAAAATTGTTTTTCACCAAATTCCGCATGCCCGAGAGTACCGGGAGAGATAGCATGGACTTGCAGTGGTATCAGAGACTAGTTAAACTCTATCTAACATGTTAGCATAGTAGCTAGAAATTCGATCGGAGAAAAAGTCCCGAAATAAACCCGAAATTCAAAGTTGCTGTCGATTTTTAAAGTTCTGTAAAATTGATAAATTTCATCTTAAAAATCGGCTCAGGGTTTTTATTAAACACCCACGAAATTTGGTCCCACGAACCGGTAAAAGCGCCGCGGTTCCGCGGCCGAGTTGACTCGGCCGAGGTCCAAATTTTTTGCAGTGTTTTTATGGGGTTGTTTTGGGATTTTTGGAATATGTATTTTCTGTCCAGATTTTCCAGAACGAAAATTTTGTGTTTGGGGCCTGAAAATCCGTATTTTTGATCGAACTTCTAAAGACTTAAGCTGACGGGTTTTTATCTGTGATGTGATATTTGTATTGAACGTCTGCTAATCGCTATATGTCGATTAGTGGGGGTTATACAAATCTGCGATATGTAATGTTATTGGTTTGTGTATCTGAATTCATTGGATTGTCACGGGTGAATAGCCGGGGGGTTGTGAGACGAGAGTTTTCTTACTTTCAATTCATGTAAATTTGTAAATTGATGTAATAATTATTTGTATGGCCGCACAACCGGGTCGGGGTTGTAGCCGTCATTGTATAATTTCTTTTTACTGGTTTTGCTCCTAGAATAGACCCATGGAGGGGGTGCACAAACTACCGGGTATGCCGAAGTGCTGAGTGGCCTGCTCACGGGGTTGAGGGAGGTTGCTTCGCTTCGGGTACTTGGCGGGTAGTTTGCCGCACCCGTAGGGGTCTTGGGTGGGGTATTGGCTATTCACCGCGACCGTGTAATCTGCTTTTCGTTACAGGCTCGTACGAATTGCGGATTCCTAGTATATCCAGTGTGTTCATCTGTGATCTGAAATGGCTATCATTGTAATATATCTATATATGATATTATTTAGGCGTTGCTTATGTTTTACAGCCGCGCTAGCCCAGCCCCCGCTCTGTCGTTAGTTAAGTAACCTAACGGGTAATGACGGGGCCCCGTGGCGAATGCGAATGGCATAAGCGTACGTCATATTTTGGTTGTTTTCTGCAATGGTAGGATTAAATGATGGGACGCATTAAAAGAACTAATGCAAGAATATCACGCATTAAAAGAACTAATGCAAGAAAAATAAACCAAGTAAAAGTCGTTGGAACACTTTCGAAAAACCACTCGGTTCTTTTCAAAACTAACTTTTAAATGCGGAGCTTGAGCCACTCCTTTTAAAAGCTATCTCGTTCCATCGATTATATCAAGTTCACTACGTTCACGGTTTAGCCAAAACCATTCGTAGCCCTCCGTCGTTTCACATGGATGGTCAATAGTATTCAAGCTATGTTTGTTGGCCAAAATCAAGGCATAGTGATTGGTAGCTATTAGGTATTCATGTGCAGCATAGATAGATGCGTTAGTTTGGAACAGTCGTACTGCCTTGTTGGCCAAAGTCAAGGGTAGGTGCGGGTGGATTCAAATTAACCTGGAGAACGACGGGTAGAACTTGACATGTGACTTATGATTTGTTGGCCAAAGTCAAGGTCATAAGAGCATGGGGCAAAAATCCACATCGGGAGTTTCAAAAGAACTGAAACTTGCTAGTGTTGCATACCATTTGGAGTGTGATGATTCTGGTAGGATTCCTTCAGTTTCGTCACGCAATGATATTTGGATCTCGATCCTACTGTGAGTATATGCTACTCCTCGGGAAATTTCTCACTTAACGATCAATGCTAGAAACCAAGTAGGTGTCTAGAAAGGTGTTAGCGGGACTACGCCTCCAGGGAAAAGAGGTTATTTAATTAAGGAACTTCGCGAAAGCGTTGGAAAACCTCTCTCGAAGTACCGACACTGGCCTGGCTGAACGGTTAAGCAAGTATTGTACGGTGAGATTGATCCTGACTAATTCTTCCTTTTTGGTTTGAGGAGGGATTCGAGAAACAGTGGGAGCCATCCTGTTTAGACAAACTAAAAACCACTCTAAACTTGCAAGAGCGTCATGCTGAGTGTTTTTTCTCTCTCCTAATTGCAGCGACCAATCGACATGACTGGACTTAAGTTACTTCTAGATAAAAACATACTGACAGGGCCAAACTACAAAGATTGGCTCAGGAATGTCAAGATGGCAATCACTTACGACAAGCTAGGGTATCTTCTTACCACCAAAGCTCCCCCTGTCCCAGGTCCCAAAACCAGCGTCGCGGATAAGGAAATCCGTAAGACCTGGGAACTAGATTGCGCGAAGGCCAAGTGCCTCGTGCTTGCCTCTATGGACAACGAACATCAGAGGAGGCACGAGAATATGGACCTCGAATCCATATTTCTCCATACAAAAGAACTGTATGGAGAGCAGTCTCGTATCGCAAGATACGAAGTGTCGAAAAAGTTATTTTCGGCAAGGTTGGCCGTCGGATCATCGGTAGCGGAACACGTGCTTAAGATGATTGGCTACATAGAAGAGCTCGCGGACCTTGGGACCACGTTGGAGAATGAGCTCTAGACGGACTTGATTCTCCAGTCCCTTCCTTCCACTTACGCCCAGTTTATCCTGAACTTCAACTTACAAGAAAAGGAAGTTGAACTTTCAGAACTCCTCAACATGCTGAGGAGCACAGAGGGCACCCTACAGAAAGGTAGTGAAACATCCACTTTGTTTGTAGGAGGATCTTACTCTTCTAGGTCCAAGGCGAAAGCCAAGGGAAAGAAGAAGAAAGCCCCCGCCAAACCAAGGGGCGGTGTTAGTAAAGTGGATACGAAGGGAAAGGCAAAAGCAACAAAGAAAGTGGGAAAGCTTGTGAATAAGGAAGAATGCTTCTATTGTCATAAGAAGGGACACTGGAAGAATGATTGCAGGGCTTGGAAAGCCAGAACACAGGATCTGAAGCAGGTTGCGGCTTCAGCTTCAGGTGTGTATGTTATTGAAAACTGTCTTTCAATAAACTCTACTTCCTGGGTATTGGATGCCGGATCAGGATCTCATATCTGTAATTCTTTGCAGGCGTTGAGAAACCGTAGGGTTTTGAAGGCAGGTGACATGACCTTCAAAGTTTCAAACGGAGCTAGCATGGATGCTAAGGCCGTGGGGGACTATCACCTGGGAATGTCAGATGGACATGTTTTGGTTTTGCGTAATTGCTTTTTTGTACCCAACGCAACTTGTAATATCATTTCTGTATCTTTGACTTCTAAAGAAGGTTATGAATTTGCGTTTGTAAGTAATGTTGTAAACATTCACCTTAATCAAGTTCTGATTGAGTCAGGTACATTAAGCAATGGTATATACGTATTAAACCAACCACAGATTTTCAATGTCCAGAATACACACAAAAGAAAGTCTCCGGAAATAAATCAGACTTTCTTATGGCATTGTAGACTGGGTCACATCAATGAGAGAAGGTTGACGAAGTTACATACAGAAGGATATTTGAATCCGTTCGAATATCAATCGTATGCCACTTGTCAATCCTGTCTCAAAGGAAAAATGACAAAGACTCCGTTCACTGGACACGGAGTAAGAGCGAGCGAGCTTTCGGGACTCGTACACAGCGACGTGTGCGGTCCAATGTCTACACATGCACGAAGCGGTTATTCTTACTTCATTACTTTTACGGATGACTTTTTCAAGGTACGGTTATGTCTTCTTAATGAAATATAAGTCCGAAGCCTTTGGAAAATTCCAGGAATATAAGAATGAAGTAGAAAAACAAACCGGCAAAAGTATCAAGATCCTAAGATCGGATCGAGCTGGAGAATACTTAAGTGCCGAGTTCCTGGACTATTTAAAAGAGAACGGAATTCTCTCTCAGCTTACTCCTCCATACACTCCGCAACATAACGGTGTATCGGAGAGACGGAACCGGACCCTATTGGATATGGTACGGTCAATGATGAGTAACGCTGAGTTGCCGCGATCATTCTGGGGGTATGCGCTAGAATCAGCTGCATACCTTTTGAACCGAGTTCCCACTAAGACTGTGCCTACTACACCATATGAGATGTGGTGTGGGAAGAAACCCTATCTTAAGCACATTAAGACATGGGGATGTCCAGTTTTTGTTAAAAAGCTGCATGCGGACAAGCTCGAGACACGCTCAGTACAGTGCAAGTTCGTGGGATATCCAAAGAACTCCAAGGGATATTTCTTTTACTGTGAAGAGGAACAAAAGGTTTTTGTTTCTCGTCATGCCTACTTCTTGGAAACTGAGTTTTTGGAAAACCAGATAAGTGGGAGCACAGTAGAACTGGAAGAAATTCCAGAACCACGAGCTATTACTGAAAGCTTAGTGGAACCAGAGGGTTCAAAAGAACAAGACATTCCTACGCCGCTCCGCAGGAGTAGTAGGCAGTCTCATCCGCCCGAGAGATACTACGGTTTTCTCATAGACGGGGATAGAGAGGATTGCATCATAGATTATGATGAGCCTACTAGCTTCCAGCAGGCCGTTCAGAGCGTTGACTCGGTAAAATGGCTGGATGCAATGCAAACCGAAATGGAGTCTATGTACACCAACAAGGTACGGACGTTGGACATTGCTCCAGACGGGGTAAAACCCGTAGGATGCAAGTGGATCTTCAAAAGGAAGATTGGTGTAGATGGACAGGTTGATACCTATAAAGCTAGACTTGTTGCAAAGGGTTTTCGTCAAAGACTTGGTTTGGACTATGACGAAACCTTTTCTCCAGTGGCTATGCTGAAATCCATTCGGATCCTTCTTGCCATTGCTGCCTTCCACGATTATGAGATCTGACAGATAGACGTAAAGACCGCTTTTCTAAATGGAAATTTAGAGGAGTGTGTCTATATGGACCAACCAGAGGGTTTCATTCAGAGTGGGAGCAGCGGAAAGGTGTGCAAGTTGCTTAAGTCCATCTATGGACTAAAGCAGGCATCGCGGAGTTGGAACATCTGTTTTGATGAGACGGCCAAGGAATTTGGCTTTATCAAAAATCCAGATGAACCATGCATCTATAGTAGATTTGTAGCGAGAACTGTAGTATTTCTCGTTTTATACGTGGATGACATTCTCTTAATAGGAAATGACATTCCTATGCTACAATCTGTCAAGGGGTTCTTGTCACACAGGTTCTCCATAAAAGACCTGGGTGATACCTCATACATCCTGGGGATCCGGATCCATCGTGATAGATCCAAGAGGATATTAGGACTTTCACAGTCCAGGTACATCGACACCATACTGAAAAGATTCAGTATAGAAGATTCCAAGCGCGGTAACCTACCGGCTTGTCACGGGATCAACCTCTCTAAAGAGATAACTCCCAAGACTGATTTGGAGAGGGATCGCATGTCTATTATACCCTACGCTTCTGCGGTAGGCTCTATAATGTATGCGATGTTGTGTACCAGACCAGATGTAGCTTATGCACTGAGTGTGGTAAGCCGGTATCAGTCAAACCCTGGGGAGAAACACTGGATAGCGGTAAAGAACATTCTCAAGTACCTGAGGAGGACTAAGGAGATGTTCTTGGTGTATGGCGGAAAAGACCTCCAGATCGAGGCCTTTGCTGACTCCAGCTTCCAGAGTGACAAGGATGATTCCAAGTCCATATCGGGTTTTGTCTTCACCCTCAATGGAGGGGCGGTGTGTTGGAAGAGTTCCAAACAGGAAACCGTTGCAGACTCGACGATGGAAGCGGAATACATCGCTGCATCTGATGCCGCAAAAGAAGCTGTCTGGATGAGGAAGTTCTTGAAAGAACTTCAGGTGATTTCATCCATTGTTGATCCAATACCTCTGTATTGCGACAACAACGGGGCTATAGCTTTAGCGAAGGAACCCATGTCCCATCAGAGATCCAGACACATCTTGAGGCGGTATCACCTGATCAGGGAGATCGTGGATCGCCAGGAGATCGAGGTTCGGAGGGTTACTTCAGAAGATAACACTGCAGATCCATTCACCAAGGCCTTGCCCCAGACTCAGTTCGAGCGACTGATCGAGATGATAGGTCTTCGATACGCCAGTACATGGCCTTAGTGCAAGTGGGAGATTGTTAGTGTATATGCCCTAGAGGCCATTACTGTATCATACTAGTTTGTATATTACTTAATGGAAGCTTGGGATATTCATCTTGTATATACAATCTTGCTCAAAATAGTAGTATGCTACTTGGTTTGTTTCTACTTCAATGTGTACATGTGTTTATTTTAGTATATCACCTATACACATTAGTGGAGCCCTTAGGATCTTTGCTTGATTACCAGCGTTGTGATGGCAGTCACACTAGTGGGGGCTGGGTAATCTATAAGCACATCCTTATGCAGGTCCCTAGTCGCAGGACTATCGAGACAGGGCATCGATACTCTGGAGTAGACTAGCGCATGCGCTTCTCATCCCAGTGTGGGAGACGGTCTGTCCCACAGCCGTTAGTACGTCGTACTGGAGATAGTATGCGGGTGCTCGTTAGGTTACGAGTACACTGGACAGGACTCGTCGGGAACTGACCGGTTGGTATTATACCTATCATCAGTTATCAGTTCCCAGGTGACATGAGTACAGCTTAGTCCGCTGACTTGACACTGTCACTTCGCCTCGAGTGTGTTCCCACTGTACTTTGATTACTACCCTACCACGGCTCAAAGGAGTCGTGCAAACAGGTAGTAGTTGGGTGCAGTCCCGAAGCACTTGGAGGCAGTGACGGTTAGACAGGATTCGTCTCTCCCGGTATTGGGGGTTGACATCACGCTGTGTCTAGGAGAGCCATTACACGAGTAGTCCCTGGCCAGGGCAAGCGAGATATACTGGTAGGCTTCCAGTGCTATCTCAGGGTGTATTGGGCTTCACTCCGACACGACTTGTACCGCTATTAGGGGACTGACGTTTACCGCCCCCTAGGCCCGCCATGCGATGTATCAGACGAACAAACCGGACTGTACGGAGATTGTCACATTCAGGCTCAGTAGGAGTTCAGATGGGTTTCACCTCGTCAGTCTTCTTGTCGGCATCTACCTAGGGACCGTTACGCACAGCTAGTGCCGCTTGCGGTCTGTGGTTAAACCCACTGCCAGCGTAGTGTCGAGTCTTTAGAGTCCCACACAGAAAGATATTCGCCTTTAGGCAAAAGAGTAGAGGTCGCATGGTTTTGCGACAGGTCGCATGGTTTTGCGACAGGGTTAAGTCACATCCGTGCACTTGTGCACGTTTAGTGTCCGGACAGTTTACACTAGCGGGCTTTGGTTTAAGCCAGATCCTAGTGTACGTATTGGGATTGGTTTTATCCAGTTTGTATTCGTGTTCCTCGGAACACGGATGCGGGTGTGTATGCACAGTTGACGGAGAGACAGAGGCAGAGGATTCTCGTTAGGGTTGTTGACCGTTGACTGTTGACTATTGACTTTTTGCTCAACCCTAATGAGAATATGCTATATGATTAACAATAATATTAATTAAGTATTGTGGTGACATGGTTGTTGAGGGGTTGACTTTGTTGACTTGTTGACTTTGTTGACCGGTTGACTAGGTTGGACTAGTTGACCATCATGATGACAATGGCTATCATTTCATGGCAAAGACTTTTCACTTGCTTGTTCTCCTGTGCTATATGAGTGCATGAAATGATATAGCCATTTTGACTTAAACCATTTACACAATACTTGATTACTATTTTTGTGATGATGGCTTTGGATTATGAGAGCCAAGAGAAAAAAGTCTTTCTCAATTCTATCATTTTCATTCTCTCTCTTGTGTTCTTGAGCTCTCATCTCCTTCCTCTTGCTCTCCCTCTCTTTAGTCTATGGTTCACTTGTCTCATGTGTTGAGAACCAAGAACCATAGAGAAAATCCCAACACACTCTTCTCTACTCACTCTAGTTCATAAGGTTTGGCAAACCAAGTGAACTAGTTTCTTCAAAGACCGAAAAAGAAGCCAAAGGTAGAAGCTTTCAGGTGGATCGATCTTCGGCGCAAGGAGACGACGGGGTGAAGCCGATCCGGACAACCATCGAGGCTTGAAGACGAAGGAGTTCAAGAAAAAAAGGTATAACCCCCTAACCGAGTAGTTAACAACTCCTAGTTAGGTTGTTAGTTAGATGTTTAACAAAGATCCGGTTTTGAGTCCATGTTACCACCTCTAGAAAATTGTTTTTCACCAAATTCCGCATGCTCGAAAGTACCGGAAGAGGTAGCATAGACTTACAAAAGGGACCCCACAGTCCAGTTTAAAGACGTCATAGTCTATGGAATGTATGGTTGTCGGGACCCGTCACCTCTCTGTAGACGTTGAAGGATTACAACGACAAATATCAGAGGAGTGAAGAGATGTACCCTCGAACCGACGTGAGTTGGTTATGAGATCTGTAGTCCAGTTTGGGGCTAAGATCTGTTAAAATATTTATGAACAGATGAGCTCACTTAATATGTGTTGAGGACTTATGGCCAATCTTGGGCTAAGTCCAATAAATGTTTAACATTTTATTTTGGGCTGTTGAGCCTTTATTTGGGCTTGGCCCTTTTAGCAATACTGAGCATTGATTTGGATTTTGACAGTATTTCTGTCTTTTAGTGTTGTGCACTCATAATAGCTCTGAGGCTTATTAAAGAACAATTTATGTTCTGTCAGCGCCCACGTGAGTGACACGTGGCGCGCTTGGCGCCAGTTAAAGAGCGCATTGTGCTTCTGCTGAGTAGCGCATACGTGAGTGACACGTGGCGCGCTTGGCGCTGAGCGCCAGATGATGAGTGCATTGCACTAATATATGAGCGCATTGCGCTATTAATTCAATGGCGCACACATGAATGACACGTGGTGCACTTGGCGCTGAGCGCCAGTCCAAGAGCGCAGAAGCGCATTTCAGAAGCGCAAAGCGCAAGTTATTAATTGGCGCATACGTGGTTGACACGTGGCACATTTGGCGCTGAGCGCCGATCCAGGGAGCACAGAAGCGCAGTTCAAGAGCGCAAGACGCATTTCAAGAGCGTAAAGCGCATTTGATCAATTTTATGATCCGGGGAACAAATTTATGTTCTTTTAAAAGGGACTTTGTCTCGAGATTTAAGAACCACAGTTCTTATTTTGCAGGAGAGATTTTCAATCTCTTATTTTGATGAAAGGCTTTGCCTTTATAGATCCATGATCTGTGAGAAGAATTTTGTTCTTCTTTTATTTTATGATGAGATCTTTTGATCTCTTTTATGAAAGACTTTTTTTCTTGTAGATCTATGATCTTTTTAAAGAAAGAATTCTTCTTTTTATGAGATGATTTCATCTCTGTGTTCATCATCCATCATCTTTACCTTGAAGAAATATCTTCTTGCAAGAGCTTGCTCTTTATCTTTGAATTTCTCAAAGTTTAGGGGGGGGGTTTCTCCATCTCAGACTTGAAGTCTTGGGGCCTTTATATAAGGCAAGATATTTTGTTGAATCAGTTAAAGAGATCTTTCTCTGATTGATTTGGGGATGTTTCCCCACCATTGGATCTTTGATCCTAGGGCTTCTGTTTTACAGAAGGTAATCTTCTTGTTTTTAACAAGATTGGAAAAAATTTCCATAACAGAATTTAATTCTGATTAATAAATGATTTATCATTATTATTAGATCTTTTGATCTAACGGTGGGGAGTTTTTTAATTCTAGCGCTAGCACACCCGTGCTTTGCACGTGGTGCGCAGCGCACCTTGCGCTAGCGCACCTTGCGCTAGCGCACCTTGCGCTAGCGCACCTGTATTTGACACATGACGCGCTGCTTGGAGCGCAACGCACCTAGCGCTAGCGCACACGTGGCGTGCTGCTTGGAGCGCAGCGCACCTAGCGCTAGCGCCTACGTGCTTTGCACATGGTGCGCTGCCTAGGGCGCAGCGCACTTGGCGCTGTATCTGAAGCGTTGCTTCATTTCAAAAATTTGAATTTAAAACAGAGTTTTGCTCTGATTGAGGGAAACATAGACCAAAAAACCCGTGAAGCCTGATGACAAGCGCACGGACCTGCAAAATCATATTGACGCGCTGGAAGAATATAACCAGAAGGCGCGAACCTCAGTCACACTTCAAGAGTTTCTCAGCCACGTCCTTGAGGATGGAAATGATGACAATGGAGAAGATTCGTCGGATGTACCTGAGGATTATGTGGCAAGCTGCCATGTGATCTCTCGCTCGTCGATAAACGGTGAAGAAGCTCCTGATGCAGAGAAACTGGGGGCAGATCCCGAATCGGAGCTCCTAGGACCATCATACGAGATGATTGATGCATTCCTGAACGAAGTTCTTCTGAAAAGCAAGGCTAATCGAAAGCGCGAAATGGCCATATTTGAAAAGGCCAAACGCCGGCGACTGGATGAAAGGGTTGAAGCACCCCAACCAGACCGAGGCATGCCCGCGACAGACAAGAGCAGGCTTAAAACAAAGAAAAGGTTCGCTAAAGCCATATCGATGGGAATGAAGCTGCCACCCTCCGAAGGAGACATTTTTGAGGAGATACACCTTAATGAAGAGGATGTACATCCTGATTAGTGTTCATATCATCAAAAGATTATGCACCCCACTGAAGAGTGCAACACCTTTAAAAATTGGTGGCAAGGGTATGTTGCTCACAGTAAACATTTCAAGAGGATGAAGCATGAAGCTCGTCGACAGCGGAAAAATATGATAGACGAATGTGGAAGAGCTGCCGGAAACTGTCACATGGTTGATAGCAGGGGATCGCAAGTTCTCACCTTCGGGAGTGATTCTGAAGAAGAAATGGCTCTTGGCCCTCTCTTCAAAGAATCCACCTCAGGAAAAGAGGAAGAACTGAAGAGCTGCGAGAACATTCAGCAGCGCAATCGCACATTACCTGAAAAGAATCTCGGACCCGTAAACAAGGGGTCGAACAAAAAGGATAAGGGAAAAGAAAAGGTCCCTGAGGATATCGCCCTCGATGACCAAGCCGTTGAAGAGCTGACAGCCAAGGATCCGCCCAAGAAAAACAAGGTGGATTACAACGTTTTGGCACACCTGAGGAAGATACCCTCACAGCTAAGCATTCTCGACGCCCTTCTGCTATCCAAAGAGGCAAGAGATTCTTTGATCAAGGCACTACAAGGGCCCGAGCAGTTCCAAGCTTTCCTCGCCGAAGAAAAGATGAAGTACGAGCTGGAAGAAGTGCACACAGCCGATATCACCTTCGGCGATGAAAATCTCCTCCTCGGGACGTGCGAGCATAACCGTCCCCTTTATGTCTCTGGATACTGTCATGATATTAAGATAGACAAGATCCTGGTTGACAATGGATCCTCCAACAAACTCCTCAATGTAAGAGTATTGAAGGAAATCTGCATGAGAATTCAACATCTCGCTCGGGATAAGATCACTATCTCCGGGTTTGACTCCCAATCATCAAGGACGCTCGGGTCTGTGATACTGACGTTACGCTTTGGGCTGCTCGTTACGGACATTAAATTTCACGTCATTGACGCCAAGACATGCTGCAATGTTTTGCTCGGCAGACCTTGGTTATACGAGTATAACATCATCCCTTCTTTACAACATCAGTGTATGAAGTATTTTAAGGATGGTCTCGAGTATACCATGACAGGGGAGTTGAACCCATTCTCCGTGAATGAAGTCTGAAAGTACAAAGATGCAAAATACTTCTTACCAGATTTCAAAGGCACAGAAAGATGTCACAAACCGAAGAACAAAGCTATCACTACTATTCCGGTCTTCGGGAGTGATACCGAGGAGGAAGAAGAGATAGTCTATTCGGGGCAACTCCAATACAACAAGCCGGGACCGTCTACCCCTATTCTGGTCTTTGGCAGCAATTCAGAAGATGAGGTCAATGCCGTATTTTCTGTACGACCATCGATACAAGCCTTCGCTGGCGATGATCGGAGTTTGCAAATCACCATGGTTCCGCAAGAATATTACAAAGAGCTCGATGCACTTGATACCTATGGTGTGCAGGAACTGCAGACATTCTACGTCCCTCCCAGGTGAAGAGATGAAAAGGCGGTCCTCTTTTATCAATCCACGAAAACCAAAGTGGAGAAAGAAATTTGGCGTGGTGCTGATTCGGCACTTGACAGATTTCAGCCCATCCGACTGCCCAGATACTACACAGAAGGATTGAAGAGGCTGCTGAGGTGCCAAGGCATACCCCTTAAGAAAACCACACGACAAGCCCAGTTCTACAACAGGGTCTGGAGCGTCCCCGGAACTCAGCGAAAATTGCCCAACGGGAGAATGGAAACGACCGGGCTTGGATATGTTCAATCCAAGAAACGGGAACAATTCCATGACTGCTACGTTATACATGACTTTGATGAAGAAGGAGATGTTCTGTTAAAAGACGCTAACCCTGAACCAAAACGAGGTCCCTCCATGAAAACGCCAAGTCCGTCGTTTGAAGAACAGATGGACAGGCTAATAAGGGAAGCGAGTCAGAAGGTCCGGGATGACCATAACCGCGAAATAGCCATTTACGAGAAAGCCAGGACGCAGCGCCTCCTTCAGCAGACCGTAGAGAATGATAATGCTCTTCTTCACCAGCCCGTCATACAAAAGACCCGACGCAGAGGCAAAAATAAACCAAAGAACGGAAAAAACGTTCGACAGCGGCAAAGCGGATCTAAGAAGCCACGCGATCAAGAATCGAGCAGCCGGGATCCGTCTCTTATAAAGAAGATGGGTCGAGCATATTCTTTTCCCCAAGACAAGACAAAGAAGATATTCGATCTTGTCATAAAACATCAGATGATGACACTCCCGGAGTCCAAGCATCCCGAGCAAGCAGACAAGGTCTCTCACCCAGACTATTGCTCCTATCACCGAGCAACAGGACATCCTCTCGAAGACTGCTTCACCTTCAAGAACTGGGTTGAAGACCAGTATCAACTCGGCAGATTCGCTCTATCCAACAGTTGGAGGGTAAGTCCGCCACAGAAGCATGAATCAAAAGACACTTATGCGATGAGAGTAGAACCAGATCAACATCGGTCTTAGAAACGATCTCGTACCTGTCACGCTATAACGCTGTCAGAAGAAGAACCCGAGAGTATGGATGACCTCTCTTGGTGCTTCGAAAACAATGAAGATGAGTTGATCTCAGAATTTCCACTGGCACCAAAAGAGCTGGAAGATGGGATACATACTACTGCAGATGACCTCAGAAAAATCGACTTGGGAACGACAAACGACCCACGGCCGACGTTCGTCAGTGAACTGTTGTCTGAAGAAAAGGAGGATACACTTAAAGACGTGCTCATGCAGTATAAAGATTGCTTTGTATGGAACTATTCAGAGATGCCGGGACTCGATCCAGAGATTACTGTCCACAAATTGGCGATTTCTCCAGACATCAAGCCAGTCAAACAAACACCGAGAAGAATGAGGCTCGAGCTTGAGATGAGCATTAACGTCGAGGTTAAGAAGCTAATCGACTCCGGCTTCATCCAAGAAGTTCAATACCCTGACTGGATTGCCAACATCGTCCTGGTGATGAAGAAAAACGAGACAGTGCGCATATGCGTGGACTTCCGAGATCTCAACAAAGCTTGTCCAAAGGACGACTTTCCAGTACCGGTCACTGAGCTGATGATAGATAATACATCCACTCACGAAGTTTTCTTCTTCATGGACGGCTCATCAGGATACAATCAGATAAGGATGCATCCCAAGGACCAGAGGCATACCGCTTTCCGGACCCCTTTGGGCATATTCTGCTACAAGGTGATGCCTTTCGGTCTAAAGAACGCTGGTGCCACCTATCAGAGGTCCATGGCGAGGATTTTAGATGACCTCATACATGAAATCGTTGAATTATATATTGACGACCTCGTAGTTAAAAGTAAATCATACGGAGAACATTTAGAGTATCTGAAGATCGTGTTTCAGCTCCTTCGGAAATACAATTTGAAGATGAACCTTCTCAAATGCGCGTTCGGAGTTTCCTCGGGAAAATTCCTAGGATTCGTCGTCCGACACCGAGGCATCGAGATAGACCCGTCGAAGATCAAGACGATCATGGAAATGCCTCCGCCAAGGACTATCAAGCAACTGCAGTCTCTCCAAGGAAAGCTCGCGTATATCCGGCGATTTATAGCCAATCTCTCCGGCAAGTGCTGCCCTTACAGTCACTTGATGAAGAAGGGAACCCCGTTCGTTTGGGATCGTAAATGCCAGAGCGCACTAGACGAAATCAAGCAATACCTGCAGAATCCGTCAGTACTGGCCGCTCCCGTTAAAGGAAAACCTCTCGTCTTGTATACAACAGCCCTCGAAGGTTCCTTAGGTGCGCTGTGGGCACAAGACAACGACCCAGGGAAGGAGAGAGCCCTCTACTATTTGAGTCGAGTTCTCCTAGGGGCAGAAAACAACTACCCCCCATCGAAAACACTGCTTGGCGTTAATCTTCGCGATAACGAAGCTTAGACACTATGCTTTGGCATATGAGGTCCACCTCATATCAAAAGTGGATCCTCTCAAATACTTGATGTCAAAAGCCATACTAACAGGGCGACTCACTAAATGGGCCCTGCTCTTGATGGAGTTTTCGATAACTTATCTTCCCCTCAAGGCGGTAAAAGGCCAGGCTATCGCCGACTTCCTCGCTGAGCATCTGATACTTGCCGGTTCTCCTTTGAACTGCGAATTGCCCGACGAGCATGCGTTTGACACGATCGACGGGGAGAGAAGAGAGAATGATACCCGGTGGGAAATTTACTTCGATGGAGCATCTTCCATGAAGAAGTGCAAACAAAGCATCCCCATCAGGGGTAGGCCTTATCTTCGTGACCCCGCAGGGAGGGATAATGCGCTTTGCCTTTTCCTTGACAGAGCCGAGGACGAACAATGAAGCCGAATATGAAGCTTTGATAGCAGGTCTTGAGATCGCTGTCGACATAGGAGTCGAAAGCCTCCTCATATACGGAGACTCCCAACTGATCGTTAATCAAGTAAACGGCGATTATCAAACGTGCAAACCATAGTTGGAGAAGTACGGTGAGAAAGTGCAACAATTGCTGACTCAAATTCCTTCCTACACCCGGGAAAGCATACCGCGGGCGGAAAATAGCAAGGCAGATGCATTAGCCAAGCTCGCTAAAGAACTAGCCGACGAGAACCTCGATGACGTGAGGATCGTGGTGCAAAGCCGTCGGGTTCTTGCACCGGCAGAAATATCTCCAGAGTCATCCGAAGAAAAAGGAGCGACCGAGCAAACAGCCCTACAAATAAAAGACCAGGAAAAGGTTATGGATTGGAGAGAAGTCTTTATAGACTACTTCAAATCCCGTCGAACGCCTGAAGACGCGTCCTCAAGACATCAGCTCATGAAACGGGCTCTATCTTTTGCCTTCGTCAATGATACTCTGTATAAGAGATCATTTGATTCTCTGTGGCTAAGATGCCTGGGACCTTAAGAGGCAAAGAGAGTCGTCCAAGAAACTCATGACGGACTCTGCGGTTCTCACCAAGCCGGGCCGAAGATGAAACTAAAGAACAAGAGGATGGGCTACTATTGGCCCACGATGATCCAGGACTGCCTTGAATACGCGAAGCAGTACCACTCGTGCCAAATTCATGGGGATTTTATCCACCAGTGTCCAAATCCACTACATCCAACGGTGGCTAGCTGGACATTCGAAATGTGGGGAACTAACATAATTGGCCCCATCGAACCAGCATTGCCCAGAGGACATCGGTTCATACTGGAAACAACCGATTAATTCTCTAAGTGGGCAGAAGCAGTACCACTAAGAGAAGTAAAGACAGAGAATATCCTCCATTTCTTCAAAACACACGTCATTTATCGGTTCGGCACTCCGCGACGGATTATCTCCGATAACGGGCCAGCCTATAGAAGCCACAAGATCAGCCGCTTCGCACAACAGCATAACATAGACTGGAGATACTCTTTGGTCTATAATCCCCGAGCTAACGGTCTAGCTGAGGCTTTCAACAAGACCTTGACGAAGATCGTGAAAAGATGGTGTCTTGAAATAAGAAGGACTGGCACAAGAGACTGCATGAAGCTCTCTGGGCGTATCGAACTACGTTCAAAACGGCCACAAACACAACGCCGTATGCATTGGTATTCGGCACAGAAGCGGTACTCCCCCTCGAGATAGAGTTACCCTCTCTATGACTGGCAGTTCTTTACGAGCTAACGGACGAAGAGAATGCTCACCTTCGGCTTAAGGAGCTCGACGCCCTTGATGAAACCCGGCTCATGGCGCAACAAAACCTGGAGGCTTACAAAGCAAAGATGACGCGCTCATATGGGAGATTGACTAAGCCGAGAACATTCCGCCATGGCGAACTCGTGCTAGTGGTCAAGAGACCCATGATCCCTAATCGTGCCAAGCGGGGGAAATTCGAACCGAACTATGAAGGCCCGTACATCATAGACAAAGTTTACCAAGGTGGAGCCTATCTACTCATGGACATGCATGGTGAAAGACCTTTCAGGCCAATAAATGGTCGCTTCCTGAAAAAATACTACGTCTGACGAGTCACGGCCTAGGTCAACGATAGATGACGACGCCTATGTCCACTCGTTATCTTCCTAAGCCCAAACTCTATAAGTAGTAGCCAGCAAACGGACCGAAACGTCCTTAAACTAACAACGAACCGAAATGTCCTAAAACTAACGACGGACCGAAACGTCCTTAAACTAACGATGGACCAATATGTCCTAAAACTGGCTATTGACCGAGACGTCAATAAACTACTACGGATCGCAGCATCCCAAGGCTGACAAAAAAAATATATATAAAAAACGGTATGTCCATAAGCGAAATGGGCACAGATGAAAACCCGAAAGGGCTCCGTGAGTAAAAACAGCAGGGCTACCAGCGAGTTTTGTGAAAACCCGAAAGGGCACAATCTCGTTAAAAGACACTTGCAAGGTCATCTCGACCCTGTAAGGAGAAACCACCTGCGTGAGATCCTTACGACTCACAAGGGAGCAACACACTTAGGGATCCCCACGATTCCTAAGGAGAAATTACACTTGCGAGATCCTCATGACTCGTAAGGAGAACCCTCTTATGAGACCCTCACGGCTCATAAGGTTCAAAAGCCTTAAGTTACAGGGATCTGAACATGTTCTTAAGCCATCACAATCTCCAATGTTGCCCTACAAGCGTCTCGATATCTACCCTTGTATACAATCCACGGGCGCGAATAAACATTTTCCTAACAAAATCCCACCAAAGACTGGGGATATGCTCATATGGCAAAAGACACTTGTAAGTCCTCTCGACTTATAAAGAGAAAGCACTCTTGTAAGATCCTTACGACTTATAAGAGACCATATACTTAAAACTCCTCACGATTCTTAAGGAGAAAACGCACCTACGAGATCCTCATGACTCGTAGGGAGAAATACTTTTATGAGACCCTTACGGCTCATAAAGTCAAAAGCCTTAGTCAACAGGATCTTAACCCTGTTTACTAAGCCACCTTTGTTCGAACCTACAAAGGCAAATGATGATTCGCTCCTGGCAATATCCCAGTTGTAGCGATGCTGATGCCTAAGTCGGTATCAAATCCCAAGCTCGCAGCAAAACAAATGCATATGAAATAGCCGAAATGATTGGGCAACTCGCAACAAAATCAGCAAGTAAAAATGTATGCATGCAAAATAGTCGAAATGGTTGGGCAACTCGCAATAAAAAGCAGCGAGTAAATAAAACAAATAACCGAAATGATTGGGCACCGCGAAAAATAGCCGAAATGATTGGGCAATCGCGACTTTCGCGATATAAAAGCTGAAATGATAGAGCATCGCGGAAAGAAAAATATATAAAATGAAACTTTTTGCCCTACAGGTGAGATCACATCGATCCCTGTATATAATCCAGGGGCACAAACAAAGAGAGAACCATACCTTCCTACCAGGCTCCATCAGAAAAAGAAGCCAAATCTCGACGGTTCACAGACAGCCTGGAGATCATCTCAACATTCGTCTCATTACAACAGACGCAACATCAGCAAATCGGAGCCTCGGCAAAGTTCCCAGTTCCATGACTCGGCGATGCACAGACAACCGAGAGTCAACCCCTCCTGGTCCCGTGGAACACGGCTAATGTCAATCCTGACACCGTGGGAAGCGCCCAGAGCACATCCTGGTCCCGTGGAACACGGCTAATGTCAATCCTGACCCCGTGGGAAGCGCCCAGAGCACCTCCTGGTCCCGTGGAACACGGCTAATGTCAATCCTGACCCCGTGGGAAGCGCCCAGAGCACCTCCTGGTCCCGTGGAACACGGCTAATGTCAATCCTGACCCCGTGGGAAGCGCCCAGAGCACCTCCTGGTCCCGTGGAACACGGCTAATGTCAATCCTGACCCTGTGGGAAGCGCCCAGAACACCTCCTGGTGCCATGTCGGCTAATGTCAATCTTGCCCCCGTGGGAAGCGCCCAGAGCAAATCCTGGTCCCGTAGAACACGGCTAATGTCAATCCTGACCCGTGGGAAACGCCCAGAGCACCTCCTGGTCCCGTAGAACACGACTAATGTCAATCCTGACCCCATGGGAAACGCCCAGAGCACCTCCTGGTCCCGTAGAACACGGCTAATGTCAATCCTGACCCCGTGGGAAACGTCCAGAGCAACCCCTGACTCCATGAAATACGGATAAAGTCAACCCCCTGACCCCGTGAAATGCGGATAAGGTCAACCACTGACTCTGTGAAATGCGGATAAAGTCAACCCCCTGACCCCGTGAAATGCGGATAAGGTCAACCCCTGACTCCGTGAAATGCGGATAAAGTCAACCCCTGACTCCGTGAAATGCGGATAAAGTCAACCTTCGACTTTCCCGTCAAAGCATTTCTTTGATTCGGGAGCAAGTCAACTCATCAATCACTTACGGGTCCTCTCGACTTGTAAAGAGAAAATTCTATTGTGAGATCCTTACGACTCTCAAGAGAAAAAACACTTAGGAATCCTCACGATTCCTAAGGAGAAAATTACACTTATGAGATCCTCACGACTCGTAAATAGAAAATTCTTTATGAGACCCTCACGGCTCATAAGGTTGAAAAGTCTTAGGTGGCAGATCCTAACCCTGTCTCCCAAGCCATCGTTGCCTCGCAGAGAGGTCAAGGTAGATTTCCTACGGGCCACACTCTCCGACAAGAAAGGAAACAATCACTTACAAGTCCTCTCGACTCGTAAGCAAGAAAAATTCTCTTGTGAGATCCTTACAACTTTCAAGAGAAAACACACTTAGGAATCCTCACGATTCCTAAGGAGAAATTACACTTATGAGATCCTCACGACTCGTAAGTAGAAATACCTTTATGAGACCTTCACGGCTCATAAAGTTGGAAAGCCTTAGGAGGCAGATTTGAACCTAACTCCTAAGCCATTGCTGTCCTACAAGGATATCAAAATAGATTATCCACAAAATGCATTTACTAAAAGGGACGCACTACCATGAAGCAAAATATGTCTTTTATTTATGAATCAAAATGAATACAAAAGTACAATTTATGAAAGAATCAAAAAATACTCTCATTCAGGAGTATGTACAAAAGAAGAATAAAAAGAAATAATATACAATTCTTCAAGCCGGCGGACGATTTAATAGATTTGCCAGTTCATCCTTTTTCCGCTTTGCCTCGGCTTCATGATTCATTATCGCTAAGAGACGGGCCTCGGCTTCATGATTCATGGATCGAAAAACAGCTAAGTTAGAATAGGTCGGCGTTGACTGATTCTTCCTTGATAAGGGCGTTGGATCCATCTTTTCTTAGGGCAGGAACCTGCCCCACATGGACGAGCCGAGCAGGAGTATGTTCGGTGGCCTCTTGGTGAGGGCTTTAGATCCTTAGCGTTGATGGGTAGGGAGCTACCCGCTAGGGATGGACCGGGCAGGAAACTGCGCGGTGACCTCTTTATGAGGGCTTTTAGATTCACAGCGTTTGTTGGGTAGAAATCTACCCGCTGCAGATGGGCCAGCAGGAAATTGCTCGGCGGCTTCGCGATGAGGGCTTTAGATCCTTAGCGTTGTTGGGTAAGAAGCTACCTGCTAGGGATGGCCCGAACAGGAAGATGCTCGACGGCCTCACGATGAGGGCTTCAGATCCTTAGCGTTGTTGGGTAGGAAGTTACCCGCTAGGGATGGACCGGGCAGGAAGCTGCGCGGTAGCCTCATGATTAGGGCTTTAGATCCTTTGGGCCCTCGTGGGGCGTCGTTCCAACTTCCGTGGGCCGCATTGGCGGGAGTGAGGGCGTCGTTCAACCTTCTGTGGGCTGCATTGGCGGGCGGCAACTGGCATGGCCGACACGGGGCTGTTCTTTATCGAGAAATTGAGATATCCCGTGATTCGCGTCACTGCGTGAGTAAGTTTCGGCGGTTGAAGCTATAAATAGCGAAGGTATGTTGGCTTCTTCTCCATCCTGCATTCCCTTGAAGATGTCTTGGTGTATATTCCTCATCAGGGAGATCATCTCTCACGACGATTTGTACCTCTACTGCCTTGATCGCTCCGAGCACACGTACGAGGCGGTGATAGACCGCGTGGAGGGCCACTTTGGGCTCCTGCTTCCCCGGCGATCCGCCCACCTCTAAGTGCTGATGTACACGATCTGGAGGATGTCCCCGGGTCTGCACAACGCCCTGTCTCCACAGCTGAGGGATGAGGCGTTTGGCAAGGTGCATATGCTCTACCACCTCGGCCTGATCTCGCAGAGAAGGCGGGAGCGGTCGGTAGGTCTTCTTCTGGAGTGTTTCCAGAAATGGCAGATCGTTGCCTCCTGCCTGGTGGATCAGGCCCCCGGCGCTTTCGTGGCATCCAAGGTCTACGGGCACCGCCAGAGGGAGAGGGCTGAGGAAGCTCAGGCTCGGCTGCAGAAAATTTCCTCGGAATACCATCAGCAATGCTTTCTTGATCCCCGCCCCCTCCTCTATTGTAATTATTGTAAAGTCGGGGAGCCTATAATATCTTTTAGTCAATATAGTTTGTTTTTGGCAGTAGTGTGTTGTCTCTTTTTTATGTGTATTGTCTTTTTTATCCCCTCAGTATATTTTACACAATTTTTAAAACAAACCTAGGGGTCTCGGAATCGAGAAAAGAAACAAAAGTTGTGCAAAAGGTCTACTTTATGAGAGAACCAAGCTAAGGAGATTTAATTCAACGTAAAAAAGAATTACATTGTTTCAAAAGAAGAAGACATGCTTATTTGTACAATTTGAGTTTTTCGGCGTTGTGGGGCCGAAGAAACTTACTCCCACCGACGTATTGTAAGCGATACGCTCCACCGGGAAATACTTCTGCTATGATGAATGGTCCATCCCATTTCGGGGAGAATTTATGCAGCCATGCTTGGTCCATAAACTCGTTCCTTCGTAGGACCAGATCTCCTGTCTTGAAGGCCCGATGTTTAACTCGGGCGTTGTAGTAGCGAGTGGTTTACTATTGATAGGCGGCTGCTCTGATCTGCGCTCGATCCCGCTTTTCCAATAATACGTCCAAGTTGGTCCGGAGTGCCGAGGTATTCGCTTCATAATCGAAGTGTTCGACTCTATAACTGGGAAGTCCAATCTCAGCCGGGACCATCGTCTCGGTACCGTAGCAGAGGATGAACAGGGTTTCTCCCGTGGGAGTTTTCTTCGAGGTCCGCAATGCCCATAGCACCCGCAGCAATTCCTCGACCCAGCTACCATGTCTTCCTTCTAAGCGAGCCCTGAGTCCGCGTATGACTCCTCAGTTTGCTACCTCGGCCTGTCTGTTGCATTGCGGATGCGCGACCGTAGCAAACTTCATTAGTATGTGGTAGTCGCTGCAAAATTCTTTGACTTTGTCATTTTCGAAGTTGGTCCCGTGGTCGTTAACGATGCACCTCGGGATTCCAAATCGAGTGATGATGTTGTTTTGCAGGAACTTTATAGTAGAGGCAGCGTCAAGTTTTCTGATGGGCACGGCCTCTATCCACTTCGTGAAGTAGTCTACCATGACAAGGATGAATTTTTGTCCGCCCGTGCTGGTGGAGAGTTGGCCCACCATATCCATCCCCCATTGTGCAAACGGTCAAGAGGAACTGAAGGGCATTAGCTCGGTAGCGGGGAGACGAGGTATGTTGCCGTGGAGTTGGCAGTTCTTGCATCTTCTGACGAGCTTCTCGGCATTCTGGTGTATCCTCAGCCAATAATATTCTTGGAGCAGCGTCTTCTGGACCAGGGTGCAGGCCTCTTGATGCGCTCCCCCGACCACTTCATGTATTTTTCGTAGAACGTAGTAGACTTCGTGGGGGTCGACGCATCGGAGCAGGGGCTGAGTATACGACTTGTTGTAGAAGTTTCCATTGCTCCAGATGAAACAACGAGCTTTTGCCCGAAGGCAACGAGCCTCCCCCGAGTCCTCTGGAAGTATACCATCTTTTAGGAAGTCCACGAGAGGCTTCTTCCAATCTTGGCCTTCCTCCTGAACAGCATATACCTGGAGCTTTACCTCCCCGTCTTCCACGCTGGACCGTAGCAAGACTTCGAAGAGGATGTTTCTTTTATGGTCGGCAGTATAGGAAGAAGCGAGCTTGCTCAAAGCGTCTACCCGGATGTTCAGGTTCCTGAGGATTTGTTCCACTTGGACTTCATCAAAAAAAATTCGAAGCCTTTTTACCTCGGCAAGGTACTTTATCATGAGCGGTTCCCGGGCTTCGAAGTGCCCGGTCACTTGGCCGACGACTAGTACGGAGTCGTTGCGAATTCTGATGGTCTTCAGTCCTACCCCAGAGGTGATTCACAAACCTACCAACAGGGCCCCGTATTCCGCAGCGTTGTTCGATGCTCTAAACCCGAGCTTCAGGGAGTATTCCATTTCTGCTTCGTCCGGGCCGCGGATGATCAGACCAGCCCCGCTCCTCTCCTCGGTAGAGGATCCGTCCATGTAAAGCACCCAATCAGTAATGGGGTTGGGCACTTCCTCAACCGAAGGACGTGGTTCGGGGTCTCGTGTCGGCATTCCTTCCTTGTTCAGGATGGTGCATTCGACAACGAAATCCACCAAGACCTGCGATTTGATGGCTTGCCTGGGGCGGTACTTAATGTCGAACTGGGATAATTCCTACCTCCATTTCTCTAAACGCCCCGACGATTCAGGGGAAGCAAGGATAGCACCTATAGGTCGCTCAGTAAGGACGATGATTGCGTGCGCCTGGAAATAGTGTCGTAGTTTCCTTGAGGCGACGACAAGTGCCAAGACTATATTTTCTATGGCCAGGTATCTTGTTTCCGCGTCTTTGATAACATGGCTCAAGTAGTAGACCGGTTTCTATATACCTTCGGATTCCCTGACGAGCACCGAGCCTGCAGCTTGATCGGAGACCGCAAGGTATAGTAATAGCTCGTCGCCCTTGAGTAGTCGGGTGAGTAGTGGTGGAGTTGCTAGGTGTGCTTTGATTTGTTCGAAGGCGTTCTGACACTCCTCCGACCATTCGAACTTAGGGATTTTTCTTAAGGTCTTAAAGAACGGGAAGCACTTCTCTCCAGATCTTAACATAAAGCCGCTCAGAGCGGCTACTCTCCCTGTGTGACGCATGATTTCTACGTTGCTCCTTGGTGTGGCCATGTTGAGAATAGCGCTGATCTTTTCTGGGTTCGCTTCGATCCTTCGGTGGGTAACCATGAACCCGAGGAATTTACTGCCGGGGACCCCGAATGCGCACTTAGCTGGGTTCAGCTTCATTTTGTACTTGCCCAGAACGTCGAATGTCTCGCCGAGATCTTTGGTGTGCCCGTCCGATGAGGATGATTTTACGAGCATGTCATCGATATAGACCTCCATGTTCCTACCGATTGGTCCCTCATAAAATACAAGGAAAAACCTCAATGTGGTATCACGTGCGCACATGTGATCGGGGGTCACGTGATGGCTTCCTAAGGGCTCTGAGATGATAAGAATTGAATTTTAATCAAATGAGGTCACGTGCCCACACTTGATAAGCTTTTAAGCCCACTGAAGTATAATAAAACAGCAAGGAAAAACCCCAATGGGGCATCACGTGCTCACACGTGACCAAGGGTCACGTGCTGACACGTGATAATTCCTGAGTTCTTTAAAATAACAGAATTAAATTCTGGTTAAAAACTTAATCAGTGGGTCACATGCCACCACGTGATGGGGTCTTAAAAACACTCTGAGTTAGAGGAAAGAAAACCCTAAATGGGGCATCACGTGCCCATACGTGACAGGGGGTCACGTGCCAACACGTGATGGGTTCCTAAAGATCTCTGAACTAATAGAATTAAATTCTAATGAAATGGTCAATCAGTGGGGTCACGTGTCAACACGTGATAGGCTCTTAAACCTTCTGAACTAATAGAATTAAATTCTAATTAAGGAAAATCAAAAACCCTAATATTTTCTTAGATCTTTCCAAACAAAAAGATTGCGCTCTGTGAAGTGGAGCACCGTTGGATTAAAAATCCAATGATGATTAAAAAAATCACCAATTTATCGAAAGATTCTATATAAGGAAAGATTTCCCTGAAATTTTCCAGGAATAACAGACAAAATATCTTTTGGATTAAAAATCCAATGGTGCGTAAAATTCACTGAGTGATCTAAAAGTTCATGTTGGTTACAAAATCAATTAAAATCTTTCAATGAAAGATTGACTAAACAAACTGATTCTTTTCTTTCTCCTATAAATAGGAGCCAAGAAAAGAAGAAAAAAGGGAACAACAACAGAAAAAAAGAGAGAATTTAATTCTCCAGAGAGAAAAGAAGATTTTCTCAGAAGAGAAAGAAACCCTAGGTGAGAAAGGGAAAGAGATCATAAGCTCCAAAAAACAAAAAGAGAATTTAATTCTCAAACTAAGTGTTTAACTCTTCTGAATAAGAATTTGGTTCTTCCTTTGGTTGAAGATCTGCAGAAGCAGATCTCCCCATAAGTTGAGAATTTAATTCTCATCGAGAAGATTCTGCCATGCAGATCCAAAACTTAAAGGGAGAATTAAGTTTAAAGAATTTAACTCTTCCAAATACTTAGAAATTTAATTCCTCCAACAAAGATAGGGTTTAACCCTTAAAATAAGAACTTAGTTCTTCTTCATGGTTGAAGATCTGCAGAAGCAGATCTCCCCATAAGTTGAGAATTTAATTCTCATCGGGGAAATTCTGCCATGCAGATCCAAAACTTAGAGGGAGAATCGAGTTTAAAGAATTTAGTTCTTCCAAATATATGGGAATTTAATCCCTCTAAATAAAACTAGGGTTTAACCCTACAAAAGAATTTAATTCTTAAACAAGGGTCTTTTCATGCACGTAAAAAGATCAAGTACCCAACCTGATCACGTGGCAACACGTGACCCTCCCCCTCAATGATCAAAAAAAAGATGAATGAGATGGGGTCACGTGCTCCCACGTGACCCTTGGATAAATTCCTCAAAATAAAGATAACAGAGCCAAGTCAGAACAGACTTTGGGGCGCCCTCACGTGTCCCCACATGACCCCCTAACAAATACTTTAATATCCAGTGCATGGGTGCCCATCACGTGCACACACGTGATGGCCATGAAGACTAAAAAAGTGTTTAACACTTATTTGAATATTCTGAGAATAAAATAAAGGAATCTTGGCCCAATCCTAGGGCGCCTCGCGTGTCCTCACGTGAGCGTCTCATTTTTCTAGTGTTTGACACTATCTTGAGCATTTCATCCCTAGTGTTTAACAATATTTTAAATGCATCATGTGGGAACACGTGACCGCCGGATATGTGGTAGTGTTTAACACTGTTTTCAAATCAGTCTTAGCCCAAATTGGCTAAGTCTTCCAGAGGCAGTACCCCTTTTTTGACTGAACCTCAAACACACTTTTGTCTTCCAAAATTGATCATCTCATACGAGTCCTTAGCACTCGATACAAGACAAAATATGGTCAGAACCCAGACCCATGTTTAGCATTGGTAAATAATGGGGAGCTGAGCGCAGACAAATGTTCAACAGTCCAAACAAAGGTCCAACATTTTAAACCTAAATGGACTTAGCCCAAGTTGGCCATAAGTTCTCAATTCAGATTTAACTGAGCCCATGTGCTCATAATCTAACTAATTGATCTTAGTCCCAAATTGGACTACAGATTTCCCAATCAATTTTGGTTCAAGGGTACATCTCTTCACTCCTTCGATATTTGTTGTTGTAATCCTTCAACGTCTTCAGAGAGGTGACGGGTCCTAATAACCAATCATTCCATAGACTGTGGGGTCCTTAAACCCATGGACTATGATGTCCTTAACCTTGGACCGTGGGGTCCTCAAACCCATGGACTATGATGTCCTTAACCTTGGACTGTGGGGTCCTTAAACCCATGGACTATGATGTCCTTAACCTTGGACTGTGGGGTCCTTTAAGCCCATGGACTATGATGTCCTTAACCTTGGACCGTAATGTCCTTAAACTAATTATGGACCTCAAAGTCCCTAAACTAAACAATAGAGCCTAAATGCTCTTTTGTTGGATCTAAACGATCCCGTTAAGTTGATCTTAGCCTAAAATGAGACTAATGTATCCTTAAACCCAACTCCAAACCCAAATCTAAGAAGATACGGATTTGGACTAATCCATGCCCTACGGGCGACAACATAAATTAGTCTCCGTATACAATCCATGGGCAACCAAAAACAAAACAAACACCCACGACACGAAGTGACCATCTGGAGAAGGAGAAAGTGGTTACTGCGATGAGGTAGCGTAATTAACTGCATGGGCTTGCACCGGCAGGGAAGAGCGTCCCCACAATCAAAAACCCCTCAAGAAGGGGGAATCTGACGAAATCTGCTACATCGGCCGCATCCGTTTAAACCTTCGATACATGGTGCCATAAATCAACTTGGCATCTTTGGAGAGGTGGACGGATAGAACCAATTGGCATCTGCCCTCGAAATTCAGGCAAGATGAACCTGCGCGGTCTCGTCTCTGTATTCGGCGGAGAACACCGATCTATGGTTTGAACAGCTTGTTGACGAAGCGCTGATATGTAGCCCCAGCATTCTTAAGACCGAAGGGCATCACTTTGTAGCAATATACCCCCCAATCTTTGGTGAACGCTGTAAGTTCTTCATCTGCCGGGTTCATCCGGATCTGATTGTAACCGGAGAAAGCGTCCATGAAGCTTAGTAATTCGTGGCGGCCGAGCTTCCCACTAGCTGGTCTATCCGAGGGAGGGGATAGTTGTCTTTAGGGCAGGCATTGTTCAGATCCGTGAAGTCGACGCACATGCGCCACTTCGCGTTCATCTTTTTTACCATGACCACGTTTGCCAGCTAACCCGAGTAGTCAAGATTTCTAATGAAGTCGGCTGCGAGTAGTCGATCCATTTCGTCTTCTATTACCTTTTGCTTGGCCAGCGCAAATATTCTCTTCTTTTGTCGAACGGGCTTTGCTTTTGGATCGACCCCGAGCTTGTGGGAGATCACTTTGGGGTTGATCCCGGGCATATTCACGGGGGTCCAAGCGAACACGTACGAGTTATCTCGGAAGAACCGTATCAGGGCATCGCGGCGGTCTTCTGTTAAGAGAGAGCCGATTTGGACGGTCCGGCCGTCGACCCCTTCGACGAGGGGGACTTCCGTCAATGCTTTCACCGGGGATCCTTGGAGTTCCTTTTGGTCGTCGCGTGTATCCAAAAACCCCTGGAAATCACATGAAAATCGTTACCCGGCTCTCCGGCGGGTGACGCGCTGGCGAGACAGACCTTAGCGATTTGCTGGTTCCCGTAGACCCGACCTATACCCCTTTGATCCAAACGAAATTTGATCTCGAGATGGTAAGTCGAGATTTGAGCTCAGATGGCTTTTAATGTTGGTCGGCCCAGGAGGATATTGTAGGACGAAGGGATCTTAGCGACGATGAATTTCACTGGCATGGTCCTCGTACGGCCTGCTTCTCCAATGTTGAGGAGGAAGTGACCACTCTTACTGCCAGGATGGAGTGGTTGGTAAACCCAGAGAGAACGTGGGAGGTCGGCTATAGGTTGGATGGTCCTAGCCCCATACGCTGGAAACAGTCGTAGTAGAGGATGTCTGCCGAGCTCCCGGAATCGACCAATATTCTTTGTGCCTCGTAACGATGGACCCGGGCCGTTACCACGAGAAGGTCGTTGTGAGGCAAGGATATATCATGGAGATCTTCATTGGTGAAGATGATGGGCTCGTCCTTCTTGCACTTCTTCTGGGGTAGATCGTCTACACCCTCGACCGGGAGGAAGCAGTGGTTTCCGCCGGCTTCCCGAGCAGGATCCGAGGTAACGACCATGATTTGCCCGATCGTTAACTCCCCGGGAGGGGGCTGGTTCTCTTGCTCCCGCTCTGCCTGCCGCTTGTCCCGTAAGTACTTCGCCAGATGGCCGGAGCGGATCAACTACTCGATGTAGTCACGGAGTTGTTTGCAGTTTTCGGTCGAGTGGCCCTGTGACCTGTGGAAGGCGCAATACAGACCTCGGAGACGCTTGTCCGCCCTTTGGGTCACTGGTGGTAGCTTGAAGAACCTTTGGCCCTTTGCCTTCTTCAGCAGCTCGGTCTGGGAGATGTTAAGAAGAGTCTACTCCTGGAACTTTGGAGAGTAAGGTTTTGGTTGGTCGACTCTCTTTTTCTCTTCTCTGCTCTGCTTCTTTTGGTCGGTTTGGTCGCCTCTGGGCAGATTTGAGTTCACCTCGGACTCGAGTTGGATCTCCCGCTCGGTCCAGGCTTTTACCTCGGCCATGGTCTTAGGTTTGCGCTAATGCAAAAGAGCGGAGCCACTCTTTATGCCTAAGACCCGACCTCAGCGCGGTGATGACCGTTTCATCGCGGTGCTCGAGGACCTCGAGGAGCGCGTGACATATCCTTCGAAGGATTCTTTATCTCCACTCTTGATGGTGCACAGATAGTCGACCATCCTCTTCTGCTGTCGATTCCTGACGAAGTGACTGAGGAATTGGGAGGCCAGCTCGTCGAAGGTCGAGATGAAGCGTGGCGTAAGTCCTCGGAACCAGTCCCGTCCAGCCCGGATAAGGGTGGTGGGGAAGGCTCGGCATTGGAGTCGTCGGAGTTATTCTGGAAGCTCATGCCCACCGTAAATGCGTCTAGATGGTCCTTCGGGTCGGATTTCCCGTCAAAGAGGGCCACCTTGGGCGGTTTGTTCCTGGACGAGACGTGCTCGGCCAGCAGTTCTTCCATAAAGGGTTTCGTCGGTGAATCGGCGGAGTATCGGGCCCTTTCACCGGACGCTTGGCCATCCCGGCGTATGCCCTCGATTTTCTTCTCGAGGGTCTCGAGTCGGTGGTGGTAACCCGAGGATTCCGCACAGTCGGAGTAGTGGCTACCCCCGCTCTGTGTCTGTGCCAGTGTGCGGCTTCGATTCCGCTCTATCAGGTGTCTCAGATCTTCAGGCGAGGTCCTTCTCGAGTGGTCCCTGCGCTCGTCGTTCCCGTGATCCCGGCAAAAGTGGGGGCGTCGGTCATGCCTGGAAGCAGGCGAGCTGACCGACACCTCCTCAGGAGGAGAGAACACGCGACGGGCATTGGGGCGACGGCCCAGTCTTCCCTGGGATTGCGGCGTGGAGCTGTCCGGCGCCCAGCGGGTCATGGAATCATTCGCCGCGTGTGGGTTAAGGTGGCCGGAGTCGGCTCGCCGGCGCTCAGTAGCGCTGTGATGAGGGTGAGGTAGATCGAGGACTTGAGTGTTCCCGTCCATCCTTCGGCGGACGTCGTTATCCCGGGGAGGGGGAGCCGTGCTCTGATGGGTAGGGCCCGCCGCTTGAACGCTGATGATGGAATCTACCAGCGTCGTAAGCTGGTCTATTCGGGCGGACAAGGCGTAGATGGCATTAGGAGGGGGAGGCGAGCCGCTCCCGCCTCCATTGCGGCGGCTTGTATTTGGATCGTTGCGGTCGTCGCTCACCATTGGCTCGAGGGCGGAAGATCAACTTTTTTTGTGGAACAAAATAAGTCTTTCGTTCCCAAAGACGGCGCCAACTGATGGAGCTTCGGATCTCCTTCAGATGTTGTCCTCCGTCGATCCTGTGATGGTGGTCTTGGACGACTGAGATTTGGTTTTGGAGTTGTTGAGTGTGGATCTCAATGGGTTGGTGTTGGACGCCGAGCTACCTGCAAAGAAGTCTCGGGATGGATGACCACCGTAGGACCCTCCGATGATCAAGTTAGAGCCGAGGAATAGGGCAGAGTAGCGGCATATTAAGATAAAATTCAGATACCTGAGTCGTTTGAGAGGGGGTTTTATATAGGGGTTGCTCGGAGCGGGCGGGCGCGAGATCATCGCCGTTAGTTACGTCCCCGCGTTATCCTCGCCTTTAATGGCGGGATGCGCCCATTAATGGAGGGATGCGCCAGCGTGGGACGCGGATCGTGGGGAAGCGAATATCTCACCTTGGCGATATACGCGGAGGCGTTGTGGGCGCATGGGATCCGTGCTCCTGGTTGATCGGGGAGGTCGAGGAAGCTCGGCATGTCAGGGGCTCGGAGACGATCCGGGAGGCCGAGGAAGCTCGGCGTGTCAGGGCTCGGAGACGAGCCGGGAGGCTGGAGACGAGCTGTTGGTAGTTTCCTAAGTGAACGTGGAATGCATTCAGGGAGGTCTCGTGGAAGGCCGGATACATTCCTCGGGACAAAGTCCCGAGGAACCCTTATAATGCACCTCATTTATTCCACCTCCGTAGCCTTCGGGACACGTCATTCGCCACGTGTCGTAATCTTGAGGAGATACCACTTGTGAGCATCATCGCATGTCTATTTACTTTATTGAATATACTCACTCAAATTCCTTATAAATAACATGATATCAGCACATCGGTTTTATTGATTTTACTCATGTATATATTAGATATGATGGAAGATGATTAAAAACAACGATAGCGAAAAAAAGGGAGTGGAAAAAAATAATTTGGTGTGAGAATATAGAAAAAGACTACCAAAATTTGGCCCTTATTTTCATTTAGCAAATTACTTTTTTTATTATTATTATTATTATTATTATTATTATTATTATAATAGATCAGATTTAGATTAAATTTAGATTAGATTAGATAGGCTATAGATTAGAATTAAATTATATTTTCTTTTTCTTAACATTAACGATGAGAAATGAATTATAAATAATTGTAGATGATATAGATTACTTCAAATTCAAACTTTTCATATTCTATCCCCTTTTTTTATAACTACGGTCATAATTCTTTCTGCTATTAGCACTCTCTTTTTACCAAACCACAATCATAACTATACTTAGCTTAATTAATACAAATAAGCGGATATAGTAATTGAGTGTGCAAATATACAAAGGACTACCATGACTACCGAAAATTTGTCCTCCTAGTGTGTGTGTCTCTCTCTCTCTCTCTCTCTCTACATATAACAACACTTTTTATACCCGCAATTTACCTACCTAAAAATTTACCTAATAATGGTAGGATCCACAACACCTAGGTAATAGTGTCAAACAGGTGGGTCCATGGTATTTGTCCTTTTGGTAAACATTTGGATAGGCAATTTGCGGTAGGAAAAGTATTTTTGTTATAAATATTCATTTTTATTATTGTTTTCTCTTTGATCTTTCACATCCACGTGTATAAATTCCAATCAACATTAATTAACATTTAACCATCATGATATCATTTACATAAAAATACCTCGCAGAAAACCAATCAATTTTCAATGGAGCCAAGATGCAGAGCCAACACAAGCTTAGCTTTGCCTAATATTATTCCACATAATTTTTAATCACATTTTTATACCACATATTTTTGTCATTGGAAAAGTATGTATATTTCTAATTTACATTCCCAATTTTATACATCTCGTGATATTCTCACGAGATATCGCCAGCATTAAATGCCATGTCATGACACCGGGGGGCCCACGAGTCAGGAATGCCATCTGTGGTGGGCCCGGGCCTCGAGACACGTGAGGATTTCCCGCAGAGAAGCCCAGCTAAGAATAGGCTGGTCCCTAATCATTGGGCCGTGTTCCACGTTAGCCTCGAGACACGTGTCGACTTTCCATTCGATGGGCATGGGTGACGCGTGGTCGCCACGTGGAAGGGACGTCTGATCTGACTTGTATTTTATTTTAGTTTTTTTTAATACTGAATTTTAAAAGCTTTTATTGTCTTGCCAGACAGCTGGAAAGATGTTTTGGGGTTTTGGAATTATTCTTAAAAAAAATTTCGAAATTTATTTTAAATTCCAAACATCGAAAAAATCCAGCTATTTAGGGCTTGTGTTGTTAGACAAGTCCAAATTTTAAGTTTGTTAGACCCAAAAACTACAATCATTACTTGCAACATTTCACTTCCGACGGGTGAATACTCACTTGTAGAGAGAAAAGCGTTTCATTTTACTTGACGTTTTTGGAATAACGAGAAAATCATTAATAATAAAAATATCAATAAATTATAATACCAAAAATAACCAAGAAACTTAATTACTGATATTAAAAATGTGATAATGCTTTCCTTAAATGTTGAGCACAGAAATGGTATGATTTTTTTAGTGGTGATGTGGCGGTAGATTAATTGCTGGTATTAAGAAAATGATAATGGTTTTCTTAATCGGTGTACATTCCTCTGAAATGACAAGTAAAAAGGGACAGAGGGAGTATAAAATAGCGACGTAAATGGGTTAGATCGGGTCGGGTCTGGTATGTTTCAAATCCAGACCTGTTTATTTTTTAAGGACCAAAGACCTGCCTGCTTTCCCAACGTGTCTATATGGAATGGACCCAGACCCAGAAACGCTAGTAATTGGGTTTGACCTAAACAGGTTCGAACCGAAAAGATCCAGATCAAACCCATTTATCATGTCATTAAAGCGGGTCTGGTTTGGGTCGGGTCTAGAGCTAAATTTTATCAACATGTCTCATTAATCGGGTCTAAGTCCAGATTAGATCCATGGATAGGCCTGATAGCGAAGCATGGATTTTTTTAATGACAGTTAAATAACCTTGAATTTGCATAATAAGCTTCAGAGTATTTGTACACCATCCAAGGATCACAGATTGCAAAGACACCAAGATTTGAAACTATATAATAATAATTGTTCTGATGTCCAAATCCAAAGATATTGGATCCAAAAATTGACCATGAAACAATCTTTATTCTGATCGGTTGGACTTGTTTCGTGAGTCCTCCTATGATCTGCTCTACATTATATAGCCAGTGTTTCGAAAGTTTGAATATCAATAAATGAAAATCAAAACAAGGAAATTACATATTAAGCCATCATAGCAAAAATTGGCTCAAATTCAAGCCTCGGCTCCTATCGAGGCATTGAATAATTTAAACCATATAAACTCGATCCTTTTTGGCAGACACATCAATAACCCGCATCAAATTATTATCAAAAAGGTAACCCTTCATTCCTTCAACCGAAAATCCAACACTCCACCGATCAACCAGCTCGTCGATCAAATTATTATTTAAAAATGTTATAGGCTGATAAACGGGTTCGGATCGAGAGCTGTGCTTAATGGATAAGATTCAAATAACGGGTGTTAATTATTGGCAATCACTTATAAAATTATTCATTGATGAGGATCAAATTTTATTTCCAGAGAAAGATACAGAGAATAAACAGAATATTCTTGTGAGTAAATTTCAATGGTTGCAACCATGTGACGAGTCAAAAGCAAGTCCAAGTTGGGAATATTTTTTCAGACAAAGATGCAGGGAAATTGTATAAGGAACATCAGTTTCAGTACAAAGCTACACTATATATTCTTTTATTTATTTATATATTTATTATATATTTGAGCAAAAGCCACACCTATATTTTTGCATGCTAAATGGTGATATACATAGATTTTTCCCCTTCTTTTCATAGAAGCACACATCAATTATTCCTTTTTGGGGGAGCATTAGTGTTTTTTTTGGGGGGTGGGGTGCGGGGGGGGGGGGGGCTCACTTGGTGTGAAAATGAAGGCTTTCAAATAGCATAGTATGAACCTGATGGATGAAGAAATTAAATAGCTTTTCGATCATTTAAATTTTCTTGAAGGAACAGACAAGGGCACTTGTGGAGTTTTTGTGCAAATATTTTTGAACGGAAACAGAAACGAAAAGGAACATTCGTAATTCATTTTTAACGTATTCAAAACTATCGGCTTCTTTAGAATTTCTACTTCATTCTAAAATTATTTAGATATGAACCGGAAATGAATTAATGTCATCGTTTTTAACGAAGGTTTTGCGCATGCAGGTACGTGTATACAATAGAAATATTTTTTTATAAAGAAAATAAACATTAGCTTTAAATATTTAAAATGGTGGTTTACTGGTTTCGTTTAGCTGTTTTTTTTTCACGAAAAAATAGGAGGGCAAAAGGGTGGTTTGGGGAGGCTGTTGTTTTGATGTTATTCATAGATTCTGGCCAAACATCTTTTATAATAAAAAAATCACAAACCGTGGATCCCTATTTTACCCTATTTCCATTTAGTTGTTATTTTTTTTCCCGAACAAGACTGGCGTGTGAATAATCCCGGTATATAAGTTTTCCTCAATGGTAATTAGATTCAGAAGATTCAAACCAACAGCATATTAAAATACAAGGCTATAATATTGTTGGTTGCTTTATATATTATTTTATTATTGCTTCTCACACAAAATTGAAAATTAATCTCTTCATTTTCTAACTACCATTAAATAGGTAAAATATTTCTAAAAACAAAATTTATTTTCAACAGGGCCTAAACTGACCCTGACCCATCGCTTTCTCAGTTGACTACAAGTTGAGCTCATTATTTGTTTTGGAAAAGATGAGCAAGAGCCAGACATAAAATGTATACACTACACACCCATGAAAATGAAAGATGTATCCATTCATTTCAAAAATAACACAACCAAAGCTTTTGCAATACACAAACACAAACAGTCCTTGGCTTGACTGGTGTCTTTCTTGATTGAAGAAAAGATGGTTGTTGAACTATATGGAGTCTAATAATTATCAATTTATGTTATGTGGTTGCATTCAAAGCTACATATATTAACATGTGTACCATTGACCAAAAAATGTTTAAGAAGACAACCATAGCAATTTAAATAGTGTAGTATTTCTCATTATGGCAAAACTGCTTTTTCTATTAAAAAATTTTTTTGATTTTTTCATTAGGACATGATAAGGATACAAAATTGAAGCTTAACAGATTATCAGAATATGAATCATTGATAGCTTATCTCAGATGTAGAGAGAAATATTCAAATCTAAGTGTTGAAAATTGAGAGGACAATCAGGATCTTAATAGTAAGGCAAAGACCCTTAGATACGATAATACTAAGTACAAGACATTTTGAAACCAGATAGAGAAGCAAAAATTGGTTAATGAGTTTATAGGTGAGCTTGGGGGCATGTTGTTTGATAGAGAAGCATTAAATATGATCGTTGCAAGATTTTACCGGTCTTCCTCTAAAGGGCCTGCATTAAATCGAAAGAACCTGACTTCGCAGTTATGTCTCCCTAAATGATTGATCTCATCTTTAAAAAAAGGGGAGAACGGTATTTCTAAAAAAGAGTTCGACCCGGGTAACATGCAATTTTGGTAAATTATTCACAATCATAAAGATAAAATAGGCTTCGACTCAAATTGGCCAGCCCGCTTCATTATAATAGAACCGTTGAGCATATAAACCGAAGTCAGAGGATCGGACCGGAGGGTTGGATCCATCAGGTATCACAACGATCCATCTTTCTATTGGATATAGTGCCCTCAGAGTCAATTATTGGATCACAGGCACGTGATTGCAATGATTGAGAGAGGACCTATACCGGTAGGACAGTTTGACTCAAGATGATAGTATGCTATCTGGTTTATCTTTATCATCATGTACTGCTTTAGGTGACCTTACAGGTCGTTATTACACGTTGACAGAGCCCCTAAGATTCTTTCTTGACTGCCAGCAGTATGATGGCGATCATATACGTGGGAGCTGGGGTCTATAAGCACATCCTTAAAGTGGTCCCTAGTCGTGGGAGTTTTCGAGACAGGGCATCAATACTCCGGAGTAGACTAGTGTATACAATCGAGACCCCGATGAGGGGCGGTGGCCGGTCTCACAAGCCATTGGTGTCAGTTGGTTCACCTAAAATGTATACAGGTGCTCATTGGGTTATGAGTACACCGTACAGGACTCGCCGGGAACATGCTAGTTGGTATTATACCTGACATCAGATAGCAGTTCCCTGGTGACATGTGTACAGGTTAGTTCATCGACCTGAGATTGTCATTTGTCTCGTGTGAGTTCCCACTGTGTTTTGATTACTACCCTACCACGGCTCAAACGAGTCGTGCAAACAGGTTTTAGTTGGGTACAGTCCCGAGCCACATGGAGGCAGTGAGCGGATCGGCAGGGGTTTCGTCTCTCCCGGTATTGGGGGTGAGATCGCGCCGTGTCTAGGAGAGCCATTATACGAAGTCCTTGGCCAAGGCAGGAGATTTACTGGTAGGTATTCCGGTAGTATCTCAGGGTGTTCTGGGCTACATTCCGACACGACTTGTACCGCTTTTGGGGGTCTGACTTTTACCAACCCCCTAGGCCCGCCATGCGATGCTCATAGACGAACGGACCGGACTGTACGGATATTGTCACTGATAGGCTCAGTAGGGTGTCAGGATGAGTTCGCTCATCGACCTCCCTTTTGGTCAATACCTGGTAGCCCGTTACGTACGGCTAGTACTTCTGACGTGCTAGTGGTTAAATCCACAGCCAAAGTATTGACAGGTCTTTAGAGTCCCCTATAAATAGTTTCTCAAGTTTCGGGCGAAACGTTGTAGAGGCCGTATGATATATGGCAGGGTTCGATCATATACGTGCGGTAGTGCACGGATCATGATCGGACGGATCATACTAGTGGGCTTTGGTTTAAGCCGAATCCTAGTATTAGATTTGTTTGATTACTTTAGTCTCATCGCATTCGTATTCAGTCGGAATGCGGATGCATGTATGTATATACAGGTGAGGGGTATCCTTGTGATCCGTCACGAGTTTACTTTAGATGTTGCCGTATCTTTTTATTGTTGCAAACATTTGGATTAATATTTGTAAATGGAAATTGTGAGCTATATGTCATGATAAGAAGCATTTATTGTGACACATGCACAAGTGGTGACTCATGGTCTCTTTCTTTGTGCATGTGTCACATAATGTGATAGATTTTTATTGAAATGATAAGGAGAGAGAGAAAGGCAACCATATGGTTGTAGTTTGCTCTTGTATTATTCTTGATCCCATCTCATACTCTCTCTTTTTATCATAAGAAACGCAGAAGAAAAAAGAGAGCTCTTCTTCTTCATCTCTTTTCTTCTCTTGAGCTCATAACCTCCATTAATGGCAATACCTTCAACCTCCATCCAAGCAATGGATGCAAGAGACAAAGTGATCATAAACATTCTCTACAACATCTTGGATACGTCGGCTAGCACATTTCGTGCCCGAGTTTCTTCGGACGAAGCGAGAGCCCGTAAAAGGAATCGATGATGTAGTGCCCTTTCCGACGAGGAGATCGAGACCGGAGATACCGCGAGGAGCTTGGGATGGTGGCCGAAGGCCGAAGAACACGGATTGATCGGTATAGCCTTTCTATCCCTTCTCTAGATATCTAGTAGTAGGTTAATGGTTCGATCCGGGTTTTAAGCATACGATAGCGCCGGTTTCAAGTTAAGAAAAAGTTTTCGTTTCCACATTTTGTCCTCGTACAGTCGGCCGGGGCGCTACCGTAGTCTTTGTCACGCCCCGCTTCCTAGAGTACGCTAAAATGGGCACGTGACATAGCCAACCATATTACCTGTGGATAGGAAAAATCCCTCCACAGTCACATTACGGCTGTAGAGATATCAAGAACATGAAAGTAAACTAAACTATCCAGTACATGTCCATGAGCCAGAATGAATGAGTCAAGAAATAATGATACGCGGAAGCAAAAGATACAGTAAATATAACACATGGAAAGTAAAACTGCATACCAACAGGATCTTCACCGCTCGGTCTAACAGCGGCAATACTCCTGATCAGTCTGCAACAAAGGTAGAAGGATCTGGGCCATGCAAAACCCAGACGTCAGCGCGTCATGTCATCAAGCAATAAATAAACAGGGTTAGCAATACATGCAAGTATGAGTATAAATGGTAAAACAAGCATAACAGTGATATAAGTAAGGACAGTGGGGTAATGTGTAGTGAGTTATCTAAACTGGTCTATTGGGTTAACTACTCTGAAGTCTTTGAAATCAATTTGATGAATCATCGATGTAACTCAATAGTATCCCGTGCGTGCCCGGGATCACGGTGAAGATTCTCGGGCTGAAACCGACACATGCCGCTAGGCACTAAAGGAAAGGGTAAAGATGAATGATGTCCATGGCATCATTTCAAGGCTGGCCTAGCCTCTAAAAGGTAATGGATAACGATGGATGATGTCAGCAGCAGCATCCCAAGGCTGGCCCAGCCTCTAAAACTGATCAGTAAAGATAGCACACTGTTGAGTTACAAGTCAGGTTTCATCATTGATTTCCCCATACCCCCAAGTTATATGTGTTAAAGTCAAGTATTTAAATAATCTAGAGCTAATGCCAACACAGGATCAGGCAGGTACAGATTTGTCTGGATAGACAACAGGAACGGTCCGTAAGGACAACAAGTCAGGTTTATTGGCATTAGACACAAGATCAAGTAACAGGTAAAACCATGGTACATCAGGTCAAGCCAGGTAATGTATAAAGGTGTCAGGTCAGGTCAAGAGTTGTACGGTACCATGTTGGGTCAAGTAATAGGCGTAACAAGTCACGTCAGGTGTACAAGATATCATATGGGTGCTCAAAATCAACTAGCACAAGCATGGGTAAACCAAATAAGCATGTGTACTAATAGGACAACAAACTGGAACATGTAACATGAAATGCAATCAGGTACAGATTAAGATATGTAGATGCACAGTTATCAGTTTGGGTTTAAGGGGTAGTTTTAACATTACATGAATACAGTATTAACGAATGTGGATGATAAAATCATGTTAAAATGTACCAAGTAATCTAGGGATGCAATAATATAAACCAGGTTAGATTTATGCAAATGGTCGTTCGATAGGGTACAAAATAAAAGGGGTACTGTGGGCTGTGCAAATAATTGTTATAAGATTTAAATATGAATGTGGGTATTATGTATAATAGAATTAAATGCAACCTGGTATGTTTCGAGCTATGAATCTAAAATGATATAATGGGACGTCGCAATGTTAAAATGGAAATTATGGTATTAAAGGTAAACTACAGGTTTAACATGCACTCAAATAGGTATATAGTAATCTAAATAGCATATATAGTAAATTTAATAGCATGTAGCAAGTTTCACTTGCCTGATCGGATCAAGAAACGGGTATACGGAACGTCACACGTCAGCGGGAAAAGTCGCGACGCGCGCACGGTACACGGAACGGATCCAAACAACGCACAAAGTGATCACACGGGTCAGGTACGCTCGCTAGGTCGTCGGGATCGTCGACGGCACGTATGGCTCTGGCAATAGCTTAGTCCTGCTGCCAATTCTGAAAACACCCATCACATGCTCCTTTGATACCAGAGTTAGAAGAGGAATAAGCGCAAAAGGTATCTGAACTGATTGAAGCACATTAAGCCACTCATTCACTACATCCAATGAATCATCAGAGGTGTCAAAAAAGAGGGCAACAACTATAGTTGGCAAAATTGCAAAGCTTCTGGTGATTAATGCCCTGATCCACTTCTTCAACCGTAGGTTAAGAAATCCACCCATGATAAATTGACCTCCATAAGTGCCCGTAATCGTACAACTTTGTCCTGCTGCTAACAACCCTATCCCCCACAGCTTGTCGTATGGTTTTTGAGCCTAGTTTCAGAACCAAGAGACCTATTAGAAGCTCTTTCCCGTTGGGCTTGGTTTCACCAAACATCCAAGCAAACGAAATAGCCATTGTTGCGATGAGAACTACAAAAACAGCCTCAAGTTTCCTAATTCCATAGTTCTCAAGGAACAAGAAAATGAAGCAATCCAAGGCGGTAATGACGACCCCAGCCCACAGCGGAATCACCCCGCCGCTCAAAATCTTGATGGCGATGGTGCTCTCAATCACTTCCTGAATGTTCGCCCCGATTAGCGCCACCTCCACCATGGCCCACAGCAGCAGCCACAGCAGCGAGTACCCCGCGATCGCCCCCGCCTGCAGATCGCCCTCCAGATTCCCCAGATCCAAGAATGCGATGCTCATCTGGAACCTGGGCCCGTGAAGAGCCACAGCTTCCGCCATGAGAAAGCTAGGGTTTCGTTTTCTAGGGCTTCGTCGTCTAGGGTTTGCAAGAGGCAGGAAAAGATTTAGAGAAGGAGAAGAAAGAGAGAGGGAGAGGGGGAGAGAGAGAGAGAGACGTGCGTGCATGAATCAAGAATAAATATTAAATTAATGAAAAGAGAGAGATTTGTTTGTTTACTGAAAATATATTCAGTTGAAACTAGCAGATATATAATATTATAATATTAGGGGAAATTTTAAGGAAATGTTACAGTTAATGTTTAAAGGAAAATATCATATTAGTTAAATAAATGGTGAAAGAATAAGGAATAATATAATATTATAATATTAGTCCGTTTGAGATTTTGGTAAATACAAATTTACTCCAAAACATGCCCGGATCGGGTCTAAAAATTTAGATTTAAAATATGAAAAATATATGCGACTTCCAAATTTCAAAATGAATGCTCAGTTAAAGAAAATGCATACCCACAAGAACGGATGCACGTCCATGCACGTAGTCATCCAAACACGTCCGTTTCACTGAACGGGACGAGAACAAGATGCGCGGATGCTACCACGGGGTTAGGGGTATCATGCAGGTTATGAAATGCAATTTTCAAAATATTTTATGTGACCTAAAATATTATATGTAAAAGTGCGATACCAGATGAAATGCCAGTATGTACTAAACATGAGATGCACGTGCCCATGCAACAAGTCAAGGTAATCTATAAATAAGAATCAAAAGGTTCAAGCAAGCGGGTCGGGTCGAATGCAAAGTAATATGTAAAATACCATTCGCACCCAAATACGCTAAATCATTAAAAGACCATGGATAGGTAAATACGGAAACTGGAATTGGTATAAATGAACTCGGGTGTTACATTATACTCAACTACAAAAGAATTTCGCCATCGAAATTCCAAGAACAAGAAAGGATAAACAAACAAGAAATTTCAAGAATAGATGTGGAAACTTCTACTGGACTTCATCTTCTCGTTCCCAAGTTGATCTTCCATGTAAGCGATTTCCCAAGAAACAAGTACAAGAGGGAAACTTTGTTCTTAAGAACCTTTTCTCTTCGTTCCACAATCGACATCGGTCGTTCCTCAAAGGTCAAATCTTCTTGTACAGTCAGCTCCGAATGATCCTGCATGTGTGTTTCATCTCGAACATATTTACGGAGTTGAGATACGTGAAACACGTCATGAACATTCTCCAGGGATTGCGGTAAAGCCAAACGACAAGCCACTTCTCCAACACGTCCAAGATCTCAAAAAGGTCCAATGGATCGAGAACTGAGCTTTCCTCGACTTCCGAAACGAATCACCCCTCCAGTCGGTGATATCTTCAAGAATACCAAATCACCAACAGCGAACTCTAGAGGTCTTCTCGATATATCGACCCAATTCTTTTGCCGATCTTGCGCTGCCTTCATATGATTCCGGATAGTGTTAACTTTCTCGACTATCTGTACTACCAAATCTGGTCCCAACAATCTTCGTTCACCAACATCGTTGTCACGCCCCGCTTTCCAGTATACGGCGAAGTAGACGCGACGAGGTCCGCTACGTATGTACTCAGAAGTACATACGCTCAGCGTAGCTAAGCAATATAAAGTAAATCACAAGAGACGAATGATATAGAAATAACAGCAACTTTTATTAATAACATTCTTTGTACAATGCATGAAAAGAAAATACAACTGAAATGAAATGCGATGCCTAAACAGTGGCATAACAGGAAATGAAAATACTGAAAAGAAAAGTGTACAATGAAACTACAGTGCCGGGTCTTCAGTAAACTGCCCAAGTCTTCTCGCGATGGCTCAACCTCTGTCGGGTCCAAATCACCTGACGACATTCAAAGAAGAGAGAAACAGAATGTCGTCAGCGAACAGGTCGCTCGGTAAGTCCCAAAGGTAAGAGGAGAAATAGAATAGACAGAGAGTAAGTGAGAGAGGGAGAGGGTGGCTTTTACAGTTGTATTATATTGTTATATTATTGTAGTATGGTGTTAACGCTGTTATTGTAGTTTGGTACAGAAGGATGCCAGTGTATACGAGAGGGGTCTCAGTATGCTAGAGACCAGGGGAAATGGAAGTACAAGGCTCCGTTATACAACCCGGAACAACGGCAATTGGATTCATGTTAGGTGTCTTAATCTTACCGTCTCGTGCCACCTTTAACACCTTCCGTACCAATCTACCCCTTAAACCCCGCGATGTCTTGTTTGTATTGTTATCTTGTAAATTGTATTGGTTGTATGATTGATTGACTGACTGACCGAAACCATGATATCAGGAAACGGTTATAACCGTAGAGTCATGTAAATGGAATACTGAGAATCATGTAAAAGGAATATATATCCATGGTTCAGTTCAGTCAAGTTGTATAAATTGATAATTGTATTCATGGATTCATGTGTTCATTTTGAATTGGAATATTGAAGATTTATATGGTACTTGAACGGATTATGATCAGACTCAAACCCGAGTCAGACCGTAGAAATATAAATCGAAGTCCTATAATTGCTAGGGTCCTTAGGGTAATTTATAAAACTTGAGGGTTTTTTATGTAAAAATACTTTTGTATAGTTTTCAAAATACAACTCAAGTATTTAATTATCGTCTTTATGTACATACAACAATTTAATGATCAAGATAAATATGTATACATGTTCGAATAACATGAAATGAGTCAAGTATATTATTCGAGTAACTACCATAAACAATGCTGTAAAGAAATATTATGTACGACTAATTAATCAAGTTGAACGAATGCGGAATATAAATAGAGATATGGCTCTAAATTTTTTGCATGCGTAAGTTCCAGTTTCACCTAAATACGACTACCGGTTTGAGAGATATATATGTTTTCGTATCGTCGCGCAAAACAGATCAGAATCTATTCGGCACCGTCACATGTTTTTAAAACGCGGTTTGAGTTAATTTCTATCGGGTTTCAGGTTACAAAAATTATTATAAAATTGTAGGTATTTCGATGAACTTATCGAAAACACCAAGATTCATATGATTTGGATTTCTGATGCTCTAGTTATGATCATTTTAATATCAGCATTTAAAACAGAAATTCAGATTTCTGGACAGCAACTATATATTCTATTGCAAAGCCTATATCAGGTTGTTTCATGCATTCCTAAGTAATATAATATACAAAAAATTATAGTTCTATCAATGGTGCATCTACACATCTAAATTTTGTCACAAACGTACATCGGGTGTTCGAGTTATGTCCAATTTAAAAACAGTGCGCGAATCGGAACAGATTCTGTCCAGATCCGTCACTTAATATTATAACGCAGTTTTCTTTATCTTAGATGGGTTTTCAGTAAAACTATAAAACTAAGAAAATCTAGATCATTCGATGTAGATATCAAAAACACCTGAGTTTGCTCAATTTGGATATCGGTATACCAAGTTATATGTCCTAGAAGTTGACCGATAACTGCTGTTTTCTGTTTTACGATCAGTGAATAAATACTATGTAATTCCTAAACCGTTATGCGGATCGATCTAAAATTTTTACAACGTGTACAAAATAATATATTCTATCATATGTAAATTTCCTGAAATTTTCAGAGTTAAAAATTAATTTATAAAAATTATTTTAAAACTAAAGGTATTGATATGTCATATGTGAGAAATGAGAAAACCATGGTATTTATTCATAACTTCATTTTTTTTTAATACAAATTTTAAATAAAGTGATTTAAAATAAAACAACAAACATGCAATCCTAATTGGTCACTATGAAATCTTAACATGTGAATTGAGAGTAATGAAAAAGACTTTACAAACTATATATGTGTGTATGTTTGTGTGTTAATTATTTATATATGCATCCATTTAATTAATTATTTAGGAACTATGATATGTCAATGGAAGTTTTTCATGGCAAAATAAAACAAGAGAAATATAAAGAGAAAAAGAAAGAGATGGAGGAAGGAAAGAGAGAAGGGACTTACATGCACAAGCCGGTATTGTCACCGGGCTTGTCTATCCGCCGATAGCCTCGCGTTAGTAGCGAGACCTTCTTGAAGACTTTTTCATGTTCTTCTTCTTGGACTCTAGGTGAAGAGGAAGAAGTGAGAGATAGAAAAATGTGAGGAAGGAAAAGATAGAGGAGGACAATAAAGATGGTGTAATGGTAAATTATGTATAATAATATATGCATTCAACATGAGAATTAAAAGAGAAATGAAAGGTCACCATTCATTTTGGAAATGAAAGTCTCATTTGTAGGTTATGAGAAGAATAAAAAAAATGATAAAAAATAATTGCAAGAATGGGGATTTGAACATGTGACTTATGGAATAACAATGCAAAGACTTAACCAATGAGCTATAAGATTGTTCATGCACATATTTAACTAGAATTAAATATATAATGTTGCTTAAAAAGAAAATGGGTTTTTTAGATGGGCTGTAGAGAATAAGAATAATGGATTTGGCTTAAATATTTATGAAAGGAAAAATAAGAATGAGAAGTTAAAAACTTAAATATAAGTACCTAGAAAAAAAATACATAATAGATTGAGGAATAAAATAATAATAAATTTAATAGAAAAAGGAAAATACCAAGTACAAATAAATACGGTATATTATTGAAGAGGGATAATACAAATGTATAAAGATTTTGGGGTCATTACAATCGTCCCAACAAACAGACGAACGACACTTGCGACTATATAAGGCTTCGAATAGAGCCATCTGAATAGTCACCTGGAAACCTTTGCTGTAAGAACTCCATCAAATGTAGATGATCCTCCCATGAACCCTTGGAGTCCAACATGCAAGCTCTCAAAATGTCTTCAAGAGTTTGGATCGTTCTCTCCGACTGGCCATCTGTCTGAGGATGATAAGCTGTACTAAATTTCAAACTAGTCCCCAAACTTTCCTGTAAGTTCCTCCAAAAGTGTGATAAGAAACGGTTGTCACGGTCGGTCACGATGCTCACCGGTACTCCGTGCAATTCTTACTATCTCCTGTATGCACTGTTCTGCCAACTTCCGTTGATTGATAATCTCGAAAAGAGATGAAATGAGCTGCCTTGGTCAATCCGTCAACAATCACCCAAACTGCATTGTTTCGCTTTGGACTCCGCTGTAAAGCCATCACGAAATACATGGTTATATGTTCCCACTTCCACTGAGGAAACGGAAGTGGTTGCAATAAACCAGCAACTCTTTGATGTTCAGTCTTAACTTGCTGACACACCAAGCACTTTGCCACAAAGCGGCCAATCTCCCGTTTCATGCCTTCCCACCAAAAATGTTGTCGTAAATCTCGGTACATCTTCGTGCCTCCTGGATGTACGGAATACGCGGAACTGTGTGCCTCCCTCATAACTTCTTCACGGATATCTCCCTTTGGCACACACAAACGGCTACCATGCCGCAACGAATCACCTTCATGAATCAATAAGTTTGTTCGAGTTCAGCTTCAACTTGTTCTCAAAACTTCCGCAATCTTGGGTCCTGCAATTGCACTGCTTTAATATCCTCGATCAATGACGACTGTACTTGCAGCTGCATCAACTGTCCTGAAGAATGCGGTAGCACAACTTCCAAATCGAATCTCCGAAAGTCTTCAATAAGTTCCTTCTGTGTAGTTAACATCTGAATTGCTGGCATCCGACTAAGCGCGTCCGGTACAACATTAACTTTCCCCGGATGGTATTTAAGATCGAGATCGTAGTCATCCATCAGCTCCAACTATCTACGCTACCTCATATTAAGCTCCTTCTGCGTGAACACATACTTCAAGTTTTTATGATCAGTGAAAACCTCGACCTTTCCGCCCAAAAGGTAGTGTCTCCAAATCTTCAAAGCTAACATCACAGCTGCTGGCTCCAAGTCAGGAGTTGGGTAATTCTTCTCATGGGTCTTCAACTGTCTCGATGTGTAAGCTACAACCTTCCCATGCTGCATCAAATAGATCCAAATCCTTTTTCCAGATATGTCGCTATGAAACACCAATTCTCCGGAACCGTCTGATACGGTCAAAATAAGAACGGTTATCCATCCTTGCCTCAACGCCTTAAAGGTTGACGCACACTTATCCGTCCACACCAATGGTACTTCCTTGCGCGTAAGCTTGGTCAGAGGCTCAACCAAACGAGTACAATTCTCCACGAACCTTCTATAATACCCGGCAAGTCCAAGGAAAATTCTTATCCCCGCAACATTCTTCGGAATCGGCCAATCTCGAACTGCTGTAGTCCTTCGGGATCAACAGCGAATCCATCTCCAGCCTCAACGTGCCCCAAAACTTCACTTCTTCAAGCCAAAACTCGCACTTGCTCATCCTTGCATATAATCTTTCTTGCCTCAATATCTGCAGTGCGATCTTCAAGTGTTCTGCATGCTCTTCTACGCTCCTCGAGTAGACCAGAATATCATCGACGAATACCACTATAAACTGGTCAAAGAATGGTGAAAAGATTCGGTTCATCAAGTCCATAAATATCGCCGGTGCACTCGTTACTCCGAAGGGCATCACTAAATACTCGTAATGTCCATACCGAGTTCTGAACGCCGTCTTGCAAATATCTTATGTTTTAACTCGAACCTGATGATATCCGGATCGCAAATCCAGTTTTGAGAATACCCTCATACCATGAGCTGCTCACATAATTTGCCAATGCGAGGGATCGGGTACTGTTCTTAATAGTCACCCGGTCTAAATTCTTGATAATCGATGCACATCCTCCTTGTGCCATCTTTCTTCTTTACTAGAAGAACTGGAGCTCTCCAAAGTGAGCTACTGCTGCGAATCCAACCCTTCTCAAGTAATTCAGCAACCTGCTTCTTGACTTCTTCCAACTCTACTGGTGCCATTGGATAATACGCCTTTGAGATTGGCGCTGCACCAGAAACAAAATTAATCATAACCTCCACATCTTGCTTGGCGATAAACCCGAGGTGCCTTCGAGCACGTCCATGAATTCTCGAACCATAGCCGGCGCTTCTTTCTTATCAGCTTCCATCGACGAAACAACATTGTTTGTCGGCCTAGCCCTAAACTCGACTGGCCCGACAGAACCGCTTCCTCCAGCAAAACAAACTCCGGATGTCCGGGAATCTGGAGAATCACTTTCCTTTCCTTACCATCAATATAAGCGTGGAAAGTGCCGCGAAAATCCATTCCCAAGACAACAACAACCAAGGGAGGCACCAGGATTGAATAATCCTAATGCGGGGAAAAACAAGAACAAGTAAGATACCGAGATGACTTCATCCGAAGTCAAGATACTGAAGAGGATTAAGCATGGTAAGCATGATTAAAGCTGGCGGTAAAACAAGAACTGGTAAGCAATGAAACCAAGATAAGCAAGGTAATATAACAACCCTGAAACAAGAAAGTGAATCAAGACCAGGACTCCAAGTTACTTAAATAGAGTACCGCATTATAACCATACTGCAGTTCATGGGTACAATTACATAACTCCACTCAAGTCGCCCAAATCCTAGTATCGGAATCAAGGAACAGAGAGAAACAATAGTGAACCAAAAAAGTTTCAAGTCGAGATGCAAGTGGTTTGCATATCGTCAAGGCGAAGGATAAGAGAAAGATATGATTCAAGAATCACGATAACAAGGTGGCAGGACATGTTCCTAATCACGAGTATTCTGATTCGTGTATTGGATCCAATACCCAACTACAAAAGAATCAAACCTAATTAACCTATATCCTATGGCTCTGATACCAAAAAGAACCATGTCACGCCTCGCTTCCCAGAGTACGCTAAAATGGGCACGTGACATAGCCAACTATGTTACCTGTGGATAGGAAAAATCCCTCCACAGTCACATTATGGCCGTAGAGATATCAAGAACATGAAAGTAAACTAAACTATCCAGTACATGTCCATGAGCCAGAATGAATGAGTCAAGAAATAATGATATGCGGAAGCAAAAGATACAGTAAATGGAACACATGGAAAGTAAAACTGCATACCAACAGGATCTTCACCGCTCGGTCTAACAGCGGCAATACTCCTGATCAGTCTGCAACAAAGGTAGAAGGATCTGGGCCATGCAAAACCCAGACGTCATCACATCATGTCATCAAGCAATAAATAAACAGGGGTAGCAATACATGCAAGTATGAGTATAAATGGTAAAACAAGCATAACAGTGATATAAGTAAGGACAGTGGGGTAATGTGTAGTGAGTTATCTAAACTGGTCTATTGGATTAACTACTCTGAAGTCTTTGAAATCAATTTGATGAGTCATCGATGTAACTCAATAGTATCCCGTGCGTGTCCGGGATCACGGTGAAGATTCTCGGGCTGAAACCGACACATGCCGCTAGGCACTAAAGGAAAGGGTAAAGATGAATGATGTCCATGGCATCATTCCAAGGCTGGCCTAGCCTCTAAAAGGTAATGGATAACAATGGATGATGTCAGCAGCATCATCCCAAGGCTGGCTCAGCCTCTAAAACTGATCAGTAAAGGTAGCACACTGTCGAGTTACAAGTCAGGTTTCATCATTGATTTCCCCATACCCCCAAGTTATATGTGTTAAAGTCAAGTATTTAAATAATCTAGAGCTAATGCCAACACAGGATCAGGCAGGTACAGATTTGTCTGGATACACAACAGGAACGGTCCATAAGGACAACAAGTCAGGTTTGTTGGCATTAGACACAAGATCAAGTAACTGGTAAAACCATGGTACATCAGGTCAAGCCAGGTAATGTATAAAGGTGTCATGTCAAGTCAAGAGTTGTACGGTACCATGTCGGGTCAAGTAATGGGCGTAACAAGTCACGTCAGGTGTACAAGATATCATATGGGTGCTCATAATCAACTAGCAAAAGCATGGGTAAACCAAATAAGCATGTGTACTAATAGGACAACAAACTGGAACATGTAACGTGAAATGCAATCAGGTACAGATTAAGGTATGTAGATGCACAGTTATTAGTTTGGGTTTAAGGGTAGTTTTAACATTACATGAATACAGTATTAACGAATGTGGATGATAAAATCATGTTAAAATGTACTAAGTAATCTAGAGATGCAATGTATAAACTAGGTTAGATTTATGCAAATGGTCGTCCGACAGGGTACAAAATAAAAGGGGTACTGTAGGCTGTGCAAATAATTGTTATAAGATTTAAATATGAATGTGGGTACTATGTATAATAGAATTAAATACAACCTGGTATGTTTCGAGCTATGAATCTAAAATGATATAACGGGACGTCGCAATGTTAAAATGAAAATTATGGTATTAAAGGTAAACTACAGGTTTAACATGCACTCAAATAGGTATATAGTAATCTAAATAGCATATATTGTAAATTTAATAGCATGTAGCAAGTTTCACTTGCCTGATCGGATCAAGAAACGGGTATACGGAACGTCACACGTCGGCGGGAAAAGTCGCGACACGCACACGGTACACGGAACGGATCCAAACAACGCACAAAGTGATCACACGGGTCAGGTACGCTCGCTAGGTCGTCGGGATCGTCGACGGCACGTACGGCTCTGGCAATAGCTTAGTCCTGCTGCCAATTCTGAAAACACCCATCACATGCTCCTTTGATACCAGAGTTAGAAGAGGAATAAGAGCAAAAGGTATCTGAACTGATTGAAGCACATTAAGCCACTCATTCACTACATCCAATGAATCATCAGAGGTGTCAAAAAAGAGGGCAACAACTATAGTTCGCAGAATTGCAAAGCTTCTGGTGATTAATGTCCTGATCCACTTCTTCAACCATAGGTTAAGAAATCCACCCATGATAAATTGACCTCCATAAGTGCCAGTAATCGTACAACTTTGTCCTGCTGCTAACAACCCTATCCCCCACAGCTTGTCGTATGGTTTTTGAGCCTAGTTTCAGAACCAAGAGACCTATTAGAAGCTCTTTCCCGTTGGGCTTGGTTTCACCAAACATCCAAGCAAACGAAATAGCCATTGTTGCGATGAGAACTGCAAAAACAGCCTCAAGTTTCCTAATTCCATAGTTCTCAAGGAACAAGAAAATGAAGCAATCCAAGGCGGTAATGACGACCCTAGCCCACAGCGGAATCACCTTGCCGCTCAAAATCTTGATGGCGATGGCGCTCTCAATCACCTCCTGAATGTCCACCCCGATTAGCGCCACCTCCACCATGGCCCACAGCAGCAGCCACAGCAGCGAGTACCCCGCGATCGCCCCCGCCTGCAGATCGCCCTCCAGATTCCCCAGATCCAAGAACGCGATGCTCATCAGGAACCCTGGGCCCGTGAAGAGCCACAGCTTCCACCATGAGAAAGCTAGGGTTTCGTTTTCTAGGGCTTCGTCGTCTAGGGTTTGCGAGAGGCGGGAAAAGATTTAGAGAAGGAGAAGAAAGAGAGAGGGAGAGAGAGAGAGAGAGAGAGTTCACGAGGGGGGGAGAGACGTGCGTGCATGAATCAAGAATAAATATTAAATTAATGAAAAGAGAGAGATTTGTTTGTTTACTGAAAATATATTCAGTTGAAACTAACCGATATATAATATTATAATATTAGGGGAAAATTTTAAGGAAATATTACAGTTAATATTTAAAGGAAAATATCATATTAGTTAAATAAATGGTGAAAGAATAAGGAACAATATAATATTATAATATTAGTCAGTTTGAGATTTTGGCAAATACAAATTTACTCCAAAATATGCCCGGGTCGGATCTAAAAATTTAGATTTAAATTATGAAAAATATATGCGACTTCCAAATTTCAAAATGAATGCTCAGTTAAAGAAAATGCATACCCCCTAGAACGGATGCAAGTCCGTGCGCGTAGCCATCCAAACACGTCCGTTTCACTGAACGGGACGAGAACAAGATGCGTGGATGCTACCACGGAGTTAGGGCTATCATGCAGATTATGAAATGCAATTTTTAAAATATTTTATGTGACCTAAAATGTTATATGTAAAAGTGCGATGCCAGATGAAATGCCAGTTTGTACTAAACATGAGATGCACGTACCCATGCAACAAGTCAAGATAATCTATAAATAAGAATCAAATAGGTTCAAGCAAGCGGGTCGGGTCGAATGCAAAATAATATGTAAAATACCATTTGTACCCAAACACGCTAAATCATTAAAAGACCATGGACAGGTAAATACGGAAACTGGAATTGATATAAATGAACTCGGGTGTTACAGTCTTACATGATATCAGAGCCACGCCATTAACCTTTACTAGCTTGCTCTAGCGTATTTTGAACTTCGATCGGACGAAATTTTCAAAAACTGCATTTCCAAGCCATCAGTTTCTGTCGAAATTTTTCTGTTGTCAAAAAATTATTTGGTGTATTGCAGAAAATCAAACAGGGTTTTTAGAGAACACTGCAGAAAAATGGTTGCATGAGGTCACTGTATCGCCGCGGAACCGCGGCTGTAACCCCATTTTGGCCGCATAACAGTAACGTCTCTGCAACATTTTTCCTACAGTGATTCCTGACTTGGAAATGGGGTTTCTGGTATTTTTTGTTTGGGCCCAGATTTGTTTGAGTACTAGGTATTGTGCTTGGGGCCCACTTCGGAAAATTTAGTCGATCGAAAATTTTAAACATGTTAGTTCACAGTATTTACATTATATCTGCGACCGTGAATGTCATTTGATCGGTAAATCCTGTTTAATTGCTATAGCCCTTTTAGATGAATTTGCGAACGTGACATTCACGTTGATGTTCTGTGTTGTGCTGTGATATTGCGGATTTGTCGTGGTGGATAGCCTGGATGCAATGGTAGTACAGTTTGGTTGTATTTGTAAATTTGATATTGCGGGGCGAGCGTCCGACATGTGGACTGCCGTCACTTTCTGTTTGTATATTATTCTTTTGGGGCACGATCAGGTTGAGGTCGATATACCCGTTGTATATTTTACTTTCTGTACTAGGATTACCCCGCGGTGGGGTGCACGGGTAGCCGGGTTCTAGAGGGCAACGGGTCCGCATCTCATGGTTTTGAGACGGAGGGGGCTTCACTCTAGAATTGGTGGGCTATTCGCCGCACTCGTAGAGGGTACAGGTTGACCCAAGGAGGGGTGCTCAAGTTACCGGATTCCGTGAAGTGCTGGGTGGTCCATTCACGTTATTGAAAGGGGCTGCCTCGCTTCAGATTTTGGCGGGTAACTTGCCGCGCCCGTAGGGGTCTAGGATTTCATTGCACAGGCTATCCACACGACCAGGGGAACGTTGGTTTTCAGTAGCGGCTCTATGAAACCCGGGGATCCCAGATTATCTGTATTGTTCTGTGATGCTTATTACATTTCTGTGATGTTGCATTTTATTACGCCTTGAGCGAATATTATATATTGATATATATACTAGTAGATGTTGTATATGTTTTACACCCGCGCTAGTCCAGTCCCCGCTCTGTCGTTAGTTAAGTAACCTAACGGGTGATGACGGGACCCAGTGGTGAATGCGAATGGCATATACGTACATCATTATTTTCGTTCTTTTGTGGTGTGATTAATAGATGGGACTGCGTTGATTCGGATCAATGCAAGTTAAACAAACCTATTCTGATGTTGTTGGAACTTTTTTCAAAAAAAAAGAAGCTGTTATTGCAAGGACGTTCTCTTTTATTTTGCACAGTGGTATTCGGTTATGAATATCCAGCACCTCAGTCGATGAGGCAAGGACTGAGATCCCTTCACCGGGAGATATCCCTTGGACAGAAGTTTGCGTCAGGGTAATAACTTCACTATAGTTGATTACTTTTTGCTTTGTATCATGGTATTCAGTTGGAATATCCTGCACCTCATTCTACGGGGAAAGAGCCGAGATCCCTTCACCGGGAGTGACCTCTTTAGCAAAGGTTTTCGCCACTATATTTTTATAAAAAGCTATCTGGTTCCTTCAACGATATCAAGTTCATTACGTTAAAGGTTTTTCGCCAAAAACCATTCGTAGCCCTCCGTCATTTCAGACGGGTAGCACTTAGTATTCATGCTATGTTTGTTGACCTTTGTCAAGGCATAGTGAATGGTAGCTGCTTGTTACCTTTCTGCTGCATAGATAGATGCATTGGTTTGGGACAATCATACAGCCTTGTTGACCTTCGTCAAGGGCTTGTATGGGTGAGTTCAAATTAACCTGGAGAATGACGAGTAGAACTTGACATGTGACTTATGATTTGTTGACCTTCGTCAAGGTCATAAGAGCATGGAGTAAAAATCATATCGGGAGTTTCTAAAGAAACTGAAACTTGCCAGATATGCGCATACCTTCTGGAGTGTGATAACATGAGTGGATTCCATCACGTTATCATGCGATGATAGTTGGATCCCGATTCCCACGGATGAGCTGGTTTACTCCTCGGGTGATCCCGACTAATTCTTCTTTCAGGTTTGGAGGAGAATTTGAGGTTACAGTGGGAGGTTTCCTGATTGGATAAAGTGATAACCATTCTGATTTTGGTTAGAGTGCACGCAGAGTGTTTCTTTTCTCTCTCTCTTTGGCAGCGACCACAGCCCGACCCTTGACTATGACTCAGAGACCAAGTTAACCGAACTTTCTTAAACACTGGCTTTTGGATTGTCAGAGTTGCATACCTCATTACCACTCCTACTTTTACCCTTTTCTCCAGGACACCCCGTATTACTACGAACGTCCACTTCCATTGGATAAAACCATCGTATGGTTATATAGAACTCGAAGAAACATGTTCAAGATTCAAGGATGGTTTCTGGTTCTGGAGAAAATGAATAGGACTATTCAATTGTCTTTTCCTTTTACTTTCTCTCAGGTTGCGAGTGCTCCTTGAATTAGGACAGTACACCTATTACGCTTATTGGATAGTCTTCTTCCAAACCATAGGCAGGTGCCGAACGGTAGGGAATGAAGAAAACCATTTAGCCTAAAAGGTGTACAGAAGGTATTAAGTAAAGACAAATAAAGGGATTAGTAAGAGAGCAAAGTAAATTGCGACTGCTATTCACGACCAAACCAAGTATTTCTTCGCCAATCCTACATCACCTTTGTATTTCTCCAGAACACTCCATATCACTACGAAGATCCACATTTTATTGGATACTCCATCGTATGGTTATATACGAACTCGAAGGGACTTGTTCCAGTTCGGGGATGGATTCTGGTTCAGGAGAAATAGGAATAAGGTTTATTCAGTTGTTTTTTATCTTCACCTTCTCTCAGGTTATGAGTACTCCTAGGATTAGGAGAGTACACCCATTATGCTTATTGGATAGTCTTCTTCCAAACCATAGGCTGGTGCCGAACAGTAGGGAAGGAAGAAAACCATTTGGCCTAAAGGGGTGTACAGAAGGTAATGACTAAAGACATATAAAGGGATTTGGAGAGATGGCAAAGAAATATGCGGTTACAGTTGTGAATATGATAATGGAAGAGGCGTTACTAGGAATACCCGGATACCCTTTCGAAACATATTCATGTTTCAGTTTCACTGTGTATTGTTAATAGAAAACTGATTTCCCAATTAGTCCTTGCTCCAGGGTATGTATTTACCAGGTATGATTCTCACATCTGTATGGTTTTACAGATGATGAGTGGGAGTAAGTTATTGGGAATTGGGTGATCATCCTCATTATATCGGGATTCGTTGTAATTGGTGATATTTGAGGAAATCGCCTGGGTTGTTTGCCGGACGACAAATATTTGGTTTTGAATATCCGTTGTTATGCACCAATTTCAAATTGATATATCTGTATGTTTATTTTTATAAAGTGAGATATAACTTTTTGAAATTATGTCTATGACATTTACCTATATCAGTGGATGGTCAGGTAAGGAGCATTAAACAGCGATGTAATTCTTCTTAACCATAAGTACAGTTTTCAACCTACGATACACGGGGAATGAGTTATTAGACTCAGTGGAATTATACAGAATATTGTATATTGTCCAGTGTCCATGAGGACAGAGGGGTTGGTACTCGTACTATATTCTGTTTACTTGTGACTTCTCTAGTACTTAGACATGTGTTTCGTAGAAATGCAAGGTCTAAGTTTTGAGAAGTTATAGGTATAAGAATAAAGTAAAGAACCAGGCGTTGCAAGTATCAGGATTCTTCAAGGTGATCGAAGATGTAAATACTTATGTATGGTATTCAGTTAATAGTAATGATTATGAGAACTTGCTTCTCTTTCAGGTTACTCATATCTGGATGTACTCCTAAGTTGAGTAATGCTGATCGGCCTCTCTCCATTTAGTTGACATGCACTGGAGACAGCTGCATGATTTGAATCTGGTTCCAATTAAATCAGTGCCTCTTTTTTCTATATTGGATATAGAATAGTTCATATCTTAACATTGTTAAGATACGGGGAGTTGTCCGGCTTATGCTTAAAACCAGACTCTGGATAACTCAAGGCACGTTTCTGTAATGGCTGTTTGTGGGTTGACCCGGGCTATGACGAGGGTTGACTTTCTACCATCTGGAAGATCAATAGTGATATTGTTCTTGACTCGCCACAGTTTTAGTAAAATTGATTTTTTCAGAAAATAGTAGTGGGAGTATGGTAGAACTGGAAGTGATTCCAGAACCGCAAACGATTACTAAAAATTTGATGAAAACCTAAAGATTCAATCTAGTTTGACATTCCATTGGCCACTCCGCAGATATGGTGGGTAATCTCAGGCACTCGAGAGGTACTTCGGTATGCTCAAAGACGGTGACAGGGAGGTTCTTGTTTGCCCAGATTTGACACTACTGTTGTTCCAGGCTATGAGACCCGGCAGCAGGATGAGTATAGCGTCGTTCTAAACTAGCTTTAGAAGTGCACGTGTATATGACTCTGCCATAGGGTTGTCGTAGTCAGTGGGAGTAGCGGAAGCATAGTGGACAAGTAGCTTATGTCTATTTATGGACTAAAGCAGATATAGCGGAGATAGATCATCTATTTCTAGTTATAGGTTTGACTTCATCAGAATAGGGGATGGATCTGTTAAGAAGATAGTAGGGTGTGATGTCCTGGTATTTGGATGACATACACAGAGTAGGAAGTGAAATTCCTATACTACGATCGGTTATAGTTTGGTTGTCACACAGTGGTTTCTCTACATAGGACATGGATATTATATCAGATATTCTGGTTACTAGATCTATGGTTTTAGATCTACATTTGGGTAGTTTCCCAATCTGGGTACTTAGACAGCATTCTAATGGTGTTTTAGAATGGACGACTCCTGGCACGGTAGTGTACCTGCAGGTGATGGAGCCACCCTCTCTAAAGGTGTCTTACAGACTAAAGGGAGAGGGATGTGCATAATTGGCAGATCACTTTCTTAGGCAATTGAGTCAATCATGAGATGTCAAGTACCACACCAGATGTTACTTTTGCAGTAGATGCAATAAGATATCGATCCAATCCTAAAGAAACATTCGGAAGCAGTTTTAGAACATAAGTGGATGTTCTAGGGATATGATAACAACAGCCTCTTTTAGGAGACAGTTATCATTCCAGGCTTCCAAGGTGACCTGGATGACAGAGTGGCTGTCAGAGTTATAGTTTTCCCTCTGACGAGGGGCAATATTTTGGACAGGTGGTCCAAGCGGATACTGAGGGACGCATGGCGCAGGATACTGATTGGTTTCAGTTGACGATACAGTCTAGAAGTTTGGATTTGGAGTTCATTTATGAACTAGGTCCCATCAGATATCCAGACATATTCTAAGACAGGTATTCCTCATTTCAGGAGATGACTTTCTCCGCGAACTTGAGATAAAGAGAGACATAGAAAGAAACATCAGGGCGGATCCACTTACTGAGGCTATTCCTCGAACGTAATAGTTTCACAAACCGGCTTTGTGAGACTGTTTAGTAGAGGAGTTGGGTGTTCGGTATCACACGGGCTGTGAGTATGCGACATCGCAATAATTAGCCTTGAGTGCAAGTGGGAGATTGTTGGATATAGTGCTCTCAGAGTCAATTATTGGATCACAGGCACGTGATTGCAATGATTGAGGGAGGACCTATGCCGGTAGAACAGTCTTACTCAAGATGATATTATGCTCTCTGGTTTATCTTTATCATCGTGTACTGTTTTAGGTGACCTTACAGGTCGCTATTATACGTTGATAGAGCCCCTAGGATTCTTGCTTGACTGCCAGCAGTATGATGGCGATCATATACGTGGGAGCTGGGGTCGATAAGCACATCTTTAAAGTGGTCCCTAGTCGTGGGAGTTTTCGAGACAGGGCATCAATACTCCGGAGTAGACTAGTGTATACAGTCGAGACCCCGACGAGGGGCGGTGGCCGGTCTCACAAACCATTGGTGTCAGTTGGTTCACCTAAGATGTATACAGGTGCTCATTGGGTTATGAGTACACCGGACATGACTCGCCGGGAATATGCTAGTTGGTATTATACCTGACGTCAGATAGCAGTTCCCTGGTGACATGTATACAGGTTAGTTCATCGACCTGAGATCGCCATTTCTCTCGTGTGAGTTCCCACTGTGCCTTGATTACTACCCTACCATGGCTCAAAGGAGTCGTGCAAACAGGTTTTAGTTGGGTACAGTCCCGAGCCACATGGAGGCAGTGAGCGGATCGGCAGGGGTTTCGTCTCTCCCGGTATTGGGGGTGAGATCGCGCTGTGTCTAGGAGAGCCATTATACAAAGTCCTTGGCCAAGGCAGGAGATTTACTGATAGGTATTCCAGTAGTATCTCATGGTGTTCTGGGCTACACTCCGACACGACTTGTACCGCTTTTGGGGGTCTGACTTTTACCAACCCCCTAAACCCGCCATGCTATGCTCATAGACGAACGGACCGGACTGTACGGATATTGTCACTGATAGGCTCAGTAGGGTGTCAGGATGAGTTCGCTCATCGACCTCCCTTTTGGTCAATACCTGGTAGCCCGTTACGTATGGCTAGTACCTCTGACGTGCTAGTGGTTAAATCCACAGCCAAAGTATTGACGAGTCTTTAGAGTCCCCCACAGATAGTTTCTCAAGTTTCGGGCGAAACGTTGTAGAGACTGTATGATATATGGCAGGGTTCGATCATATACGTGCGGTAGTGCACGGATCATGATCGGACGGATCATACTAGTGGGCTTTGGTTTAAGCCGAATCATAGTATTAGATTTGTTTGATTACTTTAGTCTCATCGCATTCGTATTCAGTCGGAATGCGGATGCAGGTATGTATATACAGGTGAGGGGTATCCTTGTGATCCATCATGAGTTTACTTTAGATGTTGCCGTATCTTTTTATTGTTGCAAACATTTGGATTAATATTTGTAAATGGAAATTGTGACCTATATGTCATGATAAGAAGCATTTATTGTGACACATGCACAAGTGGTGACTCATGGTCTCTTTCTTTGTGCATGTGTCACATAATGTGATAGATTTGTATTGAAATGATAAGGAGAGAGAGAAAAGCAACCATATGGTTGTAGTTTGCCCTTGTATTATTCTTGATCTCATATCATATTCTCTCTTTTTATCATAAGAAACACATAAGAAAAAAGAGAACTCTTCTTCTTTCTCTCTTTTCTTCTCTTGAGCTCATAACCTCCATTAATGGCAACACCTTCAACCTCCATCCAAGCAATGGATGCAAGAGACAAAATGATCACAAACATTCTCTACAACATCTTGGACACGTCGGCTAGCACACTTCGTGCCCGAGTTGTTTCGGACGAAGCGGGAGCCCGTAAAAGGAATCGATGATGTGGTGCCCTTTCCGACGAGGAGATCGAGACCGGAGATGCCGCGAGGAGCTTGGGATGATGGCCAAAGACCGAAGGACACGGATCGATTGGTATAACCTTTCTATCCTTTCACTAGATAGCTAGTAGTAGGTTAATGGTTCGATCCAGGTTTTAAGCATATGATAGCGCAGGTTTCAAGTTAAGAAAAAGTTTTCGTTTCCGCATTTTGGCCTCGTATAGACGGCCGGGGCGCTACCGTAGTCTTACACTTTCCTATATGAGGCCTATCTATTACAAGCAATTTTCAGATTCATCGGCCCGGTGATAGCCGGGTATTACAAACAATCAAGCACTTGATAGAAAGCACAAGAATGTTACGGTAAACATCAGGCCCATTGTTTTGGGGGCGTTTGGCCTTCATATTAAAAGCTCCATGGCTACTGTGTCACGTGTCACCTTCTCTTCTTATGGACCATCTATCAGCCGACCAGATATTGGCTATAGACCACATGCCCATTCAGGACTGGACATCTGACTTACAGGCAAAAGCAAGCCACAGGTAACAGCTCGGTCCACGGCGTCGTGTTCGGTCTGACCTTAAGTGTAATACCCTAGTACATTTATACAATATTTATTTGGGTTTTTTTTCCAGATCTTGCAACGATTTTCTTGATTATTATTGTTTTTGGGTGCGGATAATGCATTTGGTATCTGTGGTTAGCATCCGACCCGACTCGCATACTTGAAACCCATTATGATGCAAGATTACCCCATATATTTACTAGTATAGAGGATCCGTGCACATCTAGGTTTTATATACATGTATGATATATTTTGTATCCACATATTTTTAAATAATAAAATAATATCTAGCATGGCATGTTATCATACCCCATATCATACGGCCGCATCCATACACCGTGTTCATGTCCAGATTGTTAAAACAGACTCGTTTGGATTGCTACGTGTATTTATGTATATTCGTACTTTGGGGTATGCATTTTTATTAACCGGACATCGTATTATAGTTTTAGATTGTACGTATATTCTGCATATTTTAAAACTAGATTTTTAGAAGAGATCTAGGTATTTTTCAGAGTATTTTGAAATTAGCTGTTTAAACCTAAACTATATATTATAATAATATTTAAACTAAAATATTACTTATATATAATACATACATAATATATTTAATTAACTAATTATAATATTTAATTAACTAATTATAATATCTCCCGTATCCCTCCCCCCTCTCTCTTTCTATATATATATATATATATATATATATCCTCCCCCCCTCTCTCTCTATATATATATATATAAGCTAATATAATCAATAACCATCATCACCTCTCTGTTCCTTCGCCCGCGACGAACCCAACCCTAGCCCTCACCTTACATCATCGCCCCACAACCTCGTCACCACCACCACCTCCCCCACTTCCTCCTCTCCTCCTCTAACCCCAAGAACCCATAATCCCCGAGCCCTACAACTCCAGACCCCCAATCCACGACCACCTGCAACCCCGACGAACCCAAACTAGAACCCTAGCCTTACGACCTCACCGATCACCCCACCTCGTCGTCACCCTCATCACAACCTCCACTTCCTCCTTCATTCCCCGAGCACCCTGCACACCCACGCCTGCACCCCGCACACCCAGGCCTGCACCCCCGATGACCAGCGACGAAACCAAAAGCAACTCAAGAAACCCTCGTCTGAGACCTCATCACCTGGTCGTCGACATCACCATCACCCCCTCCTTCACCTCCTCACCCCTCTCTCCAACTCCCAACACCACCACCACCACCACCCTAGGCTGCAAGAACCCGACACCAACTAAAGAAAATCCATGGCCGACGCAGAACCCTCGATGTCGACAACAGCCCCTCGTCGCCGTCGACTTCTCCTCTGTCCTCTGTCCCGAGAAACCCAACCAAGCAGCCCCCATTCCTCTTCTTCCTTTCTTTTATCCTTCTTTCTCTCTTCTCTTTCTTGATCGGTTCTTGACCGTCTCGCCAGATCGCACGCGTCGCCGACGATCCGGACAACCTAATCACCGTCGCCGTCTAGCGTAGTCACCACGTCACGTAATTGTTCAGCCAGGTCCAGTCCCGCGTGTGGGTTTGCATTGCCATATTTATCCGACGTCGAACGTGACGTACGTATCCCGTCGTGAGATCCGATCAGGCAAGTTTAACTATAGTAACATGCTATGTTACTATATCGATATTTATATGAATAAAAATAGTACATGCGTTTTATTATTCAACAACTATTACCGATTTACAGTTTTACGATATCTGTTCGTATCCGTACTGACAATAGCATATCTAGTTGCATACCGGAACATCATAATATCATTATACTACCATATTAGTACAACGTGCTATCTAGTTTGTATCATACATAGTCATGGACATATAAATGGTTATTACAGATAAACACATATGCATCCTGATATCAGTGTTGTTTACCGTGTTCCGATATCGATTATAGTTTCACATTTGGCACTTATTTGGTTAATATACATCACATGACATGTTCATGACACACTACTTGACTTGTTGCTTGAATCTTGTTACTAATGCCAATAATTTTGACGTGTTGTCCTGAAGGACGTGACTTATTGTCTGCATAGACAAAAACTATACATACCTGATCCTGTGTTGGCATTAGATCTATATTGGCAATACCTAACTTAGACACAAATTTGGAGGAAAAGGGGAAATCAAGAATGTAACCGAAACGTAATTTAAGAGAATATTATTACATGTTTGCCGTTTTTTCGGGCGTTACAGAATAATTACTTATTTGTCGTTTTTCCGGACGTTGCGGAATAATCATTACTTGTGTGCCGTTTTTTCGGGTGTTACGGAATGATTACTGGTTTACCGTGTTTCCGGACGTTACGGAATAAATACTGTTACCATGGTCCTGTAGGGAATGAACGGGATATATACTGTGTAACGACTCTGAATTTACTGTACTGAATTTTCTATTTTAATGTACAAAAATGAGTTTACAGCCTGAATTTGAGTTATAAGTTAATTTTGTTAAATAACGGTAAGAAGCCACTTGTAGCTCACTGGTAAAGCCTTGCACTGCTATGACGTAGCCCTTGTGTTCGATTCCTATCAAACACATTATTTTTTTTCTGAATTTTTCTTTTAATTTTTAGAAGCACAAAAGATTGCACGTGTAATACGCAGGAAAATGAAAAGTTCAAAAAAATCAAATATGTGCAAAAATGTTTAAACACAGACAAATACAGGTGGCATAAATCTCAACACCCAATGCCCTAGATTGACCGGCCAAATGCCCATTAAAGCCGGAACCGACGGTTGATCTGAGCCTAAAGAGCCCCGGACTTTGCACACACAACTCTTCACCTACCCCTAACTCCTCTGCACTGTTTGATTTTCCTGCAATCAAACAGAGACCCTTTATTTCGTAATTAAACCAAATTTTAATGCTTTTTAATCCACATTCTTAATTCCAAAACCCTAATTCTCCATTATAAATACCATCCCCTACCTTGTCTCAGCACCATTCTAAAAATTATAGCAAAATTCTCTCAAAAAGTTCCCAAGTACAAGTGGAGTAGAGAGAAGTTAGCAAGCAAGCAACTTCCGGCGAAAATCGAAATAACATCCAGAGCTCCCACGACGCCACGACGACACCCTTCTTTTCTTCTAGCTCTTCTTAACATAATCAAACAGTAAGTCTCTCTCAATCTCTCTTTCTCTTCTTTGAAATTCCATTTCAAAACGTATATCGGTAAGTAGAGTTTATACCGATATCTTTTTCTAAACCCTAGAAAACCCCTTCTCCTTAATACTTTGTTCAATATAACTTGTACACATCACTTGTAATCTTAAACCATAATGTTTAGAATCGAATTTCATCAAAATTCTCATGTGAAATAACAATAGTAGCACTTTTTCATTAAAATACCACGAACTTATTAAACGCCTCTTTTAGTTTTTGTTAAAAACAATACCTTAGGAAAACTTCACGGGGTAACGATTTACCCCACACGCACACTTAGTTTCATCACACGATTCTCATTGGATGTATTTTTCGTTGCGAAAAATAATATTACAATAAAATACCACATAAGTTTAAAAACCGGATTTCTTTTAAATCGATATTTCATATTCTTTACGAATACGTATCTACAACTCTCTTTAGGAGACCCGCTAATAGATGGTGTGGATTATCGCACATTTTTAGGCTAGTAGAGCAAGATGCAGACCTACTCACGAAGTATTCGATCTCGAAAGGATTTAAATACAATGTTTTAAGAAATACGAATTTCTAAATAAAATAAATTTTTTAAAAATTAAAATTATATAAATTATAAATACATATTTTCAAAATAAACCTATGTTTTTCAAAAATGAAAAGTTTAATAAATGTCAATAAAATACCATCAAGATACCAAAAAGGCAAGTTTACAATAAAATACCATGAACTTTCCAAACCAAGTACTTATCACTAAAATACCCCAAATACTTAAAATCCATGCTCATGAAAACCCTATATAATACTAATCACCCTTGAGGTTTATAACGACCGTGTTTTTCAAATAAAAAGTCTTTTATTTAGTACTATGTATTTAACTGCGAAAATTTGCTTGATGGAAAAATATTTTATCTTAATAATTTTATTTTTAGTAATGCGAGAAATTGTAAAGTATTGAAATACAATCAAAGGAATTTTCAAAAAAAATCTATTTATATGTTTCTGGGCTAAAAATGTTTTAAGGGAATTTTGTAATGCCTTAAAATAATTTACGTATATTTTTTTCATAACTCAAAATAATTATTTCGTGATTAAAATATTTTTCGAGAATAAAATAGATTTTTAATAGTTATGATAACTAACAAAAATAATAGATATAGGAATATTATTTAGTTTTAGCCCAAAATCATTTTTAAACTGAAGATAATAATAAAATATATTTTCTGAGATTTTTCTCATATTTTTAATAATTTTTTTAAACCAAATTCGATTTTTAAATATAAACAGCTAGATTTTCTTTTTATAAAAAAACAACTTTTAACCTGGACCGTTGGATGGGAGATCCAACGGCCCAGGATCTCTGGCGGCGTCCCACGAGCGTGGGGATCGTACGCTTGCGCCGCAAGCACGTGAACCCACTCCTCGTGGATGCGTGGTGAGCGGCGGCGGCCTCTGGGCCATTGGATCCAGATCCAACAGTCACAAATCGCGGTGTGTAACAACCCTAAATTTCCTATACAATTTTTTTTCAAAATATTTTTTTCAAAATCCATAAAGGAGTATTTTAGTCTGAGCACAAGATATAAGTAATTATTTTGCTTTTTAATTACAAATTAAAAGAATGTAACAACTCCATTTTAGTGTACAAAAATTTGCTTTAAAATTAATGTATACTTGGGGTATTTATATTTACTGTTATTACTTTAAGTAATTAATTAGTTCCATAATTACAAGAAGGAGCTTGTGGCTCATTGGTAATACCTTACACTGCTGAACCAAGCCATTAGAGTTCAAATCACATACCCCACATTATTTTTAATATTGATTTTTTTATAAAACCTTTAGAATATTAAGAGTTTACACGTGCATATCTCACAAAAACCCCTACTACACCCAAAAATTTAATATTGCCAGAGATTAGATGAACCGTCGGGGGGGATCCCGGCCGCCTGACTTGGCCGACTCCGTCCTCCGACCGAGTCACGGCCGATTCCGGCGACGGCCCCAACATAAAAGTTGTGTCTTTTCACATTCCTTACACACCTGCAAAATTTTAGCCTCAGACCATATCCAGAACTCTTTAAAACCCCCAATTACTCCACTTTTAATACATTTTTATTACATTTTATCACATTTTTATTTTAAACCTTTCACCTACCCTAACCCTAGCCTAACCCTATAAATACCACCCCTACCCACTACCCTCTCATCCCAAAATTCCGAGCCCACTCTCTCAAAATTTCAAGAAAACTTGTGTAATTTGAAAACAAGCTCGAGGCGAAACTTCGGCGAAATCTACGACAAACTTCCGGCGATCGTTTTAGGAACTACCGGCGACGACGCAACACATCGGCGATTTCTCTACTTCCCTCTCACTCTCTTGTGTAATCTAAAACCCGTAAGTCCTAATTTCTACCTATCTCTTCTATCTAAAAATACGGATTTACAAAACCCGACGGAATCAGAACAAATCCGATTTCTGATTCGGTTTCCTATAAAATTCCACTTCTCACTAATACAATCATACTTAAACTTTCTCATGTTGACTATTAAAGACTAATCAAACAAATTGATCAAGTTTCATTACATAAAATGATAGCTATTTCCATTCATCGTATTTTTCACTTAAATACCACATTGTTTCAATCCTACATTTAACTCCATCAACCTTACTATACATTTAAAGTAGATCACGAGGTAAGGACCTACCTCCTCACACACTCACATACAACCTAACACGATACCCTCGAGAACTCAGAATACGGAAAACAAACATTTTCATTTAAATACCCTTTACTATATAAAGACATTTCTAAAAGATTTAGTATTGATACACTTTTTAAATAAATACCACTTATTATGAAAATAGGATAAGTTGTGAACATCAGTCGTTTATCTAAATCAGACTTTGTGGTGTTTAGGCTAGGCAGGTGAGAAAGGTAACTTTAAAAGGCCCGTCTCACGGTGATTCGTGAACGGATCCCTCCTTTCTTCACTTGTACTTACCTGGCCACAATTGACGGTGAAGAGGCGATTTGAGGTATCTCACAACTTGTCGTTTTGGACCAGTTAGGAATAGTCTAGTTGACTTAGGAGACCCTAAAACATAGAGTATGGAAAATTGACATCTTTACAAATAAATACCACTTACTTCATAAAACCGTTTTCTAAAGGATTGGTATTTATACAATCTTTGCAAAGCGCCGCTACAACCCATTTTAGGGAACCCGTTCGGGATGGTGCGGATTATCGCACATTCTCGGGCTTAGTAGTGTGAGATTCAGACCTCTGCAAGGAGCATTCGGTCTCGAAAGATTTAAAATACGACATCTTAAGAAAATGAGATTTTTAGAATATAAAAAATATATTAAAATTATTTTTGTATAAATATATGTATATTTATCATTAAAATACCTATTTTGTTATGATATAAATATTCCACTTTTTTCTAAAAAACACAAGAATCAATTTTACACTAAAATACCACGAATTCCATATAAATCAATATTACAAATAAATACCTTTATTTCTGAATTTAGGATATTTTCATTAGAAATATCACAATATAAAATCCACATTCATTACAACCCTAAAGACGAATAATAAATGCTTGGGGTATATTTTGAAAAAGTATATAAAAGTATTTTTACATAAAACCCCCTCAAGTTCTATAAATTACCCTAAAGACCCTACTAAACATAGGTTTAAGCAGAACCAATCTCTTGAGTCTCAGGGAGCCGGAGAAATGGGTGCTTGTCTATCTAAGGTAGACAAATTAATAAAAACAATCAGGACTTCAAGTTACTTTGCAGATTGTCTGACTCGGTTTGAATTTCAGTATAATCTGACTTGAATATGATTTAAGTACAATCTACAGTTCCCGCCAAAATTTTGGCTCACAACCTGCTCCCTTATAAATAATAATAATAATAATAATAAATAAAAAATAAAAAATAATAATAATAATAATAAAATATATATATATATAAATAAAAGGAAAAACTCCACATGCAAAGAATGTAAATGTCTCAACGCTGAGAGTCAAAGACTCTGTTGTAGCGCACCATGTGCAAAGCACGTGTGCGCTAGCGCTAGGTGCGCTGCGCCCTAAGCAGCGCACCACGTGTCATACACGTGTGCGCTAGCGCAATGTACCCTGTCGTAGCGCACCACGTGCAAAGTACGTGTGCGCTAACGCTAGGTGCGCGGCGCTCTAAGCAGCACACCACGTGTCATATACGTGTGCGCTAGCGCAATGTGCGCTGCCTTTTAAGCAGCGCACCACGTGCAAAGCACGGGTACGCCAGCGCTGGAAGCTAAAAGCTCCCCAACCGTCAGATCAAAGATTTAATAATAATGATAAATCATTAATTAATCAGAATTAAATTCTGTTAAGGAAAGATTCCTCAAAATCTATCCAAATGACAAGATTGTGCTCAGTAAATCAGAGCACCGTTGGATCAATAATCCAATGGTAAATAAAAATTACCAAAAGACAGAATAAATTCTGTTATGGAAAGATTTTCTCAATCTTATTAAAAAACAAGAAGATTGTCTTCTGTAAAACAGAAACCTTAGGATCAAAGATCCAACGGTGGGAAATATTCCCAAATCAATCAAAGAAAGATCTCTTAAACTGATTCAACAAATCATTTGGCCCTATATAAAGGACCCTAGACTTCAAGTCTAAGAGACATATACAAAAAGGAGAGAGAGAAACCCTCTGCAAATTTCGAGAAAAAAGAAGAGCAAGCACTTAGAAAAAAGAAGATTTTTTCTTCATCTTCAAGATAAAGAACTATGTTCTTGAACAACAGAGATGAAATCATCTCGTAAAAAGAAGAACCATTTTCTAAAAAGATCATAGATCTGAAAAAAGACTAAGGTCTTTAATAAAAAGCAAAAGATCAAAAGATCTAATCATAAAAAAATAAAAGAAGTATTTTACTTCATTCACAGATCTTTGATCTATAAAGGCAGAGACTTTTATAAAAACAAGAAATTTTGTTCTTGGATCTTGAGGCAAACCCTCCTTTGAAGAACATAAATTTGTTCTCTGATCTTAAAATTGATCGAAATACGCTTTGCGCTATTAGAAAGTGCTTTGCACTCATGAACTGCGCCTTTGCGCTCTTTGGACGGGCGCTCAGCGCCAAAACATGCCACGTGTCAACCATAGACACGATCTGCGCTTTGCGCTTCTGAAAACAGCGCACTGCGCTCTTGGGTTGGCACTTAGCGCCAAGCGCGCCACGTGTCACTCACTGGCGCACCCATAAACTAGTGCAGCGTGCTCATAAATTAAAAGCGCAGTGCGCTAACAAACTAGCGCTTAGCGCTAAGTGCGACACGTGTCCTCCTCGTGTGCGCTAATCGACAGAAGCGCAATGCGCTCTTTGACTGGCGCAAAGCGCCTAGCGCGCCACGTGACGCGCTGTCAGAACATATTTTGTTCTGATAAATGCTATGCATTCAATATAAGACAAAAAATGTCAGAGCCCAATACTTATCATTATTTGAAGGGCAGAGCCCAAATAAAGGCCTAACAAGCAGAACAAAAATAAAATGTTAAATATTTTTAACTGGACTTAGCCTAATTCTGGCCATAAGTGCTCAACTTAAATTGAACTGAGCTCATCTGCTCTTCCAATCAATTTACACCCGGTTCGAGGGTACATCTCTTTACTCCTCTGATATCTGTCGTTGTAATCCTTCAACGTCGTCAGAGACGTGACGGGTCCCGACAACCAGACATTACTACGGACCGTGGGGTCCTTAAACTCATGGACTATGATGTCCTTAATCTCGACTGTAATGTCTTAAAACTAACATCGGACTGTGAGATCCTTAAACTCATGGACTATGATGTCCTTAACCTCGACCGTGATGTCTTAAAACTAATATCGGACTGTGGGGTCCTTAAACTCATGGACTATGATGTCCTTAACCTTGACCGTGATGTCTTAAAACTAGCATTGGACTGTGGGATCCTTAAACTCATGGACTATGATGTCCTTAATCTCGACCGTGATTTCTTAAAACTAACAATGGACCGTAACGTCCTTAAACTAATTATCGACCGCGATGTCACTAAACTAAACAACAGAGCCCAATTGCTCTCTTGTCGGCTCTAAACGATCCTGTTAAGTTGATCTTAGTCTAAAAATAAGACCAACGTATCCTTAACAAACGTTTAAGTCGATCGTAGTCTCAAATAAGGCTAACGTATCTTTAAACCCAAACCCCAAACCCAAATCTAAGAAAGATACGGATTTGGACTAGTTCACGCCCTACGGGCAACGACATAACTTAGTCTCTGTATACAATCCACGGGCAACCAAACACAAAACAAACACCCACGACACGAAGTGACCATCTGGAGAAGGAGAAAGTTGTTACCGCGATGCGGTAGCGTAATTAACTGCAGGGGCTTGCGCCTGCAAGGAAGAGCGTCCCCACAATCAAAAACCCCTCAGATGAGGGGGAATCTGAGGAAGTCTGCTACATTGGCCGCATCCGTTTAAACTTTCGATACACGGTGCCATAATTCAACTTGGCATCTTCGGAGAGGTGGACGGATAGCACCAATTAGCATCTGCCCCCAGATTCAGACAAGACGTTCAGTCTTCCCGGTTTCTGGCGGTAAACAGATTCTGGCACGCCCGGTAGGACCTTTTCCTTTTTCCGCTCCACACTTCGTGTGTCGTGTTCGCGAACGAATCGCCGTTTGATACGGTTGCCCTTGGGTTTGAGGTACTGAGATTTGGTTTCTTGCTTGGTGCAGAAAGCGAAACATCAATGGCATCCACTTGAATGAAGTGCTCCAGCTGCAACTGCAATTTGCGCTTCGCCTCACCTGGAGGTGTAGCTTACGGGCCCCAGGCAGCTTCCATCTTCGCTATGCCGGTAAAACAGGTGACTCAGGCCACCACTGGATTGTTCTTCGGGACCATGCTCCCACCGATGAGCTTCAACGTCCCTGTACCATCGCAAGAAGCTCCCAAAAAGTCGGTCTTTGATCGGCTGACAACGGCAACTTCTGATCAACACAGGAGGCATGAGGATGTCACTCCTACAGCTAAGATAATCCCAACGGCTCGACACACTCGACGTCGCCACTGGCGCCGAGTAAGGAAGGCTGGGGGCAACTCCCCATCTGGGCTAACTCCACCAGTCCCAACGGTGAAAGTCAATGCTGCTGTTCCAACCGGGAACAGCTTTGAGCTGCTGAACAAGGTGCGCATGAATTCGCCTACCGCCGTACTGAAAAGATCTCCGCCACCGGTAGAGACTGTCACAGAAATAAAGCTAGAGCAGCCCCCTCAGCGGCTGTCCTCTAAAGTTTACAAAGTATAGCGACGGGTCCAGGAGTCAGTGATCGATCAAGACTATCCTCGCCGGCAGAAGAAGCCGAAGGTCCGACAGGAAGAAAACCATCCTGTTAAGCTACAGAAGGCGACGGCTACTTGGATGCCCGTTGCAATGGCCCCCTCAATATCAACTACTCAAAAGAAAAGGAGGCCAGAGAAAGCCCTGAACGTGGCGGACCACAAAAATGCTGAGCCCAAACGTCCTTAGTCTGGGGGCATGGTGGTGCATACCGTCTATATGGCATCCGGAAAAGAGGATAGCTGTATCTCCACAGGTCATCGACCGCTTACGCGATCAATAACAAGAGATCATGAACAACAACAACAATAGAAGCTTCAGAAGATGCTGACTGCAATGGCCGCACTTATCGGGCCAAAAGAAAGCCCGGAGGCGTCATCGGAACAACGTCATGAACACGAGACTGATGCTGAATTCCTTCGGAGAATGCTCGAAAAGAAGGACAAGGAGGCTGCGGAATAAGCAGCCAATATAAAGCAAATGGCTCTTCTGTTCTAAGACATGGTGGGTATGATGATCCAGCAGGACCCTCCAGCGGAAGATCCTCCGATTATCCTCGAAGACGACAGAGGAGAAACATCAAATCCACCTCCGGCTCTTTCAGCAGCCAAGGAGGAAACTATTTCCAAGTCCGCTCTGAATGACTATATTGCTCAGCAAATATGACCTCACCAGGCAAATGAAGCGGCTGGCCAAGTTGTTAAAACTGGACGACCGTATCCAGGCTGGTATGACCAAATAAAGTACCCGCCGGGATACACTATCCCCAAATTCCATGTGTATAAAGGGACAGGCAATCCCCATCAGCATGTCGCTCGGTTCAGGTCTCTTTGCGGCAATACTGGGGGTGATGATAAACTTCTGCTTCGCCAATTCGTCAGCAGCTTAATGGAAACATCCTTCGAATGGTACTCTGAACTCCCGAACGATGCCGTTAAGACGTTTGCAGAGATGGAGCTACTATTCACCCAACGATTCACGAGTGCCAGTGAGCGCACCCCAATCACGGCATTGATCAACGCCAGGGTGAAGCCAGGTGAAACATGGGTCCAGTACGCGATACGGTGGCGGAATCTATGGTCAAAGTGCAAACAACGCATCGAAGAGGCGCCTGCAGTAGGCATGTTCGTGGGAACCCTCGATCCGCAGGCGACCATATCCTAATTCATGATGTTTTTCAAGCTGACCACATTCCAGGCCTTGATTGACAAGCTGACTCAAATGGACCAGATGGGCCATAGGCCTTCCTCTTCAAAGACGGAGCCTTGGAATGAAAAGGGTAAAGGGAAAGCAACCTTTGTCGCCAACGCTCGACAACAACCGAGTGGCCCGAGACGGGTTGTTCGCCAAAACAACAAGCGGTAGTCTCTCGATGAGAAGTTGAGACGTCCTTACTCATTTCCCCAGGATAAAACAAGGAAACTGTTTGAACTGGCAGTGCGCAATGGGCTCATTACTCTACCGAAGTCGAGATACCCACCGCAACCAAACGACGTCAACGATCCTAATTACTGTCCCTACCACCGAGTATTGGGCCACCCGATCGAAGATTGCTACGTCTTCAAAAATTAGGTTGAAGACCAATACCAGCAAGGCAAGTTCGCGTTGTCTGAAAATTGGAAGGTGAACCCGCCACAACCATATGCTCCGAAAAAGATGGACATGTCGGGGGCATCGTGCTCATTCATAGAGGAAGCTCCATGGGAAATTGTTCTTTCGGAAAAAACTAAAAGAATGCCGAAAGATCTTCAAACATGTCCAGCAACCAGGTGGAAAAGCCTGCTAGAGTCGGAGATCATCGAGGAGATGCTGAAACCACGCCCAATATTGGGAATTAATAGTGATGGTGGACAAAACATTCGGGCCCAGCCGTCACAGTCTTCGAAGAAAAAGAAGAAGACCAAAAAGCCCGCGCTGTCTAACGACAAGCGCACGGATCTGCAAAAGCATATTGACGCGCTGAAAGAATACAACCAGAAGGCGCAAATCCCAGTCACGCTTCAAGAGTTCCTCAGTTACATCCTTGAGAATGAAGATAACGACAATGATGAGGGAGACGACTTATCAGAAGAATCCGAAGATTATGTGGCAAGTTGCCACATGATCGCTCATTTGTCGTTAAGTAACAAAGCAGCTCACTCGGCGTTAGGAGATAACGTAGAGGAGCTGGGGGCAGGAGCAGTGCCAAAACCCTTGGATTATGTGACAAGGTCTATCAAGGAGAAACCTACTTGTTTATAAAGCATCTGGCGAAACTTCGCCTCAAAGCTACAGTGGACTGAAACGTCCTTAAACTAACGATGGACCGAAACGTCCCTAAACTAACGACGGACCGAAACGTCCTTAAACTAACGACGGACTGAAACGTCCTTAAACTAACAACGGACCACTATGTCCTAAAACTAGCCGTCGACCGAGATGTCGATAAACTACGGTGGATTGCAGCATCCCAAAGCTGATACAAAAAAAATAATAAAGAAAAAGAAAGAAAAAAGAAAACGGTATGTCTATAAGCAAAATGGGCACAGATGAAAACCCGAAAGGGCTCCGTGAGTAAAAACAGCAGGGCTACCAGCGAGTCTTGTGAAAACCCGAAAGGGCGCAGCCTCGTTAAAAATAAAAAAAAAGAGAGAAAAGAAAAAGAAAACGGTATGTCCATAAGCAAAATGGGCACAGATGAAAACCCGAAAGGGCTCCGTGAGTAAAAATAGCAGGGCTATCGGCGAGTTTTGTGAAAACCCGGAAGGACGCAATCTTGTTAAAAGACACTTACAAGGTTCTCTCGACCTTGTGAGGAGAAATCACCAGCGTGAGATCCTTACGACTCACAAGGGAGCAACACACTTAGGAATCCTCACGATTCTTAAGGAGAAATCGCACCTACGGGATCCTCTCGACCCGTAGGGAGAACTCTCTTATGGGACCCTCAAGACTCATAAGATTCAAAAGTCTTAAGTTATAGAGATCTGAACATGTTCTTAAGCAGCCTCCACAGCCTCCACTATTGCCCTACAAGCAGTTCAATGCTGACCCTTGTATACAATCCATTGGTGCGAATAAATATTTCCCTAACGAAGTCCCATCCGTGACTAGGGATATGTTCGCATAGTGAACAACCCTTATGAGTCCTCTCGACTTATAAGGAGAAAACCTTCTTGTAAGATCCTTACGATTTACAGGAGAACATACACTTAGGAGTCCTCATGACTCCTAAGGAGAAAACGCACCTACGAGATTCTCACGACTTGTAGGGAGAAATACCTTCATGAGACCCTTACGACTCATGAAGTCAAAAGCCTTAGTCGACAGGATCCTAACCCTGTTTACTAAGCCACCTTTGTTCGACATCGACAGAGACAAATGATAATTCGCTTCTGGCAATATCCCAGTTTTACCGGTGCTGATGCCGAAATCGGTGCCTAATTCCAAGCTTGCAGCGAAAAGCCAGCAAGTCACACATGCATACGAAATAGCCGAAATGATAAGGCAACTTGCGATAAAATCAGCAAGTAAAAATGTATGCATGCGAAATAGCCGAAATGATTGGGCAACTCGCAATAAAAAGCAGCGAGTAAAAATAAAATAAATAGCTGAAATGATTGGGCAACCCGCAATAAAAAGCAGCGAGTAAAAATAAAACAAATAGCCGAAATGATTGGGCACCGCGAAAAATAGCCGAAATGATTGGGCAATCGCGACCTTCGCGATATAAAAGCTGAAATGATAGAGCATCGCGGAAAGAAATAAGAAAATAAAATGAAAATTATGCCCTACAGGTGATATCACATCGATCCCTGTATACAATCCAGGGATGCAAACAAAGAAGGAATCACGCCTTCCCTCCTCAGGCTCTATCAGAAAGAGAGCCAAGTCTCGATGGTCACATCTGCATCCCAGAAGACCAACAACAGCGCTCCTCCCTATGCCAACAAGGCATGGAAGCGACACAGCGAAACGGAATCATGGCAAAGCCCCCTAGTTCCAAATCTCGACGGTGCACAGACGGCCTAGAGATCACCAATGGCGTTTCTCCTTGCTCCAACAGGATGCAGATTCGACGTCGACAAACGACCCCAGGGTCAAAACAACGGAGCCATGGCAGAGTCCCTAGTTCCAAGTCTCGACGGCCACATTTACAGCCTAGTGACCAATAACGGCGTTTCTTCTCACTACAACGGAATGCAGATGAGACGTCAACAAGAGACCCCAAGGTCAAAACAAATCAGAGCCACGGAAAAGTACCTAGTTCCAAGTCTCGACGGCCACATTTACAGCCTGAAGACCAACAACAGCGTTTTTTCTCACTACAACGGAATGCAGATGAGACGTCAATAAGCGAACCCAAGGTCAAACAAATCGGAGCCACGGGAAAGTCCCCAGTTCCAAGTCTCGACGGTTCAAAAACAACCTAGAGACCACCTCGACGTTCGTCTCGATACAGCGGACGCGATGTCACCCCAGCGTTCTTTCTCCAACAAGATGTAGACGCAATACCAACAACGGAGCTATGGCAAAGTCCCTAGTTCCAAGCCTCGACGGTTCACCAACAACCTAGAGACAACCGTGACATTCGTCTCGATACAGCAGACGTAATGTCAGCAACGGCGTTCCTTCGCAGTCCAATCGGATGCAGACGCAACATCGACAAACGGAGCCACGACAAAGTCCTTAGTTCCAAAACTCTACAGTCTATAGACAACCTAGAGTCAACCAATGACCTCTCCGCCGGATCAACGCTCCGTCTCGTAAACAAGTCAACCAACCCCAAGGAAATCAGTGTCCTTGGCAACCTCCTCGATTCAGAGAAATCAGCGTCCTTGATGAGAGCACCTCGATTCGTGTCGACCCGCAGAGAAATCAGCGTCTTTGCAGGAATACATCGATTCGTCTCAACCCGGGGAAATCAGTGTCCTTGGCAACCTCCTCGATTCAGGGAAATCAGCGTCCTTGACGAGAGCACCTCGATTCGTGTTGACCTGCAGAGAAATCAGCGTCTTTGCAGGAATACATCGATTCGTCTCAACCCGGGGAAATCAGTGTCCTTGGCAACCTCCTCGATTCAGGGAAATCAGCATCCTTGACGAGAGCACCTCGATTCGCGTCGACCCACAAGGAAATCATTGTCTTTGCAGGAATACCTCGATTCGTCTCAACCCCAGGGAAATCAGTGTCCTTGGCAACCTCCTCGATTCAGGGAAATCAGTGTCCTTGACGAGAGTACCTCGATTCGCGTCGACCCACAGAGAAATCAGCGTCTTTGCAGGAATACATCGATTCGTCTCAACTCGAGAAAATCAGTGTCCTTGGCAACCTCCTCGATTCAGGGAAATCAGCGTCCTTGACGAGAGCACTTCGATTCGCGTCGACCCGCAGAGAAATCAGCGTCTTTGTAGGAATACATCGATTCGTCTCAACCCGAGGAAATCAGTGTCCTTGGCAACCTCCTCGATTCAGGGAAATCAGCGTCCTTGACGAGAGCACCTCGATTCGCGTCGACCCGCAGAGAAATCGGCGTCTTTGCAGGAATACATCGATTCGTCTCAACCCGAGGAAATCAGTGTCCTTGGCAACCTCCTCGATTCAGGGAAATCATCGTCCTTGACGAGAGCACTTCGATTCGCGTCGACCCGCAAGGAAATCAGTGTCTTTGCAGGAATATCTCGATTCGTCTCAACCCCAGGGAAATCAGTGTCCTTGGCAACCTCCTCGATTCAGGGAAATCAGCGTCCTTGACGAGAGCATCTCGATTCGCATCGACACGCAGAGAAATCAGCGTCTTTACAGGAATACATCGATTCGTCTCAACCCAAGGAAATCAGTGTCCTTGGCAACCTCCTCGATTCAGGGAAATCAGCGTCCTTGACGAGAGCACTTCGATTCGCGTCGACCCGCAAGGAAATCAGTGTCTTTGTAGGAATACCTCGATTCGTCTCAACCCCAGGGAAATCAGTGTCCTTGGAAACCTTCTCGATCCAGGGAAATCAGCGTCTTTGACGAGAACATCTCGATTCGCGTCGAACCGCAGGAAATGAGCGTCTTTGCAGGAACACCTTGATTCGTTTCAACCCCAGGGAAATCAGTGTCCTTGGCAAATACCTCGATTCAGGGAAATCAGTGTCATTGATGAGAACATCTCGATTCGCGCCGACCCGCAGAGAAATCAGTGTCTCTGCAGGAATATACAACGTCAACAAAGTGGAGCCGCGGCAAAGTTCCCAGTTCCATGACTCGGCGGTGCACAGACAACCCAAAGTCAACCCTCGACCTCCCTGTTGAAACAGTGCTTTGACTCAGGAGTAAGTCAATTCATCAGTCACTTACGAGTCCTCTCGACTTGTAAGAAAGAAAATTCTCTTATGAGATCTTTACGACTCTCAAGAGAAAACACACTTAGGAATCCTCACGATCCCTAAGGAGAAAATACACCTATGAGATCCTCTCGACTCGTATGGAGAAAAAAAATCTTTATGAGACCCTCACGGCTCATAAAGTTGAAAAGTCTTAGGCAACAAATCTGAACCTGTCTTCTAAGCCATCGCTACCTTATAAAGAGTTCAGGACGAAATGTCATCTACCATCTATGGGCCACATTTGCCAAAGCCACATTCGCCGCTGAAGTGAAGAAGCTACTTACGGATTCTCACGATTCGTAAGAAAAAATACCCGAGTGAGATCCTTACGACTCGCGGAGGTAATGAACACTTAGAAATCCTCACGATTTCTAGGGAGAATTTGCATCTATGAGATCCTCTCGACTCGTAGGGAGAAAAACCTTCTTGAGACCCTTACGGCTCATGAAGACGAAGAAAGTCTTAGGCTACAAGGATCCTAAACTTGTCTCCTAAGCCCTCAATTCTGTGGTCATGCATAACTCTGCACTACTTCACCCACGTACGTACTTACGTGGGCGAAGTAGTGGGGGGCATTTGTTCCCGCCAAAATTTTGGGTCACAACCTGCTCCCTTATAAAAAATAATAATAATAATAAATAATAATAATAATAATAATAAATAATAAAATAAATAATAATAATAAAATATATACATATATATAAAAATAAAGGGAAAAACTCCACATGCAAAGAATGTAAATGTCTCAGCGCTGAGAGTCAAAGACTCTGTCGTAGCGCACAACGTGCAAAGCACGTGTGCGCTAGCGCTAGGTGCGTTGTGCCCTAAGCAGCGCACCACGTGTCATACACGTGTGCGCTAGCGCAATGTGCTCTGTCGTAGCGCACCACGTGCAAAGCACGTGTGCGCTAGCGCTAGGTGCACGGCGCTCTAAGCTGTGCACCACGTGTCATACACGTGTGCGCCAGCACAATGTGCGCTGCCTTTTAAGCAGCATACCACGTGCAAAGCACGGGTGCGCCAGCGCTGGAACCTAAAAGCTCCCCAACCGTCAGATCAAAGATCTAATAATAATGATAAATCATTAATTAATCAGAATTAAATTCTCTTAAGGAAAGATTTCTCAAAATCTTCCCAAATGACAAGATTGTGCTCTGTAAATCAGAGCACCGTTGGATCAATAATCCAATGGTAAATAAAAATTACCAAAAGACAGAATAAATTCTGTTATGGGAAGATTTTCTCAATCTGGTTAAAAAACAAGAAGATTGTCTTCTGTAAAACAGAAGCCTTAGGATCAAAGATCCAACGGTGGGAAATATTCCCAAATCAATCATAGAAACATCTCTTAAACCGATTCAACAAATCATTTGGACCCATATAAAGGACCCTAGACTTCAAGTCTAAGAGACATATACAAAAAATAGAGAGAGAAACCCTCTGCAAATTTTGAGAAAAAAGAAGAGTAAGCTCTTAGAAAAAAGAATTTTTTTTCTTCATCTTCAAGGTAAAGAACTATGTTCTTGAACAATAGAGAAGAAACCATCTCGTAAAAAGAAGAATCATCTTCTAAAAACATCATAGATCTGAAAAAAGACCAAGGTCTTTAATAAAAAGCAAAATATCTAATCATAAAAAAATAAAAGAAGTATTTTACTTCATTCACAGATCTTTGATCTATAAAGGAAGAGCCTTTTATAAAAATAAGAACTTTTGTTCTTGGATCTTGAGGCAAAGCCTCCTTTGAAGAACATAAATTTGTTGTTTGATCTTAAAATTGATCGAAATGCGCTTTGCGCTATTAGAAAGTGCTTTGCACTCATGAACTGCGCCTTTGCGCTCCTTGGACTGGCGCTCAGCGCCAAAACATGTCACGTGTCAACTATAGACACGATCTGCGCTTTGCGCTTCTGAAAATAGCGCACTGCGCTCTTGGGTTGCCGCTCAGCGCCAAGCGCGCCACGAGTCATTCACTGACGCATCCATAAACTAGTGCAGCGTGCTCATAAATTAAAAGCGCAGTGCGCTAACAAACTAGCGCTTAGCGCTAAGCGCAACACGTGTCCTCCTCGTGTGCGCTAATCGACAGAAGCGCAATACGCTCTTTGACTGGCGCAAAGCGCCTAGCGCGCCACGTGGTGCGCTGTTAGAACATACTTTGTTCTTATAAATTCTATGCATTCAATATAAGACAAAAAATGTCAGATCCCAATGCTTAGCATTATTTGAAGGGCAGAGCCCAAATAAAGGCCTAACAGGCAGAACAAAAATAAAATGTTAAACATTTTTAACTGGACTTAACCCAATTCTGGCCATAAGTCCTCAACTTAAATTGAACTGAACTCATCTGCTCTTTCAATCAATTTACACTCGGTTCGAGGGTACATCTCTTTACTCCTCTGATATCTGTCGTTGTAATCCTTCAACGTCGTCAGAGAGGTGACGGGTCCCGATAACCACACATTACTATGGACTATAGGGTCCTTAAACTCATGGACTATGATATCCTTAACCTCGACTGTAATGTTTTAAAATTAACATCGGACGGTGAGGTCCTTAAACTCACGGACTATGATGTCCTTAACCTCGACCGTGATATCTTAAAACTAACATCGGACTGTGGGGTCCTTAAACTCATGGACTATGATGTCCTTAACCTTGACCGTGATGTCTTAAAACTAACATTGGACTGTGGGGTCCTTAAACTCATGGACTATGATGTCCTTAATCTCGACTGCGATGTCTTAAAACTAACAATGGACCATAACGTCCTTAAACTAATTATCGACCGCAATGTCACTAAACTAAACAACAGAGCCCAATTGCTCTCTTGTTGGATCTAAACGATCCTGTTATGTTGATCTTAGTCTAAAAATAAGACTAACGTATTCTTAACAAACGTTTAAGTCGATCTTAGTCTCAAATAAGGCTAACGTATCCTTAAATCCAAACCCCAAACCCAAATCTAAGAAAGATACGGATTTGGACTAGTCCACACTTTACGGACAACGACATAACTTAGTCTCCGTATACAATCCATGGGCAACCAAACACAAAACAAACACCCACGACACGAAGTGACCATCTGGAGAAGGAGAAAGTTGTTACCGCGATGCGGTAGCGTAATTAACTGCAAGGGCTTGCGCCTGTAGGGAAGAGCGTCCCCACAATCAAAAACCCCTCAGATGAGGGGGAATCTGATGAAGTCTGCTACATCGGCCGCATCCGTTTAAACCTTCGATACACGGTGCCATAAATCAACTTGGCATCTCAGGAAAGGTGGAAGGATAGCACCAATTAGCATCTGCCCCCAGATTCAGGCAAGACGTTCAGTCATCCCGGTTTCTGGCGGTAAACATCTACAATCTTCAATATTACAATTCAACCTAAATCCATGAATCCAATTATCAATCTTTACAACTTGACTGAACCGAACCATGGATATACATTCCATTTACATGGTTCTCCAGTTATTCCATTTACATGATTCTACGGTTACATCCGTTTACTGATATCATGGTTTCAGTCAGTCAACCAATTATACAATCAATAAAATTTACAAGACAAACAATACAATCAAAACACTACGGGGTTTAAGGGGTAGATTGGTACGGAAGGTGTTAAAAGTGGCACGAGACGGTAATATTAAGACACCTAACCTGTATTCCGTTGTTGTTGTACCGCGGCCTAATGGTTTCTTGAGTTCCTGATACCTTAGTCTCCGGGGCAAGTGGGACTCCTCTCGTATACACTGGCATCCTTCTGTACCAAGCTACAAACAACAGCGTTAACACTAAATACAACAATATAATAATATAATACAACTGTAAAAGCTACTCTCTCTCTCTCTCTGTCTATTTTATTTCTCCTCTTATTCTTGGGACTTACCGAGCGATCCGTTCGCTGACGACATTCTATTTCTTTCTTCTTTGAATGTCGTTAGGTGATTTGGAACCGTCAGAGATCGAGCCAACTGCAGAAGACTTGGATCAATACAGCGAAGACCCTGAGCTCTAGACATTGTACATTTTCTTTTCAGTACCTTTAATTTCCTGTCATGCCATTGTTTAGGCATTGCTTTTATTTCAGTTGTATTTCCTTTTCATGCATTGTACAAAAGAATGTTAATAAATAAAGTTGCTATTTTTATTATACCTTGTCTCTTGTTTATATTTTCTTTTATATTGCTTAGTTACGCTTAGCGTATTTGCTTCTGAGTAAATACATAGCGGACCGGTCGCGCCCCCTTCGCCATATACCGGGAAGCGGGGCGTGACACGGTGGCAGCGGCTAAATCATTAGCAATGATTCGAGCGCGGATTTTTAGAGGATTTTACAGATTTTTTGGATTTTATGGTTGGGGAAAAGATCCTATAAATAGAAACCTTGAAACACTGATTTCTCACATCACAGAATTCCGAAAATTCTGGGAAAAAAAACCCAGGCCTTCATTTCGCCGACGCCAACGCTGTGCTTTCACCCAAACATTGAGGAAAAATCTGAGAGCGGAGTTATTCAGATCGTAGTGCAGGTCTACGTTTTCGACCCATCGACATCCAGCTCAAACCAAAGGTAGGATCCACCTCTCTCCACTTGTCTATTATCTTCTTTTCTTTAATGATCTTGATTTCGAGTTCTAATCCCCAACCTTATTTTAAAATGATGTTAAAAATATTTCTGCATGCCTATTGTGGTGCCTCCTAATAATAAAATTTGACCCATATTTAAAATGATTTAATTAATTACCTCCATATACATGAATATTGCACCCGCATCCTACATGGAATATGATATGCTTGATGTTATAACCCATGGGGTATCATTCCACCCTTTATGTACACCCACTTACCCATGTTACCAATAAGATCTCGAAATAGGTTACTTTCACAAAATACCCTCATTTTATTAAAATGTTGTATATATTTAAAATACCCATATGATGTGAGATGTTTGGAACAATAGTTTAGACACACTAAAACAATATATTTTTACTTGCACTCTTATCCACCAATTACCTCAGTTTTGTTAAAATCCCTTACTTTTTTAAAAGGGGTAATGCTACTCTAAATAATTGTGCTATATTTTTTCAACTTAATCCCTTTCACTTAGTGAGAATATTTTTAGCGTAATACTTCTCAGCCTTTTAACTAAGATTTAATAAGATACCTTAATACGGTAATATTTCACATGAAACACCCCATGGTTGCTAGACAATCGTACCTGAAAAGAACACAAATCATGCCGTCCATGTGCAGCGGTTGTCAACACAGAGTTGTTCTTGTAGAATATCAGCTCTAATAAGATACCCTAATTTCCATAGTGTCATGCCCCGCTTCTCGGTGTACGGGTAAGGAGGCGCGACTGGGCCTGTTACGTATTTACTCAGAAGTAAACACGCTAAGCATATCTAAGTAATATAATAAAGTACACAAGAAGAGATGTAAAAGAACAAAAAAATTATTTATTCAACATTTCTTTATAATACAATAGTGGAAAGTAAATATAAGTCTGGAATGCAATGCCTAAACAATGACATAACTGAAATGAAAAGTATGTACAAGAAAAGTCTAATGCTTAGGGTCTTCTATGAACTGCTCTAAGTCTTCTGAAATAGGCTCGATCTCCAGTGAGTCGGATGCTCCTGAAAACATTCCAAAGAAGAAAAGAAATAGGAATGTCGTCAGCGAACAATCGCTCGGTAAGCCCCCCCCAAAAAAGAAGAAGAATAGACAGAGAATAGAATAGGTGAAGTAGATATATTATATTTGTTATACTTATGTAGTTGTTGTAATTTGGTACAGAATATGCCAGAGTATATGAGAGGAGTCCAACTTACACCGTGGACTTTGGTAACCCGTAGTACAAGCCTCCGTCGATAATACCACGGAACAACGACATAGATGTAATTACGTCTTTTAGTGACCACCTCGTGCCGCCGTTAACATCTTTCGTACCAGCCAACCCTTTTATAAACCCCGTAATGTTTATTGTATTGATTGTATTGTATTGTCTTGTAGTAAATGGAAGACTTTCGGAAACCATGATATCAGTAAACGGAATGGATATAAATGGATAGTCATGTAAACAGAGTATATCCATGGTCTGGTTCAGTCATTTTCATATTGATATGGATTGTATTCTGGTATTTGTAGATTCATGTTATATTGTAGTTATACTTGAATTGAATTCAAGTCAGATTATTTCCAGATTTGACCGTGACTCGAACTAAGTCAAACTTTTAAACAGAATTGAAGTCCTGATTATTTTGAAGTTATCGGTAACTGCTGCACATGAACGGCAGGATTTGTGTCTTTTTCCAAGACAATTATCGTATAATAACACCGTTTTTAGGTTGTCTACCATAGATAGGCAAGCACCCATATTCTCCGGCTCTCTGAGGCTCAAGAGAACCGGTCCCGTTTAAATCTATATTTACTAGGGTCCTTATTATAAATTAATATAATTTGAGAGGGTTTTATGAAAAACAGTTTTGATATATTTTCAAAATAATTCTCAAGTATTTAATTATCGTCTTTAGGGTTTTCATAATTGTAATTTTTATAAAGTGAAATATTCTAGTGGATATAACCTGGATTTCATTGTATATGGTATTTTAGTGTAATCTTGGAATGGTATTGAATTATAAAGGTAGTTTCATGAAATTTGTGATTCTTTTGATTTAGAAAACATGGAATATATATATATATATATAATATTTAAAGTAGATATTTTGATAATGTTTATATATCTAATATTTATCAAAAAATAGAATTTATTTATTAAATAGAAACCACATTTTTCTTAAAAACTGCATTAAAAATTCCACCGAGATCGAATGCTCCTTGAGGAGGTCTGCATCTCGCTCTACCAGGCCCGAGGACATGCGATAATCCGCACCATCCCGATCGGGGTTCCCCAAAATGGGTTGTAGAGGCATGTTTACCGCCGGAAACCGGGAAGACTGAACGTCTTGCCTGAATCTGGGGGCAGATGCTAATTGGTGCTATCCGTCCACCTCTCCGAAGATGCCAAGTTGATTTATGGCACCGTGTATCGAAGGTTTAAATGGATGCGGCCGATATAGCAGATTTCGTCAGATTCCCCCTCATTTGAGGGGTTTTTGATTGTGGAGACGCTCTTCCCTGCAGGCGCAAGCCCCTGCAGTTAATTACGCTACCGTATCGCGGTAACAACTTTCTCCTTCTCCATATGATCACTTCGTGTCATGGGTGTTTGTTTTGTGTTTGGTTGCCCGTGGATTGTATACGGAGACTAAGTTATGCTGTCGCCCATAGGGCGTGGACTAGTCCAAATCCGTATCTTTCCTAGATTTGGGTTTGGGGGTTGGGTTTAAGGATACGTTAGCCTCATTTGAGACTAAGATCAATTTAAACGTTTGTTAAGAATACGTTTGTCTAATTTTAGACTAAGATCAACTTAACGGGATCGTTTAGATCCGACAAGAGAGCAATTGGGCTCTGTTGTTTAGTTTAGTGACATTGCGGTCGGTAATTAGTTTAAGGACATTACGGTCCATTGTTAGTTTAGGGACATCTCGGTCCAATGTTAGTTTAAAGACATCGCGGTCGAGGTTAAGGACATCATAGTCCGTGGATTTAAGGACTCCACAGTCCGTTGTTAGTTTTAAGACATCACGGTCGAGATTAAGGACATCATAGTCCATGAATTTAAGGACCCCACAGTCCGATGTTAGCTTAAAAACATCACGGCCGAGATTAATGACATCATAGTCCATGAGTTTAAGGACCCCACAGTCCAATGTTAGTTTTAAGACATCACGGTCGAGGTTAAGGACATCATTGTCCATGGGTTCAAGGACCCCACAGTCTGTTGTTAGTTTTAAGACATCACGGTCGAGGTTAAGGACATCATAGTCCGTGAGTTTAAGGACCTCACAGTCCGATGTTAGTTTTAAGATATTACGGTCGAGGTTAAGGACATCATAGTCCATGAGTTTAAGGACCCCACAGTCTAATGTTAGTTTTAAGACATCACGGTCAAGGTCAAGAATATCATAGTCCATGGGTTTAAGGACCTTACAGTCCGATATTAGTTTTAAGACATTACGGTCGAGGTTAAGGACATCATAGTCCATGAGTTTATGGACCCCACAGTCCGTAGTAATGTGTGGTTGTCGGGACCCGTCACCTCTCTGACGATGTTGAAGGATTACAACGACAGATATCAGAGGAGTAAAGAGATGTACCCTCGAACCGGGTGTAAATTGATTGGAAGAGCAGATGAGCTCGGTTCAATTTAAGTTGAGAACTTATGGCCAGAATTGGGCTAAGTCCAGTTAAAAATATTTAACATTTTAATTTTGTTCTGCCTGTTAGGCCTTTATTTGGGCTCTGCCCTTCAAATAATGCTAAGCATTGGGCTCTGACATTTTTTGTCTTATATTGAATGCATAGCATTTATCAGAACAAAGTATGTTCTGACAGCGCGCCACGTGGCGTGTTAGGCGCTTAGCGCTAAGCGCTAGTTTGTTAGCGCACTGCGCTTTTAATTTATGAGCACGCTGCACTAGTTTATGGTTGTGCCAGTGAGTGACACGTGGCGCGCTTGGCGCTGAGCGCCAACCCAAGAGCGCAGTGCGCTATTTTCATAAGCGCAAAGCGCAGATCGTGTCTGTGGTTGACACGTGGCATGTTTTGGCGCTGAGCGCCAGTCCAAGGAGTGCAAAGGCGCAGTTCATGAGTGCAAAGTACTTTCTAATAGCGCAAAGCGCATTTCAATAAGAGGCTTTGCCTCAAGATCCAAGAACAATAGTTCTTGTTTTTTATAAAAGGCTCTGCTTTTATAGATCAAAAGATCTGTGAATGAAGTAAAATACTTCTTTTTATATTTTTATGACTAGATTTTTTGATCTTTTCTTTTTAATCAAAGACCTTGGTCTTTTTTATAGATCTAAGATCTTTTTAGAAAATATTTCTTCTTTTTACGAGATGATTTCATCTCTGTTGTTCAAGAATTAATTCTTTACCTTTAAAAATGAAGAAATGATCTTCTTTCTTCTAAAGGCTTGCATTTCTTTCTCTTTGAGTTTTTCTCAAAGTTTGCAGAGGGTTTTCTCTATCTTTTTTCTGTGTGTTCTCTATTCTGTATCCCAGACTTGAAGTCTTGGGGTTCTTTATATAGGGCCAAATGATTTGTTAAATCAGCTTAAGAGATCTTTCTCTGATTGATTTGGGAATATTTCCCACCGTTGGATCTTTGATTCTAAGACTTCTGTTTTACAGAAAATAATCTTCTTATTTTAATAAGATTGAAAAATCTTTCCATAACAGAATTTTAATTCTGATTAATTAATAATTTATTATTATTAGATCTTTTGATCTAACGGTGGGGAATTTTTTTAATTCCAGCGCTGGCTCACTTTGCGCTAGCGCACTTTCGTTCGACACGTGGCGCGCAGCGCAACTACGCTAGCGCACACGTGTTTGACACGTGGCGCGCAGCGCAGAGTGCAGCGCAACTGTGCTAGCGCACCTTGTCTGACACGTGGCGCGCAGCGCAGAGCGCAGCAGAATCTGAAGCGTTGCTTCAATTTAATTTTGAATTTTAAAGCAGAGCTTTGCTCTGATTGGGGGTGCGCTGCCTAGGGCGCAGCGCACCTGGCGCTAGTGCGTCTGCTTTTGACACGTGGCACGCAACGCGCAGCGCACGGGATCTGAAGCGTTGCTTCAATTTTTGAACTTTGAAATTCAAAATAGAGCTTTGCTCTGATTGGGGGAAACAAATGCCCCCCACCGTTGCGCTCACGTGGCGCACACGTGAGTGCAGCGGTGACAACATCTGAGCCTTTGGATCAATTCAGAAGTTGAGGAGACGGTTCAGCGCCTATAAATAGGACCTTTTGGTCCTCAGATGATTTCCATCTTCTTCTTAAGAATTTTATTCAGAGCCTTGCTCTTTTGTTAAAGAACTTTCAAGAGTTAAAACTCTACTAAATTTAGGTAAAATTAAATTAAATTAATTTTAATAAATTAGGGTTTTTACCCATTAACAGAGCCTTACTCTTCATAGATCTTTGATCTAAAGAAAAGCCCTTTAGGGTTTCATAATCAGAGCCTTGATCTCATGAACCCATAGATCTAAACAGCTCTTTTCTTAGGATTTCTTAGCCTATAAGTCAAAGCTCTGCTCTTTTGATAATATGTAGATCTTTTGATCTTTTGATGAAGAACTCTTAAGAGTTTTTTCATGGATCTTTAAGATCCCAGAATTTTAATTCTCAAGAATTAATTTTCATTAATCTTTGATGGATTTTCCATCATCATTACAGAGCTAGGCTCTTTAAGGAATTTTATTCCCTCGTGACCAGAGTTTGACAAGTGTCACTCTGTTATAGAGCTTTGCTCTGAAAGGGAGATTTTCTCCTTCTCCCGAGGGATTTCTCATTCAATGAGAATATTCTTTGAGGATTTCCTCATTAATTGACAGTCTCATCCAATGATGAGGCTGTTTTATTAATTGATGCATTGTCATCTGGATTTTGTGGGTCCACCTTTGGTCCCCTTTCCACTGCATTGCAGTGCGGTACAAATTTTAAAGTGTCGCTCAGAATTGGAAGATTAAATTATAGTACTGATAATTGGATTTTTTTCTTTTTCGCAGGCGACTTGTCTTCCGATCTTTCTTTCACGTTTTTCCATTCAGAGGGAGGATTCCCTGAGGCACCGGTGGACCGGGAGGTTCTCGCGCTCATTAGAGATTATGATCCGGAACACAAAAACCTTCACCTGTGGGGTAGGTGGTATGACCAGATAATCAAAGGTCGTCGGAGCTTTTCTTGTGCGACGCCGTCGGATCCGATCTCATCGATTTCGTATGCAGATGCACCCCCAGTGAACTATGCCGTGGAGGTTGTCAATTGGACTTCGTAGGGTCTTCTCTAACCTTCGATTGCCGCCATACCCATGCAGCTGCCGGCGGCTTTAGATACTTTGGGGCGACGCATATGCCAGGGCGAGTCGCGCCCTTGGGGACAACCTTACAACATCGGGTTGACTCCCCAACATTCGGCCGGATATTTGCAGTAGGCCAGGTACATCTTGTCGGCGAAGAAAACACATTTGCTGAAGCTCGGCCTATATCCTGCAGTTTACGCGTCGTTGTTCCAATATTCTGCTCCTCCGACGTGGTGGATTAAGGCGTTCGTGGAGCAATGGAACATCCCAACCCATACCTTTCTTCTACTGGACAGAGAAGTTTCCATCTCTTTAGAAGAATTTGCCGAGATTTCCGATCTGCCGGTGAGGGGGGAGCACTATGAGGAGCTGCTTCCTCCGGACGAATATGTTTTTGCTACCAAGCCAGTGGTGATAGGCCTAACACCAGAGAACACCATCCAGCACCAGTTTCCTAGTCTGATAAAGGTGCTAAATATGTACGAGAGTCTTTTCTTGGAGTCCGGAGGTCGGGGGGTCAGTTTTGCAGACTTCATTGCCCGGTTTCCTCGACCGGAGATTCTATCACAACGAGGCGAAAATTTTTCCATGCTCGACGATCCCTTTGGCTTTGGCTTAGATCGTCGACTAACACTGGAAGATGATCATAAGGGGTTTTATCTTCCTGATGTCGCGATCGTCCCTCTGTCGGAAATCGCCGCTCCGGGCATTGACGAGGAGACTTTCTTTATCGGGTTTCTCGGGCTATGGTTGTGTTGGTTCGCACTCCTCATGCACCCTCGCTATATGAGGCCGTCCGTCTTCTACCCAGCACATCGAATGGTGGCAGGAATACAAGTGGCCATCGGGATTGCCGGGCTGGCCCACCTGTACCATGGTCTTAGCGTGGCGGCAGATACAACTGAACCGGGGGTGCAAGCTGCCAAATTCCCGATGCACTACTTTACTTCGTGGATGGAAATGCACGTGCTCGGGGTGTTTGGTATTCATAAAAGACCCTCGTTTTACGAGAAGTGCAGATTCCCGAGAATTATGCGGCTGATCGACGCTTCTATCGTGAATCCGTCTCAGCGGGAGGCTACGGGTTTGCTTCTTCGTCCGCGCACGGTCGGGGCCGGTATGTCTTTCATGGACAAAGTCCTGACAATCGGCCAGGAAACTTCCAAAACGGTGCTGGCATTGCGCGACTCCTTTAAGGACGGGGCCTCCGTGTTGAAAGCCCGGGAGATTCTTCACCTGTATTCCATTAGGCCGGGCTTCCTCGTATTCAGGCAAAATGATGCGGCGCTTTTTATGAGATACAACCCCCATCATTTTGCCCAGCAGCTGAGCTATAACCAGGGGGTTCCACTGGAAGCATTTTTGGAAGAACCTGCTGCCACCAGAGAAGGAATACGGGGTGCGTTACATCACTTTATGCGCTTGAATACAGGCTCCCACTTCTTCATTAGCGAACCAAGTTGCATCCCGAGGGCCCTTAACGTATACGGGGCCTGGTATCAACATGCAATGGGCGCTGTTGTCAGGGAAGAGAGGCGGCTGCTGCTCGATCTCAAGAGTGCGCCCCCTGCCAGCGATCGCAACATCCCTTTGAAGCGACGGATCGCTGTCCCTCCTCCGCTAAGAGAGGCTGCTGCGGTTGAGCCTCCACGTATGCTGAGCCCTACGCGTGGATTGCCCCGTGATCCTGTGGGCGTGCCATCGATGTCCTGTGCTCCCATGGAGACGGTAAACGTAGCTTCACCCGAATCTGGCGTGGGCTCGGATATTGGGACTCGCCGTCCCAAGGTGGCCACTAAGCGCAAGCTGGTGTTGGCCGCGACTGGAGCTCTCTCTCAGAAGAAGAAAAAGTCGCTCTTTTCTCTTGACGTGGTACTTGGCCAGGAGCCTCATGCTCCCTATAGTGAGGGCTTGAGCGAGTATGGGACAAATGAGGGCTTATTCATGCCGCCAGATGATACTGATCTGGCGGCTGCCATTGCAGCTTCCAAGCGATTGGCAAGACGCTAGGAGGCGTTGGCTAACCTCGTGCGATCAGGTAATTATTAGTTGCATTTTTTTCCATTGCATCATACCTCTATCATTGTTTTTTGACTAACGCTTTTCCTTCTTTAATAGGCATTTCTACCGAAGAAACTCTCGCTGCTTCTCTCAAGACTTTTGAGGAAGAGGAGCGACTTCGAGCATCCTTAGGCCTTGGTACATTTCGGTTCGCCATGTTTCTGCTTCTGTTTCTTATGAGTAATCTGACCCTTTCCTTGTCTTATCGCAGGGATCACAATCCCTATCCCGCAAGCTGATGCGGAAATTCTCCCCGGACCAGCTACCGAAGCCCTGGCCTCTTCGGCACTGCCACGAGAGGCCCTACTCAAAAAACCGATGATGGAAGGTTTGACGGCTCTGGAGGTAATCCTGAATGCGGACGACGACGCCTTGCTGAAGGAGGCTTCTAAAAGGTCTGTTGTGACGGTCCGGGAGGAAAGGAAGCGCCTGAGGCGCGCAGCAAGGAAGCGTAGTACTGCTTTGGCTGCAGGAGCAAGTTCAAGCGCCGTTACTCCCGCTGCTACTCCTTCAGAGGAGTTCCCGGTTGCTTTGTCTACTGCTCACAGACGGGCGGCACGGGCGGCTCGGGAAGCCAACGGTAAATCAACCCCAGGTAAATGTGCTTTGAGACTTCGTTGTCAGAGTTTTAAACTATCAGTTCTTATATATCTTGTCCTGCATGGCCGAGCCTTACTGAAGGAGTGGCAGCGACCGTTGAGCCTGAGGGAGCGGTGGAGGAGGTAGCTGCTATTCCCGAACCCGGGGCGGCGGCAGATGACGTGGTCGCAATTGCCGGGCTCGAGGTAGTGGTCGACGAGACGGCTACCACGGCGGAGCCTAAAGCGGCGGTGAATGAGACGGTTACAATTACTAAGCCCGAGGTGGCGGCGAGTGAAACTGGTACAATTGCTGGGTCCGAGGTGGCCGCTCTTTCTCAAGAGTCGAGCACCGCATGGGTCGAGCAGAGTGCGTCCTTCCTCCGCCATTTCGAACAAGAAGCGACCTTGAGGCGGAAGGAATGCGAGGAGGCTTCCGCTGAGTCTATCCAGTTGCGTGCCCAAGTCGAAGCGAACGTCGCACAACTGAGAGCCGTCTTTGACACCTTGCAGCAATGTATCTCGGACGGGCTTGTATTAAGACGGAAGCTCGACTCTATCGAGCGGGTTACGCAGAGTCGTGAAGCTGCCCAACGGGAAATTGATAAGAAGATTTCATCATGCTTGCAGCAAAGGACTCGAATCGAAGCGGAGCTAGCCGCGGCGGCTGATCATGAGAAGGCACTAAAAGAAGTGCGAGAGCAGCTCGCGGACTTGTTGAAAACGCTTCCTTCTCAGTAGCTGCCTTTGTATCAATCATACACTTGTAATCTCTGAATAATATGTATCTATTTTTTATTCCTTTATATGATGTATCTTGTATTCAATTGGGTTCATGAATAAAGACATTCTTTTTGTTATACTGTTGCTTTCTTCTCCTTGCTGTGTTGTTGCCATGTGATTTTAGCAAGTGCGATCTGTAGATAGCATATAGCTGTCGGTCTTGTGCTCTTTGTAAGGTGGTGATGGCTTAGAAAACAGGTTAGGATCTGTCACCTAAGACTTTTCAACTTTATGAGCCATGAGGGCCGCATAAAGAATTTTCTCCCTACCGGTCGAGAGGATCCCGTAGGTGTAATTTCTCCTTAAGAATCGTGAGGATTCCTAAGTGTGTTTTCTCTTGAAAGTCGTAAGGATCTCACAAGAGGATTTGCTCCCTTACGAGTCGTGAGGACCCGCAAGTGATGGGTGAAGTTGTCGTTATCCGCATTTCACGGAGCTAAGGGTTGCTCTGGATGCTTCCCACGGGTTCACTGCCGTGTTCTGAGAGGACCAGGCTCCGCTCTGGACGTTTTCCAGGATACCGTAGTTTAAAGACATTGCGGTCGAGGTTAAGGACATCATAGTCCGTAGATTTAAGGACCCCACAGTCCGTTGTTTAGTTTTAAGATATCACGGTCGAAGTTAAGGACATCATAGTCCATGGATTTAAGGACTCCACAGTCCGATGTTAGTTTTAGGACATCACGGTCGAGGTTAAGGACATCATAGTCCATGAGTTTAAGGACCTCACAGTCCAATGTTAGTTTTAAGACATCACGGTCGAGGTTAAGGACATCATAGTCCATGAGTTTAAGGACCTCACAGTCCAATGTTAGTTTTAAGACATCACGGTCGAGGTTAAGGACATCATAGTCCATGGGTTTAAGAACCCCACAGTCCAATGTTTGCTCTGGATGCTTCCCACGGGTTCACTGCCGTATTCGGCGAGGACCAGGCTCCGCTCTGGATGCTTCACACGGGTTCACTGCCGTGCTCTGCGAGGACCAGGATCCGCTCTGGACGTTTTCCACGGGGTCAGAAGTGACATAATCCACGTTCCACGTAGCCAGGAATTTTGCTCTGGATGCTTCACACGGGTTCACTACCTTGTTCGGCGAGGACCAGGCTCCGCTCTGGATACTTCACACGGGTTCACTGCCGTGCTCTGCGAGAACCAGGATCCGCTCTGGACGTTTTCCACGGGGTCAGAAGTGACGTAATCCGCGTTCCACATAGCCAGGAATTTTGCTCTAGATGCTTCACACGGGTTCACTACCGTGTTCGGCGAGGACTAGGCTCCGCTTTGGATGCTTTACACGGGTTCACTGCCGTGCTCTGCGAGGACCAGGATCCGCTCTGGACGTTTTCCACGGGGTCAGAAGTGATATAATCCGCGTTCCACGTAGCCAGGAATTTTGCTCTGGATGCTTCCCATGGGTTCACTGCCGTGTTCAGCGAGGACCAGGCTCCGCTCTGAATGTTTTTCAGGATACCGTAGTTTAAAGATATCGCGGTTAGGGTTAAGGACATCATAGTCCATGAGTTTAAGGACCTCACAGTCCGATGTTAGTTTTAAGACATCATGGTTGAGGTTAAGGACATCATAGTCCGTGGATTTAAGAATTCCACGGTCGAATGTTAGTTTTAAGACATCACGGTCGAGGTTAAAGACATCATAGTCCATGGGTTTAAAGACCCCACAGTCCGTGAAATGTGTGGTTGTCGGGACCCGTCACCTCTTTGAAATCGTTGAGGAATTACAACGACAAATATCAAAGGAGTGAAGAGATGTACCCTTGAACCAAGGTAAAATTAGTTTAAGGACATTACGGTCCATTGTTAGTTTTAAGACATCCTGGTCAAGGTTAAGGACATCATAGTCCGTGAGTTTAAGGACCTCACAGTCCGATGTTAGTTTTAAGACATCACGGTCGAGGTTAAGGACATCATAGTCCGTGGATTTAAGGATTCCACAGTCTAATGTTAGTTTTAAGACATCACGGTCAAGGTTAAGGACATCATAGTCCATGGGTTTAAGGACCCCACAGTCCGTGAAATGTGTGGTTGTCGGGACCCGTCACCTCTCTGACGACGTTGAATGATTACAACGATAGATATCAGAGGAGTAAAGAGATGTACTCTCGAACCAAGGTAAAATTAGTTTAAGGATATTACGGTCCATTGTTAGTTTTAAGACATCCCGGTCAAGGTTAAGGACATCATAGTCTGTGAGTTTAAGGACCTCACAGTCCGATGTTAGTTTTAAGACATCACGGTCGAGGTTAAGGACATCATAGTCCGTGGATTTAAGGATTCCATAGTCCAATGTTAGTTTTAAGACACCACGGTCGAGATTAAGGACATCATAGTCCATGGGTTTAAGGACCCCACAGTCCGTAAAATGTGTGGTTGTCGGGACCCGTCACCTCTTTGAAGTCATTGAGGAATTACAACGACAAATATCAAAGGAGTGAAGAGATGTACCCTTGAACCAAGGTAAAATTAATTTAAGGACATTACGGTCCATTGTTAGTTTTAAGACATCCCGGTCGAGGTTAAGGACATCATAGTCCGTGAGTTTAAGGACCTCACAGTCCGATGTTAGTTTTAAGACATCACGGTCGAGGTTAAGGACATCATAGTCCATGGGTTTAAGGACCCCACAGTCCAATGTTTGCTCTGAATGCTTCCCACGGGTTCACTGTCGTGTTCGGCGAGAACCAGGCTCCGCTCTGGATGCTTCACACGGGGTCATTGCCGTGCTCTACGAGGACCAGGATCCGCTCTGGACGTTTTCCACGGGGTCAGAAGTGACAAAATCCGTGTTCCACGTAGCCAGGAATTTTGCTCTAGATGCTTCCCACGGGTTCGCTGCCGTGATCGGCGAGGACTAGGCTCCGCTCTGGATGCTTCACACGGGTTCACTGCCGTGCTCTGCGAGGACCAGGATCCGCTCTAGATGTTTTCCACGTGGTCAGGAGTGACATAATCCGCGTTCCACGTGACCAGGAAGGGTCGACTTTATCCTCATTTCACGGAGTCGGAGTTTGACTCTCGGTCATCTATACACCGCCGAGTCATGGAACTGGGAGTTGCCGCTGTTCCGCTTTGCTTGATTTTGTGTCCATTGTAATAAGACGAATGTTGAGGTGATCTCCAGGCTGTCTATGAACCATCGAGATTCGGCCTCTCCTTCTGATGAAGCTTGGGGAAGAAGGGAGTGATTCTTTCTTTGTTTGCGCCTCTGATTGTATACAGGGATTGACATGATATCACCTGTAGGGCATAAATTTCATTCATTCATTTTTTATTTCTTTCTGCGATGCTCTATCAGTTCAACTTTTATATCGCGAAGGTCGCGACCGCCCAATCATTTCGGATATTTTTTGCGGTGCCCAATCATTTCGATTGTTTATTTTATTTTTACTCGCTATTTTTTATTGCGAGTTGCCCAATCATTTCGGCTATTTTGCATGCATACATTTTTACTTGCTGATTTTGTTGCAAGTTGCCCCATCATTTCAGCTATTTCGTATGCATGTGTGGCTCGCTAGCTTTTTTGCCGCAAGCTTGGGATTAGACACCGATTTCGGCATCAGCACCGCTACAACTGGGATGTTGCCAGGAGCGAATCATCATTTGCCTCTGTCGATATCGAACAAAGGTGGCTTAGCGAACAGGGTTAGGATTCTGTCGACTAAGGCTTTGACTTCATGAGCCGTAAGGGTCTCACAAAGGTATTTCTCCCCGCGAGTCGTGAGGATCTCGTAGGTGTGTTTTCTCCTTGGGAATCGCGAGGACTCCTAAGTGTATGTTCTGTTATAAGTCGTAAGGATCTTACAAGGGAGTTTTCCCCTTATAAGTCGAGAGGACTCACAAGGGTTGCTCATCGTGCGAACATATCCCTAGTCACGGATGGGACTTGGTTAGGGAAATGTTTATTCGCACCCGTGGATTGTATACAAGGGTCAGCATTGAGCCGCTTGTAGGACAGTATTGAAGGTTGTGGGGACTGCTTAAGAACAGGTTCAGATCCCTGTAGCTTAAGACTTTCAAATCTTATGAGCCGTGAGGGTCCCATAAGAGGGTTCTCCTTACGAGTCGTGAGGATCTCGCAAGTGTAATTTCTCCTTAGGAATCGTGGAGATCCCTAAGTGTGTTGCTTTCTTGTGAGTCGTAAGGATCGCACGCAGGTGGTTTCTCTTTACAAGGTCGAGAGGATCCTTGCAAGTGTCTTTTAACGAGGTTGCGCCCTTTCGGGTTTTCACAAACACCCGCTGGCAGCCCTGCTGTTTTTACTCACGGAGCCCTTTCGGGTTTTCATCCGTGCCCATTTTGGTTATGGATGTACCATTTTCTTTTTCATTTCTCTTTTTTTTTTTATTTTAACGAGGCTGCGCCCTTTCGGGTTTTCACAAGACTTGCCGGTAGCCCTGCTGTTTTTACTCACAGAGCCCTTTCGGGTTTTCATCCGTGCCCATTTTGCTTATGGACATACCGTTCTTATTTTTTTATTCTTTTATTTTCTCTCTTTTTTTTATCAGCCTTGGGATGCTGCAATCCACAGTAGTTTATCTACGTCTCGGTCGATGGCTAGTTTTAGGGCATAGTGGACCATTGTTAGTTTTAAGGACATCTCGGTCCGTTGGTAGTTTAAGGACGTTTCGGTCCGCCGTTAGTTTAAGGACGTTTCGGTCCGCTGTTAGTTTAAGGACGTTTCGGTCCGTTGTTAAAAATGCCGGCTACTACTTATAGAGTTTTGGCTTAAGAAGTTAGCGAGCGGACATAGTCGTTGTCATCTATCATTGACCTAGGCCATGACTCGTCAAGCGTAGTATTTTTTCAGGAAGCGACCGTTTATTGGCCTGAAAGGTCTTTCACCATGCATGCCCATGAGTAGATAGGCTCCCCCTGGTAGACTTTTGTTCATACCATAATATTGCATTATTATATTCCTTATTCTTATGTATTTTACAAATAAAAAGGTGCTTTTGACCCATGTCTACTATATAAGTACAGGTTACAGGTTCTTGGAGCTAAAACAGTGAAAAGGATAAAAGACGATACAAAAGTGAGACTTTGACCAACAAACAGAAGGGTCTTGATCAAGCCTACATAAAGATTAGTTCACAAAATACAAGGCAATGCAAGGTCTAAGATCGCGAAGCCACGGTTAAAGTCCACCACAATTATTCACTGGAAAATCTGGAAGAGAACCAGAAGCTATGTTAAAGAAACAACTAAAGAAGTAGGAAGCCCAAAACAACCAGAACCAAGCCCAGAATTTTCATCCATCAAGTCAATCATTGGGCCGCGGAACCGCGGCCCAACCCCTGCTGCGGCCGAGGTTCCGCGGCAATCCAGAGCCCACAGTTGAATATTTTTTTACCAAAATGCAGAGCGGCGTTGACTAGTCAACCTAGGGGTATTTTTGTAAATGCAGACGTGCGGCAATTGTAAACCTAGGGTTTTCTATGTCCTATAAATAGATACCCAAACTCTTGTATTAGGTCATGCCTCCTTTCATTAATAAAATTCAGATTTCTTTTGGAGAGTATCGGTGCCTCTTTTTATATCATCTATTCAGATCTGACAACCCTATGGAAATGTTTGGAGAGCCATCTGTAAATAGTTTTATTTAATTGCTCTAGTTTAGATTTAATTCCTTGCCCTAGATAAATGTTCTTCAATTCCCTAATGAGCGAGTAGTCTCCTCGCTTGTTAGGGTTAGCTTTGGGGAAGACTTTTTGAGAGATGAGATCTCTCATCCCTTTCTTGCCCATCATACTTTTTCATGGGACTCCATGCATACATACACACACCGCTCCGTACGGAACCCTATCCCATGAGGTAGCGGTGATACCGTAGTATAAAGGCCCGGTTGCGCGTGTTTTCCATAGAGGTTAGGGTAAGGATCGATAACGGAAGGACAAGAACCTAGAGGAAGAAACATCTTCCCGAATGGATCTAATCCCCTTTATTGATAATTACCATAACTCCTCTTAGATCCTAATTTGGGTATAGAAAGTGTTGAGATTTATTTACATTTCCAAACCTACCCTAAACCTAACCCTAGCAAGATTTAGATCCAGATAATCTTAGTATAGATACATTTAGTTTTTAGATTTAATAAATCAATCCGAACACCCATCGGAATTAACTCGTTTGAGCGATTAGGAAATTCACAACATCCCTGTGGACCGACCCGTACTCACCGGCTAGCTACCAAGCGACGCCGTTCTTGATTGCAGTTACTAGATAATTTCTGAGACGAACCAAATGGCGCCGTTGCCGGGGATGGCGTGTTATTTCCTTTTTGCAATTTCGGGTTAATATAAATTTAAAAAAATCATAAAAACTGAAAAATCAAAAAAATATATCATCTGTTATTTTTGGGAAGGGTATTTTTGTGTGAATTTTGCAGGATATACGAACAAATTCGGATCTGGAAATCTCCAGAAATCGAAACAGCAAACGAAAGATCTGAATTAACAGAGGAGTATCACATCTGAAAACAACGGAAATCTTGGGATCCGAGCCGACCACTTGACCGCACTTCCGCGGCGCGAACCCCGATTTGACCGCGCATTCGCGGTGGGAAAGTGACGTCGCCTTCTGCAAAAATTTCTCGGGGCCTGAACCACACTGTAGACCGCGGTTCAGCGGCCAGAACCCACCTAAGACCGCGGAAAAGCGGTTGACTCGTGACATCATCTTGAGAAAATTGCACTGTAAGCTCCTCTGTTCTTGCTCTGGAAATCTAGATATATCTTATCTAAAAATCTCCTACAGAATTCTTTGCGCTTTAAAAATCTTCCCCCTTCCAAATAACAAATCTTGTGCATGATTCTTTGCGCCGCGCTTAAAATACATAATTAATTGCAAGAAATCTTTTCTGTTTTGCATACCTTTAATCTTTTTTTCAAAAATTTCCAAATAAAAAGAAAAAGGAAAAAGGAAGTTTTAAAAAAAAAAATAAAAAAAAACTTGCAAAATTTTGTCGCTAAGAATTCCGTGCACCCTAACCTTCTTTCTCTTCTCCTTCTATCATCATGGGTACCCCACTTCATAAATCTCTTGCTGAACTTTGGTATCCCGAACCCAACTTTGCCTCGTACGTCAATTGTTTCGGTCGATTTAAGGAAGATCCCTCCATGCCCAAAATTTCTTTGAAAGATCAAATAGAAGCGTCTAGGAGAAACAGATCGACGTTGCAACCCACTTTATGTCAACCATGTCACCCCTCACTACCTTCTTATGTTGATACCACTTTTTCGAGTTCTATTGTAACTCCTAAACCGATGTCTATTGCTGAGCATATTGCACAATCTCGTAGCCGATCTTTCACTCCTCTACACACATCCAGTTATAGGAATCAACAAGTCCATTCACCTTTTTATACAAATGTTGATCCCACTCCTGTCCAACCATCCAATTCCTACCAGTCCTACCGGACTTTCCCACCATCACTAGACATTGCTTCTATACAGCCATTTGAGAGTTTCACGTATCCAAACAATTTCGAATCTTTTACCGAAACCCCTTCACAACCCCTGTCTAGTTTGGAACAGTCGTTGGAAGCTTATATTTTAGCAACAAACAAAATGATAAGGAATGTGGATGCGTCCATGGCCGCCCTTCTGCAACCTAGTGAACCGACAACTAGTTTCCAACTAGCTTCAAATTTTCCAATGTATGATGGGGCGTTTGGACAGAGTGCGGATTTGAGAGGATTTCCAAATCAAACCTACCCATACCCAATTGAAGCCCACAACTCCGGTTTTCCATCGATTGTCCCAAATGATTCACAAGTTGAAAATAAAACATCTAACGAGTTGTGTAACTTTGTAGTGCTTGATTTGTCAGATTGTGAAGAATCCCTTTTGAGTGAAACCACACTTAATCCTTTTGACCTTTACACCTCCACTCTAGAACTTGAATTGATAAATATCCATACTTTTGATGAGGTGTCTGAAAAAATTGATTTTCACTTGATTGAGGATTTAGACGCCGGGAATATTTCGGATGATGAACCCGTAGATTTGATTGAAATTTTATGTCCAATTCATTATCCCGAGTCATTAAATGTTTCTCCCGAACTTCATATGCGTCTTGATTTTGATGATAATGGCATGGATAGGCTAAATTTTGAGGAGAATTATGAGGATAGTATTGAGGAGAGTATTGAGGATAATATTGAGGTTGAACCATTTTTCTTTGATGTGTCGGATTTTCCAATTCATCCTCCTGAACCTTTAACTGTTATATCACCCTCCCTCCTTTCCATCATTCCGACCACGCAAAAGATCGCACTTGAAGACTGTGAGCTTGAAAAATTTCCCTTTGAATCTGACATAGTTCTCACAGCCGATAACACTTACGAGTGTTTCACTTTTCGGACGATATTGAAGACCCATCGCCCGAGTTTGAGTCCTTTGAAATTTCAGATGAGTTAGTTGAACCATCAAACTCGGTTGCTTACAGTCGTTTCGAACCATTGATGGAATCTTTCAAGTTCGAGACAGTTTACTACGGTGAGAATGAGACTATCCCTAATTCACTCCCTTTCGTCCTTCCCATCGTTCCGACCGTACAAGAGACCGTTACGCTTTCATCTCCAATACCAAGTTCGGCGTACCCATGCTTTCTTGCGAATCTTGAGGGATTTGACCCCATTTCTCGACGGGTTGATAGGTTAGCACAATCGCTTTTAACACATCGTTCATCACAAATTGCGCTAATTTATTCACTCGATTTACACTCTCAAGATTGTACTCCACTTCTTTCTCTTTTCCGTCATTCTTCTCCTCCACCGAGACCATATTCCACTCTTCTTCCCATACGGTCTCGTGTGCTTCTCATTTCTCTTCTTTCCACTCCGTCCTTTCACCAACTCTACCATTACCACGATAAGATTTTTGAATGGTTGGTGCTAACCTTTGGCTTGTGTAAAGCTTTGTTTAGTTTGGGGAGGACCTTGTTGTATATATGTATATATATTTTTTGTTTCCTTTAAAAAAATAAAATTTCAAAACATTAAAAAATATAAAAAAATTTATAAATAAATAAACAGGGGAGTGCCGACATTCTCAACCCTCTTGGTGTTGCATGACAGTGAGGACACTGTCAAGTTTAAGTTTGGGGGTGTGCTCGGTAAGCCTTCTTCCTTCGCATTCATATGTATATATTTTTTGCATTTGCATACTTATTTTAAAACCCATAAAAATTGAAAAATTTCATAAATTATAAAAATTAATGTATTCAATTTTGGTCTTATTTGACTTAAGTTTGACAAATAGGTTAACTGGCTAGGAACAACTAGATCTTAGACTTAGTAAATTAAAAACCTTAAAAATAACCTTTCTTAAAGTTTAACGGTAGAAAGTATATGCCTTTGTAGTTTATTTAGAAATAGACAAATTTTGGGTTCACTTCTTGGGCTAAGTCGAAACAAGGGAAGAGTATTGATGTTTTTATTAAAATATGAGTTTGAAAAATAATTTCTAAACTTAAGTCTAAATTCTGAAAATATATACCCTACAAAGTGCACAAACACGAACCTTGAAACTTGGAATAGTAGAAGAGACCTTGAAATGCTCTTGTCTAAAGTCCTTAGTACGATGAAAAATAAAAAAATACAAGTGTGAATAAAGAAAAAAATGAACACTGGTTTTTGTAATTACTTAAGGCTGCAAAAATAGAAAAATATTTAGCGAGGGTGCTTCATCACCTAGTGCCTTAGACCAACTGGTTTGGGAGTCACTGCTAAAGTCTTAGATGTTACAAGACTAGGAATTACGCTTTAAAGTGCAAACGCATTTTGTAATCGGTCGTTGGTACCTCAAGAAATATTAACGGTCGCATGAAGGATGTGTATGCAAAATTCATCTAAAAATTCACCAATTAAGAAGTGCTTTGGACAACGAACAAGAGTATGATTGCTTGATTTGAATTTCCAAGTGTAGGAGTGATTTATACACACACGTAGGGGTATGTGATTGGGGTTTAAATGAGAGATAGGAATGAAGAATAGAACTTGTATCTTTAGTAGAGTTGATAAAAATTCCTAAGTTGAGATAGAACCCTAGAGGGAAAACTTAAGAGATGCCGAAAACTAAGTAGGTCTGCAGAACATATATAATCTTAAGTTAGATGATGAGGAAGTATGAAGAATATGGGTGGATAATTTACGAGTTGACGATAATAGAATTCCTTGTTAGAAAACCTAATTGGAGAATAAAAGTCAATGGGCCTAATTTATAGGATTTTGTGAGTAGTATCCGCTGAAAACCCTCAGGAGACAACACTCCTCCTACTAGGGACACCTAGAGGTTTAACGGCTTGTTGCACGTGCTCAGTGCAATCGCGATTCCCTGCGAAAGTGAGGTTAGGTTTTTTGTCGAGAATAAAACTAGGTTTCCTCGAGAACGAGCAAAAGATAAGTTTGGGGGTATTTGTTCATACCATAATATTGCATTATTATATTCCCCATTCTTATGTATTTTACAAATAAACAGGTGCTTTTGACCCATGTCTGCTACATAAATACAGGTTAGAGGTTCTTGGAGCTAAAACAGTGAAAAAGACAAAAGGCGATACAAAAGTGAGACTTTGACCAACAAACAGAAGGGTCTTGATCAAGCCTACATAAAGATTAGTTCACAAAGTACAAGGTAATGCAAGGTCCAAGATCGCGAAGCCACGGTTAAAGTCCACCACAATTATTCACTGGAAAATCTGGAAGAGAACCAGAAGCTATTTTAAAGAAACAACCAAAGAAGTAGGAAGCCCAAAACAACCAGAACCAAGCCCAGAGTTTTCATCCATCAAGTCAATCATTGGGCCGCGGAACCGCGGCCCAACCCCTGCTGCGGCCGCGGTTTCGCGGCAATCCAGAGCCCACAGTTGAATATTTTTTTACCAAAATGCAGAGCGGCGCTGACTATTCAACCTAGGGGTATTTTTGTAAATACAGACGTGCGACAATTGTAAACCTAGGGTTTTCTATGTCCTATAAATAGATACCCAAACTCTTGTATTAGATCATGCCTCCTTTCATTAATAAAATTCAGATTTTTTTTGGAGAGCATCGGTGCCTCTTTTCATATCATCTATTCAGATCTGACAACCCTGTGTAAATGTTTGGAGAGAGCCATCTGTAAGTAGTTTTATTTAATTGCTCTAGTTTAGATTTAATTCCTTACCCTAGATAAATGTTCTTCAATTTCCTAATGAGCGAGTAGTCTCCTCGCTTGTTAGGGTTAGCTTTGGGGAAGCCTTTTTGAGAGATGAGATCTCTCATCCCTTTCTTGCTCATCATACTTTTTCATGGGACTCCATGCATACATGCACACACCGCTCCCTATAGCACCCTATCCCACGAGGTAGCGGTGATACCGTAGTATAAAGGCCCGGTTGCGCGTGTTTTCCATGGAGATTAGGGTAAGGATCGATAAAGGAAAGACAAGAACCTAGAGGAAGAAACATCTTCCCGAATGGATCTAATCCCCTTTATTGATAATTACCATAACTTCTCTTAGATCCTAATTTGGGTATAGAAAGTATTGAGATTTATTTACATTTCCAAACCTACCCTAAACCTAACCCTAGCAAGATTTAGATCCAGATAATCTTAGTATAGATAGATTTAGTTTTTATATTTAATAAATCAAACCGAACACCCATCGGAATTAACTCGTTTGAGCGATTAGGAAATTCACAATATCCCTGTGGATCGACCCGTACTCACCGGCTAGCTACCAACCAAGCGACGCCGTTCTTGATTGCGGTTACTAGATAATTTTTGAGACGAACCAACTTTGTCTATGATATACGGGCCTTCATAGTTCGGCTCGAATTTCCCCCGTTTAGCGCGATTAGGGATCATAGGTCTTTTGACCACTAGCATGAGTTCGTCTTGGTGGAATGTCCTCGGTCTAGTCAATCTTTCATATGAGCGCGTCATCTTCAGGCGTTCGACGGGATTTGAAGTAGTATATAAAGACTTCCCTCCAATTCTCAGCCTTTTCCTGGTCTTTTGTTTGCAGGGCCGTTTGCTCGGTCATTCCCTTTTCCTCGGACATCTCTGGAAATATTTCTGCCGGTGCGAGGACTCGACGGCTTTGAACAACGATCCTCACGTCATCGAGGTTTTCGTCAGCCAGTTCTTTACCGAGCTTGGCTAATGCATCCGCCTTACTATTTTCCGCACGTGGTATGCTTTCCAAGGTGTAGGAAGGTATTTGGGTTAGGAGTTGCTGTACCCTCTCGCCGTACTTCACCAGTTCTGGTTTGCACGTTTGATAGTCGTCGTTTACTTGACTAACGACCAGTTGGGAATCTCCGTATATGAAGAGGTTTTCAATCCCCATGTCAATGGCGATCTCGAGACCTGCTATCAAAGCTTCGTATTCGGCTTCATTGTTTGTCCTCGGCTCTGTCAAGGAGAAGGCAAAGCGCATTATCCCTCCTTGTGGAGTTACGAAGATGAGGCTTACCCCTGATTTGATTATAGGGGTGCTTTGCTTGCGCTTCTTCATGGAAGATGCTCCATCAAAGTAAAGTTCCTATCGTGTATCACTCCCGTTAATCGTGTCAAACGCATGCTCGTCTGGCAGTTCACAATTCAGAGGAGAATCGGCAGGTATCGGATGCTCGGCGAGGAAGTCGGCGATGGCCTGTCCCTTCACTGCCTTAAGAGGCCGATAGGTTATCGAGAACTCCATCAAGAGCAGGGCCCATTTAGCGAGTCGCCCCGTCAATATGGCCTTTGACATCAAATATTTGAGAGGATCCATCTTCGATATGAGACGGACTTCATGCGCCAATGCATAGTGCCTGAGCTTCGTTATCGCGAAGATTAATGCCAGGCAGTGTTTTTTGATGGGAGAATAATTGCTTTCTGCCCCCAGTAGAACTCGACTCAAATAGTAGAGGGCTCTCTCCTTCCCTTGGTCGTTCTCCTGTGCCTATAATGCGTCTAAGGAACCTTCAAGGGCGGTTGTATACAGAATGGGAGGCTTTCCCTTGACCGGAGCGGCCAGTACTGGCGGATTCTGCAGGTATTGCTTGATTTCGTCCAGCGCGCTTTGACATTTGTGATCCCAGGCGAACGGGGTTCCCTTCTTCATCAGGTGACTGTAAGGACGGCACTTGCCTGAGAGATTGGCTATAAATCACCGGATATACGCGAGCTTCCCTTGGAGAGATCGCAATTGCTTGAGAGTCCTTGGCGGGGGCATCTCCATGATCGCTTTGATTTTTAACGGATCTATCTCAATGCCTCGGTGTCGGACGATGAATCCTAGGAATTTGCCTGAGGAAACACCGAATGCGAATTTGAGAGGGTTCATCTTTAAGTTGTATTGCCGGAGGCGTTGAAACACGATCTTCAGATGCTCTAGATGTTCCTCGTATGATTTGCTTTTCACCACGAGGTCATCGATATAGCATTCGACAACTTCATGTATGAGGTCATCGAAGATCTTCGTCATAGCCCTCTGATAGGTGGCACCGGCGTTTTTTAGACCGAAGGGCATCACCTTGTAACAGAATATACCCAAAGGGGTCCGGAAAGCGGTGTGCTTCTGGTCTTCGGGATGCATTTTTATTTGATTGTATCTTGACGAGCCATCCATGAAGGAGAAAACCTCGTGGGTGGACGTATTGTCAATCATTAGCTCGGTGACCGGTACTGGGAAGTCATCATTCGGGCAGGCTTTATTGAGATCCTGAAAATCCACACATATGCGTAGTGTCCCATTTTTCTTCATCACTGGGACAATGTTGGCGATCCAGTCAGGATACTGAACTTCTTGGATGAAGCCGGAGTCGATTAGCTTCTTGACCTCGGCATTGATACTCATCTCAAGCTCAAACCGCATTCTCCTTGGCTCTTGTTTGATTGGCTTGACGTTCGAGGATATTGCCAGTTTGTGGACAGCAATCTCTGGATGTAGTCCTGGCATCTCGGAATAGTTCCATGCGAAGCAATCTTTATGCTGCATAAGCACGTCTTTTAGTGTAGCTACCTTTTCTTCAGACAGCAACTCACTGAGGAATGTCGGTCGCGGGTCACTTGTCGTCCCCAAATCAATTTTCTTGAGCTTATCTGTAGTGGTATGTATTCCATCTTCCAGCTCTTTTGGCGCCAGTGGAAACTCTGAGATCACCTCGTCATCATTGTTTTCGAAGCACCAGGGGAGGTCATCCATATTCTCGGGTTCTTCTTTTGATATCGTTATCATATGACAAGTACGAGCTCGCTTCTAAGACTGATGTGGATCTTGGTCTACCCTCATGAATTTGGGTTCATGCTTCTGCGGCGGAGTTATCCTCCAATTGTCGGAGAGAGCGAACTTACCAAGCTGATATTGGTCTTTGACCCAGTTCTTGAAAGTGAAGCAGTCTTCGAGAGGGTGTCCTATTGCTCGGTGATAAGAGCAATAGTCTGGATAAGAGACCTCGTTAGCTTTCTCGGGGTGCTTGGACTCCGGGAGCGTAAGAATTTGATGTCTTATGGCAAGGTCAAGTATCTTCTTTGTCTTGTCTTGAGGAAAAGAGTATGCTTGACTCATCTTCTTCATAAGGGACAAATCCGGGCCGCTCGATTCCTGATCGCGTGACTTCTTGGTCGCGCTTTGTCGCCGTCGAACGCCTTTTCCGCTCTTTGACTTGTTTCAGCCTCTGCGTCGAGCCTTTTGTACAACAGGTTGATAAGGAGGGGCATTTTCATCTTTCGCAACCTGTTGAAGAAGGTGCTGCGTCCTGGCTTTCTCGTAGATGGCCATTTCGCGATTATGGTCGCCTCGAACTTTTTGACCAGCTTCCCTTATAAGCTTGTCCATTTGTTCTTCGAAAGATGGACTGGGCATTCTCATGTCGGAGGCTCTTTCTGGTTCAGGGTTAGCATTCTCCCATTGAGCGTCTTCTTCTTCATCAAAGTCATGTACGACATAGCAGTCGCGGAGTAGCTCCCGTTTTTTGGACCGAACATATCCAAGCCCGATCGCTTCCATTCTCCCGTTGGGCAACTTACGCTGAGTTCCGGGAACGTTCCAGATTCTGTTATAGAACTTAGCTTTTCGAGCGGTCTATTTGAAGGGTATTCCTTGGCGCTTCAATAGCCTTTTCAAGCCTTCTGTGTAATATCTAGGCAGACGGATGGGCTGGAGCCTGTCAAGTATAGAATCCACGCCATGCCAAACTTCTTTCTCCACTCTTGTTTCCGTGGATCGGTAGAATAGGATTGCCTGTTCACCTTTTCGCCTAGGAGGGACGTAAAATGTTTGTAGCTCTTGGACGCTATAAGTTTCAAGTGCGTCGAGATCTTTGTAATGCTCCTACGGAATCATGGTAATTTGCAAACTCTGATTATCACCAGCGAATGCTTGTATTGGTGGCGGAGCGGAGAATACAGCATGGACCTCATCTTCTGAGTCGCTGCCAAAGATCAACATAGGAGCGGATGGTCCCGGCATGTTGTACTGGGGTGGGCCTGAATAAACTATCTCTTCCTCTTCCTCAGTATCACTCCCAATGACCGGAGTGGTGGTGATAGCTTTGTTCTCCGGTTTGTGACATCTCTCCGTGTCCTTGAAATCTGGCAAGAAATATTTTGCATCTTCATACTTATGGACTTCGTTCATGGAGAACGGGTTCAACTCTCCTGTTACGGTATACTCGAGACCATCCTTAAAGTATTTCATACACTGATGTTGTATAGAAGGGATGATGTTGTACTCGTGTAACCAAGGCCGGCCGAGCAAAGCATTATAGCATGTCTTAGCGTCAATGACATGAAATTTAATATTTGTGACAAGTAGTCCAAAGTGCAATGTCAATATCACAGACCCGAGAGTCCGCGATGACTGAGAGTCAAAACCAGAGATGGTGATTTTATCACGAGCGAGATGCTGGACACTCATGCAGATTTCCTTCAACACTCGCACGTTGAGGAGATTAACGGAAGACCCATTGTCGACCAGGATTTTGCCTATCTTGATATCGTGACAATATCCGGAGACATATAGGGGACGGTTGTGCTCGCATGTCCCAAGGAGGAGATCTTCGTCGCCGAAGGTGATATCGGTTGTGTGTACTTCTTCCAGCTCGTCCTTCACCTTTTCTTCAGCGAGAAAAGCTTAGAATTGCTCTGGCTCTTATAGCGCCTTGATCAATGAATCTTTCGCTTCTTTGGATAGTAAAAGGGCGTCGAGAATGCTGAGTTGCAAAGATAACTTCCTCAAGTGTGCCAGAACGTTGTAGTCCACTTTACTTTTCTTTGGCGGGTCCTTGGTAGTCAGCTCTTTCATGACTTGGTCATCCAGGACGATATCCTCAGAGACCTTTTCTTTTCCCTTATCTTTTCTACTAGTGGATCCGAGATTCTTTTCTGAAAGCGTGCGATTGCGCAGCTGAATGTTTTCACAGGCCTTCGGTTCTTCCTCCTTCCCCAAGGTGGATTCTTTAAAGAGAGGGCCAAGAGCCATCTCTTCGTCAGAGTCGCTTCTGAAAGTGAGAACCTGCGATCCCCCGGTGTTGACCATGCGACAGTTACCGGTAGTTTCTTTATGCTCCTCGGTCGCACTTCTTTGCCCCGACGAGTTTTGCGTTTCATCCGCTTAAAATGTTGTCGGTGAGCAACATATCCCTGCCACCATCTTTTAAAAGCGTCGCACTCTTCAGTAAAGTGCAAAATCTTTCGATGATATAAGCAGTAGCTAGGATGTATTTTTGCTTCACCGGGAGTGTTTCCTTCAGAGGGTGGTAACTTCATTCCCATTGATATGGCTTTAGCAAACCTTTTCCTCGTCTTGAACTTATTTTTATCCGCGACAGATGTTCCTTGATTCGGCGTGAGTGCCTCGACTCTTTCGTTCAGTCACCGGCGTTTGGCTCTTTCAAATATGGCCATCTCACGCTCCCGATTGGCTTTACTTTTCAGATGAATCTTATTCAGGAAGGCGTCGATCATTTCGTCTGACGGCCATAGAAGTTCCGGCTCGGGACCTACCTCCAGTCTCTCTATGCAGGGAGCTTCTTCATTGTCTATCGATGAATGAGAGATCACATGGCAGCTTGCTACGTAATCCTCAGATCCATCCGACGAGCCTTCTCCATCATCTTCGTCCTCAAGGACGTGGCTGAGGAACTCTTGGAGCGTGATTGGAGTCCGTGCCTTCTGGTTATACTCTTCCAGCGCGTCAATCTGCTTCTGTAAGTCCATGCGTTTGTCGCCGGGCTTTACGGGCTTCTTGGATTTCTTCTTCTTTTTCGAAGATTTTGACGGCTGGGTGTGAACACTTTGGCTATCACCACCAATCTTTGGAGTTGAGCGCGGCTTCAGCATCCCTTCGATGATCTGGGGTTCCAGCGGATTCTTCCACCTGATTGCCGGGCATGTCTGGAGCTCATTCAGCATCCTTTTAGTTTTGGCCGAAAGAGCCACCTCCCATGGAGGTTCCTCAACAAAAGAGCACGTTGCCCCCGGTGTGTCCGTCTTCTTAGGAGTGTGCGGTTGTGGTGGGTTTACTTTCCACTTCTCAGACAACGCAAACTTGCCTTGTTGGTACTGATCCTCGATCCATCCCTTAAAGACGAAGCAATCTTCGATTGGATGGCTTACCGTTTGGTGGTAAGGGCAATAATTGGGATTATTCGCTTCGCCGGGTTGCAATGGCCGCCTTGGATTCGGCAAATTGATAAGCCGGTTGCGCATCGCCAGCTCGAACAGCCTCTTCGTTTTATCCCGCGGGAATGAGTAAGGGCGCTTCATTTTCTCATTGTAATAGCACCGTCTCTCCTCCAATTGATCCATTAGTCTTGGAGCACTGGGCTGCTGTTGGGTGTTCGCAACAAAGGTCGCCTTCCCTTTACCCTTCTCGTTCCGCGGCTCCGGTTTCGGAGGAGACAGTCTGTGACCCATCTGATCCATCTGGGCTAACTTGTCGATTAAAGCCTGGAATGTGGTCGGTTTGAAGAACATCATGAACTGTGAAATAGTTGCATGAGGGTCTAAGGTGCCCACGAACATGCCCACTACTGGTGCTTCTTCGATGCGCTGCTCGCACTTCGACCACAGGTTCCGCCATCGGATTGCGTATTGAACCCAAGTTTCGCCCGGCTTCACCCTTGCATTGATCAATGCTGTTATTGGAGTGTGTTCACTAGCACTCGCGAATCACTGGGTGAATAACAACTCCATCTCTGCGAAAGTTTTGACGAAGTCGTTTGGAAGTTCGGAGTACCACTCAAACGCCGTTTCCGACAGGCTGCCGACGAATTGACGGAGCAAAAGCTTATCATCGCCCCCAGTGTTGCCGCACAGAGCTCTGAACTGGGCGACGTGCTGGTGGGGATTGCCTGTCCCCTTATATACGTGGAATTTGGGGATCGTGTAGCCCGGCGGGTACTTTATTTGATCATACCAGCCTGAGTATGGTCACCCAGTTTTCACGACTTGGCCAGCCGCCTCATTTGCCTAGTGAACTCTTATTTGCTGAGCAATATAGTCATCCATGGCAGCTTTAGAGATTGTTTCCTCTTTGGCTGTTGACAGAGCCGGCAGAGGATTCGATGTTTCTCCTCTGTCATCTTCAATAATGATCGGAGGGTCTTCGACTGGAGGATCTGGCTGTATCATCATCCCGACCATGTCTTGGAAGAGAAGTGCCATTCGCTTTATGTTAGCCACTTGCTCCGCGGCTTCTTTGTCCTTCTTTTCGAGGATTCTGCGAAGGAAGTCAGCATCGGCTTCTTGTTCATAACGCTGCTCCGATGACGCCTCCGGGCTTTCTTTGGGCCCGGTGAGTGCGGCTATGGCGGTCAGCATCTCCTGAAGGTTCTGCTATTGCTGTTCCTGAGCTCTTGTAATGGATCGGGTGAGTGGTCGGTGGCCCGTAGAAGCGCGGCTATCCTCCTTCCCGGATGCCATGTAAATAGTATGGACCGTTATGCCCCCAGACTTAAGGCATTTGGGCTCAGTGCCTTTGACACTTGTCGCAGGCATGGGGATCTTCTCCGGCCTCTTCTTCTTATGAGCGGTCGAAGTTGAGGGGGCCATTGCAGTGGGCACCCAAATAGCCACCGCCTTTTGTGGCTTAACAGGACGGCTTTCTTCTTGTTGAACCTTCGGCTTCTTCTGTCGGCGAGGATAGTCTTGATCCACCATCGACTCGAGGACTTGTCGCCAGACCTTGTAGATTTTAGAGGACAGCCGCTGAGGGGACTGTTCTGGCTTTGCTTTCGCAACATTCTCTACCGTAGGAGGAGATTTTTTCAGTACGGCGGTAGGAGAATTCCTACGCACCTTATTCAGCAGCTCGAAGCTGTTCCCGGTTGGAACAGCAGCATTAATTTCCGCCGTTGGGGCTGATGGAGTTAGCCCAGAGGGGGAGTTGCCCTCGGCCTTCCTTACCCGGCGCCAGTAGCGACGTCGAGTGCGTCGAGCTGATGGAGTTGGCTCGGTGACGGGGATGGCTTCGTCTTGCCCCCTGTTCAGGTGAGGGGCTGTTGCTGGTGTCAGCCTGTTAAAGACTGATATCTTTTGAGTAGCAGGAGCGGGAGTGGGAGTTGGGAAAGTCAGTCTTGTAAAGACCGACCCCTTAGCAGGAGAATCCTCCTTGACGACTTCAGTAGTAGGGATGGTTACTCTCTTCGGAATAACCTTCTCTAGGATTGCAGGCTTCATTGTGGGCCCACAGGAATTTTGGCCCAGTCTGGCAAAGACCGAAGAGCTGGAGCTGGACGACCTGTTGAGAGGGGTTGTAATAGCTGTAAGCCGATCAAAGATCGACTTCTTGGGAGCTTCTAGTACGGGAACGGAGGTGCTGAAGCTTATCGGCGGAAGCATGGTTCCAAAAAACAACCCTGTGGTGTCTTGAGCGACCTGTTCTACGGGCATCGTGAACATGGAAGCCGCTTGGGACCCGTAGGCTACGCCCCCAGTTGATGCAGGACGTGGGTTGCAGTTGCATGTAGAACACTTTGAGCAGGTGAACGCTATTGATCCTTTGCTTTCTGCACCAAGCAAAACGCCAAATCTTAGTACCTCGAAATCCAAGGGCAACCATTGGCAAACCGCGATTGGTTCGCGAACACGACACACGAAGTGTGGAGTGGAAAGAGGAAAAGGTCCCACCGGGCGTGCCAGAATCAGTTTACCGCCGAAAACCGGTAAGACTGAACGTCTTGCCTGAATCTGGGGGCAGATGCTAATTGGTGTTATCCGTCCACCTCTCCGAACATACCAAGTTGATTTATGGCACCGTGTATCAAAGGTTTAAACGGATGCGGCCGATGTAGCAGACTTCGTCAGATTCCCCCTCGTTTGAGGGGTTTTTGATTGTTGGGACGCTCTTCCCTGCAGGCGCAAGCCCCTGCAGTTAATTACGCTACCGCATCGCGGTAACAACTTTCTCCTTCTCCATATGGTCACTTCGTGTCGTGGGTGTTTGTTTTGTGTTTGGTTGCCCGTGGATTGTATATGGAGACTAAGTTATGCTGTCGCCCGTAGGGCGTGGACTAGTCCAAATCCGTATCTTTCTTAGATTTGGGTTTGGGGGTTGGGTTTAAGGATACGTTAGTCTCATTTGAGACTAAGATCAACTTAAACGTTTGCTAAGGATACGTTAGTCTAATTTTAGACTAAGATCAACTTAACATGATCGTTTAGATCCGACAAGAAAGCAATTGGGCTCTGTTATTTAGTTTAGTGACATTGCGGTCGGTAATTAATTTAAGGACATTACAGTCCATTGTTAGTTTAGGGACATCTCGATCCAATATTAGTTTAAAGACATCGTGGTCGAGGTTAAGGACCCCACAGTCCGTGGATTTAAGGACCCCACAGTCCGTTGTTAGTTTTAAGACATCACGGTCGAGGTTAAGGACATCATAGTCCATGAATTTAAGGACCCACAGTCCGATGTTAGCTTAAAGACATCACGGTCGAGATTAAGGACATCATAGTCCGTGGGTTTAAGGACCCCACAGTCCGTTGTTAGTTTTAAGACATCACGGTCGAGGTTAAGGATATCATAGTTCATGGGTTTAAGGACCCCACAGTCCGATGTTAGTTTTAAGACATCACGGTCGAGGTTAAGGACATCATAGTCCGTGGGTTTAAGGACCCCACAGTCCGATGTTAGTTTTAAGACATCACGGTCGAGGTTAAGGACATCATATAGTAATGTATGGTTGTCGGGACCCGTCACCTCTCTGACGACGTTGAAGGATTACAACGACAGATATCAGAGGAGTAAAGAGATGTACCCTCGAACCGAGTGTAAATTGATTGGAAGAGCAGATGAGCTCAGTTCAATTTAAATTGAGGACTTATGGCCAGAATTGGGCTAAGTCCAGTTAAAAATGTTTAACATTTTATTTTTGTTATGCCTGTTAGGCCTTTATTTGGGCTCTGCCCTTCAAATAATGCTAAGCATTGGGCTCTGACATTTTTTGTCTTATATTGAATGCATAGCATTTATCAGAACAAAGTATGTTCTGACAGCGTGCCACGTGGCGCGCTAGGCGCTTTGCGCCAGTCAAAGAGCGCATTGCGCTTCTGTCGATTAGCGCACACGAGGAGGACACGTGTCGCGCTTAGCGCTAAGCGCTAGTTTGTTAGCGCACTGCTTTTTTAATTTATGAGCACGCTGCACTAGTTTATGCATGCGCCAGTGAGTGACACGTGGCGCGCTTGGCGCTGAGCGCCAACCCAGGAGCGCAGTGCGCTATTTTCAGAAGCGCAAAGCGCAAATTGTGTCTGTGGTTGACACGTGGCATGTTTTGGCGCTGAGCGCCAGTCCAAGGAGCGCAAAGGCGCAGTTCATGAGTGCAAAACACTTTCTAATAGCGCAAAGCGCATTTCGATCAATTTTAAGATCAAAGAACAAATTTATGTTCTTCAAAGGAGGCTTTGCCTCAAGATCCAAGAACAAAAGTTCTTATTTTTTATAAAAGGCTTTGCTTTTATAGATCAAAAGATCTGTGAATGATGTAAAATACTTCTTTTTATATTTTTATGACTAGATCTTTTGATCTTTTCTTTTTAATCAAAGACCTTGATCTTTTTTTTATAGATTTAAGATCTTTTTAGAAGATGTTTCTTCTTTTTACGAGATGATTTCATCTCTATTGTTCAAGAATTAATTCTTTACCTTTAAAGATGAAGAAATGATCTTCTTTCTTCTAAAGGCTTGCCTTTCTTTCTCTTTGAGCGTTTCTCAAAATTTGCAAAGGGTTTTCTCTATCTTTTTTTTTTTGTGTTCTCTATTCTGTATCCCAGACTTGAGGTCCTTTATATAGGGCCAAATGATTTGTTAAATCATTTTAAGAGATCTTTCTCTGATTAATTTGGGAATATTTCCCACCGTTGGATCTTTGATTTTAAGGCTTCTGTTTTACAGAAGATAATCTTCTTAGTTTAATAAGATTGAAAAATCTTTCCATAACAGAATTTTAATTCTGATTAATTAATAATTTATTGTTATTAGATCTTTTGATCTAACGGTGGGGAATTCTTTTAATTCCAGCGCTGGCGCACTTTGCGCTAGCGCATCTTCGTTCAACACGTGGCGCGCAATGCAACTGCACTAGCGCACACGTGTTTGACACGTGGCGCGCAGCGCAAAGCGCAGCATAACTGCGCTAGCGCACCTTGTTTGACACGTGGCGCGCAGCGCAGAGCGCAGCAGAATCTGAAGCGTTGCTTCAATTTAATTTTGAATTTTAAAGCAGAGCTTTGCTCTGATTGGGGGTGCGCTGCCTAGGGCGCAGCGCACCTGGCGCTAGCGCGTCTGCTTTTGACATGCGGCACGCAACGCGTAGCGCACGGGATCTGAAGCGTTGCTTCAATTTTTGAATTTTGAAATTCAAAACAGAGCTTTGCTCTGATTGGGGGAAACAAGGCATATTTGTAAGGAATTAAATAACACACTTTTTAAAGAAAACGGTTTTTGAATGTTCATGGTATTTAAATGTAAACTCATATTTTCCCATAAACTAATATCCAAAGAGTTATCGTGCTATATAAAAAATGTGTGTTGTGATGAGGTAGGTCATTACCTCGTGTGTTTTCTAAAAGTAATACAAGGGAATATGTTGAATTGTGTCGAAAGTAAAGTATATGATATTTAACTGTAAAAATGCGATAAAAGTTGCTTAATAGATTCTTTTGAGACGAAACATGTTCTAATGTGTTTGTTAATGATTACTAATCAATCTATTAAAAATGTGTAAAGAATCGGATGCCGGAATAACTCCGCTTCCAATGAGTTTTGAAAAGGAGAAATTTTAGAATAGAAAAAGAGGAGGGGAGAAGGGACTTACAGGTTGAAAAATAAGAGGAGAGATAGGGGAAGCTATCGGAATAATCGGGAAGTCGTTTCATCGCTGAAATCTTCCTAAAACGTCGTTGGATCCTTACCCTTTGCTAACTCCACTTGTACAACTTGGGACTTGGAAATTTTAGAGAGTTTTTGTATGGAATTTCTGAATGAGAATGGGTGAAATGTAGTGTGGTATTTATAGGGAATATTAGGGTTTAGCGTAATGAATTGGAGAATTAAAAATGCATTTAAAATTTGGTTTAATGTCTCTTTTTAATTCTTTGTTTATTTTTAATAAAAACAAACAGTACAGGAGTTAAGGGGGGGGGTCCAAAGGGTGTGGGGTTAAAACTTGAAGGCATTAGGTTAGGGGGGTGATGCCGGCCCCAAGTCCATCCACGCCGGCCAAAGAGGTGAGTTGGATGCTAGGGATTTTGCCACGTGTCCATGTCGTATCATATTCCTCAGTACACATGTTTGATTTTATTATGACTTTTCATTTTACACGTTGTGTACGTGCAAACTGTTAGGCTTCTAAAAGTTTAAAAGAAAATACAATTAAAAATATATGTGGCTAGGGGAATTTGATCACATGGGCTATGTCACAACAGTGCAGGGCTTTACCAATTAGCTGCAAGTTATTTCTTGTTGTTCAAAAGCATATTAAATTTATAACTTGTGCTCAGGTTTAGGTGTTCTTTTCTATATTTTGAAAAAAAAATTCTGTACATAAATTTTAAGATTGTTACATATAGGGTAATAATATTTTACGTAAATATCTCGTGGTTGATAGGCAATCGTCTCTGAAAAGGACACAAATCCTGCCGATCATATGTAGCGGTTGCCAACACGGACATATTTCTAAAATGTTGCCTTCAAATTAAAACCATAACTTTTATAAATGACGTTGTTCAAAGAGAATACCTAAAATTTTATTAAAAGATAATTTCAAATAAATACCATAATTTTTCATTAAAAGGATATTTTATCATTAAAATACCATGGGTTTTCAAAATGATAAATTCTCTAAAAATCATGGTTTTTCTTAGAAACAATAAATATCATTAAACGTTATTATCTTTATTAGCTAAGCATTCTATAAAATCATGTGAAGCACCTTACAAACTTTAAAAGATAACACGAAAAAATGAGTGGTTGTGGAAGAACTTGTTAAATGAGATCAACTCTTTGAATACAAGTCTACGACATACATGACATATAATACGGTTAGGGTTAGAATGCGCGGACCTAGGTATGGAATACTTATATATGAGGATCTCTACAGGCATGGTGAACAGTCCAATGTATGGACGACTATTGGCCCGATATTCGGGCGAATACTAACCCTACTTTGTGGGTGAATGGTCCAATATGTGGACAAATACTAACCCGATATTCGGGCGAATACTAACCCTATTTTGAGGGCGAACAATCCAATATGTGGATGACATACAATATGAAAATTCCATGCCTAGATGTATACGCACTAACTCTAATTCGTCAAAACCTTTACACTGAATAACGGGGATGGGTAGTTTGATTAGGTAAGGAGATGCGGAACTCGGATTCCCCTACTACTCGATCATGATCTCGGGAAGTGAAACGGTACATTTCACTTCTCCAGTTGTTGTTCCGTGGCCACAACGGAATAATCGCGAGTATCCGGGCCCTTATTTAACAAACTAATGCGAACTTTTACCTAGACATATACCTCATAAAAACCCACTCATATTCCCATATACCTTATACAACATACCCTTATTAACGTACACCTCATACAAATATATTCATATTCACATGTACCTCTGTCAACATGTCTTATTTGTATACACCTCATACCCTCATACCCATATATTTCATATCTGCACATACGCATCATAGTTGTATATACTTGCTCGTTTCTATACCTTTACTTCTTTACGAGGCAATCCTACCGAGTATAACTCGTGGCGGACTTTCCTTTTCTCTCTCTATCTTTGAAATGTCCGTCAGATAAGAATGAGTATTATCACGAGGATCAAGATGTGGAGCCAATAAATGAAGATTATGCATACTTGACGATGGAATATTAACTAGTTTTATTTGTTGCCCACCTTTTTAGGGTTTGCTTCTTTTTCGATGTAATTAAACTATTTAGTTTATTTTATTCTTTCCTTTGGGATATAATAAAGTTTGGTTAATGAAAATAAATGCCTTTCGCTTTTCTTATTTTGTTTTAGTACACATCCTGCATATTATAGATATTCCTACGCTTAACATAACTGTATTGAATAGACCACCTTCAATACAGTTAGGTTGCAGACCATGCCACGTCACCCTTCACCTTCTTTTGGGAAGCGGGGTGTGACAAGGTTTACTTTTAAACTATATTAAAATATTTTTTCATAAAACCCCCTCGATATATATATAAAACAATATTTAAGAAGTTAGTAAATATAGGTTTAAGCGGGATCAATTCTCTTCAGCTTCAGGGAGCCGGAGAAAGTGAGTGCTTGCCTATTTAAGATAGAAAACCTAACGGAGTTATCAATGATAATTGTTTTCGAAAAGACACAAATCCTGTCGTCCATATACAACAGATACCGATGACTCATGAACCTAATTCAAGAGCTAAATCAGTTTATAAGTGTCTGACTCAGTCTGAGTCCAATTCAAATCTGAATCCAATACCAAACCTGAATACTTGATCATGAATATGAATACTTGAATCAAACATCAATATCAAACATGTATATTTGACTTGACTTGACCGAACTATGGTTATAACTTGACTTAACTACTTGAATACTTGACTACATCCTGAACATGACTACTTGGACAATTCATATTCATGGTTTTGTCAAGTCTGATAATTATAATCTATACAATACACTACGTAGGGATAAAGGAGTAGATTGGTACGGAACGTATATCGTGGCACGAGATGTCACTTAAAAGACACCTACATGAATTCTTGTACTGTTGTCCCGTGGGTTATGACGGGGCCTTGTACTGCATGTTACCATAGTCTACGGGTAAGATGGACTCTTTTCGTATACATGAATAACTTCTGTATCAAGCTATAAACAACCACGTTATAATAACCATCATATACCTATACAACTTACCTGTTCACTCACATTACTCGTTATATTCTCTTTCTTTTTTTTGGGACATACTGAGCGCTAGTTCGCTGACGACATTCCTCTCTATTTCTTTCTTTGAAATGTTCGTCAGGAGAACATGACTCTCAGAAGATTGAGCCTAACAGGAGGACTTAGATCAGCTCGCGGCACAGCTTGACTTCTAGTTCCTTGTACTTACTTTCATTTTTGTATGCCACCGTTTAGGTATTGCTTTACTCATTGTATCTTTTCTTTTCAAACATTTGTATGTAAAGATGAATGTAAATAAAGTTGTTTATTTTATACTCTTGTCATTCTTATACATTTTATATATTTATTAATTATGCTTAATATATTTATTTCTTAGTAAATACGTTGCGGCCTGCCATGTTATCGTTTCCGTCTACCGGGAAGCTGGACGTGACTTACTATTGGGTTACGATGAGAATTACATTAATCGATTTTAAAAACTTTTAGAATAGATAACTTAGAAGCATAGTTTTAGAATACACATCACACACCCATACATACACATACCTCACTGTTTCATATCTGTGTTATTCATTTATATTCATGTTTACTTATATCGTTATATCCTGGTTATCACTGTTATTTGGTATTATGACGTACTGACGTCTGGGTTTTGCATGGCCCGGTTCGTTTACCTTTATCACAGGTAGATCAAGAGTACTTTAACCATCAAGCCGAGCGATGAGGAATTGAAAATGTGATTTAGAGATATTTAGTTTAGTTTATTTCCGCGGTTTTATTTCCTTGATGTGAGCCCATATTGGGACAGGATTCAAATGTTGTTTATTGCATTTGATTCGTTTCCGCTTATGCATTTTCTTGACTCTATTTACTGTGGCAAATGGACATGTACTAGATAGATTTTATATTTTACTGTTCTTGATATCCTATAGACAGCCGTAATGTGACTGTGGAGGGATGATTCTTAACCACATGTAGTATGGTTGGCTCTGTCAAGTGTCGTAGTCTGCGGATTTTGGGAAGCATGGCATGACATTAAGTAGTCTGAGTGCAGGACTAGACTTTTGATCACTCGTTCGACCTCAGGAACTAGGATCCTGGGTCAGTCGTGGATGCTCTGAGAGTCCAAGCGCACGCTGCTTACCTCGCCCAGGATAAGGTCCAGACCATCTCCAATAGTTCAAGTCCCCATGGCTAGACATCTAGGTCACCCTTGACGATGGATCAGATCCGGTTCTGCCTGGTGGGTTCTTTGGCCAAATCCACACCAACGAAATCAACCATGGATTGATTGTACGCTAGCGTCGAGACCGAAAATCGTCCCATCTAGTGTCACCGGCGGTAAATCGAGGACGAAAGAGGCATTACCTGTCAGGGAGGGCTGGACTTCTTGATCCTGTAATACCCAGTTAAGTTTGTATCGTATCTGTATTTTTAATAAATAATTTCCCAATATTTCCCTCCAACTTTTCCTACATAAGTCTCAATATTTTCCTACAACCTAATTCCTAAACTTACCTAAAACTATTTTCTATTTCAAATTTAAAACCCTATAATCTAAATCCTAATTTTAATACCCAAGCCCTAGCCCAACTAACCCACCCTGACCTGACCCCAACCCCGGCCCATTTTTCTCTCTCTCTCTCTCTATCTTTTCTTTTCCCCCATGGCCTGGCTCATGACTTCAGCCCCCAGCCCGATCCCCATCTCTTCTTCTTCCTTCCCTCTATCCCAACGTCCTCCTTATTTACCGCAAGAGCTCCCCACGACCCGCACTCCCCCTACAACCTCATCCGTGCCCCAACGTCCCCGTGACCTCCGCGACCACTTCCTTCATCTTCTTAACCGCTCGCCCTTTGTCTCCTTTTCCCCTCTCACCTCCCTCCTCCCCCCGAACTCATCCCCCAACAACCACCGCTGCACTGCCACTTTAGCCCCCATCGCACAAGCTCCGCATCGCCTACCTCCTCCAGCGACCATCTCTCACCATCGTCACCGATGAGCCCACCATCTACAACCTCCAGGTTGCAAAGCCGAGCTAAGCACCTAACATCCACGAGCCTCGGCAACCCTCACCACCTTCACCAACCTCCGAGCTTCCTACTCCTCCTCGTCTTCTCCTCCTCCCAACACTCACGATCCCTGCACCCACCGTTGACGCCTCTTCCATCGGCCACCTCCGATGAACCCCGTCGCCACCTTCCTCTCCTACCGAGCACCTCCACCAACCACGACGTCCTCCCCACTTCCTCCAAGCACCATCGCCGGCCGACCCCAGCAATGTCGATCATCTCCTCCTCGTCTCCTCTCCTTCTCCACCACCACACCACTATGGCTACACCGCTTCCTCTCTATCACCGAACCCCTCTCAAAAACCCATCTTGCTACCGCCATCACCTCCGGAAGACCCATCACCGTCGGCGACCCAGCAGCTCCACTACTGCACCACCGAGACTTCATCCCACTGCTGGTAACTCCCTAAACCACCGACGAGCCCCTCTCCTTGACATCACCAGCAACTCCTCATCGTCCAGCCATTCGTCACCTCCTCCTTGCAAACTCAACCTCTACTGCCTACGACACCGTCGGCTTACCTCTCAACCACCGATGCTGATAACATCACCCCTCCCCACTCCTTTGCATCACCAAGACCCCTTCCATCACTCACTGCTGCCACCATCGCACCGCCACCCTCTTCTACACACTTAAGCTCGCCTTGCTGCGTTGCACCGCCTCGTATCGAGACCATGCCACTCGTGCCCACCACCGTGCCCTGCACCCGTATCATGCCGTACCAAGCTGTGCCCAAATCACACCCTGGCACTGTGGCCTCGCCGTGCCTAGGTCCGTGTCTCATCGACACCAAAATCAAGCCCTGGCATTTCATCGAGCATGTGTATCCGTCATCTTAGCTGCTGCCCTTGTCGCCTTTGTCGCTGACCAAGCTGTGGCTTAGGTCGTGGTAACTATCACGGTTATCGACACAGTCACCGTCGCAACATCGCACACGTTCGTCGTAACCTCTATCGCACTCGAGCCTCGCGTCGCACAGTGCAGGTTTTGCGACATTCATCGTCGTCTCGTGTGTCGAGACGAATAATCTGCACGTTCGTCACTTCCAGATCAGCGACCGAGACAAGTGAACTCTACTTGCTTTACATGTTATAGTAATAATATATCGATGTGTATAGATATGTGAGTGTGTGGGGGGGTGTGTGTATCTAGCTATATACCGCAAAGTATCGCGGTAGTTTTAATAATAAATTGTGGTAACTTAGTGGTTGTGATTGGAACCCATATACTGATTGTTATTTTCATTTTGATAATATTTAGAAATTGAATTGATAAAAACTCATGATGACTAATCGAAATAGATATCCCGAATGACACCGATATGCATAATCGAGATCGATCAATGTGAAACCCTAGATCAAAACATATCTTAAAATGGCGGAACTTATTATAGATAGATCCGTTTACTGATAATGAATATCATTTAGGAATTTGGGTTGAAAATAGTGAAGTTTACAGTATATAACGACGCCCCCAAAAGGCGACGTTGAATCTGGAATTCACCGCACATGCCGCATTCTAAAATTTATATTAAACCGAATGCAACTTGTAACCTAATGTTCTAAGGCTCGTATCGAAGCCACAGATAAACCTACAGTATCCCATAGTTTATCTCTGAATTATAATAAGTTATAATGACGAAGACTGAGGCGATTCATGCCTCTAGACTGCAGTCAAGAACCAGAGTCTTTACCTTTACCCGTTTTGGAACGCGTGTTTCTCCCTGATTAAGTGAGCAAGTGCACGGAACCATATATGGAAGCGTGGATAATTGAATTAGCTTTCTAACGGTGCTGGTCTCATTGCATTCCAGTGTCTTTTGATATTTATAACACCTTTTTAAACCGTCAATGTGTGCTGCAGTTTCATGCAAAACTAGAATGTATATCTTAACCATAGACAGTGTATATCTCCCTGTGAACAATGGATATTATTAATCCGTCTGATGAGTTGGAAACATAACAGATAAATATAAATATTATCTAACTGCAACGTCGCCTAATTATGATCTCAACAGGGAGTAAAACGTGTTACGAAATAGACTTCCAGTTCAGAAACTGGATTTCCAGCAGTGAAAACTTAAAATGAAATGACCATAACTCACAAACCTGAAATCCGATTGACTCGAAACCAATTTTTCTTTAGATATAGTTTAATACAATGTTTATGCTTTTTATATTGTTTCACCAAATTATGCACGCGTGATTTTATGTGATTTTTCTGATCCAACCGACATCGGCTGCTCATATGTATTTAGTAGTGCATTTACTATATCCCCATCATATTGCATGACTGTTATATCCTTGTAAATAGTTTTCATTTGCATCGATATCCTAGTGACCGTGTTACATTACCAAGTGATAAATGTTAGTGATTGGATTGCGGCAAGTACGTTAATGTAAAAGCGTGATTGAATAATGGAAGCGACGCGTACTTATACACAATCAGCGAAACCATTTAGTTATTGCATTGTCTACGCCTATGGGGCATATATAAGTGTAAGTATAACTGGTATGGGAAGGGTATGAAAGCACTTATATTAGTGTCATAGATAAGACGTCAAGTACTATCCATTTATCTTGGATACCAGTCGAGATATGCTTGATGGAGACCACATCTCCAATTCTCGCGTAGACTTGTCATGAAGCGACTAGTATTTAGATTCATGGTCGGTGTCTGATATAGACCGCCGGGTGTAGGGTAGTTTGAGTGTGAGTTCGATCAACGGAATCTCAGGAGTCCCACTGCTGACATATTTCGTGATTTCGGGATTTGTACTAATCTGTTTCTCATTCTTATTGATCGTGATTCGGGCCCGTGTTCCCGTTCCTTTGGGGCTTATCCTTGGGTTGAGGATACTTCTGCGGTGGTTGACGTTTATATTCGGACTGGCGATAAATTTAGTGACTTGGACATTGAGACTTAGAGACTGATAGTTTTAGTGACATGGACATTGCATTGACTACCGATCTGATACACCCGCTTTATCGTTACATGTACCGGTTATTTCATGCTCGCGTTATTACTCTATACTTACCGCTTTATATTTATCATCGTTACACATTATATATGTATATATTGCTATTGTGTCGCTCTGACGACTAGCGTATACATGCTTAGAGTGAGAAGTGGACTTAGCTCGGATCAGGATCTGTCTTACGTCGAGGATACTACGGACATTTAGATTAGAGACGTCAGCGTTTATCCTTTTCTTTGACTCTATCTGGTTAGTTTTACATCCGTCTTGATAGAATTAGTGACTGCAATTCTAATTGCTTGTGCTATGATTACTGATTACCATGTAATGCTAGAAGCCGAAATGTGACTACGGCAGGATATTTCCTTGACCGTAGGTGCATGCCTGGCCTTGTCACCTCTCGTATTCCGTATTTTGGAAAGCGGGATGTGACAAATCTCGAGCAGGGTCTCGACGGCGGTGACGATTAAGGATCATGTATCCGCTAATTTTACAGCCATAGCAGCCTGAGAAGGACTAGACCCAGGCTAGGACTAATTTTAAGCTAGAGTTTTTATGAGATTGATTCTTTAGTTCCCTTTCCCATTGCCTTTTGTGTCACCTTTTATAATTTCTGGCTTATTTAGGAGTCAAGTCTCAACCTAGCGGGCTGAACTTAAGTTCTCTATTAGATCCACTCTATTGAGGCTAATGTATGATTAGTATTTGGTGGGCGGCTTATTTCATTATGGGCTTTTGGTTCAAGGGATTTAGACCTATGAAAACAATGATAATACGAAGCACAAGACATAACATACTAACTTTTCATGCATGTTTTGAAAACTAAAGGACAAAAAGTAAAATTAAAAGACCAAAAGTACAACAAAAAATTAGAGACTGGTATCATTGGAGACGTTTTGTCATTACGACAAAAGTTGATTCATTCGAAGGGTCTCTACGAGAAAAGATCATATTTCTCGAGCCTATCTTCCTTACAAAACTGCACATATCGATTTCATAAAGAGAACCTAACATGCAAAAATAGCCTAGACTTTTCCGAATCAATCAAAAAGCAGAAAAACCCTATACGTTTAGTAATAAACTCGAGTACGGATAAATAAAATCTACCACCGACACGTGGACTTTTCCCATTGCATCTTAACCGCATTTTCTCGGGCTGTCTACTCGCGTGAATGAGCAAGCCAAAATCCCGCGATAATTTCACCCTAGGGCGTTTACGACAAAATGCCAGCAAATAAGCATTCTTAATTTTCTCATTTTTCAAAACGTTTAGTTTTCTTTAATTGTTATTTTCAATTTTCTCGTGAGAAATTAAAAAGAGAGAGAGAAGCTTGTAGGGACCGTACGGCTCTGATACGTGCTTAGCTGGAATTAGCGTAGGCCAGCTGTCACGTACGGCGTCAGATACGCTGCCCTCGTCGCCGTTTGCCCCTTGCTCGATTATTCACCGATTTGTTTTATTCGCTGGGCCCCACGTTTCCACTTATACCCCTGCCTTTTGACCGAAATGCCGTTCGGCTCCCCCGCGTCGCCATCGCTGGCGGTTTGACGGTCAGGGCCCTTGGTCAAAAGGGTGACATGGACCGCAGAGGCAATTAATGCGGTTGCGGGGCTGTAATTACGTGTGGGTTTCGAGGGTGGTTTCGTAAATGGTGGGGGCCGCTGGAGCGAGCTGACGCAAGTCAAAACGGGGCCGGCCCGCAATTTAGTCGGAAGGGGAGAAGTAGTTTGGTCATTTCGCTTGTAAAAAGGGAGCACGCACACCACTTCGCTCTCCAGCGTAGCTTAGTGAATATTTAAATGTCTAGTTATTAATTAACCAAATCTTGGGGGAGAATTTGCACTTTACCACCTACATTATCAATATCTTAATCATCTACATTGTTAGTTTGCAAATTTAGCAAAATTTTTAAATTTATTTCAAAACTTTTCATGCTGCGTGACCATGTTTGGTCCGGCTCCAAAGACTCTACATATGTACTTAAAAACTCAAGAAACAAGAAATTTTAGCAATTAAGAACGCGAATGCCATGAATTTAGGCTTCTAATAAGACCGACGATTCTTTTTCTTTATTCAAGAAATGATTCCTTGCAGCATATTAGTAAAGTGCTGTCTAGATTGAAAAATGTCTTCCAGGTTTCAGATCCATCTGCATCATGTTAGGTGTCATTTATTATAAAAGAAATCAAGATGGAAATACTCTATTCTTCCGTCAAAGAAACTACCGTGTTTATTTTATGAATTGTTCGGTTAGTCTATTTCAAGTCACACTACAAGCTATTGCAGATGTTGCTTCCCCAAGCCGTATAAGAACTCGGGTTAACGGTCGCCGTATAAAGAGACATGTGTGCTAAAATAATACTTTATGTATCGATCTCAATTCTGCAAACATGTCTATCCACATACGATTTAAACGGTTGGAAGATGCTTTGAGCGTATTACAGCTGCAAATGACAAATGAACAAAGTACTACAGAAGACCGAAAAGCAATAAGAGAAATTGACAGGAACGAATACGCAAACATTCCATTAAATAAAAACCTACACCACTCCAACGAACCTCCCCTTCTCTCCCTTTTTCCTCTCTCTGTTCCATCTCTCTTTCTCTCTCCTCCCTCTCTTTCTCTCTCATCGCCGCCATGTCTCAGTGAAGCCGGATATGGCGCGGGCGGCGTTCGTGGCGGCGGCGGGCTGCGCGGCGATCACGTGCGCGATAGCGGGGGTCCTTGTGGGCAAAAGGATCAGGAGTCGAAGGAAGTGGTCTAGGGTTTTGCAGATCCTCGGCGAGTTCGAGGAGGGGAGCTCGACCTCGATCTCGCGATTGAAGCAGGTGGTGGACGCCATGGCGGTCGAGATGCACGCCGGCCTCGCCTCCGACGGCGGCAGCAAACTCAAGATGCTCCTCACTTTCGTCGACAAACTCCCCAATGGGTATCGATTTTTGATTCGATTTTGATTTTTTGCGTTTGTTTTGTTTGCGGAGTGGTTTGCTGCTGGAAAAATCGTTTTTTTATGCATAAAATGTGTTTTTTTTAAAAAAAAATCTTCGTTGTTGCAGGTGGTTGATTTTGTTTTAATTGCTTTTTTGAAGAGAGAATGTAGGGGCCCATTTGTGGAATAAACAGTCTGTTTAATTTTTATTTTTGTTACAGGTGTATTTTGTGTATTTGAAAATATGCCCCAATGAGCTCAGGGACCATGTCAAAGTTTTTGAAATTAGTTGACCCGTCGATTTCGATAATGATATCATAGTCTTTTTTGGTTGAATTTTGTACCATGAACTTAGTTGTTTCTAAATAAACACCATGAGGATTTAACATTTTATCCAAATCAAGTTGGTGTTTATAAAGTATATAATATTTATCTTGAGAATGCTGTAGGCATGCTATTTAGCGAAAAGTAGCCTTAATTATAAGACAAATTTTGATCTTCACAGTGAGGGTCCCTGAAGATGATACTTAAGAATACATTATCCACATTTAGTTGTAGGATGGGTAATGAACCGCGTAAATTAAGTCATATGTCATATTCAAATAAGTCATAAGAAATTATATAACTCTATAACAGCATCCACAGTACCAGTTGTCAACTATGTTCTTATCATTATCATTGGCCATAATCTTTGAGCCGTTTTTCGTTAGAAGCTTATCATGACCTATGTTTTGAGGTCTCTTAATTGGACTGGTGCTTTCTGAAGGAGTGCACATGCAGTTCCTATACGACAACATACCTTGTCAACCTTCTACATAATCAGCATGAGACTCTAAGTAGTGTTACGACGAACGGGTCCCAACACAAATAGATGGCTAATAAAATAGAGCACGTAGAACAAACAACATAAATAGTTAGCAGACGAAATGGACAACACATGATTTAACGTGGTTCGGCCAACTCGACCTATGTCCACGGGTGAACACATCAGCAACATGATTCCATTAAGCCAAAGAGAAGAATACAAAAGAGTTACAATACTATCAACCTCACTACAAAGAGAAAACTTAACAAAGGGAAACACTCAAAACAAAGAGCAATTCAAAAAAAGAAGAGTAAAGAGCAAAACAACTCTCAATACAAAACTCTTCTAACTCTCTCTGTATTTTCTCGCACACAAAGTTCTTTGGAGGAAATGAAGCTCTCACGCTTCATTTCACCTCTCCTCTTACGAATGCATGTGACTCTTTAATTGGGAAAATTATGGACAAACCCTTAACAAAACATTTAATGCTTTGTCCTTCAAATGCATAAGAATTTTATAAAAGTTTGCACACATTTCATGTGTATATGTCGGCTCTTTCTTTTCTTTTACATTTATGTTCACTGGCTTTTCTTACAGACTTAATATCTAACACCAACTTCATTTCTTTATTTATAATCTTTTTAATACACGTTTTTAAAAACAAAGTTTTGGTGGGTGGTTGTAGTAGGTGGGTCTTGGTAGTGAGTCTTGGTGGGTGGTTGTAGTAGGTTTAAGATAATAACAAAATTATTTTCAATACTCATCATCAATTTTGTTTCATGATGCCAAGTTGTCTCTTCAACCTTTTGTGAGCTTCAGTGTTCAGAGCTTTGGTGAAAATGTATGCAATTTAGTCTTCTGTCTGGCAGTTTATTGACTTCATATTTTTTTTTCACTTGGTGTCGGAGAAAATGATATCTTATTTCAATATGCTTGCTCTTTCCATACCCTACTGGATTCTTCGCAAGTGCTCTCGCCGACTTGTTGTCAATGTATATCTCTGTCGGTTCTTCTTATGGATGATGCAATTCCTTCATCAGGTTTCAGAGATATATAGGTTGACATGCACACGATACTGCTGCAATATATTCTGCTTCACAGGATGAGAGGGCGACGACGGATTGCTCCTTAGAGGACCATGAAAACGCTTCTTTCATCTAGGTCACCACCGTAGTCGCTGTCGGTGTAGCCTACCAGCTTCATATCTTTGCTCTATGTATAGAATAAATCATGATCAATACTTTTGTTCTTCCTTCTTCCAATACTGGCTTCATATCTTTGCTCTATGTATAGAATAAACCATGATTAATACGTATCTTGGAATTCTTTTGGCAGCTGTGAAGTGTTCTTGTTTAGGTTTCTCCATATATCCGCTGACTAGTCCGACGGCGTACACAATGTCATGCCTTATGATAGTCAAGTATCGCAAACTCCCGACTAAGCTTTTATACAGCGTCTGATCGACTGGTTTACCTTGTGAGTCTCTTCAGAATTTCATACATGTCTCTGCTGGTGTTCTAACTGGTTTGCAGCTGCTCATGTTGAATTTCATAAGAATCTAATTTGCATACTTATTTTGCGAGATGAAAATTCCGTTCTCGGATTGTATTACCCCCACGTCGAGAAAATGGGACATTTTGCCGATGTCAGTCATCTTGAATTCTTTGACCATGGCCTTCTTGAATTCATCGAACATCTTTAGATGGTTACCGGTGAATATCATATCTACATAGAGACATAAGATCATAATATCACCATCATTCTTCTTGGTGTACAACGCATACTCATATGGGCTCTTCTGAAAGCCGTTCTTATGAAAATATGTATTGATTCTTGTATTCCATGCTCTGGGTGCTTATTTAAGACCGTATAGCGTCTTTTTCATTTTGTACATTTTGTCTTCTTGGCCTTGCTTGATATACCCAGACGGCTGCACAACGTATACTTATTTTTCTAAGTTACTATTAAGGAATGTTGACTTCACGTCCATTTGGTATATTTTCCATCGGTTCTGTGCTGTCAGTGCGATGATAAGTCTGATGGTGTCGATTCTGGCGACATGGTCATACACTTCTCCGTAATCGATGCCTTATCGCTGACTATAGCCTTTAGCCACAAGTCTCTCTTTGTATTTGTTGATCTTGCCTTCTTAATTGATCTTTGTTTTGTACATCTATTTCACACCAATGGGTTTGTGGCCTTCGGGTAGAGCAGCGAGCTCCCATGTATCATTCTTTCGTATCGCTTTGATTTCGTCGTCCATTGCTCTTTGCCACTTTTCTTCTTGAGCGGCGTCTTCAAAAGTGACAGGATCACATTCTACAAGTAAGCAGAATAATGTAAAATCATCCACCATCTCGATAGGTTCCGTATCATCATATAGATCCTGCAAACTTCTCTCTTTTATGAGCTCTTCCTGAATAGCTTCCTTCACTTGAGCTTGAGAATGTTGAGCTGGTGTTGTGGTTTGTCCTTGGAGTTGGCGTAGTTAGTGGGGCTTGAGTTGGATCTTCAATCTCCTCAAACTATTCGTCTTTATCTTCAAAGAATAAGCCTTTGGTGCTTTTCTCTTCATCACTCCATCTCCAGTAATCTTTTTTGTCAAACTCTACATCTCTAGAAATAATAATTTTCTTCGATATTGGATTATAGAGTTTGTATGCTTTGGTTCTTTTGTGGTAACCGATAAAGATGCGTTTCTCTCATTGATCATTGAGCTTCTTTCTCCGTTGTTTTGGGATATGTGCATATGCGATGCACCTGAACACCTTCAAATGGTTGACGGTTCCATATCTCCAATGATGCCATGAACTTGATATTTTTTGTTGGACAACGGTTGAGAAGGTACACTGTGCAATCTACAGCTTCGGGGTAAAAAGTCTTTGGCGTAGGTACTTGATCTTGAGCATGTTTCTCGTCATGTTAAGTATTGTACGGTTCCTTCGCTCCGCTATTCTATTTTGCTGGGGAGTGTAGGCAGCAATGAGTTGATGGATTATCATGTGCTGATTGTTGAACTCTTTGAACGTCTTTGAATTGTACTCGCCATCTTGATCGGATCTAAGCACCTCAAAGTTCCTAGTGCCCTCGCCGCTCACTCGCGGCCAATACGGAATCCAAAAACAAAAATTTCGATGGCACTAGAACTAAACCCTAAGAATCTACACGAAACACTTAAACTAGAACACCAATAAGATAGAAATCACAAGCTTTATAGCGTCTTCATTTGCTCCAATTGGGTTAGACTTGACAATCTCTCAAGAGCTCCGGATCACGTTTGCAAGCCAGTCCTCCTTCGCCGAAAATGATTCACCCAAGAGAACCGATCCAAGTCCTAGCATCACCTAGTGAAGTAACCGGCGCTTCAAGCTCGCTAAGAATGGAGAGTGGGGAGCTAGAAATTTTCCACTATAATTTTCTCTCAAATCTAAAGCTCAAGAGAGCAAGTAAAGAAGGAAGAGGTGAAGAAACTTAGCCATGAGCAAGTCTAGAAAAGCATGAGAAAATATATGAAGAAAAAATAGAATAGAATGGCTTCATCTTTTTTTCACAACCATGTAATAAAAAATCTCACAACAATTTGCAATAAAATAATGAAGTCCATTCCTCTCTACACGCCTTCAACTATGCTCAATGCCATCTCATTCCACCTCATTTTATGAATATTCATAAATGAATATTTACAAATGAGATGTCCATCTTCTAGAACAAATTTCGTATAAATACGGAATACAAACTCATATATGTATCGAAATATATATATATATATGCGTATTCGTATAAAAATACGAATAGCCAAGAGAAAAAATGAATAGTGAACAATAATATTAAAAAATATTATATATATATATATAAATTATTAAATCAAGACTTGATTTAATATTCCGGCTTAATCCTGAGCCGCTAGTATTATCAACCGTCCGATTAAAGTCTGTATAGCATGTACACATTTAATCGGATATCTGTATGTACCAACATACGTCATCTATATCATATTGCCTGAACCGAGAAAACTCTTTGTGGGACTCTAAAAACTCGTCAATACGCTGGCAGTGGGTGTAACTACAAGCTCGTCAGCGGCACTAGCTGTACGTAACGACTATCTAGGCATTGAGTGAAAGAAAGACCGGCGAGCAAACTTATCCGTACCCCTACTGAGCCTGTTTGTGACAATCTCCATACAGTCCGGTCTGTTCGTCTAAGTATATCGCATATCGGGTCTAGGGGTGGATAAAATCAGACCCCTAATAACGCGATATTTCGTGTTAGTGTGAAGCCTATCATGTACTAAGAAACTATCGATCCAAATCAGTAATTCTCATCTATCTTGGCCAAGGATTTTTGGTGAGAGCTACCCGTGCACAGCGCGGCATTTACCCCCAATACTGGGAGAGACAAATCCTCGACGATCCGCTTGCTGCCTCCATGTGGCTTAGGACTGTACCCAACTAAAATCTGTTTGCACGACTTCTTTGAGTCGTGGTAGGATAGTAATCAAAGCACAGTAGGAATTCACACGAGACAAATGATGATCTCAGGTCGACAGACTAATCTGTGCTCATGTTAACTGAGGAATGCTATCTGACAATAGGTATAACACCATCTAGCATGTTTCCGGCAAGTTCGTCCAGTGTAACTCATAACCCAATGAGCAACTGTATACTATCTTTGGTGACTAACTGATACAAATGGCTGTGAGACCGACCATCGTCCCTTATCGGTGTTAAGAAGCCTATACATTAGTCTAGTTTGGAATATCGATGCCCCAGTCTCGATATTCCCACGACTAGGGACATTTAAGGATTTGCTTATAGACTACGCAGTTCTCACAAGTGTGATCGCCACAATGACCGTGGCAGTCAAGCAAGAATCCTATGAGCTCTATCAACATGTAATAGTGATCTGGAATACCACATAATACATATATTTGATGATAGAGATGAACCGGATAACATACTATCATCTTGAGTAAGACTATTCTACCCGTATAAGTCCTCCCTCAATCATTATAATCTCTAGTGTGGTACTTGACAAAGTATGATTGACTCAATTGTCTAAGCAAGTGAAATATGCCATTCATGTAAATCTCTCTCCTCATCAGTTTAGAAGATATCTCTTTAGAGAAGGTGATTCCATCACCTGCGGGTACACTACCACGCCAGGAGTCGTCCATTCTAAAACACTGTAGAATAGTGTTATAGTACTCGAATTGAGATACTTCCCAAATCTAGATCTAAAACCATATATCTAGTCACCAGAATCCGTGATATTTTGTCCAGATCCTATGTGGAGAAAATATCTTATGACAACTACAGTATAACCAATCTTAGTATAGGAACATCACTTCCTATAAAGAGTATGTCATCCCAATACCAGGACATCACTCCCTATTACTTTCTTACTTGGCCCATCTGTTATTTTGATGAAGTCAAACTCTATGACTGCCACATCAAAAATAGATGATCTATTTCCATTATACCTGTTTTAGTTTATAAATTAACATAAGCAACTGGCCCACCATGCTGCCGCTGCTCCCACTGACTACAACAACTCTCTGGCAGATTCATATACACGTGCACTTCTAAAGCTAATTTAGAATGACATTGTAGTCATTTATCTGTCAGATCTCATAGTCTAGGACAGCAGTAGTGGCAAGTTTGGGTCATCAAAACCTTCCTGTCACCGTCTTTGAGGAGACCAAAGTACCTATCGGGTGGCTGATGTTATCCACCAAATCTGCAGAGTTGCTAATGGATTGTCGAATCCAATTGAATTCTTAGGTTCTACTAAATTTTCAGTAATCGTTTGTGGTTCCTAAGGAGCGGAGCATAATTCCAGAAGTATAGTTTTAGGATCGGAGCATCATTCTGAGGAGCGAAGCATAATTCCAGGAGTATAGTTTTAGGGTCGGAGCATCATTCTGAAGAGCGGAGCATAATTCCACGGGAAGGACATATTCTGAGACAAAACATAGTTTCGACACAGAGTTCCGGGACGAAGCATAATTTAGACACGGGACAGGTGTATCCTGAGACGAAGTATAATTCCGGCACATGGCAGATATTCTGACCGAAATATGATTCCGATACGGAGGTTGATTCCCAAGCGAAGCATAATTCCAACCGGGAAGGCAGATACTCCGTGGCGAAGTATAATTTCGACACGGGGTACATTCTGAGACGAAGCATGATTCCGACACAGAGGTTGTTAGTTGACTTGATTCTGAGACGGAGTATAATTCCGACAAGGGAGGTCGTTGGTCGACTTGATTCCAAGGCGGAGCTTGATTCTGACAGGGAAGGCAGATACTCCGAGGCGAAGCATGATTTTGATACAGGATAAATTCTGAGACGAAACATGATTCCGACACAGAGCTTGTTGGTTGGCAGATTCGGGAGTTTCTTATCCGTCCAGCGGGGCTTTTGAGCCTGAGACTTGGAATTTGGGTTTTTGTTTGGCGTCGGCATCGCTACATTGGAATATGGTATCAGGAGCGAATCATCATTTGCCATGGAGAGCATGGGATTTTGGTTTTGGTTTGGCATCAGCATCGCTTCACTGGAATATGGTAGCATGAGCGAATCATCATTTGCCGCGAGGGGATTTTCTTCGTTCCCAGTTTAACGACTTGGGGGTCATCTGTTCTCAGTTTAACGACTTGGGGGTCTATGTGTTCCCAGTTTAACGACTTAGAGGTTATCTGTTCTCGGTTTAACGACTTAGGGGTTTATGTTCCCAGTTTAACGATTTAGAGGTCATCTGTTCCCAGTCTAAAGACTTGGGGTTCTATTGGATCGGAAGTTTGGAATTTTGGGGTTGGTGTCGGCATCAGCGTTGCTAACACTGGAGCACAAGTGCCAAGAGCAATTCATCATTTGCTTTTGCCTGTTGGGGAGCGATGACTTAGAAGAGGTTTTGGTCCCTATCACCTAAGGCTTTTCAATTTTATGAGTCGTAAGGATCCCATAAAAGCATTTTCTTCCTACGAGTCAAAAGGATCTCGTAGGTGTATTTTTTCCTTAGGAGTCGTGGGGACCCCCAAGTGTGTTTTTCCCTAATGAGTCGTAAAGATCCCGCAAAGGTGTTTTCTTATGAGTTGAGAGTATCTCATAAGTTTTGTTCTCCTCATGTATCGTGAGGACACATGAGTGAGTCTTCCCAAATGGATCATAATTCCAAGGGCGACGACCGGCCGCGGGACTGGTGATTGTGGTGAGACATGGGTGTGATGAGGACTATTTGAGCTCGTGGATTCTATACGGTAGTCGGGACTGGCCGTAGGGCTAGGAGAATATAGGGAATTTGGAATTTTGTTGGCGTCTGTATCGGTAACACTGGAATGGTACCAAGAGCGACTCATCATTCGCCGTTTGGGAATTTAGGATTTAGATTTTGGTTGGCGTCTGCATCGCTGTACTGGAATATGGTACCAGGAGCGACTCATCATTTGCTGTTGGGATATTCAGGGATTTGAAATTTTGTCGGCGTCTGCATCGCTAACACTGAAGTATGGTTTCAGGAGCGACTCATCATTCTCCTTTTGGGAATATGGGGTATTTATTTGTATACGAGTTTTTTTTTACCGCGATTGTCCATCATTTCAGCTTTTCTTATCGCGAAGGTCGCGATTGTCCTATCGTTTCGGCTATTTATTCGCGCCCATCATTTCAGCTTTTCTTTTATTTACAACAATTTTTTTTACACTCCCAGTCGTTAAGGGTTGAATGTTTCCAGTTTAACGACGTGGTGGTCAGCTGTTGGAGCCTGTACTCGATTCTGCAGGAACCCGGGCTCCTTTGGCTTAATTGCATAAGCGGGCTCTTCATCATCCAGACCGAGCTGGTATTGGATGGCAACAACCACGTCATCGTCATGGTTATAAGGTGTAGGAGGACTTGTTCCTCTGGGCTCCATCATGTAGACTGTATGAGTTGTGTACCAGTCTACTTCTTCATTGATAATGTTGCTCGTTGGGCTTTTGGCTTGTTGCCTTGGTTTACTCCTTTCAGAGAAGGGCAGGCGACTGAGAGCAGCAGGTTCCCGAAGGGCTTCGGTCTCTGTTTGTATGAAATTAGCGGTCGCAGCTTGATTGTTTGCCAACACACCTTTAGACAGTTCTATCTCTCATGCTTTGTATTGTTTTTCGATCAAATCTTTAAAGACAAAGCACTCCTTAATGGCATGACCTATCACTCTGTGATAGGGGCAATATTTAGGGTCATCGGTCATATTCGCTTCTTGCGACCTTTTTGATTCTGCCAATTATAGACCGTTTCTTAGGACGTCTTTGAATATTTTACGGATTTTGTCCATTTTGAAGGAATAGACCCTATCCAACTTCTCTTTCAAAGGCGATTCTCCGCTCCTTCCCAACAATGGCTTTCGAGGTTGGTTGGCATTGGGCCCGCTTGTCCCTTGCCTATTTCGGTCAGCCGAAGTGTTAAAAGATTCAGCATCGTCAGAATTTCTGCCTTTACGATTATCGTCCTTACGGTTTCTTCAGAATTTATTGTTATTTTGGGAATCCAAGAAGGAATCCAAGAAGGATTCCTGCTTTGAGCGCTCCAACATTTGAACTTTTCTGGTCAGCTCTTGAAATGTCTTGAGACCCGCGGTGAATAAAAATGGATTCATTCAGGTATTGAGATTTCCGATGAGGAGATTGACGGATTGGTCTTGTTTTAACGGTGGCTTACATTTGACGGAGAGATTGCGCCACCGGGTTATAAAATCCGTGCCGCTTTCATTGTTCTTTGGCTTGGTCCTTACGAGGTCGACAATGGTGATCTTATCGCTGACACTCATGAACTTTTGTCAAAACAGAGATTTTATTTGGACGAATGTAGTAAAGGAGTCATCCGGTATGCTGGCGTACCAGTCGAAAGCGATATCGGTTAAGCTATTAACGAACTGGCGGAGGAGAAGCACATCATTGGCCCCAGTATTCCCGCATGAGGCTTTAAAGCGGGCGATGTGTTGATTCGCATTTTCTGTCACATCGAATCTTCCAAATTTGGGGATGACATAGCCACTAGGAGACTCTACCAGATCGTACCGAGCAGGATATGGTTTCCCGCTACTGCCGACATCTTTTGCGCCCCGGTTCCGGCTACAAATGTTTTGACTTTGTTGGCGATCAAATCCATGATTTGATCTTGAGTTAGCGGGTTACTGTTATCGGTAGTCAAGATATTTCCCGAGATAGGATGCGACCGATTTTCATATGACCTGTCCACCTTTGGATTTGAGGGAGTATGTGTTCGGCTGCCTTGGGACACCGTTTTCCGGTTCATGAGCACAGCCCTGGCTTGATTAGGCGGCTGAGAGGCAATTTGGGCCGTAAGCTGTAAAACGACATTTGTCAAGTCGTCGATCTTCGAGAAGAGCTTCGCCATCTCTTTATCTACTTCTGAGCTGTTTTCGGAGCTCTTGGAGGAGCTCCTGCTCTGCAGTCCTAGGATGGAAAATTAGCTCTTCTTCGCTGTCCGAATTAGATTCCACATGGACTGAGGGGTCTTTTTGCTTATCAGCCTCATCGAGAGGTTTTCTTTATCCTGCGAAGGAGGCTGGTCTTAGAAAGGGGCAGCTGCATTCAAGCCAGATTGGGCTTGAGATGTTTCCCCATCCTTGCTTTTGCTGCGAAGGTTGTCACTGGGACGTGTGCCCACCATGTAGACTGTGGATAACACACATTCAGCTATCTTTTCATCACTGTCAGCTGATTTCACAGACCGTTGTCGTGGCCCTTCCGATTTGGGAAAGGACAATCGACTAAAAACGGTCTGCTTGGCCGGGTTCTCGGGTGGTGCCAGTCCAACTTTTTTGGCCTTACCTTGCTGCTTGCGCGCGGCATGAAGTGCTTGGTAGACTTCTGAAGGGAGGGTATCACGCCTTTTGTGCTAAGGCTTGGACACATCCCTTCGTAGCACAGTTCGAATTGCGGTCCTCTTAATTTTGGCAGACATCGCATTCTTCTGGACCCATTTTAAGGGTTCAAAAGAATTGCGGATTTTCACGGCGACACGGCTGTGGTCGCCGAGCAGTCCGGGCTTTGGAACTTCATAAATTTTAACATGGTTGGAGCCCTAGCCTTTTTGTTGGCTCTGTATCTGAGCCGCTTCTGTCTCGGCTTCTCTGTTTTGAGCGTTTGGCAGGCTTTTGCTCTTCGGGAAGCCGCCGTAGACCTGCTGGTAAAGAGCCTTGAAAAGACATCCGCTTGTGTACTCGTCAAAGGTATCGCTTGAGCTTGCCCATGACATCTGGCGACTTCTTTTGTTCCGACGGCTTTGCCCCCAGCTGGGGCCAAGGAGAGCCGTTCGAACACTGACTTGCGTTGGGTTGGGACGCTCTCGAGACCACCACATTTGGCCTCTTGCTTTTCGAGGCCGGTTTGTCTGTTACCGGAGTTTGAGGAGCAGAGTTGTGCTAGCTGGTATGAACAGAATAGAGCCAAATGGTTGCAGCAGCTCCTCCCACTGTCACCCGAGGCTGGCCGGGAGGACCATCCTGGTATCCATTTTCATCGTGTAGGAGATGGGAGCTGTGTTGAGAGCTGAGCTTGTCCTTGGAGGCATTTTGTTGCGTCTGAAGATTGCAATCGGAAAATGTTAACCTGCCCAAAGAAGCATGGTTTCAGTACAGGCAATCGATGTATATGTCGATTGAGTTCGCATAAACGCCTAACCCGAAATATGGGAGGAGTGAAAAGGTCCTACCGGGCGTGCCAGAATCTGTAGGGTGATTTTCATCACCTTATTGAGATGGGAATGCGCGTTGCTTGTCAAGCGTATACAGATTACCCCTACCTAGGGTAGACCGGGGTTTATTGATTGTGGGGATCTGAATCTTTGGCATTCATGGACTAAGCTGCCGTTAATTATCCCTCGCCTTTGAAGCGAAGGAACTTCCAAATGACGGGTCAACTAGTCATGCGAATTCAATATGCAGTGTGCGTATGTGTGTCTTGAGGGGTTTTGGGTATATCGGGGGCCTCGCAGAGTTTATGGGGGTCCCGCTACCCGGATTGCGGACCGGGGGTCAAGGAGGCTAGCAGCCCCCTTTGCGGGGTGGGGGCAACGCCTCGTTAGAATTTTTTTCTAACGGGGGACGTGTTTTGAGTGGTGTGTATGGAAAACGAGGGGTGAGTAGCGCCCTAAGGACGCCCAGCACGTGGGCGCCTGCAGAAAGAAGGGGCTTAGTCCGGAATTACGAGTTAAACTCCAAATGATTTTTTTTTTGGAGTTAAACTCCAAAAGATTTTGAATGGAGTTAAACTCCCGAAAGGACTTTATTTATGGAGTTGAACTCCAAGAAATCTTTGGAGATGATCAAAAGGGACCCCTTTCTCCTTCCTTTAAGCCCTGAACTTCTTTTTGAGCCTTCAATCTTCCCGAAGTGGAGTGTTTGGAGATGGGTCTCCTTCATCCTCCTCTTTGTGGACCGGATATTTGGAGAAAAAGGGATGAGACTTAAAAATCTTCCTTTTGGGGATTTGATGGAAGATCCGAGCTCCCCTTCAAGGGTTTTATGGTGAAAAACTATTTATTTTTGGGGAAGGAAGAGTTAAACTCATGATTTAATTCAGAAAAGAGAAGAAAGTTTAAAACGTTGAGGAAGGAGAAGGAGGCACATAAACCCTAATTTTGAGGGGAATCAATTATTGTTCTTCATTTCATCATCATGTTGCCTTATATAGGCTTACAAATTTACACAGCCCCTTGGGCTTTACAAAATGATATTTTGCCCATCCCATGCTTCATGTGTTTATTTCTTTTGCACATGAGCCATGAGCTTTACAAAAATTTGGTTTTATGCCCATTTTTCTTACATTTATTCGTAAAAATTAAATCAAAATTATTTATTACATAATTTTCTTCTTGGTATAGGAGAGGCCGGCCGCGGGGTTCGACTTGGGCATGGGCCCACTTGACCTGGGTTTGGGCACGCTTACTTGGGGTTGACTTTGACTTTGACTTGGTCAACCGGAGTGTAATTTTTGACCCCAACACCCGGGATAAACCACCAACTGCCATTACTGAAACGTATCTTGAGTTTATCCGATTTCTGGTTTTAAGCATAAGCCGGCCAACTTCATATACCTTAATATCGTTAAGATATGAATCCATTCTATATCTAATATAGAAACAAATGCACTAATTTAATTGGAACCAGATTCAAAACATCATGCAGCTGTTTCCTGTGTATATCGACTAAATGGAAGAAGGCCTTGCAGTATTACTCATTAAGAAGCGCATCCACGGATGAGTAATCTGAGAGAGAAACAAGTTCTCAAATATATTACTCAGCGGAATACCTAGCATAAGTATCTACATCTTCGATCACCTCGAAGAATCCTGATATTTGCAACGTATGGTTCTCCACTTTATTCTTATATTTATAACTTCTCAAAATTTGGACCTTATATTTTTACGAAATGCGTGTTTAAAAACAGAGAAGTCACAAGTAAACAGAATATAGTTGAGCACCAATCCCTTTGTCCTAATGGACATCGGATAACATGCAATATTTTGTATAAGTCCTTTGAGTTTAATAACTCAAATCCTTTGCGTCGTAGGTTGAAAATGTGTTATGGTTAAGAAGAATTACACCGTTGTTGAATGCATCTTACCTAACCATCAACTGATATAGATAAATGTCATAAACATAATTTCAAAAGTTATGTCTCACCTTATAAAATAAACGTACAGATATATCAGTTTAAAATTGGTGCATAACAACGGATATTCAAAACCAAATATTTGTTGTTACGCAAAACCCAGATGACTTTCTCAAATATCACCAATTATAAAGAATTCTGATATTGAGGATCTAATCATCCAATTCCCAATATTCTACTCCCACTCAGCATCTGTAACGCCATACAGATATGAGAATCAAGTTTGGTAAATACATACTCTGGAGTCAGAGTCTAATTGGGAAAGCAGTTTTCAATTAACACCGCACAGTAAAACTGAAACATGAAAATGTTTCAAAGGGGTGGCCGGGTATTCCTAGTAATGCCACTTCCACTATCCAGATTCATAACAGTAGTCGCAATTTTCTTTGCCCGCACTTCAATCTCTTTATATGTCTCTATATCTTACCTTTTATGCACCATATTTAGGTTAATTAGTTCCTTACCTTTCGATACCTGTCTAAGGTTTGGAAGAAGGTTATCCAATAAGCGTAACTGGTGTATTCTCCCAATATAAGGAGCTCTCGCAACCTGAGAGAAGGTAAAGAGAAAAGACAACCGAATAATCCTATTCAATTTCTTCAGAACCGGAATCCATTCTCGAATTGAAACAAGTTTTTTCGAGATCGTATGTAACTATACGTATACCCAAGCAATATGGATCTTTGTTATGATACAAAGTGTTTTGGAGATATGCAAAGGGGAAGTAGGAGTGGCAGGGATATATGCAACTTTGTCATGAATCATGACAATCCAAAAGCTAAAGTGTGTAAGAAGGTTCGGTTAACTTGGTTCATGAGTCTTAGTTTAAGGTGAGTCACGGTCGCAAACCAGAAAGAGAAAAGAAATACTTGGCGTGCATTCTAACCTATATTAGATTGGTTAATCACTTTATCTAGTCAGGATGACTCCCACCGTTTTCTTGAATTCTCCTTCAGACCGTAAAAGGAGAATTAGTTGGAATTTTTAGGAGAATTAGTCGGGATCATATGAAAATCACCCGAGGAGTAAAACATTTACTCATCAGTGGGAATCATGACCCAACTATCATCGCGTGATAAATTGATGGAAACCACTTAAGTCACCACTCTAGAAAGTATGCACATGCTTGACAAGTTTCCTTTATATTTGAAGCTTCCGATATGGTTTTTGCCCCAAGCGGCTTATGACCTTGACGGATGCTGATGGTGCTTACAAATACGGATTTTCCTATCAAGACACGTGGCGGATGACAAGTCTCTCACGTGCACCAACCAGCTCTTTGAAGTACCATGCGCGGCGCCTTATTTCCGAGATATCATCCGACCTTTGGGGGGCCTCTCCCGAGTACATTCCCTATTCGCCTAGCAATCAGCCAACAGCTCGCCTTCGCGAGCTATCCTACAGCTGAGCTTCCTCTGCCCCCTCGCTCGTCTCCGAGCTATCACAGAGCTGAGCTTCCTCAGGCCCCTCGCTCGTCTCCGAGCTACTACAGAGCTGAGCTCACTTGCTCGTCTCCGAGCTATCTTGTATCTGAGATTCCTCAGTGTCTTTATTTGGCCGGGAGCACGGAGCCTGAGCGCCCCCGTAACAGCTCCGTGTATCTTGCCACGATGAGATCTCCGCCGCTCCACGTCCCGCATCCCACGCCAGCGTATCTTGTCATTAATTGGCGTATCTCGCCATCAACGCGAACGTAATTCAAGGGCGTAACGGACGGCGAGAATCCCGTATCGGCTCGCTCCATACGACCGTTATAAAAACCTCTTCCAGACGACTCATGTATCTGAAAACTCATTCCATTACGCCGCTATTCTGCCCTAATATTTCTCGGTACTTGATCGCCGGAGGGTCCTACGGTGGTTCCCCATCCCGGGATTTCTTTTGCAGGTAGCTCGGCATCAACAACAACCAACAACCTACTGAGTTCCACACGCTCAACCCTCATACCAAATCTCAGCCGTTCAGCCCCGTTGGCTGCAAGATCGACAGAGGACATCTGAGGGAGATTTCGACCTTCAGATACTAACAAATCATAAGTCGCAAGTCAAGTTCTACCCGTCATTGTCTTGATTAATTTAGACCCACTCGTACTCGCCATTGACAGATGCCAACAAGGCTGTACGACTGTCCTAAATTAATGCATCTTTATGTTGCCGAAAAGTAACACGTAGCTACTGCACACTATACCTTGACGGATGCCAACAGACATAGCATGAATACTAGGCGCTACCTATCTGAAATGACGGAGGGTTGCAACTGGTTTTTGGCGAAAAACTTATAACGTAATGAACTTGATATCGTTGAAGGAACTCGAGTGGTTTTACAAATATATATTGGCGCAAACTTTTGCCAAAGAGATCACTCCCTATGAAGGGATCTAGGCTCTTTTCTCATCGAATGAGGTGCTGGATATTCCTAACCGAATACCTCTATGCAAAGCAAAAGAATCGATTATAGTGAAGTTATTACAGGGACGTAAATTTTTGCTCAAGAGGCCACTCTCCGTGAAGGGATATAGGCTCTTGCCTCATCGAATGAGTAGGATATTCCAGAACGAATACTGTGATGCAAAACAAAAGGATACGTCTGTAATGTCAGTTTTAAAACAAAATCGGTTCCCGCAACATCATTTAGATTTGTTTTACTTGCATTAATCAGAATTAATGCAGTCCTATCAATTAATCATATCATGCCAGAAATAAACGAAAATAGGCACGCACATATATGCTATTTGCATTCGCCACATGGTCCCGGGTCTTCACCGTAAAGTTAATTTACGGCATGGCGGGGAAAGATTAGCGCGGATGCAAAACATATATAGTGTCTACTATATATATAATATGAACATTCGTCTCATACATGATATCAAGTAATATCACAGAAGCATCACAACAGAAGCAAACACGGGATGGAAATGCGGAGAATTTAGGAAAAATACATTTCAATGGAGCCAAATATGAAATGCAATTTTCCGGTCGTGTGGATAGCTCGTAGTGTCAGACCCTAGACCCCTACGAGTGCGGCAAGCCACCCGCCAATCTCAGAAGCGAGGCAATCCCAATCAACGAAGTAAGTGGGCCACCCAGCACTTCTAAAATCCGGTGACTTGGGCACCCTCCGCCGGTCAATCTTATACCCCTACGAACGCGGCGAATAGTTCGCCAATTCTGGAGTAAGGCATCCCGGTTTCAATGCCATGAGATGGAGGCCTGTTGCCCTCTAGAACCCGGCTACTGGAGCACTCCACCGTGGGGTAATTCTAGTACATGTAATGAAAACCTGAATATACAACGGTGACTATGTCCGCAACCATGATGCGTCCCAAAGAGTAATACAAGCCGCGACAACGGCAGTCCACATGTTAGACGCTCGTCACGCAATATGAATATGCATTAAATCACAGAGAATTACATACACCGGGCTATCCATCGCGACAAATCCAACATAACCATAGACACTAAGCACTACTCATCACAGAACATGCAAACTTACGAGTATCAATTCCGTAACCCTGTCTCATTGATACGTATAGCAATTAAACGACGTTTTACCAAACGTTATGATACATAGCCAACAATAAGCCTACGACAATCGAATATTGCACACAAATAGCCAACACTTTAATTTTCAAAACACCGAAAATCAAGTGCTAAAAACCGGCAAAAATTTCATGCTAAAACCCACTCCGGGAGTCCGAAATGTGCTCGAATTGAGCCGAATTTTTGCGGAGGGCCCCGACACAAAGTTAACTTTGATCCGAAGGCACCTAGGGGGTGGGTGGCTATAAAGGGTAGGCATACCTGAGTCTACCCACTTGGGCAGGGCTGGGTCCCCAACCCCAAGGACACCTTAAGGCGGTCTCGAGGGAGGGGGTGGACCCTCTCTAGGTCCTTTCGGGACATGCCTGGGTCCTCACGCACCTCCTCACGGCTTCTCGGTCCAATCCGAGAGCCCGCGGGGAGTCGAAACATAAAAAATGATCCACCCGAGCAAACTCTCAAGATAGAAATCACAACCTTTGTATTGTTTTCATTTGCTCTAATTGGCCTGGACTCGCGCAAGCTTTCAAGAACTCCGGATTACGCTTGCAAGCCGGTCCTCCTTCGCCGAAAATGATCCATCCGAGGGAACCGATCCAAACTCCAGTATCACCTAGTGAAGCAGCTGACGCTCCTACTCGTTAGGAATGGAGAGCGTGGATGTAAGAATTTTCTACTATAATTTTCTCTCAAATCTAAAGCTCGAGAGAGCAAGTATAGGAGGAGGTGAAAAAACTTAACCATGAGCAAGTCTAGAAAAGCATGAGAGAATATATGAAGAAAAAATAGAATAGAACGGCTTTATCTTTTTTCACAACCATGTAATAAAAAATTTCACAACAATTTGTAATAAAATAATGAAATTCATTTCTCTTTACATGTCTTCAATCATGCTCAATGCCACCTCACATTTACTTCATTTTATGAATATTCATAAATGACTATTTACAAATGAGGTGTCCATCTTCTAAAAAAATTCCGTATAAATACTAAATACAACTCGGTATACGTATCGAAATACATATACGCGTATTCGTATAAAAATACGAATAACCAAGAAAGAAAATGAATAGTGAACAATGATACTAGAATACATATATTAAACATATATCTAAATTATAAAAATCTTGGTTTAATAATCCGGCTTAATCCTAAGCCTCTAGTATTATCAACCGTCCGATTAAAGTCCGTGTAGCATATACACATTTAATCGGACACCTGTATGTACCAACATACGTTATCTACATCATATCGCCTAAACCGGAAAAATCCTCTGTGTGAGACTCTAAAGACTCGTCAATACGCTGACAGTGGGTTCAACCACAAGCAAGTCAGCGACACTAGCTGCACGTAACAGCTATCCAGGTATTGAGCGAAAGGAAGGCCGATGAGCAAACTTATCCGTACCCTTACTGAGTTTGTCTGTGACAATCTCCATTCAGTCCGGTCTGTTCGTCTCAGAGTATCGCATATCGGATCTAGGGGTTGGATAAAGTCAGACCTCTAATAACGTGATATTTCGTGTCGGTGTGAAGCTCATCGCCCACTGAGAAACTACTGATCCAAATTAGTAATTCTCGTCCACCTTGGCCAAGAATTTTTGGTGATGGCCATCCGTGTACAGCATGACATCTACCCCCAATACCTGGAAAAACGAATCCCCGACGTCTCCATGTGATTCAGGACTGTACCCAACTAAAATCTGTTTATACGACTCCTTTGAGCCGTGGTAGGGTAGTAACCAAAGCACAGTGGAGACTCATACGAGACAAATGACGATCCCAGGTCAACAGACTAACCTGTACTCATGTCACCTATGAACTGCTATCTGACAATAGGTATAATATCATCTGGCATGTTCCCGGCTAGTCCGTTAAGTGTAACACATAACCCAATGAGCATCTGTATACCATATTTGGTGACTAACTGACACCAATGGTTGTGAGACCGACCATGACCCCGCGTCGGGGTTAAGAAGCGTATACATTAGTCTACTCTGGAATATCGATACCCAGTCTCGATATTCCTACGATTATGGACATTTAAGGATTTTCTTATAGACTACTCAGTTCTCACAGTTGTGCTCGCCACAATAATCCTGGTATTCAAGAAAGAATCCTATGGGCTCTATCAACATGTAATAGTGATCTGTAATACCACATAATACATGTACATGATGATAGAGATGAACCAGATAACATACAATCATCTCGAATATGACTGTTCCACCCGTATACGTCACCTCATTCATCATAATCATCTGCCCGCGATTACAATAATTGCCTTGAGGACATTATATCCAACAACACCTTGATGTGGTGCCCACTTTGGTTCTCCACCAACGTTTTGAATTCTTTGTATTTTTCCCAACGCCTATGATTTCTCCTTCAAGAAAAAGATCCATGCTTTTATGCTATAATCATCAATGAATGTAATAAAGTATATGTTATCTCCAAGCGAAACCATCTCAAAAGGTCCCACAATATCCGTGTGCACCAATTCTAGCAGTTGAGTCGCTCTTCGAGATTTGCAAATCTCAAAACTTCGTTTATGTTGCTTGCCTCTTATACAACCTACGCATAGCTAATTTGGTTGAGCGATATGAGGTAAGCCTTTCACCATCTTCTGTCTTCAAAGTAGATTTAGGCCCGCTAAATGCCAGATGTCCGACTCGTAGATGTCAGAGCCACGACTCATCTTTTATAACAATTTTTAGGCAATTCGCAGAATCATGATTAATGTTTAAGATAAATAGTCTATTTTTAGACATATCCACACATTTGCAATTAATTCATTTCTATTCTTGATTGTTAGAGAAAAATCTGTAAGACGAATATCATAGACTTTTTCAACAAGCTGTCATAAGCTTATAATAGTGTTACGGAGCATAGGAACATAGTAAACATCATAGGTGTACATGTGAACTCCATTCTTTGTTGCCTTTGACGACAACTTTTGATTGATCACCAAATGTGAATTCACCAATTCATTCAACTCGGTGAAGAATTCTTTGATGCCGCATATATGATTGTTTGCACCAGAGTCCAAGTACTAGATATTCTGGTGCTCGTTGTCACCGTCCTTGTATGCTGGTAGGACAACCGAGTCTTCAAACTTATTCTTTTCAGCGAAAATGCTTCTCTCTGCGACGTTTTCTTCTGGTTCTCAAAGAAGCCGTCCATCGTCGCGTTCTCATCTTGTGAAGCAGAATATATTGCAGTAGTATCGTGTGCATGTCAAGCCATATGGCTTCGAAACCTGATGAAGGAGTTGCATCATCTATAATAAGAACCGACTAAGATATACATTGACAACAAGTCGGCGATAGCATTTGTGATGAATCCAGTAGTGTATGGAAGGAGCAAGTATATTGAAACAAGATATTATTTTCTCAGTCTTCAAGTGAAAGAAAATAATGTGAACCCAATATATTGCCGGACGGAAGACCAAACTGCAGACATTTTCATTAAAGCTCTGAAGACCGAAGCTTACGAATCGTTGAAGAGACAACTTGGTATGATGAAACAAAATTGAGGAGTGTTGAACAATTTTGTTATCCTAAACCCACTATAACTACCTATCAAAACTCATACTACAACCACCTATCAAGACTCATCTAGTACAATAACCCACGAAAACTTTGTTTTTAAAAACGTGTATTAAAAAAGTTATAAATAAAGAAATGAAGTTAGTACTAGATATTAAGTTTGTAAGAAAAGTCAGTGAGTATAAGTGTGAGAGAAAAGAAAGAGCCGATATATGCACATGAAATGTGTGCAAACTTTTATAAAGTTTTTATGCATTTGAGGGACAAAACATTAAATGCTTTGTCAAGGGTGTGTCCTTAATTTTTTCTATTAAAGGGGCCTCATGCATTCATAAGAGGAGAGGTAAAATAAAGCATTTGTTACGACGGACGGTTCCCAATATAAATTGACGGGTAAAAAAATATAGTTCGTAGAACAAACAACAGAAATAGCTAGCAGATGAAATGGACAGCTCACGATTTAACATGGTTCGGCCAACTCGATCTACGTTCACGGGCAAAGACAAAAGCAGCGTGATTCCATTACGTCAAAGAGAAGAATACAAAAGAGTTATAATACTCTCATTCTCAACCAACCTCGTTACAAAGTGAAAACTCAACAAAGGAAAACACTCAAAACAAAGAGCAGCTCAAAACAAAAAATGAGTAGAGAGCCGAACAAGTCTCAATACAAAACTCTTCTAACTCTCTCTGTATTTTACCTCGCACAAAGTTCTCTTGAAGAAATGGAGCTCTCACACTTCATTTCACCTCTTCTCTTATAAATGCATGTGACCTCTTTAATAGGAGAAATTAGGGACACGCCCTTGACAAAGTATTTAATGCTTTGTTCCCCATATGTATATGGACTTTATATAAAAGTTTGCACACATTTCATGTGCATATGTTGGCTGTTTCTTTTCTCACACTTATGTTCACTGATTTTTCTTACAAACTTAATATTTAACACCAACTTCACTTTCTTTATTTATAATCTCTTTAATACGCGTATTTAAAAACAAAGTCTTGGTGGATGGTTGTAGTAGGTGAGTCTTGGTAGATGGTTGTAGTAGGTTTAGGATAACAACAAAATTGTTTTCAACAAGTAGCACATATTGAGATTTGGATACGGGATATGATATGACTTGTAGTTGTGGTGATGATTCGTTAGGATGCACTTTTTTTTGGGTTTAAGTATATTTTGTTGTTTATGTATATACATTATAAGAAAAATTATCGTTTTAGCAACTAAGAATACAAATAATTCGCTAGTGTTGATGCATAAAGTGTGGGTGTTTTAGTCATCGATGCTTGTTTGATACATTTAGCATACAAGATGTAATTTAGGATTTGCCGATAAGAGGTTCCCAAGCATCCTCGAGAAATCCGAAAAAATCCGAATTCCGATAGGATACAAATCCCATATGTATAAGTCGACTTGACAATGAATCTGACAATGTGTGCACCATGGCCCAAACTTTCATTTATTGTATACATCAAATACCTACTCTTTTGCTAGTTTAAGCCTTTTAACCATATACCCAAAGCCTATTACTTCATTTAAAAAGATCAAATCAGTAATTTGAAGATGCTTGCTTATCATCTACTCTTGTAGTCTCTTTAAAGTTTTGTGGATCAATAATGGGAGATGTCGTCAAGACTCATAAAAGTTGAGCCCGTTGGTTTGGAATGTGTAAGTACATATAATTTCATATTTCTCTATTTAAAAATATTACCACAAAATATCGGAAACAAAGAGAATCTAATAGAGTTTTTGCAAGGTTTCAATTGTGGAAGGCGAAGATAAGACGACAAAATTGTATATCATTTGAGACAAGAGGCACCAGAAAGGTGCCTACTTGGATGAATCAAGGCAACAAATATTAAATAAAACCTAAAAGTCCTCAGAGCAATATAGATTTAATAACAATATGTTTATAATGACCGGTTTCAACATTGGATAGATAAACAAAAAATATAAATGCATATAATGAATTTGCTGCCCAAAATCAAAATTTCCAGATTAACATGCAAAGCATTGAACACCAAGTTATCAAGCAACAATCACTTAAAACTATCAACAATCACACCATTTTACTAACTTAAAACCTCGATTTAAAATTAAACAATGCATTTACGAGGAATGCTGATGATCTGGAATAAAATCCATATAGCTGTAAATTATATTAACAAAAGTGTGAAAATGACAAAATTGATCAAATAAGTTAGAAACAAAAAAATAACCAGTTGCAACCATCGTTAATGGTCAATCGTCGATGGAAGTATCATGACGGCCGCTGAGACCGATGGCAATCGGTGTTCAATGAAGGCAAGCATAAGACAGAGTAGATAGAAAGCACAACTGAAATTGTAGTGTACAGCGTACTCATATCACACATCAACATTTTTAGACGCTTCAATACACGCGTCAATCACTTCTCAAACACGTTGAAAATTTTATATAGTTTTGTATGTGATTTAGGATGCTTCTTGCCTTTTTAGATGAATGCTTGTTATATATTTCTTTATCATTGCTTCGTACTCATACACATTAAGATGTTTATATACTTTTATTTTATATCAATGACTATGCAAAGGAGGTGAACCGCGTATTGACTTATAAAACTATGATATTTTAGATACATTATTAAGATATACTAAATTCTTCTACAGACAATTGAAGAGCTGAGATATTTCTTATGCAAAATCATAAAATGTATGCCTGTTTAATGTTTAGCATATATGCTAAGAACTTAATACTATATATGGGTTATTAAAGGAAATCTATGTCTTGTTGTCATATCCCAGTGTTTACTTTTAAAGGATTTACTGGGTGATCGTGTCTATGATTAGTATTCATGCTTTGTGGTACTATATGTCGAGTAATGCTAAAAACCTATGTCAAGTCATCCATGTCCAATTCAGCCAAATCCCTGCTATAATTTTATTCTTTACAAAGAAAGTGGGCTAATTACATAAATTTATCTATAAATTATATTAAATTGCGAACTTTATGGTACATGTGTTAAAGAGTATAACATATTATTTAGTGATACATGTTTGGTAAATCTGGAGTATTTTAGTTTTGGATATGCAAATGGACCAACTATTTGATTTGTATCGGATTCAGGTGCATCCTCCATGAATGTTAATACTCTTAAATCACAATTTGTGACAAAGGGGTACATGTTTCCTGGATTCCCCACAACATAGACAAGCACAATTGCATGTAAATGTTTTGACGTGTATTGGCAAGAAGAAGTTCATAAGTTAAAAGAAAATCTTGATTACCTTTTTGCTTTACATTACCTTAACATTGGACTTATAAATAAAATATACTTGATAGCAATTTTAAGTATTATTGTTATTTGTGGAGATCCCTTAATTCACATTTTCTTTCCTAAATAGGATACCTCGACTGTATATAAAATTATAAATTATGTTTTGATGGGTCTTTTCTGGCTACGAGTAATATTGTTTTGATGTTCTTCATAATTAACTCGGCATGGGATTTTTATATATGGCTTCGCTTCAGCCTAAATTTTATTAAGATGAAAATATAGTATGGTATTTTTTTTGGTATAATTATATTCCATTAAAATATTCTTGTGAATTCTAGTAGATTCTTCTTTAAATTTCTGCATGTTTCCCCCTGCTACAGGAATGAGAAAGGTAGTTATTATGCTCTTGATCTGGGGGGTACTAACTTTAGGGTTTTGCGGATTGAGTTGGGAGGTAGAAGTTCTATGATATTGAAGCAAGAAGTTGATAGAGATCCAATTCCCGAAAATTTGATGACCGGCACCAGTGAAGTAACTAACTCCACCTTTTATTTTATTTTGGTTTCTTTGGGCATTTTTTTTGTGTCTTGTTGATTTCTGATAGCAGCATCACTCAAATTAATGCAGGATCTGTTTGATTTTATTGCCTTGACGCTTAAGTGCTTCGTGGATAGAGTGGAGGATGATTTTGGGCAAAGACCAGACAGAAGTAGAGAGCTTGGATTTACATTTTCGTTTCCTGTTAAACAACTGTCTGTTTCCTCTGGCGTTCTTATCAAGTGGACAAAAGGATTTGCGATTGAAGATGCGGTGAGTTTATCTTTTAAAACATAAAGTGCAACTCTTTTTATGTGTCTCGATTAACTTTCTCGGGATGCTATTACCAAAATATCATGTTACCCTATAAAGCAATTGCAACAGCTATTGCTGTTCAAGGACCCTACAGTGTTCTTTTTTTAATTGCTGTATGTTCTTTTTAGCACACAAATAAAGTCCCAATAATTAGTTTTAAAAAATCTTTAGGAAACTTTATAAATCTAGTAAACCTCTATTAGCTCAAAGATTTACATATTTCCATGTCCATCATTGCATGTTACAAAGATCAGTTGACTAATGTTGCCTTTTGGTATTTTAGGTTGGAAGAGACGTTGCTCAGTGCTTAGAAGATGCCATGACCAAAAGCGGGCTAGACATGCGAGTTGCCGGATTGGTATGCTTTGAATGCCTTCTAATTGCTCTGGCATAAATTTACTGCAATTCTATTTCTACAATTCCTGGGATTGTCTTCCACATTGTTAAAGTAAATGTTCTTTTTCAATAAGTAATTTCCTTTGCAAGAAATTTGGTACAATGAAGAAAGAGTTGACAGGCGTCACCCCGGTATAGAACTTTGTCAAATCTTTGCTCCATATCTGACCCCCCATTCTAACAGGAAAATTCTTAAATGATGAAAATAATAGAACCCGAGTTTATATATCCATACTCTTTTTATACAAGCATGCTCACAGTCAACTATCTAGATATCTTTCCTGAATTAAAAATATAGTCCTCTGGAATATGTGTGCGTGCCTTCTTAGAGGTTAGTGTTTCGTTAAATATACGAAGCTTATACATCTACATGATATACATCTACATATCATAAGTTTTTGTGTTTTATTTCTGTTCAATATATAATATATGGGAAATGAGCAAGGGTAAGCAATATGTGTGTAGTCTGCAGAAAGAGAATTATCAAAAAAGTTTAATACTTGACAGATCCAGTTTACAGTTTTCTATTTCTAGACGCTGCTACATTCTCTCTGAAAGGACTTGCCCGTTCACCTTGAAAAAATTAATTAAAAAACTTGCAAATCTCATTATGTCTTCTGAATTTTCCCTGAATGCTATAGCAAGTATGTAGTTTCCACTATAGAACTCTCTGGGATAAAGATCAAGGTAATTTTGGAAGAAGTATCATTGCATGCCTAGGTGTTTTCTTAACTCCATTTACCATTGAATGAGGTGTGAAGCACTTGATATATGCTATGGAACTTCGGCGAGATCAAAATCAATATATGATGATCCTATTTCTATCTTTGATCTACCATTCCAAAAGTTCTTTTCAGACAACAATATGTTGTCTGCTTTTATTTTGCATGATTGTTACGTGACGCTTTCATGGTTCACTATTCAGCAAATAATTAAATTTATGTGGGTTTTACATAGTATTCCTTTTTAAGCAGGTTAATGATACTGTGGGCACATTGGCACTTGGTCATTATCATGATGAGGACACTGTTGCTGCAGTGATTATTGGAACAGGCACCAACGCTTGCTATGTTGAATGCACGGATGCAATAATTAAATGTCAAGGACTTCTTACGAATTCTGGTCGAATGGTAAATTTTTATTTAATTTTTCGCTCCAACGATTCTTAAATGCATGCTAGGTTCGATACTTCATATATTTGTGCTTGATTAATTAATTTATTTTTGTTGAACTAGGTTGTTAACATGGAATGGGGGAATTTTTGGTCATCACATTTGCCAAGAACTTCATATGATGTTGCACTTGATGATGAGAGCCCAAACCGTAATGACCAGGCAAGATTCATCAGTTTTTCCACGTTAATTTTTCTAGGGCTCCATTTATCAAATATTATTACTGGGCTATGTTTTTTTTCAGGGTTTCGAGAAAATGATCTCAGGAATGTATTTAGGTGACATAGCAAGAAGGGTGCTTTCTAGGATAGCACAGGAGTCCGATATTTTTGGAGATTCTGCCGCTAGTTTATTATCTGTACCCTTTATATTAAGGTATGTGGTATGCGGTATGCCATATTAAAATGATACGGGGTTTGTACATTTCATTTCTTTCTGCTGAAGACATGAATGCTCTTGTTTCTTTATCGGAAGAAACTACCAGCAGCTTGTGTTATAACTGCTGAAGTCATGGTTGCTAATTAGACATTTCTTCAGATGTAGGAATTTGATGAGGAAATGTTTGCTTAAACATTGAAAAGGTTTTTCCGGCATGTTTGCATCCATCTTTTTTTTGCTTAACCAAGTCTCAACAAATTTAAATTCTTTCTTACACGAATACCTTCTAAATTTTGTATTACAACAAATCTATTTGCATGTTTACAACGAGCTATTGCTAGTACCGCCACACCCTACTGCCATGTGATTTTTCATTGTTACAGTTATATATTTCAAATGTACAAACCTATTGAGAATTGCTTGCTTGAAGGTTTGAAATGTTAATTTGGCATCTTTTGTGCACATGTTGTATACATTGAGATTCTTTTTTGTAAAATTTGAATTTTCATGGATTCGCTTTTTTCCATGTCATCCATTTGACTAACTTGATGTTGTTTTAATAACCTAGGACACCTTTGATGGCTGCTATGCACGAGGATGATTCTCCTGATCTAAGAGAAGTCGGTAGAATACTACAAGAGAACTTGCAGGTAAATTCACTCTCATATTGTCTTAAGGGGTGGGTGCAGAAATATTGATCCGAGAGGGCACACCACCCACAACAAAGTTTTATTGAGAAATCCAACTAAAATGTTAGAAGTAAATGCTGAAGTTTAAATTAATCAGAGAGGGCAAATTGACATTGCACTCCAATGTGATTTGAGCAATCCATCACATCTCTAACTATATGGATAAAATCTTCAGATGCCAGAGTTATCTCTAAAAGCACGTAGGCTTGTTGTAAGAGTTTGTGATATTGTTACACGAAGAGCTGCTCGATTAGCTGCAGCAGGAATTGTTGGAATATTGAAGAAAATAGGAAGGGATGGCAGTGGCGGTATTGGAAGTGGAAGAACGAAAGGAAAAATTCGAAGAACAGTTGTTGCGATCGAAGGAGGTCTTTATGCAAATTATTCAATGTTTAGGGAGTATTTGAATGGAGCGGTTGTGGAAATACTGGGAGATGAAATTGCGCAAAGTGTTATTTTGAGAATATCCGAGGATGGATCAGGAATTGGCGCTGCTCTGCTCGCAGCTTCATATTCATCTGATAGATAGATATTATTTAGGCTAAATTGCACAAATGTACCCATCAACTTTCACGTTTTTTGCGATTGATACCATAAACTAATTTAATTGCAAACAAGTATCATGAACAAGCACCTCCGATTGCAACTAAATACCATCAACTTTTCTTCCGTTTGCAAATGTTATATTTAATTGCCACGTCATCAATATTTGACTAGTTTTCCTCATTTTACCCTTATGTTCTCAGTCAACCCAAAATATTTCGAGAGGTATAATGATTCATTAAGGCACAGAAGTTGATGGCGTATGGTAGTTATGTCAAGAAAAACAGTTCATGGTATTTTTCTCTAATTATACAAGTTTTATTAATTATAAAAAACTTGAAAGTTGATGGTACATATGTGCAACTTAGCCTATTATTTATATAGATTATAGAATGTGTTTGTGTTTATTGTTTGTGAAAATGTATAAGAGGAATTGTTTCATATTGATATATAGGGCTGAGCCCATGCAGTGTATATATACCCTAGAAATGTCTTTTTTACGCTTTTGCACCCAGTTATAGTTTTGCGTGGCTTCACAAACAATTTGGGAGAAAAATGCAAGTTGTTGATTCTATTTTAATGCATGCACATAGAACAGAAATTATGTGGTTTCAATCAAATTAAACAATTTATTGATAACATAACATCTTCCATCACCAATTCAACAATCAAAGAGTATTAAAATCATAGGGAAATTAGCGTGAGCATGCATTTAGACTATGAACTTAAGAAGATCAGGATGGAGGATGTCAATAACCAAAAAAAATAAAAATTACGGAAAGTTGTCTTTTTGACCAATATATGTATGTCTTTGATACCCATGTTTTTTATGTTTCTTGAAGAAGAGAGTGAACATGAAAAGAACATTCAAACTAATAAGTTCATAGAGCAGTCTCCATCATGGTTATTTTTATCTTTACTATTATAACTGAAAGTCATTAGATGTTGTCATTAATCAACAAAAGAAAAAATAGAAAAAATGATAAAATTCAAATAGCCAAATTTAAGAATCGGAAATATCCACCTTACAAAATCCCAAAAAAAATATGCCTTATAAATTTATATATAAATCTTTATATCTTTATTATATTTTATAACTTGCAAATTTATCAATTTTAATATTATCACTAACCGTATCCATTTAATTTAAATTTAAAAAAACTATATAATTTAAATTTAAAAAAACTATAGACATCTTTAAAAATTTTGATATGATGTCAAACATAAAAAAAAATTTACACACCTCTGCATACATATATGTTGTTCAAAATATACACACATCTTCATTATCTATGTTATTCAAAATATACAACATGTGCATCACAGCCGCAAAATACCAAGTCAGATATAATAAAAATGAGAGGAAATGCTATAAAATACTAAACACATTTTTATACTTATAGTAAATGAGCCCCATCAGCATCACTCGCACTATTCTTTGCCAACACCTAACACTATATCTATATATCAGGGGCTTGTGCCAAATTTAACAATAAAATTATCTGAAATCTGAAGCTCAATAAACAGGCCTAAGCTAAAGATTAAAAGCCCCAATATTACTTGCTTTCCAATAAACATATTACAGGGTTTTCCAGAAACAGCACAAGGAAAACAAATCATCTTCTGCCTTTATTCTTCTTTTTATCCTTCTTGCTTGATGCGGGCTTTCTGGACTTCTTATGAGGTTTCTGTCGTCTGATACTCTTCATCGGCTTCTTCTTCACAGATAAGTTGTGATTCTTTTCCAATAAAACGCTCTGTTGAGCTGTGGGTCGTATCGGTTTCAAATCCTCATCTTCCCGGCTGAGATCACTAGTGGTGACTATGATCGTTGTGAAGTCACTTTCGTATGTCTTCGTTTCTGAAGAAAGAAGAATATCTCTAATCAGCAAATCCGAGAAAATTAAAGATAATGATCCAGAATTATCTATAAGTTATACTAGTTTTTCTGACATGTGGTATGCACATGCTACTTCACCGTATTTTGAAATTGATTTTGTATAGACAAGATTATTAAATTGTCTCCCGCCATTACAAAAACTTGAAGGTATGATGATGGTTGAGAGAGATGTTTTATGGATCTTATCTGCCTCGTAGGTTGAGAACCCTTCAATGTGCTCAAACTCGGGTGTATTTTTTTAAAGAAATAATCCACACCTTGGTGGGATTTAAACATAGGTTGCTCTGGTATCATATTGAAGTCCTTGTCATTGCTCTGAAACTCCGTAGTTATGATTAGGTTGAGATATACCTTATTCTCAAGGGCCTATTTATAAATTCATCATGTTGAAGCTATGGTGGAGATTAAATGCAGTTTTAAATTTTGAATAACAAATGACATGAATATTTGAAAAGATATGATGCCAGTCCTCCCTCGATTGAGATATTAGACAACTTCAAAATTGCAAACCTTTTAAAGCGGGTTTCGCATCAGGTAGAAGAGATAACAACTGCTTCAGCGGTTAGTTCCAGAAAAAAAAATTGTACCTGAAACAGGTGCAGCTGTTTGGAGTTCGTCTTGGTCGCCGCCATCGGTACCAGGGTCATCTGGTTCTAATTCAGGACCAGATGCATGCTCTACTGATCCACCATAAAGAGCCCGTTGTTTTTCTTCCTTCCGCTGCAACATAAACAAAATAGTAATTTTAGCAGAGCAAGTATTAAACTACAGACAACATGTTGAAATATAAACAATACTAGTTTTTGGTATGTTCTAAGTGCGAGGTAAATAAATAAATAAATAACATGTTAAAAGTTAGTTATATTAAAATTGTAATTTCATGTGATATTCCTATAAAGTTTTTTGACTGCAATCTCACAACTTTAGAAGTACGTATATGGAAGGAGGAACGAATGTTCTCTTCTTTCATCAATGGACTTTACTTTCATACGTATATCTGAATCTCACAAATTCAGATAGCGACATGCCATTCAAGGAAATGCTTGTGAAAAAAAAAATCCTAGAATATAAGAATTCCAAGAGTTTGCATTAGTTGTGACCAAGTTGTGAGCCCTATAACATAAGCCTCAATCAGACTGCATTCAAATTTAGAAGAACAAACAGAAACCCACTTAAAGATGAAACTTCCGCATTATAAGAAAACAATAATCAAGGCTGACAAATTGCAACACAAGCTATATCTAAGTAACCTAACATTACCCACTTGAAACCATGCAAATGGATATTTTTATAACAATATTTAAGTTGCAAACTCAGTACAGTGCATGCTAGTTCTTTGATCAAGCTGAACCAACCAAGCAAGTATATACCCAACCATAAGGGATAATATAATGTGGCCGAGTTCAACACACACCAAATATTCGAGGTAATGCTTCTATTTACAGAATATCAGCTAGTATTGATTTTCTACACAAGTATAGAAATCAAACATGTTGTTATGATGTCAAACCCAGCTGGATTAGCTTGTTAGTGTACATAAAGTATAACCAAATCACATACACATATTTCATAGTTAACACGAGATTAAATACGGCATGTTCATCTCTTATATAAAGACGGGAGTCGTGAGATGTCACGCAAAGGGGGAAAACATATATCAGAGTTGTGAGTGGGAAAATATAGTATACAACTGTTCTTCAAATCATCGATGTTCATGTTGTTCGATAACTTATATAGACACCTTGATATTTGTGCACAAGATTTGCTGCAAATCACATTAATTTAAAATGTCTATAACATTTTAAGTATGTGAATATTCACAAGCAACCATTAGATATCTCTCAGTTATTTAATTAGCAACTTGTTAGCATATTGTCAGAACAGAATAAATGTGCTAGGATATTGAATACCTACAATGCCCCACGGACAGCTTACATGCATCGTTTAAGGTTCCCTAGCACGACAGCAAGATTTCGGGAGGCATCGTCCATGCTATTTTCAAAAAATTTGTCATGCTAAACAACCCTAAACTTAGAATCTTTAACTCGAGATTTAGACAATACCTAATGTAAACTACTTTACATCTAGAGAACAAGAATACAACCTTTGTAGTTCGAGTCCTTTTCTTCTGAAGCTCCGGGTTGAAATCCACGCGACTCTATAAGGCTCCTCTTCGAGTTGAATGACCCTCCTTCGTGATCTTCGCGCCAAAGACGATCCACCCAATGTTACTCTAGATAAAGCTAACTCTACATTAAACTTCTTTAGTGTATGAAACACACCACACTAAATTGCTAGTTTGGTGTGGGATGATGAAGTGGGGGATATGATAAGCTCACTAGGTTACTCACAAGCTCAATGATTCACATCTCATGTGAGGGTTTGAGCTTGGAGGTGAGATGAAGAAATTGTAGAGATCAAGAGGAAGAAGAAGCTCAAGGAAAAATGGCTAAGGCATTAAGCATGAAGCAAGTGTAGAAACAATAATATGAATCATCTCTTTCCTCACTCATTCAAGTATGGAATAAATTGCAATTCTAAATTGCAACCATGCTTGAATAGTGAGTCAAGACTAATAAAAAACCATATAAGCACATGTCTCATCCATACCCAAAATATCTCCACAATTTACACCTCATTTTTCCATTTTCTAAAAATAGAAAAATATGCCATGCTTCATATATATATATATAAAGAGCAATTAGTGAGCTAATGATATTAGTTAAGATATAATTATATCACATATAATATATATCACATTATTAAATCAACACTTGATCTAATAATCCGATTATATCACATATAACAGACTAATATCATTTATCTGAATATCACATTATCAAGTCAACACTTGATTCGATAATCTGGTCATATCACATATGACCTAACCGATATCAGATAACTGCCAGATTACAATACGGTATCACATACACGTATTTAATCAGGCCCACGCACATATCACATATGTGCCCTATTTCATTTCGCTCGAACCAGGAAACTTCTATGTGGTACTCTAAAGACTCGTCGATACGCCGGCAGTAGGTGATCACATCAGTCACCTACAAGCCGTCAGCGGTACTAGCTGGACGTAACGGCTACCCGGGTATTGAGCGATATGAAGATCAACAAGCAAGCTCGTCCATACTCTCCATGAAGCCTATCAGTAACACTATCGTATAGTCCGGTCTCTTCGTCTGATATGTCGCATATCATGTCTAGGGTTGGAAATCGTCAGACCCCAGTAACGTGATAAGTCATGCCGATGTCTGGCCTATAACGGTTCGAGAAACTACTGATAACACTTATCAGTAAATCTCGGCAGCAGCCCTGACAACAGACTTCTAGTTATAGCCAATCGAGCATAGCGCAACATCAATTCCCAATACCGGGAGAGACAAAACCCCTCCTATCGCTCATTGCCTCCATGTGATTCGGGACTGTACCCAAAAGCCACCGTTTTGCATGTTCTCATGAACGTGGTAAGGTGGAAATCAAAATACAGTGGGAATCACACAAGAATCTATAACGATCTCGGGTCTACAGACTAACCTGTACCAGTGTCACCAGAGAACTGCTATCTGACGATAGTTATACTACCATATAGGAGTCCTCGGCGAGTTCTGTTCAGTGTGCCCAGTCTCCACTGAGCACCCGTATACCATCTCTGATGTCAAACACCAATGGATGTGGGATCATCCATCGCCCATCATATGGGTCAAGAAGCGTATACGCTAGTCTATTATGGAATATCGATGCCCTGTCTCGATATTTCCTCGACTAGGAACAATTAAAGAATGTACTTGTGAACTACCCTGGCCCCACTAGTATGATCTCCATCATAGTCCTGGTAGTTAAGTACATATCCTAAGGACTTTATCAACATGTGAGAGCAAGACAGTATAAATACCAGTCTACATGTTAAGATAAAGGTAACCATATAGCTGTTAGTGTATATGCCCTAGAGGCCATTACTGTATCATACTAGTTTGTATATTACTTGATGGAAGCTTGGGATATTCACCTTGTATAAACAATCTTGCTCAATATAGTAGTATGCTACTTGGTTTGTTTCTACTTCAATGTGTACTTGTGTTTATTTCAGTATATCACTTACACGCATTAGTGGAGCGCTTAGGATCTTTGCTTGATTACCAGCGTTGTGATGGCAGTCACACTAGTGGGGGCTGGGTAATCTATAGGCACATCCTTATACAGGTCCCTAGTCGTAGGACTATCGAGACAGGGCATCGATACTCCGGAGTAGACTAGCGTATGCGCTTCTCATCCCAGTGTGGGAGATGGTCTGTCCCACAGCCATCAGTACGTCGTACTGGAGATAGTATACGGGTGCTCGTTGGGTTACGAGTACACTGGACAGGACTCGTCGGGAACTGACAGGTTGGTATTATACATATCGTCAGTTATCAGTTCCCAGGTGACATGAGTACAGCTTAGTCCGCTGACTTGACACTGGCACTTCGCCTCGAGTGTGTTCCTACTGCACTTTGATCACTACCCTACCACGGCTCAAAGGAGTCGTGCAAACAGGTGGTGGTTGGGTGCAGTCCCGAAGCACTTGGAGGCAGTGACGGTTAGACAGGATTCGTCTCTCCCGGTATTGGGGGTTGACATCACGCTGTGTCTAGGAGAGCCATTACACGAGTAGTCCCTGGCCAGGGCAAGCGATATATACTGGTAGGTTCCAGTGTTATCTCAGGGTGTTTTGGGCTTCACTCCGACACGACTTGTACCGCTATTGGGGGACTGACGTTTTACCGCCCCCTAGGCCCGACATGCGATGTATCAGACGAACAGACCGGACTGTACGGAGAATGTCACATTCAGACTCAGTAGGAGTTCAGATGGGGTTTCACCTCGTCAGCCTTCTTGTCAACATCTACCTGGGGACCGTTACGCACAGCTAGTGCCGCTTGCGGTCTGTGGTTAAACCCACTGCCAGCGTAGTGTCGAGTCTTTAGAGTCCCACACAGAGGGTATTCGCCTCTGGGCAAAACAGAGTAGAGGTCGCATGGTTTTGCGACAGGGTTCGTTCTCATCCGCGCACTTGTGCACGTTTGGAGTCCGGACGGATTATACTGGCAGGCTCTGGTTTGAGCCAGATACTGGTATATGTTTTAGGGTTGCTTTTATCTCTTGGTATTCTTGTTCCTCGGAACGAGAATGCAGGTGTGTATGCACAGTTGCTTGAGGCGGAGGATGAGGTATTTCATTAGGGTTTCGGAACGGGTGCGTATGCACAGTTGACAGTCTTCATTTTCCAAATCCTAATGGATTTATATATTATCTATTAATAATAGTAATTAAATGAGAATTTTGTTATGGTAGATTTTGTTGACTTGTTGACCATGGTTGAATGTTGACCACCATCATGCTTTGAAAGATCCTCCTTGATTCATGCTTACACTTCATTTAAAGAAGCATGATAGTGGTCATTCCAAATTACCATCAACTATTCTTATTTTCAATTATTATTATTTAGATAATTCTTTTCTTTTGGCATTATGGTTGCAAGAAAGAAAAAGGTTGCTCATTATCTCATTTAGCTTCTCTCTCCTCACTTCTTCTTCTTCCTCTAGCAAAAGAGAACCCTTCTCATGTGTTGAGAATCCTTCTCTTTAAAAAGAAAAGCAACCCCTAGTCACTCTCTACTCATTCTAGGTTCAAGGTTTAGCAAGCCGGAAACCCTAGTTCACTCAAAGATCGAGGAAGAGCCCAAAGGTCGAACCTTCGAGGTGGATCCATCTTCGACGGAAGAAGGCGACAAGAAGAGAACCATCAACCTCTACAAGTTTTGAAGAAGGAGTTCAAGTTTAGGTATAACCTTCATCCGAGTAGCTAACTCCCTTTAGCGTATTTGCTAGTTTCGTTTAGACACGATCCCGACCTTATTTAGTCCATGTTGCCTCTTGCGATAAAAATTTGTTTTTTATACCGTTTCCGCCTCCCCGTAAGCACCGGTGGTCGCAATATGGACTTACAATAGCATACTATAATGTCGAGCAAGAAAGTCCTCTCTATATATGTCCAAACATCCACTATAATATACATCATATATACAATAATGGCCTTTAGGGCATACATATAACTAACAATCTCCCACTTGCATTAAGACCAGTTGTAGTATATCATACCCAACGTCCCAAAAGTCTCTCGAATAACATCTGGGGAATTGCCTCGGTGAGTGGATCCGCTGTGTTGTCCTCTGTATCAACTCTCCTGACCTCGATCTTCCGGAGATCAACTATCTCCCTGATCAGGTGATACTGTCTAAGAATGTGTCTGGATCGCTGACGGGAGCAGGGTTCCTAGGCCAAAATCACAGCTCCATTGTCATCCCAATACACAGGTATTGGATGCCCAATGGTAGGAACCAAGTTCATCATATGAACCTTATTCATCCAGACAACCTCTTTGGTAGCATCGTTGGTAGCGATATAATTGGCTTTTATCGTCTAGTATGTCACGATATCTAGCTTGGAACTCTTCCAACATACCGTCCCTCCACTGAGGGTAAAGAAAATGCCTGTGACTGATTTTCAGTCGACCTTATCACTCTGGAAGCTCGAACCAAGAACATTCTTTTAGTGCTTCTCAAGTACTTAAGAATGTCCTCCACAGCTGTCCAGTGATTCTGCCAAGATCCAATTGATTCCTGATCACTACTCCTAGTGAGTCAGCTACATCTAGTCTGGTACATAATATCGTATACATGATAGAACCTACCGCCGAAGCATAGGGTATCCCCTGCAAGCGAGCTCTCTTCAAATCAGTCTCGGGAGACATCTTTTGGAGAGAGAAATTCCTGAGTAAGTGGGCGAACCACCATGCTTAGAATCCTCCATATTAAACTCCTTTAGTATGGTGTTAATGTACCTGGATTTGGGACACTCCCAACATCCACTTAGATCTATCACCATAGATCATAATCCACAAGATGTGGTAGGTATCATCCAGATCTTCTATAGAGAATCATCGTGATAAGAGGAGCTTGACCGAGTGTAACATAGGAAACCATTCCCTCTCAAGAGTATGTTATCTACGTACAATACGTAGAAGACCGCCTTAATCTCTACAACCTTCTTGTGTATACAAGGTTCATCTACCATTTTGATGAAGTCAAACTCTTTGACTGCCACATTAAAACAGATGTTCCAACTCCGCGATGCCTGCTTCAATCCGTAGATTGATTTAAGCAGCTTGCACACCTTTCTGCTGCTCCCACTGTCTACGAAACCCTCCGGCTGAGTCATGTATACGCTCTCTTCTAAATCACCATTTAGAAAGGCGGTCTTAACATCCATTTGCCAGATTTAGTAGTCATGGTATGCGGCGATGGCAAGTAGGATCCGGATGGACTTAAGTATAGCCACTGGAGAAAAGGTTTTATCATAATCCACACCTGGTAGTTGACGAAAACCTTTTGCAACAAGTCTAGCATTGAAAGTCTCAACTTTTCCATCTACACCAAGTTTCTTCTTAAAGATCCATTTGCTCCCAATGGGTTTTACTCATTCGGGAGCAACTTCCAAAGTACATACTTTGTTGGTGTACATGGATTCCATCTCAGATCGCATTGCATCCAGCCATTTCACAGAGTCCCCATTCGTGATGGCCTGCTCGAAGCTAGTTGGGTCATCATCTTCCATGATGGAATCTTCGCTCCCACTATCACCGAGAAGACCATAGTATCTCTTAAGTGGATGAGGAATCCTACCAGATCCGCGGAGAGGCTGAGGTTCATTGGAGACTATTGAATCCTTTGGTTTCACCAAATCATCTGCTGTTAGTTTGTCAAGCTGGAACAACTTCCAGTTCTACCTCATGTCCACAAATTTCTTCACAAGTAATTTCTTTTCTAAAAAGGTGGTATGCTGAGAAACAACACCTTTTGCTCCTCAGTTACGTAGAAGATATACCCTCGCAAATGTTTGAGATATCCTAACAAACTTACAGAACCGATCTTACCTCGAGCTTGTCCGAATTCTACTTTTCAACATAGGCCGGACAACTCCATATCTTAACTCGTTTAAGACATGGTCTCTTTCCATTCCATATCTCATATGTAGTGGTAGGCACTGATTTGATTGGAACCCCATTTAATAGGTATGCAGCTTCTCAAGTGCATAACACCAAAAGAAAACAGGCAACTCAGCAATACTCATCATAGAGCGTGCCATATCTCATAGGGTGCGATACCTCCGCTCACCGTTGTGCTGTGATGTATTCGAAGGAGTAAGCTGAGAGAGAATCCTATTCTTCTTTTAGAAATTCCAAGAACTCCATACGCAAATATTCTCCTCCTTGATCACATCAAAGGACTTAATACTTCTACCCGTCTGGTGCTTAATCTTCAAGCTTATATTCCTTGAATTTCTCAAAAATTTCAGACTTGTGTTTCATCAGGAACATATGTCCGAATCTTTAGAGAAGATCAGTGAATATAATGAAGTACGAAGAACCAACCTTGGCATTTGTAGATATAGGACCATATACATCATCATGTATCTGTCCCAAGAGTTCAATAACTCTCTCTGTTTCCAGTAAACGGAGTATTGGTCATTTTACCTTTGAGACAAGACTGGCAAGTATCATAAGATGAAAATTTGAACAGATTCTCATATTCATCCTTATATAACTTAGCTAGTCGTGTCGCATTGATATGACCTAGTCTACAATGCTATAAGAAGGATTCGTTCATTTTTGAAATACTGCTCTTGTGTGTGTTCTATATACTTTGAACTGTGGTTTGATTTAGAACTTATATGTTATTACATAACGTGTCTGTTTCAATCAACTCTTGATTAAGGAAAAATGTTTACAACATTCTCCGCCGACACAGAATTATCTCTTTCGTTAACTTAATAAAGAAACTGATGTAATGTTGTATATCAGGTTCGGTATATAATAACATCAGTTCAAAATCAATGTATTTGGTAATACAAGGTGATATCTGCCAATTGATTTGGCTGCAACACTTGCACCATTCTCTAACACTAAGAGATATATCACCCTTTCCCAGTTTTCTACCTTTCTGTAGCCCATGTAACATATTACATATGTGGGATCCTGATCCGGTATCACATACCCAGGACGTAGAGTGTACTGAGAAACAGTTCTTTGTAACTAACACACCCGAAGAAAATGCAACATGCTTATTCTTCGTCTGGGTGGCGTGATAATCCAGATATTCCCCTATTTCCTGCTCGGACTTATAACACTTATAAGTTGGAGCAGAACAAACGTTCCCCGGCGCAGTATAACAAGCGGGTTCGGTCAATACATCCATATTATTATCTTGATTAAGGCATGGCATTGGTCGCTACTAGGAGAGAGAGAAGGATAATCACTTTGCGTGCGCTCTTTGCAAGATTAGATTTGTTTATTATCTTATCTAATCAAGATGGCTCCCACTGTTTTTATCAAATCTTCCTTCAAACCATAAAAGGTAAGATTAGTCGGGATTAATTACACCTTTACAAGTTCGCCAATCTTTCAGCCAGACCAGTGCCAGTACTATGAGGGAGGTTCCCCGTGCTTTCGCACGGACCTAATTAAAATAAACCTCGTTTTTCCAGGGACGTGATCCCGTTAACACTTTTCTAGACACCTACTTGATTGGCTAATTGTGATGTGTAAAACTCTCCCAGGAGTAACTCTTACTTGCAGTGGGTATCGGGATCCAACTATCTCATAGAAGGTATGCAATCTCATTGCAAATTTCAACACTTGAAATTCCCGATAATACTTTTGCCCCTAGCAACTTATGACCTTGGCTACGGTCAACAAATCATAAGCGCTAGTCAAGTTCAACCCATCATTTCCTGATTGAATTAAACTTATCTGTACGACCCTTGGGTAAGGTCAACAAAGTCGTACGACTACCCTAACTCAATCGCATCATATGCAGCAGATAAACACTAATTAGCTACCGCACACTACGCCTTGGCTAAGGTCAACAAACATAGCACGAATACTAAGCGGTACTAATCTGAAATGACGGAAGGCTACGACAGATTTTTAGAAAAACCTTTTGCGTAATGAACTTGATATCGTTGTAGAATCGAGTGATTTTGAAAAGGAGTGTTTCTGAGGCTTTTGCTAGCAAAGCAAAAACTAGAGCTATCCTTTTTTGAAAATTTGATTCTACAATATCTTTAGGTTTCTTTTTTTTCATTAATCTCATTAATGACGTCCCATCAATTATGCTTCCTAAGCATCACAGAAAAAACGAAAATACAACGCACGTTTATGCCATCCGCATTCGCCACAGTGTCCCGTTATGTACCGTTAGGTTACTTAACTAACGGCATAGCAGGACGGGACTAGCGCGGGTGCAAAACATAAGCAACGTTTATTATATATCATATATACAATAATAAAGCATTCGTCTCACGCATATAAAGTGATCACATCACAGAATATCAGCAGCAGAAGATAACATATGAAATATTGGATATACTAGAAATTCCGTGTTTTAAGTTAAGCCGGTATAAAACACGGATTCCACGGTCGCGATGAATAGCCAAACCCACATCTCTAGACCCCTACTTGAGCGGCAAGCAACCCTACCAATTCTAGAGTTGGGAGACCGGACTCAACTCTTCAAGATGCCCACTGGACTCTAGAACCCAGTTACTTGTGCTTCCCGTCTTGGATCTATCCTAATGCGGAAAAGTAAATAATATATAACAATTGTGACATCATCCTCAACCCCGAAGTGCCCCAATAAAAGAATATTACATACAATGAATTTTACATGAATGAAAATAAAAAAACTCTCATCTCACATAAAACTCCCGGCTATTCAAAACACGATGATCCAATATAACATATCCAAGCAACACATAACATCATATATCATCAAATAGCTAGATAATATTAAACATTCCGATCGAATCAACAAACACCCAAAATTTCCCAAAAAGCTCAATACTTGAGTGCAGTTTAAAAATACTCAGAACATGCCGCGGTACCTATGGACCAACCGTAGAAGGGCCAACCCCTGCCTCACCTATGGCACCGCAGAACTACCGCAAACCCGAGGGTTTGGTGGCGGTTCTTACGGTCATAGAATCGAGTTAGGGTTTCGTTCTTCTGGAGGGTCCATCGAATCACTTGCATGATATTTGAGTGTTCTTTAACTATGAAAAAAATCCAACTTTTGGAAAATTTTCCAGCGACGGTTAAAATGGGTATTTGATATCCGTTCGAACTTTTTAACACCGTCTAAATAATCTGAATAACAGTTAGAATTACGACTACGAAACACTCCGAGTTGCCTTTATAGTAAATTAACATCTCATTCAAATTTAGCAAAAATAAACAACACCTGAAACACCAAAACCCAGAGACTGGAACATCCTAAAATTTTGAAGCCCAGAGGAGCCAGAAGAACCGAGGCTGGATTTTGAGGTGCTTTGGCCGGCCACTTTGAGGCTAAATGGCTTCAAATTTTCACAGTGTTCATGTTATATCTCATACAACATTCTGCAGTTGTTTAAAAAAAATTTTGACACCTTTTAAAAATCGACAGAAACTAAATCTTTGTGTTTCAAGTTTCGGAGTGGTTTCGGTTTCGTAATCCTACACAATCCGTCTAAATCTCTAGCTTGGCTCTGATACCACTGTAACGTTCCCTAGCACGACAGCAATGTTTCAGGAGGCATCGTCCATACTATTTTCAAAAAAATTGTCATGCTAAACCCCCCTAAACTTAGAATTTTTAACTAGAGATTTAGACAATACCAAATATAAACTACTTTACATCTAGAGAACAAGAATACAACCTTCGTAGTTCGAGTCCTTCTCTTCTAAAACTCCGGGTTGAAGTCCACGCGACTCTACAAGGCTCATCTTCGAGTTGAACGACCCTCCTTCGTGATCTTCGCGCCAAAAACGATTCACCCGAAGTTCCTCTAGATTAAGCTAACTCTACACTAAACTTCTTTAGTGTATGAAACACACCACACTAAATTACTAGTTTGGTGTGGGGTGATGAAGTAGGAAATATGATAAGCTCACTAGGTTACTCACAACCTCAATGATTCACATCTCATGTGAGGGTTTGAGCTTGGAGGTGAGATGAAGAAATTGTAGAGATCAAGAGGGAGAAGCTCAAGGAAAAATGGTTAACGCATTAAGCATGAAGCAAGTGTAGAAACAATAATATGAATCATCTCTCTTTCTCACTCATTCAAGCATGGAATAAATTGCAATTCTAAATTGCAACCATGCTTGAATAGTGAGTCAAGACAAATAAAAAACCATATAAGCCCATGCCTCATCCATACCCAAAATATCTCCACAATTTACACCTCATTTTTCCATTTTCTAAAAATAGAAAAATATGCCATGCTTCATATATATATATATATATATATATATATATATATATATATCAAATATAAATTAATATATATATAAAGAAATTAGTGAGCTAATGATATTAGTTAAGATATAATTATATCACATATAATATATATCACATTATTAAATCAACACTTGATTTAATAATCCGGTTATATTACATATAACCGACTAATATCATTTATCTGAATATCACATTATCAAATCAACACTTGATTCGATAATCTGGTTATATCACATATGACCTAACCGATATAAGATAACTGCCAGATTACAATACGGTATCACATACACGTATTTAATCAGGCCCATGCATATATCACATATGTGCCCTACTTCATTTCGCTCGAACCAGGAAACTTCTATGTGGTACTCTAAAAACTCGTCAATATGCCGGCAGTAGGTGATGATCACATCAGTCACCTACAGGCCGTCAGCGGTACTAGCTGGACGTAACGACTACCCGGGTATTGAGCGATATGAAGATCAACAAGTAAGCATGTCCATACTCTCCATGAAGCCTATCAGTAACACTACCGTATAGTCCGGTCTCTTCGTTTGATATGTCGCATATCATGTCTAGGGGTGGAAATCGTCAGACCCCAGTAACGTGATAAGTCATGCTGATGTCTGGCCTATAACGGTTCGAGAAACTACTGATAACACTTATCAGTAAATCTCGTCAGCGGCACTGGCCAGGGACTTCCAGTTATAGCCAATCGAGCATAGCGCAATATCAACCCCCAATACCAGAAGAGACAAAACCCCTCCTATCGCTCATTACCTCCATGTGATTCGGGATTGTATCCAAAAGCCACCGTTTTGCACGTTCTAATAAACGTGGTAAGGTGGAAATCAAAGTACAGTGCGAATTACACAAGACTCTATGACGATCTTGAGTCTACAGACTAACCTATATCAGTGTCACCAGAGAACTGTTATCTGACGATAGGTATACTACCACATAAGAGTTCTCGGCAAGTCCTATTCAGTGTGCCCAGTCTCCACTGAGCACCCGTATACCATCTCTGATGTCAAACACCAATGGATGTGGGATCATCCATCACCCATCATATGGGTCAAGAAGCGTATACGCTAGTCTACTCTGGAATATCGATGCCCTGTCTCGATATTCCCTCGACTACGAACAATTAAAGGATGTACTTGTGAACCACCCTGGCCCCACTAATATGATCTCCATCACAGTCCTGGTAGTTAAGTACATATCTTAAGGGCTTTATCAACATGTGAGAACAAGACAGTATAAATACCAGTCTACATGTTAAGATAAAGGTAACCAGATAGCATACTATAATGTCGAGCAAGAAAGTCATCTCTATATATGTCCAAACATCCACTATAATATACATCATATATACAATAATGGCCTCTAGGGCATACATATAACTAACACATTGAACACATGTTTAATTTGTATAAGCATAAATTTGGAAAGTGTGTTACTATGCTGATTTTGATGTTGTCATAAGGGTTTCAGCTTAAATGGTTTTAAGCTATTTTGCCTCCAGCTTAAATGGTTTTAAGCTATTTTGCCTCTGTTTGCTGAGTTTTGCTTTAGATAGTTCTTAAATTTAGGAACAACATGCAAAGGGGAAGGTTGGGCAGTTTGAGCATGTTGAACCGCACTTTAATCTGCCAGTGTCTTCTATTATCTAAATATGTCTTATTATTTTTATATTCTATGTTTTATTTTACCTTGGCCCCACCAACCCCAACCCACCCCCCACCCCAAAAAAAAGAAAGGAAAAAACCCAACTAGTTAATTTCAAACATGCAAACATACTGATTTATAATAAAATAAATATTTATCATGATACGAACTTTTAATATGGCTACATATTATTCTAATTGTCCCAAACTTTCAACAAATGCAACAAAATGTATGATTTGAAAGTTTCATAGTTACCTTATGCACAAGTTGTCCATTAGGATTACAAATTGAATACTAATAAAATCATCACTTTGAATATACCCCATTAAAGCTCCATGTGACTCCTCAAAATGGTCGACAAATGTCTCATATCGTAGAATCGCCACTTGTCTCAAGATGGGGACACTCTTAGTCTCGAAACTAGTTTGTTTTAATCTAGAATGAAACTTGATTTCTAACTCTTTGAGCTGCTTTTGATCCACAAATCTTGCAAAGTGCATGATTGCATCTTTTAGAGCATATACAATTCATATATTTGTTTCAAATTGAAGTCTTCTTTGCCAACTCAAAATCATACCTTTGTGTTGTAGCATGTAAGAAGTACATTGAATGCCAAAACGTGGTAATGATGTGCTTCATACATAAAGATTTTGAAAATTTGCATTCCTCACTCTTGAAACTCATTCTTGTCTTGCATCGACATCTATTTTTTGTACTTATTTGTAAGGTGATTCTGCTTATATTTTTATCTATAAAAGCTTTTTTAACACAAACATATAATCTTGGAGCAAGTTACTATTTTCATTTTTAAGCTATATTATTAATGTTTTTTTAATGGATTTCAACTCCTAATGTTCCACTATACTAAAGATAGAAATTCCATGCATCTTCTTTGGAATCAAATTAATGACTAATTTAGGTATCAAACCTTCTAGTGTGTTTGTATTTTAGGGTAATTTCCTCTCTGTGATGGAATAGCTTTCTTGTCTTTAGCTTATCCATTATAAGAGGAAAAATAACCTAGATATGATTTAACCACAAAAGGTATTATGATTTTGGGATTTTGAGAATAATCATGCAAACACCTTCAACTTCCATGCACTGCATATGGAATTCAGCCGCCATCATTTCGATGCCTACCCTAACCAAGATTGCACACGACATATCTATAGCATTTTCAATTTGTACATGAAACTTGAAAGTAAGACGGTAGCATTAAAGCATCTAATAGTTTGTTGGGAAAACAACCATAAGGCCATAGTCTTCTATGGAAATAAAACTATTAGAAGAGAAAGAGAGAGAATTAAGAAAGTGAATGTTTTAGGGAAATGTAATGGATGGATTGAATTAATCTTAATCCTCCTCTTTATATAGGCAATGCTATTATGCTATTACACCCTTATTTGGCATCTAATTACATATACGAAACCCGTGTACAATACGGGTATTCTAACACTCCCCTCAAACTGGAGCATACATATCATACATGCCCAACTTGTTACAAATAAAATGCACTCTATTCCTTCCCAAAGATTTTGTGAATAAATCTGCTAACTGATAAGCAGATTGAACATGGTAAGTGTTGACGATCTCATCTTCAACGTTCTCCCTCACAAAACGACAATCAACCTCAATGTATTTCGTTCGCTCATGCAATACAGGATTTGAGGCGATATAAATTGCATCCTTATTATTACAATATAACTTGGTTCAAAACCAAGCTCTTCAAGTAGAAAACGGATCCATACAAGCTCACAAGTAGTATTCACCATGGCTCGGTACTTTGACTCGGCACTGGAACGAGATACTAAGCTATGCTTTTTACTCTTTCAGGAGATCAAGTCACCTCCTACAAACACACAATATCCTGTAATAGATCTGCGATCAGATGAAGACTCAGCCCAATCAGCATCAGTGAATCCTGCTACGCGTGAATGTTCATGATCTGAATACACTAGACCCTTCCCTGGAGCATTCTTCAAATATCGACGTATCCGCGTTCCAATGAGCAACTCGAGGATCGGCCATGAATTGGCTCACAACGCTAACATGATATGCAATATCAGGTCGAGTAACGGTAAGGTAATTCGGCTTACCGACCAGTCGTCGGTATCTTCAAACAAATCATCTTGCCCCAGAAGCAGCTTAGTATTAGAATCCTTTGGAGCCTCTATGAGTCTCCACTCTACCATCTCAACTTCAGTTAGCATATCAAGCACATACTTCCACTGTGAGATATAGATATCATCCTTCGATCGAGCAACCTAGATAAGAAATATTTAAACTTCCAAGGTCTTTAATCTGAAACTTTGTTTGAAGGTGGTGCTTAAACTGTGCAATACCAGCTACATCATTGCCAATAATCACTGTCATCAACATATACCATCAAAAGAATACAAAAACCATTTATGCTATTACAATAGCACACTGAATGATCATGAGCACACCGTTTGAGGCCAAACGAAATAACTACCTCAGTAAACTTCCCAACCATGCTCGAGAAGATTGTTTCAAGCCATACAATGACTTCTTCAAGCGACAAACTAGACCTGATTCCTCCTGAGCAACAAAACCAGATGGTTGCTCCATATAGACCTCTTCCACCAAAGAACCATGAAGAAACGTATTTTTTACATCAAGCTGATGCAACGGCCAATGATAAGTAGCTGCAAGCGACATAAGTAGACGAACATTGGTCATCTTAACCACCGGAGAAAAGGTCTCCTCATAATCAATTCAACAAGTCTGCGAATATCCCTCAGCAACCAAACACGCTTTCAAGCGGGAAAGGGTTCCATCAGGATGAAGCTTCACAATATAGACCCAATGGCACCCAACCGCCTTCTTCTCCGTGGGGAGAAGAACCAAATCCCAAGTCAGATTCTGTTCTAGGATGATCATCTCATCAATCATAGTATTGGTCCACCCTTTATGAGAAAAAGGGTCCGAGAGGGACTTGGATAAAGCATAAGAGTGGAGAGAGAAGAGAACCCCCGATATGCCGGAGATAAATAAGATGTCACCACATGATGAGCTAGAGGGTGAGAATTTCATTTTCGGGTGCGTTTCCGTAAGGCAATAGGGAGATCAAAGTCGGCCTCCGGCGGAGCTTGAGACTCTGGGAGATCAGCAACAGAAGGCTGAGGTTCAGGGGCCATACGGGCTCGACGAGCATACACCCTCATAACTGATGGTGTGAGGCCCAACATTGGGGATCAGGGGTGGGAAATGGGTTAATGGAAATGGTATGGATGACCTCAGAATGTGTGCTTTCTTGTGACAGAAAATAAGAGATATCTAAAGGAAAATCAATATCCATGTCTACAGGACTATGAAATGTAGAAAAGTATGGGGTAGACTCATGAAAAGTTACGTCAGCCGATATAAATCGACGACGTAATCCAGGACTATAACAATGATATCCCTTTTGAGTCCTAAAGTACCCAAGAAAAACGTTTTTAATAGACTTGGGGTCCAGTTTAGATTTCTAGGTTGTAGATCATGGACAAAACACACACCCAAAGAACCGTGAAAGAACGGGGAAGGAGACTACCGAAGGGAACAATATAGAATGAGGAATCTGTCCATCTAAGATAAAGGAGGGCATACGATTGATCAAGTAGGCTGCATCCTCTCAAAAAGATTTAGACATACGCATATGAAACAAAAGGGTATGAGTGGCCTCTAATAAATGCCTATTCTTCCTTTCTGCCACCCCATTTTGTTGGGGTATAAAGACAAGAAGATTCATGAATAATACCAAGTTTCTCCATATACGCCCTAAATGACGTACTAAAATACTTCTTGGCATTATCACTTCTCAAAGTACCAACAGTGACCTCAAGCTTGGTCTGAACTTCAGAACAATAGATCTGGAAATGAGAAAACACCTCATTCCTAGATTTCATCAAATAAAACCATGAAACTCGAGAAAAATCATCAATGAAAGTCGCAAAGTAGCGAAAGCCTCTTTGGGCAAGGCACGGCGCCCAAACATCAGAATGAACTAAACTAAAAAGTTTTTCGGCTCTTTTATTGATACGAGATGAGTAACTAGACTGATGATGCTTACCCAACTCATGAGACTTATATTCTAAACTAGACAAAGTACTAAGAGAGGGAACAATCCTCTTAAAAATCTGCAGTGAAGGATGACCAAACCGGCATCAAAGGCAGATGTGGATGCTGTTGGGCAGGCTATAGGGTGTGGATGCTTATCGAGGTGGTACAACCTATCAACCTCAGTCTATGTGCCAATCGCCTGCCTCGTCCTAAGTTACTGAAAAACACATTCATCAGAAAAGTAAGTTGCGTCACAGTTTAAATCTTGAGTTAGCTGGCTAATAAAAAATAAGTTGAAAGGAAAGTCATTCAAGTATAAGACAGTAGAGAGAGGCAACTGTGATGGGGCACAAACAGACCCCCCCTCCCTCTATAGCAAAGGTGGTGCCGTTCGCTAATGTCACTGGGTTACACCCAGGCGTTAGCCTATATGAGGACAATATGCCCCTCCTGTCATATGATTCGTCGCTCTTATATTGATCACCAAGGAATGACAGAGAAATCAAAGAAATAAAAGCTGTATGATTACCTCTTGAAAGACCCAAAGTGGTCACAACTGAAGCCCGAGGTGTAGCCGATCCAGCCTGGCTATTAGAAGCAGACGAGGTCACAAAAACCCTCAATCGAACAATCTCCTCTTCCATAGACTTGATGGAACTCTCGGACGATGCTGAATTTGTCTAAATAGTGGAGGATGCAGAAGATGAAGTTCCAACATGTGCTCAAGTAGCAGGGCGAGGAGGCTGAAGAGGCTTGCCATTCAATTTGTACTGCGAATATGTCCCTTCAGATGGCAGTGGCTACAAAAACGAGGCTTTCCTCGACCTCTATCTCCAGCCCTACCCTTTCCACGACCTGCTCCCCCTCTCCCTTGTGGAGAGTAATAAGTGAGAGAACTCTCCGGCATGATAAGAGCACTGTGCTCACCAGATGCAGGCTGCTCGTCGATGATCACCGACTGAAATATCTGGTGGAGCGAATGATAAGTGGTCGCAAGAGTACTATCTGCCTTACCAAGCAAGGCCGAACGTGCAGATTGATATTCGGGCCATAGTGCACCAAGAAAAATGATCGCTAAAAAGACCTTATATCGCCTCCTCATCTCCGTGACATCACTAGTGATCGGGAACAACTTCGAGACCAGCTAGGCAAGACGCCGAAACTCTGAGTAATACTAATGAAGTGAACGAGTCCCTTACTGAATCTTGTACAACTGATGAACTAAATCATAGGCCTTCGAGAGACTGCCGTGAAGAATAAAGCTTATGGAGCTTATCTCAGATCGTCTTCACGGATCCCAAGTGGACGAGCCCATCCATGATTCGTTGCTCCATCGAGCTAAGGATGAGGTGACTGAGCTGGACATCATCCGACTCCCATTCGGCGGTAATCAGATCAGGGGGAGGCTTCGTCAAGTGATCGCCTTTTCTCCTCCCCTTGATATAACGCTCCACTTTCAGCTTTCAACAATAAAAATTCTGATCATTAAGTTTGAAATCCATTATTTTAGTGGTCAAAACATCGATGGAAGAGATCTGCTTGCTCTCTATCTCCAAGAATCCAAGAACTGCTCCTCAAACAAGAACAAGCTCCAGTCAAACAAAGAAAGGAATCACAAAGATTCTACTACGATCAATCTATCAAAATCCGATCCACAACACAACCCCGACAAATCAACTCAATCATGATGAACGATCGCCAAAAACTCAGATAACACGATCAATACCATGTAAAATAATGATAACATGATCAATACACCCATACAGCACAAATAGACATCAAACCCCTAAAATCAAGAAACCACCTCAAAGGCATGGCTTACTGTAGCATTCGATGAAAAATCACTAAAACCCAGCTCAAATAAGCCAAGAACTCCTCCAAAATGGCCAAGAACTGCCCCAAATCGATACAATCCGAGCTCAGAATCCTAAATCGACCAAGAAATGCCCCAAATCGACAAAAACTGAGCTCAAAATCCCAAATCGACAAAAACTGAGCTCAAAATCCCAAATCGACAAAAAACTGCCCCAAATCGATGTACCCGAGCTTAAATAACCAAATCGACAAAGAAAGAACAAAAGAATCATCAAATAGACCAAGAAAACATCAAGCAATCATCAAAACGAACTCAGATTCGAAGAAGACAACTCAAGTCGAGCCCATAATCGACGACTTACTCAAATCTGAAGAAGATCGACGAAGAATTGAGTAGACTGGGCTGGAATCGAGTCGACTGGCCTCGACGACGTTTGCTGGAGCTCCGGCGAGTCTCGACGAGGCTGCTGGAGGTCTAGCGAAGGTTTGATGAGGCTGGATGAGGCGGAGGTGGCTGTCACTGTTAGGGTTAGGATTAAGGTTTGTTTAAGATTTTGGGTTTGGTGATGGAATGAATGGTTAGGATTAGATCTGAAAGAACGAGTGGTTCAAATGAGCTTTGATACCATATTAGAAAAGAGAGAATTAAGAAAGAGAATGTTTTAGGAAAATGTAATGGATGGACTGGACTAATCCCAACCCTTCTCTTTACATAAGCAATGCCATTATGCTATTACACCCCTACTTAGTATCTAATTGCATATATGAAACCCGTGTACAATACGGGTATTCTAACAAAAACAAAGTACCGGTAGAAAGAGGGATGTTGAACCGCTTTTAAGGAGGAACACAGTCATGGCACATCTGACACGCGTCGGGAGATATCTATATCAGACACGTGATCGACATGGATAACACACCCCTTTTCCCATGCCCGCGGAACCTTGATACTAACTACCCTAATAATGTCTCAAAAAACCATCAAAATTCTAGGCATAGGCTAAACCACAAGCACTTGCAATTTCAAAATGTAGAGCGAAATCAAGAATTTTAAAGCAAAAGTTAATGATATAGTCCAAGGCTCTTTCCTTCCACATAGAATACAAATTGTGTTATTATGCATGTTGTCTTCACAACTTAACTGAAAACACAAATTACACAACTAATATGGTAAGCACTCAGCATGATTGCGACTAAGACATTGCCCTGTATGACAATGATGGGAGTGACCCACAACATTTGGCACTCCAAAGTCCAGACGAGAAAGCAAAAAAGCGCGCATATGAGCAAGGGAAGTGAGAATTGCAGGTTTGCAAGGTGTGTGTAACGAGTAATATGATATATACAGCTATTGAGGTTGTTTGCATAATTTTCTAATGCTTTAAAGCTATTGCCAATTATATTTGAATATGTACAACATATGTAAATGATTTATCGAAATTTTCCTTTTTATCCAATTACTATGATATCTAGGATACAAAATTTACCTCAAACCAACTTTATCCATAGTATTCAACAATCATTATGTTTTTGAGATTCAATTGAACAAAGGACTAAAATTTGAACAGCATGCATAGCAAATAACCAAAAAGCTTACCCTTTTACGGGCTGCAATGCGCTTCAATCTATCCTTCTCCTTCATCTGCCTCTCCGCTTCCTTTCTCCTCTTCTTCTTCCGCTTGTGGAAACCAGTAACAAAATCACTGCACCCCTCATCAAAATCCAAGCTTTTAACAAACCCAGAACTAAAAATTCAAACGTGAAACAGCATCGAGCCCTAATAAACAAAAAGAGGGAAAAAAAACAACTTCAGATCTTTGTCGCTGAAGCTGACGCTGAGGGCTTTGTTCTTGAGGGATCTCTTCTTGATGTGGCGACGGACCGAGATCGTAGGGATTTGACCTACGACGATGGCCTCTTCCTCGTCATCGGATTCGTCTTCGTCTGCTATTTTTCTAGGGTTTGGCTTCGTCTTCATCTTCAATCGCCGCAATTGGCTTCGACTTCGCTCGCTATTGGACCCTAACACAGTTCGGTTGCGGGTTTGGATCCAAATGAAGAACGACCGAATACGGGTCTAACTGGGCCTGGCCCGACCCGGACCATCAATTGCACCAAATCATGAGAACATGCAGAAATGGTTTTCTTATCGTATTTATCATAGCTTAGGCATGTTTTTTCCTTTCTTTTTTCCTTCTTTTTTTTTTCATGATTTTTGAACCAAACAAAAACTTTGATATACTTTCATTGCCCCCAGAAGATCGTGTGATAACTCGGTGAATAAAAAATTCTTAGTGGAGACCAAACTGTTAAAGATGACAAGGTGTTAGAGGAAACTAATTAAATAAAACCAAATTGGCAATGTTCTAAAAGCAGGGAGTTGACACAGCACACTGAAAAGCATTCAAACTTTGAGGCCGGTTTGGGTTCCTTTTCTCTCCTCTCTTAAGCAACCGAGTTCGCTGTCTGATGATAAATTATGCATATTTATATTTAATGTTTTTTGGAAGATGATTTGGTCCATATTCATCTATTACACCAATAAGTTTTCTCATCCAACGGGGAAACTCTTATCTCGTGCAATAGAAGATTTTCTTACGATCATCACCTTCCGTAACAAACTTCGGTAAAATAAACATCGTTGGATTCAAACCAAAAGGACAGCTTCACTTCAATCTCATCAAGTAAGAACGGCATTTTTCCAGTAAAGAATAATGTGTCAGTCGGCTAGTTCAAATGCTTAAGCAATAAGCTAGCCATAATAAAATAAAATAAAAAAACATTGGAAAGAAAGATTAATATCTGCTCTAGAAACTTTCAGTATGAAATTATGGTAGGGACGGCATGATCATACTCATATTAGCTAAAATGACTTAAATGTGATGATTAGTACATGTCTTTCCTTATATGTTGGATTTAATTCTTGATTTTTTGAATCTCTTTTCGTGGCTTCATGGGTAATTTTGTAAGCCAACCAGCCCATGTATTTCCCCCCTTCTGAGTATCCGATTTAGGTCTGACATATAGTACCTAATTGAATAGGTCAAATCAGGTTTGGATCGAGGGACTAGATCATTTGTCAGAGCCGCAGCGTCTATATTTGCAATATCCATAGCTGCTATTTACAAAGTTTACATTCTTTCATTTTACTTTTTATGTAAATTTTCACAAAATTATGCTGAAAATGATGTTAAAAAGCATAAAGTCCACTCACATGAAACAAAGCAATGACCAATGAATTTAAGAAGAAAATTTTGTCACATGAGCTATACTGCTTTGATAAAACTTAAAAAATGATATTTGTTTCAGACATATGACACGTTATTTTTTGTGCAAATCTGACCACTAGGGGCTGTTTGGCTGCAAGATAATGAAATTTGGATTCCAAAAAAGTACCGTTGAAAATTTCTGGATTTGGTAATTTGTTGTTTAGTTGGCTTTGAATTCATAGTATTGAATTTGTAGATCCTTATAATTTTTGTTTGGTTGGTATAAAAAAAATTGGATTTGAATTTGAGGATTTTAGAGAGAGAGAGATAGATAGAGAGATGATTATTAAATAAATAAAATACCACGGGACCCATCTAAAAGTACAATGAATAGTGCCAAATCCTTGAAAATCCTTAAAAAAATTTAGGTTTCAGTAATGAATGTTTTGTGGTGGGTCCTCTATAAAAAACAAAGGAATCATATAAATCCTAATCCTCCAAAGGGCCTGTTTGGTTGCAAGATTATGAAATTTGGATTCCAAAATAGTACGGTTGAAAATTTCTGGATTTAGTAATTTGTTGTTTGATTGGTTTTGGATTCCTAGTATTGGATTTGTAGATCCTTGTAATTTTTGTTTGGTTGGTGAAAATAAAGTGGGATTTGGATTTGATAATTTTAAAGAGAGATAGATAGAGAGAGAATTATTAAATAAATAAAGTACACGGTCCCAACTAAAAGTACAATGAATAGCGTCAAATCCTTGAAAGTCCTTAAATTTTTTAAGATTCAAGAATCCTTTAAGGAATCTTAGAATTGCACAATCCAAATCCATACTAATCCTGCAACAAACAGGCCCCAGCCAAACACAAAATTATGGAATTCTAGAAATTCACAATCCAAATCGTATAAAATCATGCAACCAGGCCCTTGTGGATTTTGCTAAGTAATCAAAAGAATTAAAAATTGTTGGAGAGGGAAAAATTAAACATACTACTAATAGATAATGAATCATCCCATTGTTAAATTGTTATACTTTATTCCAAAAAAACACTCGACTCTGGACACCAACAATAAGATTATTTTTATTAAAGCCTAATTTTCATTTAGAAAGCACACCTCAGCTCCAGCCATTTTTCTACCATTGTTTTATTAACAAATCACAATTCACATTTTTATTAGAAATATTAATTAAGACGACAATCGAAGCTAAGGAACTTTAAAATAGAAAGCAAAATACAAATTTCCCAACTTTTCTATAGACTTCCTGCAATATAGCCAGAAATAAAAGCCTTGGCCCTATCCATCTCTTCAGCCCAAAAAACATAGGGCAAACTAAACCGATTCGAATCCCTAAAATTCTCACAAAACTCTCGGCAACAATCTTAGCTCTAACCGATCTCAAACCCCTCAAAATGTCCTAAAGCAGGCACATTCAATTCATATGGGAATCTTCAAAGTGATAATAGTGAAACACTTTGAGGTATTAGAGTACAAATTAAAAAAAAAGTATTAAAGCTCATGAATGATGAACATTGAGGGATTATTACGCAACATTTATCCAAAAAAAAACTTCAATTTCTGGATTTATGGAGTTAGGGTCTAAAAGAGAGATAGGGTGAAAGGCATAATAACATTGTTCAGTTAATCTTAGCTTTTTTTTAACTTAATAGCGACATGTTTCAGAAAATAACACTATCAATTTCAAAACTCTAACCTATAATGATGAACCTTACCATGTTACACAACTACATTGAGAAAAAAGGAAAAGAAAAAACCAGCAACCCATATTTTATTGTTTATTGTCATTTTCCCTTGGTCATAACATTTTTCGCTGGACCCTAATATTTTATCCAAAATGATAAGTATTCCTTTCAACAAAAATATTTAGAAGTAAATGATAATTTGAATTTTTCATTAATTATTCAACATGTTTGGTTTAAATAAAACACTTTTCAGACTTTATGCCTCAAATAATTTCTATTTAAAATACATCAAAGACTGAAAATCGAAACTCCAAAAATATATCCATATGTATATTACATGTGAGGTGTAGAGGAAAATGGGTATGCGTCGGCGACCCTTTTTTAAAAATGAGCTCTCGTCTCAAAACACCCCTCCATATATTTCACCGATCCAAATCGGCCATCTTAATCTATGTATGATAAAACTTCTATGTACAAAAAATCTCGGAATTTAAAGACCTTTAACGCGTTCATCAAGTGACCGCGATTTCATATACCGATAAATCGTTGATTTTTCTATTTGCTTGATGAATGCGTTAGAAGTCTTTAAATCCCGAGATTTTTTGACTTCTAACGTGTTCATCAAGCAGATAGAAAAATCAACGGTTTATCGGTATAATAAAAATTGCGGTTGGTTGATGAACGTGTTACGCCCCGCTTCTTAAGATATCGAAATTCCGGGACGTAACTCGGCCAGTCATGCTGCCCACGGTAAGAAAATATCCCTTCATAGTCTAGGCGAGCGAGCGTGGAGAATCTTTTGACTCCATACTTCTCTCCAAAGGCAACCAGTCCAAAAGGTGAACGAGTCATGTTAAGGCTATCAATCAGTGATCAAGAACAATAATATAAATATCTATTACTAAACAGGTCCAATAGCTACAAGAATGATAACATAAAACAGTAGCGGAAGCAATAAAGATCTAAGGAAAAGGAATACCTAAACCATCAATCAGAGCTATATCAGTGAAATGGTCCTTACTGATTGGCAAACCTGTCGAAGGACTCATGATTCTCATGTACTAATGTCAAGGATCTGGATCATGCAAAACCCAGACGTCGGTGCATCATAAATATCATAATAGTAATAATAAACTGAACAGTGTGCCGTACAGAATGTCACGTACAAGAGTGAGGTATGATTATAAACAAAATCAATCACAGATGTTAGAACAACAAGTTATAGGTAGTCAAACATGCCATGTGTATCCTGAGGTCTGTATTTCTAGGTTAACTATCCTGAATGTATTTGAAACCAATAAATGTACTCCATGTAATTCAAAAGTATATATCCCGTTACCCCCGGAACCATAGACCAAGATATATCCCGTTACCTCCCGGGACCACGGATCAAGATTTATGTATCAAGAATGATTCTGTTCCGTTACCTCTCGGAACCAAGGAAATACGTAATATTCTTTTAAATTACACTTTAGTTACACTTTTGATTTCCCCATTTCTCCAGATTTCGTTTTCCAAGTCAGGTATGAATAATATCTACCTAATACCAACACAAGAACATGCAGGTACATATTATGTCTATCAAGACAACAGGTTCGTCTATCAGGATAACAAATTAGGATTATTGGTATCGGTAAGTATTACATGCAATAGGTACTAGAATGATAGCAGTAACAGTAACATGGTGACATAGTACAAGTATGTCAGGGATGGTGTAATTAAGCAGGTAGGTTGTTTATATCGCAACAGCATATCATAATTAGTTCATGACGAATAACAAGACCGTAGTCGTAGCAGTACCGTAACAATAACGGTTATCTAGATGCGATATGTGATATAACGAAAATAATCATATCACTTATTATAAGTTCAATTTATCAATTGACCGTATTAAAATAGTTTGTCAAGATTTATTAGAAATATTTATATTAATTAAATAGTATTATTGTATTAAACTTATTTAATTATGGATAGAACCTATTACCATTATATTAATTAATGGCATGAAAAATGATAAAATAAAATAGTAATATTACGACACTGTTATATATCGTAACTAGCATGTAGCAAGTAAAATACTTGCCTCGTATACGACGAACGGAAATAATACGATGGAAGCAAGATCCAAACTTGAGCTTGGTTAGGATCAGAATCGGTGATGAAGTCGTCGACGGAAGGAGTTGGGCTTGGCTATGGTTCAACACACAAAGAGAGAGAGAAAGAGTTGTTTTTAATTTTTTTTAATAGGAAAAAATATATATAATAAGTTTATATAGTGTATATATATATAGTTTATATATAACTAATAATATTATAAAAGATATTACAAATCTTCGATCTGTCTCTACCAAATCTCACTGAAAATATATTGGAAATTATCTATACATACGTAGCCTTCTTAAACCATAACTTTAAGGGTTAAAAGAAAACATTCTAATCTAATATATCACACACAATATTTTAGAATGTTTAGAATTTACCTGCAATAGATAGTCATCAATAAAACAACATGAGATATTCAAATAAGATAAAACATACTGACAATTAATATATGTAAATATCCATAATGTATGATTACCAGAAAAATATATACATATAATTTAAATATTATATATATATATATATATATATATATATATGTTATTTAAGATTCAAATAGATTTAGTTTACGGATAAATATTAATAAAAAGATATTTTAGCACCATAATGGATTTCACGCAAGCGGGTCGGGTCCGATAAATACATGTACTATACAAACTAATCACAACCCAAACAATAATAATTAAAGAAATTTAAAATACTAATTAATATTGTTAAATAACGTACGATCGTGCTAGGATGTTACATAACGCGTTAGAGATGTTTAAATCCCGATATTTTTAATTATTTTTTATACATACGGTTTCATGATACGTAGATCAAGATGGCCGGTTTGTGTAACAACCCTAACTTTCTGTACTGAATTTTTCCAAAATACAGAAAGGGACACCTGAGTCTGAGCACGAGTTAAAAGTTTGATTTACTTTTGAACAGCAAGAAAGAGCTTGTAGTTCACTGGTAAAGCCTTGCATTGCTGTTACAAAGTATCAGAGTTTGAATCCCATCAGCCACATTATCTTTTGTTTTATTTTCTTTTAATATTTTAGAAATCCAAGAGTCTACACGTGCCCTGCACTTAAACTGAAGAGTCACACTTTAAACAAACACATACATTGAAGAATGCCAAACGACCCCAACACTCTGCACCAAACCCAACCCACACCCGACGGTAAAGATCCGGCGACAAGTTCAAAAAAGCCGGCGCCGCCGGTCATACCCGTCCCTATGCTCCCAATTCTTTTCTCTGCAACCCTTGGCATACCCCACTTCCTTTTACACTGCTTGTTTTCTCTGTATTCACACAGAGAATTTAAATCACCCATTTAAATCCCATTTTATTACAAATTTTAATGCACCCATTCGCTACCCTAAACCCTAAATTGTCTTATAAATACCCACTCCATCTTACACCCCTCTCACTTAGAATTCTCTTGCAAAAATTATACCAAATTCGCAAGTATTTTAGTGTACAAGTGGAGTTAGTGAAGGGCGAAGCTCCGACGAACTTCCGAGAAGATTCCGGCGACAAATCGACGTCCCGAAGCCTTCTTTAGGCCCCCCTTCTCTCTTCGCTAGTCCAACTAACCAGTAAGTCCCTTTTCCCCCTCTCATCTTTTTCTTTAAAATGTTCCATTTCTAAAACTCGATGGAAGCGGAGTTAGTCCGACTTCTGATTCGGTTTTCTTTAAAAACTATACTTTTCTTTAACAAGATAAAACCATATTCTTATATGTTGATTAATAAACATTAACAAATGTTCTCCGCCGAAAACGGGGACGAGACCGCACATGTCCTTCTTGCCTGAATTTCGAGGGCAGAAGCTAATTGGTGCTATCCGTCCACCTCTCCGAAGATGCCAAGTTGATTTATGACACCATGTATCGAAGGTTTAAACGGATATGGCCGATGTAGCAGACTTTGTCAGATTCCCCCTCATTTGAGGGGTTTTTGATTGCGGGGACACTCTTCCCTGCAGGTGCAAGCCCCTGCAGTTAATTACGCTACCGCATCGCGGTAACAACTTTCTCTTTCTCCAGATGGTCACTTCGTGTCGTTGGTATTTGTTTTGTTTTTGGTTGCCCGTGGATTGTATACGGAGACTAATTTATGTTGTCGCCTGTAGGGCGTGGATTAGTCCAAATCCGTATCTTCTTAGATTTGGGCTTGGGGTTGGGTTTAAGGATGGGTTAGTCTCATTTGAGACTAAGATCAACTTAAACGTTTGTTAAGGATACGTTAGTCTAATTTTAGACTAAGATTGACTTAACAATTTGTTAAGGGTACGTTAGTCTAATTTTAGACTAAGATGAACTTAACAGGATCATTTAGATCCAATAAAAGAGCATTTGGGCTCTATTGTTTAGTTTAGGGACATTGCGGTCCATTATTAGTTTAAGGACATTACGGTCCAAGGTTAAGGATATCATAGTCCATGGGCTTAAGGACCCCACAGTCCGAGATTAAGGACATCATAGTCCATGGGTTTAAGGACCCTACAGTCCAAGGTTAAGGACATCATAGTCCATGGGTTTAAAGACCCCACAGTCCAGTTTAAAGACGTCATAGTCTATGGAATATATGGTTGTCGGGACCCGTCACCTCTCTGAAGACGTTGAAGGATTACAACGACATATATCAAAGGGGTTCAGAGATATACCCTTGAACCAATTTTGGTTGGGAGATCTATAGTCCAATTGGGACTAAGATATGAAGATTTATGAGCATATGGGCTCAATTAATCTGAATTAAGGATTTATGACCAATCTTGGGCTAAGTCCAATCAAGTTAAAATGTTTAACATTTAACAATGCTGAGCATTGATTTGAGTTCTGACAATATTTTTGTCTTTTATGAAATGCTTAGCATTCATCATAGCTCTGTGGCTTATTAAAGAACAATTTATGTTCTATCAGCGCACACGTGATGGGAACGTGGCACGCTTGGCGCTTTGCGCCAGTCAAAGAGCGCAGAGCGCTAGTTTATGAGCGCATTGCGCTTCTGCTGAGTAGCACCCACGTGAGGAGCACGTGGTGCGCTTGGCGCTTTGCGCCAGTCTGTGAGCGCGTTGCGCTAATTTATGAGCGCAAGGCACTATTAGTTCAGCGGCGCACAAGTGAGGAGCACGTGGTGCGCTTGGCGATGAGCGCCAGTCCATAAGCGCAAAGCGCTATTTTATGATTGCAAAGCGCTATATGTTCTGTAGCGCACATGTGAGGAGCACGTGATGCGCTTGGCGCTTTGCGCCAGTCAAAAAGCGCAGAAGCGCATCTGATCAATTTTATGATCTGTGAAATAAATTCTCGTTTAGAAGAGACTTTGTCTCAAGGTTTCAAGAACAAAGTTCTTATTTTGTAGGAGATATTTCAATCTCTTATTTTTGTGAAAGGCTTTTCTTTTATGGATCTGTGATCCTCAGGGAATTGAAGTATTCTCCCCCTTTCTCTAATGAGATACTATGATCTCTTTGTGTAAAAAGATCTTAGTCTTATAGATCTATGATCTGTGAGAAGAATTATGTTCTTCCTTTTGTTTTATGATGAGATCTTTTGATCTCTTTATGAAAGACCTTGGTCTTGCAGATCTGTGATCTTTAAAGAAGTGAATTCTTCTTTTTAATTATGAGATGATTTCATCTCTCTGTTCATCATTTTTTACCTTGAAGAAAATCTTCTTTCTCTGAGAGCTTGGCTCTTCTTTCTGAGATCTCTCAAAGCTTATCGGGGGGTTCCTCTCTTTTTTCTGTCTCTTTAGACTTGAAGTCCTGGGGCCTTTATATAGGACAAGCTGATTTGTTCAATCAGTTAAGGAGATCTTTTCTCCAATTGATTTGGGAATTTCCCCACCGTTGGATCTTTGATCCAAGAGATTCTGATTTACAGAAGGCAATTTTCTTGTTTTTAACAAGATTGGGAAATCTTTTCCATACAGAATTTATTCAGTATTTTGGTGATTTTTAATCACCATTGGATTATTGATCCAACGTTGCTCTGATTTACAGAGCTCAATCTTCTTATTTGGAAAGATTTTAAGGAATCTTTCCTTAACACAATTTTATTCTGATTAATTAATGATAAATCATTATTATTGGATCTTTGATCTGACGGTGAGGAGCTTTTAGTTCCAGCGCTAGCTCACCCGTGCTTTGCACGTGGTGCGCCGCTTAGGGCGCAACGCACTTGGTGCTAGCGCACACGTGCTTTGCACGCGGTGCGTCGCTTAAGGCGCAGCGCACTTAGCGCTGCTTCTGAAGCGTTGCTTCATTTCAAAATTTGAATTTTGAACAGAGTTTTGCTCTGATTGGGGGAAACAAATGCCCCCCACCGTTGCGCTCACGTGGCCCACATGTGAGTGCAGCGGTGGCAACATCTGCGCCTTTGGATCAACTCAGAAGTTGAAACGGCATCTTAATGCTTATAAATATGACCTTTGGCCCTTGAGATGATTTCTGTTCATCTTATTCCTTCTGAGAATTATTATTCTCTTGCAGAGCATAGCTCTTTGGCTTAAGAACTTTCTTAAGAACAGAACTCTGTTAAAATTTTAGGTAAAGATTAAATCTTTGAGTAGATCATTTAATAATCTAGGGTTTCACCCATTAACAGAGCTTTGCTCTTCATAGATCTTCGATCTAAAGAAAACCTTTTTTAGGATTTTGTTGACAGAGCTTTGCTCTCTGGAATAATAGAGATTTGTTAATCTCTTAAGAAGAACTCTTAAGAGTTTGTTCATGGATCTTGCAGATCTCAGAATTTTAATTCATTAAAAAAATTATTTCAATTTTTCTGATGGGTTATTCCATCATTTTTACAGAGCAAAGCTCTTAGAATTCCCGGAGAATTTTTTAATTCCCCTCATAATAGAATTTGACAGGTGTCATTCCCGTCTATAGAGCATTGCTCTCGAGGAGTTTAACTCCTTGGCTCGAGGAACCTTTTTATTAAATGTGAAATCCTTTTAGGATTCCTTTCTTAATTGCACAGAATTAAATTCATTGGGGGATTTAATTAGCATTTATTTCCTCCTTGGGGATATCAAGAGTTATTTAAACCCCGTGTCTGTTTCAATAACCTTTTTCTTAGTCAGTCTGTCCACTAACTCTCACTGATTTTCCTTTTCAGACGTTATGGACGCTCATATGTATGATCTCGACGAGATTATTTCTTATGGAGATATTCGCGCACTCAGCCGTTCTCAGAACCAGGAATTCACAAACGCCCAGTGTGCTGAAATTATGGGTCGCTTTGATGTATACAATGGTCGACTGCTTTCTCGTCGTTCCTCTCTCTTGAAGCTTATTATGGGAGCGATCTAGGGTGCACTTTCTCTATTCTATACCGGCATGCCGCTTAAGGCATTGGACGACGCCGAAGATAAGGTGCACTCGATATATCTGATGGGCTTAATTTCAAAGAAAAGGCGAGACAACCTTGTCGATATACTGCATCAAGCTTTTCAGCAGGCGGCGATACTCGTTGCCTATCGAAGGGTGGAGGATATCAGTGGGGATCCTGACGCTTGTGATCGTGAAAGGATGCACACGAAGATGGTCCGAGAGGCCCGAAAATTTTTAGATGGCCTCACTTTTGAATTTCTCAATCCATGTCCTGGATTTGATGTCTTGCCATTGTAATCATTTTAATAATGTTTTTGTTCACTGTTTTCATCAATGTAAGAATTTTCTGAAGTATGAATAGCAAATTCCCCGTCTCCGTGTGTTTATTTTATGCACTAAATCTTTTGCATATGCATGAGTGGGTATGCTTTGAACGCTTAAACGGATGTGAATCCATCGTTCTTTTACTGTTTTGCATGGTATGTGGTTGTCGTCAGTAGGTTACACCCTTTTCGTTTTGATCTGGTGCAAAGCAGCTTACGCACTCTTGAATAACATCTCCATTTCTCTGGCGTGTAATTTTGGCAAATGTAGTCTATAGATGATAGAGAACATTCTATCTTGAACTCTTCGAGAGGTAATGATGGCTTAGTAAGAAGGTTCAGATCTGTTGCCTAAGGCTTTTCAACTTTATGAGCCGTGAGGGCCTTAAAAAGACTTTTCTCCCTACGAGTCGAAAGGATCTCGTAGGTGTATTTTCTCCTTAGGAATCGTGAGGATTCCTAAGTGTGTTTTCTCTTGGGAGTCGTAAGGATCTCACAAGAGAGTTTTCTTCCTTACGAGTCGAGAGGACCCGTAAGTGATTGATGAGGTTGACATTATCCGCATTTCACGGAGTCAGGGGTTGCTCTGGGCATTTCCCACGGGGCCAGGATTGACTTTATCCGTGTTCCACAGGACCAGGATTTGCTCTGGATGCTTCCCACGGGGTCAGGATTGACATTAGCCGCGTTCTACAAGGACCAGGATCCGCTCTGGACGCTTCCCACGGGGTCAGGATTGACATTAGCCGTGTTCCACTAGACCAGGATTTGCTCTGGACGCTTCCCACGGGGTCAGGATTGACATTAGCCGTGTTCCACAAGGACCGGGATTTGCTCTGGACGCTTCCCACGGGGTCAGGATTGACATTAGCCGTGTTCCATTAGACCAGGATTTGCTCTGGATGCTTCCCACGGGGTCAGGATTGACATTAGCCGTGTTCCGTAAGGACCATGATCCGCTCTGAACGCTTCCCACGGGGTCAGGATTGACATTAGCCGTGTTCCGCAAGGACCAGGATCCGCTCTGGACGCTTCTTACGGTCAGAATTGACATTAGCCGTGTTCCACTAGACCAGGATCTGCTCTGGACGCTTCCCACGGGGTCAGGATTGACATTAGCCGTGTTCCGCAAAGACTATGATCCGCTTTGGATGCTTCCCACGGGTCAAGATTGACATTAGCCGTGTTCCACTAGACCAGGATTTGCTCTGGACGCTTCCCACGGGGTCAGGATTGGCATTAACCGTGTTCCACTAGACCAGGATTTGCTCTGGACGCTTCCTACGGGGTCAGGATTGAAATTAGCCTTGTTCTACAAGGACCAGGATCCGCTCTGGACTCTTCCCACGGGGTCAGGATTGACATTAGCCGTGTTCCACTAGACTAGGATTTGCTCTGGACGCTTTCCACGGGGTCAGGATTGACATTAGCCGTGTTTCGCAAGGACCAGGATCCGCTCTGGATGCTTCCCACGGTGTCAGGATTGACATTAGCTGTATTCCACTAGACCAGGATTTCTCTGGATGCTTCCCACCGAGTCAGGATTGACATTAGCAGTGTTCCACAAGGACCAGGATCCGCTCTGGACACTTTCCACGGGGCCAGGATTGATATTAGCCGTGTTCCACTAGACCAGGATTTGCTCTGGATGCTTTCCACGGGGTCAGGATTGACATTAGCCGTGTTCCACTAGACCAGGATTTGCTCTGGACGCTTCCCACGGAGTCAGGATTGACATTAGCCGTGTTCCGCAAGGACCAGGATCCGCTCTGAACGCTTCCCACGGGGTCAGTATTGACATTAGCCGTGTTCCACTAGACCAGGATTTGCTCTGGACGCTTTCCACGGGGTCAGGATTGACATTAGCCGTGTTCCGCAAGGACCAGGATCCGCTCTGGACGCTTCCCACAGGGTCAGGATTGACATTAGCCGTGTTCCACTAGACCAGGATTTGCTCTGGACTCTTCCCACGGGGTCAGGATTGACATTAGCCATGTTCCGCAAGGATCAGGATCCACTCTGGATGCTTTCCACGGGGTCAGGATTGACATTAGCCGTGTTCCGCAAGGACCAGGATCCGCTCTGGACGCTTCCCACAGGGTCATGATTGATATTAGCCGTGTTCCACTAGACCAGGATTTGCTCTGGACTCTTCCCACGGGGTCAGGATTGACATTAGCCATGTTCCGCAAGGATCAGGATCCGCTCTGGATGCTTCCCACGGGTCAGGATTGACATTAGCCGTGTTCCACTAGACCAGGATTTGCTCTGGATGCTTCCCACGGGGTCAGGATTGACATTAGCCGTGTTCCGTAAGGACCAGGATCCGCTCTGGAAGCTTCCCACGGGTCAGGATTGACATTAGCCGTGTTCTACTAGATCAGGAGAGGTTGACTTTATCCGCATTTCACGGAGTCGGGGGTTGACTCTCGATTGTCTGTGCGCCGCCGAGTCATGGAACTGGGAATTGCCGCGGTTCTGCTTTGCTGATGTTGCGTCTTTTGTAATGAGACGAATGTTGAGATGATCTCCAGGCTGTTTGTGAACCGTCGAGACTTGGCTCTCTTTCGGATGGAGCCTGGGGGGGAAGGTATGGTTCTTTCTTTGTTTGTATCCCGGGATTGTATACAGGGATCGATGTGATCTCACCTGTAGGGCAAAAAGTTTCATTTTATATATTTTTCTTTCCGCGATGCTATACCTTTTCAGCTTTTATATCGCGAAAGTCGCCATTGCCCAATCGTTTCGGCTATTTTTCGCGGTGCTCAATAATTTCGGCTATTTGTTTTATTTACTCGCTGCTTTTTATTGTAAGTTGCCCAACCATTTCGGCTATTTTGTATGCATACATTTTTACTTGCTGATTTTGTTGCAAGTTGCCCCATCATTTCGGCTACTTCATATGCATTTGTGGATTGCTGGCTTTTCGCTGCGAATTTGGTATTTGATACCGATTTAGGCATCAGCATCGCTACAACTGGGATATTGCCAGGAGCGAATCATCATTTGTCTCTGTCGACATCGAACAAAGGTGGCTTAGCAAACAGGGTTAAGATCCTGTCGACTAAGGCTTTTGACTTCATGAGCCGTAAGAGTCTCATAAAGGTATTTCTCCCTACGAGTCGTGAGGATCTCGTAGGTGCGTTTTCTCCTTAGGAATCGTGAGGATTCCTAAGTGTATGGTCTCTTATAAGTCGTAAGGATCTTACAAGAGTGCTTTTTCCTTATAAGTCGAGAGGACTTACAAGTGTCTTTTGCCATATGAGCATATCCCCAGTCTCTGGTGGGACTTTGTTAGGGAAATGTTTATTCGTGTCCGTGGATTGTATATAAGGGTTAGCATCGAACCGCTTGTAGGGCAACATTGGAGATTGTGATGGCTTAAGAACATGTTCAGATCCCTGTAGTTTAAGGCTTTTGAACCCTATGAGCCGTGAGGGTCTCAAAGGGGAATTCTCCTTACGAGTCGTGAGGATCTCGTAAGTGTAATTTCTCCTTAGGAATCGTGGGGATCCCTAAGTGTGTTGGTCCCTTGTGAGTCGTAAGGATCTCACGCAGGTGGTTTCTCCTCACAAGGTTGAGAGGGCCTTGCAAGTGTCTTTTAACGAGATTGCGCCCTTTCGGGTTTTCACAAAACTCACCGGTAGCCCTGCTGTTTTTACTCACGGAGCCCTTTCGGGTTTTCATCCGTGCCGATTTCGCTTATGAACATACCCCCCTTTTTTTAGTCTTGGGATGCTGTGGTCCGTAGTAGTTTATCGACGTCTCGGTCAATAGTCAGTTTTAGGACATAGTGGTCCATCGTTAGTTTAAGGACGTATCGGTCCGTCGTTAGTTTAAGGACGTTTCGGTCCGTTGCCGGCTACTACTTATAGAGTTTGGGCTTAGGAAGATAGTGAGCGGACATAGGCGTCGTCATCTATCATTAACCTAGGCCGTGACTCGTCAGGCGTAGTATTTTTTTAGGAAGCGACCGTTTATTAGCCTGAAAGGTCTTTCACCATGCATGTCCATGAGTAGATAAGCTCCACCCTGGTAAACTTTGTCTATGATGTAAGGGTCTTCATAGTTCGGCTCGAATTTCCCCCGTTTGGCACGATTAGGGATCATAGGTCTCTTGACCACTAGCACGAGTTCGCCTTGGTGGAATGTTCTTGGCCTAGTCAATCTCTCGTACGAGCGCGTCATCTTTGCTTTGTAAGCCTCCAGATTTTGTTGCGCTATGAGCCGGGTTTCATTAAGGGCGTCGAGCTACTCAAGCCGAAGGTGAGCATTCTCTTCATCCGTTAGCTCGTAATGAACTGCCACTCGTAGAGAGGGTAACTCTATCTCGAGGGGGAGCACCGCTTCTGTGCCAAATACCAATGCATACGGCATTGTGTTTATGGCCGTTTTGAACGTAGTTCGATATGCCCAGAGAGCTTCATGCAGTCTCTCGTGCCAGTCCCTCTTATTTCGAGACACCGTCTTTTTCACGATCTTTGTCAAGGTCTTGTTAAAAGCTTCAGCTAGACCGTTAGCTCGGGGATTATAGACCGAAGAGTATCTTCAGTCTATATTATGCTGTTGTGTGAAGCGGCTGATCTTGTGGCTTCTATAGGCTGGCCCGTTATCGGAGATAATCCGTCGTGGAGTGCCGAACCGATAAATGACGTGTGTCTTGAAGAAATGGAGGATATTCTTCGTTTTCACTTCTCTTAGTGGTACTGCTTCTGCTCACTTAGAGAAGTAATCGGTTGTTGCCAGTATGAACCGATGTCCTTTGGACAACGCTGGTTCGATGGGGCCGATTATGTCAGTTCCCCACATTTCGAACGGCCAGCTAGCCACCGTTGGGTATAGCGGATTTGGATGTTCGTGGATAAAGTCCCCATGAATCTGGCACGAGTGGCACTGCTTCTCATATTCGAGGCAGTCTTGGATCATCATGGGCCAATAATAGCCCATCCTTTAGATCTTCAGTTTCATCTTCGGCCCGGCTTGGTGAGAACCGCAGAGTCCGTCATGAATTTCTTGGACGACTCTCCTTGCCTCTTCAGGTCCCAGGCATTTTAGCCACAGAGAATCAAATGATCTCTTATACAGAGTATTATTGACGAAGGCAAACGATAGGGCTCGTTTCATGAGCTGATGTCTTGAGGACGCATCTTCAGGCGTTCGACGGGATTTGAAGTAGTCTATAAAGACTTCTCTCCAATCCTTAACCTGATCCTGGTCTTTTATTTGTAGGGTCGCTTACTCGGTCGCTCCCTTTTCTTCGGAGGATTCCGGAGATATTTCTGCCGGTGCGAGAACCCGACGGCTTTGCACAACGATCCTCACGCCATCGAGGTTTTCGTCGGCCAGTTCTTTAGCGAGCTTGGCTAATGCATCCGCTTTGCTATTTTCCGCACGCGGTATACTTTCCAGCATGTAGGAGGGAATTTGAGTCAGTAATTGCTGCACTCTCTCGCCGTACTTTACCAGCTCTGGTTTGCACGTCTGATAGTCGCCGTTTACTTGGCTAACGACCAGTTGGGAGTCTCTGTATATGAGGAGGTTTTCGATTCCCATGTCGACAGCGATCTCAAGACCTGCTATTAAAGCTTCCTACTCGGCTTCATTGTTTGTCCTCGGGTCTGTTAAGGCAAAGGCAAAGCGCATTATCCCTCCTTGTGGTGTCACGAAGATGAGGCCTACCCCTGATTTGATTATGGGGGTGCCGTGTTTTCGCTTCTTTATGGAAGATGCTCCATCGAAGTAGAGTTCCCATTGGGTATCATTCTCTCTTCTCTCCCCATCGATCGTGTCAAACGCGTGTTCGTCTGGCAATTCGCAATTCAAGGGAGAGTCGGCAGGTATCGGATGCTCAGCGAGGAAGTCGGCGATGGCCTGGCCTTTCACTGTCTTGAGAGAACGATAAGTTATCGAGAACTGCATCAGGAGCAGGGCCCATTTAGCAAGATGTCCCGTTAATATGGCATTTGACATCAAATATTTGAGGGGATCCACCTTTGATATGAGGTGGATCTCGTGTGCCAACGCATAGTGTCTGAGCTTCGTTGTTGCGAAGATCAATACTAGACAGTGTTTTTCGATAGGGAGTAATTGCTTTCTGCCCCCAGTAGAACTCGACTCAAGTAGTAAAGGGCTCTCTCTTTCCCTTGGTTGTTTTCTTGTGCCCACAGCACGCCTAAAGAACCTTCGAGGGTAGTTGTGTACAGGACGAGAGGTTTTCCTTTAACGGGAGCGGCCAACACTGGAGGGTTCTGCAAGTATTGCTTGATTTCGTCCAGTGCGCTTTGGCATTTGCGATCCTAAACGAATGGGGTTCCCTTCTTTATCAGGTGACTGTAAGGACGACAGTTGCCGGAAAGATTGGCTATGAATCGCCGGATATATGCGAGCTTTCCTTGGAGAGACCGTAGCTGCTTGAGTGTTCTTGGCGGAGGCATTTCCACGATCGCCTTGATTTTCGACGGGTCTATCTCGATACCCCGGTGTCGTACAATGAATCCCAGGAACTTGCCTGAGGAAACTCTGAATGCGCATTTGAGAGGGTTCATTTTCAGGTTGTATTTCCGCAGACGTTGGAACACGGTCTTCAGATGCTCCCAATGCTCCTCGTGCGATTTGCTTTTTACCACAAGGTCGTCAATATAGCATTCGACGATTTCATGTATGAGGTCATCGAAAATCTTCGTCATGGCCCTTTGATAGGTGGCGCCGGTGTTCTTCAGATCGAAGGGCATCACTTTGTAGCAGAATATGCCCAGGGGAGTCTGGAAAGTGGTATGTTTTTGATCTTCGGGATGCATTTTTATCTGATGATCCATCCATAAAAGAGAAGACTTCGTGAGTGGACGTATTTTCTATCATCAGCTCGGTGACCGGTACTGGAAAGTCATCCTTCGGACAAGCTTTGTTGAGATCCTGGAAGTCTACGCATATGCGCACCGTCCCATTTTTCTTCATTACAGGGACAATGTTGGCGATCCAGACAGGATACTGAACCTCTTGGATGAAGTCGGAGTGGATCATCTTTTTGACCTTGGCATTGATGCTCATTTCAAGCTCAAGCTGCATTCTTCTTGGTGCTTGTTTGATCGGCTTGACGTCCGGAGATATCGCCAATTTGTGGACGGTTATTTCTGGATCCAATCCGGGCATCATGGAATAGTTCCATGCAAAACAGTCTTTATACTGCATGAGCACGTCTTTTAGCGTAGCCACCCTTTCTTCAGACAAAAGCTCACTGACGAACGTCGGCCGCGGGTCACTTGCCGTCCCCAAGTCAAATTTTTTGAGGTTATCTGCAGTAGTATGTATCCCATCTTCCAGCTCTTTTGGCGCCGGTGGAAACTCTGAGATCGGCTCATCATTATCATTTCCGAAGCACCAGGGGAGGTCATCCATATTCTCGGGCTCTTCTTCTGACAGTGTTATCATGTGACAGGTACGAGATCGCTTCCAAGACCGATGTTGGTCTGATTTTACTCTCGTGGCTTTCGGTTCATGCTTCTGCGGCGGGGTTACTCTCCAACTGCTGGATAGAGCGAACCTTCCTTGCTGATACTGGTCTTCTACCCAGTCTTTGAATGTAAAGCAGTCTTCGAGGGGATGTCCTAATGCCCGGTGATAGGAGCAATAGTCTGGGTGAGAGACCTCGCCTGCTTGCTCGGGGTGCTTGGACTCCGGTAGTGTCATCATCTGATGTTTTATGACAAGATCGAATATCTTCTGTGTCTTGTCTTGGGGAAAAGAATACGCTCGACCCTGTTCCCCTCCGAACGGCGGCCGGGACATGGACGTCTTGCCTGAGATTCGGGGCAGATGCTATTTGGTTTTATCCGTCCACCTCTCCGAAGATGCCAAGTTGATTTATGGCACCGTGTATCGGAGGTTTAGACGGATGCGGCCGATGTAGCAGATTTCGTCAGATTTCCCCTCGCTTGAGGGGTTTTTGATTGTGGGGACGCTCTTCCCTGCAGGCGCAAGCCCCTGCAGTTAATTACGCTACCGCATCGCGGTAACAACTTTCTCCTTCTCCAGAATTTCACTTCGTGTCGTGTGTGTTTGTTTTGTTTGTGGTTGCCCGTGGATTGTATACGGAGACTAAGTGATGCCGTCGCCCGTAGGACGTGGATTAGTCCAAATCCGTATTTACTTAGATTTGGGTTTGGTGTTTTGGTTTAAGGATACGTTAGCCATATTTAGGCTAAGATCGACTTAAACGTTTGTTAAGGATACGTTAGTCTGATTTGAGACTAAGATCAACTTAACGGGATCGTTTGGATCCGATAAAAGAGCGTTTGAGGACTCTATTGTTCTAGTTTAGGGACATAGTGGTCCATAGGTAGTTTAAGGACATTGCGGTTCATATTCCAGTTTAGGGACGTGGTGGTCCATATTCCAGTTTAGGGATGTGGTGGTCCACCATTAGTTTAAGGACGTTTCGGTCCAACATTAGTTTAAGGACGTTTCGGTCAAACATTCCCATTTTGGGGTAAATATTAGTTTAAGAACGTTTCGGTCCACGAGTTTAAGGACCCCGCAGTCCATATCGATGTGTGGTCGTCGGGACCCGTCACCTCTCTGACGTCGTTGAAGGATTACGATGATGGGTGTCAGAGGAGTTCGGAGATGTACCCTCGAACCGGTCGTAAATTGATTTAGGGAGCAGCCGTGCTCAGTCAATTTAATTTGAGGACTTATGGCCATGACTGGGCTAAGTCCAGTTTCAAGATTCTTTTGTCTTCGGCTTATTGGACCTGTGCTAGGCCCTTGCCCGTTTACTGTATAATTTTTCTTTATTTTGGTTGGGCTCTGCCCCTTTTTAAATGCATAGCATTTTTGATTAGGCCTGTTAGGCCTTTTAATTGGGCTATGTCCCTTTTCTTAATAATGCAGAGCATTAAATACTCTGACAGTGCCCCATGTGGCTTGTCAGGCGTTTTGCGCCAATTAATAAGCGCAAGCGCTCGTGGAGGTGACACGTGTCACGCTCTGGTGAGCGCAAGCGCAACAGCGCAGTGCGCTGCGTCAGTGGGCTGCGCTGTTGCACTGCTGACACGTGGCGCTTCCTGACGGCTTGCGCAATAGTGCAGTTTTGGCAAGTGTTGGGCACTGTTAACTTGAGAATCTTTTAGATTCAGAACCAATGGTTCATAAAAAGAAGTGCAAAGCACTGTTTGTTTTCTTGATCTAATTTAGATCAAAGAAAACAAGTTCTTCTTGTTTTTCTTACCTCGGGGAACCAATGGTTCATAGAAAAGTGCAAAGCACTTATTATTATTTATTTTTCTTTCTATTAGAGATCCTTGATCTTGTTCTCAGATCAATGATCTGTTCATAAGAGAATTTTCTCTTTTTCTAAAGGGTTTTTACCTTTTTTGTTCTTGAGGATTTCTCTCCAATTCTTCAGAGTTCTCTCTGTTTAATTTTCACAAAATGTTTATCTACTTTGAATTGAGGTCTAGGGTCATTTTTATAGTGCCTATAAATTAGTTAAATTTGTTAAAGAGATCTTTCTCTGAGTGATTTGGGGAATTTTCCCCACCGTTGGATCTTTGATCCAAGGGTTTCTGTTTTACAGAAGAAAATCTTCTTGTTTTAACAAGAACAGAAAGATTTCTTTAAAATCTTAATTCTGTTTGGCGCAAACGCCCCAGCGCTTGACACGTGTCGCGCAGTGCAGCGCTTGCTCAGTTGTGCTTGCGCAACTGCGCAGACATGTGTCGCGCAGCGTAATGCTTGCGCGGTTGTGCTTGCGCGGCTGTGCAGACATGCGTCGCGCAGCGTAATGCTTGCGCGGCTGTTCTTGCGCACCTGCGCAGACACGTGTCGCGCAGCGCAGCGCTTGCGCAGCTATGCCTGCGCAACCGCGCAGACACGTGTCGCGCAGCGCAGCGCTTGCGCAACTGAAGCGTTGCTTCCTTTTGTATTTTAATAGAGCTTTGCTCTGATTGGGCGCGCTGCCTCGGGCGCTGCGTTGATGTATCAGCGCCTGACACGTGGCGCGTTGCGCGCAACGCAAAGAATCTGAAGCGTTGCTTCATTTATTAAAGTTTAAATTTTCAAAGCAAAGCTTTGCTCCGATTGGGGGAAGATGAAGCGTTGCTTCATCTCCCGCCTTGGAATTTGAACAGAGCTTTGCTCTGATTGGGGTAAACAAATGCCCCCCCACCGTTGCGCTTGCGTGGCCCCAAACGCGAGCGCAACGGTGGCATAATTCCAACCGTTACGGCAACTTTTGGAAGTTGAAAGGTCATTTGACGTCTATAAATAGGACCTTTGGTCCTCAATAGATGATTATCATCTTTAAGATTTTTATTTTCAAAACTTCAGAGCTTTGCTCTTGCCTTCAAGAACTCCTTGAGTTAGATTTTTTTTAACAGAAACTATTTAACTAAGAATTAGTCTTGAATTAAATCAATCTTAATTAATAGAGCTTTGCTCTCATAGATCTTTGATCTAAAGAAAATCCTTTTGGGGTTTCACCAAATAGAGCCTTGCTCTCAGGAATCTGTTTCAGGGTTTCTTAACCCATGAACAGAACCTTGCGTCTTTGGCAAAATATAGACCTCTTTGATCTAAAAAAAAGATGAACTCTTAAGAGTTCGAATATGGATAATGAAAATTAAAAATGGAGTTTTGTATTTAATGGATTATATCATCTTTTAATCGTAATGATCTCAGAGTCCTCGGGGGGATTTCTTTAAATTCCCCTTATTAGGATTTTGACAGTCACTCCTGTTTGCAGAGCATTGCTCTCAAGAAGTTTAACTCTCTGTGTATTTTTTTATCGCTAATCTTCCTGTGATGTTTCCTCCAGGCATTATGGCGGTGCGTCTATACAGTCTGCATGAATTCATCACCTACGAGGATATCCGTGTACAGGGCCATCAGCAAAACCAAGAGTTTACGGATGCCCAGTGTGCGGACGTCATGGGTCGTCTGAACGCACGTGTTGGTTGGCTGCTCCCCGCCGCTCTGCTCTCTTGAAAGTCGTGCTGGGAGCAATTTGGAGAGCACTCCCGGGGTTCCATGAGGCCCTACCGCTCAATGCGCTGGATGATGCCGAAGACAAGGTGCATTCAGTGTACCTGTCGGGGCTGATCTCGAAGAAACGGCGGGATAACCTTATCGACATCCTGCACCAAATTTTCCAGCAGACGACGATAGTCGCTGCTTATCAAAGGCTAGGGGGCCTTGCCGAGGATCTTGACACACAGGAGCGCGAGAGGTTGCGCACGAGAATAATCAGAAAGGCCAGAAGAACTCTGAATGGCCTTACTTTTGAATTCCTCAATCCGTGCCTTGGATTTGAGGTTATTCCATTGTAATAATTTTTCTCGTATCGGTTTTATGATTGTAAGAATGTTGGCAATATTAATGGAAATTTTTTGTTTTTCCTAGCCTGTCTTATCTTTTGTTCTGAGTCATTTGCTTATGCATGAATGAGTGTGTCTCGAACGCTTGATCAAATGTAAATCGGATGCTCTTTCTGTTGCTTTCTTCTTTCCCTTATTATCATCATGCTGTCTTGATAAACATAATTGGAAGATAACTTAGTTTTTCCAAAAGATAGCGATGGCTTAGGCCGCAGGTTCGGATCTGCCGCCTAAGACTTTTCAACTCTATGAGCCGTGACGGTCTCATAGAGACTTTTCTCCCTACGGATCGAGAGGATCTCGTAGGTGGGTTTTCTCCTTAGGAATCGTGAGGATTCCTAAGTGTGTTTTCTCTTGTAAGTCGTAAGGATCCTATAAGAGAATTTTTCCCTCTTACGAGTCGAGAGGACCCGTAAGCGGTTGTTTCCCTCCTTGTCGAAACTCGACTTCGAAGAGTGAGACCCGTGAATAGTATGCAGGAGACCGTTTTAGATCGACTTGCAGGGTCCCATTGTTCAGGAAGCAAGTTTTTTAGTCCCTGCTGCCTGAGGCTTCATCTTGCAAGTTGAGACGAATCGGGAATTTTCCCGCGGAGACACTGGTTTCTCTGCGAGCCGACGCGAATCAGGAGGCTCTCGTCAAGGATTGTTTGTTTCCCTGAGTTGAGGTTTTTGCCAAGGATTATTTGTTTTCCTGGTGCCAAGGATTATTTGTTTCCCTGGTGTTGAAACGAATCGAGAATTTCCCACGGAGACACTGGTTTCTCTGCGAGTCGATGCGAATCAGGAGGCTCTCATCAAGGATTGTTTGTTTCCCTGAGTTAAGGTATTTGCCAAGGATTATTTGTTTCCCTGGTGCCAAGGATTATTTGTTTCTCTGGTGTTGAAACGAGTCGAGAATTTCCCACGGAGACATTGGTTGCTCTGCGAGTCGACGCGGATCAGGAGGCTCTCATCAAGGATTGTTTGTTTCCCTGAGTTGAGGTATTTGCCAAGGATTATTTGTTTCTCTGGTGCCAAGGATTATTTGTTTCCCTGGTGTTGAAACGAATCGAGAATTTCCCACGGAGACACTGGTTTCTCTGCGAGTCGATGCGAATCAGGAGGCTCTCATCAAGGATTGTTTGTTTTCCTGAGTTGAGGTATTTGCCAAGGATTATTTGTTTCCCTGGTGTTGAAACGAGTCGAGAATTTCCCACGGAGGCACTGGTTGCTCTGCGAGTCGACACGGATCAGGAAGCTCTCATCAAGGATTGTTTGTTTCCCTGAGTTGAGGTATTTGCCAAGGATTATTTGTTTCCCTGGTGTTGAAACGAGTCGAGAATTTCCCACGGAGGCACTGTTTGCTCTGCGAGTCGACGCGGATCAGGAGGCTCTCATCAAGGATTGTTTGTTTCCCTGAGTTGAGGTATTTGCCAAGGATTATTTGTTTCCCTGGTGTTGAAACGAATCGAGAATTTCCCACGGAGACACTGGTTTCTCTGCGAGTCGACGCGAATCAGGTTTTTCTTCGTCAAGGACACTTTTTTCCTCGAGTCGAAGGATTTGCCGAAGACACTGGTTTCTTCGGGGTTGGGATGAACCGTCGAGATTTGGCTTCGTTTTCTGGCGGATCCTGTTGGGAAAGTATGGTTCCCTCTTTATTTGCGCCCTTGGATTGTATACAGGGATCGATGTGATCTTAACTGTAGGGCAAAAGTTTTATCATCATCATTTTTTTGTTTTATTTCCGCGATGCTCTATCATTTCAGCTTTTATATCGCGAAGGTCGCGATTGCCCAATCATTTCGGCTGTTTATTTTGTTTTCACTCGCTGCTTCTCATTGCGAGTTGCCTAATCATTTCGGCTATTTTGCATGCATACATTTTACTTGCTGCTTTTTATTGCAAGTTGCCCCATCATTTCGGCTATTTCGTATGCATGTGCGGCCTACTGGCTTTCCGCCGTAAACCTGAAATTAGACACCGATTTCGGCATCAGCACCGCTACAACTGGGATATTGCCAGGAGCGAATCATCATCTGCCTCTGTCGATGTCAAACAAAGGTGGCTTAGCGATCAGGGTTAAGGTCCTGTTGACTAAGGCTTTCGACTTCGTGAGCCGTAAGGGTTTCACAAAGGTATTTCTCCCTACAAGTCGTGAGAATCTTGTAGGTGTATTTTTTCCTTAGGAATCGTGAGGATTCCTAAGTGTTTGTTTCTCTGTAAGTCGTAAGGATTCTACAGGAGGGTTTTTTCCTTGTAAATCGAGAGGACTTACAAGGGTCATGCGAACATATCCCCAGTCACGGATGGATCTTGGTTAGGGGAATGTTTATTCACGCCCGTGGATTGTATACAAGAGCCAGTATGGGACCACTTGTAGGGAAATATTGGAAGTTGTGGGGGTTGCTTAAGCACAGGTTTAGGTCTCTATAACTTAAGACTTTCAAATCTTATGAGCCGTAAGAGTCCCATAAGGGAGTTCTCCTTACAAGTCGTGAGGATCTCGTAAGTGTATTTTCTCCTTAGGAATCGAGGGGATCCCTAAGTGTGTTGCTCCTTTGTGAGTCGTAAGGATCTCACACGGGTGGTTTCTCCTTACAAGGTCGAGAGGACCTTATAAGTGTCTTTTAACGAGATTGCGCCCTTTCGGGTTTTCACAAATACTCGCCGGTAGTCCTGCTGTTTTTACTCACGGAGCCCTTTCGGGTTTTCATCCGTGCCCGTTTTGCTTATGGACATACCTTTTTTTTTAATTCTTTTTATTTTTATATATTTTTTTACGAGGTCGCGCCCTTTCGAGTTTTCACGAACACTCGCCGGTAGCCCTGCTGTTTTTACTTACGGAGCCCTTTCAGGTTTTCATCCGTGCCCTTTTTTTTTGCTTCTGGACATACCGTTTTCATATATATATATTTTAATATATTTTTTATTCTTCTTGTCAGCCTAAAGATGCTGCGGTAGTAGTTTAAGGACGTTTTGGTCCGCTATTAATTTAAGGACGTTTCGGTCCGTCATGAAGAAGGCTGGCTACTGCTTATAAAGCTTGAGCTTAGGAAGATAGCGAGCAGACATAGTCGTCGTCATCTATCATTGACCTAAGCTGTGGCTCATTAAGCGTAGTATTTCTTTAGGAAGCGACCGTTTATTGGCCTGAAAGGCCTTTCACCGTGCATGTCCATGAGTAGATAGGCCCCACCCTGGTAAACTTTATCTATGATGTACGGGCCTTCATAGTTTGGCTCGAATTTTCCCCGCTTGGCGCGATTGGGGATCATAGGCCTTTTGACCACTAGTACAAGTTCGCCTTGGCGGAATGTCCTCAGTCGGGTTAATCTTTCATATGAGCGCATTATCTTTGCTTTATAAGCTTCTAGATTTTGTTGCGCTATGAGCCGGGTTTCATCAAAGGCGTCAAGCTCCTCAAGCCGAAGGTGAGCATTTTCTTCGTCCGTAAACTCGTAGTGGACTGCCACTCGTAGAGAGGGTAACTCTATCTCGAGGGGGAGTACTGCTTCCGTCCCAAATACCAAAGCGTACGGCGTTGTATTCGTGGCCGTCTTGAACGTAGTTCGATACGTCCAAAGAGCCTCTTGCAGCCTCTCGTGCCAGTCTCTCTTATTTCGGGATACCGTCTTTTTCATGATTTTCGTCAGGGTCTTGTTGAAGGCTTCAGCTAGACCATTAGCTCACGGATTGTAAACTGAAGAATATCTCCAGTCTATATTATGCTGCTGTGCGAAGCGATTGATCTTGTGGCTTCTGTAGGCTGGCCTGTTATCGGAGATGATCTGTTTTGGCGTTTCAAACCGATATATGACGTGCGTCTTGAAGAAGTGAAGGATATTCTCCATCTTAACTTCCCTCAGCGATATTGCTTCTGCCCATTTGGAGAAGTAGTCAGTCGTCGCCAGGATGAAACGATGTCCCCTGGACGATGTTGGTTCGATGGGGCCGACTATGTCAGTTCCCCACATTTCGAATGGCCAGCTAGCCACCGTCGGGTGTAGTGGATTTGGATGTTGGTGGATGAAGTCCCCATGGATCTGGCATGAGTGGCATTGCTTCGCATATTCGAGGCAGTCCTAGATCATCGTGGGCCAGTAGTAACCCATCCGTTTAATCTTCAACTTCATCTTTGGGCCTGCTTGGTGAGAACCGCAGAGTCCGTCATGAACTTCCTGAACGACTCTTTTCGCTTCGTCGGGTCCCAGGAATCTCAACCACAAAGAATCAAACGACCTCTTGTATAGAGTATCATTAGCGAAGGCGAAAGACAGCGATCGTTTCATAAGCTGATGTCTTAAGGACGCATCTTCGGGCGTTCGACGGTATTTGAAGTAGTCTATAAAGACTCTCCAATCCTCGGTATTTTCCCGATCTTTTATTTGCAGGGTCGTTTGCTTACTCGCTCCTTTTTCTTCGGATGATTCCGGAGATATTTCCGCTGGGGCAAGCACCTGACGGCTTCGTACCACGATTCTTACGTCATCGAGGTTCTCATCAGCCAGTTCCTTAGCGAGCTTGGCCAACGCGTCTGCTTTACTGTTTTCCGCGTGCAGTATGTTTTCCAAAACATAGGAAGGGATTTGGGTCAACAGTTGTTGCACCTTTTCGCCGTACTTTACCAACTCTGGCTTGCATGTTTGGTAGTCGCCGTTTACTTGACTAACGACTAGTTGGGAGTCTCCATATATGAGGAGGTTTTCAATTCCCATGTCGATGGCGATCTCAAGGCCTGCTATCAGAGCTTCGTATTCGGCTTCATTGTTTGTCCTCGGCTCTGTTAGGGAGAAAGCAAAACGCATTATCCCAGCTTGTGGAGTTACAAAGATGAGTCCTACCCCCAATTTGATTATAGGGGTACTTTGTTTGCGCTTTTTCACGGAAGATGCTCCATCGAAATAGAGCTCCCATCGGGTATCACCACCGTCGATTGCGTCGAACGCATGCTCGTCTGGCAGATCGCAATTCAGAGGAGAATCGGTGGGTATCGGATGCTCAGCGAGGAAGTCGGCGATGGCCTGGCCTTTCACTGCCTTGAGAGGTTAATACGTTATCGAGAACTCCATCAAGAGCAGGGCCCATTTAGCGAGTCGTCCCGTCAATATGGCCTTCGACATTAAATATTTAAGGGGGTCCACCTTTGAAATGAGACGGACCTCATGCGCCAACGCATAGTGTCTAAGCTTTGTTATCGCAAAGATCAACGCCAGGCAGTGTTTTTCAATAGGGGAGTAGTTGCTTTCTGCCCCCAGTAGAACTCGACTTAAGTAGTAGAGTGCTCTTTCCTTCCCTTGATCGTTCTCTTGTGCCCATAATGCGCCTAAAGAGCCTTCGAGAGCGGTTGTATAAAGAATGAGGGGCTTTCCCTTGACCGGAGCAGCCAACACCGGCGGGTTCTGCAGGTATTGTTTGATCTCGTCTAGCACGCTTTGGCATTTTTGGTCCCAGACGAACGGGGTTCCCTTCTTCATCAGGTGGCTGTAGGGACGGCACTTTCCTGAAAGGTTGGCTATAAATCGTCGTATATACGCGAGCTTCCCTTGGAGAGACCGCGGCTGTTTGAGAGTCCTTGGCGGAGGCATTTCCATGATCGCCTTGATTTTTGACGGATCTATCTCAATGCCTCGATGTCGGACGATGAATCCCAGGAATTTGCTCGAGGAAACTCCGAATGCACATTTGAGGGGGTTCATCTTCAAGTTGTATTGCCAAAGGCGTTGAAATACGGTCTTTAGATGCTCGAGATGTTTCTCGTATGATTTGCTTTTCACTACGAGGTCGTCGATATAACATTCGACAACTTCATGTATAAGGTCATCGAAGATCTTCGTCATGGCCCTCTGATAGGTGGCACCGGCGTTCTTTAAACCGAAGGGCATCACCTTGTAGCAGAATATACCCAAAGGAGTCCTGAAGGCGGTGTGCTTCTGGTCTTCGGGATGCATCTTTATCTGATTATACCCTGATGGGCCGTCCATGAAGGAGAAAACTTCATGAGTAGAAGTATTGTCTATCATCTGTTCGGTGACTGGCACTGGGAAATCGTCTTTCGGGCAAGCTTTATTGAGATCCCGGAAGTCCACGCATATGCGCACTGTCCCATTTTTCTTCATCACCGGGACAATGTTGGCGATCCATTCAGGGTATTGAACTTCCTGGATGAAGCCAGAGTCGATCAGCTTCTTGACCTCGGCATTGATACTCATCTCAAGCTCGAGCCGCATTCTTCTCGGTGCCTGTTTGACTGGTTTGACGTCCGGAGATATCGCCAATCTGTGCACAGCAATTTCTGGATATAGTCCCGGCATTTCGGAATAATTCCACGCGAAGCAATCCCTATGCTGTAGAAGCACGTCCTTTAACGCAGCCACCCTTTCTTCAGATAGCAGCTCGCTGATGAATGTCGGTCGCGGGTCGTTCGCTGTTCCCAACTCAATTTTCTTAAGGTTATCTGCGGTGGTATGGATTCCATCTTCCAGCTCTTTTGGCGCTGGTGGGAATTCTGAGATTACCTCGTCGTTGCTGTTTTCGAAGCACCAGGGAAGGTCATCCATGTTCTCGGGCTCTTCTTTTGATATCGTTATCACGTGACAAGTACGAATTCGCTTCCAATCCCAATATGGAACTGGTTCTTCTTCCGTGGCCTTGGGCTCGTGCTTCTGTGGCGGCGCTACCCTCCAGTTGTCGGACAGAGCGAACTTGCCAAGCTGATACTGATCTTCAACCCAATTCTTGAAGGTGAAGCAGTCCTCGAGGGGATGCCCTACCACTCGGTGATAAGAGCAATAGTCTGGGTGTGAGACCTCGCCTGCTTGTTCGGGGTGTTTAGACTCCGGAAGTGTAAGCATCTGATGTTTTAAAGCGAGGTCAAGTATTTTCTTCGTCTTGTCCCGAGGAAAAGAGTATGCTCGACCCATTTTTCTCATGAGGGATAGATCGGAACCGCTTGGTTTCCGCTTGCGCGGTCTTTTAGCCCCGCTTCGTTGCTGTTGAGCGCCTTTTTCGCGTTTCGACTTGTTTCTGCCTCTGCGTCGGGCCTTCTTTTTAACAGGTTGACAAGGAGCGGCATCTTCATCTTTCACGGCATGTTGGAGAAGGCGTTGCGTTTTGGCTTTCTCGTAGATGACCATCTCGCGGTTATGGTCGTCCCGGACCTTTTGACCAGCTTCCTTTATAAGCTTGTCCATTTGTTCTTCGAACGACGGACTGGGCTCTTTTGCATCTGGAACTTTTACTGGTTCAGGATTAGCATCCTCCCATTGAGCATCTGCTTCTTCATCGAAGTCATACACGACGTAGCAGCCGTGTAGTAGCTCTCGTTTCTTTGACCGGATTTATCCAAGCCCGATTGTCTCCATTCTCCTATTAGGCAGTTTGCGTTGAGTCCCGGGAACGTTCCAGACTTTGTTATAGAACTTGGCTTTTCGAACGGTCTGCTTGAAGGATATCCCCTGGCGTCTCAGCAGCTTTTTCAAACCTTCCGTATAATATCTGGGAAGACGGATAGGCTGAAGCCTATCAAGCGTAGGATCCGCGCCATGCCAGATTTCTTTCTCCACTTTGGTTTCTTCAGAGCGGTAGAATAGAATTGCTTTTCGCTTTCTCGCCTGGGAAGGACATAGAACGTTCGCAGCTCTTCTACACTGTAGATATCAAGCGCATCCAGTTCCTTACGGTGTTTAAGCGGCACCATGGCGACTTGTAGACTTTGTTCTTCGTCAGCGGACGTTCGTATTGAAGGTCGAGCAGAGAATACGGCATGGATCTCATCTTCCGAGTCGCTACCAAAGATCAACGTAGGAGTGGACGGTCCTGGCTTGTTGTGTTGAGGCGGACCCGAATACACTATCTCCTCTTCCTTCTCGGTATCACTCCCGAAGATAGGGATGGTGGCGTTAGCTTTGTTCTCCGGTTTGTGACACCTTTCCGTGTCTTCGAAATTCGGTAAGAAGTATTTGGCATCTTCATATTTGCGGACTTCGTTCACGGAAAACGGATTCAGTTCTCCCTCCACGGTATACTCGAGACCATCCTTAGCGTATTTCATACACTGATGTTGTGTAGAAGGGATGACGTTGTACTCGTGTAACCACGGTCGGCCGAGCAAAGCGTTGTAGCATGTTTTGGCGTCTATGACGTGGAATTTAATGTCCGTGACGAGTAGCCCAAAGCGTAGCGTCAGTATCACAGACCCAAGAGTTCTTGATGACTGGGAGTCGAACCCGGAGATGGTGATCTTGTCCCGAGCAAGGTGCTGGACGCTCATGCAGATTTCTTTTAACACCCGCACATTGAGGAGGTTAACGGAGGATCCATTGTCGATCAGGATTTTGCCTATCTTTATGTCGTGGCAGTATCCTGAGATATAAAGGGGGCGATTGTGTTCGCACGTTCTAAGGAGAAGGTCTTCATCACCAAAAGCGACATCGGCAATGTGCACTTCCTCCAATTCATCCTTCATCTTTTCTTCAGCCAAGAAAGCTTGGAATTGTTCCGGATCTTGTAATGCTTTGATTAATGCATCTCTCGCCTCCTTTGATAGCAAAAGGGCGTCAAGAATGCTGAGCTGTGAGGGTAGCTTCCTCAGATGCGCTAAGATGTTGTAATCCACCTTATTTCTCTTCGGCGGGTCTTTGGCACTTAGTTCCTCCACCACTTGGTCATCTAAGACGATATCTTCAGAGACCTTTTCTTTCCCTTTATATTTTCTGTTTGAGGGCCCGAGATTCTTTTCGGGGAGCGTGCGATTACGTAGCCGGATATTTTCGCAGACCTTCGGCTCTTCTTCTTTTCCCGAGGTGGACTCTTTAAAGAGGGGGCCAAGCTCCAGCTCCTCATCAGAATCACTCCCGAATGGAGGCACCTGTGATCCCTCGGTGTTAACCATGCGACAATCGCCGGTAGTTCTTTTAAGCCCTTCGGTCGTATTTCTTTGCTCCCGACGAGTTTTACGTTTCTCCCGCTTAAAATATTGTCGATGAGCAACATATCCTTGCCACCATCTATCGAAAGCTTTGCATTCTTCGGTGGGGTGCGAAATCTTCCGATGATATAAGCAATAGGAGGGGTGCATTTCTATTTCACCAGTAATTTTTCCTTCGGAGGATGGTAGCTTCATGCCCATTGATATGGCCTTAGCAAACCTTTTCCTCATCTTGAATTGGCTTTTGTCGGTAGTGGAGGTATCTTGCTCCAGCTGGATCGTCTCAGCTCTTTCATTAAGTCGCTGGCGCTTGGCCCTTTCAAATATAGCCGTCTCGCGTTCTCGATCAGCTTTACTTTTCAATCGAGCTTCGTTAAGGAATGCGTCAATTACTTCATCTGATAGCCCCAGAATATTTGATTCAGGGTCTACCCCCAGCGTTTCAGTACAAGGAGTCTCCTCATCGTCCATGAACGAATGGGAAATCACATGACGGCTCGCCACATATTCTTTAGATTCATCAGATGAACTTTCTCCCTCATCTTCCTCTTGAAAGACGTGATTGAGGAACTCTTGGAATGTAATGGGAGTCCGTGCCTTCTGGTTGTATTCCTCCAGCGCGTCAATTTGTTTTTGCAAGTCCGTGCGCTTGTCGCCAGGCTTCACGGGCTTCTTTGATTTCTTTTTCTTCTTCTTCGAAGATTTTGACGGCTGGTTGCGAATGCTTGGGCCACCACCATCGCTCTTTGGAGTTGGATGCGGCTTCAACATCCCCTCAATGACTTGCGGTTCCAACGGGTTCTTCCACTTGATCGCTGGACATGTCTGAAGATCGTTTAGCATCCTCTTTGTCTTGGCTGATAATACAACCTCCCAAGGAGCTTCTTCAACGACGGAGCATGTTGCCCCTGGCGTATTCGTCCCCTTAGAGGTGTGGGGCTGCGAGGGATTCACCTTCCATTTGTCAGATAACGCGAACTTGCCCTGTCGGTACTGGTTTTCAAGCCAATTTTTGAAAACGTAGCAATCTTCGATCGGATGGCCCAGTACTTGATGATAAGGACAGTAGTTGGGCTCATTGACATCATTTGGTTGCGACGGACGTTTTGGATCCGGCAGATTTATGAGTCGATTGCGCAACGCCAGGTCGAATAACCTTCTCGTTTTATCTCGGGGAAACGAGTAAGAACGTCCTAGCCTCTCCTCAAGGGCTACGTACGGGCGCGTATTATTTTGAAGAACAACCGGCTTCGAGTTGCTCGGCTGTTGTTGAGCATTAGCGACAACGATCGCTTTCCCCTTCCCTTTGTCATTTCGGGAGTCCGTCTTTTGAAGAGGGGGTTTATGACCCATCTGATCCATTTACGCTAGCTTGTCAATCAAGGCCTGGAAGGTAGTCGGCTTGAAAAACATCATAAATTGCTAGATGGTTGCTTGCGGATCAAGGGTTCCCACAAACATACTCACTGCGGGAGCTTCTTCAATGCGCTGCTCGCACTTCGACCATAAGTTCCGCCACCGTATAGCATATTGAACCCATGTCTCGCCTGGCTTTACCCTGGCGTTAATCAGTGCCGTCATCGGGGTGCGTTCACTGGCGCTTGCAAAACGCTGAGTAAACAACAACTCCATCTCCGCGAAGGTCTTGATAGAGTCATTCGGGAGCTCAGAGTACCACTCGAACGCCGTATCTGATAAACTTCCAACAAACTGGCGAAGCAAAAGCTTGTCATCACCGCCGGTGTTGCCGCAGAGTGCCCTGAACTGAGCAACATGCTGGTGAGGATTGCCCGTCCCTTGTAGACATGGAACTTGGGAATTGTGTAACCTGGCGGGTACTTGATTTGGTCGTACCAACTTGGATATGGCCGCCCCGTTTTTACGACCTGGCCAGTTGCTTCAGCCGCATGATGAACCCGTATTTGTTGGGCTATGTACTCGTCCAAATCAGCTTTGGAGATTGTATCCTCCTTAGCCGTCGACAGAGCTGGCGGAGGATTTGATGTCTCTCCCCTATCGTCTCCAAGGACGATCGGGGGATCTTCGGCCGGAGGATCTTGTTGGATCATCATCCCCACCATGTCTTGGAACAGGAGGCCCATACGCTGTATGTTGGCTGCTTGTTCAGCAGCCGCTTTGTCCTTCTTTTCCAATATTCGACGAAGGAATTCGGCGTCGGTTTCTTCCTCTTGGCGTTCATCCGAGGACGTTTCAGGGTTTTCTTTTGGCCCAGTAAGTGCGGCCATAGCGTTCATCATCTCTTGGAGCTTCTGCTGCTGCTCCTGCGCTTTGGTCACTGATCGCATAAGCGGCCGATGACCCGTAGCTATGCGACTGTCTTCTTTACCAGACGCCACATAGACGGTATGAACTACAATGCCCCCTGACTTAGGGCGTTTGGGTTCACCACCTCTGATATTCGTCATCGGCGTTGGCGCTTTCTCCGGCCTTCTTCTTTTATGGGTCATAGAAGTTGAGGGGGCCGTTGCTTTGGGCACCCTGGTGACTGTCATCCTTTCCTGTTTGATCGGACGGTCCTTTTCTTTTTCCACTTTCGCCTTTTTCTGTTGACGAGAGCGATCTGGGTCAATTACGGAGTCTTGAACTCTCCGCCAAACTTTATAAATTTTTGAGGACAACCGTTGAGGGGGCTGTTCCTGCTTTGTTTCCGGAACTCTCTCCGCAGGTGGAGGAGATCTTTTCAGTGTAGCGGTTGGAGAGTTCTTACATACCCTCCTCAGCAGTTCAAAGCTGTTCCCAGTTGGAACAGCAGCGTTGACTTCCACCACTGGAGCCGGTGGAGTTAGCCCTGAGGGGGAGTTGCCCCCTGCCTTCCTTACTCGTCGCCAATGGCGACGAGTAGCATGACGAGACGTTGGGACCGGCTCGGAGATAGAGACAGCTTCTTTTTGCCCCCTGTCTGGATGAGGCGTCGCTGGTGTTAACCTCTTAAAGACTGAGGTTGTCCTTTGAGGGGTAATATTCAACCTGTCGAAGACGAATCCTCGAGCAGGGGCAGGAGCAGGAATAGTCAGCCTTGAAAAGACTGACTCTTTGACGGGAGAAGCCGCCTTAACGACTTCCGGAGTAGCGGCTATTGCCTTCCTTGGGATAGCCATTTTAGAGTTCATGGGCTTCCTAGCGGGCCCCTCAGAGTTCTGATCCAGCCTGGCGAAGACAGAGGCTGTTGATTTGGTAGCGGACGGCCCGTTGACAGGGGTCGTCGTAGCAGTGAGCCGGTCGAAGACCGACTTCTTGTTCGCTTCTGGTGCAGGTATTGGCGTAGAGAAGCTTGCAGATGGGATCATAGTCTCGAAAAACAGGCCGGTGGTGGCCTGGGTCACCTGTTCTACCGGCAGAGCGAGGAAGGAGGCCGCTTGAGGCCCATATGCTACACCTCCGGATGAGGTGGAGCGTCCGTTGCAGTGGCACTTTGAGCAGTTCGTGCAGTTAGAGGCCATTGATGCTTGAGTTCTGCGCCAGGCAAAAGACCAAATCTTAGTAACTTGAAATGCAAAGGCGACCACTAACAAACCGTGATTCGTTCGCGAAGACGACACACGAAGTATGGAGTGGAAAGAGGAAAAGGTCCCACCGGGCGTGCCAGAATCTGTTCCCCTCCGAACGGCGGCCGAGACATGGACGTCTTGCCTGAGATTCGGGGCAGATGCTATTTGGTTTTATCCGTCCACCTCTCCGAAGATGCCAAGTTGATTTATGGCACCCTGTATCGGAGGTTTAGACGGATGCGGCCAAGTTGATTGTGGGGACGCTCTTTCCTGCAGGCGCAAGCCCCTGCAGTTAATTACGCTACCGCATCGTGGTAACAACTTTCTCCTTCTCCAGAATTTCACTTCGTGTCGTGTGTGTTTGTTTTGTTTGTGGTTGCCCGTGGATTGTATACGGAGACTAAGTGATGCCGTCGCCCGTAGGACGTGGATTAGTCCAAATCCGTACTTACTTAGATTTGGGTTTGGTATTTTGGTTTAAGGATACGTTAGCCATATTTAGGCTAAGATCGACCTAAACGTTTGTTAAGGATACGTTAGTCTGATTTGAGACTAAGAACAACTTAACGGGATCGTTTGGATCCGACAAAAGAGTGTTTGGGGACTCTATTGTTCTAGTTTAGGGACATACTGGTCCATAGATAGTTTAAGGACATTGCGGTCTATATTCCAGTTTAGGGACGTGGTGGTCCACCATTAGTTTAAGGACGTTTCGGTCCAACATTAGTTTAAGGACGTTTCGGTCCAACATTCCCATTTTGGGGTAAATATTAGTTTAAGGACGTTTCGGTCCACGAGTTTAAGGACCCCACAGTCCATATCGATGTGTGGTCGTCGGGATTCGTCACCTCTCTGACGTCGTTGAAGGATTACAACGATGGGTGTCAGAGGAGTTCGGAGATGTACCCTCGAATCGGTCGTAAATTGATTTAGGGAGCAGCCGTGCTCAGTCAATTTAATTTGAGGACTTATGGCCATGACTGGGCTAAGTCCAGTTTCAAGATTCTTTTGTCTTCGGCTTATTGGACCTGTGCTAGGCCCTTGCCCGTTTACTGTATAATTTTTCTTTATTTTGGTTGGGCTCTGCCCCTTTTTAAAATGCATAGCATTTTTGATTAGGCCTGTTAGGCCTTTTAATTGGGCTATGTCCCTTTTCTTAATAATGCAGAGTATTAAATATTCTGACAGTGTCCCATGTGGCTTGTCAGGCGTTTTGCGCCAATTAATAAGCGCAAGCGCTCGTGGAGGTGACACGTGTCACGCTCTGGTGAGCGCAAGCGCAACAGTGCAGTGCGCCGCGTCAGTGGGCTGCGCTGTTGCACTGCTGACACGTGGCGCTTCCATACGGTTTGCGCAATAGTGCAGTTTTGGCAAGTGTTGGGCACTGTTAACTTGAGAATCTTTTAGATTCAGAACCAATGGTTCATACAAAGAAGTGCAAAGCACTGTTTGTTTTCTTGATCTAATTTAGATCAAAGAAAACAAGTTCTTCTTGTTTTTCTTACCTCGGGGAACCAATGGTTCATAGAAAAGTGCAAAGCACTTATTATTATTTATTTTTCTTTCTATTAGAGATCCTTGATCTTGTTCTCAGATCAATGATCTGTTCATAAGAGAATTTTCTCTTTTTCTAAAGGTTTTTTACCTTTTTTGTTCTTGAGGATTTCTCTCCAATTCTTCAGAGTTCTCTCTGTTTAATTTTTCACAAAATGTTCATCTCCTTTGAATTGAGGTCTAGGGTCCTTTTTATAGTGCCTATAAATTAGTTAAATTTGTTAAAGAGATCTTTCTCTGAGTGATTTGGGGAATTTCCCCACCGTTGGATCTTTGATCCAAGCGCTTCTGTTTTACAGAAGAAAATCTTCTTGTTTTAACAAGAACATAAAGATTTCTTTAAAATCTTAATTCTGTTTGGCACAAACGCCTCAGCGCTTGACACGTATTGCGAAGCGCAGCGCTTGCTCAGTTGTGCTTGCGCAACTGCGCAGACACGTGTCGCGCAGCGCAATGCTTGCGCGGCTGTGCTTGCGCAGCCGTGCAGACACGCGTCGTGCAGCGCAGCGCTTGCGCGGCTGTGCTTGCGCGGCCGCGCAGACACGTGTCGCGCAGCGCAGCGCTTGGGTAAGCGTTGCTTCCTTTTGTATTTTAATAGAGCTTTGCTCTGATTGGGCGCGCTGCCTCGGGCACTGCGTTGATGTATCAGCGCCTGACACGTGGCGCGTTGCGCGCAGCGTAAAGTATCTGAAGCGTTGCTTCATTTATTAAAGTTTAAATTTTCAAAGAAAAGCTTTGCTCCGATTGGGGGAAGATGAAGCGTTGCTTCATCTCCCGCCTTGGAATTTGAACAGAGCTTTGCTCTGATTGGGGTAAACAGACACGTCTTCTTTATAAGAGACGAATCCTGGTTGCTCGATTCTCGATCGCGTGGCTTCTTGGTCCCGTTTTGTCGCTGTCGAACGCTTTTTCCGTTCTTGGGTTTATTTCTGCCTCTGCGTCGGGTCTTTTGTATGACAGGCTGGCGACGAAGGGCATCGTCACTTTCTGCAGCCTGCTGAAGGAGGCGCTGCGTTCTGGCTTTCTAGTAGATGGCCATTTCGCATTATGGTCGTCTCGAACCTTTTGACCCGCTTCCTTTATAAGCTTGTCCATTTGTTCTTCGAACGACGGGTTTGGCATTTTCACGACGGGAGCTCGCTTTGGTTCAGGGTTAGCATCTTCCCACAGAGCATCTCTTTCTTCATCGAAGCCATGTATGACGTAGCAGCCGCGGAATCGCACCCGTTTATTCAAGCCCGATCGTTTCCATTCTCCCGTTGGGCAACTTTCGTTGAGTTCTGGGGATGCTCCAGATCCTGTTATAGAACTGGGCTTGTCGAGCAGTCTGTTTGAAGGGTACGCCTTGGCGCCTCAACAGTCTTTTTAATGCGTCTGTGTAATATTTGGGCAAACGGATGGACTGGAGCCTGTCAAGTGTAGAATCCGCACCATGCCAAATTTCTTTCTCCACTTTGGTTTCCCCGGATCGGTAGAATAGGATCGCCTTTTCACCCTTTCGCCTGGGGAGACATAGAATGTCTGCAGTTCTTACACACTATAAGTTTCAAGTGTATCGAGCTCTTTGTAATGCTCTCGCGGAACCATGACAACTTGCAAACTTTGATCTTCATCAGCGGAGGCTTGCATCGATGGCCGAGCAGAGAATACGGCATTGACCCCATCTTCCGAATCGCTGCCGAAGACTAGAATGGACGGTCCCGGCTTGCTGCATTGGGGTGGACCTGAATAAACTATTTCTTCTTCCTCCTCGGTATCACTCCCGAAGACCGGAATATTGGTGATAGCTTTGTTCTTGTCCTCCGGTTTGCGACATCTTTCTGTGTCTTCGAAATGTGGCAGGAAGTACTTGGCATCCTCATATTTGCGTACTTCGTTCACGGAGAATGGGTTTAGTTCCCCTGTCACAGTGTACTCGAGACCATCTTTAAAATACTTCATACACTGATGTTGTGTAGAAGGGATAATGTTGTACTCGTGTAACCAAGGCCTGCCGAGCAAAGCGTTATAGCAGGTCTTAGCGTCAAGACGTGAAACTTGATGTCAGTGACTAGCAGCCCAAAGCGCAGTGTCAGTATCACAGACCCGAGCGTCCGTGATGACTGGGAGTCAAACCCGGAGATAGTGATCTTATCCCGAGCGAGGTGTTGAACGATCATGCAGATTTCCTTCAACGCTCTTACATTGAGAAGGTTAACGGAGGATCCATTGTCAACCAGGATTTTGCTTATCTTGATATCATGACAGTATCCGGAGACATAAAGGGGACGGTTATGCTCACACGTCCCGAGGAGGAGGTCTTCATCGCCGAAGGTGATATTGGCCGTGTGTACTTCTTCCAACTCGTCCTTCATTTTTTCTTCGGCGAGGAAACCTTGGAATTGTTCGGGCACTTGTAACGCCCTGATCAGAGAATCTCTCGCCTCTTTTGATAACAAGAGTGCATCGAGAATGCTTAGCTGTGAAGGTAGCTTCCTCAAGTGTCCAGAACGTTGTAGTCCACCTTACTTTTCTTTGGCGGGTCCTTGGCTTTTAGCTCTTCGACGAATCGATCATTGAGGGTGATATTCTCAGGGACCTTTTCTTTCCCCTTATCCTTTTTGTTCGGTCCCATATTTGCAGGTCCGAAATTCTTTTCCGGTAGCATGCGATTGCGCAGTTGAATGTTCTCACAGGTCTTCACTTCTTCCGTTTCGGATGTGGGTTCTTTTAAGAGAGGGCCAAGGGCTATTTCTTCATCAGAATCGCTCCCAAAGGTAAGAACTTGCGATCCCCCAGCGTCGACCATGTGACAGTTGCCGGTAGTTCTTTTGCACTCCTCGGTCGTATTTCTTTGCTCCCGCCGAGTTTTGCGTTTGATCTGCTTGAAATGCTGTCGGTGAGCAACATATCCCTGCCACCAGTTTTTAAAAGCGTTGCACTCTTCAGTGGGGTGCACAATCTCTTGATGATATAAGCAGTAGCTAGGATGTATATCCGCTTCATCAGGAGTGTTTTCTTCAGAGGGTGGCAGCTTCATTCCCATCGATATGGCTTTGAAGAACCTTTTCCTCGTCTTGAACCTGCTTTTATTTGCGGCGGATATACTTTGATCTGGTGGGAGTGTTTCGACCCTTTCATCTAGTCACCGGCGTTTGGCCTTTTCAAATATAGCCATCTCGCGTTCTCGATCAGCTTTGCTTTTCAAAAAAGCTTCATTCAGGAATGCATCAATCATTCCGTCTGATGGTTCCAGAAGTTCCGGCTCAGGATCTGCCCCCAGCTTCTTCACCATTTGTCGACGAGTGAGAGACTACATGGCAGCTTGCCACATAATCCTCAAGTTCATCTGACGAGTCTTCTCCATTGTCATCATCTCCGTCCTTAAAGATGTGGCTGAGAAATTCTTGGAGTGTGACTGGGGTCCGCGCCTTCTGGTTATATTTTTCCAGCGCGTCAATATGTTTTTGCAGGTCCGTGCGCTTGTCACCAGGCTTCACGGGCTTTTTGGTCTTCTTCTTCTTCTTTGAAGACTTTGACGGCTAGGTGTGGACGCTTTGACCATCACCACCAATTTTTGGAGTTGGACGTGGCTTCGGCATTCCCTCGATGATCTCCGGTTTTAGCTGATTTTTCCATCTGATCGCCGGACATGTTTAGAGATCCTTCAACATTCTTTTTGTCTTGGCTGAAAGAACGACCTCCCATAGAGCTTCTTTTATAAAAGAGCATGATGCCCCCGATGTGTCCCCCTTTTAAGAGCATGCGGCTGCGGCGGGCTTACTTTCTAATTCTCGGACAGTGCAAACTTGCCCTGTTTGTTTTGGTCTTCGATCCAGCCTTTAAAGACAAAGCAATCTTCAATTGGATGGCCTGTCGTTTGGTGATAGGCGCAATAATTGGGATTATTAGCCTCACTGGGTTGCAATGGGCGTTTTGGATTCGGCAAATTAATGAGCCTGTTGCACACCGCCAGCTCGAACAATCTCTTTGTTTTATCCCGGGGAAACGAATAAGGGCGCTTCATTTTCTCATTAAAGAATCGCCGTCTCTCGTCTAGGCGATCAGTTAGTTTTGGGCTACTGGGCTGCTGTTGAGCATTGGCGACGAAGATCGCTTTCCCTTTCCCTTTTTCATTCCGCGGCTCCGGCTTCGAAGAGGAAGGCCTGTGGCCCATCTGGTCCATTTGGGCTAGCTTATCAATCAAGGACTGGAAAGTGGTCGGCTTGAAAAACATCATAAATTGGGAGATGGTCGCTTGAGGGTCGAGAGTACCCACAAACATGCCTACCGTAGGCGCTTCTTCGATGCGCTGCTCGCACTTCGACCATAGATTCCGCCACCGTATTGCATATTGGACCCATGTTTCTCCAGGCTTCACCCTGGCATTGATCAATAGGTGATCGGGGTGCGTTCTCTAGCACTCGTGAAATGCTGGGTGAATAGCATCTCCATCTTTGTAAAGGTTTTGACGGACTCATTGGGGAGCTCTGAATACTATTTGAACGCCATCTCCGCCAAGCTGCCGACGAATTGGCGAAGCAGTAGCTTATCATCCCCTCCAGTGTTGCCACATAGAACCCTGAACTGGGCGACATGCTGGTGGGGATTGCCTGTCCCTTTATATACATGGAATTTAGGGATCTTATATCCCGACGGGTACCTTATTTGGTCATACCAGCCCGGATAGGGTCATCCAGTCTTAACGATCTTCCCGGCCGTTTCGCTCGCATGATGAGCTCGTATTTGCTATGCGATGTAATCATCCATAGCGGCCTTGGAGATGGTCTCCTCCATGGCTGCTGAAAGAGCCGGAGGAAGGTTCAATGACTCTCCTCTGTCGTCTTCAATGATAATCGAGGGGTCTTCAGCCGGAGGTTCCGGCTGTAACATCATCCCGGCCATGTCTTGGAACAAAAGAGCCATTTGTTTTATGTTGGCCGCCTATTCCGCGGCCTCTTTTTCTTTCCTCTCGAGCATTCTTCGGACGAATTCAGCATCAGTTTCTTGTTCCTGACACTGCTCTGAGGTTTCTGGATTTTCTTTAGGCCCAGTGAGTGCGGCCATTGCAGTCAGCATCTCCTGAAGTTTTTGCTGTTGTTGCTCCTGAGCCTTTGTTATCGATCGGGTAAGCGGTCGATAACCCGTAGAAGCATGGCTTTCCTCTTTTCCAGATGCCATATAGACAATATGCACCACCATGCCCCCAGACTTAGGGCGTTTAGGTTCAGTGGTCTTGCGATTCGTCGCAGACTCAGGGATTTTCTCCCGCCTTCTCCTCTTGTGAGCGGTCGAAGTTGAGGGGGCCGTTGCAGTGGGCACCCAATGTTAGTGTATATGCCCTAGAGGCCATTACTGTATCATACTAGTTTGTATATTACTTAATGGAAGCTTGGGATATTCACCTTGTGTAAACAATCTTGCTCAATATAGTAGTATGCTACTTGGTTTGTTTCTACTTCAATGTGTACATGTGTTTATTTTGCGATATCACCTATACGCATTAGTGGAGCCCTTAGGATCTTTGCTTGATTACCAGCGTTGTGATGGCAGTCACACTAGCGGGGGCTGGGTAATCTGTAAGCACATCCTTATACAGGTCCCTAGTCGCAGGACTATCGAGACAGGGCATCGATACTCCGGAGTAGACTAGCGTATGCGCTTCTCATCCCAGTGTGGGAGATGGTCTGTCCCACAGCCATCAGTACGTCGTACTGGAGATAGTATACGGGTGCTCGTTGGGTTACGAGTACACTGGACAGGACTCGTCGGGAACTGACAGGTTGGTATTATACCTATCGTCAGTTATCAGTTCCCAGGTGACATGAGTACAGCTTAGTCCGCTGACTTGACACTGGCACTTCGCCTCGAGTGTGTTCCCACTGCACTTTGATCACTACCCTACCGCGGCTCAAAGGAGTCGTGCAAACAGGTAAATGGTTGGGTGCAGTCCCGAAACACTTGGAGGCAGTGACGGTTAGACAGGATTCGTCTCTCCCGGTATTGGGGGTTGACATCGCGCTGTGTCTAGGAGAGCCATTACACGAGTAGTCCCTGGCCAGGGCAAGCGAGATATACTGGTAGGCTTCCAGTGTTATCTCAGGGTGTTTTGGGCTTCACTCCGACACGACTTGTACCGCTATTAGGGCACTGACGTTTTACCGCCCCCTAGGCCCGACATGCGATGTATTAGACGAACAGACCGGACTGTACGGAGACTGTCACATTCAGACTCAGTAGGAGTTCAGATGGGGTTCACCTCGTCAGCCTTCTTGTCGGCATCTACCTGGGGACCGTTACGCACAGCTAGTGCCGCTTACGGTCTGTGGTTAAACCCACTGCCAGCGTAGTGTCGAGTCTTTAGAGTCCCACACAGAGGGTATTCGTCTCTGGGCAAAACAGAGTAGAGGTCGCATGGTTTTGCGACAGGGTTCGTTCTCATTCGCGCACTTGTGCACGTTTGGAGTCCGGACGGATATTACTGGCTGGCTCTGGTTTGAGTCAGATACTGGTATATGTTTTGGGGTTGCTTTTATCTCTCCGTATTCTTGTTCCTCGGAACGAGAATGCAGGTGTGTATGCACAGTTGTTTGAGGCGGAGGAAGAGGTTTTTCATTAGGGTTTCGGAACGGGTGCGTATGCACAGTTGACAGTCGTCTTTTTCCAAACCCTAATGGAATTATGAAATATCAATTAATAATAGTAATTAAATGAAATTATGTTATGGTTGCTTTTGTTGACTTGTTGACCATGGTTGACTTGTTGACCATGGTTGAATGTTTGACCATCATCATTACTTTGCAAGGATGCTCCTTGATTCTTGCTTACATTCATTTAATGTAGTGATGGTAATGGTCATTCCAAATACAACCATCAACTATTTCATTTTGAATTATTATTATTAATTAGATATATCTTTTTGTTTTTGTTATGGTTGTAAGAAGAAAAAGAGCTCATTCTATCATAACCATTCTCTCTCCTCACTTCATCTTCTTCTTCCTCAAGCTCAAGGAGAATCCTTCTCATGTGTTGAGAATCCCTCTCCTTGAGAAGAAAACAACCCCTAGACACTCTCTACTCTCTCTAGGATCAAAGGTTTAGCAAGCCGAACATTCTAGTTTTCTCAAAGTTCGAGAAAGAGCCCGAAGGTTGAACCCTCAGGTGGATCCATCTTTGACGGAAGAAGGCAACGAGGAAAGCACCATCAACCTCTACAAAAGTTTGAAGAAGAAGGAGTTCAAGTTTAGGTATAACCATCTTTCCGAGTAGCTAACTCTCTTTAGCTTGTTTGCTAGTTTTAGTTTAGGAAAAGATCCCGACTTTGTTAGTCCATGTTGCCCCATGCGCTAAAAATTTGATTTTTATACCGTTTCCGCCTCCCCGTAAGAACCGGGGGTCGCAACGTGGACTTACAGTGGTATCAGAGCCTAACTAAACTTAAACTAGCTTGGTAGCGAAGTGCATGGAAGTTCGAAACCGAAAAATCGCAAAACCGGAAAATCCAAAACCCTAAGTTTCTGTTGAAATTTTTTGTGCTCTAAAAGTAAAACTTTTTACTCCTAAAATCAGCTCAGGGTTTTGTAAGAACACCCAAGAAAAACGATCCCCTGATTCCTTCAAACCGCCGCGGATCCGCGGCCTCAGCTATTCTCTTGGCCGCGGATCCGCCGCCGTTTGGGCTCTTCATGCGATTGTGTTTTGTGCAGTGTTCTTCTGGTAGGGTTTTGGGATTTTTCAAATATGTTATATGTGCTCAGATTTTCCAGAAAAGAAATTTACTTTTGGGGTCCTATAAATCCGTATTTTTTTTCGAACTTCGCTACACTTTGGCTATGTTGGTTATATCTGTGATGTTTGCATGTATTGAACGTCGGCTAATCGCTATAAGTCGATTAGTCGGGGTTATACATCTCTGTGATCTGTGTTTGATATTGAAATGTGTATATGAATGTGTTGGACTGTCGCGGGTGAATAGCCGGGGTGGATGTGAGATGAGCTTTTGTTTTTCTTTCATTCATTGTAAATGTAAATTGATGTAATAATATTATTTGTATGGCCGCACAACCGGGTCGGGGTTGTAGCCGTCATTGTATAATTCTTTTTACTGTTTTTGCTTCTAGGATAGACCCATGGAGGGGTGCACAAACTACCGGGTACTTGGCGGGTAGTTTGCCGCACCCGTAGGGGTCTTGGGTGGGGTTTTGGCTATTCACCGCGACCGTGTAATCCGCTTTTCGTTGCAGGCTCGAACGGATTGCGGATTCCTAGTATATCCAATGTATTCATCTGTGATCTGTAATGTCTATCATTGCTTTATATTTAGGCGTTGCTTATGTTTTACAGCCGCGCTAGCCCAGCCCCCGCTCTGTCGTTAGTTAAGTAACCGAACGGGTGATGACGGGACCCCGTGGCGAATGCGAATGGCATAAGCGTACGTCATATTTTGGTTGTTTTCTGCAATGGTAGGATTAAATGATGGGACGGATTAAAAGAACTAATGCAAGAATATCACGCATTAAAAGAACTAATGCAAGATAATAAACCAAGCTAAAATCGTTGGAACACTTTCGAAAAACCCACTCGGTTCTTTTCAAAACTAACTTTTAAATGCGGAGCTTGAGCCACTCCTTTTAAAACCTATCTCGTTCCATCGATTATATCAAGTTCACTACGTTTACGGTTTCGCCAAAACCATCCGTAGCCCTCCGTCGTTTCATATGAATATTCAACAGTATTCAAGCTGTGTTTGTTGGCCTTAGTCAAGGCACAGTGTTTGGTAGCTGGTAGGTATTCATATGTTGCATAGATAGAATGCGTTGGTTTGGGACAGTCGTATTGCCTTGTTGGCCATAGTCAAGGGTATATACGGGTGTGTTCAAATTAACCTGGATAACGACGGGTAGAACTTGACATGTGACTTATGATTTGTTGGCCTTAGTCAAGGTCATAAGAGCATGGGGCAAAAATCCACATCGGGAGTTTCATAAGTACTGAAACTTGCTAGATTTGCATACCATTTGGAGTGTGATGATTCTGGTAGGATTCCTTCAGTTTCGTCACGCGATGATATTTGGATCCCGATCCTACTGTGAGTATATGCTACTCCTCGGGAAATTTCTCACTAAACGATCAATGCTATAAACCTAGTAGGTGCCTAGAAAGGTGTTAGCGGGGCTACGCCCCCAGGAAAAAGAGGTTCTTAAATTAAGGAACTTCGCGAAAGCGTTGGAAAACCTCCCTCGAAGTACCGACACTGGCCTGGCTGAACGGTTAAGCAAGTATTGTGCGGTGGGATTGATCCCGGCTAATTCTTCCTTTGTGGTTTGAGGAGGGATTCGAGAGACAGTGGGAGCCATCCTGTTTAGACAAATTAAAAACCATTCTAAACTTGCAAGAGCATCGTGCTAAATTGTTTCTTCTCTCCCCCCTGCAGCGACCAAATTCGAAATGACTGGACTTAAGTTACTTCTAGATAAAAACATACTGACAGGGCCAAACTACAAAGATTGGCTCAGGAATGTAAAATTGGCAATCACTTACGACAAGCTGGGGTATCTTCTTACCACCAAAGCTCCCCCCATCCCAGTTCCCACCTCCAGCGTCGCGGATAAGGAAATCCGTAAGACTTGGGAGATTGATTGCGCGAAGGCCAGGTGCCTCGTGCTTGCCTCTATGGACAACGAACATCAGAGGAGGCATGAGAATATGGACCTCGAGTCCATATTTCTCCATACAAAAGAACTGTATGGAGAGCAGTCTCGTATCGCAAGATACGAAGTGTCGAAGAAGTTATTTTCGACAAAGTTGGCCGTCGGATCATCGGTAGCGGACCACGTGCTTAAGATGATTGGCTACACTGAGGAGCTCGCGGAACTTGGGACCACGTTGGACAGTGAACTCTATACGGATTTAATTCTCCAGTCCCTTCCATCCACTTACGCCCAGTTTATACTGAACTTCAACTTACAAGAAAAGGAAGTTGAACTTTCAGAACTCCTCAACTTGCTGAGGAGCGCAGAGGGCACCCTACAGAAGGGTAGGGAAACACCCGCTTTATTTGTAGGAGGATCTTCTTCCTCTAGGTCCAAGGCGAAAGCCAAGGGAAAGAGGAAGAAAGCCCCCGCCAAACCAAGAGGCGGTGTTAGTAAAGTGGGTACGAAGGGAAAGGAAAAGGCAACAAAGATTGCGGGGAAGCTTGTTGGAAAGGAAGAATGCTTCTATTGTCATAAGAGTGGACACTGGAAGAAAGATTGCAGGGCTTGGAAGGCCAGGACACAGGAACTGAAGCAGGTTGCGGCTTCAGCTTCAGGTGTGTATGTTATTGAAAACTGTCTTTCTATAAACTCTACTTCCTGGGTATTGGATACCGGATCAGGATCTCATATCTGTAATTCTTTGCAGGCGTTGAGAAACCGTAGGGTTTTGAAGGCAGGTGACATGACCCTCAGAGTTGCGAACGGAGCTAGCATGGATGCTAAAGCCGTGGGGGACTATCACCTGGGAATGTCAGATGGACATGTTTTGGTTTTGCGTCATTGCTTTTTTGTACCCAACGCAACTTGTAATATCATTTCTGTATCTTTGGTTTCTAAAGAAGGTTATGAATTTGCGTTTGTAAGTAATGTTGTAAACATTCACCTTAATCAAGTTCTGATTGGGTCAGGTACACTGAGCAATGGTATATACGTATTAAACCAACCACAGATTTTCAATGTCCAGAATACACACAAAAGAAAGTCTCCAGATATAAATCATGCTTTCTTATGGCATTGTAGACTGGGTCACATCAATGAGACACGGTTGACTAAGTTACATAAAGAAGGATACTTGGATCCGTTCGAGTATCAGTCTTATGCCACTTGTGAATCTTGTCTCATAGGAAAGATGACAAAGACTCCGTTCACTGGACACGGAGAAAGAGCGAGCGAGCTCTTGGGACTCATACACAGTGACGTGTGTGGTCCAATGTCTACACATGCGCGAAGCGGTTATTCATACTTCATTACTTTCACAGACGATTTCTCTAGGTATGGACATGTCTTCTTAATGAAGCACAAATCCGAGGCCTTTGAGAAATTTCGGGATTACAAGAATGAAGTTGAAAAACAAACAGGCAAAAGTATTAAGATTCTAAGATCGGATCGAGGTGGTGAATACTTGAGTGCCGAGTTCCTGGACTATTTAAAAGAGAATGGAATTCTTTCTCAGCGTACTCCTCCATACACTCCGCAACATAACGGTGTATTGGAAAGAAGGAATCGAACCCTATTGGATATGGTTCGTTCCATGATGAGTAAGGCTGAGTTACCGCGATCTTTCTGGGGTTATGCACTAGAAACAGCTGCACATCTCTTGAACCAAGTTCCTACTAAGACAGTGCCTACCACACCATATCAGATGTGGAGTGGGAAGAAACCCTGTCTTAAATCCTTTAAGACATGGGGATGTCCGGCTTTTGTAAAAAAGCAGCATGCGGACAAGCTCGAGGCACGTTCAGTACAGTGTAAGTTTGTGGGATACCCAAAGAACTCCAGGGGGTATCTGTTCTATTCCGCTGAGGAACAAAAGGTTTTTGTTTCTCAACATGCCCGCTTCTTGGAAACTGAGTTTTTGGAAACCCAGATAAGTGGGAACGCAATAGAACTGGAAGAAATTCCAGAACCACAAGCTATTACTGAAAGCTTGGAAGAGCCAGTAAGTTCAAAAGAACAGGACATTCCTACGCCGCTCCGCAGGAGTAGTAGGCAGTCTCATCCACCCGAGAGATACTACGGTTTTCTCATAGACGGGGATAGAGAGGATTGCATCATAGATTATGATGAGCCTACTAGCTTCCAACAGGCCGTTCAGAGCGTTGACTCGGTAAAATGGCTGGATGCAATGCGGACCGAAATGGAGTCCATGTACACCAACAAAGTATGGACGTTGGACATTGCTCCAGACGGGGTAAAACCCGTAGGATGCAAGTGGATCTTCAAAAGGAAGATTGGTGTAGATGGACAGGTTGAGACCTATAAAGCTAGACTTGTAGCAAAGGGTTTCCGTCAAAGACCTGGCTTGGACTATGACGAAACCTTTTCTCCAGTGGCTATGCTGAAATCCATTCGGATCCTTCTTGCCATTGCTGCCTTCCACGATTATGAGATTTGGCAGATGGACGTAAAAACCGCTTTTCTAAATGGAAATTTAGAGGAGTGTGTCTATATGGATCAGCCAGAGGGTTTCATTCAGAGTGGGAGCAGCGGAAAGGTGTGCAAGTTGCTTATGTCCATCTATGGACTAAAGCAGGCATCGCGGAGTTGGAACATCTGTTTTGATGAAACGGTCAAGGAATTTGGCTTTATCAAAAATCCAGATGAACCATGCATCTATTGTAGATTTGTAGCGAGAACTGTAGTATTCCTCGTTTTATACATGGATGACATTCTCTTAATAGGAAATGACATTCCTATGCTACAATCTGTCAAGGGATTCTTGTCACACAGGTTCTCCATGAAAGACCTGGGTGATGCCTCCTACATCCTGGGGATCCGGATCCATCGTGATAGATCCAAGAGGATATTAGGACTTTCACAGTCCAGGTACATCGACACTATACTGAAAAGATTCAGTATGGAAGATTCCAAGCACGGTAACCTACCGGCTTGTCACGGGATCACCCTCTCCAAAGAGATGTCTCCCAAGACTGATTTGGAGAGGGATCGCATGTCTATTATACCCTACGCTTCTGCGGTAGGCTCTATAATGTATGCGATGTTGTGTACTAGACCGGATGTAGCTTATGCACTGAGTGTGGTAAGCCGGTATCAGTTAAACCCTGGGGAGAAACACTGGATAGCGGTAAAGAACATTCTCAAGTACCTGAGAAGGACTAAGGAGATGTTCTTGGTGTATGGCGGAAAAGACCTCCAGATCGAGGCCTTTGCTGACTCCAGCTTCCAGAGTGACAAGGATGATTCCAAGTCCATGTCGGGTTTTGTCTTTACCCTCAATGGAGGGGCGGTGTGTTGGAAGAGTTCCAAACAGGAAACCGTTGCAGACTCGACGATGGAAGCGGAATACATCGCTGCATCTGATGCCGCAAAAGAAGCTGTCTGGATGAGGAAGTTCTTGAAAGAACTTCAGGTGGTTCCGTCCATTGTTGACCCAATACCTCTGTATTGCGACAACAACGGGGCTATAGCTTTAGCGAAGGAACCCAGGTCCCATCAGAGATCCAGGCACATCTTGAGGCGGTATCACCTGATCAGGAAGATCGTGGATCGCAAGGAGATCGAGGTTCAGAGGGTTGCTTCAGAAGAAAACACTGCAGATCCATTCACCAAGGCCCTACCCCAGACTCAGTTCGAGCGGCTGATCGAGATGATAGGTCTTCGATACGCCAGTACATGGCCTTAGTGCAAGTGGGAGATTGTTAGTGTATATGCCCTAGAGGCCATTACTGTATCATACTAGTTTGTATATTACTTAATGGAAGCTTGGGATATTCACCTTGTATAAACAATCTTGCTCAATATAGTAGTATGCTACTTGGTTTGTTTCTACTTCAATGTGTACATGTGTTTATTTTGCGATATCACCTATACGCATTAGTGGAGCCCTTAGGATCTTTGCTTGATTACCAGCGTTGTGATGGCAGTCACACTAGTGGGGGCTGGGTAATCTGTAAGCACATCCTTATACAGGTCCCTAGTCGCAGGACTATCGAGACAGGGCATCGATACTCCGGAGTAGACTAGCGTATGCGCTTCTCATCCCAGTGTGGGAGATGGTCTATCCCACAGCCATCAGTACGTCGTACTGGAGATAGTATACGGGTGCTCGTTGGGTTACGAGTACACTGGACAGGACTCGTCGGGAACTGACAGGTTGGTATTATACCTATCGTCAGTTATCAGTTCCCAGGTGACATGAGTACAGCTTAGTCCGCTGACTTGACACTGGCACTTCGCCTCGAGTGTGTTCCCACTGCACTTTGATCACTACCCTACCGCGGCTCAAAGGAGTCGTGCAAACAGGTAATGGTTGGGTGCAGTCCCGAAACACTTGGAGGCAGTGACGGTTAGACAGGATTCGTCTCTCTCGGTATTGGGGGTTGACATCGCGCTGTGTCTAGGAGAGCCATTACACGAGTAGTCCCTGGCCAGGGCAAGCGAGATATACTGGTAGGCTTCCAGTGTTATCTCAGGGTGTTTTGGGCTTCACTCCGACACGACTTGTACCGCTATTAGGGGACTGACGTTTTACCGCCCCCTAGGCCCGACATGCGATGTATTAGACGAACAGACCGGACTGTACGGAGACTGTCACATTCAGACTCAGTAGGAGTTCAGATGGGGTTCACCTCGTCAGCCTTCTTGTCGGCATCTACCTGGGGACCGTTACGCACAGCTAGTGCCGCTTACGGTCTGTGGTTAAACCCACTGCCAGCGTAGTGTCGAGTCTTTAGAGTCCCACACAGAGGGTATTCGCCTCTGGGCAAAACAGAGTAGAGGTCGCATGGTTTTGCGACAGGGTTCGTTCTCATTCGCGCACTTGTGCACGTTTGGAGTCCGGACGGATATTACTGGCTGGCTCTGGTTTGAGTCAGATACTGGTATATGTTTTGGGGTTGCTTTTATCTCTCCGTATTCTTGTTCCTCGGAACGAGAATGCAGGTGTGTATGCACAGTTGTTTGAGGCGGAGGAAGAGGTTTTTCATTAGGGTTTCGGAACGGGTGCGTATGCACAGTTGACAGTCGTCTTTTTCCAAACCCTAATGGAATTATGAAATATCAATTAATAATAGTAATTAAATGAAATTATGTTATGGTTGCTTTTGTTGACTTGTTGACCATGGTTGACTTGTTGACCATGGTTGAATGTTTGACCATCATCATTACTTTGCAAGGATGCTCCTTGATTCTTGCTTACATTCATTTAATGTAGTGATGGTAATGGTCATTCCAAATACAACCATCAACTATTTCATTTTGAATTATTATTATTAATTAGATATATCTTTTTGTTTTTGTTATGGTTGTAAGAAGAAAAAGAGCTCATTCTATCATAACCATTCTCTCTCCTCACTTCATCTTCTTCTTCCTCAAGCTCAAGGAGAATCCTTCTCATGTGTTGAGAATCCCTCTCCTTGAAAAGAAAACAACCCCTAGACACTCTCTACTCTCTCTAGGATCAAAGGTTTAGCAAGCCGAACATTCTAGTTTTCTCAAAGTTCGAGAAAGAGCCCGAAGGTTGAACCCTCAGGTGGATCCATCTTTGACGGAAGAAGGCAACGAGGAAAGCACCATCAACCTCTACAAAAGTTTGAAGAAGAAGGAGTTCAAGTTTAGGTATAACCATCTTTCCGAGTAGCTAACTCTCTTTAGCTTGTTTGCTAGTTTTAGTTTAGGAAAAGATCCCGACTTTGTTAGTCCATGTTGCCCCATGCGCTAAAAATTTGATTTTTATACCGTTTCCGCCTCCCCTTAAGAACCGGGGGTCGCAACGTGGACTTACACCCAAGTAGCTGTCACCTTTTGTGGCTTGACAGGATAGTCCTCTTCTCGCTAAACTTTCACATTTTTTTGTCGGCGAGAGTAATCTTGATCAATCACCGAGTCCTGAACCTGTCGCCAAACTTTGTAAATTTTAGATGACAGCTGTTGAGGGGGCTGCTCTAGCTTCGCCTTTGGGGCATTCTCTACAGGTGGGGGAGATCTCTTCAGCACGGCAGTCGGAAAGTTTTTACGCACCCTCCTTAGCGGTTCAAAGCTATTCCCAGTTGGAACAACATCATCGATTTCCACCATTGGAGCCGGCGGAGTCAGTCCAGAAGGAGAGTTGCCCCCAGCCTTCCTTACTCGGCGCCAGTGGCGACGTCGAGCGTGTCGAGCCGTTGGGATTGTCTCAGCTGTAGGGGTGACTTTCTCATGCCCCCTTTGTTGGTCAAAAGTTGTCGTTGTCGGCCTATTGAAGATTGATGTCCGCTGAGTAGGGATAACCAGCCTATCGTAGGCAGACTTCCGAGCAGGGGAAGCAGCCTTGACGATTTCGCCTGGAACAGGAGCTGAAACAGTCAGTCTTGTGAAGACCGACCCTTTGGCAGGAGAAGCCGCCTTGACGACTTCATGAGCAGGAATGGCTATCTGCTTAGGGATAACCCTTTCTGGTATCGCGGGCTTCTTCATGGGCCCAAATGAGCATTGGCCCAGTGTATCAAAGACTGAGGCGTTGGATTTGGACGACCCGTTGAGAGGGGCCGCGGTAATGGTAAGTTGATCAAAGACCGACTTCTTTGGGGCTTTTTGCAACGGTACAGGGGCGTTGAAGTTCATCGGTAGGAGCATGGTCCTGAAGAATAACCCAGTGGTGGCTTGAGTTACCTGCTCCACTGGCATTGTGAAAAGGGAGGCCGCTTGGGGCCCGTAGGTTACACCTCCGGATGAGGCGGAACGGGAGTTGCAGTTGCAGCTAGAGTAATTAGAGGCCATTGATGTTCTTTTTTCTGCACGAGAGCAAAACCAAATCTTAGTACCTCAAACCCAAGGGCAACCATATTAAACCGCGATTCGTTCGCGAACACGACACACGAAGTGTGGAGTGGAAAGAGGAAAAGGTCCCACCGGGCGTGCCAGAATCTGTTCTCCGCCGAAAACGGGGACGAGACCGCGCAGGTCCGTCTTGCCTGAATTTCGAGGGCAGATGCTAATTGGTGCTATCTGTCCACCTCTCCGAAGATGCCAAGTTGATTTATGACACCATGTATCGAAAGTTTAAACGGATGCGGCCGATGTAGCAGACTTCGTCAGATTCCCCTTCATTTGAGGTTTTTTTTTATTGTGGGGACGCTCTTCCATGCAGGCGCAAGCCCCTGCAGTTAATTACGCTACCGTATCGTGGTAACAACTTTCTCCTTCTCCAGATGGTCACTTCGTGTCGTGGGTGTTTGTTTTGTTTTTGGTTGCCCTTGGATTGTATACGGAGACTAATTTATGTTGTCGCTCGTATGGCGTAGATTAGTCCAAATCCATATCTTCTTAGATTTGGGTTTGGGGTTGGGTTTAAGGATGCGTTAGTCTTATTTGAGACTAAGATCAACTTAAACGTTTGTTAAGGATACATTAGTCTAATTTCAGACTAAGATCGACTTAACAATTTGTTAAGGGTACGCTGGTCTAATTTCAGACTAAGATCGACTTAACAATTTGTTAAAGGTATGTTAGTCTAATTTTAGACTAAGATCAACTTAACAGGATCATTTAGATCCAACAAAAGAGCATTTGGGCTCTATTGTTTAGTTTAGAGACATTGCGGTCCATTATTAGTTTAAGGACATTAGGTCCAAGGTTAAGGATATCATAGTCCATGGGCTTAAGGACCCCACAGTCCGAGGTTAAGGACATCATAGTCCATGGGTTTAAGGACCCCACAGTCCAAAGTTAAGGACATCATAGGTCATGGGTTTAAGGACCCCACTGTCCAGTTTAAAGACGTCATAGTCTATGGAATATATGGTTGTCGGGAGCCATCATCTCTCTGAAGACGTTGAAGGATTACAACGACATATATCAAAGGGGTTCAGAGATATACCCTTGAACCAATTTTGGTTGGGAGATTTATAGTCCAATTAGGACTAAGATCTGAAGATTTATGAGCATATGGGCTCAATTAATCTGAATTAAGGACTTATGGCCAATCTTGGCCTAAGTCCAATCAAGTTAAAATGTTTAACATTTAACAACGCTGAGCATTGATTTGAGTTCTGACAATATTTTTGTCTTTTATGAAATGCTTAGCATTCATCATAGATCTGTGGCTTATTAAAGAACAATTTATGTTCTATTAGCGCACACGTGAGGGGCATGTGGCGCGCTTGGCGCTTTGCGCCAGTCAAAGAGCGCAGAGCGCTAGTTTATGAGCGCATTGCGCTTCTGCTGAGTAGCGCCCACGTGAGGAGCATGTGGTGCGCTTGGCGCATTGCGCCAGTCTGTGAGCGCATTGCGCCAGTCTGTGAGCGCAAAGCGCTATTAGTTCAGCGGCGCACACGTGAGGAGCACGTGGTGCGCTTGGCGCTGAGCGCCAGTCCATAAGCACAAAGCGCTATTTTATGATCGCAAAGAGCTATCTGTTCTGTAGCGCACACGCGAGGAGCACGTAATATGCTTGGCGCTTTGCGCCAGTCAAAGAGCGCAGAAGCGCATCTGATTAATTTTATGATCTGAGAAATAAATTCTCGTTTAGAAGAGATTTTGTCTCAAGGTTTTAAGAACAAAGTTCTTATTTTGTAGGAGATGTTTCAATCTCTTATTTTTGTGAAAGGCTTTACCTTTATGGATCTGTGATCCTCAGAGAATTGAAGTATTCTCCCCCTTTCTATAATGAGATACTATGACCTCTTTGTGTAAAAAAACCTTAGTCTTATAGATCTATGATCTGTGAGAAGAATTATGTTTTTCCTTTTATTTTATGATGAAATCTTTTGATCTCTTTATGAAAGACCTTGGTCTTGCAGATCTGTGATCTTTAAAGAAGTGAATTCTTCTTTTTAATTATGAGATGATTTCATCTCTCTGTTCATCATTTTTTACCTTGAAGAAAATCTTCTTTCTCTGAGAGTTTGGCTCTTCTTTCTGAGATCTCTCAAAACTTATGGGGGGGTTCCTCTCTTTTTTCTGTCTCTTTAGACTTGAAGTCTTGAGGCCATTATATAGGGCAAGCTGATTTGTTCAATCAGTTAAAGAGATCTTTTCTCCAATTGATTTGGGGATTTCCCCACCGTTGGATCTTTGATCCAAGGGCTTCTGATTTACAGAAGGCAATTTTCTTGTTTTTAACAAGATTGGGAAATCTTTTTCATACAGAATTTATTCTGTATTTTGGTGATTTTTAATCACCATTGGATCATTGATCCAACGGTGCTCTGATTTACAGAGCACAATTTTCTTGTTTGGAAAGATTTTAAGGAATCTTTCCTTAACAGAATTTTATTCTGGTTAATTAATGATTTATCATTATTATTGGATCTTTGATCTGACGGTGGGGAGCTTTTAGTTCCAGCGCTAGCGCACCCGTGCTTTGCACGTGGTGCGCCGCTTAGGGCGCAATGCACTTGGCGCTGCTTCTGAAGCGTTGCTTCATTTCAAAATTTGAATTTTGAACCGAGTTTTGCTCTAATTGGGGGAAACAAAAAACTCAATAAAACAAGTTTCACATCAAAATAAGCATTTTTGTGACAGTTATCGCATTTTTACATAAAAATACCACAAACTATTCATTTTGACATTATAACCTTTATTCCTTACTATACCTTTAGATAGTTCATGAGATAATGACCTACCTCATCACATCATACATCTCTATCATAGCACGATTGATTTTGGGATCATAGAATACGGGAAATACAACCTTACAAATAAATACCCTAAACTTATAAAACCGTTTTCTATAAAAAAAATGTATTAACAATTTTTATGCAATTGCGCCTCTATAACCCATTTTGGGGACCCCGTTCGGGATGGTGCGGATTATCGCATATCCTCGGGCTTAGTAGAGCGAGATGCAGACCTCCGCAAGGAGCATTTAATCTCGATGGAATTTTTATACATTTTTCTTTAGAAAAATGAGATTTCTACAAGAAAATAAATAAATTATTTTAATTAAATACATATATATATCTATTACCAAAATATCTATTTTAATTATATAAAAATTCCAAGTTCTCTAAATCAAACGAATCACTGTTACATGAAAATACCATCCAAATACAACACAAGTACAACATTTCAAGAAAATACCATATACTATCAAACTAGGTTCTATCTACTAGAAATTGCACAATTGTAAAATACACATCTATGAAAACCCGAAAGGCGATAATTAAATACTTGAGGTGTATTTTGAAATTATGCCAAACTATTTTTACATAAAACCCCCTCAAGTTATACTAAATTATAATAAGGACCCTAGTAAACATAGGTTTAAGCTGGACCAGTCTCTTGAGCCTCAAGGAGCCGGAGATATGAGTGCTTGCCTATTTAAGGTAGACAATCTAAACAAACGGTGTTATCAATACGGTAATTGTCTTGGAAAAAGACATAAATCCTGTCATCCATGTGCAACAGTTACCGATAACAACAAAACCTAATTCAGGACTTCAATTTCTTTTCTAATCGTCTGACTCAGACTGAGTCTAAATATAATCAACCTGATTTGAATGTGATTCAAGTATAAAAATACAATTCAATATGAATCCATCTATTCAATTTATCTTGACTGAACCGAACCATGGATATATTCCATATACATGTTCATCTATTATATCCGTTCCATTACTGATATCATGGTTTCAACAAGTCATCCATCTATACAACAAGACAATACAATACAATCAAGACATCGTGGGGTTTATAAGGGGTAGATTGGTACGGAAGGTGTTAAAAGTTGCACGAGACTGTAACCATAAGACACATAATCTGAATCTCCATTGCCGTTGTAGCGTGGCTGAACGGTTCTTTGTACTCCGTATACCTTAGTCTCCGGGATAGTGAGACTCCTCTCGTATACACTGGCATTTTCTCTACCAAACTACAAACAACAGCGTTAACAATATAATACAACTTTAAAAGTTACATTCTCTTTCTGTCTATTCTGTCTCTTCTTACTTTTGGGACTTGCCGAGCGATTGTTCGCTGACGACATTCCTTCTCTTCTTTCTTTGGAATGTTGTCAGGTGGATCGGACCTTCTGGAGACAGCCCATCAGCGAGGACTTGGATCAGCTAGCTTTTGACCCGGAGCTCTAGTTACTTATACATTTCATTTTCATTTCTGTTATGCCATTATTTAGGCATTGCTTTCATTCTATATATTTTCATTTCAGTTGTATTGTAAAAAAAATTTAATAAATAAAGTTGCTGTTCATTTACATTTTGTCTCTTGTGTACATTTTATTTTATATTACTTAGATACGCTTAGCGTGTTTACTTTTGAGTAAATACGTAGCGGCCTCGTCGCGTCCTCTGCCCGTATACTGGGAAGCGGGGCGTGACAGTTTGAATTGGTGAAATACACGGGGGTATGTGTATTTTGAGGCGGGGGCTCATTTTTAAAAAAAAGCCCGTCACCCTTTTCCTCATGAGCTGGTGGCTCTTTTCTAAAAATGAGCCCTCGCCCCAAACACACATACCCCCGTATAATTCACCTATCCAAATCGGCCAATTTGATCTACATATCATGAAACCCTATGTACAAAAAATCTCGGGATTTAAACATCTCTAACGCGTTCATCAACTGACCGCAATTTTTATTATACTGATAAATTGTTGATTTTTCTATATGCTTGATGAATACGTTAGAAGTCTTTAAATCCTAAGATTTTTTTTTACATAGGGGTGTTTACCGCCGAAAGATCGGACCGAGATGTTGGGACGTCTGGCCTGAATTAGGGGACAGATGCTATTTGGACTTACCCATCCATCTCTCCGAAGATACCAAGTTGATTTATGGGACCATATATCGGAAGTTTGTATAGATGCGACCGTTGTAGCATATTTCATCAGATTCCCCCTCATTTGTGAGGGGTTTTTTGATTGTGGGGACGTTCTTCTCTGCATGCGCAAGCCCCTGCCGTTAATTACGTTATCGCGTTACGTAACCACTTTCTCTTTCTCCAGCAGTTCACTTCGTGTCGTGTGTTATTTTGTTTGTTTTGATTGCCCGTGGATTGTATATAGACACTAGTTTATGTCATAGACCGTAGGGCGTGGATCAGTCCAAATCCGTATATTTATGAATTTGGATTTTGAACTTAGTTTATATTTTTTTGTAGTTAAAAATATTTTGTTTTATTGATTAAGATCAAATTAAATATACGAGCATTTGAGCTCAATTTATTTTAACTAAAAATAAGTTAGTCTTACTTGAGACTAAGATCAACTTAGCAATATTTTCAGGGTTATTAAATTTTGGTTAAGATCCAAACAACAGAGCATTTGGGCTTAGTTGCAAGAAACTTCAGAGAAACTTTTACCCAATTTGGGTTTGGTCTGCTCGGTCTTTTTTCTTTCTTTTATTTAAAAGTGTTAAGCACTTATTTGAGTTCTATTTGCTCAACCTTTTTCTTTTTATACAGAAGTGCTAAACACTTATTTGGGACTCTGGTGCTCGCATATGTATGATGTGAAGCACTCATTCATGGGCGCTGCCCAATCATTGCTAAGCACTTTAGTCATTTTGAATGAATATATATATTTAGTGTTAAGCACTTTTGTATGGTGCTCACGTGAGGAGCACGTGCGGCGTTGGGACGTGGGCGTTGCCCAATCAGTGCTAAGCACTCAGTCATTTTGACTGAATATGGAATGCTAAGCACTTGGTATGGCGCTGGGATGTGAGGAGCACGTGCGGCGCTGGGACGTGGGCGTTGCCCAATCAGTGCTAAGCACTCAGTCATTTTGACCGAATATGAAGTGCTAAGCATTTTTACTCAGCGTTCACGTGTATTTCATGTGAGGCGCTGGCCTTCTGTTTTGAGCGCCCACGTGGAAAGTACGTGAGGTGCTGAGTTCTTTGTTTGGGGCGCCCACGTGGGAAGTACGTGAGGCGCTGAGTTCTTTGTTTCGGGAATATTTTGGGTGCTCACGTGTTTTTCACGTGAGGCACTAAGTTTCTTTTCTTTTTCAGAGATTGAATCTCTGTTAATGGCATTTTGACCATTAATGATCATCAAGATCCTTGTTTTTGAAGATTTGGGATCTTTACATTTTTCTTTTTTATATAGGAGAACGAAGTTTCTTTTTATGCTAAGTTTTTTTTATATAGGGTTAAATGCTGCTTGCAGAAGAATTAAATTTCTAGAATCATAAGTTCTCTTATCATTTTTTTAATCTAGTTCTTTCCCTTAGATTTTGAGTTTGAAGAACAATATCTCCCTGATGAGAATTAAATTCTCAACCTGTGGGAGCAAATCTCAGATCAGATGAAAAACTAAGTTCTTTTTATGAAGGGTTGAACCCTTATTTTCTTTATGCTAGGTAAAAGAGATACATTTTATCTCTACTTTTTCTTTACCTAGGGTTTGAAATAACAAGTAGATCTTGTTTGAAGGAGAATTGAATTCTCAGTTGCAGCTTCTATCTTTTTGTTTGCAAAAACTTATGGGGGGTTCCTCCTTTTTTCCGTGTGTATCTGTCTAGTTGCGAGACTTGAAATCTCAGGTCCTTTTCATAGGCAAGGTAAATTGTTGATTAGTTTTGAGAAAATCTCTCATTGAGAAATTTCAATTGATTTTATTGGTCTCAAAAATTATTTGGGGAATTTTATCCACCGTTGGATTTTTGATCTAGTGATTTCTGTTTTACAGAATATGTTTTCTTGTTTTTAACAAGATTAAGGAAATATTTTCCCATATATAGAATTTTATTCTATTAAACGGTGATTTTTAATCACTATTGGATTTTTGATTCAAGGACAGAGGGCGCGACGGGCCCGCTATATATTTACTCTGAAATAAACACGCTGAGCGTAACTAAGCAATATAAAATAAATATACACAAGAGACAAATATAATGAACAAAAACTTTATTTATTCACATTCTTTTTACAATACATCTCAAAAGTAAATACATAGAATGAAAATCAATGTCTAAACAGTGGCATAATAGAAAGGGAAAGTACCGAAATGAAATGTACAAGCATCTAGAGCTCCGGGTCGAAGGCTAGCTGATCCAAGTCCTCGCTGGTAGGTTCGATCTCCTGAAGGTCCGAATCACCTGACGACATTCCAAAGAAGAATAAAGAGAATGTCGTCAGCGAACAAATCGCTCGGTAAGTCCCGAAGATAAGGGAAAAGTAGAATAGACAGAGAGATAGAGAGTGTAACTTTTAAAGTGGTATTATATTATTATAATGTTGTATTTAGTGTTAACGCTGTTGTTTGTTGCTTGGTACAGAAGAGGCTATACGAGAGGAGTCTCAATAGATCAGAGACTAAGGTGGACAGAATCAAGAGTATAAGGCTCCGTGATAAAACCCGGAACAACGATAATTGAATTCAGGTTAGGTGTCTTAATGGTTTCAGTCTCGTGCCACTTTTAACACCTTCCATACCAATCTACCCCTTAAACCCCGCGGTGTCTTGATTGTATTGTATTGTAAATTGTATTGTCTTGTATTATAGATTGTATAGATGGATGACTTGCCGAAACCATGATATCAGTAAATGGATGTAACTGGAAAATCATGTAGATGGATATATATCCATGGTTCGGTTCAGTCAAGTTGTATAAATTGATATATTGAACAGATTAAATTTATAGATTCATATTGAATGGTTATATATATATACTTGAATCTTATTCAAGTCAGATTGATTATATTGAGACTCAGTCTAAGTAAGACAATTAGAAAAGAAATTGAATCCTGAATTAGGTTTTGGTGTTATTGGTAACCGCTACACATGGACGGCATGATTTGTGTCTTTTTCAAAGACGATTACCGTGTTGATAACACCGTTTGTTAAGCTGTCTACCTTAAATAGGCAAGCATCCATATCTCTGGCTCCCTGAGGCTCAAGAGACTGGTCCCGCTTAAACCTATGTTTACTAGGGTCCTTATTGTAATTTAGTATAACTTGAGAGGGTTTTATGTAAAAATAATTTGTATAGTTTTCAAAATACACCTCAAGTATTTTATTATCGTCTTGAAAGTTTTCATTGATGTATATTTTATCATTGTGACATTTCTAGTGAATAAAACCTATTTTTCATAATATATGGTATTTATTTATAATATTGGAATTTGTATGGTATTTTCTTGTAAATGAGATGTTTTTCTTGAATTTTGGAAATGTGGAATATTATAATATTAAAAATAGATATTTTGATATTAATTACATATATATATATTTAAAATATAAGTTTTATTTATAATAGAAATCACATTTTCTAAACAAAATTGTATTTTAAATCATTCGAGACCGTATGCTCTTTGCGGAGGTCTGCATCTCGCACTACTAAGCCCGAGAATGTACGATAATATGCACCATCCCGAACGGGTTCCCCGAAATGGGTTGTAGCGGCACATTGCAAAGATTTGTTAAAAATACATATCTTGCAGAAAAAGGTTTTTATAAGTTGCAAGTAGTTTTGTGTAAAATCGTATTTTCCAAAAACTATATTCCCAAAGATTATCATGCTATGTTACATATGAGTGTTGTGAGGAGGTAGGTCATTATCTCGTGAGTTTTCTAAAGCTAACATGGTTAAAAGGTATAAACATGTCGATATGAAACATAAAGGTATTTTGCTGTAAAAGTGGAATAAAACTTGCTACGATTATTATTTTAATGTCAAACTTGTTCTATCGTCTTAGTTAATGAGTATTGAACAATATATCAAAATTTGTAGGTTTGTTATTAAGAAAATATTGTATTTTTTAAAGAAAAGAGAATCGGAAGTCGGATAACTCCACTTCCGACACGTTTTAAGAATTAAGAATTTGAGAATAGTAAAAGAGAGAGAGAAGGGGGACTTACAGGTTTAGGGCCAAGAGAAGAGGAAGAGGAAGATTGGGGAAACATCGGTGCGTCATTTCGTCGCCGGAAACTCCTCGGATTGCCGTCGGAAGTTCGCCAGAGCTTCGCCCTTTGCTAACTCCACTTGCACACAAAAAGTCTTGGGAATTTTCTTGAGAGTTTGTGCAGGGATTTGTGAGTGAGGGGGTGGGGGTGGTTTGAGAGGTGGTATTTATAAGAAAAACTAGGGTTTTAGGGTAGTGAAAGGGTGTGATAAAAATTGTATTAAAAATGGATTAAATGGGGGTTTTAATTTGCTCTGTAAATGTGCAGGGAATTTAAATAGTACAGGGGTTATGGGGTAGGCCAAAGGTTGTAGTAGAAAGAAGAAAATCGGGGTTTCGGCCCAGTTGACCCAGCGACGCCGGCCGAGTCAGCCGCTCTGCCGGCCCGAGTCGGCCGAGTCGGGGTCCATCTTCTTGCCACGTGTCCTCGACGCTTGGACTTGACTCGTGGACCCGTTTGTTTTATGTGTAACTCTTGGTTTTACAGGTTATGCACGTGTAGACTCTTGGGCTTCTAAAAATATTAAAAGAAATCAAATTAAAAATAAAGTGTGGCTGATGGGATTTAAACTCTGGTGCTATGGTTCAGCAGTGCAAGGTCTTACCAATGAGCTATAAGCTCTTTCTTGCTGTTCAAAAGCAAATCAAACTTATAACTTGTGCTCAGGCTCAAGTACCCCTTTCTGTATTTTTTTAAAAAAATTTGTAGAGAAAGTTTAGGATTGTTACAGTTAACAGAGCATATTTTTCTTATTTAGAAAGATTGTGGAGATATATTCCCAAAAATAGAATTTAATTCTGTTATTGGATTTTTGATCCAACAACTCTCCGTTTAACAGAGAATATCTTTCTCATTTAGAAAGATCAGGAAAAATATTTTCCCATAATAGAATTTAATTCTATCATTTGATGATTTATCATCACCATTGGATCTTTGATGTAACTGCTCTATTTAACAGAGAATATCTCAGGTTTTAGGGAAATAATTTTCATGTAAAATTTAATTCTACATGCTCTTAATTTGGGCGCTGGCGCTTACGTGTTATACACGTGGGTGCCACTTAATAATTAAATTCTTATATATATCAGTCTTATAGGATTAAATCCTATAGTGGCGCCGCACGTGAAGTTCAGGCGAGCGCCAATGTGCAAAGCACAAGAGCGTATGATATATATAAGAATTTAATTATTAAGTGGCACCCACGTGTATAACACGTAAGCGCCAGCGCCCAAATTACTGGTGCCGGCGCCGGCGCTTTCGTGGGGAGCACGTGAGCCTTATTGGAATTAACAGAGCTTAGCTCTTATTATTGTGTTTTATTATTAAGGGAACAAATACCCCCCCACCGTTGTTCTTACGTGGCTTACACGTGAGTGCAATGGTGTCATTTTTACCACCGTTGGATTTTCTAGGAAGTTGAACCGTTCCCCCCACATATTATAAATAGGGCCTTTGGCTCTTGAGATAACTGCTGTCTCATAATTTTCTTCCTTGAGCCTTACTTTTCTCTTGAGAATTTAATTCTCTTTCCAGAACTTAGATCTCTATCCTCAAGAACTCTTTTGAACAGAGTAAACTCTGCCTAATTTCTTGGTGATGATTATGAACAGAGCTTAGCTCTTAACCCCTTTTGATCATATATATATATATATATATTTGGATGTTAAATCCATTATCAGATTCGACGGAGTTTAACTCTCTCTTTTCTTTTGAATCGATTTCTTGGAGATCTAAAAAAACCCTTTTTTATATAGATCGCGAATTTTGATGTCCATATCCAAGACTTGAGAATCTTTGATTCTCCTTTTTAGGGTTTTACCCTGCTGTCAATCTTGACATTTTTCTGGAACTTGATTCCATCAATTAACCCATGAATTTTCTAACATGGGGATTTCTGGGATTTAATCTCACTGTTTTAGGGGAATTTAATTCCATTTTTTTATTGAGCTTAGCTCTGATTTGAATTTTAAGAACTTTGGGAATTTTATTCCCTTTACTGTTCTTAGGTGTTTTTTCATTTTCTAGAATTTTTTTGGGGGGTTTTAATCCCTTCTCTTTTTTTTCTCACGGATTTGAATCTGTTGCTTATTTTAAAAAGCCCGTCTTTCAGGGGATATTGGGAGTTTTTAACTCCACTGTTTCATGAGCACTATTCATTTAATGAGAATCTTTTTGGATTCTCCCAATGGGCAAATGTTTCATCATCGATGAGCCACCACCTTGATTCTTTGATGCTAGCGTTATTTTTATTGCTAACTTTCCACTGTTTTTTTTCCAGGTAACATGGCTGGTCATCTATATGATATCGAGAAAATTGTCTCCTACGAAGACATCCACATACAAAGTTGCTTTCAAGGCCAGGAGTACATTGATTCTCAATGCGATGAGGTGATGCGTTGCTTTGATGATCAAAACGGTTGATTGCTCCCTCGCCGTTCTGCCCTTTTGAAAATTATCGTTGGATCGATCTAGGAAGCGCTTCCTGAGCTTGATGAGGCTATATCTCTTGGGGCACTTGATGACGCTGAAGATAAGGTGCATTCAGTATATCTGATGGGCCTGATCTCAAAAAAGCGGAGAGATGATCTCGTCACCGTTTTGCACCGCCTCTTCCAACAGAAAGCGATACTATCCACGTACCAGAGGATGAAAGACATTAGCGGGGATCCCGAAGCTTGTATTCGGGAAAGGATGCATAAGAAGATGATCAAAGGGGCTAGGAGCGCTTTACTCAAACTTGCTTTTAAGTTTGAGAATCCATGTCCGGAATTTAACATTTTGCCATTGTAAATATTTTGATGATGTTTGTTTGTTTTTCTCTTTTTTGTTATCATCCTCATTACCAATGTATAAATTTCTTTGAAGCATGAATGAAAAAGCCCCTTTTTTTTTACGCCAACACTCACATGTGCTTCACATGAAGCACTGTTATATATAAAAAAAACTAGCGCCGGTGCTCACGTGTCATGCACGTGAGGCGCTGCTATAGGATTTAATCCTAAAAAAACTAGTGCCGGGGCTCACGTGTCATGCACGTGAGACGCTGCTATAGGATACGAGGGTATCGTTTCACTTTCTTGCTCTGTTTTTCATGAGTCAACTCTTTCTTTTCCAATGCATTCTTTTTGTCAGAGCTTGGAAATAGTTCCACCATGCACACTATTTTCTGTGCCTAGATTTAAATACTTCTCTTTATATTTTGAAGCAATGTTCTTCTTCTTCTTCACAAGGAAAGAACCATTTTTAACAGATCAAGAGTCATGGCTTGCAATCGTCCACATGCTCGTCGGCAACCATGGGAGGTGCCTATCGAGGGAATTGTTCCTCGTTTTGCTGCACGCTTGGTGAATCCCATTCTCATGGATGACCAATGCGACACGGTAATATACAAGCTCTTGACTCGTAGAGGATCTTCTCTTCCTAACGGCTCCATTTGGCTCCGGATGATCTTCCTGTCCATTCTTGCTGACATTTCCCCTCATCCAGCAGAGATGACTCCAATGATGCTCGACGCAGTGGAGGACAAGATCAAATGCTTTCATGAGGCACATTTGATTACCCAGTCTCTGAGAGATCGCTCTGTTTAGTTGCTAAGCCAGATACGCGCTCAGCGGGCTACCATGTCTGCTTTCGCTGATGAGCACGACATTGACCGATGGGGAGAGATTCCTCGCGAAGATTGCCACTTCGACATGGTGGAGAAGGCTGAGAGGGTTTTAGAAAACTTTGTTTATAGTTTTGTAAACCCTTGTATTTTTGATCCCGTGTTTGGTGATCTCTTTCCTGTAGAATAAAATATTTATATGAATGCATTCTCTTTATCGTTGACTACCGAGTGCTTTGTTTCTAAACATACGTACAACCCGCATGTGTCATATCAGTGGCGTTTGCACTTAAAAGAAAACCTAAGGGTGAAGTGCATGTGGGCACATGCACTTCACCCTTAGGTTTTCTTTTAAGTGCAAACGCCACTGATATGCACGTGTCATGCACTAGCCCTCTACACGCGTATATAAATCGACATGCTTTCAATGCTATTTCCATTCAAGTACGCATGTATTTATATGTAAGCACTTAAACGGGCATGAATAAAATGCTCTCCCCACTACCTTACATAGCATATGACTGGTTTTGGGCTGGTGTGTTGTACGCAGCTTTTAGAATTTCGATCTGAGAAGATAGCAAGCAGACACAAGCGTCATCATTGTTTCCCCCAATAAAAGAGCAAAGCTCTGTTCAAAATCTGAAAGAGGCAGCGTCTCACATGCCTTGCACGAGGGCGCTAGCGCTAAGAGTTAAAAAACTCAGAGGCAGCGCCTCACGTGCCTTGCATGAGGGCGCCGGCGCCAAGAGTTAAAAACTCTGAGGCAGTGCCTCACGTGCCCCGCACGAGAGCGCTGGCGCCAAAACTAAATGTTCACTGCCGTTGGATCAAAGATCCAACGGAGATGATAAATCATCAAAGCACAGAATTAAATTCTGATTGAGCAAATGCTCCTCAAATCTTTCTAAGCAAAAAAGATTATGCTCTATAAAACAGAGCACCGTTGGATTAAAGATTCAATAATAATTAAAAATCACCAAGCTACAGAATAAGCTCTATAGGGGAAATCATTTTCCCCAATTTTTCTAAACAAAAAAGATTACGCTCTGTAAAACAGAGCACGGTTGGATTAAAGATCCAATGGTGAGTAAAAAATCACTATATTACAGAATAAGCTCTGTATGGGAAAATATTTTCCCAATCTTGTTAAAAACAAGAAAAAAGTCTTCTGTATAGAAATCCTTGGATCAAAAATCCAATGGTGGATAAAATCCCCAAATCAATTAAGAAATCTCTCAATGAGAAATTTTCTTAACTGAATCAACAAATCTGCCTCTACTATATAAAGGCCCCAAGACTTCAAGTCTTGTAGAGAGGAACCCCCTCATAAACTTCAAGTTCAAAAAAAGAAGAGCAAGCAAAAAGAGCTTTAAGAGAGAAGAAAGAAGAAGAACTTTCTTCAAGGTAAATAGAGATCATAGTATCTCATTTGCATATCCAAGGGTTTAACCCTCATAAAAGAACATGGTTCTTTCTCTGGATCTGAGATCCATGAGACAAATCTCCCACAAATGAGAATTTAATTCTCGTGGAGAAGAATTTGTTCTTGGGGATTGAAAATCCAGGGGAGAACAAAGAATTGAACTCTTCAGAAAAATACATAAAGAAAGAGACAACGCCAAGCGCCTCACGTGCCCCTCACGTGGGCGCTGCTCAATAAAGAGTGCTTAGCACTCAGTGGTTGGCGCCCAACGCTAAGCGCCCCACGTGCCCCTCATATGGGCGCTGCTTAATAAAGAGTGCTTAGCACTCAGTGGTTGGCGCCCAGCGCCAAGCGCCCCATATGGACGCTGCTTAATAAAGAGTGCTTAGCACTCAGTGGTTGGTGTCCAGCGCCAAGCGCCCCACGTGCCCCTCACGTGGGCACTGATAAAATAAAGAGTGCTCCGCACTCAATGGTCGGCGCTCAGTGCCAAGCGTCTCACGTACTCCTCATGTGGGCGCTGTTTAACATAAAGCGCTCTGCAAATAGAGCCCAGCACTTTAAAGAGTGTTTAACACTCCATAAAAAACAAAGAAATAGGGTGAGCACCAGAGCCCATATCAATGCTCAGCATTGTTGCATAAAAAAGGGACCGAGTCCAAACAAGTGTTTAACTTTTTATTAAAAAATTGAGTGGGCTGAGTCCAAGTTGACCAAAAGTCCCTAATTCATATCAAGCGAGCCCATGTGCTCACAATTTTTCCAAATTGGTCTTAATCCCAAACCCAACTACACATCTCCCAACTGACATTGGTTCAAGGGTACATCTCCCCACACCTCTGATACATATCGTTGTAATTCTTCAACGCCTTCAGAGAGGTGACGGGTCCTGACAACCAACAATTCCGTGGACCGCAATGTCCTTAAACTAGCCATAGACCGCAACGTCCTTAAACTAGCTGTGGACTGCAACGTCTTTAAACTAAACTCTCATACCAAAAATGGTGATCTACGGACCGTAACGTCCCTAAACTAAATGATAGAGCCCAAATGTTCTTCCGTTGGATCAAAAATGATCCCGAAACCCCGTTAAGTAGATCTTAGTCCAACACCGGATTAACGTATCCTTAACAAATATTTAAGTTGATCTTAATCCCAAATGAGACTAACGATCCTTAAATCAAACCAAACCCAAATCTAAGAAAATATGGATTTGGACTAATCCACGCCCTACGGGCGACAACACAAATTAGTCTCCGTATACAATCTACGGGCAACCAAAAATAAAACAAACACACACGACACGAAGTGACCTTCTGGAGCAGGAGAAAGTGGTTATCGCTACGGTGGTAACGTAATTAACTGCAGGGGCTCGCGCCTGCAGGGAAGAGCGTCCCCACAATCAAAACCCCTCACAACGAGGGGGAATCTGACGAAGTCTGCTACAACGGCCGCATCCATCCAGACCTCCGATACACGGTGCCATAAATCAGCTTGGCATCTTTGGAGAGGTGGACGGATAAATCTAAATAGCATCTGCCCTCCAAAATTCATCCAGACGTCCTAACGTCCCGGTCGTGTCTTTCAGCGGTAAACAGATTCTGGCATGTCCGGTGGGACCTTTTTCTCTTTCGACTCCACACTTCGTGTGTCGTGTTCGCGAACAAATCGCGGTTTAATATGGTTGCCCCTGAATTTGAGGTACTAAGGTTTGGTGTCTTGATCCGTGTAGAAAAGAAGACGACGTCGATGGTTTCCAACTGCACCAATTGCAATAACAACTACCACTCCGTCCCTGCTAGAGGAGTGACTTATGGGCCCCAAGCGGCCTCCATCTTTGCGATGCCAATGGAGCAGGTGACTCAGGACACCACTGGATTGTTCTTCGGGACCATGCTCCCGCCAATGAGCTTCAATGCTTCGGTAACATCGCATGAGGCTCCAAAGAAGTCGGTCTTTGATCGGCTCGCAATCACCATGGCTCCTCTCAACGGGTCATCCAAGTCTGCCGCCCCAGTCTTCGATAGGCTGAGCCAAAACTCCACTGGGCCCGTAAAGAGATCCACAATACCTGAAGAGGTTATCCCGAAGCGGATAGCCATTCCAGCTCCGTTAAACGAAGCCATCAAAGGGGCTTCTCTTGCTAAGGGATCGGTCTTCGCAAGACCGGTCGTTCCAGCTCCTGCTACGAATGAGGTCGTTACAAGTGCTTCCCCTATTTGAAAGCCAGTCTTCGACAGGTTAGATGTTCCCTCTCAACGGACGTCAGTCTTTGACAGGTTGGCACCAACAGCAGCCTCTCATCAAAGCAAGGGGCATGATGAGGTCGCTTCTACAACTGAGGGAATCCCATCCACAAGACATGCTCGACGTCGCCACTGGCGCTAAGTAAGGAAAGCTGGGGGCAACTCTCCTTCCGGACTTACCCCACCAGCCCCAACGGTGGAAACTGACGTTGCTGTTCTAACTGGGAACAGCTTTGAGCTACTCAGGAGGGTGCGCAAGAACTCTCCAACCACCATACTGAAGAAGTCTCTTCCACCTGTCGAAAACACAACATAGGTGAAGCCAGAACAGCCTCCTCAGCGGTTGTCCTCCAAGATCCACAGAGTTTGGCGGGAAGTCCAAGACTCTGTAATTGACAAATATTACTCTCGCCGGCTGAAGAAGGCGAAGGCTCGGTAAGAGGAGGACCATCCCTCCGCCATGCCACGAAAGGTATCATCTGCATGGGTGCCTGTCACAACAGCCCCCTCAACTTTGGTCTCCCACAAGAAGAGAAGGCCTGAGAATCTCCCACCACCGGCGACAAATATCAAAGGCAGTGGACCCAAACGTCCCAAGTCTAGGGGAATGGTTGTGCATACCATCTACATCGCATCCGGAGAAGAGGATAGTCGTGCTTCCGTGAGTCATCGACCACTCACACGGTCTGTGATGAAAGCTCAGGAGAAACAACAAAAGCTTCAGGAGATATTGACAAGGATGGCCGCACTCACCGAGCAGAAAGAAAGCCCGGAAGTATCGTCGGAGCAACGCTAGGAGCAGGAGACCGACACCGAATTCCTTCGGAGGGTGATTGAAAAGAAAGACAAAGAGACCGCGGAACAAGCGGCTAATATAAAATAAATGGCGTTTCTTTTCCAAGACATGGTGGGGATGATGATCCAGCCGGATCCTCTAGCTGAAGACCCTCCAATAATTATTGAAGACGACAGAGGGGAGACATCAAACCTTCTTCCGGCTTTATCAGCAACCAGGGAAGAGGCGATCTCCAAAGCTACCCTTGACAACTACATAGCTCAACAAATACGAACTCATCAAGCGAACGAAGCAACGGGCCAGGTCGTTAGAACTGGGCGACCTTACCCAGGCTGGTACGACCAAATTAAATAACCGCCAGGATATACGATCCCCAAATTCCATATGTATAAGGGGACGGGCAATTCGCACCAATACGTTGCTCAATTCAGAGCTCTATGCAGCAATACTGGAGACGATAACAAACTATTGCTTCACCAATTTGTCGGCAGCTTGGTGGAGACAGCATTTGAATGGTACTCCGAGCTCCCAAATGACTCTGTTAAGACATTTACGAAGATGGAACAACTGTTCACACAGTGGTTAGCAAGCGCACCCAATCACGGCATTAATCAACGCCAGGGTGAAACCTGGAGAGACCTGGGTTCAATACGCAATTCGGTGGCGTAACCTATGGTCAAAGTGTGAACAACGCATAGAAGAAGCTCCTGCTGTGGGCATGTTCATGGGGACCCTTTATCCTCAGGCAACTATATCCCAGTTTATGATGTTCTTCAAGCCGACCACCTTCTAGGCCTTGATTGACAAACTAGCGCAAATGGACCAGATGGGCCATAGGCCGTCCTCTTCAAAGACAGATCTTCGGAATGAAAAGAGCAAAGGGAAAGCAACCTTCATCGTCAACACTCAACAACAACCGAGTGGCCCGAAACCGGTGGCTCGCCAAAATAACAAACCGCGAGCCCTCGAAGAGAAGTTGAGACGTCCTTACTCGTTTCCCCGGGATAAAACGAGGAGATTGTTCGAGCTGGCAGTGCGCAACAGACTCATCACTCTGCCGGATCCGAGATGCCCGCTGCAATCGGGCGACGTCAACAATCCCAATTACTGCCTCTACCACCGAATAGTGGGCCACCCAATCGAAGATTGCTATGTCTTCAAAAACTGGGTTGAAGACCAATACCAACAGGGCAAGTTCGCGTTGTCCAAAAACTGGAAGGTAAACCTGCCGCAGCAGCATACTCCTAAAAAGGTGGATACGCCGGGGGCATCATGCTCATATGTAGAAGAAGCTCCGTGGGAAGTTATCTTTTCGGCTAAAACTAAAAGAATGCTAAAGGATCTTCAAGTATGTCCGGCGATTAGGTGGAAAAGCTTGCTGGAGCCTGAAATTATTGACGGAATGCTGAAGCCTCGTCCGACGCCAAAAGTCGGTAACGACGGACAAAACCTCCAGGCGAAGCCTCCGAAGTTTTCAAAGAAAAAGAAGAAGGCGAAGAAGCCCATGCAACTCGACGGCAATCGTACGGGTCTACAAAAGTACATCGACGTACTGGAGGAATATAACCAAAAAGCGCGGACCCCAATCACATTGGAAGAATTCCTCAAGCATATTCTTGAGAACGGAGACAGTGACATTGATGAAGGAGATGACTCGTCAGAAGAACCCGAGGAGTATGTGGCGAGCTATCATATGATCTCTCACTCGTCGATAAATGGCAAAAAAGCTCCTGACATAGAGAAACTGGGGGCAGATCCGGAACCAAAACTCATGGAACCGTCAGATGACCTCATCGATAAGTTGCTGAACGAAGCTCTTCAAAAGAGAAAAGCTGATCGAGAATGTGAAGCGGCCATTTACGAAAAGGCCAAACGCCGGTGTCAGGCCGAAAAACCTCTGGTGATGAGAAGCCATAAAGTGCCTCAACCGGATCAAAGTGCCCTTGCCACCAGCAGGAACAAAATCAAGATAAGGAAGCAGTTCGCCAAAGCTCTATCGATGGGAATGAAGCTGCCACCTTCCAAAGAAAATACTTCCGGGAATACGTGCCCCGACGAACCGAATGTCCATCCGAAATACTGCTTGTATCATCGGAGGATCACACACCCTACCGAAAAGTGCAATGCCTTCAAGAAGTGGTGGCAGGGATACGCTGCCCACCAAAAACAATTCAAGCAAATGAAGCGCAGAGCCCGTCGGGAACAGAGAAGCACGACAGACGAGCGTGAAGGAACAGCCAGCAACTGTCATATGATTGATGCTATCCCGACAAGAGCAAAACCTCAAGTTCCTACATTCGGGAGCGATTCTGACGAGGAAATGGACCTCGGCCCTCTCTTCAAAGAATCCGCCTCTGGAAAAGAAGAAGAGATGAGGAACTATGAGAACATTCAGCTGCGTAACCGTACGTTGCCTGAAAAGAATCTCGGACCCTCAAACAAAGGTTCGGGAAAAAGAGATAAAGGGAACGAAAAAGTCCCTGAGGAGATTGCTCTCGAAGATAGAGTTGTCGAAGAGCTCACAGCTAAGGACCCGCTCAAGAAGAACAAGGTGGATTACAATGTCCTGGCGCATCTGAGAAAGATACCCTCACAATTGAGTATCTTGGATGCCCTTCTCCTGTCTAAAGAAGCACGAGATTCCTTGATCAAGGCGTTACAAGAGCCCGACCAGTTTCAGGCTTCCCTGACAGAAGAAAAGATGAAAGACGAGCTGGAAGAAGTCCACACGGTTGATATCACCTTCAGCGATGAAGACCTCCTTCTAGGAACGTGCAAGCACAACCGTCCGCTGTATATAACCGGGTATTGTCACGATATCAAGATAAGGAAGATCCTGGTCGACAACGGGTCCTCCGTCAACCTTCTCAATGTAAGGGTGTTGAAGAAGATTTGCATGAACGTGCAGCACCTGGCTCAGGATAAAATTACCATCTCCGGTTTTGACTCCCAATCATCACAAACGCTCGGGTCTGTAATACTGACATTACGCTTCGGGCTGCTCATCACTGACATCAAGTTCCATGTTATTAACGCCAAGACTTGTTACAACGCTTTGATCGGCAGGCCTTGGTTACATGAGTACAACATCATCCCTTCTACACAACATCAGTGTATGAAGTACTTCAAGGACGGCCTCGAGTACACAGTTACAGGGGAGCTGAACCCATTCTCCGTAAATGAAGTTCGCAAATATGAAGACGCTAAGTTCTTCTTACCAGATTTTGAAGACATGGAAAGACGTCGCAAACCGGAGAACAAGTAAAAAAGCTATCGCCACTATCCCGACATTTGGGAGCGATACCGAAGAGGATGAAGATATGGTCTACTTGGGGCAACCCCAAGGCAATAGGCCAGGACCATCTACTCCTATGCTGGTCTTTGGCAGTGACTCTGAGGACGAGGCCAACGCAGTATTCTCCGTCCGCCCGTCAATACAGACCTTTGCTGGAGCTGACCAGAGTTTACAGATTACCCTGGTCCCACAGCGGCATTACAAAGAACTTGATGCACTTGGTATGTACAGCGTGCAAGAGCTACAGACCTTCTACGTCCCTCTTAAGCAAAGAGGTGAGAAGGCGATCCTTTTCTACCAATCCACGGAGACTAAAGTGGAGAAAGAAGTTTGGCACGGTGCCGAACCTGCGCTCGATAGGATTCAACCAATCCGTCTGTCTAGGTATTACGTAGAGAGACTGAAAAGGCTATTGAGATGCCAAGGTGTACCCTTCAAACAGACTGCTCGACAAGCCCAGTTCTATAACAAGATTTGGAACGTTCCCGGGACTCGGCGAAAGATGCCTAACGGGAGAATGGAGACGACTGGCCTTGGATACGTTCGGTCTACCATAGCTTCCATGTCATAAATAACTCCGGCAGAGAAGCGAATACATCTCCGGACAGCATTGGTGTCGAACCAGAACGAGATCCCGCCGTACGAATATCAAGTTTGTCATTCGAAGAGCAGATTGAAAAGCTAATAAGAGAAGCAGGTCAAAGGGTTCGGGTTGACCACAGCCGCGAAATGGCCATTTACGAAAAAGACAGGACGCAACGTATCATTCAGCAGGCCACGGAGGATGACGATCCCTTTCACCCCTAACCCGCTGTGCGCTCTCGTGGCAAAAAGAAAGCCCGACGTAGAAACAACCGCAAGGTCAAGAACGGGGACGGCATTCCAAGACAGCAAAGCGGATCCAAGAAGCCTCGCGAGCGGGGAAAAGTCAGTTAGAACCCGTCTTTCATGAAGAAGATGGGTCGGGAATACTCTTTCCCTCAAGACAAGATAAAGAAAATATTCGACCTTGTCATGAAGTATCAAATGATGACGCTCTCGGAGTCTCGATGCCCATAACAGATAAACGAGTCCATCGCCCAGATTATTGCTCCTACTACCGAGTAGTGGGACATCCTCCGGAAGACTGCTTCACCTTCAAAGATTTGGTTGAAGATCAGTATCAGCAAGGCAGGTTTGCTCTATCCGACAGTTGGAGGGTAGCCCCACCACGAAAACATGAGCCGAGAACCACCTAAATTGCGAGGGAAACTCCAGATCAACATCGAGCTTGGAAACGAGCTCATACCTGCCATATAATAACATTCCCAAAGGAGGGAGAGCACGAGAATATGGACAACCTCTCCCAATGCTTCACAAATGAAGATGAGAACGAGCTAATTTCATAATTTCCACCGGCGCCAAAAGAGCTGGAAGATATGATACACACCACAACTGACAACCTGAGAAAAATCGACTTGCGGACGGCAAACGAGCCAAGGCCAACGTTCGTCAGTGAGCTGCTATCTGAGAAACAGGTAGCCACGTTAAAAGACGTGCTTATGCAGTATAAAGACTGTTTCGCATGGAACTATTCCGAGATGCCGGGATTAGACCCAGAGATAGTTGTGCATAAACTAGCGATATCGCCGGACGTCAAGCCAGTCAAACATGCGCCAAGAAGAATGCGACTCGAGCTTGAAATGAGTATCAATGCCGAAGTCAAGAAGCTAATCGACTCCGGCTTCATCCAAGAAGTTCAATACCCCGACTGGATCGCTAATATCGCTCCAGTAATGAAGAAAAATAGGACAGTACGCGTCAGCATAGATTTTCGGGATCTTAACAAAGTTTGTCTGAAAGACGACTTCCCAGTGCCTATCACCGAGTTGATGATCGATACCACATCCACCCATGAAGTCTTCTCCTTCATGGACGAATCCTCAGTGTACAACCAAATCAAGATGCATCCTGAAGACCAAAAGCACACTGCTTTCTGGACTCCACTGGGCATATTCTGCTACAAAGTGATGCCATTCGGTCTGAAGAATGCTGGCGCCACCTACCAGAGGGCTATGACAAAGATCTTCAATGACCTCGTACATGAGATTGTTGAATGTTACATCGACGATCTCGTGGTGAAAAGCAAATCATATGAGGAACACTGGGAGCATTTGAAATTAGTGCTCCAGCGTCTTCGGAAATATAATATGAAGATGAACCCTCTGAAATGCGCGTTTGAAGTTTCCTCAGGCAAATTCCTAGGATTCATCATGCGACACCGGGGCATCGAAATAGACCCGTCAAAGATCATGGCGATTATGGAAATGCTTTCACCAAGAACTCTCAAGCAATTGCGGTCTCTCCAAGGAAAGCTCGCGTATATCCGACGGTTCATAGCTAACCTCTCCGGCAAATGCCGCCCTTGCAGTCATCTAATGAAGAAGGAGACCCCGTTCGTTTGCGATCGTAAATGCCAAAGTGCATTGGACGAAATCAAGCAATATCTGCAGAACCCGCCGGTATTGACCGCGCGGGTCAAGGGAAACCCCCTCATCCTGTACACAACAACCCTTGAAGGTTCTTTAGGCATGGTATGGGCACAAGAGAACGACCAGGGGAAGGAGATAGCTCTCTATTATTTGATTCGAGTTTTCCTGGGGGCAGAAAATAACTACCCCCCCATCGAAAAGCATTGCCTGGCCCTAATCTTCGCAGTAACAAAGCTCCGACATTATGCCTTGGCACATGAGGTCCAACTCATATCAAAGGTGGATCCTCTCAAGTACTTGATGTCAAAAGCCATGTTAACAGGAAGGCTTGCCAAATAGGCCCTCCTCTTGATGGAGTTCTCGATAGTATATCGACCCCTCAAGGCAATAAAAGGCCAGGCCATCGCCGATTTTCTCGCTGAGCATCCGATACCTCCCGACTCTCACTTGAACCGCGAGTAGCCGGACGAACACGCGTTTGACGCAATTGACAGGGAGAAAGATGGGAATGATACCCGATGGGAACTCTACTTCGATGGAACGTCCTCCTTGAAGAAGAGAAAGCAAAATACCCCCATGATTAAAGCCGGGGTGGGCCTTATCTTTGTGACTCCATAAGGAGGGATAATGCGTTTTGCCCTTTCTTTAACGGAGCCGAGAACAAATAATGAGGCTGAGTATAAAGCTTTGATAGCAGGTCTCGAGATTGCTGTCAACATGGGAATCAAAAATTTCCTCATATATGGAGACTCCCAGCTGGTCGTTAGCCAAGTAAATGGCGACTACCAGACGTGTAAGCTAGAACTGATCAGGTATGGTGAAAGAGTGCAGCAATTGCTGACACAAATCCCCTCATACACCTTGGAAAGCATACCGCGTGCGGAAAATAACAAGGCGGATGCGTTAGCCAAGCTTGCTAAAGAACTGGCCGACGAAAACCTCGATGACGTAAAGATCATTGTGCAAAGTCGCTGGATTCTCGCTCCAGCAGAAATATCTCCGAAGATGCCTAAAGGAAAGGAATCAACCGAATAAGAGGCCTTCCAATTGGAGGATGAAGAAAGGGCGAGAGATTGGAGAGAAGTCTTCATAGAATACTTCAAATCCCATCGAATGCCCGAAGACGCGCAGCTCATAACGATCATTTCATTTGCCGGGGGCGATCGCAAGGCTCCCTTGAGGCCGAGGACTCCGATCATTCCTCCATTGAAAGGTGTTGGAGGTGGACCTCCGCGCGTGTTGAATCCTCCGCGCGGATTGCCGCCTCGCGATACTGTGGATGCGCCATCAGCCCCCGTGCTCCAGTAGAGACGGTAACTGTGGTATCGCTGGAGTCCAGTGCAGGCGCGGATATCGGGACCCGCCGCCCCAAGGTATCTGCCAAGCGTAAATCAGTCCCGGGTGCATCCAGAGCTGGCGGGCAAAAGAAGAAGAAGTCGCTCCTTTCCCTTGACGCGATTCTTGGCTTAGAGCTTGAGGCCCCTCTTACCGAAGGAATAAGCGAATATGGCAGCAATAAGGGCTTCGCGGTAGACCCCGCAGACACCGACCTGGCGGCCGCCATTGTGGCTTTTGAGCGATCAGCGAGGCTTGAAGCGTGGTTGAGTAAACTCGCTGAGTCAGGTAATGATTAGCTGCTTTCTTCATCATTTCATCGCATTTTTTTCATTATTCTTGACTAATACTTTTCCCCATTTTCAACAGGTGTCTCTACCGAAGAAGCTATTGCTGCCTCTTTGAAATCCTTCCAAAAGGAGGAGGAGAAACGCGCTTTAGCGGACGCCGGTATGTCCCACCCCCTTTTTTCTAAAACAAATTTTGTTATCTTTTTCGATGGTCAACCTAACTTTCTTCCTTTGTTTCTTTATAGGGGTTATACCAGTCGATGAGGGGATCCTCTCTGAACCTGTTATTGGAGTTCCGGTCTCGTCGGGGCTGCTGCAAGAGCCTCGACTTGACAAGTCGACGAGGATGCCTTGAAGAATTTGGAGGCATCCCTGTATACAGACGAGGACGCCTCAATGAAAGAGGCTCTGGTAAGGTCCATTTCAATGGCCCGGGAGGAAAGGAAGCGGCTGAGGCGTGAGGCGAAGGCGCGCCGGGCTGCTTTGGCTACGGGAGCGGGCCCAAGCACCGTCCCTCGGGCTGATACTCCCTCCGAAGAGGCCCCTGTCGTCCTATCCACTGCTCACAGACAAGTGGCGCACGCCGCTCGAAGCGCAAATGATAAGTCCACTTCAGGTAGCATTTCTTTCAGAATTCTTATTGCGAGAATTATAATGCCAACGGTTCTTATGTATTTTATCTCGCAGGGCCAAGTCCGACCGAGGGGGAGGCGGAGACCGTTGAACCCAAGGAAACAGAGGAGGCGGCACCTGCCGAACCCGAGCCGACGGTGGGCAACGTCGCTGAGGCTTCAGAGCCTGAGATGGCGGTTGAGGGGTCTGCAGCCGAGAAGGTCATTGATGCCGAACCTGAAATGGCGGCAAATGAAATGATCGTTATGACTGAGCCCAGGGTAGTGGCGGACGAGGCGCTTGAGGCCGGCGATCTTGTGGTGATGGCGGATGAGCTGATGGAGATCGCGGAGCCCGAGGAGGTAGCGGGTGAGATGGGCCCGACTCTTGGGGAAGAGTCAGCTGCTCCCTCTTAAGAGTCCGACAATGCTCCGATCATTGCCCTCCTCGTCTACGATTTTCCGCTGTCTCCTGGCCGCGCGAGCACGACGACGGTCCCCATCGAGTCGGGTGACGAGGCCACAGGCGGTGGCCTCATGTCGATAGAGGAGGGAGTCGCCTCCGTTTCAGCCGGGAGCTCCTCAGGTAAATCCCAAGTTGCTGTTTTTCTTCACTTTACAATCCTTTCTGACAAGTTCACCTTTTCGTAACGCAGGTGCAGCCAGTTCCGATGCCCCACTGCTCGAGAGAGCGCTTTCAACGACCGCCTTGGCGGTGGTCACCTCTCAACCTTCTCTCATACCCTCGAAGATGTTGGAAGGTATGGGTTTGCAATTTATTAATCTTATCTTCCAGACGCATAATTTGTGTACTAAAGTCGTAATGCTATGTCTTTTCAGGAGTGCTCTTTGATCATCTATATCAAGTGTTGCTCCCACACTTCTCCTTCCCATCTGAATTCGCCTTTCCCTCTGGTGGCGCTGGTGAGTACCGTTCCCGATTGATATCTCTGTTTTTCGGTGGTAGAATTATTTCTAACTCTTTCTTGTCCTGACTGCAGTGTTACAAATCGAAGGGGGAGAAGAAAGATCGGTTGCGCCACCGGCCCTTCCGGCCTTGCCACATGCTTCAACCGGTATAGTAAACTATCTTATCAATGACTTTCTCCATATCTATTGAATCATCATCTAATCGCATTTTGTCTTTTTCAGCTGTCGTTCCGGTCTTGGCGCCTTTTGAGCCTCGTATTACAATGTCGGCAGGCCCTTCTCAAAGACGTCCGTCCTCGAAAGGTGCGGCGAATAGTCTGCGTATGTTGAGCGACTATATCGAGGAACTCGACGTCAAGGCTCCTACATCTGCTGCGGACTTCGCTACGACGGTTAACCCGATGCTGGTGATATTTGCCAATTTCCATAACGAGGGCATTGTCCCATCTTGGGTTAATCACTACCGAGAGATTGAGGCTCGCCTTCATCAGCTGGAGCTTATGCGCGGGTTTAAGGGCTCAGTCATATCGATCATTTCATTTGCCGCCACTTCAGGTTTGGCATCAATGACCTTCTCGGCTGTAGACCCCTCAACCGCCATCTCAGGCTCCGAAGCCTCAGCGACGTTGCCCACCGTCGGCTCGGGTTCGGCAGGTGCCACCTCCTCTGTTTCCTTAGGTTCAACGGTCTCCGCCTCCCCCTCGGTCGGACTTGGCCCTGCGAGATAAAATACATAAGAACCGTTGGCATTATAATTCTCGCAATAAGAATTCTGAAAGAAATGCTACCTGAAGTGGACTTATCATTTGCACTTCGAGCGGCGCGCGCCACTTGTCTGTGAGCAGTGGATAGGGCAACAGGGGCCTCTTCGGAGGGAGTATCAGCCCGAGGGACGGTGCTTGGGCCCGCTCCCGTAGCCAAAGCAGCCCGGCGCGCCTTCGCCTCACGCCTCAGCCGCTTCCTTTCCTCCCGGGCCGTTGAAATGGACCTTACCAGAGCCTCTTTCATTGAGGCGTCCTCGTCTGTATACAGGGATGCCTCCAAATTCTTCAAGACATCCCTTGTCGACTTGTCAAGTCGAGGCTCTTGCAGCAGCCCCGACGAGACCTTTTCTGATCTGAAAGTGGAGAACTCCTAAAAGTTTTTATGGATCTTTAAGATCCTAAATTTTTAATCTTTAGGAGTTAAAGTTTTCCTTTTTGATGGCTTTTCCATCATTATTATAGAGCTGGGCTCTTTCCAAGGAAATTTTTATTCCCTTGAAACCAGAGTTTGACAAATGTCACTCTGTGGCAGAGCTTTGCTCTAAAAGAGGAGATTTTCTCCTTGTCTCTAGGGATTTCCCATCAATGAGGATATTCTCTTGGGAATCTTTTCATTAACTGACAGTCTCATCCAATGATGGGACTGTCTTATTAAATGATGCGCCGTCATTCAGATTTTGTGGGTCCTCATTTGGTCCCTTACCCACTGCATTGCAGTGTGGTGTAAAATTTCAAAATGTCGAGCGTTGGAGTTACAACACCGACGGCTAATTAAAAAATTTTGTCTCTCCGCAGGAAACATGTCTGGTAATTTGTCTTTCCCGTTTGTTCGCTCGGAGGGAGGGTTTCCCCAGGCACCGGTGAACCGAGTGGTGCTCGCTCTCATAAAGGATCATGACCCCGAGTACAAGAGCCTTCACCTGTGGGGTAGGTGGTACAGTGAGATTATCCAGGGTCGCCGAAGTTTCAGTTCTGCCACGCCATCTGAGCCGATATTTTCGATCTCTTATGCGGATGAACCCCCGGTGAAGTATGCCGTGGAGGTTAAGAATTGGAATTCAGATGACCTCCTACAGCCTGCAATTGGTGCTATTCCCGTGCAGCCGCCGCCGGCAATAGATATTTTAGGAAGGCGAGTCTGTCAGGGTGAAGCACGCCCTTGGGGACAGGCCTATAATATTGGATTGGTCCCGCGACCCCCCGCCGGATACTTGCAGTGGGCCCGGTATATCCTATCGGCGAAAAGGACCCATTTGACGAAGATTGGTTTGTATTCGGCCATCTATGTCTCGCTCTTCGAGTATCCCTCTCCTCCGACGTGGTGGATCAAGGCCTTTATTGAACAATAGAATATCCCCATCCATACCTTCCTGATGACGGACAGGGAGGTCTCTATCTCTTTGGAAGAGTTTGCTGAAGTCTCGGGTCTGCCAATGAGAGGGGAGCACTACGAGGAGCTGCTTCCTCCCGATGAATACGTCTTTGCCACCAAGCCGCTGGTGTTTGATCTGACTCCGGAGAACGCTATTCAGCACCAGTATCCGGGCTTGGTGAAGGTATTGGAGATTTATGAAGGAATCTATCTGGAATCGGGCGACCGGGGAGTCTGTTTTGCAGATTTCATTGCTCGCTTCATTCGACCGGAGTTCTTATCAGAGCGGAGCGAGAAGCTCGCCCAGCTCGATGACCCTTTTGGGTTCGGTTTTGATCGCCGACCCACATCGGAGGACGACCATAAAGACTTTTATCTTCCCGGTGCCGCCGTCGTCCCTTTTTCAGAAATTGCCATCCCCGACATGGATGAAGAGACCTTCTTTGTAGGGTTCTTGGGCTTGTAGTTGTGCAGTTTTGCTCTTCCTATGCACCCACGCCATATGCGGCCGACTGTTTTCTACCCAGCGCATCGGATGGTGGCTGGTTTGCAGTTGTCAGTAGGAATCGCCGGGCTGGCTCATCTTTATAATGGACTTAGTGTAGCGGCGGACGCTAGTGAGCCAGGGGTGCAACCCGCCAACTTCCCGATGCACTACTTTACCTCTTGGATGGAAATGCACGTGCACGGGGTGTTCGGTGCCCATAAGATTCCTCCCTTTTTTGAGAAATGCAGGCTCCCGAGGGTCATACGGCTGGTCAGGGCTTCGATCGTAGTTGCACCTCCGCGGGAGGCTAGGGGGCTGCTTCTTCGACCACACCTGGTCGGGGCGAAGACTTCTTTCTTGGATAAGGTCATAACAATAGGCTCGGAGACCACCAAGTCAGTAGTGTCTCTACGCGATGATTTTAAAGATGGGGCTTCCATATTGAAGGCTCGGGAAATCCTCCACCTCTATTCCATTCGGCCGTGCTACCTGGTGTTCAGGCAGAATGAGACAACACTCTTTATGAGGTATAATCCACACCGGTTCGCTCAGCAATCGAGCTACAACCAAGGGATCCCGATGGAAGCCTTCTTGGAAAAGCCCGTGGTTAGCCAAGAGAGGATAAAGAACGCAATGCACCACTTTACGCGGCTTAACACGGGTTCTTATTTCTTTATTAGCGAGCCGATCTGCGTCCCCAAAGTCCTCAATGCGTACGTGGCCTGGTATGCGCATGCAATGGGGCCCGTTATTCTGATGGAGAAACGTATGCTGGTTGACCGCAAAGGTGCACCTCCCGGCGGCGATCGCAAGGCTCCCTTGAGGCCGAGGACTCCGATCATTCCTCCATTGAAAGGTGTTGGAGGTGGACCTCCGCGCGTGTTGAATCCTCCGCGCGGATTGCCGCCTCGCGATACTGTGGATGCGCCACCAGCCCCCCATGCTCCAATGGAGGCGGTAACTGTGGTATCGCCGGAGTCCGGTGCAGGCGCGGATATCGGGAAACGCCGCCCCAAGGTGTCCGCCAAGCGTAAATCAATCCCGGGTGCATCCAGAGCTGGTGGGCAAAAGAAGAAGAATTCGCTCCTTTCCCTTGACGCGATTCTTGGCTTAGAGCCTGAGGCCCCTCTCACCGAAGGAATAAGTGAATATGGCAGCAATAAGGGCTTCACGGTAGACCCCGCAGACACCGACCTGGCGGCCACCATTGCGGCTTCTGAGCGATCAGCGAGGCTTGAAGCGTGGTTGAGTAAACTCGCTGAGTCAGGTAATTATTAGCTGCTTTCTTCATCATTTTATCGCGTTATTTTTATCATTATTCTTGACTAATACCTTTCCCCATTTTCAACAGGTGTCTCTACCGAAGAAGCTATTGCTGCCTCTTTGAAAACCTTCCAAAAGGAGGAGGAGAAACGCGCTTTAGCGGGCGCCGGTATGTCCCACCCCCTTTTTTTTTAAAACAAATTTCGTTATCTTTTTCGATGATCACCCTAACTTTCTTCCTTTGTTTCTTTATAGGGGTTATACAAGTCGATGAGGGGATCCTCCCTGAACCTGTTACTGGAATTCCGGTCTCGTCGGGGCTACTGCAAGAGCCTCGACTTGATAAGTCGACGAGGGATGCCTTGAAGAATTTGGAGGCATCCCTGTATACAGACGAGGACGCCTCAATGAAAGAGGCTCTGGTAAGGTCCATTTCAACGGCCCGGGAGGAAAGGAAGCGGCTGAGGCGTGAGGCGAAGGCGCGCCGGGCTGCTTTGGCTACGGGAGCAGGCCCAAGCACCGTCCCTCGGGCTGATACTCCCTCCGAAGAGGCCCCTGTCGCCCTATCCACTGCTCACAGACAAGCGGCGCGCGCCACTCGAAGCGCGAATGATAAGTCCACTTCAGGTAGCATTTCTTTCAGAATTCTTATTTTTAGAATTATAATGCCGACGGTTCTCATATATTTTATCTCGCAGGGCCAAGTCCGACCGAGGGGGAGGCGGAGACCGTTGAACCCAAGGAAACAGAGGAGGTGGCACCTGCCGAACCCGAGCCGACGATAGGCAACGTCGCTGAGGCTTCAGAGCCTGAGATGGCGGTTGAGGGGTCTGCAGCCGAGAAGGTCATTGATACCGAACCTGAAGTGGCGGCAAATGAAATGATCGTTATGACTGAGCCCAGGGTAGTGGCGGACGAGACGCTTGAGGCCGGCGATCTTGTGGTGATGGCGAATGAGCCGATGGAGATCACGGAGCCCGAGGAGGTAGAGGGTGAGATGGGCCCGACTCTTGGGGAAGAGTCAGCTGCTCCCTCTCAAGAGTCCGGCAATGCTCCGATCATTGCCCTCCCCGTCTATGATTTTCCGCTGTCTCCTGGCCGCGCGAGCACGACGACGGTCCCCATCGAGTCGGGTGACGAGGCCACAGGCGGTGGCCTCATGTCGATAGAGGAGGGAGTTGCCTCCGTTTCAGCTGGAAGCTCCTCAGGTAAATCCCAAGTTGCTGTTTTTCTTCACTTTACAATCCTTTCTGACAAGTTCACCTTTTCGTAACGCAGGTGCAGCCAGTGCCGATGCCCCACTGCTCGAGGGAGCGCCTTCAACGACCGCCTTGGCGGTGGTCACCTCTCAACCCTCTCTCATACCCTCGAAGATGTTGGAAGGTATGGGTTTGCAATTTATTAATCTTATCTTCCAAACGCATAATTTGTGTACTAAAGTCGTAATGCTATGTCTTTTCAGGAGTGCTCTTTGATCATCTATATCAAGTGTTGCTCCCACACTTCTCCTTCCCATCTGAATTCGCCTTTCCCTCTGGTGGCGCTGGTGAGTACCGTTCCCGATTGATATCTTTGTTTTTCGGTGGTAGAATTATTTCTAACTCTCTCTTGTCCTGACTGCAGTGTTACAAATCGAAGGGGGAGAAGAAAGATCGGTTGCGCCACCGGCCTTTCCGGCCTTGCCACCTGCTTCAACCGGTATAGTAAACTATCTTATCAATGACTTTCTCCATATCTATTGAATCATCATCTAATCGCATTTTGTCTTTTTCAGCTGTCGTTCCGGTCTTGGCACCTTTTGAGCCTCGTATTACAATGCCGGCAGGCCCTTCTCAAAGACGTCCGTCCTCGAAAGGTGCGGCGAATAGTCTGTGTATGTCGAGCGACTATATCGAGGAACTCGACGTCGAGGCTCCTACGTCTGCTGCGGACTTCGCTACGACGGTTAACCCGATGCTGGTGATATTTGCCAATTTCCATGACGAGGGCATCGTCGCATCTTGGGTTAATCACTGCCGAGAGATTGAGGCTTGCCTTCATCAGCTGGAGCTTATGCACCCCGCTCCTGAGACCTTAGCCGCAAGCCGTCAAAGAACCGTGTGGATTGAGCAAAGCGCTTCTTACGTCCACCATTTGGAGCAAGAAGCGGTTTTAAGGCTGAGGGAATACCAAGAGACCTCGAGCAAGACGGCTCGTTTGCGTGCTGAGGTTGAGGCGAATGCTGCCCAAGTGAAGGCTATCTTTGAGGGCCTCCTGGAGCGCCTCTCTCACGGGTTAAACTTGAAGCGGGAGCTTGATGTCGCCGAGCGTGACGCCCCAAGCCGCGAAGCTGCTCATCAGGCCGTGGGGGAGCAGCTGGCATCTTTCTTACAGCAGCGGGCTCAAGTGGAGGCAGAACTGGCGGTGGTGGTCGATCAGGAGAAAGCGTGGAAGGAGGTGCGCGAACAATTTCTAGAGCTATGCAAGACGCTTCCTTCCCCGTAATTCCCCTTGTATCTATTTACTTGTAAGAAATCTTCCTTTTCGAATAACATGTATCCATTTTTTATTCTTTTGTACAATCTACCTTGTACTTGATTGAATTAATAAATAAAGATACACATTTTTTTTGTATTGTCTTGTATGCCCTTCTCGCTCTCTGTCTTCTCTTATTATCAGCATGTTGACCTGATAATCATAATTGGCAGATAACTTAGTTTTCTCTAAGAGATAGCGATGACTCAGGTCGCAGGTTCAGATCTGCTGCCTCAGACTTTTCAACTTTATGAGCCGTGAGGGTCTCACAGAGACTTTTCTCCCTACGGATCGAGAGGATCTCGTAGGTGGGTTTTCTCCTTAGGAATCGTGAGGATTCCTAAGTGTGTTTTCTCTTATAAGTCGTAAGGATCCTATAAGAGAATTTTTCCCTCTTACGAGTCGAGAGGACTCGTAAGCGATTGTTTCCCTCCTTGTCGAGTTTCGAGTTTGGAGAGTGAGACCCGTGGATAGTGTGCAAGAGACCGTTTTGGGCCAACTTGCAGGGTCCCAGTGCTTAGGAAACAGGCTCCTTTTATGCCTACTGCCTAAGGCTTTATCTCGCGAGTCGAGCCGCATCGAGAATTTCCCGCAAAGACATCAATTTCTTCACAAGTCAAGACGAATCGAGCGTTTCTCGCAAGAGCATCCTAACGTCGCATTTGACCTCTGCTCTTTACGACAGAAGCCCGTTAAGGTCGGTGGTACTTAAGGTTTTGGCCATCGTACCGTCGCATAAGCTGATATAGTCCTCGATAGGCAATCGTGCTGTTCGAGTAGCCCTGCGACTGCCGTGTCTCTGATCCCTTCGGGGGCTGGACAAGACGTCTTCAAGCAATCTTCCTAGGCAGTTTGACCGTCGGAAGAGCAAGCGTTAGGAATTTGCCATGCCGCTTTTTACTTGAGGTTAGGCTCATTTTGGCGAGCCCCGATGAGTCATAACCACTCCGCGCTGGTGTGGGATGATCTCCGATAGCCTTTCAGGTTTATGTGAGTTTCCGTCAAGACCCTGAAGCTAGGAATTTGGCATTTGCTTCGGTTTGCTGGCATCGCGTCTTCTGTATCGAGACGAATGTCGCGGTGGGAACTAGGGATTTTGCCGTGGCTCCATTTGCTTGATTGTCGCATCTGCACCCTGCTGGAGGAAGAACGCTGGAGTAACATCTCGTCTGCTGTATCGAGACGAATGTCGTAGTTGTCTCTAGGTTGCTGGTGAACCGTCGAGGTTTGGAACTAGGGATTTTGCCGTGGTTCCATTTGTTTGATGATGTTGCGTCTGCTGTGTCGAGACGAACGTTGGGGTGACATCTCGTCTGCTGTATCGAGATGAACGTCGAGGTGGTGACCACTCTGTGCTGGTGCGAGATGATCTCCGATTGTCTTTCCGGTTTTATATGAGTTACCGTTAAGACGTTGAAGCTAGGAATGTGGTCTTCGCTTCGTTTGCTTTGGTGTGTCCAAATCCTGTTGGAGGAAGAACGCAGGGGTTGAAATTGCGTCTGCTGTATCGAGACGAATGTCGTAGTTGTCTCTAGGTTGCTGGTGAACCGTCGAGACTTGGAACTAGGGATTTTGCCGTGGTTCCATTTGTTTGATGATGTTGCGTCTGCTGTGTCGAGACGAACGTTGGGGTGACATCTCGTCTGCTGTATCGAGACGAACGTCGAGGTGGTGACCACTCTGTGCTGGTGCGAGATGATCTCCGATTGTCTTTCCGGTTTTATATGAGTTACAGTCAAGACGTTGAAGCTAGGAATGTGGTCTTCGCTTCGTTTGCTTTGGTGTGTCCAAATCCTGTTGGAGGAAGAACGCTGGGGTTGACATTGCGTCTACTGTATCGAGACAAACGTCAAAATAAAGCTGGGATTTTGCCGTCGCTTCGCTTTGTTTCGACCGCAAGGTCTTTTGTTGGCGTTGTATCTGCATCTTGATGGACTGCGAAGGAATGCCTTTATTGACATCTCATCTGCTGTAACGAGACGAATGCTTAGATGGTCTCTAGTTTGTCTGTGAACCGTCGAGATTTGGCTTCGCTTTTTTATGGAGCCTGTTGGGAAGGTATGTTTCCCTCTTTGTTTGTGTCCCTGGATTGTATACAGGAATTGATGTGATCTAACCTGTAGAGCAAAAGTTTTATCATCATCATTTTTTTTTGTTTTATTTCGGCGATGCTCTATCATTTCAGCTTTATATCGCGAAGGTCGCGATTGCCCAATCATTTCGGCTGTTTTTCGCGGTGCCCAATCATTTCGGCCATTTATTTTATTTTTACTCGCTGCTTTTTATTGCGAGTTGCCCAATCATTTCGGCTATTTATTTTATTCTTACTCGCTGCTTTTTATTACGAGTTGCCCAATCATTTCGACTATTTTGCGTGCGTACATTTTTACTTGCTGCTTTTTATTGCAAGTTGCCCTATCATTTCGGCTATTTCGTATGCATGTGCGGCCTATTGGCTTTTCGCCGTAAACCTGCAATTAGACGTCGATTTTGGCATCAGCACTGCTACAACTGGGATATTGCCAGGAGCGAATCATCATTTGCCTTCGTCGGTGTCGAACAAAGGTGGCTTAGCGGACAGGGTTAAGGTCCCGCCGACTAAGGCTTTTGACTTCATGAGCCGTAAGGGTCCTACAAAGGTATTTCTTCGTACAAGTCGTGAGGATCTTGTAGGTGTATTTTCTCCTTAGGAATCGTGAGGATTCCTAAGTGTTCGTTTCCTCTGTAAGTCGTAAGGATCCTACAGGAGGGTTTTCTCCTCATAAATCGAGAGGATTTACAAGGGTTGTTTACTATGCGAACATATCCCTAGTCTCGGATGGGACTTGATTAGGGAAATGCTTATTCGCGCCCGTGGATTGTATACAAGGGTCAGTATTGGACCACTTGTAGGGCAATATCGGAAGTTGTGGGGGTTGCTTAAGCACAAGTTTAGGTCTCTGTAACTTAAGACTTTCAAATCTTATGAGCCATGAGGGTCCCATAAGAGAGTTCTCCTTACGAGTCGTGAGGATCTCGCAAGTGTATTTTCTCCTTAGGAATCGTGGGGATCCCTAAGTGTTGCTCCCTTGTGAGTCGTAAGGATCTCACGTGGGTGGTTTCTCCTTACAAGGTCGAGAGGGCCCTATAAGTGTCTTTTAACGAGGTTGCGCCCTTTCGGGTTTTCACAAACACTCGCCGGTAGTCCTGCTGTTTTTACTCACGGAGCCCTTTCGGGTTTTCATCCGTGCCCGTTTTGCTTATGGACATACCATTTTTATTTATTATATTCTTTTTATTATATTTTTTCTTTTCTTTTTTCTTTTTTTACGAGGTCGCGCCCTTTCGGGTTTTCACGAACACTCGCCGGTAGCCCTGCTGTTTTTACTCACGGAGCCCTTTCGGGTTTTCATCCGTGCCCTTTTTTGCTTATGGACATACCGTTTTCATTTATTATATTTTTCTTCTTCTTTTTTTTTATCTCGTCAGCCTAAGGATGCTGCGGTAGTAGTTTAAAGACGTTTCGGTCGTTTGCAAGTTTTAGGACATTGCGGTCCATCATTAGTTTAAGGACGTTTCGGTCCGTTGTCGCCGTATTTGAGGCGAATATCTAGTTTATTGACTTTTCGGTTTATGGGGTTTTCCCTATGAATGAGCACGATGCCCCCGGTGTATCCATCTTTCTCGGAGCATGTGGTTGTGGCGGGCTCACCTTCCAGTTTTCGGAGATGACGAACTTGCCCTGTTAGTATTGATCCTCGATCCATCCCTTAAAGACGAAACAATCCTCGATCGGGTGACTTACCATTTGGTGGTAAGGGTAATAATTGGGATTATTAAGATTGTCTGGCTGTGACAGACGCTTTGGACTCGGCAGATTGATGAGTCTGTTACGCACTGCCAGCTCGAACAGTCTTCTCGTTTTATTTTGAGGAAACGAGTAAGGATGTCTTAGTCTCTCCTCGAGGGATGGGCGCGGACGCACATTGTTTTGGCGAACGACCGGTTTTGTATAGCTCGGCTGTCGTTGAGCATTGGCGGCGACGATCGCTTTCTCTTTTCTTTTCTCGTTTCGAGAGTCAGGTTTTGGAGGAGACGGTCCATGGCGCATCTGGTCCATTTGGGCTAATTTGTCGATCAAGGCCTGGAAGGTGGTCGGCCTGAAGAACATCATGAATTGCGAGATGGTCTCTTGAGGGTCAAGGGTACCCACGAACATGCCTACCGCAGGTGCCTCTTCTATGCGTTGTTCACATTTTGACCATAGGTTCCGCCATCGTGTTGCGTATTGGACCCACGTTTCGCCTGGCCTTATTCTGGCATTTATTAGTGCTGTTATCGGGGTGCGTTCACTAGCACTCGCGAATCTTTGTGTGAACAGTAGCTCCATCTCCGCAAATGTTTTGACAGAGTCATTAGGTAGCTCCGAATACCATTCAAAGGCCGTTTCTGCTAAGCTGCCAACGAATTGGCGAAGCAATAATTTGTCATCGCCTCCAGTGTTGCCGCATAAGGCCCTGAATTGAGCGACATGTTGATGCGGATTCCCTGTCCCTTTATATACGTGGAATTTAGGGATAGTATATCCCGGCGGGTAACTGATTTGGTCATACCAGCCCGGATAGGGTCGTCCAGTTCTAACAGTTTGCCCAGCTGCTTCACTCGCCTGATGAGCTCGTATTTGCTGAGCTATATAGTCATCAAGCGCGGCCTTGGAAATGGTTTCTTCCTTGGCTGCTGAAAGAGCAGGAGGAGGATCAGATGTTTCCCCTCCGTCATTTCCGACAATGACTGGAGGGTCTTCAGCTGGAGGGTCCGGCTGTAACATCATCCCTACCATGTCTTGGAAGAGGAGTGCCATTTGTTTTATGTTAGCCGCTTGTTCTGCGGCTTCTGTGTCCTTCTTTTTGAGGATTCTACGTAAGAAGTCAGCATCAGTCTCTTGTTCGTGACGCTGTTCTGATGATACTTCCGAACTTTCTTTCGGTTCGGTAAGTGCAGCCATCACAGTCATCATTTCCTGAAGCTTCTGTTGCTGCTCCTGGGCTTTCGTCACAGATCGGGTGAGCGGTCGGTGACCCGTTGAAGCACGGCTTTCCTCCTTTCCGGAAGCCATATAAACGGTGTGCACCACCATGCCCCTAGACTTGGGGCGTTTGTGTCTGGTGTCTTTACGATTTGCCAAAGACATAGGGGCTTTTTGCGGCCTCCTTTTTTGAGTGATTGGAGTTGAGGGGGCCGTTATAGTGGGCACCCAAGTAGCTTTTGCTTTTTGTGGCTTGACAGAGTAATCCTTCTCCTGCCGCACCTTCATCTTTTCTTGTCGGCGGAGATAGTTTTTATCAATTACCGACTCTTGGACCTGTCGCCAGACCTTGTAAATTTTAGAGGACAGCCGTTGAGGGGGCTGCTCTAGCTTCTTCTCTGGAGTATTCTCCACAGGTGAAGGAGTTCATTTCAACATCGCAGTAGGAGAGTTTCTGCGCACCGTATTCAGCAATTCGAAACTGTTCCCGATTGGAACAGCAACATCGATCCCCACCATCGGAGCTGGTGGCGTAAATCCAGAGGGGGAGTTGCCCCCATCCTTTCTTACTCGACGCCAGTGGCGACGTCGAGCGTGTTTTGCGGATGGAGTCACCTCCGTTGTTGGATAAGCTTCTTCATGCCCCCTGCTCTGGGTAGGGGAAGCAGCTTTGAGGACCTCGCCTGGAGCAGTAACCGGAATGGCCAGCCTCGTAAAAACTGACTTCTCGGAAGAAGGAACCTTTCCAATGATTTCGTCCGTTTGCGTCGGGATGGCTATCCGCTTTGGGATGGCAGCTTCGGGTATCGCAGGTTTGCGGACGTTCTGGCCCAGTTTGTTGAAAACTGAGGTATTGAAACTGGGCGACCTGTTGAGAGGGGTCGCGGCAGTGGTAAGTCGATCAAAGACCGGATTCTTTGGAGCTTCTTGCGATGTCATTGGGGCATTGAAGCTCATCGGTGGGAGCATGGTCCCGAAGAATAGTCCAGTGGTGGCTTGAGTTACTTGCTCTACTGGCATCTTGAAAAGGGAGGCCGCTTGGGGCCCATAAGTCACTCCTCCAGCAGGGACGGAGCGAGAGTTGCAGTTGCAGGTAGTGCAGCTTGAAGCCATTGATCTTCTGTTTCCTGCACGGAGAAAGACACCAAATCTAAGTACCTTGAATCCACAGGCAACCACAGCAAACCGCGATTTGCTCGCGAACACGACACACGAAGTGTGGAGTGGAAAGAGGAAAAGGTCCCACCGGGCGTGCCAGAATCTGTTCCCCTCCGAACGGCGGCCGCGATGCTGGGACGTCTGGGCCTGAGATCCGGGGCAGATGCTATATGGTTTTATCCGTCTACCTCTCCGAAGATGCCAAGTTGATTTATGGCACCGTGTATCGGAGGTTTAGACGGACACGGCCGATGTAGCAGACTTCGTCAGATTCCCCCTCACTAGAAGGGTTTTTGATTGTGGGGACGCTTTTCCCTGCAGGCGCAAGCCCCTGCAGTTAATTACGCTACCGCATCGCGGTAGCCACTTTCTCCTTCTCCAGAATTTCACTTCGTGTCGTGTGTGTTTGTTTTATTTGTGGTTGCCCGTGGATCGTATACGGAGACTGAGTAATGCCGTCGCCCGTAGGACGTGGATTATTCCAAATCCGTATTTACTTAGATTTGGGTTTGGTGTTTTTAGTTTAAGGATACGTTAGCCGCATTTGAGACTAAGATCAACTTAAACGTTCGTTAAGGATACTTTAGTCTGATTTGAGACTAGGATCAACTTAACGGGATCGTCTAGATCCATTTCTAGTTTAAGGACGTAGTGGTCCATTTAATATATGGCCGTCGGGACCCGTCACCTCTCTGACGACGTTGAAGGATTACAACGACATGTGTCAGAGGAGTTCGGAGATGTACCCTTGAACCAAAGTTGATTGGGGGTCTTATAGTCCAATTTGGGACTAAAGTTTGTTTGAATGTTTAAGGATACGTTAGCCATATTTGAGGCTAAGATCAACTTAAACGGGATCGTTTAGATCTGACAAAAGAGCATTTGGGAGCTCTATTGTTCCAGTTTAGGGACGTAGTGGTCCATCATTAGTTTAGGGACGTCTCGGTCCGATATTAGTTTAGGGACGTCTCGGTCCACGAGTTTAAGGACCCCACAGTCCATGTTTTAGTTTAAGGACGCATAAGTCCGCGGGTTTAAGGACCTCACAGTCCGTGTTTTAGTTTAAGGACGCATAAGTCCGCGGGTTTAAGGACCCCACAGACCGTGTTTTAGTTTAAGGACGCATGAGTCCGCGGGTTTAAGGACCCCACAGTCCGTGTTGATGTATGGTTGTCGGGACCCGTCACCTCTCTGACGTCGTTGAAGGATTACAACGATAGGTGTCAGAGGAGTTCAGAGATGTACCCTCAAACCGGATGTAGATTAATTTGAGAGAGCCGACGTGCTCAGTCAATTTAATTTGAGGACTTATGGCCATGATTGGGTTAAGTCCCACTGAGAAATGTCCAACGTTTTGTTTGCATTTGGCCTGTTAGACCTGTGATAGGGCTTTGCCCATGTTAGTAATGCACAACATTTTATTCTGGCCTGCTAGGCCTTTCTGATTTGGGCTCTATCCCTTTATTTTTGATGCAGAGCATCTGTCTTTGCTTGGGCTCTGCCCTCCCTTTTAAAATAATGCAAAGCATTTAGTTCAGCTTGGTAGACCTTTTTTTAATTGGGCTAGGCCCTTCTTCCAATAATGCAATGCATTAGTTATTTGACAGTGGCTTATCAGGCGCTTTGCGCCAAATAATGAGCGCAAGCGCTCGTGGGAGCGACACGTGTCGCACTCTGGTGAGCGCAAGCGCAACAGCGCAGTGCGCTCTGTCCGTGCGCTGCGCTGTTGTGCCGTTGACACGTGGCGCTCCCTGGTGGCTTGCGCCTACCAAGGAGCGCAACAGTGCAATTTTTCAAGTGCAAAGCACTGTAATTTGAGAATCTTTTAGATTCAAGAACCAATGGTTCATAAGAAAGTGCAAAGCACTATTATTATTTATTTTTCTTTTTATTTAAGATTATTGATCTCGTTCTTAGATCAATAATCTGTTCATAAGAGAATTTTCTCTTTTTCCTAAAGGTTTTTAACTTTTCTTCTTTTGAAATTTCTTCAGAGTTCTCTCTGTTTGAAGTTCTTGATTTTTCACCAAATGTTGATTTCTTTGAATTGAGGTCTAGGGTCCTTTTTATAGTGCCCATAAATTAGTTAAATTTGTTAAAGAGATCTTTCTCTGAATGATTTGGGGAATTTTCCCCACCGTTGGATGTTTGATCCAAGGGCTTCTGTTTTACAGAAGAAAATCTTCTTGTTTTAACAAGAACAGAAAGATTTCTTAGAATTTTAATTCTGTTTGGCGCAAATGCTCCAGAGCGTGACACGTGTCGCGCAGCGCACAGCGCAGCGCAGCTGCGCTTGCGCACATGCGCTGACACGTGTCGTGCAGCGCACAGCGCAGCGCAGCTGCACTGACACGTGTCGCGCAGCGCAGCGCTTTGCGCAAAAGCGACTGCGCTGACACGTGTCGCGCAGCGCAGTGCTTGCGCAACTGATGCTTTGCTTCTATTTTTGTTTTTTAATAGAGCTTTGCTCTGATTGGGCGCACTGCCTTGGGCACTGCACTGCCGTATCAGTTTTTTGACACGTGGCGCGTTGCGCGCAGCGCAAAGAATTTGAAGCGTTGCTTCGAATTTTGAATTTTGAAATTCAAACAGGGCTTTGCTCTGATTGGGGGAAACAACGCGCAGCTCATGAAGCGAGCCCTGTCTTTTGCCTTTGTCAATGGTACTCTTTATAAGAGATCATTCGATTGTCTATGGCTGAGATGCCTGGGACCAGAAGAAGCAAAAAGGGTCGTCCAAGAAACTCATGACGGACTCTGCAGTTCCCATCAAGCTGGGCCAAAGATGAAGCTGAAGATCAAAAGAATGGGCTATTATTAGCTCACAATAGTTCAGGACTACCTCGAATACGCGAAGCAGTGTCACTCGTGCCAAATTCACGGAGACTTCATCCATCAGCATCCAAATTCGCTATATCCGACATTGGCTAGTTGGCCGTTCGAAATGTGGAGAACCGATATAATCGGGCCCATCGAGCCAGTATCGTCCAGGGGACGTCGGTTCATATTGGCAACAACCGAATACTTCTCCAAATGGGCAGAAGCAATACCGTTAAGGGAGGTAAAGACGGAGAACATCCTCCATTTCTTCAGGATGCATGTCATCTATCGGTTCGGCACTCCGTGACGGATCATCTCGGATATGGGCCAGCCTACAGAAACCATAAAATCAGCCGCTTCGCACAGCAGCATAAAATAGATTGGAGATATTCTTCAGTTTATAATCCCCGAGCTAACGGTCTAGCTGAGGCTTTCAACAAGACCTTGATAAAGATCATAAAGAAAACGGTATCCAGAAATAAAAAGGACTGGAACGAGAGATTGCATGAAGCTCTCTGGGCTTATCGGACCATGTTCAAGACAACCACAAATACAACGCCATTTGCGTTAGTATTTGGCATGGAAGCGGTACTTCCCTTAGAAATAGAGCTACCCTCTCTACGAGTGGCGGTTCGGTACGAACCGACAGATGAAGAGAACGCCTATCTTCGGCTTGAGGAGCTCGATGCCCTTGATGAGACTCGTCTCATGGCGTAGCAAAACCTAGAGGCTTACAAAGCGAGGATGACGCGCTCATATGAACGATTGACTAGGCCGAGAACATTCCACCAAGGAGAACCCGTGTTACTCGTAAAAAGACCTATGATCCCCAATCATGCTAAACGGGGGAAATTTGAGCCGAACTATGAGGGCTCGTACATCATAGACAAGGTCTACCAAGGTGGGACCTATTTGCTCATGGATATGCATGGCGAAAGACCTTTCCGGCCAATAAATGGACGGTTCCTTAAGAAATACTACGCTTGACAAGTCACGGCTCGGGTTAATAATGGATGACGACACTCGTGTCCGCTCTCTATCTCCCTGAGTCCAAACTCTATAATAGTATTCAGCGAAACCTCGCCTCAAAAGAGCTACGGACCGAGATGTCCTTAAACTAGCTATGGACCGAGATGTCCTTAAACTAATAATGGACCGAGATGTCCTTAAAAACTAACATTGGACCGAGATGTCTTTAAACTAACAACGTTGCCTCAAACACGACGATAGTGGAGTGCAAGTCCACATATCCCAGCGATGAGGACTGCGGCTCAAATCCCACCGTGCAAAAAAAAATGTACGTCCACAAGCGAAATGGGCACGGACGAAAACCCGAAAGGGCGCCATGAGTAAAAACAGCAGGACTACCGGCAAGTTTGTGAAAACCCGAAAGGGCGCAATCTCGTTAAAATAAAGACACCAGCAAGGTCCTCTCGACCTTATGAGGAGAAAATACCTGCGTGAGATCCTTACAACTCACAAGGGAGCAACACACTTAGGGATCTCCACAATTCCTAAGGAGAAATTACACTTATGAGATCCTCACGATTTGTTAGGAGAATCACCCTATGAGACTTTCACAGCGCATAGGATTCAAAAGCCTTAAGCTATAGGGATCTGAACCTGTTCTTAAGCCATCACATCTTCCAGTTTGCCCTACAAGCGGCTCAATATTGACCCAAGTATACAATCCACGGGCACAAATAAACGTTCCCTCACCTAGTCCCACCAACGACGAGGAATGTCCTCATGTGGTGAACGACACTTGTAAGTCCTCTCGACTTATAAGGAGAAAACACTCTTGTAAGATCCTTACGACTTATAAGAGAACACACACTTAAGAATCCTCACGATTCCTAAGGAGAAAATGCACCTATGAGATCTTCACGACTCGTAAGGAAAAACATCTTTATGAGGCCCTAATAGCTCATGAAGTCAAAAAGCCTTAGTCGACAGGATCTTAACCCTGTTTGCTAAGACACCTTTGCTCGAATCGACAAAGGCAAGTGATGATTCGCTCATAGCAATATCCCAGTGGTAGCGATACTGATACCTGAATCGGTATTAAATTCCAAGTCCTTTCACGTCAAAGGATGATTCGCTCCTGGCAATATTCCAGTCGCAGCGATGCTGATGCTAAGATTGGTATCAGGTCTTGAGTTCCATACTCACAGCAAAAAGTCAGCAAGCCATAAATGCATATGAAATGTAGGGTTCCTAGGCACTCTAGTGAGGTCTCACAAGGCATCAACCATGCCAATTTCAAAAATTCTAGGTGCCGAGAGACCCGATTACGGATCGTTTGCTAGAAAACTAGGCGAAAAGATAACTAGTTAACAATTAACTAAGAGATACGGAAATACAACCTTTGTAGATCCGGTGCTCCACCTCCATAGCTCCGCAACGAAGTCCCCTCGCTGTCCATTTGAGTTCCCGGGCTCTAGCGTCGGCTTTGTCGGAGAATGGGCAAGCTAGGTCGTCGATGTCCATGCCGAAGATGATCTACGTCGAGGCATCGCTAAATCAAGCTCCGACTTCATCAAGTCAAGAAACTTGTGAAGAAAACACACTCTACTACTTGGCAAGAGGTAGAGGATGAAGAAATAGGAAGTGGGTAGACTTTAGAATTGGATTTCTCACTCATTTCCATCAATCACCATTGATGGAGCTTGCTTTCTTCACTTGAAGAAAGGAAGAAGAAGAAGAATATTGTTATGATAAGTTATTCAAAAATGAAAAGAAAAATCAAAACTTATCATAATCTAACCATGGTAAAGTGTAGAGAGTTAATCATGGTTGAATGGAATGGTTAGGGTTAAGCATGAGACAAAATGGTCACTTGGTCAAAGTCTTCAAGAAGCTTCAACTAGAATACAAAGAAAGCCACCATTTTGCATTATGCTTATCATTTTCTAAAAATGAATAAATAAACAAATAAATGAATAAGTAAAAACCCTAATCATCCACTTAACCATAGTTTAATACTTTACACTTAACCAAAAAGCATGTATCATCAAACATGATACAATCATGTGCACAAAATCATATCGCATATGCAATGCGCATACCCGAGTGAGAATATCCATTTAAAGTGAACCGATACTAGTTAATGCAAAGTAATATATCAAATATATAATCATGCATTAAATCATTAAATCAACACTTGATTTAACGATCCGGTCATATCGCATATAACCGACTAGTATCCAATGTATCGACTTATCGAATCAACCCTCGATTCGATAACTAGGTTATATCGCATATAACCATTCGATACATTCATCGCGAGAATAGAATGCGGTATCACATACACGTATTATTCTCGGTCCCGCACATATCTCATATGCGCTCCTATTTCGTTTCGCTTGAGCCAGGAAACCTCTGTGTAGGACTCTAAAGACTCGTCAATACGCCGGCAGCGGATGATGATCATATCAAACACCCACAAGCCGCAAGTGGTCTGCTAAACGTAACGGCCACCCGGGTATTGAGCGATCTGAAGATCGACGAGCAAGCCCGCTCATACTCCAGTGAATCCAACCAGTAACACTACCGTACAGTCCGGTCTGATCGTCTGATATGTCGCATATCTCGCCTAGGGGTGGTAAACGTCAGACCCCAATAGCTCAATAAGTCGTGTCGATATGAGGTCTATAACAATTCGAGAAACTACTGGTAACACTTACCAGTAAATCTCAGCAACCCTGGCCAGGGATTTCCTGTTATAGCCAATCGAACACAGCGCATCATCAACCCCCTATACCGGGAGAGACGAATCCCCTCCTATCGCTCATTGCCTCCATGTGACTCGGGACTGTACCCAAAAACCACCGTTTTGCACGCCCTCTTGGACGTGGTAAGATGGAAATCAAAGCACAGTGGGAACCACACAAGACTCTATGACGATCTCGGGTCAACAGACTACTCTGTACCAGTGTCACCAGAGAACTGCCATCTGACGTGAGGTATAATACCATCTGGGAGTTCTCGGCGAGTCCGTCCAGTATACCCAGTCTCTACTGAGCACCCGTATATCATCTCTGATGTCAAACGCCGATGGATATGGGATCATCCATCGCCCATCTGTATGGGTCGAGAAGGTATACGCTAGTCTACTCTGGTATATCGATGCCCCGTCTCGATACACCCACGACTAGGGACTTTGAAGGATGTACTTATGGACTACCATGTCCCCACTAGTATGATCCGCATCATAGTCCAGGTAGTCAAGCACACATCCTAAGGGCTTTACCAACATGTAACAGAGAGACAATCAGTATACACGTTAAGGTAAAGTTCAACCAGATAGCATACTATCATGTCGAGCAAGAAAGTCCTCCCTATATATGTCCCAGCATCCACTACAATATACATCCTATGTACAGTAATGGCCTCTAGGGCATACATATAACTAACATGAAATAGCCGAAATGATAGGGCAACTTGCAACAAAAATCAGCAAGTAAAATATGTGCATACAAAAATAGCCGAAATGATTGGGCAACTCGCAATAAAAAGCAGCGAGTAAAGAAAAAGAAAAATAGCTGAAATGATTAGGCACCGCAAAAAATAGCCGAAATGATTGGGCAATCGCGACTCTCGCGATATAAAAAGCTGAAATGATTGAGCATCGCGGAAAGAAATAAAATAAAATGAAACTTCTGCCATGCAGGTGAGATCACATTGACCCCTGTATACAATCCATGGGCACAAACAAAAAGGGAACCATACGTCCTACCAGGCTTCGTCAAAGGGGGAGCCCGATCTCGATGACTACATCTACAACCTAGAAATCAATAACGGCGTTCCTTCTCGTTCTAACCAGAAGCAGATACGGAGTCAACAAACGGAGCCATGTCAAAGTCCCTTAGCTCTAAATCTCGACGGTTCACGGAAAGCCTAGAGACTACCTCGGAGCCACGGCAAAGTCACCTGGTTCCAAACCTCGACGGTTCACGGACAGCCTAGAGACTACCTCAGAGCCACGACAAAGTCACCTGGTTCTAAACCTCAACGGTTCACAGACAACCTAGAGACTACCCCGGAACCATAGTAAAGTCCCTAGTTCTAAGTCTCGATAGCGGTATCCACAGCCTAGAGATCAACCAACAGCGTTCTTCCTCCCTCCAGCAGGATACAGGCGCGACATCAACAAACAGAGCCATGGAAAAGTCCCCTAGTTCCAAATCTCGACGGTTCACAAACAACCGAGAGACAACCTTAACATTCGTCGCAATATCGTAAACACAATGTCAACCAACGAAGCAAAGGAAGATCCCTAGCTTCAGGGTCTTGACGGCAACTTAAATGAGACCTGAAAGACTATCGGAGACCATCCCACTCCAGCGCGGAGTGGTCATGACTCATCGGGGCTCCCAAACTGAGCCTAACCTCAAGTAAAAAGCGACATGGAATATCCCTAACGCTTGCTCTTTCGACGGTAATATTACCTGGAAGATTACTTGAAGACATTTTATCTAGCCCCCGAAGGGATCAGAGACACGACAGTCGCGGGGCTACTCGAACAACAAGATTGCATATCGGGGAATATATCAGCCAACGCGACGGTGCGACGGGTAAAAAACCCTAGTACCACAGACCCTAGCGGACTTCTATTAGCAGGAGTTAACTGTGATGTTAGGAAACCTTTGCGAGAACTTCTCGATTCGTCTCGACTCGTGAGGAAATTAGTGTCCTTGCGAGAACTTTTCGACTCGTCTCGACTCATAAGGAAAAGCCTTAGGCAATAGGATAAGGACCTGTTTCCTAAGCACTGGGGCCCTGCAAGTCGGTCCAAGATGGGCTATTGCATACTATTCACGGGCCATACTCTCCAAGGTCGAATCTCGACAAGGAGGGAAACAACCACTTACGAGTTCTCTCGACTTGTAAGCAGGAAAAATTCTCTTGTGAGATCCTTACGACTCTCAAGAGAAAACGCACTTAGGAGTCCTCACGACTCCTAAGGAGAAAAGACACCTATGGGATCCTCTCGACTCGTAGGGAGAAAAGTCTTTATGAGACCCTCACGGCTCGTAAAGTTGAAAAGTCTTAGGCGACAGATCTGAACCTGTCTTCTAACCTATTGTTTCCCTGCAAGGAGATCAAAGTAGGCTATCTACAAGACGCATTTGCTAAAGGGACACGCCCACATAAAATGAAATATGTCTTTTATTCATAAATTCAAGTGAATACAAGATACATTTCACAAAGGAATCGAAATGAATACATGTTATTCATAAACCCCAAGTTTACAGTAAAAAAAAGAGGGGCTACAAAGATGGTTACTGAGGAGGAGGCATCTTCAACAAATCAGCCAGTCGCTCGCGCGATCCTCTCAATCCTTTCTCGTGATCGGCCACCGCGGCCAACTCCGCTTCAACTTGAGCCCGTTGTCGCAAACAGGACGAAAGCTTTTCATCGGTTCCTAGCATAGCAGCTTCGCAGTCCTGCACGACCCGCTCAGTAGAGTCAAGCGTCCGCCTCACCGTCAACCCATCCGAAATACATCTTTAGAGACTGTCGAAAACAGCTTTCAGCTGTGCGGCATTCGCTTCAATCTGGGTGCGCAGTCGGACGGATTCGCTGGAAGCCGCCTCATGTTCCTTTCGTCTCAAGGTCGCCTCTTGTTCAAAATGGCGAATGAAAGGGACACTACGCTTGATCCAAGCAGCCCGCTGAGAGTTCAAATTTAATACTTCAGGAGCTGGACGCTAGAGATCAATCTTGTGCAGGTAAGCCTCGATCTTTCTGCAGTAATCAACCCAAGAGCTGACAAGATCTTCATCATGGAAGTTCACAAGTGTCGCTAGCATTGGGTTATCTTCGACAGCAAAATCTGCAGCTGATGTAAGGGACTCGACATCGAGTTCTTCGATGAATTCGCTCAACATTCGTCGACTATTCGCAGCGCCACTGGAAGATGTGCGTTTAGAAAAGGGCTCTGCAGGCATTGGAATGCGGGACTCAAAATGAGCCGGAGCCAGTGCAATTGCTGCAAAATAAATTATGGTTAAATGTCGACTCAGGAGGTAAAAAAAATACACGAGGGATGGAGTGTATTATACTGGCTGTGGCAGGTGGCAGAATGGGGAGTACCGGAGGCGCGACTATTCTCTCGTCTCCTCCTCTGATCCGTGACGCTGCGATCGATATAAAGAAGACTTAGCAACAATACGGCTATTCATAAAAGAAAAAGGGAGACATTAGCTGAAGAATATACTAACCAATACCAGCAGGCGGAATGACTTCCGACTGGAAGGAGAAATGCGGGTTCAACACCTGGTATAGGTGGTCGAAAAGGACTCCTGCAGAGTTGCGACAATATACTGTCAATACAAGGAAGATGGTACCCACAGTAAAACAGATAAGTCGCGAACCCATACCTTCCAATATTTGAGAGGATACGGGAGAAGGCAAAGGGACGGCGACCGTCAGAGCAGCGACCGGTGACGCTTCTTCAGATGGCATAGCCTCGGGATTCACCGCGCCTGTACTCAAGACAAACAAAATATCATTAGAAGGGCTGAACAAAATTGAAAAGCTTGAAAATAGTGATTCAGCGATTACCTGATAAATTAGAGACCGAAACCATGGCGGAGGCGTCACAGGTTGTAACGGCTTCTTCGCTCTCTCTCATAGGAGTAGATTCCGCGCCCATAGCTTCATCCCCTGACTCGACGAAGGTGCCGTGACGCTTGCAACACACGCCGATACCAAGGAGCCACAGGGAGAAAGGGCAGCGGTCTGGACAGTCCTAGATTCCAGAGAGAGGGTAGCAACTTCGGGCACGGCAACCGCCAGGGTTTCACCCGTCATCCCATCTCCAAGACTTGGCCCTGCACAAAATGCATATGTCAAAATTCGAATATCAAGTTCTAATAAAAGACTTGATGTTACGTTACCTTGGAGCAGCTTTTCAGTCTCTTCCCGAGCTGCACATGCAACCTGTCTACGGGGGATAGACAAGGTAGATGGAACATCCGCCGAAGGGGTTTCAACAAGCAGAATGCTGCTTGAGCCTGCACCCACGGCCAAACTGGCATCGCGTTCCCTCGCCGCATGCTTCCTATGTTTCCTTTCGGTCTGAGAAGTGAGAAATGATCTCCTCAAGACCTCTAACAAAGGGACGTTGTCGTCCGAACCAAGATCTACCTTTGGAGCCGTTACGGCATCCGTCATTGGCTGCTTTAGCAAATCCTCCTGTGGTAACGTTGGGAGAGCTGGGGCCACAACAGCCGGCTCTGGAATTTTTGCCGCATCGCTGCTCGGGATCGGCACTGTACTTGGAATAACCCGAGTCAAGGTAGTCCCTGCAACAAGATGAAAGAGAGGTTCAAAGCAAGAATAAAAAAATGAATAAAGGCATAATGAACTGAATTTTACCAAGGCCCAAAGAAGCGCGAAGCCTCTCTTCCTCTTCGAATGTATTGAGGGAAGCCGCGAGAGCCTCTTCAGTAGAAATACCTGTTGAAGAAGAAAGTGTCTGTAGAAGCATAATAAAAGAAGATAGCCGCGGAAGAATGTAACTGAAGTATACCTGACTTCGCGATAGTAATCAGCGCCGCTTCTGCGCGAGCTAGTCGCTCGGAAGCCACAAGGGCAGCCTGAAGATCAGTATCATCCGCCGGCGCGATGAATAAACCCTCATTGTTCCCATACTCGTATAAACCCTCGCGGTAAGGATCATGTGGCTCCTCGCCGAATATAACGTCGGCAAAAAACAACGAATTCTTTTTTTGTGAGCGAGCGCCAGCAGCCGATGACAAGAGCTTGCGCTTAACGGGCATCTTTGGGCGGCGGGTCCCGATTTCCACGCCAATGCCAGACTCTGGGGACGCTATGGCTATCATTTCTACAGGAACACGGGGTGACGGCTTCTCAGGGAAGGTGCATGGGACCACAACCGCAACAGCTTCTCTTAAAGAAAGACGAACGGTGGTCTGTCGCTTCAAAGGAACTGCTGGATTACCAGCTGGGACAACATCTTTGTGATCAAGCAATAGCCGCCTCTATTCCCTGATAATAGCACCTGTCGCATGCTGATACCACGCTACATAAGCATTCGAGGCATTCGGCATGTAGCTTGGCACGCTGCTGAGAAAGTTAGACCCCATGTTTAGCTGCATAAAGTGGTGCAGCGTGCCGCGGATACCCTCTTCCGTAGCAACTGGCTCGGCTAAGAAAGCCTCGAGCGGACACCCTGATCATAACCCGACTGTTGAGCAAAACGGTGCAGGTTATACCTCATAAATAATGCCGAGGCGCCCTGCCTGAACACTAGAAAGCCTGGCCTGATCGAATATAAGTGCAGGATCTCCCGGGCCTTTAACGTAGGAGCCCCGTATTTGAAAGTATCGCGCAACGTTGCACTGCATTCGTGGATTCCTTATCGATTGTTAAGACTCTGTCGACAAAAGTCATACTATCCCCGACCATACGCGGGCGAAGGACCAGACATCAAGCCTCTCACTATGACGGATCTAATACGGAAGCGTCAACTAGAAATATAACCCAGGGAAAGTTATAGCTGTCGTAGAAGCAGGTTCGTTTATAGACTCCGAAAGCACCAAGCACGTGCATTTCGACCCAAGACGTAAAGTAGTGCAGCGGAAGATGCACAGGTTTTACTCCAGGTAGAGTAGTATCCGTTGCTAAGCTCAGGCCGTGGTATAGATGAGCCAGCCCCGCAATCCCAACGGCCACACGCATCCCTGCAACCATGGGGTAGGCTGGGTAAAAGGATGACGACCTCATATAGCGAGGGTGCATCGGAAGCACGAACCAGTTCAACCACAAGCCAATAAACCCCAGGAAGAACGTCTCTTTATCGACGTCTGAAGCAGCAAGCTCTGCGAAAGGAACAACCGGGGTGTCCGGTATATAGAAGCGTCTTAAATCTGCTTCCGCCGTCGGCTGGTTGTCCAAACCAAAACCAAACGGGTCGTCAAGCTTGGCAAATTTCGCAGCTTGTTTTGATAAGACTTCTGGGCGAAGAAAGCAAGCGATGAAGTCTATGAAGCTGACTCCATGCCCTCCAGACTCTAGAAATAGGCTCTCATAAATGTACAACACCTTGATCAGACTCGGGAATGATGTTGAATGGCATTCTCCGAGGTAATGCCCATCACCACTGATTTGGTGGCGAAGATGTACTCGTCAGGAGGAAGCATCTCCTCGTAATGTTCCCCTCTGATGGGTAAGCCGGAGATCTCCGCGAACTCCTTCAAGGAGATTGAAACTTCCCGATCTGATAGAAGAAAGGTGTGATCGGGATATTCCATTTTTCTAAGAAAGCTTTGACCCACCATACAGGGGCGTGGAATACTGGAAAAGAGACGCATAAATCATGGGGTACAACCCAAGTTTCAGCAGCAGTGATTTCTTGGCTGACAAGATATATCGAGCCCACTGCAGATATCCGGCTGAATGGCGAGGAGTCAAGCCAATCATGTACACTTGTCTCCAAGGGCGCGACTCGTCTTGATATATGTGCCGCCCCAAAATATCCAAAGCCATCGGCGGCTGTACAGGTATCGAGGCCAAAGAAGGCTAAAGGCGACACTCTGAGGTCCAGTTGACCTCCTCTGCAGCGTAATTCACCTGAGGCGAGTCAGCGTAGTGAATCACTAAAATGGGCTCTGAGGGTACTGTGCAAGAAAAACTACGCCGACCCTGGATGATTTGATTGTACCACGACCCCCATAGATGAAGAGATTTCTGCTTCGGGTCATGATCTTTAATGAGCGCGAAGACTTCCCTATCCACGGGCGCGTCAGCGAAGGCGCTTTCTGAACGAACAAAAGGAAAGGAAGAATCGAAAGCCATGGTACCTACACGAAAAAAGGCGAGGGTTAGTTGCCAACGCTATTCTGAGACTTGGTACTTTAAAATTGCGCCACACTGCGATGCAGGAGAAAGGGACCAAGGGGGGACCCACAAAATCAAAGTGACGGCTCATCATTGATGAGACAGTCACTCGTTAAGGAGGAAATCCTAAGAGGCTCGTCATTTAATGAGAAGCCTCATTGCGCCAAGGAGTTGAACTCCCTCGAGAGCAGTACTCTGCAGACAGAATTTACATCTGTCAATTAAGAAGGGAATAAAATTCCCCAAAAAATTCTAAAGAGCTATGTTCTGTAAAACCCCAAGATCTTTAAAGATCTAAAGTAGAAATCCTAAAAACTCTAATATTTCTTCAGTAACGGGTTAAGAAACCCTAAAAATGATTTCTTTAGATCTATGATCTAAGAAGAACAAATCTCTGTTTTAATTGACGGTTTAAAGAAACCCTAAAATACATCTTAAAAGATCGGTGATCTAAGAAGAGCAAAACTCTGTTTAATAGGTTCGATTATGATCCTTACCAAAAAAAATTTGGGCAAAGTTATAACTCTAAATGAGTTTCCTTGGGCAGAGATCTAAGCTCTGGAAAGAGAATTGAATTCTCAGAAAGAAGAAAAACGGAAGATGAATAACAGTCATCTCAAGGTCCAAAGGCCCTACTTATAGGAATGGGAAGACGATCCAACTTCCAAGAAGATCCAACGGTAGAAAAGCTGCCACCGATGCACTCATGTGTAAGCCACGTGAGCGCAACGGTGGGGAACATTTGTTTCCTCCCTAAATAAAAGAGCAAAGCTCTGTTCAAAATTTGAAAGAGACAGCGCCTCACGTGCCTTGCATGATGGCGTCAGCGCCAAGAGTTAAAAAACTCAGATGCAGCGCCTCACGTGCCTTGCACGAGAGCGCCAGCGCCAAGAGTTAAAACTTTGAGGCAGCGCCTCATGTGCCCCACACGAGGGTGCTAGCGCCAGAACTAAAAGTTCTCTACCGTTGGATCAAAGATCCAACAGAGATGATAAATCATCAAAGCACAGAATTAAATTCTGATTGAGAAAATACTCCTCAAATCTTTCTAAACAAGAAAGATTATGCTCTGTAAAACAGTGCACCGTTGGATTAAAGATCCAATGATGATTAAAAACCACCAAGCTACAGAATAAACTCTGTAGGGGAAAACATTTCCCCCAATCTTTCTAAACAAGAAAGATTACGCTTTGTAAAACAGAGCATGGTTGGATTAAAGATCCAATGGTGATTAAAAAATCACCAAATTACAGAATAAGCTATGTATGGGAAAATATTTTCCCAATCTTGTTAAAAACAAGAAAAAAGTCTTCTGTAAAACAGAAGTTCTTGGATCAAAGATCCAATGGTAGATAAAATCCCCATATCAATTAAGAAATCTCTCAATGAGAGATTTTCTTAACTGAATCAACAAATCTGCCTCTACTATATAAAGGCCCCAAGACTTCAAGTCTTGTAGAGAGGACCCCCCTCATAAACTTCAAGTTCAAAAAAAGAAGAGCAAGCAAAAAGAGCTTTAAGAGAGAAGAAAGCAGAGAAGAACTTTCTTCAAGATAAATAGAGATCATAGTATCTCATCTGCATATCTAAGAGTTTAACCCTCATAAAAGAACATAGTTCTTTTCCTGGATCTGAGATCCATGAGACAAATCTCCCACAAATGAGAATTTAATTCTCGTGGAGAAGAATTTGTTCTTGGGGATTGAAAATCCAGGGGAGAACAAAGAATTGAACTCTTCAGAAAAATACACAAAGAAAGAGACAGCGCCAAGCGCCTCACGTACCCCTCACGTGGGCGCTACTCAATAAAGAGTGCTTAGCACTCAGTGGTTGGCGCCCAACGCCAAGCGCCCCACGTGCCCCTTACGTGGGCGCTGCTTAATAAAGAGTGCTTAGCACTCAGTGGTTGACGCCTAGCACCAAGCGCCCCACATGCCCCTCACGTAGGCGCTGCTTAATAAAGAGTGCTTAGCACTCAGTGGTTGGCGTCCAGCGCCAAGCGCCCCACGTGCCCCTTACGTGGGCGCTGATAAAATAAAGAGTGCTCTGCAGTCAATGGTCGGCGCTCAGCGCCAAGCGCCTCATGTTCCCCTCACGTGGGCGCTGTTTAACATAAAGCGCTCTGCAAATAGAGCCCAGCGCCATAAAGAGTGTTTAACACTCCATAAAAAAACAAAGAAATAGGGTGAGCGTCAGAGCCCATATCAATGCTCAGCATTGTTGTACAAAAAAGGGACTGAGCCTAAACAAGTGTTTAACACTTTATTAAAAAATTGAGTGGGTTGAGTCCAAGTTGACCAAAAGTCTCTAATTCAAATCGAGCGAGCCCATGTGCTCAAAATTTTTCCAAATTGGTCTTAATCCCAAACCCAACTACACATCTCCCAACTAACATTGGTTCAAGGGTACATCTCCCCACACCTCTGATACATGTCGTTGTAATTCTTCAACGTTTTCAGAGAGGTGGCGGGTCCCGACAACCAACAATTCCGTGGACCGCAATGTCCTTAAACTAGCCATGGACCGCAACGTCCTTAAACTAAACTCTCATACCAAAAATGGTGATCTACGGACCGTAAGATCCCTAAACTAAAACGATAGAGCACAAATGCTCTTCCGTTGGATCAAAAATGATCCCGAAACCCCGTTAAGCAGATCTTAGTCCAACGTCGGATTAACGTATCCTTAACAAATATTTAAGTTGATCTTAATCCCAAATGAGACTAACGATCCTTAAATCAAACCAAACCCAAATCTAAGAAAATACGGATTTGGACTAATCCACATCCTATGGGCAACAACACAAATTAGTCTCCGTATACAATCCACGGGGAACCAAATATAAAACAAACACATACGACACGAAGTGACCTTCCGGAGTAGGAGAAAGTGGTTATCGCTATGCGGTAACGTAATTAACTGTAGGGGCTCACGCCTGCAGGGAAGAGCGTCCCCATAATCAAAACCCCCTCACAACGAGGGGGAATCTGACGAAGTCTGCTACAACGGCCGCATCCGTCCAGACCTCCGATACACGGTGCCATAAATCAGCTTGGTATCTTCGGAGAGGTGTACGGATAAATCCAAATAGCATATGCCCCCAAAAATTTAGGCCAGAAATTCTAACGTCCTGGTCGCATATTTCGGCGGTAAACAATCATATATCGTTAACTCAAATCTCAATTCTTAAGAAATGTTGTTCTGAGCCCTAAGGCCCATGAGTTGCGCCTTTCTGTTTCTTGATGTCTCGATCTACTCATTTTGGAGTTTAGAGTTTGTTCACTCATTCTAGAGTCTCTAGTTTATGTACTCATTTTGGAGTCTCTAGTTTATGTACTCATTTCAGAGTCTTTTTAGTTTACCTCTCTTGGGTTTACGGGCAAACTTGTCCTAATGTTGTATGTAGATAACCCCCATTCTTTTATAACAGAGGTCCGTTAGGTTTGTGGTACTAGGGTTTTAGTCCGTGGTACCATTGCGTTGGCTGATGTATTTCTCGATATGCAGTCTTTAAGCCACTGTTCGAGTAGCCCCGCGACTGTCATGTCTCTGATCCCTTCTGAGGCTGGACAAGACATCTTCAAGTAATCTTCTTAGGTTAGAGTATTTGTATTACCGTCGGAAGAACAAGCGTCAGGTATTTGCCATGGTGCTTTTTACTTGAGGTTAGGCTCAATTTGGAGCCCCGATGAATTATAACCGCACTCTTCTGGGGTGGGATGATCTCCAATGGTCTTTAGGTTTTGTATGTACTGTCGTCAAGACTCGAAGTTAGGAATATTCCGTCACTTCATTTTTTTTGACGATCTTGCGCCTATTCTTTGCTGAAATAGGTTAGACATCTGTAAGACCTCTATGCTGTATGTATTGTAATTGAAGTCCGGAGTTGGGAATATACCTTTGCTCCAATTTCATTCGATAGTTGCATCTGCACCCTGCTGAAATGAGGGGAAACATCGGGATAGTTTCTAGGTTGTAGATGTACCGTCAAGACTTGGAGCTAGGATTTTGCCATCACTTCATTTTTGTTTTGACCCTCGGGTCTCTTCTTTTCTCCTTTTCTTTTCTTTTCTTTTCTTTTTTCTTTTTGATAATAACGCTGTGTCTGCATCCTGCCGAAATGAGAAGGAACTCCGGGATAGTCTCTAGGTTGTATATGAATCATCAAGACTTGGAGTTATGATTTTGCCATTACTCCATTTTTGCTTTGACCTTTGGGTCTTTCTTTTTTATGATGACGTTGCGTCTGGATCCTGCCGGAATGAGAAGGAACGCCGAGATAATCTCTATGATGTATATGAATCGTCAGGACTCGGTTATCCTTTTGACGAAACATGGTGGGAAAATATGGTTCCCTTTCTGTCACGCTCCGCTTTCTAGTAGATGGAAACGGTGATGTGGCAAGCCCGCAACGTATTTACTATGAAATAAATACGTTAAGTGTAATTAAATAATATATAAATGGACAAGAATGACAAGAGTAATAAAATGAACAACAATTTTATTTACATTCAACTTTACATACAACTGTTTGTAATAAAAAGATATAATGATATAAAGTAAATGCTTAAACAACGGCATACAGAAAATAAGTGCAGGCCGGAAGGAGCTAATAATCTGGCTGAGCTGTAAGTTGGTCCAAGTCCTCCTAACTCGTCTCTATCTCCTCAGAGTCCGGTCCTCCTGATGAACATTCCAAAGAAAGAAACAGAAAGGAATATCGTCAGCAAACTAGCGCTCGGTAAGTCCCAAAAGAAGAAATAGAAGATAATATGTAATGTGTGAAATGAACAGGTAAATTTGTATAAGATCGTTTACGGGTATAGGATAGTTACTCTAACGTGATTATTTATAGTTTGATAAAGAAAATATTCATGTATACGAAAGGAGTCCATCTTACCTCGTAGACTATGGTAACATGTAGTAGAAGGCCCCGTCATAACCCATGGGACAATGGCACGTGAATTCATGTAGGTGTCTTTTAAAGTGACATCTCGTGCTACGATATACGTTCCGTACCAATCTAGCCCTTTATCCCCGTGTATTGTATTGTATAGATTAAGATTACAGATCTTGGCCGAAACCATGGATATAAAATGTTCAGGTTCATGTTCAGGATGTAATCATGTGTTCAAGTAGTCATATTGAGTTCATATCAAGTTATAACCATGATCCGGTCAAATCAAGTTAAGTATACAAGTTTGATTTTGATATTGATTTCGAGTGTTCAAATTCATGATCAAGTATTCGAGTTTGTGTTTGATTTTGGATTCGGGTTGAGTTTGGACTCAGATTGAGTCAGACACTTGTAAACTGATTTAACTCTTGAATTCTCAGGTTCGGGAGTAATCGGCAACTGCTGCACATGGACGACATGATTTGTGTCTTTTTCTAAGACAATTGCCATTGATGACTCCGTTAAATTGTCTAACCTAAATAGGCAAGCACTCACTTTCTCCGGCTCCCTGGGGCTCAAGAGAATTGATCCCGCTTAAACCTATATTTACTAAAATCCTTAAAATATTGTTTTGTATATCTTGAGGGGTTTTATGAAAAATATTTTTAGCATAGATTAAAAATAAAACCTCGAGGGTGATTTATAACATTTAGGATTTTCATGAGCATATGTTTTAATTATTGGGGTATTTTAATGATAAATACCTAGCTTTTAAAAGTTTATGGTATTTTATTAAAAACTAGTCCTTTTTGGTAAGTTGATGGTATTTTATTAATATTTTTTAATCTTTCATTTTTTAGAAAAATATAGTTTCATGGTATAATGAAAAAATGGATTTATAATTTTATTTAATTTTGAAAATTAGTTTTATTTAGAAAATTCGCATTTCTTAAAAACCGTATTTTATATCATTTCGAGATCGATTACTCCGCGAGAAGTGCTGCATCTCGCTCTACTATCCTCAGGATATACGATAATCCGCACCATCCATTAGCGGGTCCCCTAACGAAGCTTGTAGATGCATAATTGCAAAGAAATACAAATACCGCTTTAAAAGAAACCCGGTTTTTAAAAAATATATGGTATTTTATTGTAAAGATTATTTTTTGAACCAAACATATTTATATAGGTATCGTGCTATGAAACCAAAGTGTGCGTGTGAGGTAGGTCAATACCCCGTGAAGTTTTTCCTAAAGGTATTTAACAATTATCGAAAGAAGTGATATTAAAATTCAAGGTATTTTAATGAAAAAGTTCGTTATTTGCGTATTGAACATGAAATTTTGGTTAAATAAAAAGTCAATAGATATGAGTTTTGTTTTAAAAAGATATTATGGTGATTATATGACATTTAGACATATCAAGCATGATAAATTGCTTAGAGACGAAAATTGTTACGTGTTAACTCCACTTTTGTCGATATTTTGAAAAAAATACGAATTGAGATGAAAAAGAAGAAGGGAAGAGGGAATTACGGTTTGGAAATCTTAAAAAAAGGGTGAGAAAGAGAAGGAGTGTCTTCATGGCGTCGGGGAGCTCCGGAAATGGCTTTGATCTTCGACGGAACAAACTTGCTCGCTAACTCCACTTTACTCCACTTGCACTAAGGAACTTTTGAGAGAATTTTTACTAGATTTTCAGAATGGTGAAGAGCTAGGGCATGGAGTGATATTTATAGTGGAGAATTAGGGTTTTGGAATTAAAAATATGAATTAAAAAGCATTAAAATGGTGTTAATTGGTGAAATGAATGGTCTCTGTTTGATTGCAGGGAAATCAAACAGTGCAAAGAAGTTAAGAGGAGCTAAAGGGACAAGTGTGCAAAGCGCAGAGCAATTTGGATGCATCCGGACCATCGCCGCCGGACCCTAGGGCAATTTCCCCTGTCGGATTTGAGGCAAATGCCTCGAGATTCGTGCCATGCGGGTTTTTAAGTGTGTACACTATTTTGCACATGTTTGGTTTTTCTGAACTTTTCATTTCCCTGTGTATTGCACAGGAAACTCTTGGGCTTCCAAAAATAAAAAGAAAAAATCGGAAAAAATAATTGTGTCTGATGGGATTCGAACACACAGGCTACGTCACAGCAGTGCAGTGGCTTTATCAGTTAGCTACAAGTTGCTTCTTGCTTTTATTAAATAATTCTAACTTATAACTCTTACACAGGCTATAATGCTCTTTTCTGTATATTAACAGGAAAATTTCTGTACAGAGATTTTAGAGTCGTTACATTCTACCCTCCTTATTAAAATTTCGTCCTCAAAATTTACAATTACATAGGGACTACTCTTCAAATAAGTAAGGGTATCGTGTACGCATATCTTCTTCTCGTTCCCATGTTGATTCTTCTGGCGAATCCTTTCTCCACATCACTCGGACCATGTTTACTTCCTTGTTCCGCAATGTCTTCACCTTTCGGTCCAGGATCTCGACTGGTTGTTGCTCGCAGGTTAGGTCAGTCTGTACTGTGAGCTCTGAATGATCAAGTATGTGGCTGGGGTCGCTCACATATCATCGTAGCTGGGATAAGTGGAATACGTTGTGCTCTCCTTCCAATGAGGGTGGTAGTGCTAAACGGTATGCCACTTCTCCAATTCGTTCGAGTATGTCGAACGGTCCTATGTATCTTGGACTTAGCTTACCCCTCTTGCCAAAATGGATCATTCCTCTATTTGGAGAGTTCTTCAAGAATACATAATCTCAAGGTTGGAACTCCAGATGTCGAGGCTTTGCATCTGCCCAATGTTTCTGTCGGTCTTGGGCTATGCACATTCTTTCCCTGATCGTGCGAACTACAACCACAGTTGCCACGACCATCTCTGGTCCAAGGAATTCACGATCTCCAACGTCGCCCAAACTTAGCGGTGAACGACACTTCCGTCCATAAAGTGCTGCAAATGGTGTCATTCTAATGCATGCCTGATAGCTGTTGTTGTATGAAAACTCCACAAGGTGCAGGTGATCGTCCCACGAACCTCCGAAGTCTAACATACAGGCTCTTAGCATATCTTCCAGAATCTGAATTATTCGCTCGTACTATCCGTCCGTTTGTGGATGATACGCCGTGCTGAAATTCAGACTTGTTTCCAGGCTAGCTTGCAAACTCTGCCAAAATTGTGATCGGAATCTTGTATCACGATCGGAGATAATGAAAACAGGTACTCCATCTAATCTCATGATCTCCTGCATGAATTCATGGGAATCAAATATGGTACATTTTGAAGGTTTAAATCTTACTTTAGATTTATGCTTACCTCCATGTACTTCTTTGCTAACGTCTCGGTTGACTGGCCAACTCGAAATGGAATAAAGTGAGACGACTTAGTTATTCGATCCATAATAACCCAAATTGCGTCATTACCCTTCGTGCTGCAAAGAAGTGCAGTCACAAAGTCCATGGTAATGTGCTGCCGTTTCCATTCTGGGATTGGTAACGGCTGAAGTAGACCAGCAGTTCTGTAATGTTCAACCTTCACTTCCCGACACACCAAACACTTGGCTACGTTTCTAGCTACTTCGCGCTTCATTCCATGCCACCTGTAGTGTTGCCATAGATCTTTGTATATCTTTGTACCACCGGGATGTACCGAATATGGAGAGTTATGAGCTCCTTTCATCAACTCTTCTCGAACAGGGCCAATTGGCATACATAACCGACTTCCATATCGCAAGGTCCATCTTCGTGGATGATGAAATCAGTTCGAGGTCCACTTTCTACTTGTTCTCTGATCTTCTGTAGCTTGGCATCATTTGCTTGAGCTGCCTTGATCTGATTTACAAGGGTGGACTGGACTTGTAAGTTCATCAAATATGAAGCGTTACCTGGCATAACTACTTCGATCTCTAATCCGTGCAATTCTTGTTGTAGCTTCCACTGAGCGGTGAGGTTCATTGGTAATGGCTGGCGACTAAGTGCATCAGGAACTACATTCACCTTCCTAGGATGATACTGCAGGTTGATGTTGATGTCCGCCATCTTCTCTGCCGCATATTTAATTCATTCTAAGTAAATACATACTTCAGACTCTTGTGGTCAGTGTATATATCCACTCATTCTCCCAAGAGATAGTGACACCAAATCTTGAGTGCGAAGATGACGGATGCCAACTCCAGATCATGTGTTGGATAGCTGCGCTCATGAACCTTTAACTGCCTTGATAGAAAAACTACAACTTTTCCATGCTGGCGTAGAACACATCCTGATCCTTTACCGGACGCATCACAATGTACAAAAAATCCTCCAGATTGATCCGGTATTATAAGGATAGGTGCAGAGATTAATCTTGACTTGAGTTCTACAAAAGCTTTTTCACATGCTTCTGATCACATTAATGCTTCATCTTTACGTGTGAGCTTGGTCAGGGGTGCTGCGATTTTTGAGAAGCATTCAATGAATCGTCGATGGTATCCTGCTAATCCCAAGAAACTTCATATATCTTTCACTGTCTTTGCTATCGGTCACTCCCTGACAGCTGACACCTTAGTTGGATCTACAGAGATTTCTTCGCCTGAAACGATATGTCCGAGAAATCCGACTTGATCTAGACAAAATCCACACTTGCTGTACTTGGCATAGAGCTGATGTTGTCGCAATGTCTTCAGGACAATCCGTAAGTGATCGACGTGTTCTTTCCGATTCTTTGAATACACCAAGATGTCATCGATGAAGATGACAACGAACCCGTCTAAGTACTTTCGGAAAACTTGGTTCATCAGGTTCATAAAGATGGCAGGTGCATTGGTCACTCCAAATAGAATTACGAGATATTCATAATGACCATATTGAGTCCTAAACGCCGTCTTTGGAATGTCGAACTCTTTGAACTTCACCTGATGATAACCTGAATGAAGATCTAGTTTTGAAAATACACAAGACCCACTTAACTGATCGAAAAGATCATCGATGCATGGTAGTGGATACTTTTTCTTAATCGTCACTTCGTTCAGAGCCCGATAATCCACACACATCCTGTATGAACCTTCTTTCTTCTTCACGAGTAACACCGGAGATCCCCAACTTGAAGTACTGAGTCAGATCTAACCTTTCTTCAGCAGTTCGTCCAACTGAAAATGGATCTCCTACAATCCTTCCGGACTTAATCGAAATGGAGATTTGATTACAGGTTGTGCACCAGGTTGTAAATCAATACTAAACTCAAGAGCTCGATCGGGAGGCAAACCTGATATGTCTTCAGGGAACACATCCTCGAACTCTCGAACTACTTTGGGCTTTTCTTCTTCCGCCGGTAGAGAGAACACTTCTACATTCTTCGGTTTAGCACGGTACCTTCCCGGCTCCAAAGTTCTATCTCCACTTTTGAAATATAAGACTGGTGATCTGGTATCTCAAATACTATTCTCCTTGACGGCAGTCAATAGTAGCATAGAATACTCCCAGCCAATCCATTCCCACCACAACATTGAAATTTGGTATCTCCGGTACTTTGAAATTTGCGTAGAATTCTTGACCGAAAATTACAACTGGGCACTAATCATACCCCAAAGTTGCCTTCAAAACTCCATTCCCGGAACTGACATTCCAGCTTAAAATGAGCGACTTCATGGGAATCGCATGCATTTTCACGAATCGTTGTGACATGAAGCAGCGTGAAGCTCCAGTGTCGAAAAGTGCGAGTGCAGGAAGGGTGGCTATTAGTATAGTACCTAAGTTGTGTGAGGTTGGGTTTAGATATAGAAAAATATAGAGATACACAAGGATTGGAAAGTTGAAAGGATGGGAAGTTACCAGTGATGACTTGTCCTGTAGCTTCGGGCTCCTCAACCATCATTATAAAAGCCTGACGTGTCGGTACAGTCCTCCTTGCCGGAGGTACATTCCTCCTTGCCGGAGGCACATTCCTATGTCCTTAGGGCACGTTTCTCTGTTCTTGAGGCACGTTTCTATGTGCCTGATGGAATTGATGTTTAGGCTGTGCAGGTGGTCCACGTGGAGTTGGTGCAGGAAGAGCTTGGTGGGGTGCAGGTGCTTGAATGGCTGGCTTCTACAGGCTTGTGATTGCGGGTCTGGGTGCTGGTGCTGTGTTAAAACGATATAGTCATGCTCCTATAGAGTGAGTATATGCGCCATAAACCAAACATAGGCCGTTTGCGTGCCTGCAGTACTTCGCCAGGTGTCCAGTTCTCTTGCAGTAGAAACAGAAATCTCGACTAGACCGGTTAAATGATCCTCCCGGTCTCCTGAGTGTAAAGGTCGTCCTAGAAGAGGCTCCTCCTGACATCTGTGCAGCAAGGCGTTTGATTCCAGCTGTTTGGGGCTTACCCTTCTGTTCACCGCCGAAAGACGCGACCGGGACGTTAGGACGTTCTGGACTGAATTTTGGGGACAGATACTATTTGGGTCTATCCGTCCACCTCTCCGAAGATGCTAAGTTGATTTTTGGCACCGTATATCGGAGATTTGGACGAATGCGGCCGTTGTAGCAGACTTCGTCAGATTCCCCCTCGCTTGCGAGGGGTTTTTGATTATGGGGACGCTCTTCCCTGCAGGTGCAAGCCCCTGCAGTTAATTACGTTATTGGGTTACGATAACCACTTTCTCCTTCTCCAGATGTTCACTTCATGTCATGTATGTTTGTTTTGTTTTTGGTTGCCCGTGGATTGTATACGGAGACTAATTTGTTTTGTCGCCCGTAGGGCGTAGATTAGTCCAAATCCGTATTTTCTTAGATTTGGGTTTTGTTGATTTAAGGATCATTAATCTCGTTTGAGATTAAGATCAACTTAAATGTTTGTTAATGATACGTTAGTCTAAGTTTTAGACTAAGATCTACTTAACGGGGGTTCAGGATCATTTTTGATCAAACGAAAGAGCATTTGGGGTCTATCGTTTTAGTTTAGGGATGTTACGGTCCATTAGGTTTAAGGACATCATAGTCCATGGTTTAAGGACATCATAGTCCATAGAGTTTAGTTTAGGGACGTTGCGGTCCATTGGGTTTAAGAACATCATAGTCCGTAAAGATTAGTTTAAGGACATTATGGTCTATAGTTAGTTTAAGGACATTACGGTCCATTAGGTTTAAGGAAATCATAGTCCATAAAGATTAGTTTAAGGACATTACGGTCCATGGTTAGTTTAAGGACATTACGGTCCATTGGATTTAAGGACATTACGGTCCATAAAGATTAGTTTAAGGACGTTATGGTCCATAGTAAGTTTAAGGACATTACGGTCCATTGAGTTTAAGGACATCATAGTCTATAAAGATTAGTTTAAGGACATTTGGTCCACAGTTAGTTTAAGGACATTATGGTCCATTGGGTTTAAGGACATCATAGTCCATAAAGATTAGTTTAAGGACATTACGGTCCATTGGTTTGTATCCATGGGTTTGGAAATGTACCAAAAAGTTGTTGGTTGTCAGGACCCGCCACCTCCGTGAAGACATTGAGGAATTAAAACGACATGTATCAAAGGTGTGGAGAGATGTACCCTTGAACCAATGTCCCAACTGAGGGGATATGGGATGAACATCATTTTAGATACCATTTTTTAAGAGCTCATTAGATATCTTTGAGACTGAGATTGGTTTTGGAGACCCTGAGCATGAGGGGCTCAATCGATGGTCCTCGGGAGATTTGGTCTGAGTTTGGCTAATATTGGCCTTTCATAGTGTTAAACACTAGTATATGCTCAGCGCTCACGTGCTCCCACGTGAGGTGCTCGAAGTAGTGTTAAACACTAAAAATTTGAGGCGCTCACGT